>CM022398.1:78569300-80969300 GCA_011833715.1 Carcinoscorpius rotundicauda | reverse complement strand
TGTACTGAAAGTGTAAGAACCAAATCTAAATGTTAGCTGGCCAACACAATGTCAAGGAGAAAGGAACAAATGAACCTGACTCTCACACACACCATCGGTTCTGAACACTGACCAGAGAATGACGAAGGTGTCAACCTAATATCTCACCTTGCGTTGCAAGATGGAAATTATTTTCCTATAAACAGAATGTCAAAACTTACCTTAATAAATAATTTTGTTAACCCTGTATAACATTCCTCTACATGGAGGTATTTATGTGTCCAGTGGCACAGCGGTATGTGTGCGGACTTAAAACGCTAGAATCCGGGTTTTGATACCCATCGTGGGCAGAGAACATTGTGTTGCTTAACGTCAAACAAACAATAAAGGCATTCCCTAATCGTATCTTCTTTTATTACTATACAGACTTAAGACACGTATTCGCGAAAACAAGCTCCGTACTTTGAATCCGTGAGACATAAGAGTCAAATTTGGTCAGACAAGAGTAGTTCAAAAGTCGGCAGTAAATGCTATTCACAAGCTGCATTATTTTTATTCTACCAGATTAAAATTAGATAAAACTACGAGCAGGTAGCCCTTAACGTAGCTTGGCGCGAAAATTCTGAAACAAACAAAGAGTTCACTTTCACCCATTAGCCTTAGAAACTTCGTCTGAATTATTCTGGGTTGTTACCACTAGCATTCCTGGTGCCTCAGTGGTATGAAGGCTTAAACACTAAAAACTGGATTTCAACACTTACAGTCGGCAGAGAACAGACAACGAACTGTGCGGTTTTACGCTCAACAACGATTTGTTTGTTTGTTTTGGAATTTCGCACAAAGCTACTCGAGGGCTATCTGTGCTAGCCGTCCCTAATTTAGTAGTGTAAGACTAAAGAGAAGGCAGCTAGTCATCACCACCCACCGCCAACTCTTGGGCTACTCTTTTACCAACGAAAAGTGGGGTTGGCCGTCACATTATAACGCCCCCACGGCTGGGAGGGCGAGCATGTTTGGCGCAAACCCGCGACCCTCAGATTACGAGTCGCACGCCTTACGCGCTAGGCCATGCCAGGCCCCTCAACAACGAAACATTCAAAGGAGGATTTTTAATCCTACATATGGGATTTCGATAAGTACAAAGAGCCAGTTATGTAGCTTTGCAGTTCAAAACAAAAAGACAAAATTCAACTGAGGGTTTATAACCTTAAGTATTCAGTATTAATACCTGTAATGTGTAGAGTACAAATAGTCCGTTAGGTAACTTTGCGCTCAACAATAACAACAACAACAAGGAAACAAACATTCGACTGAGAGTTTATAACTCGAAATATCGGTGTTCGATATTTGTGGTGCGCAGAGCACAGCTAGCCCGATGTGTAGCTTTTATCGTAATAACATTCACCTTCGAATTGTACATGTCGAACGTGAATACTGCTAAGTTTACTGTGTAAGAAAAAGTAAAATAAAATCATCTAGAAAAAAAAAACGATTTTGTGAAAACCAGCTCTCGATTCACGCCTACAACTGTACGGAAGTTGTTAACAAGGAATGCCGGAAGACAAAACAGAACTGTTTAAAGTAGGTTATGGATATATACATAGAGAAATCAGGCCACGAGTTATCCAAAACGTAGCTGATAACGCCTAGAGCATCTGTGGTCAAAGGGTTACGTTTATTTTCATTACGAACGCGGTTTCCGGAGGTTTACTTTCCGAAGATGCTCTATTCATCTGCGCTGTGATTGGGTGGTCGTTTTGTTGTTAAGCGCAAAGCTCCACAATTAACTGGCTAACTGTGTTCTACCCACTACGAGTATCGAAACTCGACTTTCAGCTATATAAGTTGTCAGACTTTCTACTAAGCCATCAGGGGGCGCCAGATTGTGGATCGAAAGTCGAAAGGTCGTCTGTGGTTTGCATCACTTGTCCTTCCCAGCGCCCCCCCCCCAAAAAAAAACAAACCCTATCGTACTCCACATTTTGAGACAGGAGTTGTTCCAAAGTTGGCGGCGGGTGCTGTTGACATGCTATTTTTCTTTTAATTTATTATTACATGGTAAAGGATAACAGCATTGTAGAAATTGAAGTCTTCTCTATATATAAAGGCGTGTGTATGTTGGTGTCTTTCTTATAGCAAAGTCACATAAGGCTATCTGCTGAGTCCACCGAGGGAAATCGAACCCCTGATATTCTCTAATCTATCAGTAAATAGTGAAGGACGTCCACTACAGATGGCACTTTGGTCGATTTGCAAAATATACCAATCAAAATAATTTTACGTTAATTGGTTTATTTTCCAAAGAGGAAATTCAGCCTTTTAATAAAACAATCTCATTAAGAAATTCATGATAATGAGATTTTTTTTATTAAAAAGCTGAATTGCCTCTGTGTGTGTGTGTGTGTGTGATTAATGAAGGTTTTCCTTACGGTCTGAATGGTATAACTGCCAAGTAAAACTTTTATATCATACTCTGCTGACAAACAGTATATTTTCCTGATTCAAGAAATTACCAAAAACAAAAGTCGAAAAACTTTCTCGTTATAATATAGATGGCGCGACCATCAATCCTTCACCAAAAAGATGTGTTTTCTGACAGCAAGCCACATCGGGCGATCTGGTGAGTCCACCGAAAGGAATCAAACCTCTGATTTTAGCGTTGTAAATTCGTAGACTTACGGCTGCACCAGCGAGGGACTGCTAGAAAGGCATATCATTTATTTTGTTTGGAATTAAACACAAAGCTACATAATTGGCTATCAGTGCTCTGCCCACCACCGGTATCCAAACATAGATTTTAGAGGTGTGAGTCCGAAGACATACTGATGGACCACTGGAGGGCGATCTAAGGAGGCTCGTTTTATTGTAGCTAAGCACAAAGGTACATAAAGGGTTATCTGTTGTGCTCTGCGCACTACGGGAATTGAAACCCGGTTTCTAGCGGATGAAGCCCATTGCGCCACGAAAATAAAAATAAAAATCATGTAAAATTAAACACATTCCTCCCTACATAAAACAAACCAATATGCTGACGTGATGATTGTTAAAGAAACAACGTTTACAAAAATACTTACACTATTTTTTTACACTATAAACAACCCATAATCTTAGCCTCTGATGGTTTATTATACATTAGTAAAGCTGTCTTATCATAAGAATTTTTTTATTCTTTTAGAAAATCCAATGGTTAGCATCTTTTTTGCTGCATAAAAACGTCCTTTGCAATATAGTGGATATAAGTGTGTTATAATAGAAACATTCACAGTTGATTATAGCTTCGTTTATCTGTTCAAAACAAGGAAAACGGATACTCCTTGTTGTTTTTCACCCATTTCCAAAGCAACAACATAACCACACACTGACCCTTCCAACATCAGGGTTATAATACTTCTGCCGCTTCGATCTTCCATGGCCAGGTAAGTTAAGGCGTTCGACTCGTACGCTGAAGGTCGTGGGTTCGAATCCCCGTAGCACCAAACGTGCTCGCCCTTTCAGCAGTGGGAACGTTATAATGTTACGGTCAATCCCACTATCTGTTGGTAAAAGAGTAGCCCAAAAATTGGCGGTGGATAGTAATAACTAGCTGTCTTCCCTCTAGTCTTACACTGTTAAGTTAGGTACAGCTAGCGCAGATAGCTCTAGTGTAGCTTTCCGCGAAATTCAAACAAACAGACAAACGCTCTTAGATTGAAGCTTACGTGATCTATATTTTAATTTTGGTTTTGATGTGCGTTTTCAGAGAGTCGTTTGGATTGCTAGACACAATTGTTTTTGTAACTTAAATGAACATGCTGTTCGATCATTATCCAGAAAACAGAAAATGTTTAATTTAAAAAAAATCTCTCGTCGTTGTTTGCGTTTTATAGATCCATCTAAATACGTGCACGTTTGCTGTTTGATGAATAATAAATCAGTGGTTTTTCACACTTGTTTTCCTGTTCATTCAACCTATCTCAAACCGTGTTTGTTTTGTTTTAGACTTTTCACATAAATTCACACAAGGGCTAATTAAACTTGTTTTTCCTGGACTTGACTTAACTGAATGTATTGAGGTGAAATACATGTAGAAGTGACCCGTTTAGAGGCTTCCAGATATTAATAGGTTCTGGAATCTTTAACTGTTGTTGAGTATAAACCCACGCAATCAAAGGCATCGAAAGCTTGTAGACGTTCTGGTGAGCTACTAGGTGATGTGTGGATGTTTAGAAAATATGTGAGAACAAACTATTGACAGGCTTGTAAAGTTCTGATTGTACTAGAAGTGAACTGTGTGTGTAAACAAACTATTGACAGGCTTGTAAAGTTCTGACTGTACTAGAAGTGAGCTGTGTGTGTAAATAAACTATTGACAGGCTTGTAAAGTTCTGACTATACCAGAAGTAAACTCTACGTGTAAATAAACTATTGACAGGCTTGTAAAGTTCTGACTGTACCAGAAGTGAACTCTACGTGTAAATAAACTATTGACAGGCTTGTAAAGTTCTGACTATACCAGAAGTGAACTCTACGTGTAAATAAACTATTGACAGGCTTGTGAAGTTCTGACTATACCAGAACTACGTGTAAATAAACTATTGTAAAGTTCTGACTATACCAGAAGTGAACTCTACGTGTAAATAAACTATTGACAGGCTTGTAAAGTTTTAGCTATACCAGAAATGAAACCCACGTGAACTTGATAATAGACACGCTAATGAAGTAATGAGTCTGCCAGATGGGAACTCCACGTGAACATGAAAGAGAACTGTGATAAAACATAATATTGTGTACCAATGTTATGAACATCGGATTCTAAAGCAGCTTCTGCAAGTTGAAGCGAGGTTATGAAAGTAGTTTTATAAGTTTCATATTCTCTCAGGTTTAACTTAAAATTCAGACATAACTTGTAAATTGTCTTAAAAGAACGTCATCGAGATCATATGTGTGTTTTCTTCTAGCAAAGCCACATCGGGCTATCTACTGAGGGGAATCGAGGCTCTGATTTTAGGGTTGTAAATCCGGAGACACACTGCTGTACTTGTGGGAGACTACAAGATCATACGTTAAATCGTTCCAAAAAGGGGGATGAAAGGGGCCACAAAAAGTTCCTTAAAAACTCAACATCCTATGCTTGGAATATAGTGACGATAACACACAGTTTGTGTATTTCAATGATTATAAATAACCTGAAAAATGTATTATTTTAATATAGTGACAAAATAACAAACAAATCCTAATTTATGACTAAGAAAGTTAACGTTATCTCACGACAATACTGAAATGAGAAATGTCTTCACAAACCGTGTAAAGTTCGGCTTTCGTCCCCCCCCCAGTGGCTCAGCGGTATGCCTGTGGATTTACAACGCTAAAATCCGGGTTTCGATACCCGTGGTGGGCAGAGCACAGATAGCCCATTGTGTAGCTTTGTGCTTAATTCAAAACAACAACAGTTCAGCTTTTTCCAATCGTTTGACCTCCACGCCCCCTTTAATAAATGTTTTCTTGTACACTCCTTTTTTTTCTCTTTTTTTTAAATGATTGAAAGAATGAGTTAAATGACAGGCTGTAATACACGGATACACACGTGTGTGTATCTATAAAATACTCTATGTGCTTTAGTTATTATTTATTATTTTAAATGCTTATTTTTGCGTGATTGCACTATCGATTTTGGGAAACGCTCTCGTAAATGAAATTTAACAACAAATACTTGGCCCGGCATGGCATTATTTAATCAAACTACAAATCCCTATTTTCTCTCCGTGCTGTTACCTAGAGTTACATTTGGTGAAGTCAAAATGTAGTTTAAGTAAATAATGTCTTCTTAAAGTGCAGGAACAATCACCAGGTGGACTAGGGCGCTCAACCTGAGGGCCGCGGGTTCGAATCCCCGTCACACCAAACATTTTCGCCCTTTCAGCTGTGGGGGTGTTATAATGGTACGATCAGTCCCACTATTCATCGTTAAAAGAGTATCCCAAGAGTTGAAGGTGGATGGTTATGGGTAGCTGGCGGCCTTGCCTCTTATAACCCTAGTGTAGCTTTGCACGAAATTCACAACAAACAAACACAAAATACTTAAAGCCAATCAAACAACTTTCTTCCGAATTAAACAACGAAAACAAACGAATAAGTGGTTGCGAGAAAACTGAGGAAATTTATTATTTAATATAATCGACTCATAAATTTCCGTAACGCATTTTATTAGAATATTAATATACAGGTTTTATTTAAAAGAGTTTATAAAACTCTGATGCATCAAATATTTTTTTTCCTTCTTCACACAGGTGGCATTAGGAAGGAATTGTTTGTGTTCTTTTTCTTTGTTTCTTAGCACAGTACTACACAATGAGACACCTGTGCCCTGTTCAACGCAGGGAGTCGAATCCCGTATTTCAATGACGTAAATTAACCTCTTAGCCACCAGGGGACTCCACAATGAAATAAACCTCGTTCTATCCATCTTTGACTTCCTACTTATATTTGTATTTTAGTGAGTTACGGAAACAGAAATTACTCTTGTGGAATTATCTGTAGATTATATAGTTTTAATAATCTCGTATTTTGGAAAAAAGTCAAGCACGTGACGTAATGTCTTTACGCTAAGCAAGAGTTGTGTTTATATTATTTCTTTCGAGAACAACGTAAAAGATACATTTTGACTTTTCACGTTAACATACCAAATTTCTCTCTTTTCTTTTAGGATTTCAGATTTACCTACTTTGTTTTGTATATCGTCAGTGGATTAATAACCTTTCTCCCAGAATGTAGTGCCACGAAGAATGGAACGCCGACGGGCATGCGCGGTAAACTCTACCTTTGTATCCACAACTGCGCTATGTGTGTAACGACTTGGGAACCGGGATTATATAACGGACATCGATGTGCATTACGCTGTATAAGAAATAAAGGTCGAAAACTCGTGGATCCAGATTGCAACAATATCGGACTGTTTAATCACAATGCTCACGTTTTCCAAAAGTATTTGAAACGTTTACGTCATCACAGTGGCATAGAGAAAATCACTTAGAAGCTATCCGAGGTTTAAAAAAATAATAATATTTGTGACAAAAGTGGACATTAAAATCACACATATATTTTTAATAACGCCATCGTACGGTATTTTAATAATATACATATATATTTAAAATTTATTAGAAATTTAATCTTACTACTCTCAATAAATTTAAAATAGGTGACAGCAATCAAGGCTACAGGAGTCTCCTCTAGCATCGATAGATGGCGCAACAATACGTTTAAATGGACTAATGTAAAAGACGCTTTGATAAAGATCATAAAACACACACTTTAGCAATACCACTTGAAACATATCTTGTGAAATAATTCAGATGGCCAATTAATAGAATTATTTTAAAACATATAACAAAAACTTTCTCTCTGTAGACCAGGTTAATTTTGTTAAAATATTCATTAAGCAAATTTTCCTCTTACGTGATCATCTCAACAACATTTAAAATCCGAAAACATGATTGAATTAAAATCAACACTTGAAATATATTTTATGTTTGTAAATATTTTCTTTCATTTTTAAGCTAAATATTCACTTTCTGTAAAACACGTTTAAGAATTGGCAGCTAGAACTTCTTAAAAGTAGTACGGAAACAAAAGGGAAAGTTTTATGTTTCAAAGTAGTCACCAATATTTTAAGATCAGTGAAAGTGACAACTAGGTAAAAACAACATTTTTAATGTATGTTTGTCATGTTCTGGAAAATGAATATTTCATGTGATGTTTATTACAAAGTTTAGGAAAACTGGGAGACACGATGAAATGGATTTTGTTTGTATTAAATAAAATTTTAAAAAGGTCGAAAATAAAAACTTAGTTTCTGGACACAGATAGCTGAAAGTTTCAAATAATCTTATGAAATGTTAAGGTAAGCTAATATAAGGATATATCAAAATATAATTTTCTATAACAAACAGCCAAGTGACAACCTCTTATTTAAAATTAGTTTTATTGAAATTATGGTGGTAAATAATACATTCCTTTAAAGTTATATAGATATATATATTTTTAAACAAAGTTACACGGAGATGTTTAACAATGTTTTATTAGAAGGTTTCCTTTTCAGTTTACTTATTGTAATAAAATCATATTTTATGTAGTCAAACTTGAGTGAACAATAAACCTCAAACCTGTCTACAAGACAATAATATAATTATTTCTTATTGAATTTCAAATAATGGCTTTCTAAAACGCCGCTATGTTTATGACAAAAATGCCTGAGACGTAAAGTTCAATTTAAAGTCTATAGCTGAAATGGTACGGTGGTCTTTAAGGAAAAACGGTGGTTAAGGCACTCGACTCGTAAGCTAGAGTGCGCGGGTTCAAATCCCCGTCATACCAATGCGTTAATCGAAGCAGTTTGTTTGATTTGAACGGACACATACAAGTATATTTTTATCCTATGTTGGTCAAGGATGACCAAATGGTTAAAGCGCTCACGTCGCATTCTGAAGATGGCGGGTTCGCATCCCCGTCGCACCGAACATGCTCGCCATTTAAGCCGTGGGGGCGTTATAACGTAATGGTTAATCCCACTCTTCGTTGATAAAAGAGTAGCCCAAGGGTTGGCGGTGAGTGGCGATGACTAGCTGCCTTCCCTCTAGTCTTACACTGCTAAATTAGGAGCGGCTAGCGCAGATAGCCCTCGAGTAGCTCTGCGCGAAATTCAAAAGAACAAACAAGCAAAGCCAATTAATTAAGTCGATTTCAAAAGTCATTGGCGAGTGATACACGTAAGGTAGAGAACAAGAAACACGTGTTTATCGAAATAAACTGCTTCATTCAATGCCTCCAGTTTCTCTCTACTCCTCAGTTTTAAATTAACATCTTGTCAGTGAAGCTAAAGTAAGGACCCTGTTCAAAGATTTACTTCAAAAACAAAATTCCTTTATGCTAGTATTAACCCCACAACATAATGTTCACACGAACAAATGAACATTTCTCCAATTACACCAGAAACTTAAGAATGACGTATTTTACGTTGACGTGAACTGAAATATGTGATAGTTTATATTATTATCCAAGGAACAAAGACAAATCTTGTGAAACTCTCTCCACAACAGCATTTCCCAAGACATCGACCTTTATTGGTTCATCTTATCACCTAACAAAAATCCACGTTCAAGTGGTTCAAAAACGAAATATCGTTTATTATACGCGCTTCGTGACATTACTGAATTAACTTAAGATGGCTTCTCCATGAAGTGGCGAATTTTACTGTCGGTTACAAATACCAATGAAGAATGCGACCATTAAATGCATCTCATAGGATCGATCGGGCTGAGGAAATCCTTTTGTCTTTCCATTAAGTTCATACACGTTTTAACACAGACTTTAAGATCGTGACGTCGTAATTTTGAAAGTTCACGCACGGTTAGAACAAACTGAAAGTCCCGATAGTGTAAGTAAACACAACTCTAGAAGTGCTGTCGACTGGAAGAACGCAGACCCAGGGACGAGTACAAGACTGAAATATTCGACGAAATAACTGTCAAATAAAAAATTAACGAAAAACTGCCCTAACAAAGTAGTGTTTTGCGTTAATCGAAGCAGCGTGTTTGATTTTGTATTTTTATCCTATGCTGGCCCTGGATGGCTAAATGATTAAGGAGCTTGAGTTGCCATCTGAAGATGGCGGGTTTGAATCTCTATCAAACCAAACGTGTTTGCTCTGTGAGCCATGGGGACGTTATAATGTCACGATCAATCCCACTATTAGTTGCTAAAAGAGTAGCCCAAGAGTTGGTGGTGGGTGGCAATGACTACCTGCTTTCCCTCTAGTCTTACACTAGTAAATTTGGGACGGCTAGCACAGATAGCCCTCGTGTAGCTTTGCGCGAAGTTAAAAAACTGTCCTATGTTTATTTATAATGTATTTCCTTTAAAACATTGTTTTACCTAACAATATAATTTTGCTGAAAGTATTTTACTACTTTCAGTTATTATATGTTTATATATTTTTATATCATGGTTTTCAACTTAGTTGTTCGTAGGGAACATTTCTGGTTCTCTTATGCGATTTTCTTTGACACTGGTTTAAAATTACGATCACTTAACATGTACTTATTTTTAAACTTTTGTATGTCCACCTTTATCGTTTAAACACGTAATCATCTGAGACATTCGATAACGAAGTGTATGAAGACAGCAGTTTCAGTAGGGCAAAACCGTGAAAGGCAGATTACGAGCGGTACAGCGGTTAAGTCTGCGTACTTACAACGCTAGAAACCGGGTTTTGAAACCAATGGTGGGTAGAGCACTGATAGCCCCTTGTGTAGTTTTGTGCTTGAACTAAAAACAAAACCGTAAAAATTACGTTAATTTAATACAATAATAGTAACAATACCTATACATAGAGGGCATCTTATTCTGTGACGTTATATCTACGACGAATAACGTTACGTGATAGAGAGAACGTAAAATTAGTAAAAGGCTGAACCAGTATCGCACGAGAGTGAAAAGAAATTTCCACTACAACAACTTCTCAAACGACGAAGTTCAATGTTTGTCAACGAGATTACACTTGGTTCGGTCAAGCGTAGAAGCAAAAGCAGTAATTTTGAGTATATATTACACGAACCTCTTACAGGAATTAATTTTAAGGCACGTGTTCTAACAGGGGTTTTCTATGAATATTCATAAACAAGTGAAGTTACTCAGCGATTACGCTACGTTGGAGTCTCATATCCGTTTACTTATTTATTTTTTCTCGGTTAGCCTAATGCCAGCAACCGAGGAAAGTCGAAAGTTAGCAGCTGCAACAGATAAACGTTTAAAATTTTTATTAATTTATCATTCACGTTACTCTCGTGTCACGGACTGTGAAGAAAAGTTTCATATCCTTCTGAGTAACTCTTAACCCTTATTATATTCCACCATTGTATTTACAATAAACAAATCAAAGGATTTAATATGTTAGATCTGATAATATTGACACACTTGTTGAAATGACTTTAACAACAGACACACCAAATTCTTTAAGAAAAGTAGGTAATACAACTTTAATACATCCAATAACACGTTAAACTACTTGTGTTGGTTAAAAATATATAACCATTGGGTTTAGTTTTGATAACCATTCGAATATCACCAACAAAGCTGGGATAATGGTAACTGACATATCTGGATGGTGAAGTTCTCAACTTATCCTAGTGTGGTAATTGGTGGGAGGTAATATAACTTGATATGAAACTTCTCAAATTATCCTAGTGTGGTTATTGGTGGGAAGTAATATAACTTGATATGAAACTTCTCAAATTATCCTAGTGTGGTTATTGGTGGGAGGTAATTTATTTAGAAACTGAAGTTCTCAGCTGATTTTGGTATGGTAAATGTTAGGAGGTGATGTATTTGGAAACTGAAGTCCTCAGCTGAACCTAGTGTGGTGTTTGTTAGGAAGTAATATAAGTGGGCAGTGCAGTTCTCAGCTGCTCATAACATAAACTTTGCTATCTCTGTTTCACAAAAACTCCAGTCAGCTATTCTGTTTCTTCAAATTTTATCAACAGCAAAAGTACCAACTAATGAAATAATGCATTTTATCATTAAAATAAAAATGGTTTTAGCTTAGCATTACTCTTAATTAGTTATTCTCGTTATCAGGTATATGATTTCAGACCCGATTTGTGTTGATGGATTGCTTTGATAAGAAATGAATATCAAATATTTCTCTGGGGGATTTGTTGTAATATCTTCAAAATGTTTGGTATCCTCACTGAATCAACCTGTCTGTGTTTAAAAAGTCAGATTATTCATATGCAGGATTCCATAAAAATACTGGAAGTTCGAGTCAGACTTCTTTCTTGTTTCCTACAAAGTTAAAATGCAATAGTGAAACACTCTCAGAAACAATAGTATTGATGAAAAAAATATCTATATATTGAAGTTAACTACAGCCATAGTATGCTGACAGATGTGTTACCTACCCATTCATTTAGTTTGAAATTTAAAAAATTAATCATACATAAAAGAGTATGTAATTTTAACTACACAAACATTAGTCAAAGAAGAAACTAGCTATCTTCTTTTTGCTCAGCTGCCTATTGAACTGGGTCACTTACATAGGATATCACATGCAACTTCTCATGGAAAAGATTTCTGTAAAGGAGACCAAACAATGTGAAAGTAAACATGAATCTTTTCATTCAACTTCCCTTATGTTTGGATAACAATAAGAAACAGTGACATGGGTAGCAAACATGTATAGTGTTCTGTATACATAATGCCATGTCTTCTCAGTCTGAAACAGTTCATTACAGAGATACTGAGATATTTACTTCTCCAAAAACTCTGGTAACAGTGACAGTCACATTCATCAGTTTGCTTATTTTGAATAAAGAGAGTTTCACATTGTCACACACTGCTCAGTCACTTTTATTACTCACAACTCAACCCAAGAACTGCCTAATGTTTTCTATCAAACTTTTGGTTATTCTGCATATCCTACTTGACTATTTTTAGGGTACATTAGTGCACCTGAGAATACTGCACAGCCAATTCTATTGAAGAGTAACAACAATAATTATGATTTTAATGGGCTTAAGAGATATTAAATATCAAAATTTAAATTACCTGAAAATAAACAGCAGAGGGTTGAAACATTCTACTTTTTTCTTTTTATTTTTCTGCAAACACTTGCATCACATTCAGTTTGAACTAGTTTCAGAATAGTATTTGAATATTGTATTTTATCTATAGAGCAGATCAATATTATAGAAAGAGTTGCAATTGAATATTAATGTTGTTTTATAATGATGAAAAATTAAAAGGAAATAATATTACCTTACCGTGAAAAAGAACTTCCAATGAATAAATGATTATTTTGATCCATCCAATCTATCACTTCCATATCTTCCTTTGACAGATTGAAATTAAATATCTAAAAATAGCAAAACTTGTTTCAATAATTTGTTCATGCTTGTTCATCTGAAGTGATGTAAAGCACAACAAAACACTAAGATTCAATAGTTATGCAAACTGCAAGAAGAAAAAAACACAACAAAAACAAAACCTAATACAATAATGTGCTAAATTATTAAATATTTCTTTTACTAACATGAAAGCAGTTTTTATTGAAAGACATGTGAGGTATTGAATACCTTATCTACATACATAAGTTAAAAATCATAACATACTACAACAATTCACAACCTCCACATTATTAATTTTTCATTACATACTTTATTGTACCACAACAATTCACAATCTCCACATTATTAATTATTCATAACATATTCTATTGTACCACAGCAATTCACAATCTCCACATTATTAATTATTCATAACATACTTTATTGTACCACAACAATTTACAATCTCCACATTATTAATTATTCATAACATACTTTATTGTACCACAACAATTCACAATCTCACATTATTAATTTTTCATGACATATTCTATTGTACCACAGCAATTCACAATCTCCACATTATTAATTATTCATAACATACTTTATTGTACCACAACAATTCACAATCTCACATTATTAATTTTTCATGACATATTCTATTGTACCACAGCAATTCACAATCTCCACATTATTAATTATTCATAACATACTTTATTGTACCACAACAATTTACAATCTCCACATTATTAATTATTCATAACATACTTTATTGTACCACAACAATTTACAATCTTCACATTATTAATTATTCATAACATACTTTATTGTACCACAACAATTCACAATCTCACATTATTAATTTTTCATGACATATTCTATTGTACCACAGCAATTCACAATCTCCACATTATTAATTATTCATAACATACTTTATTGTACCACAACAATTCACAATCTCCACATTATTAATTTTTCATAACATATTCTATTGTACCACAACAATTCACAATCTCCACATTATTAATTATTCATAACATACTTTATTGTACCACAACAATTCACAATCTCCACATTATTAATTTTTCATAATATATTCTATTGTACCACAGCAATTCACAATCTCCACATTATTCATTATTCATAACATACTTTATTGTACCACAACAATTCACAATCTCCACATTATTAATTTTTCATAATATATTCTATTGTACCACAGCAATTCACAATCTCCACATTATTAATTATTCATAACATACTTTATTGTACCACAGCAATTCACAATCTCCACATTATTAATTATTCATAACATACTTTATTGTACCACAACAATTTACGATCTCCACATTATTAATTATTCATAACATACTTTATTGTACCACAACAATTCACAATCTCACATTATAAATTATTCATAACATACTTTATTGTACCACAACAATTCACAATCTCACATTCTCAGTTAGAGTTTAAATTACATATGACGTTGCAACAATTCACGATCTCCAAATTTTAATTATTTTTAACATATTTTATTGTTCTATAACAATCGTGATATCCACATATTAAATTATTTATAGCACTAGTATACAGCTCGTTGAAAACGAAGTGTTTTCAAAATAGTGTAAAACTTCCTTTAAATTAGTGAACAACAATTTTATTTATATTAAAAATCACATTTTTGTTTCATAATATTTTTATACACAACAGTTACAGTCTACCCTTTATTTCTAATGTTAAAAACGTCCTAAAACAAATTGGAAACATTTGCAACATTTTAATTACGAGTGCATAATACAATATTTTAAAACATTTTTATATTCTTATTTTTCTATCCATAGTGTAACTTTTCACATCTTGTAACAAAGCATGTAAATATTAAAGAAATAATTTCTTTAAAAGTGTAACTTAAATACCACGCAATCACACTTATTCAGAAGTAACTAAATATTAAGTCAAATTGTGGCCTAATTTAAGTATTAGGCCTAATACATAAACGTAACGTGAAGCTTATCTGAGACAATACTTCATTGAAATTTTTGATAACTTTTATTTTGCTTTTGTCTCCCACTCAATGTCGTAAAAAGTTGATACACACTTTAATCTCAGAAATTTATTAAAATCCATCAAATTCATCATCTTCATCGTCAGAAGCATCAAATAATAGATTCCAATCCTCGGCAGAGTCCTGGTCGTCGTACGGGTCATTCTCTGGTGTTAATAGCTGAGTGAGTGGAATGTTGTCTTCTGCCACTCTGCCGGTTTTCATTCACCCACGTCGCTACATCTTCCAGTTTTGGCCACTTCGGTTGATTTTACTGGTTACATTTACTTGTTTTCGACATTTCTTTTAGCACACATTCTGCTTTCTTCCATTCACGGACCTGTTTTTCATTTACACAGTAATGGCGAGCGACATTAATATTTGAGGTTTTTAAGGCCTCGGCTTATTGGGCGGTAAAATGCCCCCCAGTGGCTCAGCGGTATGTCTGCGGACTTACACGCTAAAATCCGGGTTTCGATACCCGTGGTGGGCAGAACACAGATAGCCCATTGTGTAGCTTTGTGCTTAATTCAAAAACAAAAACAAAATAAGCAAAAACCCTCATTTTCAGAGCTATAAATTGGCCTCGGCTTATTCCGCGATTCGGCTTATTAAGCGGAAAATACGGTAATTCTAAACAACAACAACAGAGACTGCTTATTAAACATATTAATACTTTATTGTATTAAAATAATTCACAATCTCCGTATTGTTATCCACCTCTAGTAAAATTTATGGTACAATAACATTTCGCGACTTCTACATCCTCAGTTACTTTTATTACGTTCTATCAAACCACAACATTTCACGATTTCTACATTTTTTCTACATACTTTGCTGTGCTAGCTGTCTACTACAGTTTGCAATTTCCATTCGTTAACTGGTTGTAACATATCATATTGTGCTATAACAATTCGCAATCTTTATCTAATCAAATCCCACGATAATGTTTCACTTTCGAATACCTTTTTCATTTGAAAATATACCTTAGAAATACGAAATTTCAAAATATTAAAATAAGAAGTGTTTCATCTAAAACAAACAATCGACAAAATTAAGGTTCAGATTACAAGTGATAAAAGTAAGATATAATTACGATTGTAAACAATATAAATAAACAACATTTTTTGTTAAATATAACAGAATAAGATATACGTTTGATTAGATAAATGAAATAAATATTTCCGGTTCGAAAACTTAAATGTAAAAATTCTGATAATTCAAAGAAATAAATTTTAGGTTCATGTGTGTGTGTTTTCTTACAGCAAAGCCACATCCGGCTACCTGCTAAGTCCACTGAGGGAAATCCAGCCCCTGATTTTAACGTTGTAAATCCGTAGACCTACCACTGTGCCAGCGGGGTACATGTTTAAAATATTAAATTTGAAAGAAATTTGCGGTTCCAAGTCTCAAACCCTAATCAGATAGATATATTAGTCAAATTAATCAAATTCCAAATGTAGCTTTAATTTTTAGTCACAGCTACTAGTAATTTCACTGAAACTCACATTATGATTAAGTTCAGAAACTTGTTTTCAGATTTATCTTCTTGTTTTAAGGATTCAAGAATATAATTATACAGGAATAACATTATTTTACTAATTAAAATACCAATAAAAAGTTTATACTTGTGTAAGTGTCAGTTATCTGGTATAATTCATTGGCTCAACAATAAGTCTGAGGTCTTATAATGCTAAAAATAGGATTTCGATACCTGCTTTAAGTAAAGCACAGATACCCTATTGTGTATTTTTGTGCTTATCAACAAAAGAGTAAACAGTTTAACAGAATTAAACTTTCCCATGCTAAAATACTGAGCTTTTACTTTTCGCTAAATGTTATTATCACGGACAATAGTGGTTCATAATAAGGATTGCAAAGAGTTGCATGAAACACTAATATAACGTTTGGGTGATAAAAAGCACCTTAAACATAAAGATTCGGTTTAAATAACAGTTTAAAAGCTTTACTACTTACTGTTAAGGCAGTAGGCATATAAAAATGTATAAAAAACGCATTTTATTACATTTACAAGGGAAAAAAAATTGCGCGAAGCTACACGAGGGCTAATTGCTTTAGCCGTCCCTAATTTAGCAGTGAAAGTCTATAGGGAAGGCAGCTAAACATCACTACCCATCAACATATAGTTGGCTTGGTGCGACTGAGATTCAAATCCGAGACCCTCAGATTACGAGCCCTAAACTGTTAAGTACAAAACTACACAATTGATTAACTGTGCTTTGCCCACCACGGGTATCGAAACCCGGATTCTAGTATTGTAATTATTATTCTCTTGTCAGCTTACAATAAAAATAGCTTGGTATATTGCACCCAAAACTTTCGTAGAATACTAAATAAAGTATTACAATGGTTAGAGGTATTAAACAGTCGATTTGCTTCTTCTAAATTTTACATAACGTAAAAAAACATCATAATTCTAGAAGAAACGACATTATCATTGCCTTTGAAGTTAACTTTTCTACATATATCTGTTTTTCCTTTTAAAATATAAGTACAGGGTGAAACAGGAATTACCAACTAATAAATAATAGATGGACATAAGATGACTGTGACTGAGTATCTATTCAGTGCTTTGTACACTATACAATTGGTATCTTTAGGGAGATGGCTCCTATATTACGTGAAACAGTAAACAAAAATCAATATAAATAATAATAAATTTTACAACACACGTTCATGAAATAACTGTTTTAAAAGACACGAAGGCTTAATTAAAGCTATATTTTAGATGTATATGTCTTATTTGAAAAGACTACTTTTTACTGGTGAAAACTGATGTACACTTAGAGTTGTGTCTTAGTCTAGAAACATATTTACATTACATATAGAGAACTTAGTTACACGATAATTATAAATATTCACTATATACTCAAAATAAATCTTCATGACAATCCTCAGTTGTAGTTCAGACGTACCTTCTTTCATACAGAAAATGATTTTATTCATATGATGTTGTATAAACTATATAATCACAAGTCAGCATTACAATGAGGCCTGCTCCTAGACAAAACATTCATATTTTTTTGTTTCTTTTTCTGTTAAAGTTACGTTTTAAGAAATCACTTTTAGCTGTTATATGCAAAATACTATAAGATATAGTACATATTTTATGAGGCAGAAAGCGATTTAGTCCTTCAAGTTGACTGATAAAGACAACAATTACAACGGATTTGTTTGTTTGTTTTTTAGGAATTCGCACAAAGCTACTCGAGGGCTATCTGTGCTAGCCGTCCCTAATTTTGCAGTGTAAGACTAGAGGGAAGGCAGCTAGTCATCACCACCCACCGCCAACTCTTGGGCTACTCTTTTACCAACGAATAGTGGGATTGACCGTAATATTATAACGCCCCCACGGCTGGGAGGGCGAGCATGTTTTAGCGCGACCCTCGGATTACGAGTGCACGCCTTAACGCGCTCGGCCATGCCAGGCCTAATTACAACGGACAAACACTTTTTTAAAATTCCATATGAACTTAGCTCGCGTCTGTTAACAAGAATCTCAACGTATTGAGTTAACAGCGAACTCCACGTGTCCGAGAATCGTTACATATTATTCACTTACTCTCTGCATAATCATAATAGGAAAAACGTATTTGTGGGAGAGTGGTAAGTTTACGACTTATAACACTAAAATTCGGGGTTCGATTCCCCGTGATAGATAAAGCAGCTAGATCAACGTGGCTTTGCTCTAAAACAAACTAACATGAAAAGCTACTCAAGCTAGCCATCCTAAATTTTTAAATTATAGACTAAACTGCACAACAGTCGTCAACTCTAAGTCCACTCTTAACCAACGAATAGTTGGATTGACCGTAACATTGTAACGTCCCCATAGCTGAAAGGTCGAGTTGTTCAATGAAGGGATTCGACTGACAAATTGTTTCACTTTCAGATGGTCATCAAAGTTGCTAAATTCTCGTGGCATCGTATGAAATATTATAGAAACATATTGTGATCTTAATGTGACGCGCCGTCTAGCTAACAACATCTGCGTGCAAACATTGAAAATATAGCCCATAATAACATTACGTCTTTTCTTAGAATCGATAGATATTTTCTTACCGGAAATAAGAACTTTTAAAAAACAGAAGAAAAACGACTGTAATTTTGCGTTTCGGGTTTAAATCTTTTTCGTATCGAATCAAATATCTGCACGACTTTAATCTTGAAAAGCAGTAAATGCTATTAATATGGTTACGATAAAAACAGTTCGATGGGTTAGTAATTCTAGGATTACGTTTCATGACAGTTCGACGGGCGTAGATAGCGCTCGTGGGGTCCGACATGGCCAGGTGGGTTAAGGCGTGCGCCTCGTAATCTGAGGGTCGCATCCCCGTCGCACCAAACATGCTCCCTTTTTCAGCCGTGGGAGCGTTATAATGTGACGGTCAATCCCTCTAGTCTTACACTGCAAAATTAGGGACGGCTAGCGTAGATATTAAGATTGCATGTTTAAGAAACTTAAATAAACTTTCTTAACCAACCCTTTATTTATTTCACAGCACTATTATAACACACGCGCAATTCTGATGCCCGAATTAGAGGTGAGCTTCATATTCCCCCTACTGGTTCAGCTGAGAGTCTAAATGGCTCATAATGCTCAAAACCGGGTTTAAAAACAAACAAATAAGCTTTATATATTTGATTCAGAAAACAATTAGCACCAATAGTGTACATTCTATAAACACGATTAATGTACGGTCGTTACAAAATTCCATCTCAAGACACGATATTGACGACGAACTACAAAGAACCGATAAACTTAAGAATTTTAGTTTATATTAGTAGAGTAAATATTTTTTTTTTAAATCTAATCTTCCATTTGGGTCTTTCAGCCTCTTTCTGGAAGAACTTAGGTATTTCTTGCGTCTCAAACAAAATCGACATAAAACACACGTACTATCTTATTAGAAAAAAACAAGAATAATGCAGTAAAACGCAATCCACCGACAAACTTTCAAAAGTCTTTATATTGGGTTCCACCTGCTGTGCTTTCCATAATAATCTAAGTTCGGCGGAAGTAGATCCGAAATGTGGAATTGCTGTACACTTAGAAACTTTAGGAAACACACACACAAAAAAAATGGCAGACCGAACAATGGGAAAGTAAAGACAATAAACGCTTTATTTCCAAATCTTAAGCAAAAGCAATCAATATTCGCACTCAAACATAAGTATCGTTTTGAAACACGACCGTTAAGGACAGATATAAAGAGACCAAAAAAGTTCTTTTGTCTGAAAAAGGAGTTTTGGAAACGTTGTTCTAGTTCGTTATGCACACCTGCTCGTTTCTGACCAAGCCGTTTCGACATAAATGGTCCTGCTATTTTCTGACCACACAATTTTGATATAACTGATCCTGCTTGTTTCTGAACATACCGTTTCGATATAACTGGTTCTGCTTGTTTCTGAACATACCGTTTCGATATAACTGGTTCTGCTTGTTTCTGAACATACCGTTTCGATATAACTGGGACTCAGCATGATCAGATGGTTAGGTGCTCGACTCTTATTCTAAGGATCGCGAGCACGAATCCACGTTGACCAAACATAATCGCCCTTTCAATTGTGGGAGGCATTACAATGGTACGGTAAATCCCAATATTTGTTGGTAAAAGAATAGCCCAAGAGTTGGTGGTGGGTGGTAACGACTATCTGCCTTCTCTCTAGGCTTATACTACTGAATTAAGGACGGTTAGCGCAGAAAGCCCTCGTGTAGCTTTGCGTGAAATTCAAAAAGAAACAAACAATAGACAAATGCCATCTTTAAAATGCGTTAGAAAACAAAAGAATCAATCGTTATAACAAACTGTTTTGTTTATGACAAGGAGCTAATATTAAAAATCGAAAAGGTGTCTAAAAACCTTAAAATGAAAAGAGGAAAAGTATATAACAATATAAATGTGAGAAACCAGAACTCGAAACTGGAACAAATTATTTGTTGTTTGGAAGTCAAGGTACAGGAAACTATCTGCAGAAGCGCGAAATACGGTGGTAGGACTGAAGCACGCAGTTTTCTTCCACCTGATTATACGGTTACTTAAATACACTGCAGTGACAAACACGCCAGGAAATCTTTCATTAAAAGTGAGTTTATAGTAAGAGCTATTTTATATGCGTTAAATTATGTGCAGTAAAATACTTTAATCATAGTATTTGTACCTTAAAATAAACCAGTTTAATGTTAAACTAAACACCTCAAATAAAGAAGTCAGAATTTGCTGAACTAAACACCCTTCTAACATCTCAAATAAAGAAGTCAGAATGTGTTTGAACTAAACACCCTTCTAGTTTAACAAATAAAGCAGTCAGAATATGTTGAACTGAACACCCTTCTGACACCTCAAATAAAGGAGTCAGAATGTGTTGAACTAAACACCTTCTTACATCTCAAATATTTGTTTGTTTTTTTGAATTTCGTCCAAAGCTACTCGAGGGCTATCTGTGCTAGCTGTCCCTAATTTAACAGTGTAAGACTAGAGGGAAGGCAGCTAGTCATCACCACCCACCGCCAACTCTTGGGCTTCTCTTTTACCAACGAATAGTGGGAGTGACCGTAACATTATAATGCCCCCACGGCTGAAAGGGCGAGCATGTTTGGCGCGACGGGGATGTGAACCCGCGATCCTCAGATTACGAGTCGCACGTATTAACGCGCTTGGCCATGCCGAGCCACCTCAAATAAAGGAGTCAGAATGTGTTTGAACTAAACACCATTCTAGGCTAACAAATACATGAGACAGAATGTATTAAACTAAACACCATTCTAGGCTAGCAAATAAAGGAGTCAGAATGTGTTGAATTAAACATCCTTATAACCTAAAAATGGAGAAAACAGAATGTATTGAACTAAACACTCTTCTCACATAACAAATAAAGGAGGCAGAATGAGTTGAACTAAACACCCTTCTAACCTAACATATAAAGCAGTCAGAATGTGTTGAACAAAATAACGTTTTTCAATACTTTTCACATTACATTAATATAACACCTACATGATTTTGATAGATCACGTTTGAAAAACACTTATCCCAATACCTATGTCGCATGACAAGCATAATTAATTGTAATAATGATACTTTATTAAACTTCTTGTCGCTGTTTACAGAACTTACTCTGAAATGTTCCTTAAGCTTCTTTATTGTAATGCTTCTGGATATAACAACAATGCCTCTCTGTAGGAGCGAACGTAATAAAATCTGAGAAAAAATACGAATTTATAAATAAGCAATGTAGAAAGAAATAAAACCGACAAGTAATAATAAAGAAAATAACATTAAAAATTCAACTCTAGACTGTTTAGTGATTTAATATAAATGTAGTAACAAATTGTGTTTGGTTATTTAATATACGTGTAATAACAAATTGTGTTTAGTTAGTTAATATAAGTGTAATAACAAATTACGTTTGGTTGGTTAATATAAGTGTAATAACAAATTGTTTTTGATTAGTTAATATAAGTGTAATAACAAATTAATTTAATTATTTCGTTTAGTTATATTAGCCAGAGTTTATGTAACCTTTAAAGTAGATGTAAGAGGTTAAGTCCTATATTAAAACTTTGGATTGGTAGAGGCAATAAAGGACCAAAATCTTTTGTTTTCTGTTTGTTTTCAAATATTTTAAACATTTTACTGACTTTGGTGTAGATGTGAATGGATAAACCAAGACCTGAACAGAGAACTTTTTTTTTCTATTCGCAAGTTTTTCGATGTTATAAACAGAGATTGTTGGCTTAGCAATGGATATGAATTGGTAAGTCAAGTGGAGGACAGAGGACTTACCTGTTCGGCGGTTTTTCGATGTTTTAAAGAAAGATGAACTAAGACTTTGTCGTTGGATGGTGTTTGATTTTCATTAAAATATCTGAAAGTACATAAAAATGTAATTCAAAAATAAGATAAAAGTTGAAATGAAAAAAATTCTTAGAAAGGACAGAAAAAATATTATAAAAGGGTAAAAGGGTTAGCCCAACCATGTTTAATGTTGCGAAACCTTCAATGAGACTTCTGCGATGAATCGATTTCAATGGCCTATATTCTCTGTAACCGAATGGAACGATGATAAGTTTACAGATTAACAACGTAAAAAAAAGACGTTCGATCCCCTGCGGTGTAATTAGTACTGTTATCTCATTGTATTGTTCCGCACGATAACATACATCGGCAGATTTTGTCTCCAACTGTATCATTCTTGTGTCTTTCATTAGCTGTACCCAACTTCTCAGAGATTCACAGAGTCAGTTTAATAAGATGTGACACTGAGATCTGGAGTTTGATCCCTGAGATTGCCTCCATCCAGGCTGCCCGAGTATTCCTAGGTTAATCTCAATCTTATGACTTTAAAAATCTGAAATTTATTCCCCTTGTTAGTTTAACCCAAATAGTCGATACTGAAACCTGGCGCTATTACGCCCACCGATAAGGTTAATAATTTACGACTGTAAAATTTCCGAGTTCGATCCCAGCCACTTACTCTGTGGAGCTTCGCGCTACATAAAAATCATTCTTCAAAGTTAGAGACATTAAAAGCGTAATCTCTTTGAAAATATAAAAAAGGAACTGAAGGAAACAATAAAAACTGATGGGTTGTCATTTCAATTTTTCCAAATGGTAAAAAATGAACCATTAAAGGACTTGAAAACATTCCAACATACAATCGAAACACAATATTATAATTCGTATTGTATTGATATGTGTCTCAGTCTGATATCCATGCGAAAGTCTCTAGTAACTGTAATCAGATTATTCAAGCTGTTCCTTTCTGTTGGTAAACCTTGTAACTGGCGTTCGTATTGAAATACGAGTTTTATTTATGTTGGATTTCGCGTTAAAGCTTCTCCTGAGATTTGTACGCAAGCCGTCCGTAACTTTGAAGTAATAGACTATAGGGAAGGAAGAAAGTTAACATCACCCACCGCCAACTCTACGGCTACTCTCGTGAGACGGAAAAGCGGTATTACAGTTACTTTTATAACACACTCATGACCAAGAAAATGTGTGGCGCGATTTGTTATTCTTTTACGGTAACGGGACGCGAATCACGGAAACGTAGCGTTGCAGTTTGGTACGTTAATTTATGACTCTGGAAACACGAAAAAGAGACACATACATATGTATATAATAATATTTTGTTTCTTTTTTTTACGCTACTTTAATTACACGATCAGTACTCACTCAGAGATTTCAGAATTCGAGTCCACTGACCCCAAAGGCAAATAAGCCGTAAATGTGATGTTCTGACGTGAGCAGTACTCGTAAAGACGAGACTGGGACGAGTAGGCGTGGCATTTAACCTGTGAAAAAACACAAGAGAATGTAACAAAATAATCATTTTATTCTGCTTGGCATAGAAAAAGTCATAGTATATATATATGTACCACTACCTCATCTATCGACATTACTCTAGAAGCAGGCCCGGCATGGCCAGGTAATTAGGGCGCTAGACTCGAAGTCCGAGGGTCAAGGGTTTGAATCCCTATCACACCACACCTGCTCGTCCTTTCAGCCGTGGGAGCATTATAATGTGATGGTAAATCCCACTATTCGTTTGTAAAAGAGTAGCCCAAGAGTTGGCGGCGGGTGGTGATGACTAGCTGCCTTCCCTCTAGTCTTAAACTGCTAAATTAGGGATAGCTAGCGAAGATAGTCTTCGTGTAGCTTTGCGAGAAATTTCGAAACAAAACAAAAAATAATCTAGAAATAATAGGCCCTCTTGTTTAACTCCATCCACCCTCAATGCCTACCTGTTAAATCTGAAGACTTGTAATGTTAAAAACCAGGTTTCGATTCCAGTCATTCAGTCGTGTAGCTTCGTACTAATAACAAACAAACACTTTTAATTGTTTGTTTGTCCTTGTGGTTTTATATTAAGCACAAAGGTATAAAATGGGCTATCTGTGCTCTGCCCACCACGAGTATCAAAACCCGGATTTTAGCGTGTAAGTCCACAGACATACCGCTGAGCCACTGGAGGGGGCTAGTTGTTTGGTATGAAGTAATTTTTAAATTAAAGAAATTCTTATGACAAACACGAGTTAAAAGGTTAAGTCGGAGACTAAAGGTTCAGGTGCATCGGTATTTCAGGTATATTTAGAACTGTACTCCAAGGTTAAGGTCTATCCATGTGTCAGGTACATTTAGAACTGTACTCCAAGGTTAAGGTCTATCCATGTGTCAGGTACATTTAGAACTGTACTCCCAAGGTTAAGGTCTATCCATGTGTCAGGTACATTTAGAACTGTACTCCCAAGGTTAAGGTCTATCCATGTGTCAGGTATATTTAGAACTGTACTCCCAAGGTTAAGGTCTATCCATGTGTCAGGTACATTTAGAACTGTACTCCCAAGGTTAAGGTCTATCCATATGTCAGGTACATTTAGAACTGTACTCCCAAGGTTAAGGTCTATCCATGTGTCAGGTATATTTAAAACTGTACTCCCAAGGTTAAGGTCTATCCATATGTCAGGTATATATAGAACTGCACTCCAAAGGTTCAGGTGTGTTTGATTATCAGTTACATTTGGGATTGCTGAATAGAAAGAGATAAACCTGCTAAAGAAACCCGCTGTCCTTGTATCTACGTTTAATCAAACAGAGTAACTGTCAGAACAATAACATTTCCCAGGCAAAATATTTAAACAGTGTGTTCAGTTGGAACACCGTGGTACAAACCACTTGTCAGCACACTAACCACTACGGAATACGAAGCAGAACGAGGTTTGATATAGAAATGCTTGTAAGTACATATGTGTTTGTATTGTGACCTTTTCCCTGGATTTATGTTCTCCACATTCCTAATGTGCCCCCTCCCAATACTATACATATTATTTTACCCATTGACTGATGAGTTCAGGTTGATTTAATTATTTGTGTATGCACATATATATTAATAATAATAAAAAGGTCTTAAACGAAAACGTTGCCACCAAGCCATAGACTATAATGTTATCTATATAATACCAGACCAGGTTTTATCCTCACATTATGGTCTGCAACTCGATGACCTTTTTTTATTATGCAAAATTTTTGTTTCTAAGGCTTGTTTTGTATTATAAATACGTTTTATTTTGTGATAGGTTTGGTCTTGGCGTTTGTGACTTTTTTTTTCTAAATATTAACTTAACTGCTAGCTAATGTTCATGTGTACATTACGGGCACATACATACATATAAGCTCATGTAATTAGGCTTAATCCACGATTACTACATATATAAAGAGTGAAACGTCCTCAGATAACTTTTAAGTTTAAACCATCTCTTCCTTTTGGGATTACTTTGTCATTTAAACTTGTGTGAAATTTATTAAAGAGTCACCCAGTGGTACAGCTGTCAGTGCACGGACTTAAAACGCTAAAATCAAGGGTTCGATTTACTTCGGTAGACTCAGTAGATATCTCGATGCAGCTTTACTATAAGAAAACACACATACATACTTCCAACGGTTGTGCGGGTTCGCATCCCCGTCGCGCCAAACATGCTCGCCCTTTCAGCCGTGGGGACGTTATAATGTGACGGTCAATCCCACTATTCGTTAGTAAAAGAGTAGCCTAAGAGTTGGCGGTGGGTGGTGATGACTAGCTGCCACCCTCTAGTCTTACACTGCTAAATTAGGGACGGCTAGCACAGAGTAGCTTTGTGCGAAATTCAAAAACAAACCAACATTTGTGTTTGTTTGTTTGTTTTCAATCAAGAACAATGTTCCACATTGTACTGTGCTCACCACGGGTATCCGAATCCTGTTTGTTTTTTAACGGATAATTCCAGTGCTAAACCACCGGGAAGCGCTAATTGTTGAGAACTAACATGCTGCAAAAGGTATAAGTTCATTATTGTTTCCTGTAGATTAAAAATAAAACATAAATACGAGAAAACAGAAAGTGTTTGTAACGTACAAATAGTAAGAAACTACGAAACACCCATTGGAAAAACTATAGCAAAGGAAAATTCGTAAAAAAATAGATTGCCAATAGAGCTAAAAAGTGTGAGATCACAACTTGAATAAAGCGACAACAAAAATAACGTGTTTTTAAGATTCAGTTGCGATTTGGTGCTTGAAAAATAATCCATATAATTTATGTTATTTCATATGAACTATTGGCCCTCTACAAAATACTTCCCCTCACAGTTTCAATTATTTTATCATTATCATTATTATTTTAATGACACTCAGTAAACGTTTCTTGTCTGAAATACGATACGCCACCTGGATTCCAAGTAAAATTTCTCATGGTAAAAGAAGTCTCGTCACCAAAGCGTTAGAAACTGTCAGCTGCTACTTTGCTCACTTGTGTATTCTCTATGTAGTTATAGTTACGTATTGTGGTGCTCCCGATTAGTTATACTTCATTCGCTTTACATTTTTTTTCTCTGTGAGAATTTAACTTGGATTTTCACTTTCTGTATATTTCACTGGTTTATTTTCAACCTTGCATGTGTCTCTGTGGGAACCACAGCAGTATCACTAACTCTGAAAGGCCTTATTCCCATTGTCGAGAATGCTTTCGTTCTCCTTTTTTGGTAATGCTCAACAATATACGTTGTCGCTTAGCAACAAAAACTATTACCTGATTGTTCTTAGGCCAACTACGGTGTTTATGTTGTATGCTCAATATCCATATTGATTTGTTAGAAAGGTTTATTTTTTATTCATTTTTATAACTTCAGTGATATAACTGTAAAATAGTTTATTTCAGACGTTTTATGGCATTGAATTGTAGTCAAAAGCAAAAGAAAAAAATACCAAGTAGTATATCAGCTAAGCCTTACATTACGTTTTGTATTATGCCTAATATTTAAATTAACCTACCAATAGGCCTACTAATACTAAAGTTATAGAGCTTGTTTGTTTTGTTATTGTGCACAAAGCTACACAAAGGGCTATCTGTGCTCTGCTCACCATAGATATAAAAACCAAGTTTGTAGCATTATAAGTCCGTAACACACCGCTGTGTCACTTGGGGGTATGTTTGTTTTTAATTTTACACAAAGCTAGTTGAGAAATATCTGCGCTAGCCGTCCCTAATTTAGGAGTGTAAAACTAGATAGAGGGTACTCTTTTACTAACGAATAGTGAAACTGACCGTCATCTTACAACGCCCTTCCCCCACGGCTGAAAGGACGAGCACATTGCTTGGTGCGATAGATATTCTAACCCGTAACCCTCAGATTACGAGTAGAGTACTCTAATTGAGATGGGTTAAATAACTAGCTTCTAAAAATACATTCATAACATGTTATAATTGAGGTTGTTGGATAATTCATTTTGTTTAGTTTCGAATTTTATCATACTTTAAGACTCTTAATTTTAAATGCTTCGACACCTTTCGCCATTTGTTACTTTAGTTTTGCGCCACGTCGCATGTTGTTATATTTGAATTAAAGAGAATTGTTCTTGTGAAAAATATACAACAGTAGACGAAAAACACTAACTTCGTTTTTAAATAATGACAGCGTCTGATGCTAAGGCCTTTCATTAGATGTTAGCTAAAAATCATTGAAAACTCCTTCGGTGGATAACAAATTCGAATGTGTGTGTTTGTTTTCTCATAGCAAAGCCACAAAGGGCTATCTACTCAGCCCACCGAGAAGAATGGAACCCCTGATTTTAGCGTTGTAAATCTGGAGACATACATTTGCCGGGGGTGCAAATTCGAATGACAGCAACAGAATAAACAATTGGGACATGTTATACACAAGCATCAAAACACTGTTGAGTAGATTAAACAAAGAATACAGTAAAACTGAGATAAATAGAACGCAATAAATGTGAATAAATTAAAAAAAAGAAGCAAAGAGAAAAGAAATAAGGGAAGATATAGCACCGTTTCGAAACAAAAATATAGTACCGTTTCTTCTCTGTGATTAAAAAGAGAAAGAAGAGAGAGAACCTAGGATATAGACATAAAGTTTAGGTCACAGTAAACGATTATAAAAATAATTACAGTTATTTTAGAAAGTGAGTGTATGTGTTATAGCAAAGCCACTTTGGACTATCTGATGTAACTTCCGCGGGAAAAAAGGAACACACCAGAAATCTACAATTTGTAATTATCCGAATGTATCATACGACGCCATAAATCAACACATCTGAAAACTACGGTATCTAATTATCCGAATGCATAATGTTGTATCATAAATCAACACACTACAACTTCACATAATGGACTATCTACACTCTATAAATCTCCAAGAATCGAACTCCGTATCCTGACATTGTAACTCCATTGAAGATGATTGTGGCCGTAATCCTAGTAATACATTACGAGGTTTGACTAGTTTAGGAGATTTAAACTAATCATAAATCTGTATGCTTAAGAATAGCCTTCATAATTATAGGGCGGACGGCCCAGCCCACTGATTAGCGTATTGGATTGTGGAGATGCTGCTCTGTGATTTGAGTTCTGTTACTCTAACAACAACAAAAAATCACGCTTCGCAATTTTATGTCATAGGTGCGTTGTAGGGATACCTATTGGATCTGTAGAACTATCTACAGAGTTTTTCTCCAGGTTAAAATACTTTTATTTCGTACCTCAGTAAATTGTTGCAAGGGGAAAGTTCCGGGTGGGTGGGTTTGGCGTTTTATGGGGGGAAGGTTCCGGTAATAAATCATATCCCAGTATAATTCTCCATATTAATCTATCTACGTTATGTGTTTAAAAAATACGAAAAACGTTCTCCATGTGACATAAGGCCTCAAGAGTTAGCGATGGGTAATGTTAACTTGCCGCCTTCCCATTGGTTTCTCACCTCAGCATTAGGAACAACAATTTGTTCTTGAAACCCGGTTTCTAACTTATAAGACCGCGGACACACCGTTGGGAGGAGGTAACACCAAAATATCACAAATGTAAAAATCAATGAATAATCAAGAGATTTTTGTGTGTTGTTCTTTTTTTAATTATATTAAAGAAACTATCTTTAAATGAAAAATGGAACCTATCTTAAGTGAATCGCACATGCATTGCGGAACAAAACAAATCGAGTAACGTAACGAAAATCTCGTTGCAATCTCATTAGTGAAACGCTTTCTATTCAATGATATGAAGGCTAAAGCAACAATTATAAAAGCAAAGCATGAATATATTTTATATATATATATAGTGCCCGGCATGGCCGAGCGCGTTAGGTGTGCGACTCGTAATCGCGGGTTCGCATCCCAGTCGCGCTAAAAATGCTCGCCCTTTCAGCCGTGGGGGCGTTATAATGTTGCGGTCAATCACATTATTCGTTGGTAAAAGAGTAGCCCAAGAGTTGGCGGTGGGTGGTGATGACTAGCTGGCTTCCCTCTAGTCTTACACTGCTAAATTAGGAACGGCTAGCACAGATAGCCCTCGAGTAGTTTTGTGCGAAATTCCGAAAACAAACAAATAATAATTCCTGTCTTGTAATGCTAAAATCCAGGTTTATATTCCTCATGGTGGGCACAACAGTGAATTTATCGTGGCTTTGCTACAAAATAAAAAGTCATACAAAAGTCTTACAATTTTCTTCACATAACTTTTAGAGAAAAAGCCTTCAAAATCAAAACAGATTAACAAAGTAATAAACTTATAAAATTAAAGTTTGGTTGCACTTGGGTGGTGATGAATAGCTGCCTTCCCTCTAGTCTTACACTGCAAAATTAGGGACGGTTCAGGTTTTTCCTCCTGGCTGGGGGTTGTGCAGTAGGCTAACAATTTACTCACTTAAAAAAACAGCCTGTTAATGAATCCGCAAGCGGATTCATGGAATCGAGAGGCTAAATGTAATGTATTATATGTATATGGTATACGTACAAAACCTTTGTGTGTTGTGAACTCTGTACGGTTAACACGTACTTGGAAAGACGGTGAGATAACACTGACTGTTATTTTTTTAGCTTAACAAGAAAAGTTACTAATTTTGTGTTCCGAAGTGCTAGAATAGCGTTTTGTTTTCATCTTGTTTCTTCTTGAAAATGTCGTAATTTTAACAACCGGATCTGTCCAGATGACCTTGTATTCCTGATTCTGTTAGAATTTGTTCATTTATCTATACCTTTTTTCCGCTTTCAAAATTAGATAATCTTTATTGTGATGCAAGTTGAATTGAAAATATTTAGTTCGTACAATATTTATAAATACGTTTTCCACGTTGGTGAAAATTATATCCATTTCCTTCTCTTTCTTTTTCATTCCAAATAGAACAAATACATTGTATTAAAACGAATTTAAGAGGCTCATTACATCGTTACAATCCATGACACCATGTCCAGCCATGTTATATCTAAATATCGTCTTTCTAGACAATAGCCTCGCAGCGTGATTTCTACTGTCGCGAAACTGTCATGTCCTAAACACAATCAAGCTCCTTGCATATTTTCCATATTCCTCCTAAAGTTTGAGGGCGATTTCTCAGCGTCTGTTTGATTGATCGCGCAGAAGTCCTTATCCGCATTTTAAAATCACAATAAACACTTTTAAAACTTAAGATATAAACATTAACGACACTGAACAACTGAATTCTAACGAAATGTTGACGTTATGCCTGAAAAGAAAAATCATACTTTTTTCAAATTTAGAATGCTTTACTTATCTAGATACGAACATTTCGATTTTTCTCAACTGTCTTATTTGTCCTAATTTAAAACATAAAACTAATATTATTGTTTTTGTAATTAAGCAAAAAACTATAGAATGTGCTGCTCAGCACGAGTATCGAAACACGATTTTAGCATTGTGTGTTTGCACACATAGCACTGTGCTACTAGGGGAGAAAAAATACAATGATCATTTAGGCTAAAAATAGATTATAATTTACGAATGTACTTCCTTGTAGTAAAACCCTTTACAACGGCGAAGCCTAATGAATGTGAATAACTTGGTTAATGAAGCCACAAGAGCAGAGTGTACCACATATTTGTCATCACTGACCAGTATTTTTATACTCTTGTACGGTAAACGTTGTCACTCTGACCTCTGTCGTAAAGGTTCACTTCCAGTGTTTTCTTTTTTAAGCACAGAGCTACACAACAGATAATCTGCACTCTGCCCACCGCGTGTATCGAACCCTAATTTTTGGGTTATAAGCTCACAAATTTACCATTCCAAGTGAATTGATGCGCGAAACGACCGTGTAACGAGTTTTGTTTGATATGCAAATTTTGTATTTACCTTCAGATTAAATTTAATATTAAACCGGACCGTCACTAATTATTTAAAAACAAAACAAAAAAACACGTACTTAAGAAAAAGGCAAATTAAAAACAGAGTTCTTGGGTCATTTCCGGTGATGTTAAACAGAAGAAGTAATCTATATGAAAATTTGAGAAAAGTGCATACTGACAGAACGTTGAAGAGAAACTCGTGTCTGCTACAGATCCGTCCGTATAGATGTAACAACTGCTGGTACCATTTCAGCGTTAGACATACAACAATGATGCGCTTCTGGCAACTTGATATTCTTGTTGTAGCAAGGGAAATCAGCCAGCCGGTAAAAGTGGACACTTGCTTGGAGCTAGTATGAGTCTGTGTAGTCGTAAAAAGTTTTGTTACTATTATATTTTATGTCAAAGGCTATACTTCACTTGTTAATTTCCTTGAGAGTAAATCCAGCGAACTATCAACAACAACAAAACCTCTACTTTACAAAATAAGCTGGTCTCGTAATTCATTTTTTCAGGTGGTGTTTCGTCTTGGTGTTTTCAACCTAAACTGCGTCTTGTGCGACACGTGTGATCAAATGACCAGGTCAGAGATCCTTAAATTTCAAGTATAGAACGTGGCATGTCATATTATTTTAGGGCTAGTGACTGAATAAATGAAGGGCAAACAATAAACAGTATTTGCCACTTATGCATCTACTCTTAACCAAATAGCGATGCTAGGTTTTTACAGCCATAACAACACAAGGTCGAAAGCGCAGAGCGTATTTGGCGGCTAATTGGGTCTCGAATCTTGGACCTATCCTATAAATTATGATTTCATTTATGGTCTGTGGTGGGACTTTCCTAGTAAATGGGTGTATGTGTGTGTGTGTGTGTGTGTGTAAAATAATTTTAACAGAAATATTCTTATTTTGTAGTTTCCACACCCTGAACTGTTTGTGTTTTTTTTATCAGGACCAACTTGGGCATCGTGTTAAGATGCTAAACGCAGAAGCAAAGGAAGCATTTTTTCATTATAAATATACTAGAAATAATAAGAACTATAATTATATATATATATATATTATAATATATGACTATTGAAATTACTAAATCATTGTTAGTTTCTCGAATTTCGCGCAAACCCACACAAGGGCTATCTGCGTTAGTCGTCTCCACTTTAGCAGTGTAAGAGTAGATGGAAAGCAACTAGTCATTACCACCCACCGCCAACTCTTGGGTTACTCTTTTGTCAACGAATAGTGGGACTGACCGTCAAATTATAACGCCCCCACGGCTGAAAGGGCGATGATTCGATCCCACGATCCTCAGATTACGAGTTGAGCGTCCAAAGCACCTGGCCGTGCTGAGGCCCATTCTCTACTTTAACAAGCAGTAGGAAAAATCTTGTGAGATGAAGTGTGGACGTTCTCGGCATGAACCACCAGGCCATGCCGACTCCGAAAATCTGTGGATAAACCAAAGGATAATAATTATTCAAAATAATTCATCACAGTTTTTCTTCCTGAATGTTCAAAAAATAAAGTTTTTTTTCACACCTGTACGTTGGCAGGCTTAATTCTACCTTTCTGTCGTATCAGCTGGACCCGTTCGAGGTTAAAGTTGGAAAGTCCAATAGCCTTTGTCATTCCGCACTGAAAGGCGTCTTCCATGCCCTACACGTAACAAAAAATAATTATTTGTTTTTATTTTAAAACTCTTTACTAGTATCTGGATTAATGAAACGACATATCTATGTATTTCGACCGAAACGTTAACTTACCTCCCATGTTTGAATAAGGTCGTCTTCGTTGGTATCAACACAACCCCCTGGTGTTGTCGCGTCTTCAAAAGCTTTCTGTCAGTGATATGAAATATACTGATGAGAACACTCAGATAAATTATCTCCGTAACAAACCTCTTCTATAGCACAATTAGTCACTATAGTAATAATAACAATGTCAAATATATTTCACGAATACTCAAGTCTCTCAGTTGCAAACGGAAAGTCGTGTGTTAAAGTTACAGTTCGTGAAAAATATTCTACAAAATTAGGGGGCATCTGCTATCTTCACGTGACTCAGTTGTAAGCTTAAGAGCTCGTAACGCTATAGTACAGGGTTCGATCCCCTCGATAAACACAGTGCAAAGAGCCTATTGTGTAGCTTTACACTGAAACAAAACTAAGTTTTCTATTTGTAGATAAAAGACACTGACGTAATGTTTGATAAGTTTACTCTCATATTTAGCAATTTACTAATGGCGAAATCCAGCAGAAAAGGAAGTTTTGTTGTAGACAACTCATGCCAGGTTCCACCAACAGTAACTGAATCCTTACTGTATAAAACTCACACCAGGTTCCACCAACAGTAACTGAATCCTTACTGTATAAAACTCACACCAGGTTCCACCAACAGTAACTGAATCCTTACTGTATAAAACTCACACCAGGTTCCACCAACAGTAACTGAATCCTTACTGTATAGACCTCACACCAAGTTCCACCAACAGTAACTGAATCATTACTGTACAGTTCTCACACCAGGTTCCACCAACAGTAACTGAATCCTTACTGTATAGAACTCACACCAGGTCCCACCAACAGTAACTGAATCCTTACTGTATAGAACTCACACCAGGTCCCACCAACAGTAACTGAATCCTTACTGTATAGAACCCACACCAGGTCCCACCAACAGTAGCTGAATCCTTACTGTAGACAACTGACAAACCTATTGTTTGAAACATTATTTGTTGTTGTTGTCGGCTTGAGATTATATAATTATTGTTAAACTGCCACGTTTTGTGTCAAGCAAAGAGTTTTATCAGAATCGACTTTTCCATGTTACCATTGTCGTGATAAGTTACGTACACGCGTTAGTTTGCGAATTTCAGCAAAAAACACGTTCTTTTCAAGGAAATTAATGTAAGCCACCCGCTATAAAGTTTATTCATCTCTTGACGACAGATCCACATTTTATTTATGTCACTGTTAAAAGTAGAATAATTATTACTTTGAACAAGATATTTACATTTAACTAAGCCTACTGCAGCCATGTTGGAGAATCAAAAGACGGCTGAACAAATGAGAATCAAGAATAGTTTTGTTTTTAAAGAAACTTAGAAATTAAATGTTCAACTTCGAAGATTAACTTTGTATCGTGCAACGATTGTCTACGATTCGATGGCATCTAAATCATAAGTAATATGTTACATTCAATCACGCATTTTTTTTTTCAGAGATATATGGCCACTTACACTTGTAGAGTGTATGGTGCATAATATTATGCAGCGAGAATGAGGGACAGCACACAGATACACTGGATACATAAGATATATGGATGGGTAGGGACTTACGGGCCACCCTGTACATTGTCAATTACTGCTACAACTGGTTGATTGTTTGCGATATCCACACAAAGCTGTGCAAGATCTACCCAAGCCTACCAATTCTAATTTCAATAAAAGAATGCAACTAGTCAAGAAAACTAGCACTTGGGGCACTCAAATCAAGTAATGTTATTTGACTGTCTCTCTTATAACAAATCGACAACTCGAAAACAATCTTGTGATCCACATAATAGGATTCTAAACTCTAGGCCTCGTTGGTCTCAACAAGGTATGAAACTGAATAATTTATTTATTACGTTACTCACGTTATTCAGCGTGGTAAGAAAATTCCAATAGATTTTGAAGACATTAGAAATAATTTAATAAATTAAACAATAAACGAAATCATAAATTAAATGTATTTTTTTTTCTGAAATATTGGTTATAAATTACAAATATATGAATATATATATATATAAATATCCTATTTATAATGCTTTTCTAAATTTTAACTTCCGAGGTTTAATTACTTTTGCAGAACACACACACACACACACACAGAGATATATATATACAAATACATTGAAAGATAACAGATTTAATCATTACATTGAAACTGTAGTCTACTGGTAAGTCTGAGGTCTTACAAGGCTTAAAATCGTGTTTTGAAATCCAACAGTAAACAGAGCGCAAATAAGCCATCGTGACGACAAATATACAAGTTTAACCCACTACTTGTCCCCCACTGTTACAGCCGTAACTCTACGGATTTACAGCGCTAAAATTAGAGGCTCGATTCTCCTCGGTGGACACAGTAGATAGCCCAATGAAACTTTGGTATAAGAAACACCATAAACATATCCACACATTAATCCGATACAATGATGCCACCTTCCGTTAAAATACCCTATTGCTTATTTATTTAGAAATAAACGAAAACATATTTACAGTAAAATTAACACCAGTCTACCTTAACTTCCTTTCCAACCTAGCACCCCCTATAGGGGTGTATACAGTAACCTTCCGTGAGTGAATCTAGTAATCAGATCGAAAAACAACTGCTGATTTGATATGATAGTAGCACGTTGTTGGTGATAACCTTACTTCGTGCCCGCGTCGCGCTAAAACATGCTCGCCCTCCCAGCCGTGGGGGCTTTATAATGTGACGGTCAATCCCACTATTCGTTGGTAAAAGAGTAGCCCAAGAGTTGGCGGTGGGTGGTGATGACTAGCTGCCTTCCCTCTAGTCTTACACTGCTAAATTAGGGACGGCTAGCACAGATAGCCCTCGAGTAACTTTGTGCGAAATTCCAAAACAAATTCCAAAACAAACCTTACTTCGTCATTGGTAGGATTGTGCAACAATAGAAGATCGACGTACGATAGCTGCAGACGATTTAACGACTCCTTTAAGAAATACTTCACCATTTCCCGCCGATGGTCGCGCATAGGTAGCTGTAAAAAGCGTAAAGGAAACGCAGTATTAATTTAAGATTACTGACAACATAAATTTAAAACAGATATAAAACTATTAGTGTTCATTTCTAAAAACAAGTGTAACATACCTCAACATCATGATTTAAACGGATATAAATTATTTATCAACATAATTCACGCAAATAAGATTATTTATTATCATAATTTAAACATATAAAACTTTTCATTAACATAATGTAGGCACATAATTTATTTATTATCATAATTTAAACATATAAAACTATTCATTAACATAATGTAGGCACATAATTTATTTATTATCATAATTTAAACATATAAAACTATTCATTAACATAATGTAGGCACATAATTTATTTATTATCATAATTTAAACATATAAAACTATTCATTAACATAATGTAGGCACAAAATTTATTTATTATCATAATTTAAGCATAAAATTATTAATTAACATAATTTACACATATAAAATTATTTATATACATATAAAGTTATTATTGTAATATTAACACATAAAATATTTATTATCATACTTTTAGAAACGTTTAAATGAGCTAATTAAAGAATATAATTTAATATGTTGTAACAACGCTGGTTTAAGAATTTCCAATATATTAAACGTAATACCTTTATAATAATAAACAAGTCTGTCCTTTCAAGTTTTCCTGATCTCATTACAGATTCCAGAACTTTCCCTATCTCTGCTGCATTATTATGAGCATAAACAGTTTCAATAAGTCGGTACCCTATGTTGATACCATTTTTTAGTAAATAAGATACTGCATGAGGCTCCATCTACAGAGATAACGTATATTATATATTTGATATATTTAATTTTCCCAAAAAATCGTCAGTTTATTTTTTTCTATGAAAGAAAACACTAAATAAGTAACTATTTATGTTCGCAGTTTTCAAATATTCTACCATGATCAAATTGCGTGAGAGTCCGCAAAACAGTATTTAATTTAAAACTAAATAAATAAATTTACATATCGCGTGAACAGCGCACGTGCTACAAAAATTGTATGATGTAAAGTAAGAATATTATCATAAGAAATGAAACTTGTATGGAATTGGTACGAGTGTAACATTCAATTATAAGTAAAAAATAACCAAAACAATGTATTTAGTCATGATACACTTTATCAGAGGTTTCGTACCGAAATGTTGTCATGGTAGTGGTACTAAAAAAACTATACAAATAATATATATATATATGTATGTATATTATTTGTTTATTTATCTCTAGTGAAACACTAACATTAGATTTACCAAGCGAGAGCTTTCCTTACCTAAATACAAGACAGTGATACAATTCAGTTTAACAATACACGATCTGTTCAAACACGTTTAAAATTCTACGTTCTGGTACAGTTTAGGTTAACAATACAGCGTCTGTTCAAAGATCTCTTAAAGATTCTGGTACAATTTATCTTACCAGTACAGTGTCTATTCCTACGAACGGCATTCGAGACCCGGTATTCAGTTTTACAAAGTGGGGAAAAGAAGACATGTCTTAAAAGGTTCTGTTAAATGTTAAAACCAATATCACATTCATGGAATTTCCGTTGTCCAATACTTAAATCCAAACCACTTTATAATCTCATGCGGTCTATACACGTCCTCCAGAACGTAAATCTATAGATATACCAGTTATAAAAACTTAGTACAGTGTTAATTAACTGCTTACTCTTTCAAAGCTCAAGGTTCAGAGGGACGTGGCGCGAGCTACTATCTTCTCCATTGTAGTGTTTTATCGTCGGTAAATAAATGTATTACTCATTATCAAACCGTTTTTCATTGCCAACTTTGTTTGTTTACACAACATTTCTCCACAGCTTATCTGGCTCTGAGTGTTGACTGAGGATAAACGAACAGCATATTTACGCTCTAAAGGTTAATTATCTAAGTTCAATCCCTACATGAAGTACACAAACTTACACGTAACCCATTTATGACCGGTTTCAGTAATCAAATAGAGAACATCTAAAGTATCTGTCGCCACAAACTGTGATGTATAATACAGTTAGCACCGGTTTACACAAACTGTGATGTATAATACAGTTAGCACCGGTTTACACAAACTATGATGTATAATACAGTTAGCATCGGTTTACATAAACTATGATAGATAATACAGTTAGCACCGAATTACACAAACTGTGATGTGTAATACCGTTAGCACCGGTTTACACATACTCTGACGTACAGCACAATTATCACTGGTTTCAGTGACTATGCTAGAGAAGGCCTGAACGACTTGTCGTCACAAAGTGTGATGTACAACACAGTTAGCACCGGTTTCAACGACAGTGCTGGAAAAGGTCTGAAGACTCTGTCGTCACAAAGTGTGATGTACAACACAGTTAGCACCGGTTTGAACGACAGTGCTGGAAAAGGTCTGAAGACTCTGTCGTCACAAACTGTGATGTACAACACAGTTAGCACCGGTTTCAACGACAGTGCTGGAAAAGGTCTGAAGACTCTGTCGTCACAAAGTGTGATGTACAACACAGTTAGCACCGGTTTCAACGACAGTGCTGGAAAAGGTCTGAAGACTCTGTCGTCACAAACTGTGATGTACAACACAGTTAGCACCGGTTTCAACGACAGTGCTGGAAAAGGTCTGAAGACTCTGTCGTCTGTTCTATCAACGCTTCGTTTATCTTTCACGAGAAGTTAGTTCTATAACAAATCGTAGAACTATTTTAAAACTGCATACAGATTGAATAAATCGGCCATGATGGTCCTAAAAATTGAAACATGGTCATGTTTTAAATCTATCGATGATGCTGGACAATTTGATACAACCTGATACACACAGGTGTTGGTGAATAAATCATGACAAGCTGCTTTATCATTAGTGTCCAGTAGGAAAAATCTATCAGCGCAGCCTAAAACCTACAATTAGCTTAATAAGTACTGTGGCTAATTTAATATACTAATCAAACTCGGAGTAATTTCAAAAACAAAAAATATGATCGCTGTACAATATCTTTTTATTGCAAAGCGAATGAACTGGACAAGATAGGTGGTTATGAGAGGTGTGATCCGCTATTTGTATGAGCGTGCAGTAATTGTTAAGCCTAACTGGTAAATACTACTATCCTCAATTCAAAAGAACCGAGCCCAACATGGCCAAGCCGTTAAGGTGCTCGACTCGTAATACGAGGGTCGCTGGTTCAAATTCCCGTCACATCAAACAGGCTCGCCTTTTCAGCTGTGGGGGCGTTATAATGTGACGGTCAATCCCACTATTCGTTAGTAAAGAGTAGCCCAAGAGTTGGCGGTAGGTGGCGATGACTAGCTGCCTTCCCTCTAGTCTTACACTGCTAAATTTAGGACGGCTAGCGTAGCTTTGCATGAAATTCAAAACAAATCAAAAGAATCGAATTAATGGAAACTGATTTAATGCCCAAAAAGTCCTACATTTTGCTATCAGAAGACGTAAAAAAAACCTAGTGATATTCAAGTCATTGTCTACTTTGAATTTAAAAATCAGTTTGGAAATAAATTATTTTTAACTTAAGAAGCAGAGAATATTGTTCACAATGAAACCTATCTGTAATTCCGAATGGACGTTGGAAAAACGAAGTTTGTAATCTCTTTACTTTTTTTTAGTTTGTTTCCAGCGTTGTAAGCCTTCACTCAGACCTGCTACTGGAGGTCGCTGCAGTTTGTTATTGATTTGATTACAGATGTTTGTAAATGTTAATAATAATGAATAGAAAGAAATTTTAATTTAATACCCTTAACAACTTGTTATTAATAGAAATTTAACTAAAATATCAATAAATCAAGTGGTTCCCCTCTATGACTGGAAAATAATTTTAGCTTGATTAACACAGGTTTATAAATTTGTGTTTAAAGATGGCGGCCGTCTTGTCTTGTTGCTGTAAAAGTTCCTAAAGTTCAGATTTTAATTTTCGTTATATAAATGCACATAAATTGACACATACAGGAACCACGGCAAACGTGAGATAGTTGTTCTAATGAGGCTACAGTTTCAACAATAGGGGGCGTCACAAACCTTTTATATATATATATATAAAAGAGCACTCCAATAAATTAACGTTGGCTTCCCCAATATGTTTAACATTTGAATTAATTATCTACGTATTTTAAGGAGATATTTTAATTTTGTAATGCAGCGTTTTCTACACCGTTTGTACTATTGGTATAACTAGTCGTTCAAAAATATCTCGTGCTTTTAGTTTGCTATAAACTCATCCATCTACACCGTTTTCCTTCGTAGATTGCGAGAAGGTGGGAAACAGTTTGACTGGAGTGATTCGAACACACTCAGAAATGTCGGATATAACTCTATTACGTCCACAAAATTCGATAAACCCAGTAAAAAAAACTTTCTCAAATAAATAGAATGCAACTGATATGGTGGAAATAATAAATGTTCTTAAGATATCCCACAACTGAGATGTTTCAGGTGAGCGTGAAAAACAAATCAACAAACGTCTTTTGTAGTAACTATGCATGACATCCAGTTCCATTATTCGTTAAGGACTGTAGTGTAAGCGGCAGGCTCGTCTGGTTTGTTAGGCCTGCATCGCCAGGTGGGTTATGGTGTTGTTACTTGTTACTATCACGGTTATAAGTAAAACTGAGAAGAGCGCTTTAACCAAGGTATGGTAATTCAGTTATTGCATTTAGATTTAAATGAGGTGAATACAGGAGAGAGCTATGTCTTTCCAACAACTTTAGTTGGTCAAATTGGCAAATCTGTAGTTTGGTGAATTTTTGTTTTCATTCTAACTACTTTCTCAAGTGCTTTGGTGGCTTGTTACTCTGCAGTCGGATTTTTACCACTCAACAGCGTTTATAAAGTGGATATATTGTTTATGCACTGTTTTCAGTGTTAGAGTTTAATTTGAATTGCACATCTGACCCATTATTACTTCAAGTGTTATCACACTTATGGCATCTTTTATAAGTGTGACCTGAGTTATAAGAGCAGCTGCTTTGACCACCCCAAATATATGAATGCCTCTGATTCAGAGCTGTAAATAACAAATCACGCGATCTAGTTCCACGTTTGAGTAAATGACCGCTAAAATTCACAGAACCACCTGCCCTAATTCTGAACTACTTTCCAGACTGGAGAACAACTAGTTAATTGATACAAGGGATTTATCCATTAACTGAGCCTCATAACGAAATCCGAGGGTCGCAGGTTCGAATCCCGATCGCCCGAAACATGCTTGTCCTTTCGAATTTCCAACAAATTGTGTAGACATTATATCAATAACCTTGAAAAGTCTTTGCCCCGTAGAAGAAAACATTACTGCAAGAACAGACCTAAAGCTATTTGTTTTTGTGTCAAAATGATAGTCTAATAAAATTCAGTTCCCACTTGTAAAATATACATACAGTCTCAAGATCCCCTGGAAAGGCCTAGCGATGTTACCAATGAAACAGAAAATGTAATATACGTAGAAGGATCAGTAAAAATAAAATAATGCGTTGTTATATCACCAAAGAGCTACGAGGGATAAATATACTTAAGATTTTCTGTATTCATCAAATTATCTTTTAAATGCTAGAAAGTAGAAGTTTCATTTTTTATTTATATGGATGTGTGTGTTTTCTCATGGTAAAGCCACATCGGGATATTTGCTGAGTTTACGGAGGGGAATCGAACCCTCGATTTTAGCGTTGTAACTCCGTAGACCTACTGCGGTTTATGTGTTAAGTGAAGTATTTCGTGGAATATCATTTTCAATCCATTCATACTTTTCGTAGTAGGAAAGAACTGTGTTTAAAGGATAACAACAAAATTCTTGCCATAGGGCCTTCAAAAATGTGCGTGTGCCACTGCCCCAAACAATCCTTTTAAGTAAGGTAGAGAACTGTCAAACGTGTGTTACGTTTGTAAAAGTATCACTAATTTTTACTGGTATCGACAAAAGTGTATACAATACAGCATTTTCAGACTGTCACTAGCTTGTACTATAATGTATGCAGTACAGCATTTTCAGACTGTCACTAGCTTGTACAATATTATGCAATACAGCATTTTCAGACTGTCACTAGCTTGTAAAATATTATGCAATATAGCATTTTCAGAATGTCACTAGCTTGTAAAATAATGTATGCAGCATAACATTTTCAGACTGTCACTAGCTTGTAAAATATTATGCAATACAGCATTTTCAGACTGTCACTAGCTTGTAAAATAATGTATGCAGTATAACATTTTAAACTGTCACTAGCTTGTAGAATAATGTATGCAGTATATCCACAATTATAATTTTTTCAGTTCTTATATTCGTCGTTTTTCTATCTCTCTCATACCCCACCCTGTTAAGAAGTAAAAAGTGTTATTCTTGTAAGCACGTTTTCATTTATATCTAACGAACAAAGTTATACCAGTTAACAGGTAGCCGCCAACCAGTTTATAAAACCAAACAACTAATGTTTTATTATCTCTGAATCTCTTCCGTCACGTAATTTTCGACGCCGGCGAGTCTAGTTTCACGAAAGTGTTTCCCGCACGCAATAACCCGTTCGATTAGGTTATAACGCGACGATAACCTTTACAGACCATAAGTAAGCCTTTTGCTTCTGTGCAAGTCCTTGCGTTCTATTTACCTTCGTGTCGAGGAAGTCTACGTTTTAACGCTCACTCAAGTTTAGCTTATGGCCGACTGGTGGCGCACCAACAGTAATTTAATAAATCACGATCAGAAATTCTAAATAAAAATTATAACTAAGTGCTTTTAAGTCCCTGGTTGTAAATACACTCATGAAATGAGTGAAAAAAATTATTGTTTCACTGAAACAATAGAATTGTTCATTGTAGAAATAAGTCTACAAATCTGTCGCTGACCTTTTAGGGGTCAAGCAATCAGCTCGTGAACAGTTTTTCCAGGTTTGAAAAAGCGGGATTCTGATATAACCTGAGAACTGATTTTTTGTAAAACAAAAACTATTAAAAAAACCAACAGACTTTCATGTTCTAGTTCATTAGCAACGTTCGTTGCATAAACCAGTTAAATTATTCATTATGAAGCAGACTTAGGTATAATTGTATAGTTTATAACACTATCACTCTAGAGTCCGTAAATTAAGTATGTGTAGGACGTTTAATGGAGTTTCGTAAGACTTATCAGAGCCTGTAATTATATAGAAAGAGATCTCTAACAAATTGATCTTCTGCTTACGGATAAAAAAAAAAAGTCTAGGGAAACGAAGAATTGTGGATATGCTAACTAATTATGAGAAACATTAACGTCACGAATGTATATCGTTATCACAGACCGTGTCGCCCCCTAGTGGCACACTAAACTTATACTACTAGGAACCTGATTACGATACTCGTGGTGAGCAGAACTTCATCGCAGAAGAAAAAAAAATTAAAAAGTTTTTAATCTTTCGACTTGATCGAGTAAAAATATTAACACCTGGCTTCAAAGACAAAATTAGAATTTTTATTTCGACCTAAACGTAACTTCTCGCGCAGTTGACGGTCAAGTCAGAGACCCCTTGGTTTTTGGTATAAAGCCCATAAACTTAAACTACTGACCAGAAGAAAGGCTGATTTTTTGTTTGTTTCAGAAAAACGGAAATGTCGGTCACTTGTATAACGCATCCACAGCTTAAAGTGCAAACCGTGTTTGTTCAGTGACGTCACTCCTCGAACTCTTGAACCCTTAATCCGAGGCCCGATGAATTAATCATTAGGCAATGCACGGCCCTATGCTGAAATCACATTTTCAGTAGTATGCAAAAACTAAGAAATCACAAATAAGAACTTTTTTTATTGTCTTGAAACGCTAATGTTTGATATTCAATTTCTCATGGTGGACAGAACCATCCCCCGCCAACGCTTGGGCTACTCTTTTACCAACGAATAGTGGGATTGACCGTAACATTATAAATAACGCTCCCATGGCTGAAAGGGCAAGCATGTTTGCTGCGATGGGGATTCGAATCAGATTACGAATCGAACGCCTTAACTCACCTGGCAATGCCGGGCCCATACATAGACAACTTTAACGACGTATTTGCATATCGAATAAAATAAATATCCGTTTTAATTGTACAGTTGCTTGAGGCATGACACGGTTGGTCTGATATGTCGTGGAAACAATTCCTGCACGTGTGACTTGTGTCGATTTTCAAGATTGAAGTCCTTTTTTTATTACGTTGCGTACTAGTTTTCTGGAGCTTATGGACGACTTTTGCGGAATATCACTCGTTAGAAGACACCGTCACCATGACAACTTATTCTGTTTTGATGTTCCTGAGTCTCAAAGCTTCCTAATTAAATTACCTAATAAGGAATATCCTCACCTTGGAAGTTATAAATCTTCTATTTTAGCATACGTTTATAACCTGATTGAATGCTTTGCGTCGGTAATGTCTGTTACACACCAGTTTTCAATTGCATCTCACTATCTACGAAACATTAATGTCAAAATGTAGTTCTTATACTTTCAATTCCACCGAAACTTTATATCGGCTGTGGTTTTCCCGTGACTAGTAGATTTGAATATTCAAAAAGCATTTAGTATAATGTGATGAAACCTGTATACAATTTAATAACAAACTTTCGTAACGTTTGGATTTTTAACATTCGAAACGATAAGAGCAAATGCCTACAAATGTTTTTTTTTAAAATTATATTCCTTGTCTTTGTAGAATATCGTGATTCGATTTACTTCTGTAATGAGTTTTTTTCTTTCAAACTGCTACTTGTTTAAAATTGATTTATTCACAACAACAGCGAATAAAAGTATATTTAGTAATTTCTACTTTCACTTCCGGTATAACTTCGAGTTTAATCGACCGTTAATTCGACATAACTAAAAATTTGTGACAAGCCTAAATTGTGATATAGTGGATTGACCAGGAAGCTAAAAGACGACGAATAAACAAAAGCGACGTGGCTGATTATATGCATGTTACGCACGTGAATATGCACCTGAGCATTTCACACACAGAGAATAGCAACGTTTATTTAATTACCGCATGAGCAGAAACTTTAGGCATGAAGGAAACGATTGGGTGGATCCAAACAAGTGGAGGAACTATCACAGAAGCTTAACAACTGGAGCAACGATCGCAGGAGCTGAACAACTGGAACAACGATCGCAGGAGCTTATTAACTGGAGCAATTATCACAAGAGCTTAACAACTGGAACAATTATCGTAAGAACTAAACAACTGGAGTAACGATTGCAGGACCATAACAACTGGAGCAACTATCACAGAAGCTTAATAACTAGAGCACTATCACAGAAGCTTAATAACTGGAGCACTATCACAGAAGCTTAATAACTGGGGCACTATCACAGGACCTAAACAACTGGAATAACGATTGCAATACCATAACAACTGGAGCACTATCACAGGAGCTTAACAACTGGAGTAATGGTTACATGAACTAAACAACTGAAAGAAAATAATCATGTAGTAAAAAGATGGACATGTCATCGGACAGTATTGCAGTATTCCGAAAGATTCGGTTTTGTAAAGCAGAAAACTGCGCGTGATCTGCAGAAAGTAGATATCTTAACCCAGTTTTTACCATCGTAAGTCTATAGACTTATCGCCGACCTTCTGGTGGAAGTATTTTAAAATGAACTCAAACTATTTCCGTCTAATCGTACATTTACTTCCAAATTATCTCCGAAGACAATTATGTAGAATTCCAATACAAAAGATTTGTTTGTTACTGACTAATTTACCAAAACTCCCAAAAACTTTTTAACCAGATGAAATACCAAAAATAGAGTTAAAAAAAAAAAGACAGGCAATATTTCGATATCACAATACAACTGGAAATTTGGCGCACCAATGCAAAACAAAAAGTGTTTTTTTTTAAACCACTTATATGGTGATAACAGAGTCATACTTTCAATTGGAAGATGCGTCACAGAATCTGTCCAGCCTCGTGCCCGTGAGAGCTAATATATGTTATTAACGGCTATGGTCTTTTAACCAAAACAATCATATTGAATTATCAGAACTATTATCATATCAATTGATAAAAGCTTTATGGTTTGTGACGAATTTACTATTATAGACTTGTTTTAATGTTCATGTTGGTGTCAGTTTAATATATATTTAAAAATATATGTAACATACTGTTAAATGTGTATTGCGAATTTCCCGCCTATTCACTAAAATTATCGAGTGTAAATGCTCGTGATTGCCATTATTGTTGCCACCTGATATTTCGAGAATCTAGCCCAACGATTATAAAAGGTAGACATCACAACACGCAGAGAGACAGTTTATATTGTTGGTTTGCTACATACACTTGGTGTACTATAAGCCTTGGAAGCTACAATTACGATTAACGCACATTAATAGGGAAACTACAGATATTTGACGAAAAACTTTTATAGATTTCGAACAATACAAAACTATTTTAACTTCAGAGAATTAACGTCAGACATGAGTATCTTTACAAAGACATTATATAACTTTAGTGGTGAAAACCTCACTCGTGAAGAACTTACAAGCGTGTTTGTTTTGGAATTTCGCACAAAGCTACTCGAGGGCTATCTGTGCTAGCCGTCCCTAATATAGGCAGCTAGTCATCACCACCCACCGCCAACTCTTGGGCTATTCTTTTACCAACGAATAGTGGGATTGCCCGTAACATTATACACCCCCACGGCTGGGAGGGCGAGCATGTTTAGCGCGACGTGGGCGCGAACCCGCGACCCTCAGATTACTAGTCACACGCCTTACGCGCTTGGCCATGCAAACTAGCAAGTTCCTTGTTAAGTGATTTGTACGTTATCAACTCGAAATTATTTCACTTACCGTCAACCCACGATAGGATATCAAGGAAAATCAGGGTAGGACATAAGACTGAATATTGTGTGTAGGTTTGTATATAAAACAGTGTTTGTAATAACCGTTATTATAAATTGTATTATTGTTTGTTTATTAAAATATTTTTGTATTAATAAATATAATTGTGTGTATCAATCTTGTTGACAAACATCATAAATCTGGTACATTTCTACATTTAATTAACTCCTAACTTAAAATTTGATTCAATTTCAGGCTATTTAAAGTCGTAATAAGTAATAATACATTTACGTTTTAATACGTTTTGTAAAATAGTATTCGGAGTTAAGCATGACGTAATCTGGTGATTACTATTTTAGAAGATTCCCAGCCTTGACACCGAGCTAGTCAGACGTGTTTTTTCCCTGCTGCTATTCCAGAATGACTTTTTCATTGCCTGGCCCTGCCGTGCCGATCCTGCCAAAGGTTCCACCGTTATTGGTCGACTGCCTACCACCCAATCTTTCGCCCCTCCAAATCGCCACGTTCATTGCGCAGGCTAAGCCTGGCGCCACCCTTGATCCTTCCAGAATAAGAATTCTCCTCCAACCATCAACGCCTGCAGATCTATCGTATTTCTGCGAACCCTGGAACTCACAATATAATATTAAATGTGCACCCACCAAGAGTCCTACTAACCTTTTTACCATGTTCCTGGGGGGGGGGTTCACCAGCCAATCCTGCCAAGTGAAATCAAACAAACCATTGAGAGCCAAACATAAGCCGAGATACACGCCGTGCACCGAATATTCTCGAGAAACACCAAGCAACCGACCAGCTACATGAAAATTGTTACAACCACCAAACAATATGCTGACTCTATTCTGCGTAACGGGTGCTTTTACCACATATTCCACTTCAGTGCTGAACGTCCCCATCGTCACTCATATCATCCGAGATTACAAGAACAACCAGAACCTGGTTTGCCCCCCAACGTTTCTCCTAAACTACGCATAAACCTCCCCCAACCTACTGTTAGTTCTTTTCCAGTACAACCGCCCTTCCACTCAACCCAAACCCCCACCAATAAGACCAACAATTTCAATCAGACAAATTATGACAAATCCGTTGCTCAAGCAACGAACAAACAACAACATCTCAGCAAACTCACCCAGACATTGTCCAGTCCACCTCCTCCGGAAACGATGTCCCAAGCTAAACCTACTCAAGTCATCTCTGAAGACAAATCAACCACAACCGACAGACACCTTACCATCTCGAAAGCCAGTCAGACCAATGTGTCCAGAAGACAAAAATCTATCCAAACAATAGAAGAATAACCTGTTAACCTATCTTCTCAATTTACAATATCTCTTTCACCGCAACCACACCCACCGGAGACCGATTATAACGACCAAACTGCTGACCTCGACTCTATCCCATGTGCAGGAGACTTACGCTCTACCTTCGGAATCCATCGTTAAGATCCTAAATGCCTAATATCTACTAGGCTCCGAAATAAGCTGCTTCGCCACTATGTCGATCTCCTTCGCCTAACCCCTCATTAACCCTTTCGTTTCCAATTCCCCTGCTACTTAAGGCACGTTCAGGGTATATTATTCGGCGCCCTGACCGTGAAAGTGGGTTTTCTCGGAGCACTCCCGTTTCCCCCCACAGCTAAATTAATGGATATGTTCATATCCTGGCCCTGAAAAGAGGTACGTTTTACTTCTTCCCATCCCTAACTACTTTTTTTATCTTTCCACACTCATCCACTTCATCTACCATCCCTCCCTTTCTCCTCTGTCCTCGCTTGTCTCCTACGCGACCATATCCAACTAATTTCAAAACAATATCCAGAAACCACCCAACGATCCAATCTGCTCATCGAGAGGTCTTGAACCCTCATTCATGCGTGGGGCTGAAGAGAAACAAAAGTTTCTGAGCGCCCCTGGTTTGCCTTAGTGGTCTCCCTAAGGTCTTTAAAACCAAAACTACTGCCAAGTTTAAAAGTAAAAAGTTATCTTTGTTGTGAAGGTGGGTGACATTGGCACTGGCTGATTGTTTTCTCTCTGGACAGTAACTAGAAACAGTTAAGCATGAACCTTAGGATGTCTCTAACTTAGCTGCTTCTGGCCACGCATGCATAAACTTCTGTATAGGATGAAAAAAATCAGAATTATCTTTGGAGTTCTCGAACATGTTTTACAGTTTCATTTAACGTTTCTAGTCATATTGCGAAATAACAAAAAGAGACAACTTGCCACAATGAAGCTGAAATTCTGATTCAACAAATATTCTCAAAGGGATCACTCGTGTTTAATGAATGGGGACACAAAAGGATCATTCATGTTTAAAGAATGGGAACACAATGGAATCATTAATGTTTAATGAATGGGAACACAAAGGAATAATTAATGTTTAATGAATGGGAACACAAAGGAATCATTATTGTTTAATGAATGGGAACACAAAGGAATCATTCGTGTTTAATGAATGGACACACAAAAGAATCATTAATGTTTAATGAATGGGAACACAAAGGAATAATTAATGTTTAATGAATGGGAACACAAAGGAATCATTATTGTTTAATGAATGGAAACACAAAGGAATCATTCGTGTTTAATGAATGGACACATAAAAGAATCATTAATGTTTAATGAATGGGAACACAAAGGAATAATTAATGTTTAATGAATGGGAACACAAAGGAATCATTATTGTTTAATGAATGGGAACACAAAGGAATCATTCGTGTTTAATGAATGGACACACAAAAGAATCATTAATGTTTAATGAATGGGAACACAAAGGAATAATTAATGTTTAATGAATGGGAACACAAAGGAATCATTATTGTTTAATGAATGGAAACACAAAGGAATCATTCGTGTTTAATGAATGGACACATAAAAGAATCATTAATGTTTGATGATTGGGAACACAAAGGAATCATTCGTGTTTAATGAATGGGAACACAAAGGAATTATTCGTTTTCTATTGAATAGAATTAATTAAGAAATGTGTATATCATTTTTTACGCTTGAATTTGAAAATAAAAATACATTTTCGTACACGAATGTTTTAACAGATCACTTATTAAGCAGCAAACCATAATTTTTAAGTTCTGAACACAGAGCCATAATGAATGTTATTATTTTATCTACGTGTATTACATCGTTCAAACACGTGTCACATTGCTAAAAGAAACTCAAGCGATTTGCCATTAGTAGAACTGAGTGGTTTAGACAAACACACACACTTCAGGTACTAAGAAGAGACTTTTGGGACCAACTATACGAAACCACACACTCAACAACGAAACCACACATTCAACACCTAGATATTATTACATAACGTCATGTACGGGTCTATCATGTTTGTTTTGCCTTCACCTTGAGCCATTGTGAACGAAAATCCGCAATAAAAGTACCAGAAAATTATGAGGGGGTAAGTGGGGTGAGTATGAGTAATCTGTTGTGTAGCTTTGGGGCTAACAACAAATAAACAAACATATTTATATCTTAGCATTAGCACAAAAGTAGTTGTAATAAATATTGTCCAGAACCCCCAAAAGATCGACAATGAACAATTTCTACATTGGATACGTTTAGCGAATTGACCTGAATCTAACTGAACAGCTGGACTATATATAATCAAATATCCATCCAGCCAGGAACGACGACACGTTGTTGTTCGATTCTTATTAAACCCTAATATTCGGCTCATCGGTACGTTTGAAATTCGATCATAATAAAAAATGTCAATGTCAACATACGTTTAATTGCTGTTTTTAATAAGATAGGACCTCTTAAAAACTTCTTCAAAATTATCGAAACTTTGGAACAAAATTGTACGTCAGAAAGAATAACCTAAAATCAATGTGGGTTTTTTTTTGTCACTAAAATAAACAACATTGATCGATACAACTGTTTGTAGTTTATAAAATATTTCTGGATGCAAGTTTCTATTTGCGGTTGTTTCTATATTCATTCTATTAATTTTTTATCTTATATATACCATTTTTCTTCGTTAACTTAGCATAAAACCTTAGGACTAACCTAAATCTCCTGTCAGAGCTATTTATCATCATTTAGATTATGGTTAAAGTTCGCTTTAACAAGGTATTTGACAATTTCAAACTTTTCTGAGAAACCACGTGGAGTCGACACGTATTTCGTTTACTCGTATTTCATTGTTCTTTGTTGTGGCGTGTCTTTTCCTGCCGGACTGGAAGGTTCCTACAAACACACGTAGCGGTATTAATCTATGTAAACAGTTACGTTACTTAGTTACTATCGCATTTTCTGTTTATTTTACACGTAAACCGCTTATCCTTTCCTTAAATGTCTGTGTTTTGTGGAAACTCAAATCTTCATCTGTTGTGTTGGGTCAACACTAAAATAACGATTATTTTCTGATTCTTTTCTCTCGTCTGTGTCCCCCTGGTGGAACAGCAGTAAGTCTTCGGATGTAGAACTCTAAAATTAGGGGTTTGATTTTCTTCGATGGACAAAGCAGATAGTCTGATGTGGCTTTGCTATAAAACACACACACTATCTCCTGTTTGTTTGTTTGTTTTGAACTTCACGCAAAGCTACACGAGAGCTGCTTCCACCTCTAATTTAGTAATGATAAGACTAGAAAGAATGAGGTTAGCCAACACCATCAACCACTAACTATTTTACCAATGAATAGCGCAATTGACCGTAATCTTATAACGCCCTCATTATTGAAAGGTCGAAAATGTTTGGTGACGGGTATTCGGACTAGTAGAGTGCAATCCGAGTGACTCAGCTACGAGGCCAGTTTTCTCTCGCTAACCCTAATATTGTCATACTTACCACTCATTTTATCTTCTACTCTATTTTTCTTCGCCCGGCATGGCCAAGAGGGTTAAGGCGTTCGCCTCGTAATCTGAGGGTCGCGGGTTCGAATCCCCATCCTTCAGTGAAAGAGTGGCTCAAGAGTTATTGATGTGTGGTGATGACTAGCTACCTTTCCTCTAATCTTACACTGTTAAATTAGGGACGGCTAGTGCAGATAGCCCTCGTGTAGGTTTGCGCGAAATTCCTAAACAAACTTTTTTCTGAGCTCCCTTTATTCACCACTTGTGGCGCTGACTGTTAATTCGATGAATTCTAATCATTAGAAGTTTTTCTGATCTTTGACTTATGTATTTCTATTCAGTTTGTTATATATATATTATGTACCATACCATTAACTTACATTTGATCATAAATAGACTTGTACCCTAGTGACTCTGGTAAGTCGGAAAATTATGACACTGTGCTCACTGTGATTAATTGTAACTAACACAAAAATAACCCAGAACTGAAAGTTTTTCAAAATGTCGATCTTTGACTGCACATTGTGTTAAAAGACTAACCTAAGCCTATCCATGGCGGTATCTACTGTGATAAGAGACTAACCTAAGCCTATCCATGGCGGTATCTACTGTGATAAGAGACTAACCTAAGCCTATCCGTAGCGGTATCTACTCTTAAGTGGTAGGGAATGTCTTTGTTTGTTCGTTGGATTTCACAAAATGCTACTCGAGGATTTTCTTCGCCAGCCGTCCCTAATTTCAATGCGACAAACAAGAAAAAAGATAGGAAGTCAACATCACAAACCCTTAGGCTGTTACCGAGAAATAAGGAGAATGGGCCATAAGTTTATAACGCTCACATGGCTGAAAAGATGAGCTCATTTCATTGTGAGGTTCGTTTCCACGACCAGCAGATTGCGAGTTGAACGTCCTAACCACTGGCCCATGTCAAGCCCAGGTAAGAAATTCGCAGTGAAATAAATATATGTCATCCATGGTTTGCAGCAATGTTGAGACGTTAAAATAAAGTGTAATGGAGCCTTTTTACCTTTGATTAACACCATCTTATAATTCAAACAATGAAAATGTTATTTGGTAGTACAATTATTTTGTGGCAAAAAGGTTAAGAATTATTCGAAAAAATAGAAAATAAAAACTATATTATATTTTTAAATAAGTGCGATCTATAACTGTCTTTCTTTTCTCTTTTATTATTTATTTTATCTTCTGTTCTCAGATTGTTCAGAAGTATACTCAAGGCCTCATAGCTCTATAATTCCGTGTTCGATTTCCTCGACGGTCAAGGCGCAAATAGTTCATTGTGTAGCTATGTAGCTAAATCGTATCAATTTTGTTTCTTAATTTGAATCCATGGTATTCGTTGGTTGTTCACCGGAATATAAAGTTAACTGTAGCTGTGACTTTGAAATTTCCAAATTTAGCCATTAGAGTGCGCCACAGATGAGAAATGCTTATTATTATTATCCGCTTACATCTTAAAACACTTTTGTAATTATGGCATTTTCTACTGCACAAATATAATGACAAACTTAAATAAAACATTTTGTGATAGAGTTATAGTTAGAGGGAGCTGCGCTTCATTTTGAGCATAATGTTTATAGCGCGTGCATAAAGATTTGGTTTTCCATTACTGGTAGCAACAAATACAACCTCCATCTTTTGTAAGCACAACTTTGTCTGGCTTTCCCAAATTTGTTTAATTTAGGCAAGTAATTAGTACATAACTAGATGCAAAAGAAAAAGATTGAACTAATTAAACAACAAATCCTAATATACTTACCCATCGTTTGTGTTTTTAACATGGGAAGTTCAAAACAGAAAAGAATATAATATCATAGTTTTTGTTACTGTTCGTGTCCGTTAGGGGCAAAACGTATCCAATATCAATATATAGAATACGTGCTTCATTCAGGTAATAATGAAATGACGTAACTGTAGAAACTTTGCAATAAGCGTCACCAAATGGCACAGCCAATGGAAAATGTATAACACTAGAATTTATCATTTCATTTTCTTAACGTTATAAGTCCGCCTACATGTCGCTAAGCCACTGAGAGAGGAGGTTACAATAATTGTATCGAAGTGTGAGCATTGGGCACAACTGGTTACCACGGTGCCTTTCTGGCACGATCCATTTCCTCTAATAATTCCGTCAGTTTTATCGATACAACTGAATACTATCTCGGTACAACTGTATAAAGTTGCTTTAAGAACATCCATTTTCTACACACACCGTCCAGAAGAAGTGAAAGGAATCATAACGGTAGAAAAGTTTAACATTTTTTATGTTGATAAGCATATCTTATCAGCCCCTTCCACACATGCAGTCATGTGAAAAAGTTAGGACACCCTATGTGTATTTTTGTAACATTTTTGGATATAGATATTTATTCTCAAGTTTAAAAATACTGAGAGATTATAGGAATATAATTAAACAATTAAAACTGAAGAAAATATTTTTCAAGATCTTCTGTAAATGTAATTCTACAAAAATGCATATTCTAACTGAGGAAAAAGCTAGGACACCCCCACATTTATTCCCACTTAAAATGGCTCAACTCACACACAGGTGTATTGCACCAGGTGCACATGATTAGAAAATCGTTTCTCAGAATTTTGTATGAGGTTTGCCCTATTTAAACCTCAGATAATTAGTTTGGTGTGCTCCTGACTGTCGAAGTGATAGTGGGCACCATGTTGAGAGCAAAAGAGCCATCTAAGGCCTTCAGAAAGAAAATTGTAGCAGCTTATGAGTCTGGTAAGGGATTTGAAAAGATCCAAAAGGTTTTGAAATTAGTCATTTCACTGTCCGAAAAAGAGTCAACAAGTGGAGGACTTTCAAAACATCTGCCAACATGCCCAGGTCTGGTTGTCTGAGCAAGTTCACCCCGACAGCAGACCGGAAGATGCTAAAAGAGGTCTCCAAACACCTTAACATGTCATCATGGGACCTACAGTAGGCTCTGGCTACTGTTGAAGTGAAAGTGCATGTTTGCCTCTACAATCAAAAAGAGACTGCACAAGTTTAACTTGCAAGGAGGAATCCTTTTCTCTCTAAGAAAAACATCAAGGCCAGACTGAATTTTGCCAGAGAGAATGTAGACAAAGACCAGGACTTTTGTAATAATGTTCTTTGGACAGATGAGTCCAAAATTGAATTATTTGGACACCAGAACAGAGGACATGTTTGGCATAAACCAAATACAGCATTTCTGAAAAAGAACCTCATACCAACTGTGAAGCATTGAGGTCGAAGTGTCATGGTTTGGGTTGCTTTGCTGCAGCTGGACCAGGATACTTCACAATCATACAATCCACCATGAATTCTGCTGTGTATCAGAGGATGCTTGAGGATCATGTGAGACCATCTATAAGAAAATAAAAGCTGAAGCGGAACTGGACCCTGAAATACGACAATGACTCAAGACAATCCAGTAAATTTATCAAGGAGTGGCTGAAAACTAAGAAATGGAGAGTTCTGGAATGGCCGAGTTAAAGCCCAGATCTTAATCCCATTGAGATGCTGTGGGGTGACTTGAAACGGGCTGTACATGCAAGAAACCCCTCAAAAATTTCACAGCTGAGGGTAACACTAGCTATAAAGGGGTAGCGTGTTTTAACTTTTTCCTCAGTTAGAATATGCATTTTTGTAGAATTACATGTACAGAAGATCTTGAAAAGTCTTTTCTTCAGTTTTAATTCTTTAGTTATATTCGTATAATCTCTCAGTATTGTTAAAATTTAGATTAAATATCTATATATCCAAAAATGTAAAAAAATACACAGGCTTTCATAGGGTGTCCTAACTTTTTCACGTGACTGTATTAGTGTAAGGCTGTTTGAAACCATCTTCCCTCACGACATTCGTCATTGTCGCAACTGTTGCGCCATCTATAATAGGAAAGTGTAACTCGTCACTCTATTAACAGAAGGGGATATCGACCTATTAACGTGATCTTTTCCTGTCGGTGTGTCCCCATTGATGGAGTGGCATGTTTAATACGAAGTTGCAACATCAGAATTCATGGTTCGATCATTTTAGTGGATAGAGTGCAGACAGCTCATTGTGTAACTTTGCTTTGAAAAACACTAACGGTAACTTTTCTGTGATTAATTAATTTACTCAGTTCCAGGATACGAGATAGGTTTCTTGGTGAGTTACCATCGTAAATTAACAGATATGAAAGTATCACATTTTACTAGCTTAGCACTGTACGTCGATAAAGAATGAACAAAGTTCCTACGAACAGATTCACCCATTAGACTAAAATAACTACTACTGAGTAAAATACATTATTATATAAATCGTTTGTCGCAACAGAAATACCTTTAAGGTTTGGTTTGAATTTCGCGCAAAGCTACACGAGTACTATGCTATCTGCACTATCCGTCCCTAATTTAGTAGTGTAAGACTAGAGGGAGGTCAGCTAGTCATCACCACCCACCACCAACTCTTGGGCTACTCTTTTACCAACAAATAGTGGGATCGACCGTCGCCTTATAACGTCACCCCGGCTGAAAGGGTAACAATTTTTCATGGGACGAGGATTTGAGCCCGTAACCCTCAGGTTGCGACAGCTTTAAAGAAAAAAAATTTTTTGGTAGATTTTCAAAGAGTTTCAAAAGTTTTTACTAACTTGAATAAATAATCTTCTTAATCGAACTAGCCGCTAGGTGACTCTTATCCACCATCTATGCCGAACTCTTTCCAGCAAGCTTTTTCTATTCTAGTTGACTGTTTGTTTTCTGAATTTCGCGCAAAGCTACACAAGGGCTATCTGCGCTATTCAAGTTGAATATACTGCTACACAAACTTTAAGGAAAATAACCAGTGGTTAATTATTTTTCTATGCTTTAGAAATGGTTCACAATGGAACCGTGCATATCCCGTCTACTGGTTTTATATTTGGTATTTTTGTTTCCAAGTTCTAGACAAGTTTTCTGAATAACCAATGGCACGTTAGGATCGCAAGACTTGCATGGGGCTTGCGCCAAGTTCGACTGAAAGCTCCAACATCGATTCTATGCTCGTATGCGGCAGGTAGTTCGAAACATACCTGTGAACAAAAGTGCCTAGCGAGGTGGGCACAGAGGAGACAGAGTAGAATGTCTTCAGAGTCAGACCACCGAAGTCAAACGACAGAAAAATCTGTCAAAGAAGCACCAGAGATGCTAGAAGAGAAGAGACGAGGGGTGGAGGTGGGTGAAGAACATCCAAACTGTAAAGAAGGTGCAACAAATGAGGCACGATCCGATCCCGAGCTGACAAACGCAAATAGAAACACAAGAAATGAAGAACAAAGAATCTCGCCGACTGAGACAAATATTAACAGAGGAATCGTTAACCAGGAACATATTGGAAATAATTATAGCCCAGTTAATATATCCAACGAACAGTTCAAAGCTATGGTTGATTTCTACGGCGGAAAACCATTTATCAAATACGAAATATCCGTACGGGAAAAACACGGCGTGTTCCGTAAAGCTGTACCCCTGATGCCTGTGTCCTTATCTCTCTTATTATGTATGCTGAACGTCCTAACCCCCGGTATTGGTAAGTACATTAAACCATATTTCAACTGTGTTCTATTGTATTCAAACTTAACCTGATAAGAATGGATGTCGTCATTTTACGACGCAAGTTTTAAGTTATTGTAAATTACAAACTCACGAATGAATTGTTTTAAACTTTTCAGATTACGCTGGCATTGCATTGTTTTAAAATAGAAAAGTTAGAATTGTTTATACCTTCGTGAATCACTGAACGCATTATATTTTGTCGACATCAGCATAATTGACTTGGCGTCACCGTCTCGTGCTTTGTTCCGTACCCGCTGTCTTAAAGTATTGCTTCTTTATAATCAAATAGAGTTTTCATGTTTATGTGACGTCTCTAAAACTAAATACAACAAAAAGCATAGCTGTTGCTTTTAAGGGGTTAATGTTGAATTTAACGGCGTTTTGTAAAACTTAACGGTGAAACGGTGGAGTTTAGAACTAATTTGTCTACATTATCGGTACACTGTAAAAGTATCGTTTGTTCTTGGTATAAAAATGCCGGATAACACCTGTATTTTAGAAACAGAACATACTTTCAGAGTTGTAGTGGTTATTGTACTTCAGATCATTTATTTTCAGTTTAACATAATTTCTTACAGAAACGAATCTTCAGATTTATGTTAAATCTCTAAACAAACATAAACGCTCATTTTTCGTTTCAGATTTCGTGTGTCGTTGAAAAAATCTGTAAAAATCACAGCAACATGTTCTCTCCGTTAACGTAGTTGTAATTTAAATAAACAGTATTTAACGTATTTACCAGAATTTAAGTAAACGGTGTTTAACGAGTATACTGGAATTTGGAGTGCAAACTGAATAAATTTTGACATTTTGAAAATAAAAAAACAGAAAAACGGCCTTTAGTCTACATATAATAATAATAAAATATTTTATTTCAACCGACGTTCGCCATTGCGGTCTCATCAGGGCTAGTTGTACAAATTTCGCCATTGCAGCTTGCTTCTTCGAGGCTATTACAACAAACTTTTGCCACTACCGCGTCATTAGGGTTAGTGGTACAACGGTTTCATCAGTACAACTGTTTTCCAACTTTAGTGTCAAAAGGTGATTTAAACGCAGATTGTTAGACATAAAAGGCTTTTTAGTTTTGAATTTCGCGCAAAGCTACACGAGAGATATTTGCGCTAGTCTTCCCTAATCTAGCAGTGTAAGACTAGAGGGAAGGCAGCTAGTCATCACCGCCCATCGCCAGTTCTTGGGCTACTCTTTTACAACCGAGTAGTGGGTTTGACCGTAACACTATAACGTTTCCACGGCTGAAAGGGTGAGCTTTTTATTTTTTTGTGATGGGGATTCGAGCCCGCGACCATCAAATTGCAAGTCGAGTACCCTAACCCCCTGGCCATACCGGGCCATTTGCGTTCGTAACAAACTAATAAAAGAAAAATATATACTAATTGGTTAAAATACGGGCGAATCTTCAAAATACTTTTATGAAAATATAACAAAACGTTTCAGTGAAACTATTCTGGGTTTCTCTGAATAGTGCATGATTTCTCCAGGAAATTATTGTAATAACGAAAGCACGAAAAACATTACAAAATAGTCGAGTTTCCTAGCAACGCAAGTACGTGAGTTTCCATTTGGAAATAATCTGTGCGAATTAAACTACAATTGTAATTACTCATTCACTATGTGGTTACACGGCACTTGTCAACTAATACAGTAACTTTTATATGTTTCATCTTTCGAGTAAAATCTCTATTGTTTCCTGATGCGTCTGAGTAATTTTAATATATAAATTTGATTGTAGATTCCATATGTTACGTTAAAGGTCATGGGTCAAGTTTGTAATTTTTATTATATTTTAATTCGAATATAGTTTTCTGGTGGTAACTTTTAGTCTATTCCTAACTGGCTGGTTCATCAAATAAACTTATTCCTTCGACATAAAGGAATAAATACGGAAAATGTTAAACCTTTTTTGTTGTTGTTATTGTTGTTGAATAATACGAGAGGACTTGCAAAAACAAAAGAGCCGTACTGGTTTAAATTTGACTATTACAGAAATTCTAGATTTACAGTTCGATAATTATACAGATCCAGACCTGGATTAATGAGGTTCATGCTATTTTAAGTTGATCCACGCCTTATGCAACACGTGGACTAAATGCCAGATCACAAACTTCAAATTTCAGACGTAGCCATCTCTAATTTATAACTGCTGACTGGAAAGAAATTAATTTGTGAGCGGCTGTCTCTGCCAGACTATACAAGGTTGACTTTTACGGAGATGATGTACTTATAGATGAAAGTGCAGGGCGTGTTAAGTGAACCTAGGACATTCCAGACGCTGCCCGATACGTGTAATTAGTAGAATATTGTTTAAAGCACTTGAATAGGTAATTTTAGTTATAAATCATCACAATAGTTCAAAAACATATAAACTTTAACTTAAAACCCTACTGAGTGATGCTTACGAACTACCGCTAAGATCGAAAAGCTTAGAAGCACGCTATATTAAAGATGTATATTTCGGATACAGAAAAAAACTACATCTAGGCCTAAAACATTCCTTAGATGACCAGTTTCGTTAAAATTATAAATAAAAATATGTATTGTAGAATAATCATAGTATATAAAATTTAGAAACGATTACACTGCAATATTTCATCAACCGAATAGCTTCACTGTTAACAGAATTATCGATTATAATTAATGTATGGCCGGATTAGATCATTTAGATTAGGCCTAGATTGCTTAACGACAATATGCGCTCCTGTTAAATAGCTTTTCTCTGAGAATAAACAATTCGTCGAATTAATAATTCATCATCTGGATAAATTTAACTGGAGTATTAAATCTAAAAATTAACAGTTACTCCTCAAAACATTTATTATACTACTGTCTAGTCTCCAGGACTATTGGATAACGTGCTCGGTCTATAACTATTCGGATTCATTATTTGCGTGTTGTTGCCACGAAAACGTGTTTCGCGCTTTTTGGCCTTTGGTGAGTTATAAGAGTGCAAGGCAACTCCCACTGTTTGATCAGTTAAGAGTAACCCAAGATTCAACGGTGGTTCCTCTTGACTAGCTGCTCTCTCTCTCTCTACTCTGTCAGTCCAAAATTTAGAACTGCAGTGCACAGATAGCCCTAGTATAGCTTTGCGCGGAAATTCTGAAAACAGCAAAATATCCTTCCTCGAAAAGAACTAGTAACCAATAACCTTGACCGTTTCGAGATTAATGTTAATCGGTAATCACTAGGAAATTTCGCAGAGCACTCTGCAATCTTAAGAACTTGTAAATGAAACGAAGGAAAAATGTAATTTTGTATTGACCATACTATGTGTCTTATATTTAGCGCCAGCGACCGTCTAATTCCGGGATGGTCGAGATACTTTTTATATCACCAGTTACTCGGACAATATCTGATTGGGTGTGACCTGTATAAAGTTCGTGAACTGTGGTTTATGCCAGTTTTACTTAAGTCTATATACACACCAAAATTAGATCAGTATTTTACTTAAGTCTATATACACACCAAAATTAGATCAGTATTTTACTTAAGTCTATATACACACCAAAATTAGATGAGTATTTTACTTAAGTCTATATACACACCAAAATTAGATCAGTATCAACCAAAACACACATTTCGCATTGATTCCAAGGTCTTATTCATGATTCTTACATAGCATGGCACATATAGCTGATTGTGGCGCTATTGTTTAAACACACAAAACCACAAAACTAAAAAACAGGAACACGTAACAATACTTTAAATCACATTTCCTTCGAAAATCCTATAATTTATTGGTAGGCATCTTTAAAATACATTGAATTTTTCCTGTTTAGATACACTAAGGAAAAAAGCAAGCAGTCTCCAATAGTTCTCCTTGGAATATCTTAAACATGACAGCCAAAACATAACACCTCGATATATTTTCGGAGTTATCTTGAGTTGTGTTCTACGTAGAGTTAAGGAGCACAAGTGTAAGTGAGGTAGATGCATTCAATATCATAGACACGCGTTTTTTTGTCGAAATGTTTTCACTGTTCTCATTCTATAATGCACGCTTCTCTGTCTATTAAGTTGAGATTAGAAACTCCACAAAGATAGACTGTTCAATGAACAGAGAATTATACGAAACTACACATACGTGGAATCACACTATACACATACGTGGAAGTATATATCATATGGATAAATACGTGATTGCACCAGTAGTTTATCGTTAATTAACTAAAGATTTAGAGCTCTCAGCGATTAGTAACTCGGTAATTTTAAGTGCTGTAACAATAGTTAGTAATTCTGAAGTATTTTATGAATTGCTATGAAGTGCTAAGAGGCCTGGCATGGCCGAGCGCGTTAAGGCGTGCACTCGTAATCCGCGGGTTCGCGCCCGAGTCGCGCTAAACATGCTCGCCCTCCCAGCCGTGGGGGTGTATAATGTGACGGTTAATCCCACTATTCGTTTGTAAAAGAGTAGACTAACTGCCTTCCCTCTAGTCTTACACTGCTAAATTAGGGACGGCTAGCACAGATGGCCCTCGAGTAGCTTTGTGCGAAATTCCAAAAACAAAAACAGAAGTGCTAAGAATCGTTTCTTAATTTATTGCCCCGACCCCAGTGGCAAAGGAGTAAATCTGCTGAGTTACAACGCTAGAATCTGGATTTCGATACCTGTGATGAGCAGAGCAAAGATATCCCATTGTGTTGCTTTGGACTTCAATAATATCAAAACTGATCTATTAAAAATTGTTTAGTTAATCTATAAAGAATTATTTGCAAATACGTTAAAATTTTGTTGTCTTAATTTATTAAGAATTATTAGTCCAAAATATTTACTAATGAGTTTGAATTATTTTTTTCTAATTCATTGTGTATTATAATTTTAAACATGTTGAAAATTCTTTATTAACTTTTTTTCTTTTTAATTAAGCACAAAGCTACACAGTAGGTTGTGGGTGTTGTGCCCTCCTGGTTTATCGCGGTGTAAGTCCGCAGACATACTGTGCCATTGAAAGGTAGAGGGCGATTACGAAGGAGTTGAGAAATATTTGTGTAACCCTTTTAGGGTTATTTAATTATTAATTTAGGTTTAACTCTGAACTTGAGTTATTGGATGTTCATAAGGCTTAGTTACTTTGTTATAAAACGAAAGTCTAATACATACAAATATATGAACAAAGATATAAGAAAATCTTATTTTTTCAAAATTGAGTTAATTTCAAGTGTCAATTTTAAGTAACTTTCAGAAATTGTGAATGCAACTCGGTAAAAATCTGAAAGTTATCACTTTAAAGAAATGCTATTTTATAGTGCTGGAGGCTATATTTTCAATGTTTTATTTTAGGGGTAAGCTAGAGGACGCACCACATTAAAATATTCTACATGGAATCGTGAAATCTTAGAAACTTTGAAAAATATCTAGAAATGAGATATCATATATAAACATGAGTGTACTGATCCAGGGGGGTAGATTTTTGACACCCGATGGGGGGATGATTTTTACAACCACTTATGTGGACTGTTAAATTTACAAATTGGTAATCTCTAATTACCTGAACCTGAAATCTGTAAACATGTAGTCACGGAATAATCTTGTTGCCACGATACTTCAAGGTTTCCATGTAGGTTTGTATAAGTGAGGTGTTGTGAACAGTTTTCAAAATTTTAATAGAATAAAGACAAATGTGTCGCAAATTAACTGCCACATGAATTTTTTTCCTGCACACTGAACAGTATAAAATATGGCCATTATACTTGACAAGGTTACTAATAACTTTTATTGCACGAATTACGTTTTCAAATAATAATAAAATTAATAATTACCCTTGATAAGTTTATATCTACTGAAAGACTGTTCATTTTGTTTGATAAAAAATAATTAAAATATCTTTGTGAACTCTTGAAAAGCACAGATCAATACAATGTAACACATAATTATTAATACTTTTCATTGAAGTAAGATTTAGTCCTCTAGTCTACATGTTCCCAAATGTAGAGATCCTTTGTGATGATTTGTTTATAAATTCTTTCATAAGATCTTCTATACTTATCTTATTGACCTCATCTTTGTGAGTGTGACAAACTGCCACATAGTTGAGGCGGCGCTGAGACATATTTGACCTTAACCACGTCTTCAACTGTTTTAATGCAGAAAAGCTGCGTTCACATTCACAGCTGGATACTGGACATACGAGCAAAATTTTCATGAGAAGAAACACTTCACTAAACATCTGCTGGGTTGTTCCATGCATTTTACAGTAAGCATCCTTCACACCTTTCAGAGATACTGTTTTTGTTGTTCCTTTGAACATGGGCAACTGAAACTTGAGCCGTTGTGTAGAGATTTCTGGATAGAAGTTTATAGCCGAGTTGTCAATCTTGCCAGATGTGATCATGTTCTCAAGTGCCAGATATTGCCTCAAGTCATTGTTGTCTGCACTGAATCTAGTGGTCAGATGTTCTATGACTGTGTTCTCATATTTAAAATATTGGCTTCTGTAGTATTCTCTAGCTGTTGCAGAATGGTGTGCTGAGCCATCACCTTTGGTCCTTCTGGGGGGTCTGCAAAAGCGTGGTAGTTCAATAGGCACCAGATCCAGGGAAGTTACCTTTTTCTCAGCTTCATCAAATATCTTGTAATTTTCTTCTGTTCGCAATACCCGCAACTGCTCAACTGTCATTTCAGATGCTTAAATCATGACAGATACTGTCGGTGATTTTGCTTGGGATGCACGGTTTAGTTCCTCTAATGCAGCAAATGGATGCTGAGCCATCAACAATCCTAAAACTGTCTTTCCTTTGTCAAATCTGTCCAGCAGACCTCGTGCTTTCACTGCTGCATCTGAGTTTTCATTTGCTAATTCAGAAAAAGAATCAAGTGATAATTAGCACATGTAATTGCAGATAGGCGGCACAACCAGTGTGTTGGACACAGTGGGCGGATGTATTTAACTGGACCTCTGTGGCTGTCTGACGATACAATATTTTCAAAGATTGTTTTGTATTTGCCTGACCTCTGAAGCAAGACACCAAGTTCATGTACCCGCTGGATAGAATCTCGAACACATTCACAAGCTTCAACTGCATATTGCATTATTAAATTAGCCTTGCGTGCTCCGCAGTAAAAAAAACAAAGCTGACGGTTGCTTCTCTTTTATTTTTGCCTGGCATCCACTGTACACACCCCTCATGTTAGTGGCTCCATCATAAGTTTGTGCTCTTAATCCTGAGTAAATTGAGTCTAGTCAGTACATCAAGTATAGTCGAGAATATGGTTTCACCAGTTGTATTAGAAACACTGTAAAAACCAAGAAATGTCTCATGGACGTCAAGGTTCTCATCTACGTATCGTACACATATTGCTTCCTGTTCTGCACCTGTAACATTTTGAGTGCCATCAACCATCAATGCAAAGATTTTACTTCGTATGCTATGTTCCTCAGTATTTGATGGCTGAACATCTCCATTATTTCATTCTGAGCCTGGTGTGATGTGAATGTGGTTTTCTTTGACAAGTAGGCCGTCAACTCAGGATCTTCCTCTTTCAGGATGTTCATTAACTGCAGGAAGTTCTCCTCCGTATCAGTTTGTCCACATAATGCTAAACCTTGACGCAGTAAGAAACGTAAACTTCTGAATATTTTTGCTAGACTTCTTTTGCATTCTTCTTGCTGCTTCTTTTTTCCATCATGTAGCTGGACAGTTACTGGAGTTACATCAAGTGAACCTTCTGGTGATATAGCGAATCTGTGCTGAGAGGAGGATTGGTGTTTGTTGAATTTCTGTTTTGGTTTTTTTCCAGTTGCAAAAACCGGTGGATATGAAGGTATACTCCACTGGCCTCTCTAATTTCCCTGTAAAAAAAACTCTATTTTCCACCTTGGCACAATGAAAGCATATGACTTTTTGAGTCTGATTATCGAAGTGCAGCCATGGAATCTCATCAAACCACTTGTCCTGGAAGTTGATATTTTGAGATTTTGTTTTCTGTCGTGGTATTAGTTGTGCGTCTGGATGATATGACTTTCCACACTGTATCTGTGGAGTGTCAGATTTTTCAATACTCCACAAACTTGTTTCACAACTTTCTGGTGGTTCATGATGTGCAATAGTTGCACAAGCATTTTCAGACTCGTCCTCTGATGAACACGGTATTTTCTCTATATAGCAAGTTTCTATTCCTTTGCTTGAGGTTGTTGGATTATCTACATCTACATTGTCACTTGTAGTACTAGTAACTGGCTTGTAGAACTGTCTAATATCGGAAAGTTTCAGACGCTTGCTTGTCATAATTGGAATCTGTTTCCCAGATGACTCAACAGGCTAAAATACAGTCTTTATTAAAAAACTCTAACGTACAACGAACGAAGATAGAACAGAATGGAAGTAGGACTGAAGTGTACAATGTATTTAAGTCGAACGCGCGAACCTCAGAGTGACTACCGAGCGGACTGACCGCCTAGGCATCGCTGGGACAACAATGTGTGCTAGTTACAACACAAGTAATTGCAAGTTTCTCTAAAAATACTTAAACAATCAAAAATATATTAAATTCCTGTTAAAACTCATCAAAAGGCAAACACGTTGTGATATAATGTCTATAAGCACGTCTGTTAAATAAAAACACGTAAACAAAACTAGCAATACAATTCGAGTAGAGGCTTAAGGCCGTTTAAATCGCTCCTTTTGTGTTCGAATTATACAAGAAAATACAATATTTTTACTATATGATAAGAGAATGTATTGTTCTTTTACCATAAAGCACCAGCACTTTATTAGAGGGCGGTGATAATCTGAAATTTCATGGAATAATGAGGGCCACAAACACAGGTCTAATGAGCTCTGTTGTAAAATCGAGGCTCAGACTAAATGGAGCGGAGGAGGGTGATGTAGGGCGCGTCTGGATCCGAGAGGCCCGAACCTGTCGTTAACTATACACTAAACGTACACTATGGTCAGCGGATTCGGCAGCTGAGGAGAGTAATGCTTTCGACAATAAAATCAGCTAGACATGCATAAGAACATATGGCATAGGAAAACCACACAATATACACATAAGACTGATACAGCTACAAGCTACAAATGGCCTGCCAGATCCAGATCACAGTTTACACTTGTGAGTAATATTTTCGAATTTTATGCTCTGTTCAATTTTACTTAATCTTACACTACGTACAAAACGTAGGTAGATTATGTGATAGTGCTTGTAAGTCTTGCATGTATACTTAGGCCTACTGACTGATACTGAAAAAGCCTACATCTAGGCCTAATTATGTAATTCGATTGGTAAGAACACGAGAATCACAAGAACAAACACACAATTTGTAGGCCTGTGATACAATAAAACAATTAAACAGACCACACTGTAGGGGGGATGATTGTATGCACTATACCCCCAACTTAAAATGAAGGGGGATGTATCTTCCCCCAAGATCTACGCCCCTATACTAATCAATTAGTAAGCTAACAGTGAAGTATTTGGATCAGTGTTAGTTTATCGTATATATTCAGTTACTTGATTTGAGTAGCAGTGAAACTGTACAAGTTATTCTGATGTTTGTAGTAGTTCCTTTAGCGAGGTATTTCTCTTTGAAATGTATTTTATAGACTTAGGCCTACAAGTACAACTGAGTACAAATGATAAAGATAGCAAGCAACGTTAAGGAAAAAAATTTTAAAAAATGTTTTCGTTACGTGGTCTTGACTGGACCTCATTATCACTAAATAACTTAAAAGATCTTGCCCAAATAAAGATCAATGATATACCAACCTTTGTTATGTTACTCAGTTTTTATTTGCCATGAAAATGCTGTTACATTTTACTTCCTAAATGAGCGTGCGCCCGAACCTCGTTTCAAGATATGAAAGTATAGTTCAACAGAAATTTTGTGTAACATGTCAAAAGCTTATCAATTTTTTAAAACTAGTCTGACATTAGGTCGCAGAATATAATTTTAAGTTTATTTACTATTTACCACAAGTATTAAGTACTGAAAAGTTTAAACTTAATGAAACTAAAGCAAAAAATCGGATACAAATTACAGTATTAATTTATCTTTTTATCAAATATAGCAGTACTTAAAAAGGCTTAATTAATATTAGACCTAAGACAAGTGAACTTATAGATTTATATGACTGCGATTAGAATTTTTTTGTATTTAAATAAGTAATATTACGTTAAATATATTAATTTGATCCGTTGCTGTAATGCTTGGATTATCTAACATATTGGTTAAAAAATAAAGGTTGTTTGGGTATTTACACAATATCTACCTACCATTCTTACTCTGTTGTTCTATACAGTTGTCGAACTGGTTTGTTTTATTTTAATTATACGCACTGAGTGTTTACATTTGTAAATAATACACTATGTTTGGGTTTTAATTTTTCACCTTTCATAAATTCTATACTAGTTAATTTACTTTAATTATCACATATATCGTACGTACGGGATATTTAGTTACTAAAAACCTAAACTCAGTTACCGTATTTTCCGCCTAATAAGCCGAATTTCTGGCCATAAATTTTGGACCTGATTTTTGGGGGTCGGCTTATTGGCCGATAACCAGCTTTGGACCAAAAAATACCGAAGACCAAAATCGGCCCCAAAATCATACCTTTGATCTCACAGTTACGGCAGAGTTATTTCAGTTGAATAAACTTTATTTATTAATAGAAAAAGGTATATACATTACGAACGACATGTATTCATAGAAATAACAAAATTCATAAAAAAAATACACACTTTAATCTCAGAAATTTATTAAAATCCATCAAATTCATCATCTTCATCGTCAGAAGCACCAAATAATAGATTCCAATCCTCGCCAGAGTCCTGGTCGTCGTACGGGTCATTCTCTGGTGTTAATAGCTGAGTGAGTGGAGTGTTGTCTTCTGCCACTCTGCCGGTTTTCATTCAACCACGTCGCTACATTTTCTTCCAGTTTTGGCCACTTCGGTTGATTTTTCTGGTTACATTTACTTGTTTTCGACATTTCTTTTAGCACACATTCTGCTTTCTTCCATTCACGGACCTGTTTTTCATTTACACAGTAATGGCGAGCGGCATTCATATTTGAGGTTTTTAAGGCCTCGGCTTATTAACCGGAAAATACGGTAATTAACTTAGTGTTGTATGTAAGTTCTAATGAATTACGTAATGAGTTTGTTTCTGTACTAAAACCTAGTTAAGTAACATACTGTTGTAATTGAGTTCTAATAAATTACATAGTTAAGTAACATACTATTGTAAGGAAGTTCTAATAAATTACACGGTAGTTCGTTCCTATATCAAAACCGAGCTAAGTTGGATGAGAGTGTAATTAATAATCTCAAATACGACCAACCTGTTAACGCTGAGGTAACAGGAGACATATTATACAACCAACGATGGCCTATATTTTTAAATTTATATAATAAGTAATTATGAAGAAGACGGGCCTATGTTCTGTGGAAATGTATGGTATATTACATCAAAAATAAATCACTTAATTATGCTTATAAATAATCGTTTCTTGACTTAGCGTATTCTGCTAAGACCTAACATTAATTGTAAGTAACGTAACATGGTCAGGGAGTTGGGGCACTCGACTTGTAATCTGAGGATCGGGGATTCGAATCCTTATCACACCAAACATGCTTGCTCTTTCAGCGTTTCAAAGTGTTTTTCAATTTCGCGCAAACTTACACGATGGCTATCTGCGCTAGCCGTCCCTAATTTAGCAGAGTAAAACTACAAGGAAGGCGGCTAGTCTTCACCACCCACCGTGAACTCTTGGGCTACTCTTTTACCAACGAATAGTGGGATTGACCTTCACTTTAAAACGCTCCCACGGCTAAAAGGACGAGCATGTTTGGTGCGACAGGGATTCGAACCTGCGTCCCGAAAATTGCGAGTCGAGCGCCTTAACCAACTGGCCATACCGGGCCGTTACTTAGATGTGTCCAAGTACACTGCGTGGCGTGAAATGATAGGCGCCATGGACGATATCAAAGGACACTAATTAAAAGAGGAAAATCATTATACAGGGTGGCCCCTAAGTCCCTACCCATCTATATGTTATTATGTTATATCTAATTACACATGTGTTATAAATTTGTTTCTTTTTTCAGAAAAAATATGGCCGATGTAAGCCCATTTACACTTGAAGAGCGTATTGTGAAAAATACGTGAATACATTAGCGTAAGAATACTGGATCCATAAGATATATGGATGGGTAGGGACTTACGGGCCACCCTGTACTTATAAAGCAGAATTGACCACATGTCCACAGCAGTAGCAATAGAACCGAAAAAAATGTATTAGTGACTGTTGTTTGTATATGCCTAAAAACCTGTGGTCTATAGTGCCATGTCAGGGGTGATCTTTCGTTTCACTAGAAACAAAATTCAAGCGTTAAAAATAATTTACTGCAAAATTCTCCCAACTGTAAGAAAGAGTTGTTGTTGTTTTTTATTTCGCGCAAAGCTCCACGAGGACTATCTACGCTAGCTGTTCCTAATTTACTAAAGAGAAGGCAGCTAGTCATCACCACCCACCGCCAGCTCTTGGGCTACTCCTTTACCAACGAATAGTGGGATTGACCGTTACTTTATAACGCCCCCACGGCTGAAATGGCGACCATGTTCGGTGTGACGGGGATTCAAACCCGCGACCTAAACATTACGAGTCGAGTGCCTTAACCATCTGCAACCACTGCCATGCCAGGCCCTGAAAGAAAAAGGCTTGTGATTGGTGTGAATTCGAGAAAACAAGTGAAATGAAATATTTTTCTGGGTGATAAAATGGGATTAAAAGAGATTATGGGGCGAGACATGCAGCATTTAAAGAGAGGACTTGAAGAAAGGATACATCTTATGAGGAAGGCTGGTATCAGGAGATGCAAGTGAGAAACAAGAAGACCTTGTTTCGTATATTGATGGCAAGTCATCTACTCGTACATTACAAACTTATACAATACATCGCTTTTCTGCCACAGTTTTACACTGAACAGCACGTCTCCATCAATTTAATTTTTTAGGTTCTTTTCACAAACACTAAGAGACACAAATGAGAGAGCCCGCGTTGCCGTCAAAAGCGGAATAGTCAAGTATTTGATGTTGTTTTCAATACCGCGAGTTTCAATCTTAGTCGAATGTATGGCTTTGATGCATAACTTGAGACGCCTATATTGTGAAGTGATACAATCAGTCTGGATTTTTCTTTAAGTTCTACGTAGAGAGTGTCTCTCGATCAATAATTGGTTGCAATTATTTTCCTAATCCTTGTGTCTCCACCAGCCAAAGATAAACCATATGTTTCACACTTAAAAATATACAGCTGAACGATGTTTCTGTCATTAATAAAAGTGTGGTATAGTAACTGTAGTCGTGTGTTAAGACTGATACATCTGGTGTTACTACAGTCAGTGGTGTGGTATATAGTAATTATAGTCCTGTATTAAGACCGATACATCTGGTTTTACTGCAACCACTGGTGTGGTAAATAGTAACTATAGTCCTGTATTAAGACAGATACATCTGATGTTACTACAGTCAGTGGTGTGCTGTACAGTAATTATAGTCCTGTATTAAGACCGATACATCTGGTATCACTACAACCAGTGGTGTGGTGTAGTAAAAATAGTCGTGTATTGTCCCAGCATGATCAAGCGTGTTAAGGTGTGCGACTTGTAATCTGAGGGTCGCGGGTTCGCATCCCCATCGCGCCAAACATACTCGCCCTTTCAGCCATGGAAGCGTTATTATATGACAATCAATCCCACTATTCGTTGATAAAGGAGGAGCCCATGAGTTGGCGGTGGGTGGTGATGACTAGCTTCCTTCCATCTAGTCTTACACTGCTAAATTAGGGACGGCTAGCACAGATAGCCCTCGGGAAGCTTTATGGGAAATTCAAAACAAACAAACTTATCCTAGTCACAAAAGCAAAGTTTGAAGGGAATAACGGCCATTTTCTGTACTTTCACAACATAACCAATTAAGAAACAACACATACTATCCAGGAACAAAACTTGTGTTACATAGTGTAATATGTTGCTTGCTTTACTAATGATGTTTTGTAAGTGTAGGCTTCAGGTTAAGTTCTGAGACCTAGAAATTTAATGGTATTAAAGAGTTTCATATCGCCTGGACAACCGTCAGAATTGTAAATTATCCCTACTGGAGGGTCCTAATAATCGAAAACAAAGCTTATTAATACGCGCGTCGACTCTTTGTTGTGTTGTTGAAAGTTTAGAAAAACAACATATATATACGTTTTATTTACATTTTCTTTTTCACTATTTTAAAAGTAAGGCCACAGCCTAATTATTTATTAAATAATTAAATATCTTTCTTAACATTAGTGTTTAATATCATCTTAATGTGTAATGCTGAACAACTCGTATTTTTTTATCATTTCTAAAATAAACTTTCGGAGTGGTCGGCAGGGGGTAAGGGAAAATATACAAAGATGACGCAATTTTAGAATTTAAAAAAGGGTAATGGATAACAAAAATGTATTATATAAGAACAAAGCTACACAAAGGGCTATCCGTGCTCTATCCACCACGGGTATCGAAATCCGGTTCTAGCAGTGCAAATTCACAGACATCCTGCTGTGAGGAAGAATGAAATTCTTCTTAATTCCACTTTTGCTTTGAATTCAATAAAAATACTTAAAGACAAACAATAAAAACCCCAACAAATAACCCAAGTGTTTTCTTTACAATGATAGTTTGTTTCTTTTTGTTTTTCAACTTTTTTTTTGACTTACTAAGTTTTCTTGAATTAAAAGCAGTAAATTTGAAATCGTATTAAAGCAACTGTTATTCTTACTTAAAAGATTGTAAAAGGCTTCAGATCTGATGTTTTATGGCTCGGCTTAGGGTCGCGGGTTCGCATCCCCGTCGCGCCAAACATACTCGCCCTTTCAGCAGTGGGGGCGTTATAATGTGACGGTCAATCACACTATTCGTTGGTAAAAGAGTAGCTCAAGAGTTGGCGGTGGGTGATGATGACTAGCTGCCTTCCTTCTAGTCATATTTGGTGTTACGGGGATTCGAACTTGTGACCTTCAGATTACGAGTAAAGTGCCTTAACCACTTGACCTTGCCGGGCTCACCCAACCTAGAGGGGATAGAAAGGAGAAGGCAGTTAATTAGCACTTCTCACTTCTCATTGGCAAAATATTAACCTGAAAGAAAAGTAAGATTGATTGTGACATTATAACATCCCCAATGCTGAAAGTCCGACTATTTTGGAGACAGGATATAGTGATTAGTGAAATGCTTAAATTTTGGAGGAGCCAATTTGGCATTCGTATGAATTTCGAAATTACACAACAAATTACGTGTTAACACTAAAAGTTTAAAATTATTGATGAAAGGGTGACGCTAATTACTAGATGTAAAAAATAAGTTTTTATTGAGAATTCAAATTTAACTACGCACAGTAGAAAAGTAAGTCATATCTCTCAGTATATTTGATCAATTAGAAGATGGATTAATGGTTCGCAACTCGTTCTTGCAAGAAAATAACACCAACTCTTTGTGGTTGTGGGTGCGTTATGAGGGAAACAGTAAAGCCAAACTGTTTGATCGTACAAGAAATTACGATTGGTCTTGTCAACTATCTGCTTTCTTTCTAGTCTATCAGTCAAAATTTAGGCACGACTATGTGCAGATGACACTTCTGTAGTCTTCTGGACGTATTCAATAAATAGTTGTTTGTTGTTTGTTGTTTTTTGCCTTTTTGCATCAGACCCATTTGAGATATAAATATCGTTTGTTTAAGGGTCAAATGCAAGATACCCCCCACTTCCTTTACCTGTATCCACTGTGATATAACGGTATTTAACATATGGCCTTTGATATAAGGATTAGAAAGGATTTATAATTTTGTGTTGAAAAAGAATATTAATGTTGCAGATATCCTTCGAGGATATACGAAATCTTTAGAAGAGGCTGGAATATTTTATTCTCTGAAGTAACTACATTACCAACAAAAGGTGGTGTTAGGTTATATTAAAACTACACAGTGGGCTACCTGTACTGTGTTTAACCACGATTTGTAACGTTATAAACCTCCACACTCGTGGCTGAGCCAGTAGGGGAACGGTGGTGTACATGTAAATATTAAACTATATGTTATACAGTTGGTCTAATCGTAAGCACTATCTGTCGATTTACTTCTGTCTATCTTTATATCCCTTTAAGCAGGTAGTCTTGTGTCTATTCAAGTGTGATTTTTCTACATATTCATTAAAACACCTATTCATTTATCTTGCGTCTATTATTACCTACTAGTTAAGAGCACATCATTTTTGTTGGTCGTGTAGACTGTAGTAGAGTGCCTGTCAGTGTTTCACGAGAAACATACACAACATTTTAGTGACTAGAATCACTATTGTTTTCAAGTCGATATTTGGTTCGAGACCAAGCGCAGTATGAAGTTCTGTAGTTACACTATCCATAAATAAAACATGTTACTGGTGTTGAACATGAATCCGAAACATACGTGTAGGTATACATGATCGATATCTCGGTGTTTTTTTATGCTAGGTTTTCGTAAACTAACGTTATATAACGTTGATAGTTTTGAATGAAAAATAGAGGCGAGAGAATTATTGTAGACATATCGAGCTCGGAATGCAAACTGTATTTGTGATATTACTATTAAATTAATGACGTGGTTTTGACGTTAATTTGTATACCATCAAATAGGTAAATTGTAACAGTGCAGAGAAATCGACGACACAGAAGCAATCTGAGACACCTACCGTTAACATCCTCAACTACTTTGCTTGAGTTAAAGTTTACGACACTGATTATCCAGTATGTAGAATACTCACTCTGTGGTACTTAGAAATTAAACTTTACGTATTTTAACGCATTGGTTATTGAAATTTATGATGGTAATAATACATACAGAAAGTACCAAGATATACAGCAATGGCGCATGCGCATGGTTTGATTAGTCATCGAGTTCAACCGTAATCAAACTCGAAAACAAAATTTAAAGTGTATATTAGGTTCGAAAGAATCAATCTTGGCTGAAACATAGGTAGCCAATTGTTTGAAAGTAATCAAAATGGAAATATATATTTTTAATCATTCACTTCTCCATGTTTGGCCTGGCATGGCCGAGCGCGTTAAGGCGTGCACTCGTAATCCGAGGGTCGCGCTAAACATGCTCGCCCTTTCAGCCGTGGGGGCGTTATAATGTGACGGCCAATCCCACTATTCATTGGTAAAAGAGTAGCCCAAGAGTTGGCGGTGGGTGGTGATGACTAGCTGCCTTCCCTCTAGTCTTACACTGCTAAATTAGGGACGGCTAGCACAGATAGCCCTCGAGTAGCTTTGTGCGAATTCCCAACAAACAAACAAACAAACAAACAAATTCTCCATGTTTGACTGTTTGCCAGTTTATCTTTTTGCGTATGAATATTTATCTGTCTATCATTATTTTTGTTTGCATGTCTGTTTATCTTCTATTTGTCTTTCTGCCATCCCGTCTAAATAACTGTCTGCCTGTCAATCAATCTATCTACATATCCGTCTATTTCTCAAAACAAATATAATGATCAAAGTGCGGAGAAAATGTTTTTTCGAGAATAATCGATTTTTGTCTCGTGACACTCTTCATCCAATAAAACGCTCCTGAGTACAGTTTTACGGGGAGATAAATATTTGGTATCCCCATCACTTCAGCTTGACGTCACTGAGTGAGCTTCTCATTTGTTTGTTTTTCTTATAGCAAAGCCACATCGGGCTATCTGCTGAGCCCACCGAGGAGAATCCAACCCCTAATTTGAGCGTTCTAAATCCGTAGACACTCCGCTGTACTAGCGGGTGTCGAGCTTCTCGAGTTCTAACACTAAAATTCGGGGTTTCATGTAACGCATCAAGCAGTTCCATGCTAAAACTAATAACTTTTTATAGAAATCCAATTTATAAGCAATATCTTATATTTCTTCTTGTTTACCCGAGTTCATAAACGTTGTTGTTACGTTTTTACACTGTTACACATTTACAATAGCTAAATAATCTATACACGTAGCTGTGTCTCCCAGTGAATCGGCGGTAAGTTAACTCCCTTAAAACGCCAAATTTCGGAGTTCGATTCCTGCGATGAACAGAGTACGACAGTCCATTGTGTCCTTTTGAACTAGTAGAACAATAGTTTACGGCTGTATTTTAACAATGGAAAACACTAGACGTTTCGTCGTAAAGCGATATACGAATTCTTTAACCAAAATTATAAACTTTCTTATCTAAAACATCAAACGATAAACTTTGTAAAACAAGTATAAAATACAGCAATACCTGATGTAAAAAAAATACCTTTCATCAGCATAATTACAGTTATAATAATATAAACTTACCGAGAAATGTACTTATCATAAAACATAGGTGGCGCAGCTGTTCGGAATTCTTTCATGTATCCGTAATCTATCTATGAATAATCAAACTCAAAACTATTATCAGTATTTAGACACACTAATATACGTTTTTACATAGATGTAACAACGAAATAAAGGTAACGTTTAATAGTGCACAATAAATAAATTTAAAAGAAAACTACTGAAAGACTGGGAACAGTCTTATACACTTCACACATTTTCAACGTTTTACTGCGTGTCCACGTGCCTACTCCTCGTGACATCACAGTGAGACGTTGAAATGTGTGAAGAGTTCGAGTCTGTTCGTAGTCTCACAAAATATATATTTTTTTAATCGGAAATTATTAATTAAAACAATGTTAATTGTATTTTGAGACTGGAATTATTTACTGTTTTGTTTTGTTTAATTTTGTGAAGAATATCTGCGCTAGCCAACTCTAATTTAGCAACGTAAGACTACAGGGAATATAGCTAGTCATCACCATCCACCACCGACTCTTGGGCTACTCTTTTACCAACGAATGGTAGGGTGATTGATATAACATTATAACGCCCCCATGGCTGAAAGGCCGAGAATTTTTTGTTGCGATGGAGATTCAAACCCGCGACCATCAGATTACGACTCGATCGTCTTAACCCACTTGGCCATGCCGGGCCTACTGTGTGCTATGGAACATTAGCTCCATTTCTTTGATACATCTGTGTTAATTAAGTTAACATAACAATTTTTTTTGGTAAAAGAGTAGCCCAAGAGTTAGCGATGGGTGATGATGACTAGCTGCCTTCTCTCTAGACTTACACTGCAAAATTAGGCACGGCTAACGCAGATAGCCTTCGAGTAGTTTTGCGCGAAATTCAAAACCAAACATAGATTAAGCATGTATTAGTGATATTTTCAAAATCAACGAAACATCAAAAGTACAATCACAGATTTACATGAACGGAGTACTTCTCTAGACTGCTCCACCTGCAAAATGTTTAGGATTAACTTTCGATTCAAAACTTACTTGAACAAAACATGTAAATAACATAAAAACTAAAATTTGGCGACGAATAAACTATGCTAGGAGTCTAACTAGAAAAAAATGATGGAACAAAATCTGAAATCATCCTTAAAATATACAAAACATGGACCGTAATAGACAATGCAGCTCCTGTACGGATTAACACAAGTAAGAAACAACTAAAAACAAAACTACAATAATTTCAGAATACATTAATTACAACAGCATATAGAGTATCCAAAACACTTCCTCAAAGTTCGTGCACAAACACTCTAATACACAAACAATACCAGATAGACTTCTACATAGTACAATAAAATATTTCGATAAAAATTGGAGAAAGGAAATGAGTTGTCATGCGAACTAGACAGATATTGTATATATGATGAAAAGAGTCCTGAGTTCCTCTCCCCGATTAATCTTTACCTTAGATCATTAAGTTAAAATTAAGTATAAAAAAACAATAAAAAGCAATAAATAATAATAATAAATATAAATAAATAATAAAAATGTACATATATACTGGCGCTAAAATAAAATAGGCCATCCATGTTCTAGACTTAGAAAATCTGAAAGAACAATATACATGGACATTGCCCTGAAAAGGGCCTGAGTTATGTTCATCACTCTGGCCCTCATGTATTTACTTTAAATATACTAATAAGTCCACTCTAACAATGGAAAGGAAGGAGGAAAAGGTCTGGTGTACCTGACCCTGCCTGGTATACAAATTTATATACCAAACACCTGGAGAGAGAGAGAGAGATGTCTAGTGTACCTGACCCTCCCGGGTATACAAATTTATATACCAAACACCCGGAGAGAGAGAGAGAAGTCTAGTGTACCTGACCCTTCCGGGTATACAAATTTATATACCAAACACCTAGAGAGAGAGAGAGAAATCTAAGAGAGAGAGAGACTAGGCATGTCCTAGACGCTATCGACCTGGATCATTAATTCATTTTTAAGCCGTTGGTGCGTCATAAGAGTGACAGTCAAATCCTACTGCTTGGTGAAAAAAAAGTAACTCGAGACTCGGCGGTAGACACTTTTGATTGCTGTCTTCTTTGTTACCTGTCTGGGCAAAATTAGGCCTTCTATGTGAAGACAGCAACGGTATAATTGTGATCACACGAAGCTGACATTCCCTCGCTGGTACGGTCGTAAGTCTAAGTATTTACAATACTAAAATCAGGGGTTCGATTCCCCTCGGTGGACTCACCAGATAGCCTTATGTGGCTTTGTTATAAAAACGCACACCCACACACGAGGCTGATAAAAGAGAGCACACACGTGGCACGCCCACACACGAGGCTGATCAAAAAGAGCACACACGTGGCACGCGTTATTTCTTAACTTCAGGATATGACGAGCGTCCTGTCCGTCCAGACATAATCTATGTTTTCTTAGATCGTTGTCGATGCTTCCTTCAAGTGGCTTTTCCGTCCATCAGTGTTCATACTATCAGTGTGTTGTTTAAGCACATATTTGTAGAATGGGAATATTTGAACTGTGCTCACTATAAGGATCGAAACCCATATTTTAGTGCTGTAAGTCGTGAAACTCACCGCAAAACCGTGGAATGTAGATAAATAATATGGAGAAATAACATTAATTACAAGTCCGGCATGGACCACTGTGTTAAGGCGTGCGACTCTAATCCGAGGATCACGGATTCGCATCCTCATCGCTCCAAACATGCTCGCTCTTTCAGCCGTGGGGGCGTTATAATATGACGGTCAATCCCACTATTCGTTGGTAAAAGAGTAGCCCAAGAGTTGGCGGTGGGTGGTGATGACTAGGCGCCTTCCCTCTAGTCTTACATTTCCTAAATTAGGGACGGCTAGCGCAGATAGCCCTCGAGTAGCTTTGCGCGAAATTAAAAAAACAAACAAGCATTAATTATCCTCAAAATAAGGTAGATATTTCCTGTTATCACCCACTTTCCATCTACCGCTCAGAAGAAATGTCATATTCAGTATCGAAGACGATTTTATTTGTTGGAAGGTAACGTGTGCGACAATGTCATACTAATTTATAAGAATCTGGAAAAATAATTTATTTGGTACTTGTACACTGAATATACTGACGATACACTGCACTCACTACTATTGTATCCAGACGTGGTGATTGTTAGATCTTCTAATGACCATTAACCAATCAACAGCAGTTGACCCGTAGGAACAGATACTAATATTGATCTTAGTGCATTAATTGACTATTTCGCCAGAAGTGTGACTTAACAGAATATTTTTTTGTACTTCAGCTGAGAATACGAAACACCAGTACAGTTGTGACGTAGATTATTGGAAATAAATATACACCATTATTTTGGTTACCACGAAAACTTTTTTTTTTTATTAATTAAAAGGTTTAAACGATTGGTCGTTTAAACAGACGTCTCAATACGTAAGGGTTGGCACTGTGATAGAATCATAGACTGCGTAGCTGTCAAGGCGAGATCGAATTCTTGCGATACCCCAAATTATGAACAGAGCCTTAAGATGTGTGCGCGTTATAAGTGTGACAGTCAGCCCTTTAGCGTGAATGAGGAAGGAAGGTTCCTTTTAACTAGCTATCATCTCTCTGGCTCCTAGTTCAAGTGTAAGGATAGTGATAAAAAGGCTTCGTAATGAATACAAAAAGTGAATATATGTGTATATGTGAGTAAACAATGATTTTAGCCCCCACCTTCAACACATAAACAAGAAAGGTAACGAGGGTTTTCACACTGGCCAGCAAAGCACAAAATAATGCTCTACAACTAAAAACAAAATTAAATCTTTACACTTTCTTTTGTCTACCAAAACCCTTGCACATGTCTATAGTTTTCTCGGTATTCTGTCAGATGACAGTTCCCTGATCACGAACGCACTATACTGTCGTTCAAGCCAAGTTGTGTATTCCTTTTTGTTCAACTCACTGTTCAATTTAACTAGCACCGCGTGAGTGAAAAGCTAGCCATTCTAATACAACAAAGGGCTAGATATTCGTCAAAAAATTATATGAAGAAGAAAAAATATTTGACAGAACAGCTGTGTGTCTTCCTGAACGTTGCTTGAATACACAAAAAGACACAGAGTTTAACTACGGTACTCTGAAGTTTATTTTTCTTCTACAACAAAAACGAAAAAAACAAAAAACTCAATGAATAATTATTCTTCTAAGAGGACCTCCTTCACACTGGCAGTCAAAATAGTTTTCAGTAACACGTAATTAATCACTTCGTATATAATCAAATGTCACGACAGGTGGCTACACGGGCCGAGCTAGACTTCTCTCACGTGCAGCGCATTATTATTGTTTTTCTTTCAAAGTTACGATATTTTCTACCTAAACTCGGTATCAAAAATCACCACGAATGTTATTACGGGCTCTCAACACTCTGAAAAAAATAAGCACTTGCTGGATTTTATGTGTTGGGGAGTGGGTCTGGTCCTCCCGTTTCGAAGACTGTTTTAAGTTTGCTCAATTTATTGAATATCATGTTGAGAAAATTATAAAGCTATCGAAATATATTGTGTAGGGGCCTGAAGAAAAAACTCTTTTTCTCTGATGAAAATGGGGTTCTGGTCCTCCTTTCTCATAGTGTACACATATTGTGTACAGTTTATTTAATATTTGAATATTTAAGGCCTAATTTTAGCAAGTGTAGTATATCATAATATACGACTGTTCACCATATTTTAAGTCCTGTTGTTTTGATTTCAAATGACATGTTTGATATTGAAATTCTCGCAAAGCTACATGAGAGCTATCTGCGTTAGCCGTCCATAATTTATCAGTGTAAGACTAGAGGGAAGGCAGCTAGTCATCACCACCCACCGCCAACTCTTGGGCTACTCTTTTACCAACCAATAGTTGGATTGACCTTAACGTCATAACGTCCCCACGGCTGAAAGGGCAAGCATGTTTGGTGTGACTGGGATTCCAACCCGCAATCCTCGGATTACGAGTCAAGTGTCTTAACCACCTGGCCATGCCGGGGCCTTTCTAGTGAAAGGAATATGGATTTTGCTTAAAAGTCCCCATAGTAAAAAGTGATAAAACATTTAAAGAACTGTTTTATATCTTTGACATAAAAGAAAACTGAAATATACAACAAGCGCTTCATCTGCAGAAACTAGACCAGCTTCACTATCAGGGATTCGATTCCCCTCAGTGGGCTGAGCAGACAGCCTTTTGTGGCTTTGCTATAAGAAAAACACGAAGCACACACTCACTACCACCTCGTGATTTCTTTGTTATTCTAAAGTGAAACAAGCGACGAAGCAGGCTTAATCACCGTGAATGTGGTAACATTAGAAATGGTAATAACTAGACTTTGTCACATTTTAATAAATTAGAATGACGTCATGAAATAAACCATTAACAAAAATATAATGGTTCGTCCAAATATGGAAATGAAGATGCAACTTGATAAATACTTCTAAATTAGAGTAAATATTATCATATAATTAAAAACGAAGTTTGAAAAGAATTTACTCCCCCCGCAGTTCTTTACAGTTTACCAACGAATACAACTTCTTTCAGAAAACGTATTATCCTTGCTCGTATGCAGATAATGCGCGAATGCCTGAAATATCAGAAGAACAATTATTTTAGATTCTGAATTTCGTGCAAAGCTACATGAGGGCTATCAGCGCTAACCGTCCCTAATTTAGCAATTTAAGATTAGAGAAAAGTAGCTAGTCCCAATTTCTGGGATACTCTTTTACCAACGCATAGTGGATTGACTGTCACTCTATAACACCCCCGCCGCTGAAGGGGTGAGCAAAGTTTACTCTGACGGAGATTCGAGCCTGCTACCCTCACATTACGAGTCGAGCACCCTAACCACCTGGCCATGTGGTGCCTAATAGTTTATATATGACGTCGCGAATTTAAATACGTAATAAGACGTTTAATATACAATTTAGTGGCCAAGATGGTTCACTTTTTCTGAAATAATCAGCATAGTTTAACTTATAAATCCTTAACAGATAAATCTTACTAAAGAGTGGTTATAAATTAACACAGTTTAAATTACTGGACCTCCCTAACTGATAAATCTTACTAAACAGTGGTTATAAATTAACATAGTTTAATTTATTGGAACTCCATAATTGATCAGTTTTACTAAACAGTGGTTATAAATTAACATAGTTTAGATTACTGGAGCTCCTTAACTGATAGGTCTTACTAAACAGTGGTTATAAATTAACATAGTTTAGTTTATTGGAACTCCATAATTGATCAGTTTTACTAAACAGTGGTTATAAATTAACATAGTTTAGATTACTGGAGCTCCTTAACTGATAGGTCTTACTAAACAGTGGTTATAAATTAACATAGTTTAGTTTATTGGAACTCCATAATTGATCAGTTTTACTAAACAGTGGTTATAAATTAACATAGTTTAGATTACTGGAGCTCCTTAACTGATAGGTCTTACTAAACAGTGGTTATAAATTAACATAGTTTAGTTTATTGGAACTCCATAATTGATCAGTTTTACTAAACAGTGGTTATAAATTAACATAGTTTAGATTACTGGAGCTCCTTAACTGATATGTCTTACTAAACAGTGGTTATAAATTAACATAGTTTAGTTTACTTGAGCTCCTTAACTGATATGTCTTACTAAACAGTGGTTATAAATTAACATAGTTTAGTTTACTTGAGCTACTTAACTGATATGTCTTACTAAACAGTGGTTATAAATTAACATAGTTTAGTTTACTTGAGCTCCTTAACTGATATGTCTTACTAAACAGTGGTTATAAATTAACATAGTTTAGTTTATTGGAACTCCATAATTGATCAGTTTTACTAAACAGTGGTTATAAATTAACATAGTTTAGATTACTGGAGCTCCTTAACTGATATGTCTTACTAAACAGTGGTTATAAAAAAAATGTCTCACCTATAAACACTTTCTCTACTGTCACCACCTTAAGAAAGTAGGAGGTAGTTTTACGTGTTATTGTAATGAAAAAAAAAAGAGAGAGAGAAAGAATACGCCTGTAGGGTATTCGCAAGTACGCCTCTCGAATAGGCTCCACAGATAACAGGAGGTTCGTTCAGGAACTGTATTGCAAATTATCTCTGAATTCCAACTTTTAGTTGAAAAAAAACAAGGACTGGATACAGTGTGATAAAATGAAAAATTATTTTTTTTTTCAAAAATTACAGTCATATATACATATCCACGATACAACCCACGAGCACACTGTGGGATAGGTCTAAACTTATTTGAAAGTCGCAGGTCAGTCTTTTGGTTGAGTGAACTTAAAAAAATCTGCCAGAGATCTGTTATAGACTGAAGCGCTTGGAATTATGTAGTCGTTTCTACAAATGACATCCTTCTTAGTGCGCATGCGCTAATTACGTTCCTTATTAACATTCCCATACAAAATTAGGGTTTATCTATCCTCAAGGCGTGATCTTTCCCACCAGTTAAAAATATCGATGCACGTGATACCATAGGGAGATGGTTAAGAATAGCAGGTAACTAGGGCCGCGTTCCTTGACCAAAATCATATTTTATAAACAACAAAAATCGTTAAAATCATGAATGCATGAAAACTTTTAGAGATTCTAAAATAACTTGAAAATGTTCACCTTACTAACTAAAGAAAGTACGAAATACCTATTTGCATACCAAGACGGCAACACTTTTTGAAATTTGAAAAGAATTATTTGCTTAAATTTTTCGATTTAGTCGATCGCTCTAAAACTAATTTCAATGAATGGGAGAATTTTCAGTTGAAGAGAGTGGTACATATAATCCCCTACCAACCCCATTGAAGATATCCCGCCATTCATCTTACTATAGCTGACGTAGCATGTATGTCAATATCTATGTATGTATCCAAAACTCCTTCGTCATCAGTTGAATGGCAACACAAACAAAAATCAATTAAGAAATTCAAACTTTGGGTTTCAATATACAGGCAATAGAAAAATAAACAACTGTGATATGTATAACTACCATTTCTTTAAAACAAAACAATTTTCAAAATAACAACTTTCACTACGACTGCACGTGAGGGTTTGATTATATATTTACTGGTGTGATTTTTAAATGTGGTACCGACAAGCTAAAAAACTTTAAAATATCATTACTATTTCATGTCACTTTTAAAATATAAAAATATATGATTGTACATATATTAATATATCATTCCGCATACGCTGACTAACGTAATGTATAAAACTACACACGTTTACTTAATATATGATTCTTCGTACACTGACTCATGAAAAACAAATAAATCTTTTCTTCTCCATCGTTGGTCACAAACCAATTTGTTTTAGAGTAAAGCCACATCTGTCCTGTCTACCGCAGGGATCGAACCGGTGTAAGTGCGTAAACCTACCGCTGTCCCAGCAGAGGACATCATAAACCAGAACAGCAGTTTATCGCTTGGAATTACGCTACATGACATTTTTCATATGAATAATAAAATAAAAAACTTAAAAAAACCTAAATATTAAGGTACATGTTAAGAGCACGCGCTCATGAATCAACTTCAGCAAGTTCTGAAAAATTTCAGAAAAAGTCTGTCCTACAATATACAAGCCATACAAAGAAATCGTGTGATAGCTCTGTCTCTTTTGCTTTTCTTCATCATTCAAAATGCATAACCTTTCAGCCATCTGGGCGTTGTAATATAACAGTCAATTCCATCTTTCGTTGGTAAAAAGAGTAGTCCAGTAATTGGTGTTGCTTCCTAGCTGCCTTCATCTATCTAGTCTATCGGTGCTAAATTAGGGACGGTTTACCCTGTTAGTCCCCGAGAAACTGTTTGCGAAATTAAAAAAACAAACACTTTTCTTTTTGTTAGTGCTGCAATGGTGAATGCCATAAGGGGCAAAAATATATATTAACCTATTTAATGTAATACAATCTGAAAACCCCATCATTAACGAACGCTTTAGAAACAAATCGGTAATTTGATGATTAAGCGTAACCTTTCAATAATAGTTTGTTTCCCGGTTCTTACCTGTGTCTAAGAGCTTCAACCGAGTTAAGAATGGAATAGAAAGTAATCATTAAGTAACTTGTTTTGTTGCTAAGATACAAAACGGGCTATCTCCTCTCGTCTTCCCCGGACGGTATCGGTTAACATTATAAGCCCTCAGACTCACCGCTGAACCATATGGTCATAATTGTTAAATAATAACCTATCAACGTCAGAAATTAGTATTACTGACTTTTAAACGAGTCAAAATCAGTCAAGGTTTGATTAATACATCAATAATTCGGTGTCCGTAGTCGTTATCAATCTAATAAGGCTTCGGTTGTACAACGATATGTCTGCGGACTTATACTGCTAGAAACCGGATTTCGATACCGGAGGGGAGAAGAGTTTTGTGCTTCATAACAAAAATGCAAACGAAAATCAAATATTCGTGAACTGAAAACGATCATGGAAGATTTGGAGAAGGTAAACTGTTTCTGTGTTAGTAATCTTGCATCACTCCATGATCAGTTAAATATAGTTAAAAAGAAGGGGAAAACCTAAACTTCTATTAAGAGTCATCATATTTTTCAAAGGACAAATGAGTGTGTCCTTTTCAACCCTAATGTAAATAGAACAAATACACCCGGACAGCTGGATTTACTAACCTCACCGTCACACCAAACATGCTCACCTTTCAGTCGTGGGGACATTATAATGAGAAGGACAATCCGACTATTCGTTGGTAAAATAGTAGCCCAAGAGTTGGCGATGGGTAGTGATGACTAGCTGCCTTCCCTCTAGTCTTACACTGCTAAATTAGGCACGGCTAGTGCGGATAGCCCTCGTGCAGCTTTGCTCGAAATTCAAAACAAAAAAAAATTACTAACCTTATGATACATGTTCACTCCTGTACTTTGTACGACAAATTTCACTTTTAATGAAGTTGCTTTAGTTGCTTATAACATGAAAATATGGTAGGTACAAATCTCCAATGAAACAAATCTGATGGATAGAATCACATGTAACACAAGTACTAAACAAGAACAAATTGGTGAAAAAATTTGTTCGTTTTTGTAATTTTCGAGCAAAGCTACACGAGGGCTATTTGCACAAGTCGTCCTCAATTTATCAGTGTAAGACAGAAGGAACACAGATAGTCATCACAACCCACCGCCAACTCTTGGGCTACTCTTTTACCAACGAATGGTGGGATTGGCCGTTACTTTATAACGCGTCCGTCCACAGCTGAGAGGACGAGCATGTTTGGTGCGACGGGGATTCGAACCCGCGATATGACACACAGAACAAAATGAACACCGCTCACCCCTAATTTTTAGGTTACTCTTTTACCGACAAAACCGTCAAATTATACCTCTTCCCCCATTTTTAAGGGCGATCATTGTCGATGTCGGGATTTGAACTCGTGGCCTGCAGATTGTGGAGAGAGAAATAAACATAATTGTTTTTATTGGTGTATTTTTATCTAGTTCTTGCACGCGATAAGGAAATATATGTGTGTAAACTTATATTTATTTTATATTATGGAAATATTTTTAAAAAATACCAGTTCAAAAAACTAACTTTGAAACTGATACTCGTGTAGACTTACGAGTTGTGCAGTTTTTACCTTTAGAGTCAGATATTCTATTGAGCGCTATTTTGTTTTCTTTAGATAAGTTTTATTGATAAACTTTAGTTTTTCTTTTACGTTTTACCTTTTCTCTCACGGACAGGTAGTTAAGGTACTCGACTCGTAATCCGAGGGTCGGGGGTTCGAATCCTCATCACACCAAACGTGGTCGTCCTTTAAGCCACGGGGGCGTTATAAAGTGACGGTCAATCCCACTATTCGTTGATAAAACAGTAGTCCAAAAATTTGGGTGGGTGGTGTTGACTAGCTGCCTTCCCTCTGCTAAATTAGGGACGACTAGCGCAGATAGCCATCGAGTAGCTTTGCGCGAAATTCAAAAATAAACAAATCCTTTTATCTTTTGACTGATTTCAGATATTAATTTAGTTTCTTATATAAACACATAGTATTTGCAATTAGTTGTCTTTGAGGTATAAAATTTAAATGTATGTTGAAATACTTTTTTGAAATGTATTAAAAAAAACTGAGGGCTGCTTTTTTGACGACCGCTATCTTATCACTTGTCCCCTTCAGTGGCTCAGCGGTATGTCTGCGGACTTACACGCTAAAATCCGGGTTTCGATACCCGTGGTGGGCAGAGCACAGATAGCCCATTCTGTAGCCTTGTGCTTAATTCAAAACAGCAACAACAACAATCTTATCACTAGAGAAATGCGCCATCTAGCGGAACTTCGTTTTAAATGCTTGGCCACAAGACGCGATGGTATATACACCAGTCTGATTACAGGTGTTATATTGTTTTTAATAAGGTGATATTGTAATGGTTTGAAAGGGCGTCAGTGAGTAAAACCCAGGGGTATAGGTCATCATCAATGAGTCGTGATATTGAAGAAGGGGCTTTCAAACTGGATGAGCTTCCGAATGAATCTGTATCACCTTTAATAATCTCTAAGAATATAAAAAACTTCCCCTCGGCGGACTCAGCAGATAGCCCGATGTGGCTCTTCTATAAGAAAACACAAACAAAAAACTTTGAAATGCTTAACCTGTCCAGTTGACCTTAATTAGAGCGAAAAAATATTGTGAACTCACTGGACATCATAATAAAAGTTTCTCGGGGTCCGACGATTTTTTCTTTTCAATTTCTAATTACGGTTTAAAATAATATAACTTATTTTCAAAATTATTTGTGATGTCATTCATCTAATTTTATTACTTTCATCACGTAAAGCTATTGTTGATCATTTATTCTCCAAGTTTCAATTTAAAAATTGTTTGTTCGTTTCAAACAAACCCACACTGGGGTAACTGCGGTTTCCATCACGGGGAATAGAACCCCGGATTTTAATGATGTAAGTACGTAAACTCACCGCAGGTCCATTGGGAAACTTGTAGGTTTTTCAGAAAAAAAATATCTTGCGAGTACCATATTTCAGGATATCACGATACGTGTGTAATTGTGATTGGTTGTTTTGCATTAAATAGGTTCGTGCGCATCGGGAACTAAAACAAGAGGAAACGTCTAGTGTTTCCATTGTTAACACTAGCCGCTATTAATAACGTGCCGAAGTATGAACCTTCGCTTAATCCTGATTCACATCAGGATTTTACAGATATAATTAATCTCAAAGTTTACAATAACAAAAATACTTGAGTAAAATTACAACACAGTTTTTACAACAAACCCGATAGATAGCTGAAGAGAGAGAGGTAAATGTTTTATTCAAGCATATTATTAAGCCTGAATTACTTACGTGCCAGTGGTGGGTTGAAAACTGTGCGGAACACAGTATCAAATTAACCAAGACATAATTGCAGTGGAAAAGCATGTTATGAAAACAGACCACGACAAGATGTGTAACGTATGTTTTCTTCCTTTTTATTTCACTATCCAGAGGAGTGTTCGGGTACGAATTTTATATTTTTTCTCTGTATTAAGTTACTTTAAAAATGACTGGTCATTTACATGAATACCACATTACAAATATAGAAGGTTGCGTTAACAAAAATATATGTATGAATTTATATTTAATAAGATTAAACCTAATCGTTATAAAAGAGCACAAGCTATTCTATAACTTCTACAAATTCGCCCCCAGTGACACAGTGCTGTAAACCGGGTTTTGATACCCACAATGGGCAGAGCATAGATAGCCCATTGTGTAGCTTTGTGCTTAATTCCAAACAATAACTTTCGCAAATTCGCCCTAAGTGGCACAGCGGTATGTCTGGGGATTCGAACCGCTAGAAACCGGGTTTCGATACCCACAATAGGCAGAGCACAGATAGCCCATTGCACAGCTTTGTGCTTAATTCCAAACAATAACTTCTACAAATTCAACTGCCAAGCTCAGTATGTTAGACACAAATCTTATACCTTTCCAAAATTGATTCACCGATGTATCTTTTGAAATCTGAATTTAACTGTCAGTTACATTGTTAATATTCACATCAGAAATCATCACATGCGAAGATATTTATTAGTTAGCTAAGATGGGAATCCATTCCAATCAATCGACTTATCGACTGACTAACCAGCAGAGGGTTACGCCCTCTCTTCAGCCAGGTAATATAATAAAGTGAAAATGATGAATTTTTGTAAAGCACGTGTAAATTGTTTTTTTTTCTTAATTTCGCGCAAAGCTACACTAGAGTTATCTGCGCTAGCCGTCCCTAATTTAACAGTGTAAGACGAGAGGGAAGGCAGCTAGTCATCACCACCCACCGCCAACTCTTGGGCTATTCTTTTACCAACAAATAATGGGATTGACCGTTACATTATAACGTCCGCGCGGCTGAAAGAGCGAGCATGTTTGGTGCCAAGGGGATTCGAACCCGCGACCCTCGGATTACAAGTCGAACGCCTTAACCCACCTGGCCGTGCTGAGCCAGCACGTGCAGAAGACTAAATTATATATGGCAAGAGGGTGGGCAATGAATATTTCTTTTGTGTATCAATTTGCGTCATGTATGGCCGTTTCTTGTTTCTATTCGCACTATTTTCTTACGTTGTTTTTGTCATGGTATATATAATTGCTGTCATTTTAATTTAAAGCCCTTGAAGTGTAACATTTCCAAGAATCATGCATGTTAACCCGCTTTATTTTACACATTTACATGCTAAAGTTTAAGTAACACTTTTTTTTTACACTGAGACTTAGAACTGACCAATGCGTAAATTCTGTATATTTGAAATGGTGTGATTTTTGACGAATTATTTTCCTCACTAAAATCTATTGTTAGATTTCCTTGTATCTGTTATTCCATCGAGTTATATCTTCAAGTTTTATAAGTAGGCAACAGGTAATGTGTCCAATGGAACTCAGATTGCAACATGTTACCTCTGTTCTGAAGGTCTTAGCTGACATTGTTGACCGAAAACACTGGTTGACAGCTAATAGTTTAAACTCAGTGACATAAGCCTACACCCTGTATGGTAGGTAACCTATATATGCTTCAGAAAAGTTATGTACTATCACTGATCTGTGATAAGCCTAAGATAAAAGGTGTATTCTCACTGATCTACGATAAACTATAGACTTAAGATATGTACTCTCATTGCTGAATGGTAAAATACAAACTTAAGGTAAGCGATGTAGTTCCATTATTATGTAACTTGAACGTTGGTAGGTTTTGATTCTGCAACATCTTTTCGATTACCGATTTCACACTTAATCCAACAATCTTAATCGTCTGCTTTGTTTTTATACTTAATCCAAGAATTTTCATTGTCTACCTTTGTTGTCTACTTAATTCAACAAGCTTAATGGTCTGCTTTTGTTCATTTTTTTCTTTCATTTCACGGCGAATGCAATTTTAGTTTGATATGCGCATATTTTCCATTCTTGTATTCAAATAAACTTAATGTAATTGCTTTTGAAATTTGTTTTTATTTCCCTTTTACCCATTTTTAAAACACATTCGTCTTGATTTACCGTGTATATAACATAAAACATGTAATATTGTGTTTTTTTATACCTCATCTTTTGTTGTAAAGACAGCCCTCTCGCTTTCGGTACGTAGTTATAGTCGTAAGTAGATATATACATGTAAGACACTGATGTATTATTATTTGAATAAATATATATGATATACTTATCGAAAAGCTCCCTCTAGAAAAATGAAAATGAAAGCAATTTACTTTATTGAATTGTGTGAACGACGTAACAATGTCTGATACCTATTAATATAAAACCCGTCTTATAAGAACTGGAAAATACAATAATGCAAGCTGCCATTTTATTCTTTTACACAAAGTGTGAAAACACAAGTTCTTTGAAACGATATAGGTGTGTCGAAAATCGCTTTCAATTCCAAAGTTACATGAAAGTTCAGTAACTTGAAATATAAATTCTGTTAATGTGATAATACATAAACTAGCAGAGACTCGCAAAACATTTGCGTTTAGATGGTATATTTATTACAATATTACTTCTTTAAGTATAGGATTTATAGAGTAATGCAAAAGAATTCTAATCACAGACACCAAAATCTCCAAGTACACTTATTTTAGGCCTAAGCATATCTACATTAAGTACAGCCTATATTTCATAAAAACATAAGCTAACACTGTGATTTACGTACGTTGTTTGCTTTAGTTTAATTAGGTTTAATATTTACGGTACTTAATACTATCAATAAATAAATTTATGATGTTATTCTATGAACTAACGCTAGACGTTTTGAAAAATTCTGAAAAGTCTTTAATATGATGTTGTACAAAATATAAACAGAAACAGTATTGCACCCGCTTTTTGTTTACGTACAATAATCACGGAAATAAAGTGCTCGCGTAAGGTGTTCGTGCATTTTAAAAATAGACCAAAACTGAGTATTATTGTAACATATAAATGCGTTAATTATTTATGTACATTTAAGACATTTAACGTTGCTCCGATTTATTCAATAAAGTTTTCTTACGGTAGAAGATGTTTCAAAAATCTCCACCACAGTGTTTGAATTTGCTTCATTTCATTCTTTTTAGACATAGTTTTAAAGTTAAGCCTACTCCTACGTGTACGCGTTAATTTGTTTTAGAGCACAACCCCATTGAGCTATCTGTTGTGTCCTCCGAGAGGAATCGAACCCAGCATATTATGGGCAAACACTTTTCTCTAATTACTAATCTCGTAATACCCCAAAAGACAGATAAGATAATCAATTCAATTTCAGTTTGCGAGGAGTTTGAACCAGGAGGAGTTAAATGCTCTTGATGGATAAGACAATGAGGGTTATTACACGGTTTTTTTTTCAGTTTATTTGTTTCAAACATTTTAATATACTGGATATTTATAAATTTCTCTTTTAAAACCAGCATTAAATACGACTGCACGGATTTTCATGTATGCCATCTACCATCGGTATGTCTAACGGCTTATAACACTTTGTGGGTATCTTGGAAATTTTGGTACCCAGGAGGGTCAAGTGCAAATGACCTCTTCCTCCATCCCCAACTTTCATTTCAGTTATTACTATGTTGTAGTTGTAATGCTTAAAGACTAGAGTAACCCACAGTACTCCGGCCCTTTTCAGAGCAATGTCCATATATTGTCTTGAGTTTCCCTTTCTATTTTTTTAATCTATTTGTATGAAAATATTTATGAATTATGAATATTATACTAACTCTAAACGTCTAGTACATGGTGGTCAGCTTGATTTCTATTTCTTAAATATACATTCATAGGAGAGAGGTAGTTAGAATTATGTTCATCGTGTATGTAGATTACATAATAAATCATTTTTATGACAATTTTTATTAAAATAATTTAGTGCATTATGCAAGAGTCCCTCATATACTGTCTCTATGTTTGCATACTAGTGTATAAATGTTGGTGAAATACTGCGGGCACTTTGTATGCTGATGTCATGATTGAATTTTGTATTTTTTGTTTTCTATAACTGTTTTATGTGTTATGTTTAACCAGGCTGGACGTAGATGTTCTATAATGGGTCTAACGTATGTTTTGTAGATTCTTATTACATTATCAGGTAATGTACCTTGATTTTTACCCAATAGACTTCTTGCGTAATTTGCTATTTTCCATATTCTAGTCAGGATATTTTTAGTATGCTATATCCACGTTAATTTGATATTGCGAGTTAATCCAAAAAAATTAGTCTGTAAAAGTTCATGTAAAACTTCGGTGGATTAAAAAAGTGTGGAAAGCTTCAAGATTTTACAAAATGAAAAGAAACTCCGACGAGGCGGATTTGAACCACCGACCTATGGATATCTACATCTCATCTACAGTCCACCGCTCTACCAACTGAGCTATCGTCGGATATCAGTTTATATTTGTACTTAATAATAAATCATCATTTTGCTTCTACAATGTGTAATTGTTATGATAACTAATATTTGTTTGGCTATGTGTCAAAATTACGGGTTTAGAAGGTAAAATATGTGATAATATGATACAAGTAAATTGTTGAAATAACTTTAGTACACTTCTGAAATATAATTATCTATACTGTGCATACTATTTCATACGAAACGTCCCAAATTATTCACTTCAAGGGCATTTTCCATTTTCAACCTTGAGAAATAGTTTTTCATATTTCAATCTACACACAAGTAATTGTTGAGAGAATTCTATACTATTAAACACTACAGATGTGTTTATTGACATAACATACTTTCACCTTAACTGCATATGTGCTTGTCCACCTAGGTAAATATGTGATTAAATCTGATGGCAAGAAATCCAGTTTTCAGAAAATAATAGTTTAGGCAACTTCAATGTGGTAAGGAAAAACTATTACAGATGTACGACGTGTTGACAAAGTTATGTCATCATCAGGTACCATAATTCTGACGAAACGTTGTACACTCATAATAGTTCTCTTCCATACCCGTTGCCCTTTCAGCCTTAGGGTCGTTGTAATGTTTTAATCAATCCCACTATTCGTTGTTAAAAGTGTAGCCCAAGAGTTGGCGGTAGGTGGTGATGACTAGCTGCCTTCTCTTTAGTCTTATACTACTAAGTTAGGGACAGCTAGCACAGATAGCCCTCGTGTAGCTTAGCGCGAAATTCAAAAACAAAACAAAAGCAAATCCTTACCCGTTGAAGCTGTCTCCAAACTTTGACATGTTTATTGACAGAATTCTCGTTGTCTGTAATTTCATACGTGTTTCTCGACAGAATAATTATATATAGTCACAACAGCTACACGTGTTTGTTGATAGAACCTTATAATGTCAATAGCCATGTTTGATTGTTAGCAGAAGGTTACATCGTCAGTAACTGCTCACACATCTGTCAATAGAACACTACAACATTAATAATGACTTTGGACGACGCTTAAGATGTCGTTAAAAAGTACACATTTTTTAGCAGGTCGTTTAATTTTCGAAATAAAACCTATGCTCGGTGCATATTTGTGCGAAGCGAACGCGGCCTGGCATGGCCGAGCGCGTTAGGGCGTGCACTCGTAATCCGAGGGTCGCGGGTTCGCGCCCGCGTCGCGCTAAAACATGCTCGCCCTCCCAGGGTCGCGGGTTCGAATCCCCTCCGCACCAAATACACTCGCTCTTTCAGCTGTGGGGGCGTTATAATGCGACGGTCAATCCCACTATTCGTTGGTAAAAGAGTATCCTAAGAGTTGGCGGTGGGTGGTGATGACTAGCTGCCTTCTCTCTAGTCTTACACTGCTAAATTAGGGACGGCTAGCACAGATAGCCCTCGAGTAGCTTTGTGCGAAATTCCAAAACAAACAAACAAACAAGCGAAGCGAACGCAGTGCTATTGGTTGTTTTCTCTATTTTTCGCGTGAAACAAAACTTACAACCGTAAAATCATTACTTCGTATTAGCTTCGTATGGAAAAGCTTTATAAATTCATGATTAATGGAAGGTTATCATTGGACATGAAAATTTGTTCGCTTTATGTATAATTAAATTTAAAAAATGCCTATAACAACAACAAAACACAAAATGCGAACCCGTAAATTTTCATTATCTCCTCATAGACCCAATAAACATTCGTGCCAAATTTAGTGATCAATCAACAGTGGTTTAAAAAAATAAACCGTTAGAAAGCTTACGAAAGAAGATATAATGCGCTGGCGCCATCTATACAAATATAATAGTACTGTCTGTTGTATGTCCATGTAAATACTTCGCAGAGAAAAAAAAGTTTTTCGTGACGAAAATCGTGACCCCTATTGAAAATATCCATATACACTGGATAAATATTTCGCGAAGTTGGAGAATGCACATCGCACAATAAAAACGCAAAAGTTCCATTATAGTATGATATCACACAGAATCAAAATGATTCTTATCTTTGAATAAACACACACACACTACTGTAACACTTCAATGTTAAAAACTACGTATGTGGGTGTTTTATTTTAGCAAAACCATTGCAGCCTATCTAATGAGTCCACCGAGGGCAACCTTACCCCAGATTTTAGCGTTGTCAATCCGTAAACTTATCGCTGTACCAGCGAGGTACATCTAGGTACAACTCTATTGAGGGAATTTTGAAATTGTCAATAACTGTGCACGGGTTTATTAACTGTTTACTGTAGGATATATAACACATGCTATAACAACAAAACCAGCTATCAGAAATTGAGCGTTTTTTTTCTAATTACTTCATAATTGTGTTGTGATATTTATTTTAATATGCCTCCCTCTTGGTTGTGTAATGGCTTGCTTGCAAAGTCCCATGGAAACCCGTAACCGAACGTTATAATATCATATATCTTCTACACAGACTTCAATTTATATATATAAGCCTAACAACTTGTTTACACATCATGAATCATATTTTATACCGGGTCGAGCTCTTCTCACGCGAAATGAACTACCAAAAGATAAAGAAACTAAGGTGGTTGGAAAATGTTTCAGACAGCAGAGAGAAAATTACTTTTACAAATTAGATGGTGTAAAACATTTTCTTTTATCGAACGTAATTAAGGCCCTCATCGTGATTACTCGTAACTGAAGCAAAGACTTGTTCTCAACATGTTATTGTATTAGTGAATTAATATGCAAGAAATAATGAAGAGAGATTATGTCGGTGGGGTCTCGAGAATTGTTTCCTCTTTATTTTGTTTCAAATTTCGCCCAAAGCTACACGAGGGCTATCTGCGCTATCCGTCCCTAATATAGCAGTGTAAGACTAGAGGGAAGGCAGCTAGTCATCACCACCCACCACCAACTCTTGGGCTACTCTTTTACCAACGAATTGTGGGGTTGACCGTCACACTATAACGCCCCCACAGCTGAAAGAGCGAGTGTGTTTGGTGCGGAGGGGATTCGAACCCGCGACCCTCAGATTACCAGTCGAACGCCTATACCCACCGGGCCAAAAGTGTCCCCAACTAGGTTTTGGTAGCAGGAAAGATCCCAGTTATTTTTAAATATTGTTTTTATACGGTGTTCCCATTTTCTTGTTACAGTCCTCAAAGTTTTATACCTGTCCCCCAGTGGAACAACGAAAAGTCTGCAGATGCACAACGCTAGAATCCGGGTTTCAATACCCGTGGTAGGCAGAGCACAGATAATTCTAATATGATGCAGACTTATGCTCAATCTCGTAAAACAAAGTTTTATTTCAGCACTCTTTGTTCGTCTGTATCTGTTTTGACTGGATTATCTTCACCAAGATAATTGACGTCTGTGACAATCTTTTTTTTGTTTCTTTTAATTGTCGTTATTTTGGTCCTTGTATACTAGGGAGGGTCAGGTTCGCTGGGACCCCTTCCTCATGTCTGAGCCGTGGCTTGCTTGCAGGTGAACATTTATGCTGAAGGTTGGAGTACAATGGACTTGTTTTGACCCCTTCCAGGGCAAATGTCCATGTGAGTAAACAATCTTATGCTGAGTTTATCACGGTTAATATTCTGTCCCCTAAACGAACAGTTCGGCACGTACAAACATGTTTCACTCGTTCTAATACAAGAACATTTTTACATACAGTACCCTTTTTTAAATGTTTCTATATTTGTCCAAATCTTTTGTGTGTTTTTTTCTTTTAAATATAGTATACGATGGCCTAATTAAATGTCTATTTGCAAAATAAAACTTAACAAGCAACTTAAGACATCTTTCACCACGTATGTAACAGCAAATAAGTTCACGAGACAAATCGTTCTGTTGTTACTTTTCCTCAAAGTAATTTAGAGAATTAATTATACAGCAGTATATAGGTTATAGTTTGTACATTCGTGTGGTTGCGAATAAACTTCGATGATGCGCCACGGGGAATTTTGAATGTCCCAATAATTAGAGTTTTGTATTGATTGTAATTTATTTGTTTATGGATACTATGTTTAACCATGCAGGGCATACATATTTTATAAGTCGTATAATTTTTTTTGTATATTTTATGATATTCTTTAGTGAGGTTTCTTGGTTTTTGCCAATTAGACTTCTTGTACAAGTTGAGTATTTCACAATTTTTGTTATTATATTATTTTTGTATTTCACATGTGCCAGCTCTGGGTCGAATGTTAAGCCTATAAATTTTGCGGTTTTTTATTTTCTACTTTGTTTTTGTTTTTTGGGAATTTCGCACAAAGCTACTCGAGGGCTATCTGTGCTAGCCGTCCCTAATTTAGCAGTGTAAGACTAGAGGGAAGGCAGCTAGTCATCACCACCCACCGCCAACTCTTGGGCTACTCTTTTACCAACGAATAGTGGGATTGACCGTCACATTATAACGCCCCCACAGCTGGGAGGGCGAGCATGTTTGGCGTGACTCGGGCGCGAATCTGTGACCCTCAGATTACGAAGTGCACGCCTTAACGCACTAGGCCATGCCAGGCCCATTCAAAGAAACAGACATTATACAGGGTGGTCGCTAGAAAAGCGGAAAATTTGTCAAACAGCTATATATTTTTACAAATAATAGCTTTTACAAAGTTTTTTAAAGGCATATGTTATATTACACTCATAGATGCTCAAAATGCATTTTATGATATTAAAATCATGCATTTTATTCATGATGTAAAGAAATCAAAATAGAAATGAGTAAGCACGCATTTTATTCATGATCTTATCTGACCCTCAAATTTTCCGCTTTTCTAGCGACCACCCTGTAGAAAATAAGGCCTGGCATGGCCGAGCGCGTTAAGGCGTGCACTCGTAATTCGAGGGTCGCGGGTTCGCGCCCGAGTCGCGCTAAACATGCTCGCCCTCCCACCCGTGGGGGTGTATAATGTGACGGTCAATCCCACTATTCGTTGGTAAAAGAGTAGCCCAAGAGTTGACGGTGGGTGGTGATGACTAGCTGCCTTCCCTCTAGTCTTACACTGCTAAATTAGGGACGGCTAGCACAGATAGCCCTCGAGTAGCTTTGTGCGAAATTTCAAATAAACAAATAATCCCTTTAGTCTTACACTGCTATATTAGGGACGGATAGCGCAGGTAGCCCTCGAGTAGGCCCCTTTTACGGTTTGTACACTTCAATCAATGCAAAGCCGATGGTAGACTGTATGTCGTGATGTGTTTCTTCAACGACAGAGACAAGTACATTAACTTCCTACTTATTCAGTGAAACACTCGTCATTAATAAGACACGGAGAGGACGTATACAACTGGATAAATTACATTAGTCTTATCCAACTTGTAGTTTGCTTTTTCATTTTTTTATAAACCCTGAGCTCGGTGTGTAAAGGCTGTGGTGCTTTATATAAGAAACTAAATTGTACCACATAACTATCGTTAGATACATTTGAAAACTATAGTTTCCTTTTTTTAATTACGAGACACGTGATTATGAAACATTTTGTGTAAATGCGCACATAAATATAACGCACATAACGACAAATTTATAAAGGAAGGGAAATATCGCTTAACCTTATTTTAAACAACAGAGGTTTCCACGTCAACCAGTATTGTTGGGTTTCTTCGTTGCTACATATTATCGTCTTAACATTGTTGCTGGGTTTCTGCGTGACAGAGGACATCATTCGTAACATTTTTGTTGGGTTTCTGCGTGACAGAGGAAGACATTCGTAAACTTGTTGCTAGGTTTTTTACGTAATAGAGTACAGCCTTCGACCATTGTTATTGAGTGTCTGCGTGACAGAGGAAAACATTCGTAAACTTGTTGCTGGGTTTTTGCGTCACAGAGGAAAACCTTCGTAACCTTGTTCTGGGTTTTTGCGTGACAGAGGAAATCCTTCATAGCCTTGTTCTAAGTTGTTGCGTGACAGAGAAAATCCTTCGAAATCTTGTTACTGGGTTTTTGCGTGACAGAGGAAATCCTTCGTAGCCTTGTTCTAGGTTGTTGCGTGACAGAGAAAATCCCTCGAAATCTTGTTACCGGGTTTTTGCGTGACAGAGGAAAACCTTCGAAATCTTGTTACTGGGTTTTTGCGTGACAGAGGAAATCCTTCGTAGCCTTGTTCTAGGTTGTTGCGTGACAGAGAAAATCCTTCGAAATCTTGTTACTGGGTTCTTGCATGACAGAGGAAATCCTTTGTAACCTAGTTCTGCTTAGTCGTCTGCTTAGACTATTAAATTTTCATTACATCAGTATCTCTCTCTCCTGCGCGATTCATTTCAAGTTGAAATAAAGTTTCCAAAAGAGGGCACTGCAAGCTTCATGTATTATATCATATATATTATATATACATAAAATGTTTGGCTTCAAACTTGAAATTAGTTTTTTTTTCTCTAAAGTTTTTCACTCTACTCAATGGAGCTTTCTTGGAACTGCCATTCCATGAACAGTCCTAACACCCCACAGGGCCTCTGATTTAGAATGTACTTATTTACATTCCACGTGTCCACGGATGGATCAGCGGAAAGTATGCGAACTTACAGTGCTAAATTCCAGGGTTCGAGCTCCCCGTTGGACAAAGCATAATCATCCTGTAATTTTGCAATAAAACAATTCGTTGTAAATGGCAGTGTGATATGGATGCTACTAGACATGTTTTTGAATGTAGTTCACTGACCACTCACGTTTCTAGTCGAATCTGTTTAAATATTCAATTATTCTAGCTCCAGAGACTGAAAGCAAGTTTCACAGCTGCATGATTTATGTGAAGTTGTTCGACTGGATATAAATTATTATCATGGTTACAAGCTTCTACGATAATCAGAGTCTAATTACTATACGTTACTATTTACTTATTACTAGGATAACTGGAGTACCAATCCTCGGTATGGAAATTATGTAAATTTATGATTAATGAAAGGTTTTCTTAGGACACGAGAAGTTGCCTCACTTATACGTATTTGTAAAAGGTGCAAAAATGTCCACAAAAATAACAAACATAAAATACGAAACTACAAATGTGAAATGTATCTCCATATAGACCCAAGAAACCTTCATCCTAATTTGGTGAACATCTAACTAGTACAAAAAAAAACCAAGAAAAAAAACGCAACACTGAAGATTTGTTTCTCTCCATGGACCCGATGAACTTCTACACCAAATCTGGATGAAGATCAGACCACATCCTGTAAAGTGGTTACATAGACAGACAACAGTACTACGTTACACCAGACGTGCTCGTTCTTTCAGCCGTGGGGGAGTTATAATGTGACGGTCAATCCCATTATTCGTTGGTAAAAGAGTAGCCCAAAGGTTGGCGATGGATGGTGATGACCTTCCCTCTGGTCTTACACTGCTAATTAGGGATGGCCAGCACAGATAGCTCTCGTGTAGCTTTGCGCGAAATTTAAAACAAACAAACAACAGTACTAATATATTTATGTAGATATCAATTCATTGTTATACTTGGATAATCGTATAAGCTACTCACCAATACAACCAGAGAATGAAGTGTTTTATCACTGTGTTTCAGGCAAAGCGCAGATAGCCCTCTGGTAGCTTTGCACGAAATTAAAAAAAAAATTAAACAGTTCAGGCAGTTATTTAAACCTTTCTTTTATTAAAGTTTTATATTGTCCTAGAAAAGAAAGAAAGAAAATAAACCGTAATGATTAGCTCTCTGTGTGTGTGTGTGTAACACGTGCACTCAGACAGGTTTTATTATAATAATACTCAGTAGCTGCCTTGTTCGTTCTATCCAGGAAGCAGTTTCACTAATTACGCTAAGTACAGAACTCTGTTTTAGCTAAACATTAATTTATTTGCTTCTTTTCAGGGTTTAATCTAATACGACTCTTTCACTCGACTCGGCTTATTATAGAGATAAGAAACATGTAATTAAACAGTGGTGACTCAACGGACGAAACACCCGTAAAAATTATTGAATATTCAGAATAACTTAGACGACAAAAAAGGTGAAATAATCACGAGGTAGGGACAAATACAAATATGTCTAAAAATAGCTAGTCAAGGTTCTCGATTTCAGTTATCGTGTCCCTTGTTTTCTGTTCGTTGCAAACGTGAAGGTTTGCAGTCTCTGGTGCGGTGTAAGACATTTACTGCGCATGCTCGAGAGTTATTTATTTAGTTTTGGTCTAAATATGCAAAATACGTGGGATTAGGATGGTGGTTTATAGTGGAATCGACGTGTTTAAGGTACCTGCACGAGACAGTTTGAGATTTTCAAACACAGATATTTTTGGATAACCTTTAAAACAACATGAAACAGAAATATATAATTCGTTAACATGTTAATCGGCTATTTCGGACTTTGATTTCACTACTACATTACGGATTTCATAAAATGGCGTATTGCCGTATTGAGTGTTACATCTAAAAGTTGAAATCTGAGATTGAACTGTGATATGTAAATACCTATATGATGTAGGTTAATTGGCTGTATGTTTACCAAAGAATGATGCATATTTCCTGATTAATGTAGGTAAATATATCTTTTATCAACAGGTGGCCTTAAAAATAATTTTTGAAACGCCGTTATATACTTTTCTGTAATTTCGTTTAGTCAAAAAGAATATGTTATGAGAGCGTAAAACAACCTTTCATTCGGGTGTAAGCAGCGCCCCACAGTGGTATATCTGCTGACTGACAGCACAGCAAACCAACTTGCAATTCCCATGGAGTGCAGAGCACAAATAGTCCACGGGGTAGCTTTGAGCTCAACTTCAAATAAACAAGTTGAGAAATTGGTTTCTCACGTAGGGGACAAAAATGGCAGTTTAACATGGCATTTGATTCGATTAGAATTTAATATCTCACGTAGGTAATAAGAATAGCAGTGTAACATGACATTTGTTTGTTTTTTGAATTTCGCACAAAGGGCTATCTGTGCTAGCCGTCCCTAATTTATCAGCGTAAGACTAGAGGGAAGGCACATAGTCATCACCACCCACCGCCAACTCTTGGGCTGCTTTTTCACCAACTAATAGTGGGATTGACCGTCACATTATAACGCCCCCACAGCTGAAAGAGCGAGCATGTTTGGCGCGACGGTGATGCGAACCCGCGATCCTCAGATTACGAAGCGCACGCCTTAACGTGCTTGGCCATGCCGGGCCCCCGCACCATAAACACCTTGAATGTTTCGTGCAGTTTCTACTGCACTATTTATTGTCTTTTATTAAACTCATAAAGCATTATATGCCTAATGTGCTCCACAGACACATCTATCTTCATAAGGGTTTGTTTGATTAATGATATGAAAAAGTTGGGTTAGTTTCTTTTATTTGTCTGAACATTTTTATACACGTCCTACTGCATATTTTAGTCATTAAAGCCTTCTACAAAGACAGAAATGATGACGCACTTTCTGTAGTAAATTTTCGGACATGATATGAGACCTAATGTGTGTTGTATACATATTAACAAATAACATTTAGGCAGAAATTAAGTTACAGGTAAACGTCTTTGTCCTCCAGGAAATATTTTCGTTGGATAGTTTGAAATCGCACTTTACTCGAAATTGATTAAAACTGTACAAAACCTAAAACTTACAAAAAAAAAAAAAACTGCAGTTATTTGAACACGAAATCAAGAATTATTCCTGTCTTCTCAGTTATTCATAGACGACGTGTGAATACAACATATTAATTAATAAACAGAAATTAATTCATTCAAAACAATAAGACTTTGCCCCCCAGTGGCTCAACGGTAAGTCTGCAGACTTATAACGCTAAACCCTGATTTCGATATCCGTGGTGGGCAGAGCACAAATAGCCCATCATTTAGCTTTGTGCTTAATTCAAAACAACATCAACAGTAAGACTTCGGTTCTAAATCAAGTAAGGTCCGTATTTTAGCTACGTGGCCTGGCATGGCCGAGCGCGTTAGGGCGTGCACTCGTAATCCGAGGGTCGCGGGTTCGCGCCCGCGTCGCGCTAAACATGCTCGCCCTCCCAGCCGTGGGGGTGTATAATGTGACGGTCAATCCCACTATTCGTTGGTAAAAGAGTAGCCCAAGAGTTGGCGGTGGGTGGTGATGACTAGCTGCTTTCCCTCTAGTCTTACACTGCAAAATTAGGGACGGCTAGCACAGATAGCCCTCGAGTAGCTTTGTGCGAATTTCCAAAACAAACAAACAAACAAATTTTAGCTACGCATCCACCCCTCCGCGAACAGTTATACTATAATTGGTTACCATCATGCGTTGTTACTACAAGATCAACACAGGTTATTGTTCTGTTTGTTTTATACGTTTTTCCCGACTGTTATTATTAAATATAACTAGAGCCTTGTTTGGGCATCGTACTCACAAATATATAACTAATTATTTCTGAGAAATATCTTAAGAATATCAGAACTGATATCCAATGTTTTTAAATTGAGTAACGACCACACCCACACCTGGCCGAGAACGATGGGTGTGTGTGTGAGGGTGGTAATCAGGATGTTGTGGGGTAGAACAGTTGAGTTGATGCCTTTAAAAAAAATATATATTTGGTCAATTACCTATTGTTTTTTCATTAGTTTTTCCACTTGAAATTTGACTGTCTCAACGCTCTTTTGGGCACTTGTTACCGTAGCTGTTTCTCCTCACTTTTTACCGTAGTTGTGTCTCCTCACTTGTCACCGTAGCTGTCTTCTCACTTTTCACCGTAGCTGCGTCTCCTCACTTGTTACTGTAATTGTTTCTCCTCACTTGTTGCCGTAGCTGTTTCTCCTCACTTGCTACCGTAGCTGTGTCTCTTTACTTGTTACCTTGACTGCGTCTCCTCACTTGTTACTGTAGTTGTTTCTCCTCATTTGTTACCGTAGCTGTTTCTCCTCACTAGTTACCGTAGCTGTTTCTCCTCACTAGTTACCGTAGCTGTTTCTCTTCACTTGTTACCGTAGCTGTTTCTCTTCACTTGTTACCGTAGCTGTGTCTTCTCATTTGTTACCGTAGCTGTTTCTCCTCATTTGTTACCGTAGCTGTGTCTCCTCATTTGTTACCGTAGCTGTGTCTCCTCATTTGTTACCGTAGCTGTTTCTCCTCACTTGTTACCGTAGCTGTTTCTCCTCACTGTACTGTGGCGCTAGTTGTTATTGCTTTAAAAAAAAAAAATTTCTATTGTTTCCTTGATGACCATGCCTGCCTGACATAACCTGCTGGTTGATGCGCTCGACACTCAATTTCAGTTTCACGGGTTAACATGATCGCCCTTTCAGCCGTAGGAGGTGTTGTAATGGGATGGTCAATCCTATTATTCGTTGGTAAAAGAGTAGCCCTATAGTTATCGGTGAGTGGTGTTGACTAGCTCTCTTCCCTCTACTCTATCACTGCTAAATTAGGGACGACTAGTGCAGACAGCCCTCTTATTTCAAAAAACAAACCAAGCCAAATCCTGACGACCTAAATTCCAACTTGTTTGGAATAGTAATAGTTGTACTAACAAGTACGGTAACAGTATCAATTCATGGATGTTTTTATACTCGGGTGGCTGACCCAGTCCGTAACCATATAGGACGATTGTGAGTTGAGTGTCCTAGCCACCAGTCCACGCTAAGCCCAAATATCTATTGTAATTCTGGTTATTAAGTAGGCGCAAACTAGTCTTCCTAAACACTGGAAACATATCCTGTGAGCTTCCCTCTAGAAATGTACCTAAAGTAGATTAACGCTCCGTCAGTCCAATAGAGAAATAATTATTTGTTTATTGTGATCATATGAACATTTAAATCGACACGTAAGTTCTACCAACAATACTGACAATCTGAAATGTTTTACAGCTTTTTGTTAAAGATTATTTCCTATCTTGTAAAGGACTTGACCATGTTCTCAAAATTATTGGTCTTGTGAAATATGTACAATTATTGTTTTAACACTAAATTACATGCACTTCTTAAATATCTTTATATATATATATATATTTTATCTTCATGTCCAACCTGTGACCCTTCCTCTAGCGTCATTTTCCGGTACAAGTTTTTTTTGTTATATAATGCAAAGCCGTATCCAATGGATTACATATTCCTTGTCCTTTGCGGGTGTCGAGACTTGAATCCTAACATTATAAGACCTCAAGCTGATCACCGAGTCGTCAGAAGGACGCAAGTGTCTAATCATCCTTTAAAGATATGAAAGTACTGAAAGCACCTAAGCAGAGAAATGTGGTTGTTCGTCTGCACGTATGTTTATTTATAGACATTTTGAATCGGAGTTAGGCCTACAATAAGTACAGTATGAAGCACCGAGTAGTTTGATTAATAGGAAACTGATGAGGCTAAAAAACAGTCAATACATATAACATTTTTTGCAATAGATTTTCCATACGCACACAATATTAAACGAGAAATTAGCGGACAAAGTAATTTTTCTTTGAAAGCTGATGTCAAAAATACACGATGTTTATTTTGTGTGTGCGTCTATGTGTGCAGAAGTCTATAAATAAAACCAATACACTCGTGACGTTCCTTGTCTTCAGAACAGCAGGTGGCGCTTGCTGAAATTTTGGAACACACGGCGTAAATCATTCTTTTTTTTTTTTCTTCTACTGGTTATATCGTTTTCGAACGTAAGTGATAACGTAAATTTCTTTTCGACAGGCTGTCAAAACGCACGAGAATGTTTCACGTCGACAGATACAAAATGATTATTAATCAAACGAGAACTGACTGTAGCCGACGTAGTATTTTTGCTGTAATGTCGTGTGTATGTGATAGAGATACTCTAAACACTCGGGAACAAAACTTAAAAGTAACAGGTGTTCATATAAGACCTATAACACCCAAACAACTAAAAGGTGAGTTTTTCTAAACTCACCCTTCGTCTGTTCGTCTTTCTCTCTCATTCTGTCATTTTTTTTTCATTTGCTCTCAGCGAATCTGCTCACGTTTGTTTTATTTGTATATCCGTGCTTTGTTCACTGCGAGATTCGAACTCAAAATTTTTGCTGAGCAATTGGGGAACCTCATTGAGTCAATATCGGAAAAGTAAGGGAGAGAAAAGCACAATAAATGTACAAAACTTGTTAATCAAAGCACGGTGTGTTTCAAGGTTGGCATCTTTTGCTGAATTCTGTTGCCTTTATATGATTATTATTACTTGTCCGTTTAACCCACAAAGATAAAAGTAGTTATTATGCAATCTGTAGTTCTTTCTCAATAACACAAGATAGTTTAACACTGATAGCGACGTAAAAAAATACTTGGTCGACTGTTTAATATCAAGAAAGTGTACAATATTGGGATCGCTTTGACGTGATTGGATATTAGTTATTCAGGTCAGAGGGCAGCTATACGGTCTCTTGTATCTGATGAAGCGTGGACGTCTTCATCAGAAGTCTTGCGATTCAGTTGATCTTTTGATTTAAAATAACAACAACAAATATTTTGTAGTCTAGCCTAGAATTTCGCTCCCTGGTTGTTAAGGTCATGGCTAATTTGAAAATTGAAATAAACGCTACTTAAATAATAGAATATTTGATAATGATATTCACATTTCACCAGATATTAAACTGTAAGGTAGCTATCCTGTTAGCGCGTGAATCTACTTCTAAATCTACTCATTCTGATTGGTGGTAATTAGCACGCTAAGCCTAGCTTCTGTAAAAAAACGTTACGACATTAGATCCCTTTCTTGTTCCCAGAGTAAAACTAATAAATTAAAAGTTTGGTTTATCTATTTGAACTATCTACTATGTCGACCGGAGGGAATTGAATCCAGAATTGTAGAGTTATAGGTCCACAAGCTTACCGGGAGATGATTTGAAAGTTAAACATTATCTGTCATTTACAGAAATTTAAAAGTTAAGTCCCACGCTGCTATTTTTTGTTTCATTAAAAAACACACAAGTAAACGCTAACACTAAACATAACAATATTTGGTTATGTACCTCTCTCCCACTCACACACAATCTTACCTCGCCACAAGTGCCATTTTCACGTTATAACTAAGAATTTTTGAAATCAATATAAGCACTTAGAACAGCAAAGCCGAACTAGTTAAAGCTTGCTATTATTATTCGATATTGAAGTTTTACATGGATCTGGAGGGAGATGAAGATATAGTAGCTTCTTTGACTGGAGAGAAGGTAATATCATCCATTATATCTTAAAACTAACATTTACAACAAAAATACTGTCAGAGTTCTGAAGTCCCGATACAGACAGGGCTATATCACTAGTCTGATACAGCGAACGTGTATACAAATATACGCTGTAAAACGAAACGTGCAAGGTTTTCTGCACACACCCCAGTTCTTCACAAAATATCCATAAATATTTCTTTAATTAAAATGTGTCAGATTTCTGGCGCATTTATTATTCAGTCCATCCCTCGACTACTACACGTGAGTGTAGCGAGCCTTACTGACATACTATTGTTCAGTTTTTTTTAATTAAAACCGACAGGAAATGTATCATCTCGTGCTAAAGTTGTTTCCTCGTATAGATTTAAGGAATCGAAAAGTTCGTGACCAAAATCGTGATTATACGTTAAAGATTTCTGAAATATACACACCACTCGTACACTCAGATGTTACACATAAAGGATTTGTTGTTGTTTTGAATTAAGCACAAAGCTACACAATGGGCTATCTGGGCTCTGCCCACCATGGGTATCGAAACCCGGATTTTAGCGTGTAAGTCCGCAGACATACCGCTGAGCCACTGGGGGGCTACATAAAGGAACATATACACACAATCTATACACAGACACATGCAACAACATGTAATAGTCAATTCACTACTCTCGTTGGTAACGTTTTCGGTCTTAAACCCCAATAACAACTTGCCTTGTACATTATGCACTGTACGATGCTTTACTCGTGCTACATTATTAAATATTAGTACGAGTGTCAGTTGATCGTCATGTTTGTCTCTTTAAACAATTGCGTTATGAAACACAACATAATTTGCATATAAATACGCTAAAATACATTGATCTATTTAATTATAATTCACTCTGGCCTTCATGAGCTAACACCATGTTAAGCGACAATCAGGTGAGATCAACAAACTATCGTTAATAACTTCAACGATGTTTAACTGATGCTAAAAGTAGTTTAGAGTAAGTTTAAGTAATAATAGTTTTTGGCTTATTCTGTAATTATTTTTTTTATTTGGTTTATAAATGTTTTTCAGCCGTTATTTCTTCACGACAGTCAGAAACCCTCTCCATTATTTGCTTTGGTTAAACATGTTAATCTGCTAGAGTACCGTTTTCAACTCTGCATACCTGTGAGTGCTTGTTTGTTTTGAATTTCGTGTAAAGCTACACGAGGGCTATCTACGCTAGCCGTCCCTAATTCAGCAGTGTAAAACTAGAGTGAAGGCAGCTGGTCATCAGCACTCACTGCTAACTCTCGAGCTACTCTTTTACCAACGAGTAGTGCGATTGACCGTAACATTATGCCACTTCCACGGTTGAAAAGACGAGCATGTTTGTTGAAATGAGCATTTGAATCTCGTTATGACATGACAGTCAATATTTACAGGTGATAGAGTAATCCAAAACGCGGCTGTGGATGGTGGTCACTAGCTGCCTTCCCTCTAGTCTTTACTAAATTAGGGACGGCTAGCTCAGATAGCCCTCGTGAAGCTTTGCAACGATTATTGTTGTTGTTTAATGATCTTACTATATTCGAGTGTTTTTAACTTCAACATCTTCCACGTTTCTAACAGTATTAGTTCTGTTCTCTGAGCGTTCTACTGATTATAAAACCTCCCCACATGTATAAAAGTTTTCATATAATTTTACACGTACAACTATAAACAATTTAATTACAAGTTATAAAATAGCTACTAACACAAGATTAATAATTCCTGTAACAAACCTTAACCAGGCACGTAGGCGCGCGTTTTCTTTATTTATGTGACAGCTATGTTTCTGCACGAAATAATTATTTATAAAATGTGTATAGGAATAACAGATTATACAGAATATCAGGTTATACAGAATATCAGATCATACAGAACATCAAATTATACAGAATATCCAAACGTCAGATAAATGCTATTTCATTATTCAGTGTTTCACGTAATAGAATAAACAGTATTTTCATTGTTTTTTGATAAAATACGAGCACATTAGATGTGTCAGGAACCGAAGTTGAAATGACAAAAAATACAATCACAGTGTCTGCCGGGTACAGTCATAGTGTCCGGCAGATAACGTTAATAATACAATCACAGTGTCCGGCAGATAACGTCAATAATACAGTCACAATGTGTGCCGGGTACATTCACCAGCATCCGGCAGATAACGTCAATAATATAATCACAGTGTAATTCCGAGTACAATCAAAAACGTCCGACAATACAGTCACACTAACCGCCTTGTACAGTCACTAACGTCTGGTAGATGGTTAACCGCCTTGTACAGTCACTAACGTCTGGTAGATGGTTAACCGCCTTGTACAGTCACTAACGTCTGGTAGATGGTTTACACTTTAGGCACCAGTTGTTAACCATTTTGTCCACATATTTAAGTGTTTCGTGGTTCAATACATAAACAGTCTTTCAGTTGCCATGATCAGATGGAGTGTGGATTACTCAGTCGTCATGGTTACATAAGTGTTTTAGAGCAGTGCTCAATAAACCGCACGCAAGCAACTGTTGAGTCATGAGCGATCTCGTTTCCTGCAGGTAAAATTCGTGAGCTATTTGTATTTTTGACCTGCAATAGAGTTTTAAAACGAACAAGGTAAACGTGCAAATAAAACGATTCTGTCTGTAGACGCGACTCTCTGAGAAATACCACTATTTTATTAAAAATGTCCGTCTTTATTGACGAAAAAGATGGATACTTGTAAAGAGTATCCCAAGATGTGGCGGTAGGAACTACTTTCCTTGTAGTCTTACACTGCTCAGATAGCCCTCGTGCAGCTTTGTGCGCAATTCGAAAACAAATAAACCGACGTGTGTGTACTGATTCATGACGATGTGATCATTTTATGTTTTAGTTTTCTGGTTTATCGATCGACAGCGTGAAGCATTTGTAGTCGATGTATTATGTTTCTTTTGATCTAAGTTTTTATTTCTAAGTAAACGATAATTATGGGCCATTTACTTCGTACTGAGACGTTCGTTTTTTACAGTATTTTGGTGGCGAAACGTGTCCAAGTATATAATAATTACGCTTAATGAAATTCCTAATCGCAAAAGCTATTACACATGAGAACTTGTCTGCAGTGATATTAATTACGACAAATGGAACCCCCCCTTTCCTTCACGTTAATCTCATTTAGATGTTTGCCTCTGCTTGAATTGAAACGCCCCCTGTCATGGCTTTCCTTAATTCTACTCCTAGTTTATGCAACTTAAGTTATAGGTTTTATTCTTTCCTACTTTTAAAATGCCTTAATGAATATTTCGCGTGTCAAAAATTCGTTACAAGTGGACTTTTTCGACACTTTTTATTCGACACGTGAAATCGATTTTCCTGTCCCAAAAATCAATCTGTTTAAAAGGTTTTATTTAATTGTCACCATAGTTACCAATTTCTCCTGTTTTTCTTCCATTGTGTGCATCATGAACGAGACTGAGCTCCTATTATTTAGATTTTCTGCCTAACTTTTTCGAGTTTTCTTTCTCTCGCAACTAACACGAGGTAATGTAGCCAATCAGCATTACTCTAACGTCTGTCATCCACGATAAAGGATTGGTTGTAACTCTGATAATTCACCCACAGCTTAAAGTCGATTAAACCGCAAGAATTCAAAGCCAGCTTTTTCAGCCCCGAAAGCTGGAGCTCTACAACAGGGCCGCGCTCACGATGTTGAACTCATTGAAGAAACTTGTGGGTTTAAATGACGAAAAATTCGGTTTATAAGCACTGATTTAATTCCAATAATTGATTTATATAAAGAGATGATTTTGGAATATCAATAACTTATTAAAATGGCGTGTAACCAGCGAAAACGAAAATCATAAAAAAAATACCCAGCATCCTCTTATCCATAAACAAGTTACTCTTGCTAATAATGCGTTGTGTAGTGGGTCAGGCGCGACCTAGTGGTTTTTGCATATCGTATCGTATCGAAAGGTTCAAACATTCGTCTTTCATTTCCAGCAATAGGCAAAACTTACAAATGACGGTCAATCCAACCATTTGGTTTGAGGAAAACTAAGATAACTATACCAGGCCGTTCAGCTAACAAGTGCATAAGGTTTTGTTTTATTCTTGTGTTTTTTGTTAAGCACAAAGCTACACGATTGACTGTGTTTATTGTGCTTACAACGGGTATCGAAACCCGTCTTTTTCTAGCATTGAAAGCTTTCAGACTTAGTTTTAATTGTAATGCCTTATTTCGCACACTGTTAAATCTAAAATTCTGACTTTAGGAAAGCATGTTCCGACTTGTTTACACACGCTGTTCAATAAAGTTGGAGCTCATGGTTGTACGATATCGAATAACTTTGTTTTTAACTACTGAAAACTCACTGTTAAAAAAATGATCAAATTATATCACCTGAAACTACTCATTGTCTACATAAAATATGTAAGAGATTCCAGTAGTAATTAGTGGAGTAATCTCAACATTGATTGAATTAGTTTATCATGTTTGTTTGATCGATATCCTGCGGGGACTCTGTAACGAGCTAAGTTATAGAGCCACGAGCAGTACGTTGCAAAGCGGTTAAAAATGATCTAATTGTAGATAATTCTTCAAATAGTTTAAGGTCTTTATTTGCACTGTGTATGTGTGTAAACCACTGAATTAACTACTGATCATAAAGATTGAACGACAGATAACCAGTATATCTTATTCTGAATACCTTGAATTATTCAGATATATCATATATCATTCATTATTGGAAATACGTCGAGAAACATGCTGAAGATGGGTTGATACGCCAGCCATTCAATAAATGTGTTACAAGGGGAGAGAAGATATTCATAGATTCTCTTCCTTACATGAACGGTAACTAAGTCTGCATTATCTTACAAGCATTATATAACTGTTGTTAATGATCTGAAAAACACAACCTCGTCAATTTTTTGTTAAAGTAATCAAATTTCATCCAGCGCTCAAAAACAACAGACAGACAACCCTGCTTTCCAAGAAGCGTGCTAACTCTGAAACATAAAAATGTCTCTATAGCAACGTTTTATTGTGTTAACAATACGTAAGTACTGCACCTACTGGTTACAGATAGCCTTGAATCAAATAAAAAGGAAAAATGTGGAATAATTAGGTAGATCGGATAATTAAATATAGAGGAATATTGCGGATTTTAAAATGTTTGGTGAACACAATTCTAAACGTAATTACTTAACCGGTAAAACTTTATAAAAGCCTGGACGTGAATGATATATAACAAAAACAATAACTAGACACGGATAGAAACTACATACTTTATATATATAAAACATTACAGAAAACTCGTATCTATAACTATTATACATGTATTTATTTATCGTTCAACATGAATAGCTACAATATAAAACTATAAAAAAAAATTGAATGTCATTAACTTCTATATAAAAATGTAACAAAACTTTAACATGGATAACTACTTATAAAACATTATAGTATTCTAGCTTCTATTACAGATTGTATAGCTCCATAAATCTACACTGATAATTTATGTACAACTAATTGATATTTAATCCATCATAATTTTATGAATGAATGTAGACTATAGTACAATTACATACATGTATTGTTACAGTTTTTCACGAATGTATATGGTTGGAGTTGGTAATTAGTTAGAATTTACGTGTTCATCTGTACACAGTTAAACTATCCTACTTTACGTGTTCATCTGTACACAATTAAACTATTCCACTTAACGTGTTCATTTGTACACAGTTAAAGTATCCCACTTTACAACATGCTCGCCCTTTCAGCCGTGAGAGCGTTATAATGTGACGGTCAATCCCACTATTTGTTGGTAAAAGAGTAGCCCAAGAGTTGGCGGTTGGTGGTGATGACTAGCTGCCTTCCCTCTAGTCTTACACTGCTAAATTAGGGACGGCTAGCGCAGATAGCCCTCGAGTAGCTTTGCCGGAAATTAAAACAAACAAACAAACCGACGCTAGCCTGTAAATATTATACGTTCTTTTTGTACAGAAAAAAACAACAACAAACATACTTGACTCCAAAATAACTATCTTAGAGAGGGTTGGGTACGTGAAAATAATCTTGAATGCGCAAATCACTTAACAGCCATGGTCGCTATAAAAAGGCAAACGTTAAATTGATTGACAATTTTGGAAAAAAATCAAGAGTATCGCTTCAGACAAAAACACAAATCACATGCTACAACATATCTCACACAACAATAAAATCGCAAGGACGGACGTAGAGAAAGCTGACCTATTAGCTGACTACTACAAATCCTCATTTAGCGACCTAAATTCAGTAGACTTTGACACACAACAACAACATCATGTCAACAAGTTCATAAATACAAACCAAGCTTCATTCTCACCACGATTTCCTGGCGAGACACTAGAAGCATACCCAAGTTCAATCAATAGAAAAATAGCCATAAACGAACTAAAAATTAATAACTTCAAAAACTTGAAGAATACTTCCCCCGGACATGATCAAATACCAAATATTATTCTGAAAAAAAAAGCTCTACTCTCCTATTACAAAGCTTCACAAACATCATGAACATTTCACTAGCGACCGGATACTATCCCGACACTTGGAAAAAAGCCATCATAACCACGATCCCAAAGAAACCAACAGAACCAATCCAGATAATTTCTGCCCCATCAGTCTGTTAAGCTGCCTTGGCAAACTGATGGAGAAAATTATCTCCAACCGTCTTCTCCATTTTTGTGAATCAAATAACATCCTTCCAGAATCTCAAAATGCCTCCAGGAAAAACAGGCAAACAACAGATCACCTCACACGACTCACAGAATCAATCTATAAAGCTTTCAACAACAACCAAATAACCATTGGGGTATTCCTAGATGTCAAAAAAGCATTCGACCGTGTATGGCACAATGCCATCAAATAAACACTAAAACACCTGAAAATAAATTCCACTATAGTTAAATGGATTTCAAATTTCTTAACAGATAGAACAGCACAAGTAAAAGTCAATAAAACTATCTCTAAATCATTTAATATAACCGCAGGAGTGCCCCAAGGATCAGTCCTCTCTCCACTTCTATATATCATTTTCGTCAGTGACATACCTTTACCAAATCTAACATACACGCATAATTCACAATACTCGGACGACATCCAGTGATGGCCATGTCTCGCGTACAAGAATCACTAAATAACATTTCAACATGGAGTAACAAGTGGAGAGTTGTGTTAAATCCAACCAAAACACAAGCAATCACCTTCTACAGGAAATAAAAAAAAACAAAGAAAAAATCTAGAAAAAATAAAATTATCACTCGGAAATACAACCATTAACATGAGCAAAAACATCACATTCCTTGGCATTACTTTCGACACAAAACTAACATGGAAAAAACATGTTAGCAATATACGGGTCGTTTGAGTCCATGTTCACATTTACCTTGACTTCTGCCTTTCGGGACGGGACCTGGCCGTTCTCTCTGGTGCCTCCTTTGCTTCGGTCTAGGATAACATTTAGAGTAATATTCTCCACCCAAAAAAAAGAGTCAAAAATTACTAAATAAAGAAATAAATAAAACTAAACCTAATAACCTTTCACGAAAGGGGACGAAGAGGAACCACAACGTTCCTGAACACCCCAGTTGGAGAGAGAATTCTTACGATTTCTCTCTCTCTAAACTCAACCCCTGCTACGTTAGTTTGCGTTTGATTGACAATATGCCCTATCGTCAAATACAGTAGGACCAAACGTGACGACATAGACTGTAACTCGAGTAGCTTTGCGTGAAATTCAAAAACAAACAAACAAACCGACGCTGGCCTGTAAATATTATACGATCTTTTTGTACAGAAAATAAAACACACATACTTGACTGGGTACGTGAAAGTAATCTTTAATACACAAATCATTGAACAGCCATGGTCGTTATAAAAAGACAGACGTTAAATTGATTAACAAGGTGCCCAACCGTCAGATACAGTAGGACCAAACGTGACGACATGGACTGTAACGACGTGGTGAGGCTTCAAAATCGATTCAATACAACCTACTGAACCGAGATAATCGGTTAACACATAATGTGGTTGTTCCCATCAGAATGTTCTGTAAGCCTGTGTTCCATAAGATTAACACAACTGAAACATCTTTAAATGAAACATAACGTAAAACGTTTCATATTTGTCTGAAACAAATCACATTGGGTTTAGTAAATGTAAGCGACTGTAACAGGTATTTCTGTCACGACACTGGGTTAAGACAAAAATTGGAAACTGAGTGATGGGGAAGGGACTCCATTGGATGTCAATGAATAATTTTGATAATTTCACGTTTTATATTATGATTTTCCTATTGGTTGTTCCGTAGTTTCTCAAAGTTATGTCTACACGCTTCTAACGTTACAAAATCAGGTTTTGATGTGTGGTGGTCAAAATACAGAAAGCCCGCTGCATAGATTTGCGTTTAACAACAACCAATATCAACTGATCAAACGATTCAATAGTTCGTTTGTTTTAGAGCAAAGCTGTGTTGAGCAATATACTATGTTTACCACGGGGAATCAAACCCTGGATTTTAGCGTAGTAACAATGTAATTTCCACAGTGCTGTACCTCAAGTTAATGAAAGTGAATATAATATTTTTCACTAGAAGAGTTAAAGATTAAATAATTTGTTCTCTCCTGGTATATTTGAATTATAAAGGAAGTAGAATTTTTTTTAAAAAAAATCACGTGAAACAATGGAGTATTTTACAATTCATTTACAAAGTTAAATATCACGTGACACGTCATCTGACTTGTCACGTTTCTACATAATTACGCAAGCAGAGAAACATCTGTTTGTCCAGGTTTTGTGTGTGTTCAAACCCCTGAACTAGATAGAAAATGTCCTTTTCTACGACTTTTCATGGTAGTTGTACACTTTATACAATGACGTAAATGAAACAATACCTATCACGCAAAGGTTATGAATATTAAATAGACGTAAACAAAAAAGGAAATGTTATACACTCTATACAACTGACAGGGAAATAGCACTTTCTCGGTCGTCAATATTGTATATCAATAAATATTTATTTATACAAACACAGACCTGAGTTGCACGTGTGTCTGGTATTATGACTGTTGTGAAGAGCTTTGCTGACTGGGTCAATTTCAATGTGAAATCCGCTAGATTTTTAAATCAACAATTAATCGGACAAACACTTCGAGTCTGGCAGCCATTTTCTTTATTTCTTCGTGGAACCCACACTAAACAGAAATGATGTTTAATGTCGTGCGTAGCACGGGAACTTTGGTGACTGTCTTACATTCATCAGACGTGTTAAACGAGCGAGGCCCACGTGCGTCATTCTAACATTCCGTGAAGAAAAGGAAATGGTTGTTGCGCGAGAACATTTGATATTTTAACAGAAGTAGAAGTGAAGGTTGTTGCTGATAGTGTAAAATGAATAACAACTGACAGTTGTTTTTCTTTGGTTTTTAACAGGTACACTGTTAGCCGGGTGTACAATCGTTTGTGGCTGTAAAACAGAACACTCCAGTCGAGTGAAAGCCATATTCTATAACGTCCTAGCAGCTATTCTTCAGTTAATTTTGGCTCCGATTGTGATTGGATGGGTTTGGAGCATAATGTGGGGAATTACGTTCGTGAACATCAGTGGTGAGTTTTAATAAATATTATATCTGTGACGTAAGAAGTGGAAATTATATATACATACAATGCAGTGCATTTAAAAAAAAGTTTTGGAAAGCGTTTTATGTTAATGAGCTTTCGTTTATGGCTTGATAATTTTATGATTATAATACACACAAGACATACGTATTAGTGAAAATCATATCTGTAAACATTACATGTAAAATTCAACATTAATTATATCCATGATTTTTTTTCTGATGTGTGTCAATGATAACTATATGCTTGAGCATTACAAATAAGTTTAGTTGAAACCATATCCATAAAAATTAGAGAAATTTACATCCATGAATATTAAAAATAGATTTCATTGAGCATGTTTTTGCATTTTTCGCTCATAGATATGGATTTACAGCTAACCTAAACTATTAGAATCGCCGAACCTCACGAGGTATTATTGGATTTACAGCCGAAAATGCTCAGAAAGAAAGCATCCAACTGATGCATTCTATTCCTTAGAAACAAGAGTTTAATAAAATTTAATTATCTATAAATCAATACCATAGTTTATTTCTAGTTTTGCTCTGGGTAGGTAGCTTGCTATGATTGGAAATTAATATTAATGAAAGCTATGTCTTAGTCGTACAAAACTACCTATTATATTTCACGTATTGAGTGAAAGAAACCCAACTTAACGACTATCACTAACCTCTTAAACAATCTGTATTTCAGGTTAATTATTCTTATAACTCAGCTCGAGCTTTCGTTTCTACTTAAATTTAATCCACTTTCTAAATTATTCATTTGTTATTCTTACAGTGACGAAAGAACTACAAGAGCCAATAATAGCAGCTCCAGTCTAAATATTCCAACAACGTCCGAAACACAGCAAACAAGCAAAATCAGTTTAAATAACTACCAGCACGACACCTGGTGTATAGAATATAATACTTCGTTTCATGCGTTTCCCTTCTTCTTTTCCTTATCTTCAAGATTTATATATAGCCATACTGCTTTTTGCATCTATTTACAACTTCCAACTCGAGCTGTTGAGACGTATCTGTTTAACTCTGACGTCATATCATGAAGGCAACAGAGAAGGGTGTAAAAATATAGAAGAATTTAGTGAAATATCGTGATAAAAAAATAAATTAAACGCATTCGAGTATCTGATGTCTGGTTTACATGTTAACTGCGCGTACGTATAATAGAACGCGTACACAGGTAAACCGACAATCACGTATGCGAACGACTGCTTTGTTGTTTTAAACATATTTAATTTTTTTTTTAGGGGGGGAGTGGGAGGTACCTTGTATTTAACAGTTTACTGCATCAATAAAATCATTGTTTATTAGACTCTGGCTCGAATTGATTTCTTTGCAATAAAGTAACAGTTTAGAACACAGTAATTATTCAACGTGTTTGTTAGTTAAATTTTCGGGTGTTAACTTTATTTTGTTCAATCACAAATACGGTAAAATGTATGTAATAATTTCAGTGACTAAACAATACGTATTACAGATAGTTCGAAGAAAAGTGACATTGTTGGTTAAGAGGATAAAATTTACAATTATTTAATGTTATCAGCACAATACTTTACAATAGAATTATATTGTTTCTATTACACCAAATTTCAAGATTAAATACTATATCAATGTGTCATTTAGAATGAAATGTCTTACTACCAGTAGTAAACTTAAAACTATGTCAGTTTTTTCAGTGTCATATTAATCGTACGGGTATGTTTAATAGCGAAGCCATCTGCTGTGTTCATCACTAGGAGTCGAACCCCGGATTTTAGCGTTGTAAGACCGTAAAAATGACCCCAGTTCCACCGAGAGCTCATATTATTCCAGATTTGGAATTACATTACTCGTTTATAAAACCATAAATTTCAACCTCACTAGATGTTTTCCCCTCCGTGGACTCAGCAGATAGCCTTGTGTGGTTTTGCTATAATTAAACACACACAAACACACTAGTGTAAGACTAGAGGGAAGGCAGTTCGTCATCACCACCCACCGCCAACTTTTAGGCTACTATTTTACCAACAATTTATGGGATTGACAGTCACATCATAACGCCCCCATAGCTGAAAGGCTGGGCATGTTTGGTGCGACGAGAGTTCGAACCCGCGAATCAAAAGCCTGGCCATGCCGGGCCGACTTTAAAAGTTATTACAATTTATTTGAGTCCATAGGCACAATGTAGCTTTGCTTTTAAGAACAAAAAGTTACCTAACCTAGATATTTTCCTTTATACAAAGTGCTTAGGTTTAGTCTTCCCTCCCCTACAATAATTTCGTATCTACGCCTCTGGGCTGAAATTATTTTCATAAAAATCTTTGCGTTTTCGTACATACTCTGAACAGGAGTAAGAAGAATCTTCATTCTAAAAACATTATAATAGATAGAAGGCAGTAGGAACATGTATTTTATTATAATAGATACAGGGCAGTAGGAACATGTGTTTTATTTTAATAGATACAGGGCAGTAGGAACATGTGTTTCATTATAATATATTATAAATTATCATAGATAGAGGGCAGTAGGAACTGCAGTCACCAATTCTAAATCTTTGACACTTTCTCTCATTCCAAGCACCATCTCTTGGAATATTCTAATCGAACAGTGGGACTTGACAGTCACTCTTATAACGCACCCATAGTTCAAAGTACAATTCTGCGGCAACGGTATGTGAGCCAAATATTCTCAGGAAAAAAAAAAAGGTGTGGGGAATATATCAGGTTCGATATCGAGCAGAGTAAAGAAAAAAAGAATTATCAAAGAAACTGGTTCTAACGGTCTTCATATAAAGTCGGAGGACAGGCATCGTTTGAATGGAGGAATATTGTTGTAATTGGTATTATTAAAAAAAAAAAAGCCTAAGTGAGAAGTGCTAATGAGTTAACCTTTTAACCTTCCAGCTCAGTTGGTCAAGTGTTTATGTTGTGATCTGTCTCGTGTCTAGCATTACTCACGGAGAACACAAAACTGAATTAACATAAGAATTCCTAAATTTGACTTTCAGGTTTTGTTGTTTTAGTATGAACAAACTTTAAATGTCATTGCCTGAATCATTTAAAGTTAAATGATTCGTACAGTTAAATAAAGACTAAGATATTAACGTACGTATCCCAAATTATTTATCACACTATCTTCAACTAAGCATGGTAGTACTTACTATGTAGAAAACGCCACAAAACAATCACAAAAACACTAAATATAAACTCATATAGTGACAAAAAGAATACAAACATTAATATAGAAATGATACAGCTATACATTTTTCATATGTTATTTCCTTACTGTTGGTTCTTCAACATTATAACCAGTGATGATAATTGACCTATCGTAGCCAACCGTACAATATAATATCTAGGTGTGTTCGGTGGAGAGACTAACCAAAACTATTACAGTGACAACAACGGATATTAACAAACTATACAAATAAAACAAATGTTTACTTTTCAAATTACTTCAACGAAATTGTGAGAAACAAGTAACAAAATAAGTTTTTAAAAATGTGCAAATCTTACGTTTGATATAGAGATGACAATACTTAAACGTATGGAAACAAGACAGGGACGAACACACAAAACCGGTCCGGCATGGCCCGGTGATTAAGGCACTCGACTCGTTATCTGAGGGCCGCGGGTTCGAATCCCCATCATAAACATGCTCGCCCTTGCAGCCGTGAGGGCGTTATAATGCGACGATCAATCTCATTATTCGTTGGTAAAAGAGTAGCCCAAACTTGGCAGTGATGACTAACTGCCTTCCCTCTAGTCTTACACTGCTAAATTAGGGACGGCTAGCGCAGATAGCCCTCGAGTAGCTTCGAAATTCAAAACAAACCCCACAAAAATTCCTACATGAGTAGCCAAATATTTCCAAAAATAAATTATCTACATCTAAATACCGAATTCGTGTCAGCTGCACAAATTCAGGTTTGAATGAAAGTATTTAATAATGAACAGAGATATATAATATTACAGTATTTAATAATTATAACAGATTGTCAGTAGTTATAGGCTATTTATGTAGTTTTTTTATGGCTTTTTATATTCATCCCTTTCTTGTTTGTCCAATTTCTGACACATTTCTGCATCTCACTGTAATAAACGTCGCGTGTATGTCACTATGTATGTTACCAAAACTATAGCAAAGTCTTTAAAAATCAACATAATATTCATGCAGACGTGAAATATTGATTGTTTAAAAGACTTTTCTGTATTCTTATGGTGCGTTTTAAGCTTTAAAAGCATCCGAAGAAAACTATTCAAGATGGAAAGATCTAAACAGTATGAATATGTTGTTTGTTCTTTCGTGCCCCCCAGTGGCTCAGCTGTATGTCTGCGGACTTACACGCTAAAATCCGGGTTTCGATACCCGTGGTGGGCAGAGCACAGATAGCCCATTGTGTAGCTTTGTGCTTAATTCAAAACAACTTGTTCTTTCGTCAAAAAATTAGCAGGAACAACGAAGCTAAAGAGTCTCTCAAGCAAGACGACGACATACTGAGAAAAATGTCGCAAACTGTAGAGATGAAAATTTTATATGCAAAAACGGCTCGTTTGGGTTCAGAAAATATTTTAAATATTAGCCGTTTTTGCATATAAAATTCTCAACAAGTGGGTTTCTTGACATTACTGATTGTAGAGATGAAAAGAACTACAGAATCGGAGGACTGAGGAAGTAGTTCCACTACAGAGCACAAGGTGGCGTTTCTGGTACTCGGAACTAATTTTTGTAAATTTGTTTTTTAAAAATCACACACATTACTAGATGTTTGTTTCATATAATAAATATTTCTCTCAGTTAGCAAAGAACGTAGGTATATGGTCGTTTACAGTATTCCAGAAGAAAATCTCGTTTTGTTATTGTTGTTCTATTGTAAAAACGTACGTTTCTTTATTCTCTGGTTATTGTAATTCATCAAATAACTAATACAGATTTTCGTGGAAGATTAGTCAAGTAAAAATAAGTGAAAATCTATTTAATGGTCACGGACGTCTTTGTAACTATATCCTAGTTGGCGTTTTAACCTTCTTAGTTGGGTTGGCCATGGTATGGTTTGTGTAGATTGTAGCATCAGAAAGTCGAGACGAGTTATCGTCGAACACGCTTCGAAGTTCAACTTTCCGTTACGAATGCATTACACTAGTACCAATTAATCGCACTATTCTGTTTCTCCAAGGTTCTTGTAGGGAAGGTAATGCTATTCGGCTGCATTTTCTCTGTTCGTTGAATTAAAATTTAGAATCTTGAAAGGTTTTATGCTCTATTCGTTCAATCCACATGCTCCTCACCCAGAAAATTCAAATTCCGATTTGTACCCTTTGTATGAAACATTTTGTTTTGATTATTATTTATTTATTATTTATAATTTTATTTATGAAATAATGCATGTAATTAAACAGAAATGTTACAAATATGAGCTGTTATATAAAACAATCACAATTAAACTGTCATATAATACACTACAGAATATAGTTTTAAAACCTTGGTTTATCAAACATGTAAGTTTATTACACACAACGTATAGATACATATTAGACATTTATCTGTCAACATGAGGACCTCCGGTAATGAAAGACAGGTCTGTTGGACTATGGAATGTTGCGGGATAAAAAAAAAAATTGAAACTAGAAATGGAATAATCAAGAGTGTAAAAATATAAAACATCTATATTCAAGTAAAATTCTTAAAAAAGAAACCACTTTTTCAAAAATATTTTATATTAGATACCACTAAGTAACCGTGCATTCAATCAGAGATGTCGCTAGTTACCGGAAAGATTCGAGTTATAGGCCTCAAGATGCTGCGACTACTCAAATTAATGAAAACATAATTGCGGTATAATACGTACCTGGAGCACGAGCTACGTGCGATGGCGTAACTAGTTGCAATACATTGGTTTAATAAATTTGGACCTTGGTTCGCTTTTCCTCGAAAAGTAAATTGTTCACCACGGACTTTCACTGATTGGTTAAAAGGTAACATCATCTGATGCAGCTAATAAATAATTATAATCTATATATAAAGTGGTTTCACTATAAACTACCAATACACATTAAATATGAATAATAAAAAGGCCTATGTTATAATAGACCAACACTATTAGAGCAAAAATTCATTTTGATTTCAATTTCACACACACACAATATGCGTATATCAACAATAACTTGACAGTGCGTTACAACAAGGACTTGTGCGAACATCTTATATACAGTGAAACTCACATGTGTTGTAAATAAAACTTAACCAAAACTAAGTTTATGAGTTCTAACTAAAACTACATTCTAAAGACAAACTAAAATTGTTTGGGATCGACCACTAATCATAACGCCCCCACGGCTGAAAGGACGAGCAGTTTGGTGCAACGGGGGAGTCAAACGCCTTAACCCACCTGGCTACGCCGGGCTTAAATTTAACGGAATACACATCTTTAATATTATAAATCGAAAAGTATTATTCTAAGTGTCGTTGTATTTTTATTATTATTGCTACTAAGGGTGTTTAATATATAACGGTTGTAGATATAGCACACTAAGAACTTAAAGCTTCACTCTAGCTATAAAATCATTGAAGTATGATCCGACGTAAAGATGGCCGTTATTTTCGGAAGCTTCAGTGGGAATGGGGATCCTGCCATCTGGGGAATGGAGACTTCGGTTTATGTTCCCTTTCCCATCCACTTCTATCACTAAGCCATGGTGAGAGGCCCAGTGAAACATGTAATGTAAGTGGCATAGCTGTAATGGAGAACAAATAACAAAAGTTAACAGTTGAGAACACGAAATGGGGTTAGAAAAATTAGAAACACGTACACATTGAATAATGACTATGAATTACAGGTTAGTTTGTATTCATATTTAAAACAACATTTAAGCTAATTTCTTATACTGACTTTGATTATAAATAACAAACCACAAGTATACGTCAATAAGACTTTTTCTACTCATTTTTATTAGGCTACAGTCTGGTGTCAGTGACGACGAATGACGATACTAAATGTTGACGTTACAAAGAAAACGAACACTTACATTTTCACCAGTTTTTGTTAAAAACTCAAGTGGCCAGATATTGTTGAGCTGTTCCAATATAGAACCGAGGAGGTGAGATGTTCTCACCACTAATTTCCTGAGAAAAGGATATTCAGAACTGATATCAACCAATGAGGGGCGCCCTCTATTTCTTCCTCCAGTTAATGTTATCCAGTAACCTTTACTCGTACTTGGTCGAATATTGTCAGGTTCTCCTGGGAGATTTTCGATAAAGATCTTCAGTTCGCCTTTGAATTCTCCTTTAAGGTAGTACCTTAAACAGGAAATACGAGAAAAAACCTTATATGCCTGTGTTAACACAGTATATACTGCAGGTATTTGAACGACAGCATTTACGAAAACTACACTTCTTGGATGAAAGTCAAAATTACACAGAATGAACAATAAAAATCACTTAATACTTAACATAACGACAACACCATAATACAGGGATACGTATTAGATTTCCTCAAGCCTTCAGGTGAGTATGGCTTAGTTAAATAAAAGGGTTATATTAGAGGTAATGCAAATGAGACTTATAAACAAACAGTGAGCCTATGACAAATAGCAACAATAAAGAAAAAAATATTGAAAAAAATCAATTCTCATTTGTTAGCTAATTCCGATCTATAAATTACTGTATTGTTATACGATAGGTACTCGGGCATTGTTTGTTTGTTTTTTTAATTCTGATTGTCCTCCAAACAAAATCAGTTTAAAAACTTATCACGCGTAAGAAAATGGGTGAAATTGAAACTGTACAGTGGATTAAGAAAAGAAAAACTGAAACCTTTAGTTACTAAATTCACCGTCTGAAAATAGTCTTAATTTAAAGTTTGGTCCAAGCAAAACACGAAACCTGTGAACATGCAACATCAGATCGACAACCAGAATGACTTTTCCAAGTTTATAAAGAACATCTGTTACGTTTTTTTATGCAGACTGAACGCAACAGAAAGACACAGATAGCAGCTTGTATAATTTTATTATAATGATCTACTTATATGTGATAGACACAAAATAAAGTATCCAATATCAATAACAGATATCCAGTTTCAACCATCAAAACAACTTACAATACAAAAAGGTACTGGCCTGTGCTTAATAATATGATCCAGAATGAGTGTCCGAATCCGAAACCCAAAGTTCCAATCTAGGCGGGAAATTTAGTCCCACGGAGAAATTTTCGAAGTTTGAATGGGTAATTTCAAACAAAAATTCACAGTCCAATTCGTATTGACTTTCGGTATAATCCGTAATCCGACTGAATTGTAGAGATTGACGGAATAAAAATTTCACCGCTTTAGTCGATCTAGCTCTATTCACAAATTCAGTTTAAACTTTCTCAAACGAGACAAACTTCTTGACCCGAGTAAAAATGGATGACGACTTCCCTCGCATCGCCGTCTGTATATATACTAATCGCGTAACTTCCCAGAATTCCACAGTACAAACATCAGGCCAATACAAGTGACCAATCTACCTAGTTTTAAAAATTTCTACATGAATAATTCTAAATGAATTTTAATTAATTCTAAATATTATTTTAAATTTCACTGGTTTAAACCTCGAAAATATAAATATAAATAATAGATATGGGAATTCAAACAGGACATGACATGATTGTCGTTTACACATTTACATAACACTCTCGACATGGTTGTCGTTTACATAATATTTACATAACAACATCAAACAAAATAACAATAAATAATACTTAATTCACCTACTTCATTATCCTAAACTTGCTCCATTCAGCAATCAGTAGATAACTACCATCATGAGACAGCTGTATGCCATTGGGAAAGTACATATTGTCCGCAATTACCGACGCTTGGTTTGTTGTTAGGTTGAAAGCTATTACCCTGAGTGTAAAATGCTCGTTAGTAAAAATGTCACGAAATGTATTTTATTAACAAAAATAGTTTTAAATTATCGTTGGTTTATATAAAACTTTTAGAAAGCAAACTTTGTTGTTCGGTTATTTTTTAATTAAGAATACACAGAGGTCGAGTATGTCATATTAAATCGATTTTGAAGCTTCATAAACGTCGTAACGTCCAAGTCCTCGCGTATGGTCCTGCTCTGTCTTTCGATCGTGCATACTGACAATAGTCGAGTAGCATAATTTCCACTGTAGTAGGTTCCATCGTAAGGCTGTCCAATGTTAAAGCTTTTCACTTTCAGTCAAGTGTACGAGGGCGATAGCTAACGGAGGTACGATTTGTGAACCTTTACCCTGTTGGTCTCGTGCCAATATTGAGACCCTTCGTGATTATATTGTGTGCCATCGAATGGCACACGTGAATGGCATTTCTGTACACGAATTCATCTGTTACAAAGTATTGCATACCACAGCTGGTGTGCAACTTGTTAGCCTTTTTTCTCTTTTTTTTTTAATAGGTAATTTTGGTACCCCAAGATGATTCATATTCTTTTTTTTCCCCAAGTCCATTAAGTACACGAGAAATTTAAATGTTGTAAGTTCTAAATACCCGATCATGACACATCTTTTATGATCAGAATATATGTATGAGCATCTTGCGTCGTAAAAGGCCGTTACTAAACCTTTCCTTAAAGGTGGTCAAACAATTTCGTAATGTAATTCATATACTCACCGTTCCATTGAAATTTTATATCGCTTGTTGTCATGTGGTTTGTTGATTTACATGTTCAAAATCAAGTGAATATAGCACATTTAATCTTGTATATTATCACTGAAATTAAAATAGCTACCTTAAAAAAATCAAGTAAACAAGGTTGGTAAGGAGGTAGAACAGATGAGTATTTTACCAATTTTGATACAAGTTTTGCTTTGATAGCCCCTCCTGGTGACATATTTGGGGCATAGCATTTCAACCACATAATTATACAAGTAATTCCAATGAACTGCCCAACCGCAAGGTGCCGCTTCTTTTTAGTTCGAGCCCTCTGGTGGCAATTAAATATTTATGTGAAGAATTTATTAAAATCATTATGACCAACTCTTTCCAGCTTTATCATGATTTAGGCTGAAAACTGACAATCATAACACTATTCATATCCCAGTATGAAGAAGGTTTTTGCAAAGCCAAAGCCTTATTTAAAAAAACTATTCTCAAGTCTTGGTATACAATTTACGACGGGCCCGGCGTAGTCAGGTGGTTAATGCACTCGACTTGTTATCCGAGAGTCGCGGGTTCGAATCTGTTACATCAAACAGGCTTGCTCTTTCTGCCGTGGGGGTATTATAATGTTCGTTGATAAAAGAGTAGCCCAGGAGTTGGCGGTGGGTGGTGACGACTAGCTGCCTTTCATTTAGTCACTGCTAAATTAGGGGGGTAGCGCAGATAGCCCTCATGGAGCCTTGCGCGGAATTTAAAAACAAAAAAACTTACGAGCGAGTTAAGGTCGCAGAAAGGAGACTACATTGGCGTGCACAGTGACTGAGTGGGCGAATACCCCTGCCTTCCTCCTCTTATATCACAAAAATACTCCCCCCCCCAGTCATGAAACATTACCTTCAACTATTAAATTACGCGCCTGATTCCACGTCTTGCTTGCTGAGAGTTTAGACACAAAGTTTCAGATTTAAAATAAATGACACATAAGGCCCTATAGGTCTTTACAATAATAAAAAAAAATTGTTGTCATATGCTATTAAGTGTTAATACACAAGAATGAAATGTTTAGTGTTAGATTTTAGAAGTGTTTATAACACTTGTTAAATAGGAATGAAATACAATGTATTTACTTCTAATGAGTTTCTACCCTACGAGCAAGAGACAGACAGTCACAGTCCTAATAGTCTCTTCTTGTAGTGGAGAGATAGGAAGTGTGGGTGGTATCTTGTCAGCGGAAATGGCGAGACAAAATGGTATTCCTGTGTATTGTTTCTAAGTTTTAACCAATCATAAAACTTTTTTTCTGTTTGGCACGTTCAACCAGAGTGCAACATTAAACGGTTAGACCACAGAAAAGAAACTCTTTCTTTGGTGGCCTGGCATGGCCGAGCGCGTGAGGCGTGTGACTCGTAATCCGAGGGTTCGCGCCCGCTAAACATGCTCGCCCTCCCAGCCGTGGGGCGTATAATGTGACAGTAAATCCCACTATTCGTTGGTAAAAGAGTAGCCCAAGAGTTGGCGGTGGGTGGTGATGACTAGCTGCCTTCCCTCTAGTCTTACATTGCTAAATTAGGGACGGCTAGCACAGATAGCCCTCGAGTTGCTTTATGCGAATTTCCAAAAAACAAACAAACTTTCTTTGGAAACACGACTAGTAAACCAAGCCCAACAAGCTGACCACTGTGGTTATATGAAACTCAAAGTTCTTTGAAGATATGAATTATAAAACGTAAAGTGTGATACTGAAAACGATTACGCCTACGCGCATGCGCTATTCTTTTTAGGACCCGTTCTCGAAGAACCCGTGCTTTCGACAAAGGTTCAAAACTCAGGTGCAATGAAATAAATTATAATACGTAACCGTTATAAAACCTGGCAGTAGGTCCTACAGTTCGACTCAAAGAACTTGACAAGGCTCTTGTAGCGACAAGAACTGTCGACTGCATTCATCTTGATCAGTAGTTCTACCAGAGTTCTGGAGGAGTCTAGAAACTACGCGGCCGTCCAAGCCTATGTGCAGAGGTATGTTCCTAATTCCACTTCTGTTAATTACCTTAAAAGACATCTTTAGATGAGTCAGCTTAAGACTTAACAATTTTAACAGCTCTAGTGATAAACTGTAACTTTAGGTTCTGACCTTCCTGAGTTTTCATGTTCCAGACAGATGAATACGAGATCCCGAAGCGACCACCTGGTGGTAGAATCTGTAAAATAGATAATTCCTCCTTGTTCGTCGATCGCCAAATCGTCAGGCATACTGACCGCCTTACCCTCAACAACGGTCAGTATCGGAAGTAATTGTTCCACCGCTCCTGTCAAACAGTCAATCCCTCGGTGACATCTTAATATTAACTATTTATTTTAAGAATATTAAATCAGCAAAAAATACACGAGAAATCTAGAATTATTTTACCGCAAAAACCAGTTTAAATAAGACGAAGTTTTACTAGTTAAAAATGATTACTTAACGTAATAGTGGCAGGTTAGTAACAGACAAAATAAAGACTTCAATAAAGTAGTTGAAAATAAAAACTAATTATGTAATTAATTCATCAACGAAAAGCTAAGAAAAAAAGGTAAAACTGTTACTTATACTAAACAGCGTTGAATACAGATATTAATATCTTATCTGTTTATATTTCTATAGTGTTAGAAGGTAAATATCCAAATTTAATGTTTATACTGTCCAAACATTTATGAAACCTAAAATGTTTGCATCTTATGCTCTCAACTTCAATATTTTATCAGCTCTTCCAGTTTCAACTGTGCATTAAATTGTTAATGATCTAATTGTTTAGAACACGCGCGCTCGTGTGCGCGTGTGTTATATAACGGAAATAAAGACAGAATCCTGAAAAGAAACTATGTAATAAATAAAAAGAAACAGTTTTAATAATTTTCTATTTATTAAGTGTGTTAATATTTAAAAATCATCTATTTTCCGTGTCCTACCTGTGGCAACGTCTACTTTCAGTAATCCACAGAAGGCATCTGCTACATAAAGGTTTCCCTTGCTGTCAAATTTTAGGCCTAAGGGTCTTCCTCTGGAGTTCCAGATTTTTTTATTTCTGTCTCTTGCAGCTAAATGGCAAACAAAAGAATGGATACAATACTTATATATAAACGGACGGATATAATACTTGAATAAAAGGACGGATATAATATTTACACAAACGGTTTGGTTTGTTTTGAATTTCGTGCAAAGCTACACGAGAGCTATCTGCGCTAGCCGTCCCTAACTTTGCAACGTAAGACCAACAGACATCACCCACCGCCAACTCTTAGGCTATTTTTTTTAACCAACAAAGAGTGGGATTGACCGTAACATTATAATGTCCCCATGGCTGAAGGCTATCTCTCCATGTTGATCGGGCGTCTATTTAACACTGCTCTTTGTTTATGTAGTATTTCATGTTATAATACTACGAGTTTGAGCTAAAATTCAAGGTTTTTCCCATAATCCTATACGTTAGTTAGTTTTTACACATTAGGCTAAAGCTGATGTTCCTAGTTTATTATTATTTCTTATATAAATTTTATGGTGTTCAATCCGCATCTTAAATTTGTTTGTGTGATATTCAATCTTGTAAATACAAGTTTTATTTTTAATTCTATTTTTATCTCTAATATTTCCAATCGCGTATCTTGTTTATTGGTTTAAAAAGATAGAATAAAAATTCCGTTATTCCTTTTACAATACTTTACAATTAATTGACTTGTTAAATCTGGAACGTAAGTTTATTTTTAGTGGGTTTTTTTCATAAATAGATCTTAAACGTGGTATTTTTAACCTTTGTTAAAGTACATAATGGCCTCATCTATTTTGTTTAGTAAAAATTCTCTATCAATAACTAAAAATTAAATTAATAATAATTCGTTACATCTTTCTGTGTTTAACACATTTTTAAAGATCTTTAAACATGTAAAATTCAGATATTTTTGTTTTTATACGACAGGATTCTTTGCAAGAACCAACCAACATTCAATATTATAGGAAAATAAAAACTTTAATTGTAAATCAATCTCGTAATAATATAGTATTAAATACCAGAACAAAACAATAGAATAAATGAAATATAAAAGAAAGAGGTGATAAATAGAGACGAAGGACCAGTAAATCAGTATGTGGATACATAGCGAGATATCTTAAATAGACCAAGGAAACAGACGAGTAACAGTGAAGCAATGTGAGCTGGATTATTCTCAGATAGATGTTTCAGTAAAAACGGGTAACTTGACATTGTGTTTAGTTTATCCCGGTCAGTTGATATAAATATATTCAGAAAACTGTGATGAAAACTTGTACAAAAAGGAAAAAAAAAAAAAAAGATTTAATTACAATTTTAAAAATATTTTATTATTAAAATCCTTCCTCAGATATAGGTTTGAATCTCTCCGACAGATCGTATTAAAATTCAGTGGTAAAATCGACCAGTTCTGACATAACATAAATAACAGGTGTGAAGTCAACAAACAGCTGCTTCCGAAACGTTCTCTATATTTTTCGTTGTTTGTATGATGGTATACTGACAAGATAACTATCAGTTGTGCACTTTCTTGCGAACGGAAGCCTAGAAATGTGCAGAAAAGGCTAATGAACACAGATATGAATAATGTCGTTTCAGGCGTGTTCGTGGTGTTAACATCACCAGTTGTGGTGAAGTGTGTAGCTTACTGACCGTGGGCCTAACTTCAGCGATTCAACTAACTGGCAGTTACTTTGATGAAAATTAATTACCTAGAAGAATAATTAAACACCATGGGGTCCTCGAAGACTGAACAGTCTTCCTTCGTCCCCCTCTAAGATAAGGTAGGGGTATAGTCGTGGTTGTGAATTCATATCTCATGTGGTTGAACTTGTTTATGTAACTAATAAGCGACCAACCTTGGATATGTGGTCTTAGAAGTTTCTAGTTGCTGTCCTAGGAATATCTCTTAACTTTGAGTCAGGTAATAACGCGAAAGCGCTCACATTCTATGATTTGAACGTCATGGGAGGCGGGGCGAAAGAGGAAATAAATAATCAGACTGGATGATAGATTATGGCACTCTCAAAACAACAACCAAGCAGTGGATTCCTTACTGGGAAACGAAAGTTTAATAATGAAGATGAATACGACTGAATGTTTCGGAATAACCGATTCCGTCTTGAGCAACACGATTTTCAGGTTTCGCTGACGGTGAAGTAACTCATCCCGAAATGTTTGGTCAATGAATGGTCTTCACCTATGTTGACCTTTTTCGCCATTGATGAAAACGAAACAAAGCATTTTAATTGATCAAAAATTTATTGCAAGATTTATGATTTGAATATTTTGATTGGGAAGGACTTCAAAGAATCGGCGTCCTTCAATACGAATATTACTGGCCACGTGCGTGTGGGTCCGTCATCTGTGCACAAAACCACGGCAACTTCTGAATTCGCCACCATTCACTTCAAGAGTTCTGAAACTAAGATCATTGAACAAAATATAATTATTCAATTTAGGGAATATTTTGTTCGGTTATTACATTGCAAAAGATGAGGGCCTGTCACAGCTTGGTCGGTAAGACACTCGATTCGCAATCTACTGGTTGCGGGTTTCAGTCGCAGCACAGAACATACTTGCCCATTTCAACCTTTTTGGTGTTATAATGTCACGGTCAATCCTATCGTTTATTAACTAAAGATTAGCCCAAAAGTTGATGATGGGTGGTATTGATTAGTACTGCTTTCCCTCCAGTCCATCTGTCGCTTTAAAATTAGAAATAACGCTCGACTATTTATGGATGAAATTGAAAAAATAAACCAGCAAAAGACGTGGAGATGCCTTCCATTTTTCTTGCGTTTCATTTTTGTGTACTTTCAAAATTTTCACACAGAGCTAAACAAATGACTTTCAGCACATATCAGTCCCTAACTTTGAACTAGACTATACTAAAAGGTTGGTAGAAGAGCGGAGCTCGTGAGAGATATTTCGTTTTTAATTTATCTGACCCCTCTCCCCAAAAAAAAAGAGATAGAGAGAGATTACAATTTAGAAAGAAAATCAACTTTAAAAAAATGGATAAGAATTAGAAGATAAAATAAAATTAGACAACAATAATAGTATCAATATTAATTTGAAGCAACAATACAAAGGGGCGGAGGGTAGCTAGTGAACTAGATTGGACTCCAGTAACGCATCAAAATTACGTCAACCACCAAGCCACACCCAACTCCTGACTTTCAAATTATCCATGCTTTGCGAGGTTTATTTTTCATGCTTGAATAAAAAGAACCAATAAAAATATTAAGATTTAAATAAAAACTTACCACATTTTTTGCCAGTCCAAGTAACAAAGCTAACGTTGTTCCCTTGAATTTCGAGGATTTGGCCATCAGATGTCCCAGTGTAAGCTTTACCTAGAGATTGGAGTAATAAAAACGCACTTACAAATGCTATACAATTTTAGTCAACGGGAGAACTTATATCAAAACCTACTTATTTATGCATGAAACTAAATACATTTATAACAGAACGCTTTCTAACTTCCTTCGAAAATCTGCCGATGAAATTGTTTTGTTTTTTTAATTCTACTAATATAGAAATGACAGATTTGTTTGTTCGTTTTTGAATTTCGCGCAAAGCTACGTGAGGGCTATCTGAGCTAGCCGTCCCTAATTTAGCAGTGTAAGACTAGAGGGAAGGCAGCTAGTCATCACCGCCCACCGCCAACTCTTGGGCTACTCTTTTATCAACGAATAGTGGGATTGATCGTGACATTATAACGCCCCCACGGCTGAAAGGGCGAGCATGTTTCGTACGACTGGGATTCGAACCCGCGACCCTCAGATTACGAGTAGAACGCCTTAACACATCTGGCCAGGCCAGGCCATGAGAGATTAACATAAATATTCGAATAAAGTCAAAGTGTCACATTTCACGATACTAGGAGGAGTACTGTTTTTCTTACAAAAAAAAAAACAAAAACGTGAACTGTACGTTAAGTTAGTTTTCCAAAATGACAACTGTCTGAGGTGGGTTTGGATTTATCGTAGGTAAGGTTGAACTTCCCAATAGCGCCTAGGTACATCCCAACCTTAGAAATTAAAATATGTTTCGAAGACCTCGCCAGTAGGCTTGTGATATTTTACACAGAAAACAAAAACAGCCAACAGAAAGAAGACAACATCGACAATTTTACTAACATCCAACAGCCAAACTTCCCAGAAAAAAAAATTACAGATTTATATTTTCCAGGAACACCTAAGAACAACATCTTAAACGATTTTTTTCAAAGTATTTTCTTACAAAACCATCAACATAATTTCACGTTAAAGTGGATTAAAAACAGCATTTTTTGTAGCATATTTTATTTTGTGTAGTTACGTTAGAATTTAAGTTTGGACCGAATTTAACGTTTACTTGCGACAAACAACAGCAAGAAAATCATCAAAACTTGAATGGCATAGTTTGTTCTTTTTTTTTTTTTTTTTTTTTATTCCTTCCTTTGTAGTCAATAGTTTAACCTCGTCCAAACCGATCGGTAACAGTGCTATAAACGAGTTACTTCGTTCTCAAAATATCTAACTTCAACGCTAGATGTCAGCACCATATATGCATTTGACTTACTTACAATTTGTTTCACTTTCGATCCAAAATGGCCTCACGAAAAAGTTACAAAATGAAGAAGCATTAGAGTTGTATTTTTTAACTTGGTTCGGAGTTGCCGTAGCAGCTGAAATACTTGACAGTCAACAAGTTAATACATCAATATACCATACTAAAGAACACAAAGAAAATGGCACAAGATCGAACAACGTGGGAAACTTTCTAACAAAACATGTAACAATAACGATTTACGTTGGCCTTAATCTATAAAGAATATTTGAAATGTTGTTTAACAATAAGGACAATACTGAAAACTACAAACATAATGTTACTTGCTTGTTAATAACGAGCTAGACAGTGCGATCCAGAGAAATAAACATTCAGGAGCTAGAAAGTGGGGAAATTGACCCAACGTTTCACTCTATCTCGTGGAAATCAAACATCAGTTTTACTGAGAAAAATAAAAACTGCAACATTGCAGATGTCCTTGAAACACTAGAGAGCCTGAAAACTAAGAAGTTTAAAAGCGAACCTTGACAAAGTTCTAAATGACCAAACCAAATCTCGCCCCACTTGCCTCAAAGTAAATGTCAGAGTTCCCAACAAGTTCTTTCATTAAAAACACATTTAAACGGTGTTTGAATCTTATAATAAAGCCACATCGGGCTATCTGCAAAGTCCACCGAGGGAAATCGAATCCCTGATTTTTGCGTTGGCCATAATAAACGAAGGACGTTTAAAATGGTCAAAGTATTTTACTCACCCCCGTTCTGAATGAAGTGAACGTTTTGTATCTATCCAAACATCACATACAAGATACAATAAATGAGTTTCTGTAATACCTTCTGTGTTAACTATAATAACGTAACTTGGTATATGAAAACAACCATCTGACTCTACTGGTAAACACTGATTCGCTTCCATCTACTGTCATGGCCATATAGTGCTTCCCCCCAGTGGCTCAGCGGTATGTCTGCGGACTTACACGCTAAAATCCGGGTTTCGATACCCGTGGTGGGCAGAGCACAGATAGCCCATTATGTAGCTTTGTACTCAATTCAAAACAACAACAACAACCATATAGTGCCTATCAGAGTACCAACACTAAATGTCCGATTTATATCACGGTAATTTTCATATGTAGTCAACGTAAAGTTAGTTTATCTAAATTAATAGTAAGAAAGGGTATCATAAAGGGGCGTGTGTAATGCATGATCAAGTGAAATGCTGCATTTCCAATTCACGCGCATGCGCGATTGTAAAGTGGTCGTCAATTCTGAGTAAACAATAGTTCGTATATGAAATAAGGGCTGTAAGTTAAGAGTTGCGGATTCCAATCCCCGTTACAACAAACTCGCCCTCTCAGCCGTAGGGGTGTTATTATGTAAAAATCAATCCCACTGTTCGTTAATAAAAAAGAGTAGCTCAAGAATTAGAGATTGACAGTGACGACTAGCTGCCTTCCCTCTAGTCTCACACTACTAAAGTAGGGACGGCTAGCGCATTTTAATTTACATAAGGTTTAAATAAAAGAACATATGAATCAAGATGTACATGTATTTATTCCAAAGTTATACAAAAATGTTTAGAGGCAAGTAGTTTCTCGAGATTTGTGACTATAATGTAAATCACTTTCATGTATCAGCCCCCAAATATAGTCTCCCATCATGTTTTCGTCGTACGCTCCCAGGTCACAAAAGTAAAGTTTGAAGAAAAAAAATAGTCTTTTCTATTTACTTTAGGCTTAAGCAACTGGGAAATAATACTTTCTGTCCAGGAACAAGAAAAAGTAAACATTTTGTCACATAGTGTTATTTACCGAAGCTTGTCGATGTATTTTTTTCTCTTTTGGTAGAAATTAAAAGCCAGAAGTCTACAATGTATTGTTAATTTGCATCAAAAGTATCGTTTCACTCGGCTACATGTAAGGAAACTCGTGACGACTATGAAATCTCGTTTCACAGTTCTTTTGTGACCATAAAGAATTTGAGAGTAGCGTCACGAATAACGTTAACTAAAAGTTTCAAACTGGTTTGTAATAATTGAAAGTCCCATACTGAGACTCGTGCACGTATTATCAACAAGTTACTCTGGATAAACGTCAGTTAAATGTTATTGATTTTCAATAGTATCTTACCCAATGCCGATTACCAGTATGTGCTAACACTGATTGGTGTAAAAAAAAATTAACAGAGATTCCACTAAACGATCGTTTTTATACTCGAAAAGCAGATGGTTATATCATAGAAAAATGAAAAACATTACCTACGACATAATACGAGTTTAATGTAACAAAATTTCGGAAAGAATGCAATATGTTTGTTAGTTGGTAAGAGCAGTCTCACCTGAACGAAATTCAATCTTAGGAATACATATGTTAAAGAACAATACACTCGTAACAGCTTTAAGAAATAAACTGGATAAAGTAACTTTAACATATTGTTTGTCTGTATTCTTAAAATAAAATCACCTGACCAGAAGAACTGTTGGAAACATCAAGGTCAGATCTATAACCTACTTAAGATGACATGATGTTCCAAGTTATCGAGGTGAATAAATACCTGTGGCGTCAGGGGCGCCATTCTGAGAACACCATTTTGGCAAATTTCAGAATAGCACACTGAGGTGTTTGTCTTATTTTAAATCATAAACAAATATGTAGGTATCGTTGTATTTGTACCATTTGTTGATCACTTTCTTTCACAAATATGCGACTGTCTGTCCGGTCACAAAAGTCTCCTTACAAACTTCACGTGTCTACTACCATCAGGATCTACCACAGAACGGTCACAACCTACAGCACAACAATGTGACCAAATTAAAGAGTTGGTCAATATATACAAGGCTGACACTGACAGCACTTCACTAGCTGCAGTAGGTGAACTTAGGGCTGGTACAGATCACTTGTGAACAACAAACCAAAAAATATCATAGATGTATATGCAATGTGCAATGCAGAAATGTTCCCAGTCATATCTAGACTGTTGGAAGTATTTGTCACGCTGCCGGTGTCAACGAGCTCAGTGGAGCGTTCGTTTTTAACTCTCAGAAGACTCAAAACGTATTTGAGAAATACCACACTGAAGATTGATTGAATGACCTGGCCTCATTATACATTTACCGTGATATTAAAGTTGAACCAAAATGTATTATAGATGTACTGGCGTTTGAGCCTTTTATAGATATTCGATTGTATTTCTCTAGTTCTGACAAAACTTGCTGTATTAAAAGAATGTTCAATCAGAAATTTGTATTTGACCATTTGTTGTGTGAAATTATCTGTCATGCAATCGTTTATCCTAATGAAACTTCACAGGTGTCAACTGAACTTGTCTGAAAAGTTTGGGTCCATGGGGGTTAACCCCCAAACCCCATCTTGGCTACGCTCCTGGGGGGCGTTATGAGATATAGCAGCCAGTAGGTGGTACTACGCCGTGAACAGGGGAACCTTCAGAAAGATAAAAACTTAGAGCGAGAAGAAAGGTTTAGATACGAATTTAGAACAACAAAATTATGATTATTTATTATAAAAACTTGCCGATGTCTCATTTCATTTCAGACCCCCTGGTGTAACAAGTGGAATACTAAGGAAACTATTGTAATGCTCCAGAAAACATCTGGTAACAAACTACAATCTCAGAAAGAACCAACTTTACTCTCGTTTACAAGTTACCTGCATGGAATTTTAGGCTTAATTCGCATACACTTTCATTCATGTTAGTACTAACTGAGACTATCAGCAGGCCACACAGATGTTAGAGCTCACAAGTCCCATCAGTAAACGACTTTAAAACTCCAGTTCTCCCAGTAGGGCGCTTCATGAGACGCCATAGCGTAGGCTGCTATTGTAACTAGACAAACAACTTTCCCACGAAACTTATGTTTTAGTTTGAAATACTTTGCAGTTTTTACAGACACACTCTTAACTACTTTGTTTGGCGCTTTTGTTCCACACGTTAGCTTTCTTCGATGCATGCAGAATAAACAAGGGTTGTGGTGTAACAAATCTTAACTGGTTTTACGAGTCCTGTTAATGTCACCTTAAGTTACTTGTTCAGCCAAGACTTGACGTTTATCACACCGTCTCTGAAGGTCACTAGGAAATATTAATTCTGGATAAATTATTTCGTAATAGATGCCACGGGAAGAAACGAGAAATAAATTATCGCTAGTGACATCTCGTGAAGAAAGTTAGTTTCTTTGACTCTCTTGTTTCTGTTCTCTCTCTCTCTCTCGCAACAAAACTTTGCAGAGTCGATGTCATAAGAAGCGAAAACACCACTAGCTCAGCGGTAAAACTTGGGGCACACAATTAATTGGTTTCGATACGCATGGTAAATGGATGCAGCACTGTTTACATTTGTGGCAACAAAGAAGCAAAACCTGTGGAATGATTTTCGTAGATTACGGTCCATCAAGGAAGTGGAAAGTCTGCACTTTCAAATTTCATAAAATAAGGCTGGTTTGATTTAAATTTATGACGTTTTCTAATTAGAGCATGAATTTAGGCATTTACTTTGAAAGAGAACTAAACTCGATTGTATTTTGGCAGGACGAAAAGAGTTACAAAGCATACAGATATGATAACACTGCATCACAATTTTTTTGAAAAGTTTTTGCTGATTGTGACAGGTACCTGGTGGGTATGTACAAATACAGTTTTGGTTTTGTTTCACCACGTAGGAACTCTGAGAAATAGGCAGTTAACTGTTTACCGGTAATAACGTATTTAATTGCGTTTGTTTCTTATACGCTAGTAAGTTCAACAAAATTAAAAGTGTTTTGCTCCTAATTTTCGTTTGTATTCAATGTCCGGTGCATCACGTTGCAGTGTCCAACAGTAGTCAGCAAGCACTGACGGATACCAGTTACCCTGATATCGTTTTTCCATTGTAGCAATGTCCTGGTGAAACTGAAGATTTTGATGAAACGGTACGTGATGGGCAAATTTGGAAGTGATTTTCGTGATCAGCAGCCAAATATCTAAGGAACACCAACAGTGTTCAAGACGCAAAAAATTTGTGTAGTGTAACTTACGACTAGATCTCAAATAATTCTAGGTTCACGTTAACGAAAAAGAAATGCAAGCTACTACTAATATTAGCCAGTTTAACCAGTAATGTACGGTGTTTTAAGATGGCATTTATTCACACAATAATCGCGTATTTATAGACGAGTGTGAAGAATACAGAGTATCGACGCTATAAAATTTATTATTGATTATTCAGTTAGTTCTTATATTGCTATTATAACTACTACTGATTCATAAGTTTATAAGGATGTAACCATCGAATTTACGATAGTATTTCCGAAGCATGTTTGTTTTTGAGCTACACGAGGACTATCTGCGCTTGTCGTCCCTAATTCAGCAATGTAAGACTAAAGGGAAGGTAACTTGTCATTACCACCCACCGCCAACTTTTGGGCTATTTTTTTTTTACTGACAAATAGTGGGATTGGCCGTCACATTAGAATGCCCCCACGGATAAAAGGGCAAGCATGTTTGTTGTGACGGGGATTCGAATCACCGACCCTCAGGTTTCGAGTCAAGTGCCTTAATTACCAGACCATGCCAGGACCTTGTGCAGGATTTCTTCCAGGTTATTTTAAAATGTGTTAAGTTTGTTACCCGATTGCAGGAAACAAAAAGGGGCTTCACCTGAAAAACAGCAAGAAAAACATTACTTCAAATTCCCTTGATAAAATTACAATGTATACCAACTGGAATGCGAAATACCAGCTGCAAACACCCGACTCAGTATCGAAACAGGTATCTTACGGTTATAGCAAGTCACAATCAACTGATAACTGTCGTTGTTTGTTACTAAATACAAAGCTACACAGTGAGCTCTCAGTGCTGTGTCATCCGTGATTATCAAATAAACCCTGAGTTTTAAAATTATAAGCCCACAGACTTGTCCACGGGCCACCGGGTCACGACTGCTACGTCCAAGTGTCCGAGGAATTTATTGGTCATCCCAAAACGGAATTTCGTACTGTTCTTTTCGTTATCGTCCAGAACGAAACGAAAATAATGTAAAAATCCAGTTGTGACTATTAAGCCTTTTAGATATGTACAGTAAGAGTACCTTTTCGTTTGATTAATCTCAATTAGCCACAATAATATTTTCTAATTAATCAATTCTAATTGTTTTTGTTTTTCTGCTGAAGGTTCAGCAAAGGGTACTAACACTAATCGCAAAATCAATCCGAATGAGCAATATCAAATGGTTGTAGTAACACCAGATGTATCGATCTTATTACAGGACTATAATTACTTCACCACACCACTGACTGCAGTAACACCAGATGTATCGGTCTTAATACACGACTATTTTTTTTTGTTTGTTTTTGAATTTCGTGCAGAGCTACACGAGGACTATCTGTGCCAGCCGTCCCTAATTTAGTAGTGTAAGTCTAGAGGGAAGGCAACTAGTCATCACCACCCACCGCCAAGCTACTCTGTTACCAATGAATAGTTGGATTGATCGACACATTATAACGCCTCCACGGCTGAAAGGGCGAGCATGTTAGGTGCGACGGGGATTCGAACCCGCGATAATCAGATAAGTCGAATTACCACAATACATGTATTCACTAACTATTTAGAACTAATAATACACAATTCTTTTACCGTTATAGAAGGCTATCGATTCTGGTCCTTGCAGCTTTCCAGTAAACAAGTGTTCTGCTTCGCTGAGTTTTTCGTTAATCGCCAGGGGGCCCTCAAACGAAGTTGGTAAGTTAACACTAGAATATATAAGAATCAGTCAAACATGTGCTGATCATTTACTGATGACTTCCATGAGAAACAAAAAGTTATATTTATATAGGCTATACTTACATAGTTACTCGATGAATTACTGCCTTAACATGCAAATCGATTTCTTTAAATTTCTGGGGTCCGTGGGGTAAACTTACTTGTTTCAACTGTTGTTGGGATCCTCTTCACAGCCACCAAGAAGCTGGTGGGGCTGCCGGGACGCATGACCTCCATCCAACAGAACATGAATCAAATGACATCACATAAAAATATATTTGAATGCAGTTTTACCATTTTCTTGGTTAGAAATCCAACTATGCAACGAATAGCATATACATCTAGCAAAACATTATTTTTCGTTTAACAGTAGGATCTTCTTTAAACATTCGAAATATTTTAATAAATACTAAGTTGCCGTACTAACTGTAGTACGTAAAGTACTTAAACTTACTAACTAACGTTTTCCTCTTCTGGTAAAAATACTTGTTGTGTTTTGAGTGCAAAGCTACACAATTATAGCGTTGTAGATCCGTAAACCACCGCTAGAACTATTTTTCGTCTCCCTGATAAACTGTACAGTTTAATAATTTCAACATTAGCACCAGCCGTTGTCAGAGGGGCGAGATCTCGGCATGGCCAGGTGGTTAAGGCATTCGACTCGTAATCCCAGGGTCGCAAGTTCGAATCGCCGTCACACCAAAACATGCTCGCCCTTTCAGCCGTGGGGGCGTTATAATATTACGGTTAATCCCACTATTCGTTGGTAAAAAGAGTAAACCAAGAGTTGGCGGTGGGTGGTGATGACTAGCTGCCTTCTCTCTAGTCTTACATTGCAAAATTAGGAACGGCTAGCACAGAAAACCCTCGTGTAGCTTCATGCAAAATTGAAAAAACAAATAAACAGAACGGTGAGAACTTGTATTCATTAGTGCTTACGTGGGTGTGAAGATACAAATAAGAACAGCAAACCGAATAGATGAAATTACACTTAAATAAAACAAAGAAAACAGGAGATCAAAACTGCGTGTTCTTAATTGTATAGTAGAAATATCTGAAAAAAGAAAAACCAGAGAAACATTTAAATCCACATCGTTACTGTAAGTCATTAAGGAAAAAAAGACGTGATACAACACAAGTTTGTAACCATCACAGAAGAACAACGACACGAACAGTTCTGGAAAAGACTAGAAGATATAAACCAATCAACACAGTTTATTTTTCCCTTTTAATTGATTAAAACGTGCATAAATTACTTCACACATCAGTAAAGTAAGGCCACAGTAACACGTCCACTGTTTAGAGTAGTTTTTAACGGAGTAATTTTGGAAGCATAACCACGATAACTGGCATTTTACAACTTATTAATAAACAAGCCTTTCACCTGAGTACCAGCTCATAAGAACAAAATCAAGACAGATCAAGATCCGTATTTTCACATCACGGTGTTCTCAGTGGTCGAATCTTTTGGTTATCTTGAGCATAGCCTACCGAAGGTAGTAAAACCTTGTACGTAACCTATACAAGGTACGTATTGCAGCAAACAATACTTTTGAAGTAAATTATTGTTATGAATCGTGCTCTCGTGCGTGACTTTAGTCCATCCATAAATACCAAGTGCATTTTTAATTAATGTCCAGGAAACCAGGAAATCTGTCTCCTGTTGATTGGAAACACTCAAAACATTGCAGTGGAAGTGACTGAACACCATTTTACGTGATTATTTTAATACAAATGTTTATTGTTGTAATAACAGCAAGCGCTTGTCTGCTCCAGTGACAACGACTACCGCTCAACCGTAGCTTGTTTACTCGAGTAATACTGACAAAAGTTCAGCCTTAAACCCTTTTCCTTGGTCCAATACATGGAAACTATTAACGTGTTAGAATGACATTAAACACTTTCTGTGACTCGGTCAAAAGTGATTCAGTAAATGACAACTGGTATTATTAGAAAACCAAGCTTTCTGTGCTAAACATCACTGAAAGATATTTGACCAGTAACTCATCTCCCTATTTTTGTATTTAAACAAGTAACATTACGACAAAGATACTAATTTGATCCGTTGTTGTAATGGAACTTGGCATGGCTTAGCGCGTTAAGGCGTGCGCTTCGTAATCGGAGGGTCGCGGTTTCGCGCCCGAGTCGCGCCAAACATGATCGCCCTCCCAGACGTGGGGGGGGTTATAATTTTACGATCAATCCCACTATTCGTTGGTAAAAGGGTAATCCAAGAGTTGACGGTGGGTGGTGATGACTAGCTGCCTTCCCTCTAGTCTTACACTGTTAAATTAGGGACGGCTTGCTCAGATAGCCCTCGAGTAGCTTTGAGCGAAATTCCAAAAAACAAATTTCGTTTTCAAAGACTTGTCCTTTTATTTCAGATGATTTATCGTTATTTTAAGAAATTATTAAAAATGTATAATATTTACAGAACTCCAAGTTTAATTTCCCATACTTAACGTCTTAACTAACATTCCAATGCAAGAATCCTTGTTAAGAACACTTGGCTAAATACTTATTACAATGATTGTTATTGTGGAAAAAATAAGCCTGTTTACGTTGACTATGCAGTTTTCAAATTTATTTTTTTTGTCTACAAAACTAGGCTGCGTCAAGATGGACAAGTTAATGGATTTATATGAAAATTATTTGTTTATGTGTTTGTGTGCGCGTGTTCTTATAGCAGAGCCACATTGGACTATCTCCCGAGTCTTTATATTTTTTGTACAAACCTTATTTGTGTGGGATTGAAACAGGCATTACAAGTTTTGATACACTCGAGTTCCTCAAATCAAAACTCACGATGACCTCGCTTAGTAACTAAACTGTCAATTACTGACAAATGATAAATAGTTGTTGTGGTGGTTTTTAATAGTAGATTAAAAAGAGGTTTTCAACCTTAAACACTGGAACAGAATTTTATACACGACTCGGCCAAGTTTTTCTCGGTCTCGTGCGTTATTTACCTAAATTTTAATGCATTCTCTACTAAAGAACACTACGAAGATATTACGTCTTTAAATTACATCGAAAACAACATCTTAAGTCTACTTTAAAAGTTGCCATTTAAACGTGGAAACTTGGCGAACTACCGGTACACGATAGGCCTCAAAACTGAGGTTTCTTTGCAGTAAATCACAAAGCCACACAATGGGGAAAACTGTGCTCTGCCCACCACGGGTATCGAAACACGGTTTCTAGAGTTATGAGTCCTCTGTGCCTCTGGGGAGGGGGGGGCTGCAGACTTAAACCTGCTTTCTTCATACACCAACAGGCAAATTCGTTTGTTTATGAATTTCGCGCAAGCCTACTCGAGGGCTATCTGCGCTAGCAGACCCTAATTTAGAAGTGTAAGACACGAGAGAAGGCAGCTAGCTATCACCACCCACTGCCAAATCTTGGGCTACTCTTATTAACGAACAGTGGAATTGACCATCACATTATAATGTCCCTACAACGTAAAGGGCAAGCATATTTCATGTCACGGGGTTTCGAACCCGCGACTCTCAGATTACGAGTAAGGGTCTTGACCACTTGGCTATTGCTACAAAAGTTCGAATATTGGGTAAAAAAAAATACTCTCACAAACGATATTAGAGACCGGGTGGAAATGAATATTCTTTAATATCGAAAGATCACGAGAAACTTGTCAACAAAGTTTTCACTGCCGCCGAACTCTGAAACGTTAAACTGCTTCAACTTAAATTTAATTCTATCATCGAAGATAGCCCTAGGTCAGAGACTTGCGTCTCTTCACTCTTCTTACAAATATCTGATATTTATTCCTTTAAAAGAAGTAAGTACAAGGTGAAGCAAGAATTACCAGCCGCAAAAAAACAACTTAAGTGCACGATGAAAGAGGAATTAGTAACCATTAATAAATGAAAACTAGATATATATACTCAATGCACACTATGCAATCGGTGTCTTTAGGGAGACAACTTTTATATTACATGAAGTGAAGAAGTTAAAAATCCATACACATAATATTATTCATATTTTACATATTCATAGTTTAGTTACTTTAAAAACACTAAGATCTATTTAAATCGATGCTTTATTTTTAAAAAGTTGCTTTTCTACTGGTATAAAGTTTATAAATGCTTAGTAGAGGTTGTGTCAGTCTAGGCATACATTTGTCAATTGCTATGAATTATATATAGAGAGAGCTTAAGTGCACACAAACTATACTTACTGTACTGTTAAACAAATCTCCTGACAATTTCCAGCTGCAGTTTAACATTTCACATCTCGAACTAATGCGACCAAATAGCCCATAGATACAGTAAAACATCATAAACGTATCAGCTAGATACTAGCCATGTTTATTATCATTATAATAAAGTTAGGTCCCATCTAAAATAATCGTTTGTGGGTAGTTATGTATAAAAAGCCAGAAAAGATAAATAAAAAAAAAACTGGGAATTTAAATCCTACAAATATGGATAATAAAATAGTAAGTAAACAAAGCTGGAGATACTGTAGACATTATTTACTCCAGCCACAAATCCACATTTTGACTTCGTCAAATGTGATTATAGGTAGCAGCGTGAAACCAAAATCGAGAATTGTAGCTTGAGTAAAAAATGTCTACAGTATCTCGAGCCTTGTTTACTTACTATTTTTATAATCCATATTTGCAATTTTAAATTCCTAATTTTTAATTATATATATATATGGATGTGTGATGTTAGCATATAGTAATTAAAATTAACACTAAAGTTAATTGAAAGAAAATATTTAATTATTTTGATTATAATTGATATATAATATGATATAGTAGGAGTGAGCAACCTTGCAGACGAACACAGTCAACAATTAGCGAATAGCTTGCTGGGAAATAGCGCATGTGCTGAATATCTTCGTAGCCAAACAAGTTTTTTACAGTTTTGCAAGTTATATCCCACATAGAATTATTACAGTTAAAAACACAAACATAGAAAGTCTAGGGCAACGTGTCACTCTTTACATTTTAATAGAAAATAAATGCAACACGAGTGATTTTCGAATAGCAACCAATATGGCGTCTGGTGAAGAGCAGTTGTTTGGACGTCAGACTTAAGAATTACCCTATACCCTCAGATACTAATGTAGGATTGATTCCGCCGTCCTTCGCTGCGTTCGTAAGTACGCGATTTATTTCCATATATGTAACTAGGAAACAATACGCACAGATGTGATGTTTCATATCGTAAAGCTCTGCGCGTTCCGGTCGTCGAATTTTCCTTTATTTTTAAGTACATACGAAGTTGAAGTTGTTAGACAAGCCACACAAAACGGATGGATGTTACACGAAGCCTTTGATTTGGAAAGGCTTACATACAAGGTTGTAAAAACAAAAAGAAATATCATTACCTTGGTAGTAAAAAATTAATCTATTTCTAAAATCGACCAATACCAGTTTCTGTATGTAAAAAAAGTACATAAAGTTTATTGTCATACCGATAAAACAAAGATAAAACACGATTTTTCGAGTTCAACTTAAACTAGTTTTTAACTTCCTTACGTGACAATAGGGTTTTTCTGACCTTTTTTGCTCTTCCGTGTTTCTAATGTTGGTTCAACGTTTCTTCAAAAACAAAACCGCGTAAATGGTGCGTATTCATTTCGATCAGAGGCAAATAGAAGGGGTGGGAAACCGGCAATGCTCGCGGCTCATTTCTCGAATGGGTCCTAAAACACATTAGCATTGAAGATTGGTTTACTTTGAATTTCGCGCAAAGCTACATGAGGGCTATCTGTGGTCTGCCCACCCCGGGGTTTGGAACCCGGTTTCTAGCGGCGCGAGTCCGCAGACATACCGTTGCACCACGGGGGGAGCGTATTGTTGTCAAACCGAATAATGGAATTTTATACACACACACACACACAAATCGCAGCCCTCACCTTAGAATCTCAAATCGATTTCAAAAGGCAAAAAAAAAATGTTTGATTGCCTGAGAACCCGAGAAATCTCTTTTCATTCTTGGATTAAATATAGAACTATCACTTTTAACACGCGTAATCACTAGAACAAGATCCATACATGGCTTATATGTAAACTTCCCTTTCGGTTATGTTCCAAAAATTATGGAGAGACATGTCCTCCTCAAGATATTCCTAAAATATATGTATTAAGCTTAACCCTGAGAGTTCAACAACCGTATACGGGAAACTCAGACATAAGATGATTATTTTTTATTTTTTTCAGTACATACATAACAATTTTATTTTAGTTTCTAGTTGTTTTTCTCTCTCTCGGATAATTAATACCGCCAGGGGACGTTTAAGTTTCCTTCCTTCTTGACAAAGTTAGCACGTAGAATAAGACGTGCAATGACACGTGTCTAAAGAAGAATCCAGCGTTATTTCATTTTAATAGTACTAAATACTTGTAAAAACGTAAATGTTCGAGTGGGATAAAAGTTCAAACGTTCACGACGCAAACAAAGCTAGCTCAACCGTCTTTTAACTGTACGTATGCATATCAAAAGTCATGGTACATGTTTAGGACAGGTAACTTGCAAGTCACTGGAAAACTGATACGTATTTTTAACCAACCTTCCTTTGTGGGCCCTATATAAAAGAGTCACAACAAAAGAAAAAATTTAACATTTTGACATGACGCACACCGCTGCTGACGACGCTTTTCACATAATAGCTTATTTGGCAAGGTCTAGCATTGTGCAAGAAGCTTAGCACACAATATAGAATAAACTCCTTCTGCTAATATTATTGTGTTTGCATTTCTGTAATATCTCGCATGCTATGCTTTAATGTTAATTTGGCAACATCTTTACAACCTGATCTCAAATATTTTCAGACATAGGCACTTGAAATCGACGATGTTGTAATCACAACACAAAAACAACACCTTGATACTGCTGAAACAGGGGTGCTTTGGTACGAAATTATTCGTGTGTTTTTTCTTATAGTAAAGCCATATCGAGCTATCTGCGGAGCCAACCGAAGGGAATCGAACCCTTGATTCTAGCGTTGTAAATCCATAGACTTACCGCTGTACTGGCGGTCTATACGAAATTAAACTTTACTTAATTTTTAATACCGTACGTCAAAACGCTAAGGTCATCTTTTGTGCCTTACCTGTAGGGTTGAGGGTCAAATTCGACGAGACCGGGATGATAGCCGATAAATAAAATTAGCAACACCACCAAACTAGAAGCCGTCACTACACGACGTAGCACGCTTCCTTCTAAAATCCCATGAACATGAGGGTATTTGACATTTCTGAAAATAAATTAAAAATTGTACATTTTAATATTACTGAAATGGATCGATATTAAAGTAATAATTGGCTTTTAAAATCATAACTAATGTTTGGAACATTTTACTTAATCTGAGAAAGGTTGCTATATTTAACGAAAACAAAATTAACCTATTCACACACGACATTGCCTTCTTCTTACTTCCTACTAACTTTAAACTAGTCTGGGAGCAGCTTCTGTGCCTGCTATTTATTCAGCAAACGAACCATTGTCGTCATATTGACGTCATATATCCAAACCAATAAGAACAAGCCTAACATAAAAGCACGAGAGAAAAAAGAGTGAATTTGCGGAGATGAAACAATGAGTTATTTATTAACATATGCTTAATCAGCCTAAGTAGCCCAATTAACAACAACAAAAAAAAGATCTTCTATCTCTTGCTGTCTTGTCCATAAAAAAATAAAATTTTCAATTTCTCTAGATAAACGTTGTTCATTATCCCAAACACCCAAAAACATTTATAAATGAAATATCGGTATTAAGTTCAAACTGCAAACGGTAGACTAAAATTTTGTTGAATAAAATACTGGGGTTCTTTTGACTATTTTTAGTTCAGATTGAAAGTTGTAGTCGAAAATACACCACGAAAGATATGAGAAAAATGTGTTCCACTGGTTGAACCAAACCTGAACTTTCACGTAAACTGGTTTTGAGGTTCCGTGCAAGGCCAAACTTTAAAAACTTCACAGTAATACGAATACAAGCAAGTGAAACTAGCCACCTTCCTCGGACGAATATGAAACGTAGCCCTACCAGCCAAACTAAAATGGCATAGGTGTTAGTTGGTACGTTGTTTGTAGTTAACCGCAAAGCTACACAATGGGCTATTTGTGCTTTGCTTACCACGGGTATCGGAACTCGGTTTCTAGCGTAATAAGTTGTCAGATTTTCTGCTGTGATAACTGGAGGTTAGAGAATTTCATCTCTTGTTAAGAGGGTCGTTTCGTGTATCATCCATCAATATTTCGTCAATATTGTATCATGTATCAATATTTTTAATTTTGCGCAAAGCTACACGAGGGCTCTCTGCGCTAGCCATCTCTAATTTAACAGTGTAAGACTAGAAGGAAGACAGTTAGTCATCACCACCCACCGCCAACTCTTGGGATACTCTTTTAGCAACGAATAGTGGGATTCAACGTCACATTAAACGCTCCACGGCTGAAAGGGGGAGCATGTTTGGGGTGATGGGGATTCGAATCTGCGACCCTCAGATTACGAATCGAGTGCCTTAACCACGTGGCTTTACTGGGCAACGTTTTCTGTGTCACAATAAAAAATATAACAACAAAAATATTTATTTTAATACCAGCATAGTCCCAGTTTCTTTTTTCTTAAATATGAAAAGGGTTTGTGGGACATTTACCTCAGTCTAAATTCGCTATATCAGAACTCGCCTAGTGTTCCACTCCGGATTTGTACAAGCCTCTCAGATGCGATGCTGTAACTTTTTAGGTATCTCCAAAGTTTATTGCTTTATGTAAACGAACATTCCACTTTTTCAGAGGAAAAAAAAATCCCTGTGACGTCAGAATATCTCGTTTTCTACTACACTTCTCGTGCGTACCCTAACGAGCATTGCGTTGCTGTGTTGCTACCTTGCTTACAATTAATTTAAAAAAAAATCCTTAATTTCAGCAAATCCAGAATGTTTCGAGCGTTAGTTATATAATTCTGTTTAACTTTAAACATGAATTTATTCATTAGTTATGTAGTTTCTGGTTGCTATTTACACTCCAATATATTTTGTTCGAGTTTTAGTGGAACTGTACCAGAATTATGCAGAGATCTAATTACATTATTAATTATATTAAAGAGTGATTAATAACAAGAAGAAGTCACACTTCGACTACTTGCAAGATATCCAGAGTTTTTTGTTCACATGTGAATCTGATTTAAGATGATCAGGAACTGAGTTTAGAAATATTAGAGCATTATTGTTGATTTAGTTGGGGATTGGAGTTAAAACGTATCAGATGTGCTTACATACGTTTGGGTGGAGGTACCAAAAAAAATAAATAAAAATACTCTCTATGGACAGCTTCAAACAAGGGTGTTACACCTCAATCAGCCAAAAACATGTGATAGAAATCACTTCAACTGTTAACGTTCCCCCTACCTTTAAATTAGCCCGTTGTAACTACAAAATAAAAAGCATATAAAATTAGCATTTCAAATCTATCTTTCGTCTTCCACAAGCCATTTCCCGAAATGTTTTTCGTGCAATACCAGAAGCAACCAGTTGGGATGGGCGATGAGAGACGGAAGAATTTTTGAAATGTTATTTAAATATGCAATATAACACTTTAAAAGTTTTGATCTAACACAAATAAAAACAGTTGTCTTGATATTTTCACATATTTTAAGTCTAATGGTTTATAATGCTTTTGCCACCTCTCGGCGTTTTTATGAACAGAATTTATGTGTAAAATGAAATACACGAGCACCGGAAAGGTTATTGTTCAGAAACATCCTGCATAAAATACACATGGCGTAGTTTGTTTTAGGGTAATACCTGGGCCGTCATTTTTGACAAGCTGCACACCAGTGGTCTAATATACTCAAATTTAAAAGTAAAATATGGCCACATTGCACAAAAGTATTGTGAAACAACAACAACAAAAATGGAATAAAATAATTCTAGTGGCAAGAACACATGCCACGAATATACCCGCCAATTTGTTTCTCTGCTTTTGTATACTTCTCGCCCCGTGCAACTCCTGCATGAATCAATGTAAGTGTGAAACAAATTCAAACCAAACTCCAAACATTACAGAATACACTAATTACATCAGCATACAGAGTACCTAAAACCACTTCATCAAAGTTCATGCATAATTACTCAAATACACAAACAATACCAGATAGACTTCTACAGAGAACAATACAATATTTTGATAAAAATTGGCGAAAATATAAGTTGTTATGCGAACTAGACAGATATTGCATATATGATGAAGAGAGACATATCTTTCCTCGTTAAATCTATAAATTAGATCGTTAAGACAAAATCGTTTAAAATAATAATAGTAGTATTAGAATACAGATAAAATAAAACAGGCCACCTACGTTCCAGACTTATTAATTAAAAATAATAATAATAATAAATAAATTAAAGAACAATATAAATAGACATTGTCCTGAAAAGGACTTGACTAAATTTATGATATCACTCCAGCCATTCTGTATTTAAATCGAAAAATATATTAATCTGGCCACCCCAACAAAGTCATGGAAGGAGGAAGAGGTCTAGTGTACCTGACCCTCCTGGGTATACACATAAATATACCCAAATACCAGAGAGAGAGGAAGTTACATCCTGACTTTCCTGTGTATACACATAAATATACCCAAACATCAGAGAGAGAGAGAGAGTTACATGCTCGACTTAACTGACCGACAGAAATATATAATTTCAACTTCAGAGCTCGATGGTGTCACACAGAGGTAGTTATTTCATGACAGTAAACGTGCTTTGCATTGTCGATCCGAAGATTCGAGGTTCACGACTCTCTTCTTCATAAACGCGTTATTTTATCGCCTTTTGTGCGATGCAAAAGGGACAGTTGAATCGAATTATGCGATTGGCTAGGCACAGGCACACAGGGACCGTGCTCCAGTTTTGACTCACAGTGACCCGAATCTCTAGTTAATGTCTTGAAAAATCAGAACATAAAAACCATGACTGGTATCATACTGAAATGTTAAAAATTCCAGCGTCCATGGGCATGAATCCCGAAACTTTAAAGCACACAATAGCCCCTTTGCATCAGACAAGAATAGTTTAGAAAGTTACAGCGAGTGCCACTTGCTAGTTACCTTTCCTCTAGTTCCACGGTATCCAACGTGGTCGCCATTCGCCACATGAAGCGAAGTGACTATTGACTTGTGGCGAATTGGCGCTCTAGTTCTATCATCTAGACCCGGCATGGCTAAGCGTGTTAAGGCGTGCGACTCGTAATCTGAGGGGCCCGGGTTCGCATCCCCGTCGCGCCAAACATGCTCGCCCTTTCAGCCGCGGGGGTGTTATAAAGTTATGGTCAATTCCACTATTCGTTGGTAAAAGAGTAGCCCAAGAGTTGGCGGTGGATGGTGATGACTAGCTGCCTTCCCTCTAGTCTTACACTGCAAAGTTAGGGACGGCTAGCGCAGATAGCTCTCGAGTAGCTTTGCGCAAAATTCAAAAACAAACAAAACAAACATCTACATCACCCCTCACTGCCTGCAGACAGTTGTGAGAAGATGACTGCTCTCCGAAGTAAAGAAAAATAAGGTACTCCCATTTGTAGGTAAGTAAGTTAAAAACTTGCCTCTTGAAGTTAGCATTCCAGCCCCCGTTATAGTAGAAAGGCACTAATTGGTAGTCCAATAATATTAGTGAGTAAGCAGTCAACCTTTCTGAAGTATTCAATAAAAAATAATAAAATTACCCTAATTTGCTTGTACATTATATACTGTATTTTCTTACTTGCAAAATTTCGATTAGGTTCTAAAAACGTCATGGATGACTAGGTCTTGAAGATTTGTTTGCCAGTTATTCTAAAACTTGATTACTATTTAGTGTTATATATTTCTTTGTGAGGTGTACCACGACTTAGTGTTTTATGTTCCCATATAACATTAAGTAACAGTACATCTATTCTGTTCACTAGAACCTTACCAACTGAACCATAAATTTCAAGTGTTTCAATTGAAATTATAACACAGTAATTTGCATAACGTTCCTAAACGTTATTTGATTGTTATGGGTTGGTACACGAAACCTGAAGAAGATAAACTTAGGTTTGTTTGTTTTTCTAATGTACAATATTATCGTGAAACATCAGCAGGTGCATGACGCTAGAAATCGGTCTTCAATCCTCTTGGTGGGTAGGAACACAGATAGCCCACTGTGTATCTTTGCGTTTAACAACCAAATCAAATATTTGGAACATGTCTTCAAGCCTTGAAACAAAGTAAGCGAAACGTCGTGCCTAAAATTAACTCACTTGAAAAAGTGTTGTTCGCTGTTAAAAGGATCTTCCATTTCCCTAAAAATAGTCCACTAAAGATCTCATAATAGAAGATGTGTTTGAAAGTAGGACAGAACTTTTACATATGTGAATTTTAACTTTCATACGAGGTTTGCGTCGATGTGACTTTAAACAAAAGAAATAAAATTTAACGAGTTCCAACAACGTGTTTTGGGAAGTTAGCGCGCAAACGTGGTCGTTTTTTGTAGACGTGCGACTGGAAACCAACAAACCCCCATTGTTATGTCCACTTGTCTTAACTGTAGAAGGAAAATGAAACATGTTAGGTAGCAGTTATAACAAGTGGAACTTAGCAACATTTGATACATTCACCTTGAACTGAGGTTTTATGGTTACTGTTGTTTCTTTGTTTCTTATGTCTAAAAAGTGTTAGCGTTATTACTACAGTAATTAATTTTAAAGATAGTAACATAACTTTGTGTTTATCCACCATACAAAATATATATATCCTCAGCACTTATGAGTTAGAAGCCCATCTTGTTGATGTTTAACGCAACATTTAAGAGTTAAAAGAACATTCTCTTGATGTACTACAGACAAGTAACATTTGAGAGTTAAAAGATGAACATTCGGTTGATGTACCATACACAAGTAACATTTGAGAGTTAAAAGATGGACATTCTCTTGATATACCATACATAAGTAACATTTGAGAGTTAAAAGAACATTATCTTGATGCACCACACACAAGTGACATTTGAGAGTTAGAAGATGGACATTCTCTTGATGTACCACATATAAGTAACATTTGAGAGTTAAACAAACATTCTGTAGCTGTGCTACACACACTTAACATTTAAGTGTTAAAAGAACGTTATGTTCGTCTAGGACACTTTACCACTGCTAAAGGAATGTTGCAATTGGTTGTTTCGTTTTAAGATCTGCTACACGTATAGATATTGTATTATTGGATATTATAAAAGTAACCATAATCATGCCAAGAAACCTTGAACAGAATAATTACGTCTTAAAACTTGTGCCTTTGTAAATGTAAATCACAGAGGATGCACTCGCTGTGTAATAATACCCATTTTATCGCGACAGATTATTCATTATTAATGAGATTATTTTAATACAAATAATACTACTTGAATTGATAAACGAAACATAACTTGGAGGAAATCAGGAAATGAAACATTTTTACGCGGTGAAAGATAAATAAATAGAGGTTTTACATAAATTCATCATTGTATGAAAGTCAGTATTCATACGTTTTTGTTTGCAACGATATAGCTAATTATTAATATATTAGCTGGAGTAAACGTCTCTTGAACGGAAGTCATGTAAATTCATGATTAAAGAAAGGTTATTTCAGGTCATTAACAGTTGTTTCATTTATATGTGCTTGTAAAACAACGCCATAGAAACTACAAAACATAAAATGTGAAACCACAAATTTGCATGTATCTCACCATGGACCCAACAAACCACAGTACCAAATTGTGAAGGTCTATTGATGTTGTTAGGCTAGTTGTTTGTATTGAATACTTTGATATGCATGTTGATTTGCTATAAAAGTTTTTTTTTTATTCTTTAACTTTTTGATAACTTCTGTAATATATCAGCAAAATAATTAATTCAGAAATTATTTAGATTTAGATTTTTTTTTCATGAGAAGTTTTATGTACTTCATCCTAATATAAGTTATTGCACGTCACGTCCTGACTTTAGGCTAAACTATAAAACAAATAGTACTTTGTGTTCTCTTGTCGCAATGTGATAAGTTATTGCACGTCACGTCCTGACTTTAGGCTAAACTATAAAACAAATAATACTTTATGTTCTCTTGTCGCAATGTGATAAGTTATTGCACGTCACGTCCTGACTTTAGGATAAACTATAAAACAAATAATACTTTATGTTCTCTTGTCGCAATGTGATAAGTTATTGCACGTCACGTCCTGACTTTAGGCTAAACTATAAAACAAATAATACTTTATGTTCTCTTGTCGCAATGTGATAAGTTATTGCACGTCACGTCCTGACTTTAGGCTAAACTATAAAACAAATAATACTTTATGTTCTCTTGTCGCAATGTGATAAGTTATTGCACGTCACGTCCTGACTTTAGGATAAACTATAAAACAAATAATACTTTATGTTCTCTTGTCGCAATGTGATAAGTTATTGCACGTCACGTCCTGACTTTAGGATAAACTATAAAACAAATAGTACTTTATGTTCTCTTGTCGCAATGTGATAAGTTATTGCACGTCACGTCCTGACTTTAGGATAAACTATAAAACAAATAATACTTTATGTTCTCTTGTCGCAATGTGATAAGTTATTGCACGTCACGTCCTGACTTTAGGCTAAACTATAAAACAAATAATACTTTATGTTCTCTTGTCGCAATGTGATAAGTTATTGCACGTCACGTCCTGACTTTAGGATAAACTATAAAACAAATAGTACTTTATGTTCTCTCGTCGCAATGTGATAAGTTAAATATCATTTCATTTACATTGTTTTAGTTGTTCAATGATCATCTCAGTTTTTTTTTCATTGAGTTGCAGACAAAAACGAAATAAAAATTACAAAGGATATCATTAAAGTAGTGTTTCAGTTAAGCCTTATCTTTACGTTTATTTATTAGGACTAATGCTTAAATTGGTCAAAAAAGACCGACTGTCATTAACTCAAGAGTCAGATAATATTTTATTACTATTGTACAAGTGGAACGCGTAGTATTTAAACTACGGAGCTATATAAATGTGAACTGTAATTATTTTATTGAAAAGTTACGTTTTTCACTTCATATAGTCTTCCATTCGTTGCGGTTAAATGACGAAATCCATCGTTAAAACTACGAGGTCTGTTCAAAAGATACGCGGACTGACGTCATAAAACAAAATGTACTTTATTTAGAAGTTAGAGGTCTGGGACCCCTTCAAAGTACTCTCCTCCCCAACGCACACACTTATCCCAACGGTGTTTCCACTTGTTGAAACAGTCCTGGTACGCTTCTTTTGTAATGTCCTCCAGCTCCTTCGTCGCATTTGCCTTAATCTCGGGAATCGTCTCAAATCTTTTTCCTTTTAAGGGACTTTTGAGTTTGGGAAACAAGAAAAAATCGCAAGGAGCAAAGTCAGGTGAGTATGGGAGTGGGGAAGAACAGTGATCGAGTGTTTGGCCAAAAACTCACGAGTTCTGAGGGCTGAATGGGCTGGAGCGTTGTCGTGATGGAAAAAACCAGTCGCCACTCCTCCACATTTCTGGCCTTTTGCGACGGATGGCGTCACTTAGACGTTTCAGAACTTCAAGTAAGTCTGGTTTACTGTGGAGCCTTCGAGGAGGTACTCGTGGTGAACAATACCCTTAGCATCGAAGAAAACTGTCAGCATCACCTTGACCTTAAATCGAACTTTGCGAGCTTTTTTGAGTCTGGGGGATGTTTCACCCATCCACTGGGACGATTGGATTTTCGTTTCAATGTCATTATCATAAACCCATGATTCATCACCTGTTATGATCCTTGACAAGAAGTTTTCATCTTCTTCTGAACGATCAAGCAGTTCCTGACAAACCTGGACGCGATAGGCTTTTTGTTCGTCCGTCATTAGGCGTGGCACAAATTTCGCAGCAACGTGGTGCATCTTCAATTTTTCGGTCAAAATCTCGTAACAAGATCCAACTGATATCCCACACTCTTCAGCAAGCTCCCTGACAGTCAGACGTCGATTTGCCCGCACTAAGGTGTTGATTTTGTCGACGTGTGGGTCGTCAGTTGACGTGGAAGGACGTCCAGGACGCTCATCATCTTCAATGGACTGTTGACCATTTTAAAACGTTCATGCCACTTAAAACATGCCGTACGCTTCAAAGAAACATCAGGGTTAACCCTGTAAGCCGTATTAAGCATAGCAAAATTTTCAGTCACAGATTTTCCAAGTTTAACACAAAATTTCACAGCAAGTCGTTGCTCCTTCAGGTCATTCATTCTGAATTCCGCCAAACGAAAAAATCGCACTTCACTTAAAACCGCGTAGCTAATACACAAATGAAGATATTTGCAATCGAGAAATGTCGTCGTAATCAGCTGATCTGTGCGAACCTAGCGGATTCCCCTGGAACCAACTGGAGCCGCGCAATTCAAACAGTCCGCGTATTTTTTGAACAACCCTCGTAAACTGCTCTTTTGACGTTCAGATTAAAATTTTCGATTAATGTTTCCCATTATTTTCGTCAAACATTCAAATATGTAATCAATAAGCTAGTGTAGAATTAATTTGCTTTGTTGTAATTAGTTCTTAAATTACAAAATAATTTGCAGTAATTTTGCTATTCTAAAAGTATTAAATTACATGTCAGATTAAAATAATCCTTCAAATATGTTAAATTTTAAATGCATACCTTAAACAAGTGATTACATTAACGAAAATACAATTAACTGTAGCATGTAAATCAAATAAGCAGTTTCTTAATTTCAACGCAGGCCCGGCATGGCCAGGTGGACTAAGGCGGGTTCGAATCCCAATCGCACCAAACACGCTCGCTCTTTCAGCCGTGGGGGCGTTATAATGGGATGTTCAATCCCACTATTCTTTGGTAAAAAAATTGGGCGGTAATGACTAGTTGCCTTTCCCCTAGTATTACATTGCAAAATTAGGGCCAGCTAGCGCAGATAACCCTTGTGTAGCTTTACGCGAAACTAAAAAACAATCAAACAAGAAACAGGAGAAGAAAGATCAACGGCGTTTAGCCAACTTTACGTGGCCTTTTCCAGATGAACTTTCAAGGAGAAAATTATTGATTTACAATTCCAAGGAAAATTAAAAATTGTTTGTTTGTTTTGGAATTTCGCACAAAGCAACTCGAGGGCTATCTGTGCTAGCCGTCCCTAATTTAGCAGTGCTAGACTAGAGGGAAGGCAGCTAGTCATCACCACCCACCGCCAACTCTTGGGGTACTCTTTTACCAACGAATAGTGGGATTGACCACAACATTATACACCCCCACGGCTGGGAGGGCGAGCATGTTTAGCGCGACCCTCGGATTACAAGTGCACGCCTTAACGCGCTCGGCCATGCCAGGCCAAATTCAAAAATACTGATGATAGTTTCACTGCCATGGTGTGTGTGTATATATATATATATAATGTGAATAAAATTGTTATTACTTGATGTACAGGAAGGAACATTTACAGAATTTTCTAAACACCCCTGATTTATGAGGGGATATATATACTGATTTTTAATAACAGTACCTTGTATGAATGAGTTTATGCAACTAATTTTTGTGGTTTGGCAAAGCTAGACGAGGACTATCTATCCCTAATTTAGCAGTGTAAGACTAGAGGGAAGGCAGCTAGTCATCACTACCCACCGCCAATTCTTTTATAAACAGTTAGTGGGACTATTTATAACGGCTGAACAGGCGAGCATGTTTGATGTGACAGGGACTCGAACCCGCGATCCTCAGATTGCCAATTGAGCGTCCTAACCACATGGCTACGCCGGGACTGACGTGTATGCGTGTGTGAAGAAGGGCAATCAGAAAGCTTTGTTTGTTTTGGAATTTCGCACAAAGCTACTCGAGGGCTATCTGTGCTATCCGTTCCTAATTTAGCAGTGTAAGACTAGAGGGCAGGCAGCTAGTCATCACCACCCACCGCCAACTCTTTTACCAATCAAAGACTGTATAAAGATATAAATTAACGGATGCAGAAAAGTTCCGAGATTTGATTTGTTTCGTTTTGTCTCTACATATATATCACGGTACTAGAAACACTATGAAAAATAGTTTTGTTTCCTACTCTGGGCTATCTGCGGGTAATCGAACCTGGATTTTAGAATTGTAAGTGTTTACAATAATCGCTATCCAACCGGACTTTGAAAACTGATGGTATGCTGTTTTGGCCTGTAGCATGTGATGCTTGAAACAGCTACATCTTAAAATATCATGACGTAGTTGCAACTGCTGTGACAAAATATGGTACTTTTTCAAGGTAAACGAGTGAAATTGTTTTCTCAGTTGAGTGCCTCGGGCTACATCAAAGCATGAACGAGCGTTATTGTAAATATATATATATAGATGGCCGTAAAGTTTTACTTAAAGAGTAAATTAAGCCATGTGTAAGGGCTATTTACTTTTAATAGTACGAAACAATAGACTAGAGTGAAGGTAGCAGCACATACCGCCGGCCCTGCATGGCCAGGTGGTTAAGGTACTCAACTCATAATTCGAGGGTTGAGGGTTCGAATCCCAGTCACACCAAACACGCTTGCCCTTTCAGCCGTGAGGCATTATAATGCTACAGTCAATCCACTATTCGTTGGTAAAAGAGTAGCCCAAGAGTTGGCGGTTAGAAGTGATGAATAGCTGCCTTCCCTCTGGGGCCCTCCACTGGCTCAGCGGTATGTCTGCGGACTTGCACGCTAAAATCCGGGTTTCGATACCCGTGGTGGGCAGAGCACAGATAGCCCATTGTGTAGCTTTGTGGTTAATTCAAAACAACAACAACCCTCTGGTCTTACACTGCTAAATTAAGGACGGCTAGCGCAGATAGACCTCATGTAGCTTTGTGCAAAATTCCAAAGAAACAATCCTCTCCCAAAGAAAAAAAAATTTTTAGTAAATATCGCTCTAAGTTACTAAAAAAGGGTATAGAAAACAATACATAGATGTTTAATCGATACAAGTACACAGTGAATGGTATTCGATCTCCCTCGTTATGATTAAAGAAAATAAATGCGACTGATAGTTAATAATTAGAATGCAACTTAGTTGTGCTATAAATAACTTTTATCAAACATTTTTAAATTGTGTTCAACTATTTCAGGAAGACCTGCTTATCGCATGATTATGGGTATTTATAGCAGCACGAGAAAGGTAACCCAAATTAAATGAGGTGTGCAATTTTACTTCTGCCACCATCTTGTTTGAATGATTTGATTTCGTCTTACGAATTTATAGAATATCCGCTGTTCAACCACGAGACATTATATTCTGTAAAACAATGATCTACAACAGTAATTGGTGCAAGATACACACAGATATTCTACAGATTAAAATAATTGGAAAAACAGTGGTGCTGAATTTCACTGGAATACTGAAATCTCTGAATACATGTAAACAACACAAAATGATGGATTAGGATTAAGAGAGAAAAACGGTCACTCTTATAACTCAATAACAAATTTAAAGTGATTTGTATTTTGTATTATTGCGCTGGTTACAGTTCGGCTCGCTAGTTTCAAAACCCAGTCGATATCTTTACAATGTTACATAAATCTGAGTCGGGTGTATATAAACCCGAAACATAGCAGGTAGGTTAAGTAATTTAACTGTAGTAACTTTGTTTTGAATTTCGCGCAAAACTACACGAGGGCTATCTGCGCTAGCCCTAATTTAACAGTGCAAGACTACGTAACGGATTATTTTTTACAAGTTGCAGAACCATAATGTACTCGTATTAGTAAAACTGGTGATCCGATACAGAAAAAAAATACCCATTTGTTAATTAAAATGCTTAAAAGATAAAGACAGTCACAGTCTATACATTGTCATTTACTGTACAGGAACTTGAAAACTAAAAAGTTGTCACATTTCATATGTACATATATCATAAAGCCTGGGAGTCAAACTCAATCGACTCTCTCTCTTTTTCAGGTGCCCCCCAGTGGCTCAGCGGTGTCTGCGGACTTACAAGCTAAAATCCGGGTTTCGATACCCGTGGTGGGCAGAGCACAGATAGCCCATTGTGTAGCTTTGTGCTTAATTCCAAAACAACAACTTTTTCAGGTATTTTGATAATACGGTTTCGTTTAAAATACACGTGTTAAATGTGACAGATTCGTAACTAAAGAGAGTTGTATTTGTAAGATTACATTAAATACGAATAAATAAAACCCCCAGTCACAGAAAACAATTTATTACATACACGTCTGTACACAAGAGCTATGCATTAAGCACAGAGCTACTGCTAGAGTAAACCTTATTATAATATTAAATATTACCAAGGAAAGAATTACGTATACATATATATATATATATATATATTTCACTTCATAAATTTTTTAACCCACCTTTTCTTTAAAGTATTCTGATATATGGAATATTTTTCACAATATATTATGCATTATTGTACTCTCCGTGAAAATTTTCATTTTCTTGAAAGAATTATACCTCAAAACTACCAGCTGTATTCATCATATGGTAAATATGTTGAGCTCACTGGAGAGGATATGTACATTACAGAAATTTAATTTGGCAAGAAATCTCAGGTTTTATTGTTAAATAAAACCAAGTTTTATCAATACCCGCATTCTTGTAACTCAGTATAATATTTTAGATCGATTAAGCTGTGTCCACACTAGTGACATTTTAATAAATACGTAAAATTTTATTAGTCGTCTAAATAGGGCCTTATGCGTACTTGAAACAAAATTTCACCACAACCCTTTTTAGACTAGTATTAGCAAAACATGATAATTGCAATTTACTTTTAATATTGAGTTTCTCATTCTAATTTCAGAAACGAAAGGCAAGAATATTTACAATTAACTTCATAATTATTCAATATCAAAACTGTTTATAAATTCAAAAAGTTAGATTTTTTTCGATTCTCTACTTGGACTTTTGTCCTATCAAAAACGACTATCAATAAGTTTTCTGGAAATTCTTTCAATTTGTTAATTAAATAATCATGGTAAACTCTACATACCTACAAGTTTTAATTGTACAGTTTTCACTTTTGTGCTCACATAAAATGTTCAAAAACAAAATTATAAAATAAATAAAAACAAGTGGCAAGAAAACACTTGCTTTAAAATTTCTTGAAATTACTCAAGCATCAATGAAGATTATTTAAATACATTAATTCTTGCAGATGAATATGTTTCCAACAATTCTCGATAAAATTTGATCATCTGTACAGTTAGGCCTAAATTTCTGCTCCACATTCGTAAGGGGTAAGTTAACATCAACAGCTGGAAACTTCAAGCGTGATATTGCACTTAATAATAGTCTTAAATATTTAATTGTAACTATTTCATTTCACACTCTTAAAACTACACCACAATATTACATTTACTAGCAAAATTTTTATTGACAACGTTAATTTGTGATCCTTCGAGAGAGAACTATTTTGGGAAACGAGGATAAAAACCTTCCTAAAGTTTGAAGACATTCAGTCATCTAGGTATAGGCCTAACTATCACAGTTGCTGGGCTCACACTGAACTATAAACATCGACACAAATATATTTCAAAACAAGCATTCAAACTGCGTTTAACATTTTTGGAGCCTACAACAAACTCAAATATACGCGCATATCAAAAAGCAAAACAACATAAAATATTCAGATTTGTCAAGTGCTAGCTTTACCACTCAACGTACAAAGTAGTAACACAATAATATGCAAAGAATAAAGGGACAGAATTGTTAATGTTCTTATTTACTATAAACGATAACACATAATACAGTACAACTAATTCCATGTTTCACTTACTAATACAAAACCTCAAACGTTATATATGTATCAGATGCATTTTATCAAGGTGGTAGATAACACAGTTTATAGACTATAATCATAAATACCGTACTTCGTTGAGTACATGGAGTTGTACAAATGTACTTGCATGGCTTAATAGCATTTTTTTTTTAAATCGGGGTTATAAATTAGACTATTTGTACAAATAAATCTCTGTATAATGGGCTAAAAAACTGAAATGTCGGGCACATTATCTGACAGTAGTTCTTCAAGTATTTAAGAGTTATTGGTTTTTCAAATCTAAGATATCAAAATGTTTAAAAATCTTGCAAGGTACTCCATATTTTATCAGACATGCATATCAAATTTAATATCAAAAAGAAAAATAACTTTAAAAAATCTGACTTGACTTTTCATTTCCAGAAAATGTTTTTTTCGTTATCTGTGCCAGTAATTTCTAACACGTTTGCGTTTTGATCACTTATCGCCCTTCACACATAACAAAAGTCAAAATAATCTGGGGGGGGGACACATTTATAAAGGGTTAAATATAGCCTGATTGTATTAATGCATATATAAGTTTAGTTCTATTATTTGGATAAAACCTACTATTATTACAAAGATTTGGTTATAGTAAAATTAGCATTTTTCTCTCCCTACTAGTCATGCATCCACAACGTGGCTTAGCGTTCTTTTTTGTTTTTTATATTGGGATAATAAATTACTATTCGTATAAATAAATCTGTGTAATGAACTGAAAAACTCAGTATAACATATGTCATGTGTAATCTTTGAATAGCTAATGAAATTTGTAGTAAGTCACCAACTTACGAATCTTGTTGTTTGTTTTCAGCCCAAGATAAAAGTAAACAATCCATAACCTATCTCATCATGCAAGAGCACCTTCCCTGCTAGACTAGAAGAAATATTCAGCAATCTGTCCTTTAGCCTACTTCTAACTAGTTATTACATACATATATAAAATATTGAAAAAAAAAAGTCTGTTGGAATGCTTTAGGGTTCTTCATAGTAGTAACTTTGTCGGGTAGGTGACTTTTTCTTATGATTGATTCTATTAGTTGTGTAGAAGTTACACTATTAACTTTGACTTTTATAGCTGTGAAAATAAAAATTATCCTAAAAAACGATAGCAGTGAAAATTATGAGCTGGACTGAGAAAATATTACAATGCCCAAAAATGTTATCCAGTTTAAGTTTGTACTTATCTAAGAAACAAAAAATACTTAACACAAAACTCATCTCCAGTAAAATACATTCATACATATCTCAATCTACAGGAATCATATTCATAAAACTACTGTTAAAATGGCACTGAAATCTTATATAATTTATATACTGCTGATTATTAATATACTGATAATATAACAGACTTATGAATAAATTATATTCTTTGTTTACGGTTTCATTTTTTATGCTAAAGTGATAAAGATCCCACATTAGTAGCATCAGCTGTATCTTATTATTATGGAATGTTTTAAATACAACCAAAGAAAAGCTGCAGTCCTTTTAATATGTATCCATATTCGTGTCTAGCCTTTCACATATCTGAAAAACTATTTGAAATTAATATTTTCCTACTCAAAAAAACAAACAAAAACTATTATACAGTGCACATCATATATGAAAACACTATAATACTCTGTGATAAATGACTACAATGAGTACATATGGTGTACTCTAGTAAAACAGTGTAAAGTTTCTATTAATTACACTAATAGTGATAGCTGTCATCTTGTATTTACACATTTGCAAAAGAAATACATGTATATTCATTCACTTGATGTGAAACATTTCACAGTTTCTTCAAGTATGTTTATAAATCTCTATATACACACAAAAATGACAATCAATGTACAGAAAAGGCCATGTTTGTTTTCGTTGTTAGAGAATTGCCTGATTTGATCAACTAGTATTAAGCATAGGCTTAGTTCCCAATTCAGCTTCACTAAGTAGTTTGAGCATTAGATTAAACACAGGGAATGCTGTTGGTGAAGTTCACAAAAAGAAAGATACCAACTTACAAAATTCATGAATACTGACTATACAAAGTACACTCACTGTACTTCTAACACACTACACCACTAAGAAACAGATATGGGTGATGAAAAAAAGAAAAACTAGGCAGTAAACTGGTTAGGAGGACAGAATACTAGATATTAAAATAGCCAAACTGCAAACTAAAATATAAGATATTCTAAAAAATCTCCTAACTACAGATATCCAATTACTACATGAAATAAAATAAAACTTCCAACAAAGTTGGTTAATAATACAGCCATAAGTATTTCCCTACAATATATGTGTATTGGAAATTAAAGTTGAAACACTGATCAACAAACCAGCCACATCAGTACAAACATACATCAAGTATCATAAGGCCACTTATGTTGCTAGGGTGATCAAAATATTCTTTGTTAATAGCCAATCAATTAATTTTTATATAATATTTTCAGTTTCAATGATTACAACTTAAACTCCACGTGATGAAAGAAACCTATTTTCTCACATAATTTATCACACAGTGTCACGTATGACAGAAACACAGTTGTGGTTTATAAACCCCTTAGTAACATCAATACAAAATCTTATGCAAATTTTACCTCTCTCTCTTTAATTAAATTAAACTTCAAAAGTTGATAAATCTCAAAATGTTGTGTATGAACACTGAAACTGTATTCCTGTACAAGGTCACAAAAGAAGTAATAATTAATAACTGTGTTATCAACACACAGCACATAATAAGTTAAATATAACACACAAACAAACATTTTTATTATCGTACTCCCAGACAGATTAAAGTATTTCTTGTAAGGAAGAAATTAAAAATACAGCAAATGCACCAAAAAGCTCACTTTATGACAAATGAGGAAAACAGCTTATAAAACTTCTTACCAACTATATGATTGACTTATTTCTGTTTGATGTTACTTGACAGAAACCAAATACTGTTAAAACATACAACTAATTTTCTGAATTTCTTTTCATGAACATACAGAAAGGTTTCTAATGATCATATTCTGAAAGAACGTGTTAACGGCACAACGTAAAAAAACAAAGAGAACAACGTTTCAACCTTCCTAAGTCATCTTCAGCTTAACAAAAAGACTTAGGAAGGTCAAAACATTGTTCTCTGCTTATCAATAAAAGTATTAATTACCATACTAGCTGTTCTGAGATATCTTTTCTTTTTATTTCAAGTGAGTTTCTCATCACCAAGAAAAGTACACTATTTCTTAAATTTGGTTCATTTGTACCTGGTGTGCTTATTATGCCTGGAAACAACAAAAAATTGTGATGGTAATTGCTGAAAACCATGTTATCATCTGAAACTAAAACATTTTTTCTGCAGAGTTTAAATATTTTCATAAGATTTTTATGGTTATAAAAAGCCAGTGTAGTTTGAATTATGAGGATAGCTTCATATTTTTCATGAATTCACATTTATATTTATGCACACCTTTCTTACAGATTTAATAATTAGTTAAACACATCGTAAACAGCAATATTAAAACATTTGTTTCCATTTGTTTTGAACAAGTTTTTGTTATATGTAAAATTATTATGCAAATAATAATGTAAACGTTAGAAGGGGACTGCATCTACTTAAACCTGAAATTAAAGTTTTATTAATATAATAAAACACAAAAATGCTAACATTTGAGCCTAAAACATATTCACATTTGAAAAACGACAACTGTTCATTGGGTGAAAAAGTACGCAAAACTATTTTATTTAACATTATAATACCCATCCTGAAAAAACAAACTTTTAGAAATTGTTTAAGACGTGCTTTTATAACAGCAAATAGGCAGTACTTTTAGGTTGAATTTACGCAAAAAAGTTGTTCACAATACTGAACTGAACATTACAACACGTGACCCAACAGATGATCTCTGCATCATACCAGTCATTAAAATATTTGGAGTGAAGTATCACTGAGAAAGTGATAATGTATTTTGGTAACAAAGAAATGATGGGTTATGTGTCATGTACATATCACTGAATTAAACATGAAGGTATCAAGAAATTGGCATTAGTCAACTTAGGAATCAAATGACTATACTTAGGACTATAGCAGAAGCTGAAAACCTATAACTACAGCAGAAGCTAAAAACCTATAACTACAGCAGAAGCTGAAAACCTATAACTACAGCAGAAGCTGAAAACCTATAACTACAGCAGAAGCTAAAAACCTATAACTACAGCAGAAGCTGAAAACCTATAACTACAGCAGAAGCTGAAAACCTATAACAATACTAGTGGTTTGAATGTAACAAATGCTTCTGATCATATGTGAAACAACAATAACAAATATCTTTGTTAACATTCAATGATGTGTAACCTTCTAATATTTGCTTGAAGAGTTTGTAAGTATATCATTCCCACAAATTTTTAGTTTGGGTTTTATAAATATTGGTATTACAACAACAACAAAAAATGCTTAGAAACTTGCCCACAACCTTGAATTACATGTGTGCTTTGAGGCTGTAGCGTTATTGTTCAAGTCTTGTGTCAGCAGCCCATGGTTTTTCACTACACGAAGCTCGCTCCTGTGCACTGCACAGTCAACATTTAACAGAAAGATTGCATTGTACACTAGAAAAACAGTCTGCATGCATAAAAGTTCCATTTAAATTTTTAGAGAGAATAGCTGATCACATAACATGATTGGATTTTTTTGCATGTCATTCTTGCATGTACCATCAAACAGATCCTGAGCTGGTTGGTTACTTAGGGTGCAGTGTACATTTCAAGGCTGCTTTATTTCTTAGTAATTTGTTACAAACCCTCAAAATTTTCTTATTTTCTGAAAGACTGCAGACTCCATAATTAACCCACTAGAGTTCAGGTTCTGAGCAGAAAAATTGCACATCTGGACATTTTCACATTAAGCTTATTTGTAGTTTTCACATCTTTTGGTCTAACATATATTGTTCTTTAACTTTTTTTTTTCATTTATTACAGTCAGTAGCCACACAAAAGTTAAATTTCCTGACCTGATAATATAAAATTGGATTCCAGGTGCAACAGAAACTACAAAAACCCACTCATGCTGCAACTGCAGATATTCACCCTACTAGACAGTTCAAAACATATTATGGTATTACATCAGATACAACTGATATTGCAAAATATTTAAGTTATATTCAAATGAGTGCTAGCAAATTCAACATTATCTCATTAACAAATGCCTATATGACAGGATACTCAACTTGGTAAATAGTTTTATTTTCATGTGGGTAATTCTAGTTGTTAGATACATTTAAAATAACCAGTAACAGCCTGTGAGTGGGTGGATTATTGCTGGTTGATTTTCTTATTCATCACCAAACTTACACACTACACTGCTTAAAATACAAAGAAAAAGGTTTGGTGTACAGTGACATTAAAGCAGGCACAGGAGAAGAACTTGGCTGAGTATTAACAACCTTTATAATTAGCAAGGGTGAAGAGCTTGACCTGTATTAACAACCCTTTCATAATTAACACAGGTAAAGAGCTTTTACTGTTTCATACTCAGCATAGCCCTACTCGTGGTCGGCTAAGTATTCATAACCTGCTCTTAATCAGCATTGTCTTGCTAAAACTTTAGTTCCATAAATTTATTTTGTACCTAAGAGACAACGTAGTCACGAAAGGTAGACTAGATCAGATCTATCCCACCAGTAGTTATTTCAATACAAAAACATGGCCCTTAGAATCCTCAAATCCAAGCAGAAATTTAGTTAAATTTTTTCTTTCTTTCTTTATACTAAAACCATAAGAAATAAAATTTCCAAAATTAATCATTTCACAACACTTTGGACTTATAAGCTCCTATTATTTCTATTTCAACTTCTAAGAAGTTATTTTTAATCATATATTATACTCTAATACTTAATTCTTTTAGCTATTTTAAGTAAATAATTATGACTAGTTATTCATAAAATATATATCTTTGTTCTACGTATAAATTCCATTTTTAAGAATGAACCATGGAATTTTTGTTGCTGTAGAAAACGTTCTAGACATAAAATAAGAGCATTTAACAGAAGGGTTACTATGTGTATAAACTGTCACTCAGAGATCAAAGTTATTATATATCTAATTTTCTATTAAATTAACTGGGATTTCTCTGCAGAATTAAATGTTTGTTCCTCAACTTAAGTACTGGTTCCAAAACTCAGCTGCATAAATCTGATAATACAGTCATGAAAAAACACAAAAACTTACGTGAAAAAATATTTGTAAGAACTTGAGTTTATTTGGAATATTCGGGCCACTGACTTGTTTATACTAATAACAGATCCTAAATCATATCTAATGGAGCATACAGTTGTATATCACATTAACATACACTATGACTGAAGAGACCAATGCAACTGAAAAAGTGTTTGAGCATTTCAAGATTACTAATTAGACTGGATTTTGCCATGTGTTATTTTCGTTGAAGAGCAGTGTTAAAGGACAGACCTTCATAAAATTAACCAGGATGAAGTGCTTGTGAAAATAGGTGTAAACCAAAGACACGCGCCTTTAACATCCAAAAAACGTATTTCTTGTTTTTTAAACTACTACAATGTATCATTATGTACTCAAGAAAAAAACAAATTTAGATTTTTAAGTATAGTTTTGTGTGTTACGTCTTCAGTATGGATATGGAAAACATTGTACTATTATGAAACAAACAATAAAGCCTTATTTTATATTTTAGACTGAAGGAACACCAGCAGGTCTTATAATCGTTAAGAAAATTGAAATTTTCAAAAGTACAAGCTTCTAGAAGAACCTAAGTGATCTCCACATGCTTTGTGTGTTCTAGGGAGGCACTGTTCAACCAGTAATGTACGTCAGGCTACGTATGCTTTGTGTGTTCTAGGGAGGCACTGTTCAACCAGTAATGTACGTCAGGCTAGCAGTTTGTATTTCATTCAGTGGGAATCATATTAAAGAGTTGCAAGCACCTCTTTGGTTTCACAACAACTTTGATCAAAACTATGGACCCTTTATGTACTGACAATATGCTAATTAAACACAGAAAGGCACAAGGTGTAAGAGAAGAATAGAATAATATCTTTCACATAAAAAAATCATTTTACCATGATAATATATTTCTTTATATATATATTTATATATTACAGTTAAATAGTAAACTATTCTAAATCTTACACTAATCTATAACAATAGTTTTAAGACGGGGTCGTTTTGGTTGCTTATGACTTGTATCTGTTGAACAAGCTTCCTTTTCTTCAAGAACAATACAGTCATCTTCACTCACTCTCTTTTGAGATTTTGCTTTAGACCTGGTTATTGGTCCATGGTTATTTAACACAACAGATCTGTCTTCATGTTTGCAAGCCCTCTTGGTTGGTACAAACTGCTGACCAAGATCTATATTTGAGTCTGCTTCGAAGGAAAACTGAGAGAGGTAAGCTGCCACTTTGGATTCTGGGTAAGTAAAGACACTATCAATGCTGTTGACAGAATTGTCTCTATGAGGAACGAACCCATAAGATATAGTAGAGTCTGCCATCTTTGGGGGGGTGGACATATGGGTAGAAGTAGAGCTAGCATGAGGGCCATTTGTAAGAGAACCCTGGCTAGAGCTACTGCTCAAAGAGCTTGTATGAATGTCAGTGGAACTTTTCTTTTGTCTTCTCCTTTGAGCTAGGGGAGCTGCAGAAACATCTAGCAGATTAAACTCTTTACGAGAAGTGACACGAAAGGCATCAAATGTTGCTTTGAGGGCAGTGTCTGCAACACGTGGCAAAGGTAATGAACTGAGTATGCCAGGTGCAATTAGTGGAGTGTCAGTTACATGGCAACGATTCTGTCCTAGAACCCACGCGTGTACCCGAAGTTCACTCATGGTGAGACGTTGCTGAGGATCTATAGTGAGAAGTCCTTTTATCACGTCCTTAGCCTGTTGAGAAATCACATTCCAAACAGGATCAGAAAAGGAAAACTCTCCTTCTTGGATTCGTTGCATCACTGCTACAGCACTTGCTTCTCGACTGTAGGACTGGAAAGGTGCCTTACCTGACAACATTGTATACTGAACAAAGGAAAAACGAATTATGCACAACGAAAGAAGTAAACAAAAACTTTTATACAATAAATAAATCTAATAGAAGGTGGATTAAAGGATTAGAACCACTTAGAATGACGACCATGTATTTTTAAAAGCAGCAAAATGTTAGTAAACTAACAAGGTATATTTCAATAAAAGTAATGTAAAATTGAAAAATCACATGTTCCATGTCTTTGTTGTGTTAGATTATTAGTGGGGAACAAAATTTCTTTAGTGTTTTAGTAATCTCACTGACAACCTCATAGATTCATGATCTCACATTTTAGGAAAATACGTTATGTTTCAACAATATAGTAAGCCTTACAGTTTCTGCAAACACATGAAGAGTTTGAGAAGTCTTCAGTGGGAGGGAAGGTTAAAAAAACATTTAAAAATTGATTTACAATAGATTGCTTAAAATTAAATTAAACTATGTTCGAAAGACAAATTTATTTTTAAAAAAAATTGAGCATTTAAGCATGATAGGTGTTTTAACGGAGTTAAAAACTTTTTAAAAAAATTGAGCATTTAAGCATGATAGGTGTTTTAACGGAGTTAAAAACTTTTTTAAAAATTGAGCATTTAAGCATGATAGGTGTTTTAACGGAGTTAAAAACTTTTTAGGTGGCACGATGATAAGATTGACAGTTTTAATACACATGACAAAAATCGTAATTAAACATTCCCATCCACATCTAAGAAATCCATTAATGTCTTCAAATGAGACACATGTAAGAATTAAATTTAACTTTTGTCTGCTACAATCCACCTCCACCCCTCCAAGAGGCTTTCTATTTGTAATAACAACTGGCCTGAAAATGATAACACCCAAAAGTTTGTTTAAAATTCTACTTATGAGCAGTTTAGAAAGTTATTGTTAAAGATGTGTAAACTGAAAAATGCAATGAAAAGAACAGGTCTAATAGTGCATAATTCATGCTCGTCTTCAGACATTATTAGACAAGCTCCTTAATTAGTGCTCAACAGATTATAAATCAGATTCAGATAAATACAACTTTTTGATTAAAATGTTGCTATCACCTTTTTGTCACAACTGCAGTGTAACATTATTTTTTATTACAACTTCAGGACTATTGGATATCAAGTTATCAACTTTTCAGCATGCATCAATAAAGCACAGAGAAAGGGTTTAACTACTTGGGTAGACAACAATTTTCAGCATTTAACTAGGTTACTTACAGGAATTATTTAACTGGTCAAATACCAAACAACTGTGTTAATAAGCTAAACAAAAACATACCTGCTCACATCACAACAGCTATGCATTTAACATTTATAAAAAATGTGCACATCTCTTACATATGTCTATAGAAAAACTTACCAAAATGACCCCAAGACTCCACAGGTCACAAGATTCGTCGTACCCCACTCCAGTGCCACTGGAAGCTGATACTGCATGTTTTAAAACTTCTGGAGCAGCATAATTTAAAGTGAAACAAGGTGTCTGCATTGGCTGGTCACTGGTCAGTGGCTTGAGACAGGAAAACCCAAAATCCACAATCTTAATTTCTGACTCATCACTCTGACTGGAAAGCAAGAGATTCTGCATTGGGATAGAAAAATTAATGTTTGTTATTTAGTCTTTAAATCTCTCAACACAGGCTTAGTCAGTTCAACTGACCATATGACATTTTTGTACTTATTTAAAGTTTTCATAGATTTAATACTTCTAACTTTCAATAATGTGTAGATATCTTCACAAAATTTGATAGTTTTTCAGGTAACATTACAGGTCTTTCATACATAAAATAATAATTTTTTTAGTGAAGTATTTTTAATAAACCGAAATAAAGATTTGTCCATAAAATAAAATAGTGTTTTGAATAATCTGTGTACCAATTAATTTTCATATTATGATTAAAAACACCTTTCTTCATTTCAAAAATCTCAAATTTCCTTTGTATAATCCCTAAAGCTTCCTTAATGCATTTAACGTTCCATCCCCAGTAAAACTTCATATTTTATCTGTTATTTTCTTTTTCCTATCTCCATAAATGATTGGTCAATTTAACCAACCTTGTAACCACCACACAAATAAAATTTCTAAATTACCCTTTTTTCTTGTTTCTAGGATTACTTCAAATTGTAATATTAAACTAACATTTGTCTATCTTTAGTATCTTTACGCTCGTAACAGTATACGTTTATTTATAATTAAATTTCATTGTTTTATTGGTCTTTGAACCATGTCTAACTACTACTCACATCATTGTAAGATGTAAATCACCTGGGGAAGGTAAGTAATTTACATTATCAATGACCAACTCGCACGCATGCTATGTGAAGCATTTCTATTACATTTTCACATAATTTTGACTTTTTATTGGCTACAGGTTACATACAATTGATTGTAAGAGAACTGTAACCAACTCCTGAAAGAGAGGATGTTACAGGTGAGTTTGTTAGGGAAGGGGGGTTGGTAATTTTCTATATTTGATAGTACTGTAACAGAACAAAATTAAAGGCTATAAAAAATCTTTTAAGGCATTGATGATTTTACAATGAGTAATTTATGTTTAATTTTGTAATTTTTCAACATATATTGGATAAAATAGTGAAGACAAGAAGCACAGAGAAAATGTGTCACACAAGGGAAAAATTCAGAATTTTTTAAACTACTGCCTTGTAGAAACAAGAACTTGTAACTTGTATGCTATTAAAATATAGATTATTACCTAAGATTTGTATACTATACAATTGGTATAGCACAAAGTAATTTCATAAAATTTTGAATGTAAGATATTAAACTTGTGTCATGTGCAGTAGAGGATACATGTGGCAAGAGGATTAAATCTATATTACACAGAGAAAAATACCACTTTATAAAGTAAAGCATATTAGACCATTTATAAATATCTAGTCAACTAAAAAATCTTGAATATGAATATCTACTGTCTAAAGGATATGGCTGTACAAGGATAGAGTTCTGAGTTGAAACTTTACCATGTATGTACTAAATGATAAGGCTATATATAGAACCCTATTGTAAAACATCTGCCTATTCAGTCAGTAACACATTTTCATAGCAAATAATTTACTACAAACCTTTTTATAATTACTAATGGACATATCTGTTCTATGGATAATAATATGACAGTGTAAGGAAAAAGTGGGTACTGCAAAAATAAAACAGAAGACTTTTATCTTTAATATTTCACTGCTATTACTGTTTCCTGTTGGTCTGTCATTAATGTTCTAGCAAACATTAAGCCCATGCAGTGCATTTGATTACCCATAGAAGGTAATTCAAAATTCTAAGCCTGTTGAGAAACTTGTCAGGTCAAGTCTTTTTATTCTGGGCAGTTTTAAGTGATTCTTGGAACAAAACGATGGAAGGAAGTAATGAAAAGATAAAAACAGCAAGCATAATGTATATATAGTAAGAATGTTGTTCTATACAATGAGTGAGTATTAATGTCATTTTCCAGATTTATATTTTTTCTACATCTAACTCATTTGCTCTTATTTCATTTTTTAAGTAATTATTTATAAACTTTAGTGATTCAATTTTAAGTTCCAGATTGGTTATTACAGAAACTTTATTGTAATAAACAATAAGAATAAGGAGGCAGATCAAGGATTCTAACATTGGTCACTACACCTTTAACTCTGACATTACGTCCATCATAACTGAGCTGCAGGTCAATTCTATGGAAACTGACCAGTGAATTTTCTTACTGTTAAAGAAAAAAAAAAGGAAGCTACCTTTTACAAATTTATCAAGTATATGACAGATTTGTTTATATTAAACTATTTCTTCAAAATTTGCAGGATGGCAAACGCATGATAAAATTAGAAATGTTATTGAATGAAGAATATCTAAACATTGGAAAAACAAGACATTAAAGTGTTATTATAATAATGTAAACAAGATAAAGAGAAGACAGGAATGACTTAAAAACTGCTGAAAGAAACAAGGTAGTTTACAAAATCAGAGTAATAAATAGAAGGGTAAGTTAAAAGTCAGTGTATGTTTAGAATTCTCTTATCTGGTTTAAATCAACCAGGCTAACCTACATTTGAAGATTGTACTGATACAATCTGAACTCTTACAATATATAACTGTGTCAATGTAGCACTGTGTTCATTCACACAGGTGCAAACCATTTATGACTTGTGCCAAGAGAAAAAATGGATGACCACAAACACTCACTGGAGAATGTGTTAAAAAGTCACTATGGATTACCTCTGGTTTAAGATCCCTGTGAACCACACCTCGTGAATGCATAAAATCAACTGCAGAGACTAGCTTTTGGAAAATGTGACCGGCTTCATTTTCAGTGAGCCTGGCCTTTTGACGAATTCTTTCTAACAACTCACCTCCTTTCAACAACTCGAGCACTACGTAAGTATGAACCTGAAAACAAAGTATCAAAATGTAATACGTACCATTTCCAATGTACAGACAATGTATATCTGTAACAGCATTGTGTCTTATTTGCATACATTTACATGTTTAAAGTGCGCAACATTTCAGTCTCTGTACCAAGGTCAACATGCAGTTCTTTCAGTCTTTGTGCTAAGACCAACTGTGAACAACTGATTATATCATTCTTTATACTAGGGTCAGCAATAGTATCTGATGAACATTTCATCATGGAGACCAAAATGTCTATTCTTAAACTCCAAGACAGTGCAATGTATAGAATATTCAATATCAACATATGTATTTAAAAGTACATATAAAACAAAACTTTCTTCAATGTAGCTTATATATAACATTTGAAAGCAGAAAGAAAACATAAAAATACTATTTAAGAATATTTGAACTTTGAAAACAAATGGAAAGCTTACAGTTTGACATCACTAAATTAAAACAAAATATGAAACATAATTTGACTGAAATATGTTTAAATGGAAAGATAACTCACAGGAAACAGCAACGAGACCTCATCATGCCAAAACTAATTATAAAACTTAATTTCACAAAATATAAAAAAAATGGAATTTTTTGCTTGTTTACTATGAATTTCATGCAAAGCTACATGAAGGCTATCTGCTGAAAGGGCAAGCACAATTGGCGAGATGGGAATTCGAACCCATGACTCTCATATTATGAGTCAAACCACCTTAACCCACCTGGCCATGCCAAGCCAATGTCAGAAATACACTACAAGATCTGCCCTTTTCTTTTATTCCATTGTTTCTAAACCTCAGAAATATGCAAACTGTCCTTCAATTTCTTCTAATATTTCTCAATACTAGATACTTAATGAAAAATGTTTTGTATTTCTTCACTAACTATTCCTAAAAACTACAACTATGATACATTATATTTCCTGCTCTTTCATTCCCATATTTTCAAAATTGACATAACAGTATAGAATGCATCCTGTTCTTTCATAAAATTGTTCCTAAACAGTTCAAGCGTACTACAGAATAAGCTTTTCAAACAGTTAGATCATATGTGTGAAGCAGGAACCCCCTGCTGAAAAGATTCACAATTGAGGCTTAATCTGTTCTTTCTGTAGCTTTCATCAACATTTATATTGGAAAGTCTAATACAGGTACTCTTATTAACTTTATTATCGTATTATTATTAAGAATATTTTGTGTTGTTAGTTTGATACCTATATTTCCAAAACTACTAATTGTATGATTCACATGTATACAAGGTTTACTAGTTTTTTGTTTTTTTTACTTGCTTTCATTTACAGCTGTGGTGTAAGTGTTTGATTCATTTACTTATATCAATTTTAATTCATTATTGTACATTTATTATAAAAAATATTTTACTCTGTTTAGTTAGTATACGTATTCAAAACCAACCTAAACTACCTAAAATTCCCAAACATCGTGATACATTGGGATTATGGACAAAACTGTTGTTCACAACAAAGGTACTGAACTGTTAAAACAATGCATTAATACTTTGATGAATGAAAATATGAGAATGGTATGTATTGAAGAAATAAATATATTTCCCTTTTGATCTGACTAGACAACTTGATTTAGGCAGAATGTTATATTAATGTTTAATTTCTTCATTATTACCATTGTAATACACAATATTAACTATTTTTCATGCTACTAATGCATTACTTTTATTAACTAAGAATATTTGAAAAATAATCTAGGTTTTAACTGAAATTTCAATTTGAAACCTTCAACATTTGAACTATACATCGTTATTTATGTCGACAGAATCTAAACAAAATTTAACTCGAGTACTTGAATTTCAAAAAGTTTGTTATATCTGGAATTTTTTACATTTTATTTCACACTTGACACTTAATCAAAGACAACTGTTTTAGACAAAATATTTAAATAACTAAACACAACATCAACTTCCTTAATGGTTACTAATTCACACCTAGAGCCACACACTAAATTTTTTTTTAATTGCAGAAGCATTTTTTTTGCACAGATAAAAATACACACACCAGAAACACTGCAAACAGATTATAAAAACAAGGTATGGTTTTGAGAAAAACCTTTGCTGTATCTTCTAAAAATGTTTCCAAATGATAAAGAATTACTTACTTCATCATAATGAACTTCATGAAATTTGACTATGTTTGGATGACCTTGGCAGTACTGGAGTAACCTCACCTCTCTCGTACTGTCAACTTTCCTGCTAATAATCTTCACAGCATATTCAACACCTGTCTGTTTGTGAATACATTTTCTGCCAAAGAATTATTATAATGCACAACTTTTAATATTCTGAGGTAAACCAATGAAATTCAAACACGTATAATTAATTCAGATGGTTTATTTACACTTTAACAGGTAATGAAATAAATCACTGGATTGATTAAGAGTTCCTTTATCATACCTAGGAAGGTCTTTTAGGTTTCTGTGTAGCAATATAAGTAACAACTGTGTTTCCTCAACATGCCAGCATAAGAAAAAAAAACAGGACATGACCTTAACCTATCAAATTTCAGTATCCTTTCTAAGGCCATCACTGATCTGAAATAACTGATTGAAGAAACCTTCTAGATCAAACAACTTTCACCAACACTGAACAACATTCAGGTTTCACTTAAATTGCACATTTTTCTTATAAATAAAATATTTTTTGTTACCCATTCAATTTTTATATTGTTGTAGCTTTTGTTAAATTACTTTCATTACAGCAATACAAGGAATGACATAATTCTGTTTTTATTTTGCTTAAGATTCTGAAGATGGAAGCTGCTAAATTCCAAAACATCTATTTGAGTCCCCTTATGTTGCCATTTATCTCATCGTGAAACTTTTTCTTCCAACAACGTCAATTACTAATATCCTGATACAACAACATTGAAATGAATTGCTATATTGATACCATATTCATGAGATATGGGACTTTAAAATTAAAAAAAAGTACACTCTGAAATTTACTTCCTTTTGGAATGCAATATCTGATATGTAATTCCAAAGTTTCAACTTTATAAACTGTCAAACCAAAATCTGTCAGCTTCACCAGAAGAGACTACCGGACTTCAACTGTAATATCCACAGAACAGACAGCTTACTGAAAAATTCAACATGTACATTACAAAGCACCATTACCCATTTTGATTACACCCATCTAATAAACAAGTGTAACAAAAAAAAATTCCACAACTTGAACATGTCCAAAACTTCGATCCTGATGGCCTGATATCCAACCAAGATAAGTCTTAACTTCGCTCTTACATCACATGAACTGAACTTTGCCAATTTTCTTTACCCACTCAAATTGCTATACAGAAACCTAGAATAACTTTTTATGCACAATAATGAAACTCTTAGTCACCCCAAAAACAACAAGCTTTGCTCTTTCTACTTTAACGGGTAGTTTTGAAGGAAAAATTAGTTATTGCTAGCAATACAGAGAAATAACACACTTATTTTTGCTTAAATAACAAAACCATAAGATTTTATTTTTCCATGATCTGTATTTTATGTGGAAATGTTCTAAGAATAGGCTTGCTCTAGATGCTATCAAAACCGTGTAACATCTTCCAATTAAAAACAGCACACTTATAGTATTCTATTAAAGCCTTGCAATTCATATGACCTAAAGTTTTGGATGTCAGAACCATGATTTATGAATCAGTAAAATAGGTCTTATGGACACAGATACTTTCGACATGATACCAATGAAATATAGCATTAAATATAAGGCAATTAAAATTAATGAAGGCATATTTTATGCACATTATCATAACAGAATAAACACATCAAAGAATTCCTTAGTACTTTATTTAAAAAAAACTTCTCAGATAGTACCTTTATTTAGTGTGAAACTCACCTACATACAGAAAAGCTACCATCTCCAAGAAGGCCTTCCTTAATAACTAGTTCGTATTTTTGGAAGAAAGAGGAGTTCTGTTGAAATCAGGAAGAAAAACAAAAAAAGACCTGTCAGTTGGCTAAAATCCTACATTTGCAAAATGCTACTAAAAATGTTTTTCTTCTGATGGTTTGCCATCTCTGTCCGGTAGAATCCAACAAAAGTAGTGAAAAATACAGGTGGACAAATAACTGTGACACATTACCTATAAACTTATATATTAAACATATTACAGTAGCATATCTTGAAATTATAATATTCTCATATTCAAGATATAAATAGTAAAAACACAATCATTCATGTGATTTGTTATTAGTGATCATAAAACTATCAAAACGTTTCAAATATTTCAAGCCAATATGATGGTCTAGCCTTAAAGACAACTATGGAGTTACTCCAGTAATATTAGAAGTGTGATGAATAATTCATAAATTATCACACATTTATGTAAACACTGTGTACATGTGGTTCTAACTCATTCTACAGTAGAGGAACATACCGGATAAAATATAACATTAATGATAAATAAACCAAATTTTAATTACACAAGTAACTTCTTAAAAACATTAATTAAGGCAGTTGATATACCATTGTTTTTAAAACAATAACAATGACAAGAGATAAACCATTCTTCTCTTCTATAATAGTATAGAACAATTATTACTTGTTTTAGAGCACATTTGCTTTGAAACAAAACAAAAGAACTCTTTCTTAGAATGTCAAAACTACCAGCTGGCTAACACTAAGTTTGTTCTTCTTACACATCATGTTTTATCTTGGACTCTGAAGCTAAAAGCAAGGAGGCACTGAGTTTGTTTTCTGATAGTGTAAAAAATTAGTTATTATTGACTATATTCTTACCCTGAACATTGCAGCTAGGAGCAGGGAGGCACTAGGTTTGTTTGCTGTTGATGTACAAAATAAGTCATTACTGATTGTATGCTTACCTTAAACTTTGCAGCTAGGAGCAGGGAGGCACTAAGTTTGTTTTCTGTTGGTGTACAAAACAAGTCATTACTGATTGTATGCTTACCTTAAACTTTGCAGCTAGGAGCAGGGAGGCACTAAGTTTGTTTTCTGTTGGTGTACAAAACAAGTCATTACTGATCACATTCTCAGTAAACATCACAGATGGAGCGACGTAAGAATAGCCCTGCAAACAACACAAGATTTGTAACACCTAAATCAATTTTCTCTAGTTTAAAATGGATGTGTTTTGTGAGCAAAGTGTGTAGTAAATTTAGGAATGTTAATTAACATGACCAAAAATAAACAACAACTAATTATCTTCTGACATTTCAAAAACAAAATATTTATTTTTAATTTAAGGAATACACCGAGATACGATAAAATTAAAACCATTTATGAAACATTAAGATGACAGGTATGGAAACAAAATGATAAAAGTACAGTAGTAAATAAATTCAAATATATATCGTACAAGATATGTTATACCGAAGGTGAATAAACCTAAAAAATATTAAAAACCTCTATTTCTGATGAATGCAATCAGTAATACAGTCAGTAAATTCTAAGTTAAATGGTATCCAAAGATGTTATAATAAATAACTTCTCTAAAGAACGGAACTGTAATAAAGCTATCTGTTAACAGAAACAGTTTTAACTAAGTATATTTTATCAACTATCTTTCTTTTGAGACACTGATATGTTTATAAATATTATTGTTTCTAAAGCAAAAAACTTATTACATACAGGTTAAAAATTATATAACATAGAGATAATGCACATTTTATTATCAGTTAATTTCCAAACACAAAAGTAATATAAACAGATTTAAAGTATTAAGAGAATATTAAAAAAAAATTGGGGGGGGGGAAATAGCAGCTTGATTTGTAGTAGTGCAATAATGAATTATATGTTATGTGATATAAAATGACATTAAATTCAATATAGCTATTAAGTACCAAAACTGACTCTACTGCTCTTTGGTTATGTTTTAAATTCTTCATAATATTTAAAAAATAAAGCATTTTGTTACTTCATCAAATATCTTTTAATATTGTTTCTTCTACAAATAGTAGGCTTGGAGAAATTTAAAATAAAAGTAACTTCAAAGTTTACATCTGATCTCTGCTACTCTAGCTGAGATTTTGTTGGCACAGTTATCCCTAATTTTGAACTAATGAACTAGTAAGAAAACCTGTAGTTATCAAAACTCACAGGCAACCTTTGGGCTAATTTGTTTGACAGATTAGTATAGCGTGGTCATTACTTTCAGTCTGCCCAAAGCCCCAAATGCAGCACATATTACTGCCAAACAGATTGCAGACCGTGAAACCCTAAAGTCCATACATCACAGAGAAACTACAAATGCTCTTATTAAGGTTTATCTCTTATGCATGTATGTATGTATGTGTATATATGTATATATTTTGCCTAATCAATTCTGTATATCAAACTAGTTGTCTGTAGCCCTAAGAAATAAGAAAGATGTTTTATACTATGCAACACCTGAAAAATTCTTACACTTGTTTAATACAACTTTAAAATGTAGTTAAAATGGAAAATACTATAGAGAAAAGTGCTACAAATATACCTTGAATATTTTTTCTTCATTTGGAGGTATTATTGCTGGGGAGTCAGCAGCAACCATCGAAGTGAACTCCTCGGCAAAATTACTCACGTCAAGTTCTCCACATATCTTGGGAACAAAAGGAGCAGAAATTTGTTTCTTTGAAAGCTTGTCCCAGTTCAAAACCTGTGGAAACAGTTAATAATAGCAGTGACATATATTAAAGTTATTCCTAAAGCACAAGTGAAACCAGCCTGTGAATCTATACACCCAGTGTGTGCTTGTTCTATTTAATTCACAGATATTCTTCAACAATTTAGTATTTTTAATTTTAAAAACCAATATTAATGTTTTCTGTAAGATTTATATTCTTTTCATTACCAAGAAAAATCCTATCTAATAATAATAATAAAAGATATTAAGGGTATTAGTATTTAGTCTTTAGAACATACAACTCGAACATTTTTAACCCTAAATCTCCAATAAATAACCAAGTTCAAAACAAAGTTTTTGCAACAATTCATCAGCTACAGACTCTGCTATTTTAGTTGCATCAATGTATATTTATTATATGCTTCTTAAAGCTTCTAGTTTTAATACTTATCTATGGGAAGATAACTAATTTATTAAGACATATAATAAAAAATGAGGTTGTTAACCAATGAAAGTCAGTGATAAACAATTTAACTTTAAGAATAATTACACATAATACACCAATATTTCAAGTCTTGTAGATCTTCATTGATATACAACTGATTTATAAATATTATTTAATAGAATAACACCTGGAAACAATGCAACATAAGTATTAGGCTAAGGCTTTTGGGGAACATCTTAAGTTCATAAACTTATTCTACAAACATAGCTTAAGACCATAACATAGCTTTACACAAAAACATATTACACTCATGCAAAGAAAACCTCAACTAACCCTGAAGAACTTGTGTCTTTTGAGCTCCGAAGCATCCTCTGGCCCCCCTCCAAGTCGTTTCCTTGGATTTTTTATCAATGTACGATATATAAAATCTTTAGCAGCTGCAGAAGCGTTATCAGGCTGAGGTGGTTGTGAATGAAGTATTCTTCTGCAGTTGAAGTGATAAAATAAAATGTTAGCTTTATCTGGACTTCATCAAATTTTATTGGCAAGAAAGAAAAACATATAAAGTAAAAACATACACTTCTTGGTTATATTTTTATATTTTTTCTTTATGCAGACTTACAATTTATTTGTGTAATTCTACCACATACACACTAAAAAAAATAACATACTTTTAATGTGAGAAAGATCTAGTTAATTTTACATCAAAGTAAAAATAGAAAAAGAAAAAACTTCTGCTATAAGTAAAATTACTCATTTTTAAACTCTATGTATAAAATGGCCTGTGACCAAATGACAGCAACCAAGATCATGACGCCTAGCTTTACATAATTAAAAGACTGGGATTTTCTTTCATCATATAACAAAGACAACTAGAGAAGAAAAAGTTTTATTAATATTAATAACAGAATTAGAAATTAACAATTTACATACTTAGATATTTCTGATTGTGAGTTCTTGTCTCCCTGAGGTGTGAATGGTGAATTTCCAGTCAGAAGTTCGTAGAATAACACACCAACACTCCACCAGTCTACACTCTGATAAAAGTCAAGATATCAAAAGTGGTCACATGCATATTAAAATCAGTTCCCATTAAAAATAATCACCTATATTTCAAGAAGTACAAACTTTTATGTAAATGAATACAGGTTAGTAAACATACAAAATAATGAAGTAAAATTAAAATACTAACATGCAGCATATTTTGATGCACAAGACAACCAACCTTTATACAACTACAAGAAACGAAACAGGTAATGATGAAATTTTCAGAAGATAGGTAACATCTTCGTTCTTATGAATCGAACTGGGGTTGAAAAATATTTCTGCTATTAATTTATAAATTTAGCATTTCAATGGAACTATATTTCTTCATAGTCTTCACTATAAAAATTTTAACAATGTTAAAAATAAACAAAATAAGTATTTGACATTTTATCACAATTAAGTATTCTAATCTTTCTAATAAACAATTTTAGCAGCAATAAAAAAAAAAGGCTACTCAGAATAGAATTTTTCTAGCATAAACTTCTCGAGGAACCGAGATCGAAGAAGCTTCCACTGGTGAAAAAGATCTACAGACCTTATATTTTGTCTATCAATCTGTTTATTCTGTTATATAAAACTATTGATAAAATTAATTTAAAAAGACTACCCTTCACATAAATTGACTGGATTTTTGAGTGTAGAGTTTCTGTGAATTAAAAGTACACTAAATATAATTTTAATCAGACAGAGTATGGAGAATAGCATTATAAAATAATGTAGGTCTGTGTAGCTTTCTGTATTAATATAATATAACTGATAGCTTTGTCTTGAATAGATAATCGTAAGTCAGCCTCAGCATTGCTGTAGGACTGAATCACGGTGTAAATGCCACTTTTGGATGTTATTTCTCACAGATGAACATTCACTTTTGTTGGAACAATCCAAGACAATAAACACACAAGTCTTCTAAAACAAAGTATAGAAACCTTTTCCACAAAATCAAGTATCTTAAGCTTTTGTTCAATATGTTTCATTCTAACTTGACAAAGAATAGGCACGAATGGTAAACACTTTCAAGTTTTATTAAATTTTCATTGTGCTCACATTGGACCCTGAAACATTTTAGTCCACTGGACTTAATTCTGATCGCCAAGATTTTATAGGTACTTTTTACTTTTCTTTACACACCTGAGAAGTTTGTGGTCAGTCCTACTTAAATTAACTGTTTAATGTTATCATTTCCAGATTTTTATCTTGTCTATTACTGCATTATGTTTAATAGAAAATCTACCTATCTAACTTTCCACAGGAATAGAAAACAATAGATTTTACACCACAATACACACTTAGTACCAGCTAGCAAGGTGGGTGAGAAACATCATATGTATATAAGAATAAAGATTAAATAATAACAAGTAACAAACAATATTCTAATACAATTGTTCAAATAAAACAACCCAATAAAAATGAAAATCATCACACATGAATGACACAAATAAAACTACCAAAGAAGCAATTTACTTTATTAGGAGTGGTCACTTTGATACAACTGACTAAAGACGAAAAGTGGCATTTTTTAGGTACTAAAAACTGTGAACTTTGGGGTCTCTATGTGCTCTTATTTTGAAAATTTTATATAGGATAAATAAACATAATGTTGTGGGTTCAAAGCTGTCCTGAATGTAGTGTAATCATTATGTCATTGAGTACAACAAAGTACTCAATTCTTCCTAAGTTTACTCCATAGTAAAATGGACTGGCATACCTTCCACAATTAATATGTAAACATTATCATCCACTTGCCAAAGGAAACTGAAGCTAAGCATGGGTTTATAGTGCCTTTAAAACACAGAAAGAATAAACGTTTTAAGTAAATGTAAAAAGTTTAAAAACACAAGTATCTCCACTTCTCAATTTCTTACTTTTGAACTCATCTTTTACTAACACTCAAATTTGTTTATATACCATTCATCGCAGGAAAGGTCCAAATACTGCATCATATTCAGTAATTTTATGAAATTTTTGTCTGTTGCAACACTTATTATAAAGAAATGACCAAACACTTTAGATGAAATTTCTTGTTTAGAATGTAAAATGCAAAGGAAGTGCCAACAGTAATTGGTCGAATTAACTGTTTGTTTAATAAAAAAACAACACTGGACTATTTGCCGTGTCCATTGTAAGGAATCAAAGCCCAGATTTTAGTGTTGAAGTCCATAGACTTACTGGTCTCACCACAGAAAAAAAATAATTGTAATACTCATTGATTTTTTCATTTATACTTTGTATGGCTCACAAGTTATAAGGAATCCAGTAACCAAGAATTTCACACACCCACAAACAACTTGGTTCTCAAATAATCCATAATAATAAATTTAAAAAAAAACTGAAATATATATATGTCCACCCAATCAGTGACTTTAGGGTTGAATCTAATATCCTGTATTTAATTATATGCAATATTCTTTTAGTTTAGACCTTTTTAACTGAACAGTTTTATTACACACATACATGCACACAAAAACAAGTAAAAAAAATTAATTATCATCAAACTCATGGTGGTGTGTTGTGCAGTTGAAACAACCTGCAAGACACAATGTGCATTATTAACATAGTTCAGCAATTTCCAGCTGTAGCTTGGACTGTAGCAAACTAAACTATCATGTATTTTTTGTGAATGTTCGACATTGGACACTTACTTCACACACCAAATTTCAGGGAAATCCATTAAGAAGTACAAGAGATATAAAACCTCCCAATTTCAATTGAATTTTTTCCCCATTGTTTCTTTGCATTGAAAGCATGGAAACTTTTACTCAATAAAAAAACATGTGTAATTTTTATTGATTTTTTTTTCCAATTTTGTACATAAATACAATGCCTTGCCAAAGTATTCATCAACCCCAAACTTCAAAATTCCACATTTTGATGTCACTTGAGCTTGCAATCATGAAACTTTCAAATGGGACTTTACTTCTGGAATCTACAAACTCTTACAAACTGCTCAAATAAGACCAAAATATTTGCACACGAGCTATCAGTCGGAAATTTTTACTGCAACTTCACCTAAAAGTGGACCCTCTTTTGTTTGGTTTTTTGTCTTTCAGATTAAAAACAATTGATTTAGAGCAGCAAAACTATAGAACTAAGTTTCTAACTCAAATTTTCAAAAGAATCGTGAGTGGACAATTAGTTTTCCTCATTCGATGCCAAATTTTTTGAAATTCTCTTAATTAAAGAGCATTTAGCATCACGTTGTATTAGTTAAAGTAATTAAAGATCCTTTATATTTCTGTACAAAGTGCATGAAGGTAATGACAAGAAACTGTTAATCTAGATTCAATGGCATTACTATAAAGCTATTAACATTATTAGAGATGAAAAAAAATTACCATAATAATTTAAAGGATATGATTGGTTCTATAAAGTATAGGTCTGTTTCAAATAATAAGGTTGCAATCCTAAAGCAAATCGTTGCTATTGAGTTCCACTTTCATATTTTGTATGTATTAACAAAACATAACAATACCCAATTAAAAACACTTTGCTTGTGAAGAAAACGAGTGGCCAAAAAAGGACTGATCACACATCTTTGGAGTGCATCTCCATCATCAGGATTCAGTCCATGTTTTGGACCAGAGAGAGTCAGGTTCAGTATAAATCTATGCAACGTACTTTACACCTTACATATCACCATAACACACATGTAAGTTAAAGGAATGAAATCAAAATTGGCAGTCAAACTGGTAGCTACACTTATAGCATCGATAATGATATTGCAGCAGACGTTCATTCGTTAGCTAGGCCTCATGGTTTGTTTGACTCACCATCATGTCTCTAGTTGAAATTCTAGTCTGCTGTGAAATTCTTATCAATGCTAAATGTAGCTACCAGTCTGGTTACCAATTTTGATTTCGATCCTTAAAGTCACACATTCAGTCCGTTTTCGACCACACCTTTTTTTATTCACAAATAAGGTGTTTTTGATGAGATTATATTTACATAGCATTTTAATTTATGTACATGTTTGATATATTTTATTATGAAATCGTACTTAAAGGTTTGTTTTCTATGTTTTACTTAGTTAAAGACAAAAGTTAAGAAAACAAAAAAAAGGCAAGAGTTTTACTTACAAAGTCATGACCACATCTTCCACCTTTCACAACTTCTGGGGCCATGTATTCTATTGTACCACAATATGAGTATGTTCTGTGAATCTAAACAGAGGTTCACAGTGAATTTTTAGCAAAACATTCACCATTTATAAAACATAATACATCAGTTTACTCCTATGTATAAGCAGAATAAATGTAATCTGTTCATATTCTGACACTGTGTCATTTTAAGTTGTCAAAGGGTAATACAGTAAATTAAGTTGGGCAAAGGTATCAAGCACACGTGTTTTCTTATGGCAAAGTCATATCGGGCTAGCTGCCGAGTCCAATGAAGGGAATCGAACACGTGATTTTAACGTTGTAAATCCATAGACTTACCACTGTACCAACAGGGGACAGGTAATAAGTACAAATGAATCAAGTCACTACTTATCAGAAAATTTTCCAATAATTTGAGCTGAAAGTTGTAGAGGGCACTCAAAAGAAAAAATTAATAAACACTTTAAATATTATTCTTTGCTCACTTGCACCTACTGAAATGGTATTATGTCTTATCCCAAAATAGCATGAAATAGAAAAAACAACAAAGAAAAAAAATTAAATTATTATCACATTTTGTATTTTTGGCCTAAGTTTTTTCATGACATGGTTTTTCAAATTTGGCAGCTGAAAATTTAATTGCCCAAAGCCAGCCAGTTTTTCCTCCCTAGCTGTAATGAATTCCACTACATAAGTATAATTTTGCAAGACAATAATGAAAAAACACTCAAGTTTCAGTCATTCAACCTGAATAGACTCTCTTACAAGAACTGAAACTACACTGCTGAGTTTACTCCCAATAACATATGATAAATATGAATAGTTGACACACACTTTTAAACAATTAATCTTTACTGACAGCTTTTTCTTGTTGGATTTGAACTCATGCTGTCAATAAAGCACAAGAATAAAAATTTCTGAATGTCCAATACACATTACAGAGTACGCATCTTTCTTCAGTTTTTCCTTTAGGAGTTTCACCGGCCTTCATGTGTTGCCCTCTTCCAATCATCTCAGTTCATTGCCAAGTCTTCTACAATCCATTTCTTGTCTTCCTTAATTCCATCCTTCCAATAGTTTACTAGCCTTCCTTGTCTTCTTTTGCAAACTACTGGCATTTCTAATGCTCTCCTTATTGCCTGTTTTTCTCCTTTTCTCTTCACGTGACCAAACCTCCTAAGTCTTCTTACTCTTACTTCTTCCTCAATTACATAAATTCCTTATTTGTTTTATTCTTTTTCAGTGACACCCCCAAGAGACATCTCAGCATTTTCGTTTCTGCTCTTATCAACAAGCCCTTTTCTTCAGAGTCAAGTCTTGGTTGTGGTGAGGAGCAACATTCTAATCTGTCTAACACATTTTAGCTTTCAGCATCCTTAGTAAAACTTCTGTTTCAGGTGAGTGTGGCAATTTCATCGTATTTCTTCCAACCCAGCAGGGCTCCATACCTCACAATTTTTCCAAGTCCTCCTTCAGTTTTGAGTGTACTTCCCAAGTATTTAAGGTTTCTTGCAAAGAATGTATCACCTAACCATAATTCTCCATTTTATCACCTTCTTTCAGAGAATGTATCACCTAACCATAATCCTCCACTCTATCAACTTCTTTCAGAGAATGTATCACCTAACCATAATTATCCATCTATCAACTTCTTTCAGAGAATGTATCACCTAACCATAATTCTCCACTCTATCAACTTCTTTCAGAGAATGTATCACATAACCATAATTCTCCACTCTATCACCTTCTTTCAGAGAATTTATCACCTAACCATAATTCTCCATTCTATCACCTTCTTGCAGAAAATGTATCACCTAACCATAACTCTCAATTCCATTACCTTCTTTCAGAGAATGCATCACCTAACCATAATTCTCAACTCTAATCAGTGATGTCAAGAAACCTTACTTGTACAAAAAAATATGTATGTAGAAACGGCTTATTTGGGTTGAGAACATTTTTTACATAAAGGAGCAAACAACGTTTTAACCTTCGTCGGTCAGGTTCACAAAGAAAGAAAGAGGTAACTGACTGGAAGCTGACCACATGTTTGAAAGAGGATGCAGAGGGCATGCTTAGATGTTTGAATATGATAATTTTTAATATAGGTAAAAGGTGTTCCTTTATATTTGTTTCTTTATTTAGTACTTGAGTGTGTTTTCTATGGATATGTTGTGTATATTTCATATGCAGTGTTCTAAAACGTGCAAAGGTGACTTATGTTCTTTGAATCTGGTTTCCATTTTTCTACTTGTTTCTCCAATATAGAAGTCATGACAGTTATCATACTGTATTTTATAAATAATGTTGGTGTCATGTTTGTCAGTGTAGTTTTTACATAGTATAGACCACAGTTTTGTGCCTGGTTTTTGAATAAATTTGGTATTAACTGGAATGTCATGTTTTGTTACTAGTTTTTGCTAATTGTTGGTTATTTTCAAACATCTAAGTATGGCCTCTACATCCTGACACTCAGTTACACAACCCCTTTCAAACATGTGGTCAGCTTCTGGTCAGTTACCTCTTTCTTTCTTTGTTAACCTGATGATAACCGAAGAAGGTCGAAACGTTGTTTGCTCCTTTACTTAAAAAATGTTCTCAACCCAAACGAGCCGTTTCTACGATTATTTTTTCTCTACAAGTGGGTTTTCTCAACATCACTGATTATTATTTTATCACGGCGATTGTACGAGAAGTGTAAGTCTTTGTGTTTTCTTTGTTTATTTGTATTTATCTATTACCATTATGTCTGAACTAGAATACCTTAGACCACCATTACCAATACACGCTCATACGATCCTTAAGAAACTAAGAAATTAAAACCAAAGAATTATCAATAGAAGAAATCACATCTATTTCATTCAACAATGCAGAGAGGAATAACTAACCCGTAATTTTGTAAAGGTAAATCTATCAAAAAATTTCAATGAATACACAAACATTATCCAAAATTTACAGGAAAAAACTATTTAAAGCCATGTTGAACATGAAATACAAAGAACTACATGACATACAAAAACGCAAAATGAACCTAGACCATCAACTGGCATGCTGTATCAAACCAGAGATTAACGGACTTATACAACAAACATAAACCAAATCAACACCAGGAATGACAAAGACAAAAAGATCTGCCACAACAAAAAACTAGAAAACATAAAATGCAAACAGAAAAGACACCAACAAGACAAACCATTGACTAACTTCACAATTAACAGATTCGACTGACAATTAAACACAGACGAGATACATCTACTTAACAAAGGACTCAACTTCACAGTAGCACCTAGGTACATTCCAACCTTAGAAATCAAAATATGCTTAGAAGATCTAGCCAGGAGATTTGTGATACTATACCCAGAAAACAAAAACAAGAAAACAACCAACAGAAAGACTACTTAGACAATTTTATTGACATCCAACAGCCAAACTTCCCAGGAAAAATTAATATTTTCCAGAAACACCTAAAAAAAACATATTGAACTATTTTTTCAAAGAATTTTCCCACAAAACCATCAATATAATTTCACAAAACAGAAAGCTATAAGACAATCTTACAAAAAGAGACATTAATTCCATTAAAAACCTAAAACAAGACAAAAACAAAAATTCTGAAAGAAGATAAAGGAAATGCTATAGTCATAATGAACACGAATGAAGACATCCAAAAAATGAAGAACATCCCATCAGAAACTAAGAAATTTAAACCAATACACACAAATCTAACAAAATACTGCTAAAAATGAAAAAAGCCAACACAATTTCACAAACACTTTATTCCAACCTACGCCAAACCGACTCACGCACACCACAAATATATGGCATCCCCAAACCTCATAAACCAGATTATCCATTACGACCAATAATGTCCACATATGAATCGTTTAATTACAATCTTGGTAAATACACAGCATGACCATTCTCCAAATATGTAACATCAGCCAGGTCATTCATCAAAGACTCTTAATTTTAAGCCTAATCTTAATCAACTTAACAATAAAACCTTAATGGCCAGTTTTGATGTTATATCCCTCTTTACAGTGGTTCCAACAACTGAAGCCTGCAATATAGCCTTAGAACTCTATATATGAGATACTAACCCAACTTTAGACATTCCCAGTAACTAGTTAGCAACCCTCATAAAATTCACCACAATAAAGACAAACTTCATGTTCAAGAACCAAAACTATATACAAACAAATGGTCTAAGCATGGGCAACCCAGTATCACCAGTTGTAGCCAATATTTTTATGACACAAGTTGAAACACAAGCAATTAACACAGCATTACATCCACACACTTAATTTTTTCAATCAAATTAACTCTATACATTCCAAGATCGACTTCATATGAGAACAAGAAGAAAGCAATCGAACATCGTTTCTCAACCTCAAAATTACAAGAACCGATGCACAATTTAAAACAGAAATCCACCAAGAAATCACCCATACTGGACTATACATTCCTTGAAACTTGGCACATGAAACAAAACAAAAACATAACATTCTAAGAAATCAAATATACACAGCCATAAAACTATGCTCGCCAGATAAAATTAATGATGAATTAGACAAAATAAAACAATACTTCATCAACATCAATAAGTTTCCTTCACAAACCGTAGAAAACATTATACGCACACACCTAGACAGAAAGCAAAATCAACCAACAAAAGTAAATATATCTCACGAATCAAAAATCACGAAATCATATACTGCTGTATACCATATATTCCAGACATCAGCAGAAAAATAAACAACATTTAGCAAAAACTAGTGACAAAATATGACATTCCAGTTAATACCAAATTTATTCAAAAACCAGGCACAAAACTGAGGTCTATACTATGTAAAAAACTACACTGACAAACACGATACCAACATTATTTATAAAATACAATGTGATAACTGCCCTGACTTCTATATTGGAGAAACAAGTAAAAAAATCAAAACCAGATTTAAAGCACATAAAAAGTCACCTTCACACGTTTTCGAACACTGCAAGTCAAATAAACACAACATAACCATAGAAAACACTCAAATGCAAAATTAAAGAAGCCTTACTTATATAACAACTCAAGCCCAAAATAAACCAATACAAAGAAACACCTTTATACCTATATTAAAAATAATATAATAAATAATAATAAAATAAATATCTATGCATGCCCTCTATATCTCGACACTCAGTTACACTACCCCTTTCAAACATGTGGTCAGCTTCTGGTCAGTTACCTCTTTCTTTATTTGTGAACCTAACGATGACCAAAGAAGGTCAAAACGTTTTTCACTCCTTTACATAAAAAATTTTCTCAACCCAAACAAGCCATTTCTACACATATATAATTCTCCACTCTATCAACTTCTTTCAGAGAATGTCTGACCTAAGCATTATGGGGTTTTAAATAAACTTTACTTTATCACTGTAATTTCTAGTTTATTAAAAGTTGCAACCTTGATGAAAAGTCAGTTTTGAGGCATGGGAAAAGAAGATATTCCAAAAGAAACTACGTGTTTGAAATTAATTCCAAGATGTAAAATTCACTCAAACAGGCTTAGCTCTGAAATACTAAAAACCAGAATACCAATACTCTAAATGTAAAGAATTTGCTACACAGTCTGAGTGACAAAAGTATCAAAAGAGAAAAAGAAATGAGATCAGCATTAATATCATTAGGTCTAGGATTGGCACTGTAGCAAAGAAATTCAATGCTTCAATTACTTAGGCACAAACAATAACTGTCGGTCATCAAAAACAAAAGCAAATGGCATATGTCATGTAAGTTAAGAACTGGTTAAAAAACATCATTATATAATGGATATGTGGAGTCAGAGCTGAAAATCATTTAACAATTTTGTCATATATAAAAAAGTATGTAAGTCTCCAATAATGACAGAAATAGTTGTATCAGAAAGAATGGTGTAGCAAACGTAACAACATGACCATCAACAAGAACATCTAAATTAGGGCATGAAAGTAGAGCATATGTAAGATCTCCTGAGGTGTTGTAGCCACATGGAAGATGGGAGAGTAAGGAATTATGAGTAAGTCACACGTGCTCTACAATGTACAAAGGACATTTTGAAATTTTTGGTCATGTTCTGTCGAGACCAACAATTAAAAGATTTCAATATTTTATAATGTTTTATTCATTACCCATTTAATCCATTTCGTCTTTTACCTTTTGAAAACTAGTATGTTTGTTCTTTCAAAACATTCAACAAATGTTTATCTGTCAAAATGAAAGTACAGTAACTGTAGTGATTCACTTACTGTTTCATGAGGCAGAAATTCTTTACTAAGACCAAAATCGGTCAACACGACATGTCCTTGAGCGTCAAGAAGAATATTTTCCAGTTTGATGTCCCTATATATGATGCCATGCTTGAAAGATAGGTAGATGTCTTTTTAATATTTTTTACTTATAAAAAATAATAAGCTGTTTTTAACTGTACCATCTTTAGCTAGCATAATTGTCACAAAGTTAAAACATACTGAACAATATAATGTATTTACAAAGACTGCAGAAGCATAGGTTGCTCTCAACATTAATATTTCTTTGGTCTTTTAAATAAAATTCATTCTCTCTTTACACATTTTCTGCATTTTTTAACAGAACTGATCTCTTCAATTTTAGACTAGGGAGTATCTACATCTGTTTTATTGTTAAAATTAAATGTTAATCACTCTCAGTTAGACAATGATTTAAATTTAAAAAAAATGTTTAAGAAACAATGTATAGTAGTTATAGAAATTAAACAATAGCTACAATCCACAAGGAGTTTTTTATAAAAGAAAAATAAATAAAATTGATTATTATCGTTGTTTAGCACAAAGTTAAACAATATGCTGTTTGTCTTCTGCTCACTGCAAGTCTTTAAAAATTAATTTTAATGTCATAAACCTGAAGACTTACTGTTAGGACACTGGGAACAGCATAAAGAAAAGAAACTCAAGTTTATATTATATAACTGATATAATAAATCCTAAGAGAAATATAATCTTGGAATGATGTCTTATAGCATCCACAAAAACTATCTACTTACAAAACAGTATACACCAGTAGAAAACTTCTACATACAATTATCACAGAACATATAACCTTAAATACAGACCAACAGTATTTCCTGTTCAAATTATTATTAATATCTACAGAAATAAGTCCCAACACAACTTACTTGATGAAGATGTTCCAAAGCTAAAATAATCTCTCCAATGTAAAACCTGACTTCAGCTTCTGTAAAATGCTGCCTCTGATACAAATGTGTGAACAAGTCACCCCCGCTCACATAATCTGGAAGCCATACAAGTAACGCATTAATTTCAAATCACCTGAGCGACTTCCTGAGGTTCAAAACAAGCTCTAGATTGAGTTTTAGCACAACTCTTCCCTTTCCGTATGGAAAAATATCTTAATGCTGACTGTCTGAGAGCAAAACCACATTAAACCGTTGAGGACACTTGAACCCACAAAACCACATTAAACCACTGGGGATACTCAAACCCATAAAACTACATTATGACACTAGAAATACTTCAACCCAGATTTTAGCATGATAAGTCTATAAACTTATGACTGTCCCCATGGGGGACATGGGTGTAGGAGGTTCCCAAACTTGTAAAAAGAGTATTTACTTAGTAATTTCAAATTAGTCAAACAAAAGTATATTTTTCTCCCTTTAAATCCTATTCAAAAATAAGACATTCTGCTGGTGTTTTTATTATAAATTTGTACTCAAAATCATCTTTCGTAAGATGATGGTATATACCAAAAACTAACAGTAAGTAAAAAAACTATGTAACATCATAACACATTTAATAATCAAAATAAAAACACTGTTGTGAATGATAAATAAAATAAAAACATCTCAACAGTTAATTAAAATCCCCATCAATGTTGTTTATGTTTCAAAGTTTACATTAAATGTAGGTCATAAGCTAGCAACTGCTATGTTAGCTTAATTTACCTTCAACAAAATATGGGTAACTTTGAAATACATCACTCAGGAAATACCTTGTTCATTTCCAGATTTTTTACACTGTTGCTTTATAAAATTCTTTACAAAATATCAACTTTTTTTACTTGTATGCTAATTTCTTTTTCAAAAATAAATATTTTACCCCACTGAAAAATTATATATAAACATTAAGACACTAAAATTAAGAAAAACGTTTTTCCACTTATGGAACATTTTTTTTCTCATCTACAAGAGTCACAGAAGTTTTTGTTACAGTAATTTATGCTAATATTTTATTTTTAAAAATAAATATTTTACCCCATTCAGAAACGACATATATGTATTAAGATACTAAAATTAATCAAAAGGTTTTTCCACTTGTGAAACTTTGTTCTATCTACAAGATTCACAAAGGTTTTTACAGTAAATTCAGTGTGTGAGTACTACATTATCACAGTGAAAACTTCTGTAAAATATTTTTAATACTTAATAATATTCAAAATTCAAAGATGTAGATGACAAAATTGTTGGGATAATTCAACATTTGGTGCATTTGCTCTGTTCACCTACAAGCCTGGTTTCATCTTTATTTGTTTACAAATGCTGCACTTGTAATGATAATACCAGTAAAGATTAAAACACTACTTATCTGAGCTTACACATTCAACATAACTAGTAAAAAGCAATGAGCCACAGTTTCTAATGTAGGTCACAATAAAATTGTGGGTCACTGGAGTCTGAAATTAAGTTCACGCAGTATGAAATGAGAAGAAAAAAAAAACACCTGGACTGAATTCCTAATATTCAGCAAATCCTGAGCTTGAGAAAAATTCATAGGCAAGAAAATAAGAAGAAATTAATGTTCTTTACAACTAAAAACTGACAACATGATTCTTATTCTCAATTTACAGTATCAGATGAGCATCGACTTAAACTTAACGTCAACAAATAATTCTAAAAATCTCAAATATTTAGTTGGCATACCGAGTATAAGGTGAAGTTTTGCATCTGTTTGGAAGGCATAATGTAGCGTGACAAGAAACGGAGATTGACGAATGGACTCCAATACCTGTCGTTCCGTTTTGGTGTGTTCAAGTGTCTTTTGTTTCTGAACTATGGCTGCTTTCTTCAACACTTTCATAGCATATAACTTTTTGTGATCTTGACCTCCTACTTTTCTGACTAGGAAAACTTTTCCATATGCTGTAACAACGAGAATTAATAAACCTTCTATAATGAACTGTAACAGCAAAAACATGTGAACTTCCTTCATAAGCTACTATTTGAAAATCAGCAAACATTATAACGTCCTATTTCTTTACAGTTGAATATTACAAGTAATAATAAACAATTAGTTTATAATGAACACACATAACTAAACAACAATATAAAAAATCTGAAATAAAACTTTTAAAATGAATTTGTCTTAAACACCTTTCATAGACTTCTCAAGAATCATTAAACCACGAATATGAAAAAAAATATCTTTGGCACACAAAACAAACACTCAGTTTGAACACCTACTTCCTGATAAAATAAAAAAACTGAATTATCTGATATGTGTACACCTAGCAAAAATTGACTGTAAACACTGGTGTCATCTTACATTTGAAACATGTCAAAACAGTTAGTATTGAAGTATGCTCCGTTCTTTTAACTCATTTTAGTCATTGAAAGTCTAAAATAACCCATTACTATGCATTCTACTTGAAATTCACAGTTCATGCTGGAGACACCACACGTGCACACAGATAGAAAAGATTCTGACAAAATAGGTCAAACTTTTTGGACTTTTTTTCAAATTTAAAATCTTTTGTCTTCCTACTGTTAAAAAAGACATAACTGTATCATATTTAATTAATTTGTTTTTGTCCATTATCTATAAAATTCTGAATTATTTCTAAATTAAATATTTCAGAGACACTGAGAAACAAACCTAATCATTTGGTAAGTTTTAATAATCCAGTATTTTAGTCCTTAACAAAAGAAGAATAAATGGATAACCAAATATATACAGATTTTAATTTAGTAAACAATTACTTTTGAAAATTTTTCTAAACGTGTTATTTAATATTTAACAGAGTGACACCCAACAATGTTGTCAATGTTAATTAAATAATACCATTTCTAAGAGTTTAAGTGATTGTCAAGACAAATGTGAAACAATACATCAACCAAAACTGCATCCACTGTATCTTGTACAAAGTAGCCTTTTGTCCAATACCAAGGCCCCTCAGACCAGGTAGGATACAACAGACATAGTAATGGTTTAGGTACTGTTTATGTCACTGATTTTCAGTCATGTGCAAGGTGGTTTAACTATTATTTTACTGAATGTCTTCCAGTTATATTCACAATCAACTGAATAGATCAGAAAACTTAAAACAGTAATTTTTACATAACTGCTGACCCTCCCATAGTGAAGTTGTGATGATGCTGGTTGACTTGTATAAAATTCCTTTCCATAACCAGAAGTAAACCAAATTACTACTGGGTCCATGTTGGAAACAGACTTAGATGCCTTCAAAATCATGTTCACAGTTTCCATCATCCTGTATACTTTGAATCCACATAATCAGTTAAGTGGATGGGATGAAGACAGAATATCTCAGCAACAGAAAAACAGCTGTTTTCAAGATCAACTATCACATTACTCTCCATAAACAGAAAAAACAGCTGTTTACAAGATTAACTATCACATTATGCTCCAGCAACAGAAAAAAACATCTGTTTACAAGATTAACATAATAAAACATCTCATACAGAAATAGTTATTGCTTTTATAATAGTATGCAACATCAACTGTGGCAGGACCAGAGTAACAATTGCTTTCAGTTGTGATTAACTGGACACCCTGTAGGTCCATGTATATCTCACACACATTTGTTGCAAGAATTTTGTTAGATGCTTTCTCATTGGAATAACAGGGTGGGAGTGAATTCATTTACAAAATGTACAATCGCTGATCACCTCACAATTTGACTTTCTTCTTGAACAATGTCAGATTCCTACAAGTGACACTGCAGTTCTTATGACAACTCAGTAAAAATAATGTTGGGTGATCAGAGGAATGTGATAACTGATTAACTGTTGGACTCATTAATAGACTACATTCAACTTGTATGCTATTCTCACATAAGAAATGGTTACTTGGATTTTGGAATAACTGAAAATAACAGCACCAACAAGAAACACTAATTTAAATTAGTTGATTATTTTAGCAACATTAACCAATGTAATACTTTCTCATAATAATCAACTGTATTAATCCATCAAGTTAATTACACACATTTAAATACAACAATACATGATTCTAAATTTAAATTCACTTGAGACAAGTTACTGGTTAGTTATCTGAAGTACAACATAGCTGTACATTCATGCATTTAAAGGAAGGTACATGAATGTTAAAGTTTGTTTTATATTTTTCTAAGTAATCAGCATTCAATCACAAAGATTTCAATCACATGTAATCTAGGCCTGTAGCAAATTTTAGAAACCTCCTTCCCAAGAACAATGAAGAATACCTAAATAAAAAAAATACACTGTATTTTTCTAAAGCAAAGAACCATATAATTCTCAAGCAGCCTTAAGGCAGTCACAAATAAATTTTCCACATGTTCAAGCCTGTTGGTTAATAACAGACAAGCATAAAGAGGCGAAGAATGGAACACAATTCATAAAATGGAAAGTTTTTTTTTTTTAAATTCACCAAAAAAAGGGTTCGAACTGTTGATGTTGTAGAATAACCAATTACTTCATTGAAAACAGTCTAATTTTTACTCAGTTATTTTAATGGAGAAAAATTAGTTTTGAAAATTTATAGTTGCATAATTTAATTAATTTTATAAACAAATGTTTATTTGTTGTCATAATTGAAATATTCGTAGATTAAAAAAGCCTTCTGTGTAACTTGATATTATTATTGCCGAGTCCATAACTATATAAAAAAATGTTTAATTTGTTGTTAATATATGTTGAAGTGTTATTCACTTGTTGAAATAAAGAGTTCGTTACATTTTTATTCTCTTCACATGTGTTTCTATTAAGTGTATGTAACAGAACTTTCTAGTATAGATTATAACTCTGAATATATTGCAAGCAATTTTGAAATGTTTCATTAGCTACATTTACCCAATGTGCCATAACAATTTAAAATCACCTAATCCTTAACTCAGAATAATCACAAATTACACCAGCAAGCTTCAGAATTTAAACCACATAGTTATACCTTTAATTGACATGGAACAATTGTTTCATGTGTACTTTTGTACACTGGTAGAAATGTTGGTAAATGCATTATTCATACATTTAAATTTAAGACTATTTACAAGAACTAATAGTCGCAAAACCAACTGTGTCTAAGTAATCAATGAATTCATAAAATTTGCTTTATAAAATGTGCATAAACATCAAATTATACAGCACAGAAACATGAATACTTAGCATTCTTTAACTCAATATTAAACACACTTCAAACACAGAATAATCAAATTATAGTACAAATACCAGAGGTTTGTAAAAGGAAAAGTAGTCAAATTTTTCTTGTTTGATATAGATAAAAATTCCACCAACTTCATTTCAAATTAGGAATAAACCAAAATGTTTTCTTAGGGTTATATAAACCACCCAGTTTCATTATGAAGCCGTTCACAGGATAAAAGTTAGTATCTCACGAATGCAATTAAACTTAAAACAACAATATAAATGGGTCATTTAAAAAACAATTGTATCTATAAATATGCCCTTTTAGCTTATAATGACTTCACATTTTGTCAAAATGGTGATTTTATAAACCAGTAATTGGAAGGTAACAACATTTGAAAAGTGGTACAACTTAAAAAAAAAACAATTTATTACACCAATGGCCTATAAAATGATTTTCACAATTTATATGCATACTTTTTTAAAAAAAATAAACTAGCCTGATCTAGTTAAATTTGTTTAAATTTTATGCAAAACTAACCTGAATTAGTTAGGTTTGGTTCAATTTTATGCAAAGTTATTTGAGGACTATCTGTGCTAGTCATCTCTGATTTTAAGGTGATGGAATATACGGAAGATAACTAGTCAACACAGCCCACAACCAACTTGTGGGCTACTAGAATCAAATACAGGAATCTGGCTGTCACTAGTTTGATGCACACAAGACCCCAGTGTCCAGAATACAAATTTTTTTGGCAGCAATAAGGTGCAAATCATAGAAAATCAGATCCACAGTCAGAAATAACAACTATGCATTTGGTCCCAGTCCAATAAAATAACAAAAATTAAATTGTAAACAGAAGCCTATTAATACAATAACACACTTTAAAATTATTCTTGCAGTTCACTGCTAAACTTTACAAATAATAATAAAGTTGAGACTAACAAGTCTGTCTACTGACATTTCCTCAAATGTCACTCTGTTGGTTTGAAAACATGCATTTCAATATTTTTTCTATGTCTTATTTTGTAAATGTAGTAACAGTAGTGATCATCAGCTATAAGAAAACTGAAACTTTCCACGGAAAACAGAAATTGTTATCGTGCATTAGTATCAACAATGAAACTCATCTCGCACATTTTATGGATCATGTAACATTTTACAAGTTTTTCCAACTGATAACACTTGCTTACAATTTTCCATAAAACTGGCATAGGTGTAGGAAGTGAATTATAAGTGGGAGTGGGGTCCAAGGTTTATTTGGCCAAGTAAAGTAAGGGAAACTGTGCCACAGGTGTACCAATTACAGCCATGATATAGAGCTCAACTTACAGTCAGGGAAGCCCCAGGATTTTGGACTTAATTCTATGCACCCTCTTGTTTTTCCTCAGAATAATTTTGAAAACATTTTTACTTGAACATATTAAAAGGTGTGGGGATAATCCCCCAAAGTTTTATAAATCTGTTATAGTCATGGATTAATTAAGTTCACTTTCTGTTATGTATTTTTCCCTATCTGTTGCTTTATCAAAAATATTATACTTACATACACACACACACACATAAAAAACTTATAATTTACAAAAACAGGGTTTAACTTTAAGTAGCACTCTGGGATTTTAACCGACTTTGGAAGCAAAATGAATCAAATTCCAGAATAAGCCAGTTCATTCTAGATTTAAAAGTCTATGTTGTGAAATGTTGCAATTTTTTTTTCATGGAGAAATTGTCCACAAAATATTTCCTGTTTTCAAGTAGTTGAAAAAATTCAAAGTCAGAGTAAGTTAGGGTTCATATGTACATATACTTAATGACAACTTTTAAAAAAATGGCCCACTTAGTTTGGAAAATTAAAATACAACTGAACTATATCCAGTTGGTTGGTTTGGTTGGTTTGGTGTTTTATAGCACAAAGCAACTAGGCTATCTGCACCAAATATCTGGTAAAAAGTTAAAATTAAAGTAAAATTATTAAAATTCATAAAAGGAAATTACGGTAAAACAAAACAAATAGCATTAAAACCAATGTTTACATCTAGTCTACAGCAGTAAAAGAAAAACTACAGTAATACAAGTTGTAAAGAGATTTCTGTAGCATAACTGAAATTATCATGACTCACCAAGAACTACAGGGTGTTTGAAAAGTCACTGCACACATATATTTATTAACAGACAAAACTGCACAGTGACTTTCTGAACACCCTGTATTTCCAAAGAAAATTATAAATCATGTCATTGTTTCTTTCAGCAAAGGAGCTCAAATGATTTTTAGATACAAAACATTCAGGCCAAGTGAATGACTAGTGCTGTAAAAACATGAGAACATAATATAGGTGTGTGCACAAAGTGGTCCAAGGGAACAAGATCCACCCAAATGAAAGAAAATATAAAAACTAACAATAATCATGCATGATATATCACCTGAGAAAAAAAATATTACAAGGAACATTACACACATTTTCCAAAACAATATAATATGGCCCACCCAAATCCTCAACTACATACATGCCTATAGGCAGGAACCTTGTGCCTTCTATGCCCACCAGAAGTTACTAATGATACTACTTAAAGAAATGCACAAGGCGAAAACCTAATCTGCTATGCTCACCAGGAATTACTAGAGGAATTACACAAAAACAAACACAGATTGTATGAACCATATTTGCTATGACCATCAAAAGTTATTGATGGTACTAAACAATGACAAGAGTGAGATAAGAACCTTATCTGCTATGCCCACTTGGAACGACTAGTGACATTGTACAAACATAAATGTGAGATCAAAGCTTTATCTTGTCTGCTTTGCTAATCAAAAACGACTAAAAACTTTGTACAAAAAGAGGAAGAAGAAATTTTTATTTTTATTATCATGTTTGCCATTGTTATCATTTTTGACTAGCAACATCATACAAATATATACATGAAATCAAGTTTCTGTATGAAATACTGACCAGAATGACACAGTGCAGACAGACTCGAAGACTAAGTCTCATTTTTATTGCTGTGCAGACAAGAATGATTTTTGGCACTGTGAAAAAAGATTTAAAACACAAGTTTTATCTTGTTTAATCGCAGTAGCTCTCAGACGCTCAATACAATGAGTACCTTATTAACCTACTGAATTAGGGTATTCAGTAAATTTCTTTGCAGAATGTGATATATTCAGTATCACCAGAAGTAAGAAATATTAAATGTAAATGTTTTACACAGAAAGAAAAAACAAAACACTTTTACAGACAAAGTCAGTAATCACAATCGTACATGCAAATACATTTAAAATAAACAGAATGGTTTTCATATATGTAAAAATACATCACTACGAATGGTTTTCATTATTCGAGGTCAGTTTAGCTATACTTGACAAGGACAAATCTAACATTACAATATCACAGAACAAGAATCGTGCTGTACAACTAGCTTTGCTTAGAACTATACTGCAATTATATTCTTATAAATCCATCAATACATCCAAGAATGCCTCCTTGTCCATGTCAGTAGGCAAGGCCCAGTAACAGAAAATGAATAAAAACGTAGCTTGTGATTCGTTAAACTTCAAGTAAAAAATAATATGTTAAACAACCGATTGGAATTATATCAATCAATTATTCAACAATTAGGCCAGGTGCAAAATTTTACACATTGTGGGCTTAGCCTCTAAATGTGTAGGATTCCATACATAAGGGCAACTTTCAAAGAATCCAAGGTTTGGTGCATTCCACTTACTAGAGCTAAAAACTAAGTTTTAAAACCAATACTACCATTTTAAACTTTTGTGTGAAGACAGATACAAGTATATTCTATGTTACATCATATACAAAAGAAGTCATCCTGACACTATATACAATTAAACACACAGCAGATGTTGGGACTAACACACTATAACAGGTCATTTTCCTACATGTACTCAATACAGATCCCAAAATTTGTCAGAGTGTGACACCAACCATGAATGTGTAAAATAATTATTTAATTGTACCTAAAAATCTTAGATCTGTAAACCTGAAATTAAAAAGATTTCAAAAAGCTATTCCTATGTAGAAATTATTGAAATAAAAACATGAAATTTCAGGGTAAACACATTTTTTCTTATCTTTAATGTTAGATAACAGGAATCACATTTCATTATGCACAAAATACATGCCAATCAGTAATAACAGTTTCAAATCAAATTATTAATCAACTTATTTTGGAATCACTTCGGTTTAAGTTTCTAGCAGAGTGAGTAATGGAATATGGCATTTCTAAAGTTTATATACTTGGATACAAAAAAATTAATTTCTCATAATTTAGAGGAAAGATAAATAAAACAATAATAAAAACTTTACCACTTACCACCTTTTCCTAAAACTTTGAGAAGCTCAAAACTGGAAATATCCACTCTGCTGTTACCACTCAAGTTCACTGTAGGGGGTAAAATTATCTTGTTTATGAACTGAAAGAACTCATTCAAGCATTAAAATCAACACTATTCAATCTTAACAAAGAAAATTTGTTGACCTGGAAAAATAATTCATCCACGGTGTTTTGGTTTCTTATAGACAACAACTCAGAATACAAGGGCACACATATTTCAAGCTGACAGCAATTTTAAATTCATCGCAATCGTGGTTACAGATGTTGGTTTGAATCTAATAGTTTCTGTTCAATTTCATCGTGCGATGAAGACGACAACTTTTTTCCGAAATAAGTATCATCATTACATATGTATTGGAACTATTATATGAAATTGTAATGGAAACAAAAACAGCCACGAGGTCTCTACGTGGATGTGGTTACACTGTCAAAGATTTAAATGCATTTAAGTCTGAGGAACAGGTTTGAAAATACTTTTTCATTTGTAATTTTAGAAGTTCAGATACACTCTTTCAACTAAAACTTCATCTTCCATATAAAGATTTGGTCAAATCAATCAAAATGAATCTTGAAATTTTTCAAAAAGTCTTCATATTTAAAGGGTAAAAAAAGAGTAGTAAGGTTTAAAGTAAATATAGAAATAAACATCCCATAGAAGTCCTAGCAATGTTCATATCATACCTTGCTTTATCCACTTTTCAAGTTATGGAAAGTTATTACAAAATGATGATTCATTTCTTTCTCTTATTTATGAACACAAGTCATTTTATGATAAACTTCAGTTAGCAAGTTTCAAAACAATAAACAGTTTAATTAGCCTTCTAAAAACAGAGAAGAATGGAATTTTGAAACAATAAGTGATACAATATACAATAAAAAATGTCATAAACTGACCTTATCAACAAAGACTATCACAGGTAATTATAAGATGATATAAATTACACCCAGAGGTTCACGACTTAACCTTTTGATCACAGTAGTAAAACAGCATGTAAAATTAAGAATCTTTGTTTGAGACTTAAAATTACAACTGAATTAAATCATAACTTTATCATTTTTTTATTAAATAACAATGTATTTGACGAACAATGGACGACATAGTAGTAACATCCAATAATTTATATTCAACATTTTTGTCAAGTATTAAAGTTTGTTGAATTAGGAAAAATCACAAAAAAATATTGTTTGACAGTTTGGTGTTCACTGAAGGCTGCCTACATCTTGTTTACTGCCTTAACTTAGCATTTGACAGATTAATTAACAAAGTTAGTCACTATGTCTGTATCTAAAGCAGTTTCTATCCAACTCCTAAGTCACTTCATAATGATGGGCTGTTTATATGAAAAAACAAAACATGCTCTCATATGTTTTTGTTTTTTTTGTTATTTACTGAATTTAGTAAAATATATACGTTTCAGAACAAGGTATCATATCATAGCCATTAGTTAAAATCTACTAAACTAACTGAGTAACAACATAATGAATGATCGTAATCTAAGCCACTTGTAATACACTGAAGAAACAAATACTAACCTTTAAAATCCTTAAAACTGTAAGAAATGATTTAAAAGCATATCCCATAATTCTTTGTTTGTTTTTTTAATTTCATGCCAAGGTACACCAGGGATATCTACACTAGCTGCCCCTAATTTAGCAGTATAAGACTGGAAGGAAGGCAACTAATCATCACCACCCACTGCCAACTCTTTGGCCACTCTTTTACCAATGAATAGTGGGAAGGTACATTATAATGCCCCCACAGCTGAAAGTTAGAGCATGTTTGGTGTGATGGGAAATCAAACCTGTGACCCTCAGATTATGAATCTAACATTCTAACCACCTGGCCATCCCATGATGCTTCAAGTGAATAACATCTTTCTCAATCCTAATGCCATAGCTTTAACTGTACAATCTTTTATTTATTTTATAAATACAGCCTGGTTCTAAGCAAATTATTGATGATGTATAAAAGTCATGAAATGTGTTTTTGATTATTTATACATTACTTTTGACAATTCTATTGCCATGAAAAAAAAATGTCTAAAAATAAATTCTTCAATATGTTTCATTCCACCTAGAATGAAAACCAATTGCTTCAGTGTATGTAAGTCTTGTAATTATGTACATTTTACAGACAGACATGCAGAATGAATAGATATGGAACAGACGAGCATCTGTTCTACTTTCTGGAACCTCCTCAGTTACCAATTTTGTTTTAATTATTTTCAAACCTGATATTATTGTGTCATGTGCTTTCCAACAACTAGAAACATTAAAGAATGTGAGTGTATAATCACCTTTGTACATCTACCTTTTATCTCTTCAATAAAAAAAAACAACAAAAAACCCTATCCAACCCTGATTCAGTAAAGTAAGAAAAACTATAATGCAATGAATCATACTTTAATTTCTAAACTAAGAAATATGACAAGTTTTTTCTCGTGAGATCACCAGGAACAGTAATAATTTTTGCTGTTGTTTTTTCTTACCTATGTTTATAATTCGAAAAACTAATTGGCATACAAGAATGGCTCTCTATTGCGTCCTGTACAGACTCCTTCATTTAGCTGTTTTAGTATGATCGATTTTAGTTTTGAATTATTTATTCAATAATTTACAGTTGAGTTTTGTGTACCAACAAATACGGTTTCTGCATGAAAACTTGATTCGGTTTTAATATTATAAAATGCATACTGTTTCATGCATTTGACCTACGCAGGCAATGACCTGACACCGGCCATTCACCTGAGAGTTTATCACTCATGCGTTATATCGCTCCAAACATCCGTTCCAGATCAGGCCTAACAACCAGCCTAAAATTATCAAATAATTAAGCTTGCCGGATACTCGATTGCACTTGTGAAACACAACGAAAATGTTTGATGTTATTTTTCATACCTACCGAAAATTATAAGATAGGTTGCCGGTAATTTTAACCTGTTTTAAATTATTACAATAAAACATACAACTAGTAAATATAAAATTTCAAAATAAAAAAAGGAAAGCACTGAGTAATTATAAACTACTAAAATATGCTATGGTATTCATGTGGGCCCTTGACTACTGACTAGTGTATCTGTTAGCATTTCTTTAACCTCGATTTTCTTAACAGATTACACAAGCTCTAACCGAAAATAGGTTACGGCAAAAGTAGAGGTAAAGCGAGAATGGTGGCCTGGAAAATATTGATCCAAGTCCTGTAATACTAGGTTCACGGTAAATTCAACATTCGATACGAAATGTTTTCCAATAAAACCGCAAAGTTAAGTTACTAGTGAGAAAAGTTGCATCTTGTTGAGAAGTGGAAACCAGGAAATGTTACATAACAATTCTGGTAACTCAATGGACCAACAGATGTCGGGTGATACCCGCACCTAACGTAGACAGTCCTACTGTGCACTACAAGCTTTATATTACATTTTGGATATTAGTTTTCACACTTTCAGCAAATATTTTAAAATATTCTTACCTGCTTGAACCATATTTTCAGAATAAGTTAACTAAATCTTCCAAATTCCTTTAATTATGCAAACGGATGCATCACAAAAAAACATATATTAGGCAGAGAACTTCTCAAGTGCTCTGCTGCATGCTAGGTGAGAAGGCTGGAACAATTGCTGCCGAGTCAGCCAGTACCGCCACGTGAACGAGCCAGCTGGTTCGTGGGCACAGCAGCTGACATCATTTGGGCTAATGCCACGCGCGCGCGCACGTTAGATAAACTACACCACGAACAGAGAGAAAAAGAGATGCAGTCGTGACAATAACAAGCCGTCCCAAAGTTGACTTCTATCTGTCGTCTGATACTGTTTTATGGGGAAATTTAGTTCTAGACAAATGTTCACTGAACCAGACATTTAAAATCTGCCCTCGACAAACCATTTGAAGATGCCACTTAACGCAATACCATAACGCTTAGATTACCGCTGTTTAAATAAATATCCCACAATAATGTAATGGTTGCATTTTCTAACATTGCGACACAATTTCTGTAAACCATACACCGTCAACAAAAAGTGCTTTTTATTCATTGGACCTGATTTATTAAATATAACTTGTATAATAATATAATAACATAACTTGTATGAGCACTGAAAAGCCATTTGGGTTATGAATAATAGGGTCGAATTTTCATTGGACCTGATTTATTAAATATAACTTGTATAATAATATAATAACATAACTTGTATGAGCACTGAAAAGCCATTTGGGTTATGAATAATAGGGTCGAATTTTTTAAATTTCAAAATAAACCAACAAATAAAGTAACCATCCGAAAACAGTCAAGTACACAACTAATTAACACGTGCTTTAGTGTTGGATTTGTATATTAGTTCAAAGAAAAATGAAACAGTTATTAATACGAAATAAAATAGTATTACAACAAACAAATTAAGTCTTTCAGACGAAAAAACATTACACAATCGTAGGTTTTCAACGAAGCAACAAAATCAATCCTTGGGATAAGAAAAACAAAACAAACTATAATCCTTTAAAAGAAACATAGTAATATAATCCTTCACATCAAACAAAATAAAACAATATAATCCTGGACATGAAACAAAGCAACACACTCGTTAAAATGAAAGAACGTGAGAGGGCCTTGTTTTGTTGGAAGTGGTCGTGTGGTCGAATGTTTATAGTGTGAAAAATAAAACATCTCAGGAGTACAGACACCCGTAAAACTTTGTAATTTCTCTCTGCCACTTACCTTTTGTGCAATACATTAACCCAATAAACAAACAATCCATTATACCTGAAAAAACACTTTTATAATTAATACATGAGACAATAATTCCGAAAGGTCATAATAGCAAATAAATTTGCATATTTATAACTGTCGAAACAGGAATGGAACAAACCAAACTTTGTGATAATAACGGCTTTAACTGTAAGTATTGTTTTTCACATTCATCCTGGTACTCCAATTTCAGATTCAAAAATCAAAGGTGTGAAAAAAAGCAATCCCAATATTTTATCTCAAATAAGTCACTGTCCACGACGCCTTTGGTTAAAGTAACTCGTGAGAGAAAATAGACCAGAAATGTTATTAAATCACGATTTTACTTTTCAGTTTGAAATAGACAAAGTAACGGAAACATGGGGGAAAAAATGCAGTTTACGTGAATTCAAAAGTTTAATTGACAAAGTAATATATTACTGCGCTCGTTTTAAATAATACCTAGTACAGTACGGGTGTTGTCATTGTAGACAACAAAATAGTGTTTTAACCAACACTAGTTATTTTAAGCCGCTAATGGCTTATTTTATCCTCTCGCATCCCCGTTGGCTGAACGCTAAGTCTGAGGGCTTACAAACTAAATATCGGTTTTCAACACTGGCAGTGGGCATAGCACAGATAGTCCATTGTATAGGTTTGTGTTAAACAAACATAGTGTGTATCGATTCTTAGCCACCACAGTTGTTCAGCCGACACAACCATTAGTTTAACACTGTGGTAATATTTTGTCATTATAAAAATTATCACTAGTTTTCATAACTCATAAATTCTGTTGTTTTTTTCAAAAGAAGTTCAGTGGAGAACAGCATTTTGTAATTTAATATTGTGATTTAGAAAAAAGTCATATATTATTAATATTTATATTTAGCAACGAAGTTCGATATAAATCACTAAAATGATAAAAAAGTGCTTTAGTGGTTTATGGAAAATTAATGTTCATACTAAGTGTCTACAGACCTTCAAACTCGACCCATGGTTATGCGCACAACTTTCACGCACGTTGTTCGAATCTCGCGATGCTTTAAAAATTGTTGCTGCGCGTTATTCTTTGGGTGCAGTATTTTATAACGATATTGTTTGTGTATTAAGCTACACAACGAACAATCCGAGCTACCGAAACTCAAGCTGTAGTTATATTTGTACTCACACGGCTCAAAGGATGAGTACGTTTGTTGTGATAGGGATTCGAACCCGCAACCCAAATATTATATGTCGAGCTTTTGATTTTTTTATTTTTTTTTTAAATTTTCGAATCCCTCCATACGAGGCCTCATAATCCCATATATTACGAGTCGAGCGCACTAACCACCTGACCATGCTGGGATTGTTGCAGTTATAAATAAGCCTTCAATACTTACAGCTGAGCCACTAGCACGAGGAAAATTAATTACAGGAGTAAAACAAACTATTTATAAGACATTTTCCTTCTATCGGTGTGAAACAAGGCGCATTCCTAGTCCTTAAGACTGGGAACACAACGTTGTGACGTTTTTACAAATATCCGACAATAACAACATTGACTACATCTTAAAACAATAATTAACTGAGCTACAAAACTCACGACATAAATACTACAACAGCGACACTTCTCAGTAACCATTTATACGATGTAGTGTTTCTTTGGCCGGCACAACGCGCAACAGTTCTCCGTTCATACAAACGACCAGTGCCCGACGTTCGTTGCCCCGAACGAGTGTAAAGTTCAGTTAAGTACGAAGTATATTAACCCAAAAACGTTCGACGTATTGTTAACTACAGCAATTACTGGAACGTGATTATCACTACACGTGTTTAGTCTTTAAGAAGAAACTTTAACATTAAATGCAAACATAATAAATAAAATCACCATTCGTCATGTTAGAAAAAAATCGGAGGTCCAAGAAGTCTCGATAGAAATGAATAAAAACCACTGACCTTGAAGACGAAAGGTCTAACTTTCGAAAGCGCTCGTGTAGTAGTTTTTATTCATTTGTTACATAATATAACCAAATATCTCTCTAGACCCTTCCAAAAAAGTTACATTTTACTATTTCAAACGGCATGAAACCGTTAAATTTCAATTTAACTTAGAAGTTAATTAAATCTAGATGTTATCAAATTTATATATGCCACCAAGATTGGTAGTTTCCTTTCTTAACACAAATATATTTTAATATATAAAAATAACATTATTTATAATAACGGTTATTTCTAATAGTTATTACAAATAATGATTTATACATAAATGTTTTTTTTTCAATCTCACAAACAATATCGAGTGTTCTAATCCGCTTTGGAACTGAATGTTTTCTTGACGTCTATTTCGAGTTAATAATGGAACAGCTGACCTAGTGGATAGCTAAGCTAACGTTTCACTGCACATGCGCGAGTTGTTGTTTTTTTCATTGCTTAAATTATTTAATATTTCCGTAGAAAACACTAACGTCCAAGATAAGCCCTATTAATTTGGAAACAACAGATATTTGACCAGGAAAGTTTATAAATCTCGAACATTACAAACAGTTTAACTTCAGTGGAGGTAAATCCACTGTCGTTTCCCAATTAATAAGGGTTTATCACAGTTTTAAACTTCGGAGGCTTATCAGCGAAGTAACTGTACGAAATCAGCAATGTCTTTCCGCGTGTTGCGATGGTTTTGTAATCGTCAGGCGAGGTTTTCGAAATTTCAGTTGGTAACAATAACGGCGATCACTTTTATTTACAGACACACATTGTAGATAGATTGTTGATTCTTACTCTCGAGAATCGTATGCAACTTCAGTGAACAGGCAGGAAGTTCGTTACACACATTTAACAATACAAAATACATGTATTTCTAAATATATATTTAACTCAAACAAACAATGATATTAAAATAAAATATATAACAGTGCATCCGTCACAACAATCTGTAATACCTGTCACGTAGTTTTGTAGTTTTTTATGTGCTAATATCGCTTTAATTAATCGAGATTCACGACGTGCAGATTGATTTACGATATAAAATATCCACCAAAATTATCACTGCTTGCTATCAGAGCACACTGATAGAAAATATATCGTAAATGCACAGAAGACAAAATAGAGAGCTCTCGAAATTCTGGTGTACTCAAATACGAAGATAGTTCTTAATCATTGTGAAATTCATTTGCACAGTTTCGCTGGTAGAAACAACAGAAATAGATTTAAGGAAATTGTAAGTTTCGTATCAGTTAGAAGCATTCAGTGTTTCTCAACCCGCCGTCCACGCGTGTCCATCACGACCACCTTCCTGGTTTGTGGGATTTCACGAAAAACAAACAAGAGCAACAACAAAAACTGACTGAGTATTAATAAATAATAATAAATAAATTGTTACGGACTTTCGTTGTTTTAATACTAACGGTTCACTACAGTCTGGGAAAGCAGTGAGCCGACCCCTGATGTCGAAAAATTTGAGAAACGCCGACTCAGAAACTTTCCCCCTTTTTGTAAATTTTATGTCATAGAAGTGTTCTATAAACAATACCAGGTTTAAAAATTATCGTGTATGGAAACTGGAAAATCGAACCAACCACACGAGCTGACTATGAGCTTAATTAACACAGTCGTTTGTGAACTAAACACATGCACGTAAATAATCGTTATCAACATTTGGGGTTCTTTCTTTCAAGTTTTAAATACATTTTTTTTTTGTTTAACTCTAAGTAAACAATCACATTATTTAATATTTCACGTGGCTATAACAAAAGATATTTCGGTTTTAAAACCAGTACCTAAACTTAAAGACTATGTCTGCAAATAACATGAAAGCAACTGTGGGGCTCTTGAATGAAATTTTCACAACTTTTAGAATTGAAGTAGGAATTAGTTCTGACCCTCACTTCAATAAAACATCATCTTGCCAACAAACAGAACACGGTTACGAACCTGTACAAGCAAGCGAAAAAGGGACAGTCTATATATACACAAAACACACAAACCTATATTTAAAATAATGAAAACAAGAGAAATGTTCTTCACCCAACTCGGTCTGTGGTAAAATTAAATTGCTTTAGAATTTTTGCACAAAGCGACGCAAAAGGCTATATAAACTGACAGACAAGTTGACAAGTTTCTTTTTTTAATTTCGCACAAAGCTACACGAAGACTATCTTGCCCTAGCCGTCCCTAGTTTAGCATTCTAACACTAGAGGGAATGCAGCTAGTCGTCATCACCCACCGCCAACTTTTGCGCTACTCTTTTTACCAACGAATAGTGAGTGGGTTGACTGTGACTTTATAACGACCCACGGTAGAAATGGCGAGCGTGTTTGGTGTAACGGGATTCGAACCCGCGACCCTCCGATTACGAGTCGAGGGCCCTAACCACTTGACCATGCCGATGCCTCACAGACAAGAAGGAAGGTAGTTATTCTGCAGCACACTTCCTCTGACCCTGTTTGACCTTTTATATAGTCAACTGTGACTAATGGAACAAGAATCAAATTCTCCTACGGACAGAGTATATATACTTTCTATATATACCAATAGATTTAGTACAAAGTTGATTCTTACATTCGGGAATCTTCTACAACTTACGTTAGCGACGGCTGTCTCATGCAAAAAAAAATGTTAATTGCAACTACAGATGAAAAGAATAATAATGAAAAAATGATTTACAACGTGGGTAAACTAATCAAGAATTGTCCTAGACCAGTTGGTGGAATTTCCAGTGATTCATATTTCTTACAAGCTCACACTTTTAAACAGATATACCCCCCTTCCTAACCGTAGCTTAGCAATAATTCTGAAGTCTTATAACTCTAAAAATCTAGTTTCAGTATCAGTGGTGGGCTCAACACAGATAAGATTATTGTGCGGCTTTTTTTTCTTTCAAATAACAAACAAAAATTAAGGAAATAGGCCTAGAATATCGTACGCAATTCTCTGTATTAATTGTTGCCTAAGGTAGTTCGTTATAGCTTGGAGATAAGAAGCGAATACACCCTTGCATTCCAATATTTCGCATAACTGTGTTATGAAAATAAAAACAAAAACTGGCATATGACTTGAAACACAGAGGGTGAATATAAACCAACTTCTCCAGAACCAGCCGCATATCAGTGTATCGTGTTAATAGGTTTTTAAACAGCACATCAGTGTATCGTGTTAATAGGTTTTTAAACAGCACATCAGTGTATCGTGTTAATAGGTTTTTAAACAGCACAGTGTATCGTGTTAATAGGTTTTAAACAGCACACCAGTGTATCGTGTTGATAGGTTTTTAAACAGCACACCAGTGTATCGTGTTAATAGGTTTTTAAACAGCACACCAGTGTATCGTGTTAATAGGTTTTTAAACAGCACATCAGTGTATCGTGTTAATAGGTTTTTAAACAGCACATCAGTGTATCGTGTTAATAGGTTTTTAAACAGCACATCAGTGTATCGTGTTAATAGGTTTTTAAACAGCACATCAGTGCATCGTGTTAATAGGTTTTTAAACAGCACACCAATACCCGTTCAGACTATCACGTAAAACTTCCAGAGCGTGAATTAGTTATTACACGTGAATCGCGAGCGAAAACGCAGAGATCTCAAGATTGAAATATAGAAGTCGGGGAAAGCAACAATATTAGCCCATGACGTCACTATTAGACGGAGAAGCACGGACAGAACAAGGATTAGCAGTCTTACAAGCACACGAAACTTTATTGAAAAAATCGAGGAATAACAATGGTCGATCTTGTGATTTGTCACACTAGACGCCCTACAAAGAAGTTACCTTTTTTCTATGACAAAGCTTAAGGGGCGAGGTGGTTGTTAGTTGCCACCTGCCCCAACTTACAGAATCTATCCAGCCCTGATGACTGGGGACATGGGCCGATATCATTTGTCTGTGAGCGACACTGATAAATGCACGAGGTTTTATAAGTGCGATAGTATGCTCGACTAAACAAGGCCAAAATGCGCGTGTCTCGCAGACCGTGGTGCGAGATAAGAGCAACGAGTTAAATCCTGCGCTACATATATGACACTTGTATGTTCATATCTTCAAGGATGATTTTACTGACCGCAAGATGCCTAGTGGTATTTTGAGATCTGGGTCCAGGCCTGGCGCCAGAGACTGAATGAACGGAAAACACTCGATCACTACAGAAATACTTGGAACCTCACACGTTACTTTAACACACATTATAGCGTAATATGTGTGTTGAATAGCGTTAAAACACATCTCATCTAACACACACACTACACTAAACTGACAAAACTTTTAGCAGGAGGTTTGTTGAGGCCTGGAGAAGAACCAACTTTAGTATACACCCTCCACCCCACCCAAATTCCCTTCCGTAGCACCGTTCTCATCTTGGGCTTTTAATGATTTACAGAATTGTTTGTTTGTTTTTTTGGAAGTTCGCGCAAAGCTACACGAGGGCTATATGCGTAAGCCATCCCTAATTTAGCAGTGTAGGACAAGAAGGAAGGCATCTAGTCATCACCGCCAGCTCTTGGGCTACTCTTTTACCAGCGAATAGTGGGATTGACCGTAACATTATAACGTCCCCACGGCTGAGAGAGCAAGCATGTTTGGTGTTACGGGTATTCGAACCCGCGACCATCGGATTACGAGTCGAACGCCATAACCCACCTGGCCACACGATTTACAGAACAAATATCTTATGCGCTGAACGACAAGTTCAGAAACCTCATGATTTGGTACAGCCACTCTTAATTCAGAACTACTAAAGAGAGGGAGGGAAACCAATCAGCAACACCCGCCGCCTATAAAACCAGGCATTCTTAGCTGATCGGTGGGATTCGAACCCGCGACCCATAGCGAATCAATCGGGTACCTAACCGCCTGGCCATACCGAGGCACATGCACAAGATGAACGAGTTATAAACGTTAAATAATCCATTTGTTTTCTTATACATTGTGCCCGTTACTTCAAGAACTGATGAAGAACGAGCGAGCAGTGTTGACAATCTAATTTATTCGTTCATTTGTTGTTAAGCGCAAAACTGCACAAAAATCGACTTGTACCTAACCACAAGGACGGAACACAGATATCAGGGGTTATAAAACCCTCAGCCTTAGCCTGAGCCACTTGGTGTCGTAACAATTTTGAAACGATACAGTTTCAACCATGCAAATGAACGAAAACATACTTTCTAACGCAAACAATCAGAATGTTCGTTTTTACACTACATATGACCTGTACAGTAACCACGAGAAAATCCATTCCTAATATGTATATCATACTATAATAGAATTCTTGCTTATATGATACTGGGGGAAAAAAAACAAAACGCAATGTGCAACCCCAATTTCGCGAAATTTTTTATCCCATGTACATGCAGATTTGTAATAGGGTCACAATTTTCCAGTTTTGTCTCCGTTTTCCGTTACGGAGAACGATATTTTTCTCCATTCTCAGGGTACAGATATGACGTTATGCACTGGCGTCGCAGGTAATCAGCTACTATACATATAATACTATTTTCAAAACGTATTCCTTTCTAATTGCAGACATCAAACAATTCATAAAATACACATACTAGTCTTGAAAATTCTATTCCTGGAATTGTCGACGGTTCTTTTTTCCCAATTAATTACTTACCATATGTACCAAATTTACTTGGGACTCCATGACTACGTTGGTTACAGTGCTCGTAGTAGCACAAGAGTCATTTACATAAACAAGACAAACAAAAAGAACATCAGTATTGCACAATTCCAATATTTACCACAGGAGATTAAATGAATCTCAGGACGGCTAGTATGGGTGTAAATACTTTTACTAATAAAGCAGAGTACAACGTTTCAGCCTTCTTAAGCCATCTTCAGGTTAACAAAGAGGGAGTTTGCAACTGTTTCTGCAAGTCACTCAGTTCTTTATATTTCGAGTTTAACATGGCTTTCAGTAGTTTTATCTGTAATTATGGATAATGTTTGTACACTGATTAAAATTATTGGAGAGTTTTATTTTCACAAAATCAGGGATTAATTGTTTTCCTTTCGGCTCGCCCTCCTAGCCGTGGGGGTGTATAATGTGACGTTCAATCCCACTATTCGTTGGTAAAAGAGTAGCCCAAGAGTTGGCGGTGGGTGGTGATGACTAGCTGCCTTCCCTCTAGTCTTACACTGCTAAATTAGGGACGGCTAGCACAGATAGCCCTCGAGTAGCTTTGTGCGAAATTCCAAAACAAACAAACAAACAAACCTTTCGGCACTGTTGGATGTTGTTGCAAACTTTCTCTTTGTCAACCTGAAGATGCCTTAAGAAGGTCGAACCGTTGTTCTCTGCTTTATTAACAAATCAACACCGACAGTTCTTAGAAACGTTTTTACTTCAAGTGAGTTTCTCGTCATCACGAACCACAGGAGTTTGTTTGTTGTTAAGCACAAAGATGATACACAAGAGATATCGAAACTCGCTTTTGGCTCAGCTGCACCGAGACGATGCTGCTGGAGTCTCCTATGTGTATTTTCCACAAAAAACGAAATGTTCACAAAATTCTCCTATCGGTCAGTTCTTTACATTCAGTGTTGTAGCACAGAAAATTCTAAGCTACTCCATAGGATGCAGGTAAGTGGTAAGTTTGTGGATTTATGAGGCTAAAATTTGAGGTTCGAATCTACACCGTGGGTACCGCAAAAGTATTTAAAACAAACAGATCCTAAATAAGTTGGATTCCACCGGTAGTGAAAGGTTTTATAATAAAGGAAGTCAATAACTTGAAGTTTAATTCACGAACTCGTAATAAAACTTTATTGTTGTATAATATAAGGGCAGTACTTTCCAAATATGAAAGTATGTTTAAATTTGTTGTTTATAAGCAGTAAGATCCGACGATAAAAAGGATCGGTTTACTTGAAAACATTCCTAAATAAAACACCTGGTCGCTAAGGTATGGGGTGTTTTTCACTCATGTAAGGAATCATTAATTACGAAAATCAGAAATCAGACGTTTAAGTTAAGCATGTGTGAGTCTTGTTTAAAGTGATGTCGAAACATTAAATCGCGCAGAACTCCGAATTATTTTTATGAAAAACTTACAAGAATATAGAAATTAAAAAAACGAGGAATTTTCAGTTTCCAATGAAGGAACTTAAAAAAATTCCCCTTTCTGTATTTAAAAAGTAGAGATTTTCCACTAAGACTTTAGACAATTTGTAATGTACTAGAATTATTGAAGTACATCACAAAAACGGAACCTATGATAAGTAATATACAAAAAACTTACCCATTATATCAAGACACCGGCCTCCCCTCCTTTCATTACAGCCTTCCTAAATCTCCCTTTTAAAAACTGGTAATAACAATACAAACTGTCTGCCAGACTTTGATTAATTGAAAGTTTGAATACACTATTTGGAAACAACCAGTTCAATTCCAGCGTCCTCTTCTGTCTACCTTTTCTTTTATTTAAACAGTACACAGTCACTTACCAATGAAAGTACGGTGTCGCCTCAGGGTACGACGTTAGAAAGAAGTTAGACTTAAAATTACCGTTGGTGGTGACGTTTGGTGACCTTTGGCTTAAGAAACAAAATTCCTCACGTACAGAAAAATAGCATTTCTTTAACCATTTTTGAAACTCTTTTCGATTCTTGGAACTTCTCATCAAAACTTTCTTCCATATAAACTTACTGTTCTCTAACAACGTCTCAAACTAATTTAGGTGATTAATAGTTTCATTTTGAGATTAGTAAGCGCTTATAAGTATTATTTTATTATAAGGTACAGCTTTACCAGTGAGGAAAATTAGTTTTAAAAGAGATACACGAGTGATCGAAACGTCGTATCTGTTTTAAAAATAATTGTTCCTCATCTTAACACAATATTTTATTTTAACCGTCACATAAGTTTGAATCAAAGCATGTTATCAGGTTGTTTAACGTCGATTAAGATACAAAAGCCTTATTTACCGTTAAGACTTGTGTATTTGGAAAAACGTAAAAACAAGAAGGAATTTTCAATAGCTGCCGCACTTCAAATTATTTAAGGTAGGATTAGAGTAAATTAATCTACGATACCTTTTTCTCGTTTTAATTAGATATACTTTTGTGGGGCGCAGACCCCCAGTTACGTTTTATTCCTCATCAAAATATCTACCATCCAGCCACCAAATTGAAATTCTATTACGCGTGATTAAAATAAATTAACCTATGTGTTCAAATACATCAATCGAATCCAAAACTGTAATTATATCTTAAATTTATGAAATCGTTGAAATGAGCCAAAAGTTTGTACTTGTTAAAAACAAGTGTACTCAGAGATTCTACGAGCCATTATGCCGCGGCTGAAAAAAAAAACCTTAAGTAAAGGATAAGAATTTTAGGTGAAAGAAAAAGTGAAAAACCTACTTCCAGGAAAGATGATGTAAACAAGTACTTCAGGCTAAATAAATTTTGTTTTGTTTCTTCGTTTAATTTCGCGCAAAGCTACTCGAGAGCTATCTGCGCTAGCCGTCCCTAATTTCTCAGTGTAAAACTAGAGGGAAGGCAGCTAGTCATCACCACCCACTGCTAACTCTTGGGTTACCCTTTTACCAACGAATAGTGGGATTGACTGTCCCATTATAACGCCCAAGTAGTAGATTCTTTAGGTATAATAGGGTCACACAATTTCATTCTGTATTTTTTATTATCATAAGAAATGAAAAAAACATATCCTGAAATATATGTATTCTAAAGACGACTGGTATGGGTATTAAAACTTTAACTAAAATAAACTAGAGAGTAACGTTTCGCTCTTCTTAGGTCATATTCAGGTTAACATAGAGAGTTTACAACAAGTTAACCTGAAAGTGATCTAAGAAGGTGGACACGTTGTTTTGTACTTTAATTAAAATGTTAATACCCATACCAGCCGTCTCGAGAGTACATTTTTACTTCACACGGGTTTCTCGTGATCATGATTATCCTGAAATAAGTAATTTACACGTTTAAATTCAACCAGTTCATCGGGCCTACTACAAACTTAAACAAATTACGTATTCCAGTAAAATTCTGGGTCGTTAATTAAAAAACTTCAATGCAATTTCTATCCTGAATGAAACTTTGTAAAATGGACAACATTCTTAATCTTGAATCAATCTATCAAATAATTTATATTCTGTCGTCTGTCCGCTATAAGCAGGTGGTTAAGGCACTCGACTCGTAATTCGAGGGTTGAAGGTTCGAATCCCCGTAGCACCAAACATGCTCGCCTTTTCAGCCGTGGTGGTGTTATAATGTAACAGTCGTTAGTAAATGAGTAGCTCAAGAGTTTTCGGTGGGTGGTGATGACTAGCAGAGCTGCCTTCCCTCTAGTCTTACACTGCTAAATTAGGAACGGCTAGTGCTGATATCCCTCGTGTAGCTTTGCGCAAAATTCAAAACAAACAATCTATCCTGTCGTCATGTTGAGGGTCACCTTATTTTCAGCATTGCCCAGGTAGACACGTGGTGTCACAGTTCGTCTTATTACACCACACCTAAAACCAACATGGTTAAGGTGACCTTGAACCTTTTCTGTGCAAAAACGATATATTTTACAGCCTGTATTGTCACAACAATCGTATTTGCTAACGAACGAACACAAAGGGGTATTTAGAAAATCTTCCGAGATAACGCAGCTTTTCCAGTGTTTCTTGTCGTTCGTTAGCATCATTTTTATCACGTAGAATTAAAAAACAAACTAGGGCTGTTCAGATAAGACCTGAAAAGTGTTATTCTTCTTAGACTTACGAACCAAATAATTCACACTCGTACAAAGACCGAGTTCAAATTTATAAAACATTACAGTAATATCCCCATACAAGTAAATATTATATACAGTTATGTCTTAATTTTTTACCCGAATTTTACGCGTAAATGCACACAACGGAGCACGTCATTATGAAGTCAAAAATGAGCTTAACCTGATTTGGCAGACTTTTATCACGTGACGTCTAATCACAACCTACATGACAAAGTTGGATATATTGTTCGACCAGTTTTCTTTCCAATTTTTTAAAAAAAATAACAACATACTCTGATGAATTACTAAATCATGTATATAATGAACGGTTGTTTGTTTGTTTGTTTGTTTTTAATAAAAACGAAAATTTAATAAAACTTAGTTGCCTGAATGAAATAAATTATCAGACTGAAGTAACATAACCTGTGTCAAATATTATTGTTCAGCTACGATTCTTGACCAAATATTACGACTCGGATATAAAAAAACTTCGACGGAATATTACGACTCGGATATAAAACTTCGACGGAATATTACTGCTCGGATATAAAAAAAAACTTCGACGGAATATTACTGCTCGGATATAAAAAAAACTTCGACGGAATATTACGACTCGGATATAAAACTTCGACGGAATATTACTGCTCGGATATAAAAACTTCGACGGAATATTATGACTCGGATATAAAACTTCGACGGAATATTATTACTCGGATATAAAACTTCGACGGAATATTACTCAGACATGATACTTACATATACGAAGCAGGTGTAAGAGTTAAACTGGGCTATTTTTGCTACGTCAGATTTTAGCGCTATCGAATAGAGGGGAGGGACTTTAACAATAGCTGCTCTTGATCCGAAAAAAACACCCAAAAATACATATGAATTTAACCCCAACTTTGATATTGTTAAGTCGGGGAGGGTAGGGGGCTTTAACAACAGCTGCTCTTGATCCCAAGCATGATTGCACTCTCTCTCTCGATGTTTGGTACGATATGTTCGTACCCTGGAAGGTCAGGTTCTCTTTGACCTCTTCCTCCTCCCAGTACTTATGTGGTCTTGCAGTATTTGACATTGATAGTTACTTCATTTTTGGGTCAGAGTGAAGTGAATATTTCTTCGACCCTTTTCAGTGCAATGTCCATGTATTGTGATACATATATGGGTATTACTTTGCTCTATCAGCAAGATGTCAAGAACATTGGTGGCGCGTTTTTAAATTCGTTATATATATATATACATTTTTAAATTATATATTTATTTTTTATTCATTTATAGGACTAACTTCGTCACGTATGGGGTACCTATCTAGTAATTCGTTTTTCATCCAATTTTTATCAAAGTACGCTATTGTACTATGTAGAAGTCTGTCTGGTATGATTGGTATGTTCGAATATTTCATGATTGCGCTGTTCTTGTACTATATACAAGTTTGAATTGATATTTTTAATGCAATATTATTTACATGCATGCAAACACTTGTCCAAGATAAATGCACGCTACACAGGACTATGGTGAATATGCACACCACAAAGGACTATGGTCAATATGCACACTACACAGGACAATGGGATATATATTAAGATCCCCACACATTCACCGACACTCGTAATATAGAATATGCGTCATTTATTTGCATGGGCAAAATACATTGATCAGGTGATGTGTAAAATAACAAATTATCGTAGAGACGTAATTATATCGTGGTTGACCTGTAAAAGTACGAGTAAGAGCAACGACTTCTTGGACTATCAAAGGGGCATGATAGTCAATGACTGTCTGGTAAGAACTTTGTCGTTTTTAACTTGCTGTTCAAAACAATTCATTTACTTTCACAGTCTCTCAACAGTAGCATTTAGTGGAGTTTACGTGTATTACTAGAAAACATTATGAACACCAACCACTGGTGACCGACTAAAGAAATGTTGGATTGCACAAGCTGATACGTGAAACACCTCTGTTGTAAACCAAACACTGTACTTAACATTACTCACTGTGTTCAGTGGTACAAAGGCGTGGGCAGGCCCGGATTAATTTCTCGAGGTGGGGAGGGCAAAGGTAAGATAAGGCAAGTGCCCCTATACACACACACACACACATATATATACAGATATATGTCCATATGTGTTAGAGAACTACAGAAAGAGAAACAATACCTGCAAGTTGAACATTCCAAGTAGGAGCTAAGCCTTTTTTTTAATCGTGTGGAATGGCGAATAACATGGAGATTATGTTTGAACATTGTCGCCAATGAAATGTACTTAACAATACACGAATAACTCTGGACTGAGAGAAACGCGTCGTCGGCAATTAATGTGGTGAGTTTGTTTGTTGAAATTCTTGATGAGGAGAAACCCACTTGAAATAAAATTGTATCGACCTTCCTAGGTCTTCAGGTTGACCTGAAGATGACCTAGGAAGGCCGAAACGTTGTTCTCTGATTATCAGTAAAAGATATAAGACCCATACCAGCCGTTCTGAGATACACAATTGTTGAACAGTTATTACTCTACACTATCTTCGTGCTAGAAAATCCCTTAGAACGTAGATTCACATTGTAGTGTCAAAAAATATATTAAGCCTAGCATTATGTCTTATGAAAATATAGTTAATTATAACGATGCCTCGCCAGCTGTAAATCAACAACAACAAAAAGGTATTCACACCATGACAACTGTTATATTATCATCCTGTTAAACAAGAAATATTCTATAACAATCCAGCATGCCCGCACGGACTTCAGCCTCTTTCTGGGCTCATCACAATCGCTGGATCTCAACCTAATTCAACAATTACGTAACAAACTGTGGCCGCATTCTTTAATATAACCCACAGAAGACCATAACCCACGACATGTGGGTTATAATAGATCAATGTTCAATTTTTATGTTTGTGGTCTGTGACTTGTCGAGGTGTGAGGGAGTTAATTTTAATAAAGCACGTGACTTCAGCCACGCAAAATGTTTCACTGAGGCTCATTTCAGACGTTTATCAAAATATCAGAATTAGTGTCATGCACAGGAGGGCTTGTAACAGGAATTACTGAGATAAGTTTTGTTAATAACAAGTGCTTGATTCCTGATGGATGGATCACTCCCCTATTCCGAAGATTCGAGATTACAATCCGGTTTTGTATTTCATATTTTATGTTGGTTTTCTAAAGCTGAAAACATCATAATCAACTATAATGGCGTCTCGCGCAAATGTACTGAGAATTAGTGTTTGACCAATGAAATCAACAACACTGATCCCCTTTTAGCCCCAACAGAGACCATGGTAAGATTTATGATTTTACCTTCAGAACATCACGTCCAACACCGTCCCCCACTTCATGGATTTTTTTTTATTCTGGAAGTTAAATTCTGTCAACAACAATGACGATGGTAGCAGCCATCAAGGAACTGTAAACATAGTGTCGAGTAACGTTTCTCTTCTATACAGCGTAAAAACACTTAGCGACAAGAGAAACAAAAAACCAAGAGGGTAAACGCAACTCCGTTAGTCATATCTGATAATAGTACAAAATGCAAGAGATAACCTCGAAAACTAAAAACACACTGTGACAGAATGAAGTGATAACACATAACTTACCAGTAATCCGTTACCTCATACGTAATTCTGTATGGAAACCGAAACATGTCAAATGGTGCATGCGTAGTCTGATCTCGTGACGTCAGTAACTAGATGCACATAATACATCAGTATCCATATTATGTACTAACAAGTGCGTATATTTCGCTAAGCGCCAGGTTACAAGAGCTAATGTTAACTCTCACGCGGACACGTATGTATCAATACTGTACAGAAGGCAACACTCGTCTTCGTAACAGTAGTGTAGAGGAGAAAGACACGTGCCTTTGACATTACTGTACGTGGGAGTAACGTGACAGTACTACAAAGGGGGACACAACATTGCAGGTATTCGTGGTAGTACCGTGAAAAATACCGTACAAAATATACGTATCCGTGACAGTACTGTAAAAGGAAAAAACATTTATGTGTCTTGGACAGCACTGTACGGGGGGACAACATAAGCGTGTTCGTGACAGTACCCTAGAAGGGGGACATGTATGTGCCCGGAGCACGACCTACAAGGGGAGATGTGCCCAAGGCACTTCTCTGTTGGGAACTGTTACTTCAGTTAAGTTCATTCAACAAACTCCAACGCCCATATTTTGAGTTGCAGCGTATTTTTATGCTAGTTCGTTATATAATATATATAAATATATAATTACGAGTGGTAACGATGACAGTAAACAGGGGGCCTGGCATGGCCTAGTGCGTTAAGGCGTGCGCTTCGTAATCTGAGGGTCGCGCCAAACATGCTCGCCTTCCCAGCCGTGGGGGCGTTATAATGTGCGGTCAATCCCACTATTCGTTGGTAAAAGAGTAGCCCAAGAGTTGGCGGTGGGTGGTGATGACTAGCTGCTTTACTTCTAGTCTTACACTGCTAAATTAGGGACGGCCAGCAAAGATAGCCCTCGAGTAGCTTTGTGCGAAATTCCAAAACAAGACCGTAAACAGTGTTCGCACAGCACTCCACGTCAACTGAAGATTGTCAACACTTCGTCCTCTAAGCTCGTGTTCCAACAACAAACACGTGTCATCAGTTCAAATTAGTTTTATCAACAACTTTACGCCACTTTGCATAATACACGCATACGTAAGGTTTTCAACAATAATACATAAGGTTAAAAAACAACTTCCCCACGAGTTACGAAACAAGAACGTGCGTACAGTTGTTTTTCTTCCAACATTTCCAGACAACAGTAAATTACGTAATTGACATCAGATGTTACGGGGTATCGTCTATCTACTACGTTTTATGTGGTACAATAAGGTAATAAAATAAAACTAAACAAGTAAGTTTATACTTAGAACGAAATTATTTCGGTGACGTGTTGACTGTTTATATTAGTTTTTTTTTTCTTTCTTTCTTTCGTTGCAACAAGAGCGGTTACGTGCTCAGAAATTATAAAAAAAAAACGGATTTGCGCAATATACAGTTGTTTTGAACGGAGTTTATAAAAACGCAAACATACATAAAAGTCAGAAACTCGTCTTACAGACGTCTTTATCAGCTCTCACTGTAATACATATAGATATATAAACGTAAATACATATTTTTATTACAATGGAAAGTTATCCAGAAACCTTTTAAAGCAAATGTTCATATTCATTCTTTTGTTTCATACTATAAAATTACATTACACCAGGGAGTGTTAAGCCTAATATTTATCATGATAATAGAAAGTATTTATTAAACGTTTAAAAGCCATCAAAATTACATCAGTAATCTATACGTATAAACAAACAAGTAATTACTCTTACTTTTTATATTTATCGTATTTCTGTTGTAATTACAAATACTGTTTGTTTTGAACATATAGATCAGCGATGGACAAGTTTTGATTATTCCGAGATGTTTAATAGCTACTTTCTGTCATACGTACGTGTTGTGCTCCATCATAAAGTTACGTTTTCCAAAACGTAATGAGTCGATTACTCATTATGATGAGAAACTTACTCGAAGTAAAAATGAATTCTCAAGACGGCTGGTATGAGTATTAAAACTTTAATTAAAACAAAGTACAAAAGAACGTTTCGACCTTCTTGGGTCATCTTTAGGTTAACAAAGAGAATTTGAAACTGGGCACGTCTTATGTGAAAGGGTATGATATTGTAAGGGTCGTTGCAGTTAGATGTTAATTTATTAATTAATACATATATAAAGGTGTTCATTTATATTGGTTTAATTTTGATCGAAGGTCGAAATGTTCTTCTGTTCTTTATCTTAATTAACATTTTAATACCCACACTACTGAGTCGATTACTATGTTACATCGATTACCAACCTATCATTCAAAGCGAGCGTTAAACCAAATACTCCAAGGCACATCAGCCCGGCATGGCTTAAGGTGATTAAGGCGTTCGACTCATAATCCGAGGGTCACGAGTTCGAATCCTCGTCACACCAAAAATGCTCGCCCTTTCAGCCATGGGAGCGTTATAATGTTACGAATAATCCCACTATTCGTTGGTAAAAAGAGTAGTCCAAGAGCTGGGGGTGGATGGCAATGACTAGTTACCTTCCCTCTAGTCTTACACTACTAAATTAGGGACGACTAGCGCAGATAGCCCTCGTGTAGCTTTGCGCGAAATTCAAAAACAAACAGATCTAAACATCATTTTAAAAACTTAACTTTTTTCTTTATGGTTATCTTTCAAATGATGCCTTCTTCAGGTCTGCACCTTTTACAGTTACATAAAAAAAAGGTTAGAATAAAATCGCTCTCAACCTATTTTTATCTTCCAGCAGGTTACATTTACAAGCACGAAATTCAATGTCCGAATAACGGACATGAAATATTCATTCATGGGCACTACTTATCAAATGAAACGTGTTTGTTGTGCGTCTCTTCGTAGCTACCAAGTGGTTATAATTACAACCATTAATACCTTCTGAAGAAATATATGCCATTTAAAAAAAAGAGAAATACGAAGTTACCAAAACGTTAATGAAGGCAATTTCGTGCAACAAATTCTCTAGACAAGTTTGCCAAAGTTTTATACTGTCATTAAGCGATTACAATTTATATTTGAACGTTCTATTTTTTTCGTGAACTCCCATGGACTGGGGTGGGTGGTTAAGAAAAGGTGGTCTAGAAGCACTGACTGCACGATATACAACACCTGTAAAGAATCGTAATGGGTGTTAACACGAAGGTTAGACAACTTAGCAAACTTTGTCAGCCCTAAACGCATCACCAAGATGACTTTACAAAAGTCCTCATAAGTGGGAAAAAAATCTCTCTCCATATAGTCCAGCATTATCACCAATAATATTAACGAACTATAGGATATGGACTAGCTTATATTACTCAAGATATTTTATGTAGAAATCAATTAGTGATATAACATTAAATGTATCGAATGTATGTTTTACACGAATATATCTAGGGTACAACTTGTATATCACACTTCCTATATTTCTCTTCTGGGCTCGATGATTAAGGTACTCGACTCGTAATCTGAGGGTCGCGGTTTCGAATCCCCGTAACATCACACATGTTCGCCCTTTCAGCCGTGGGGATATTATAATGTTACGATCGTTGGTAAAAGAGAAGCCCAAGAGTTCGCGGTGGGTGGTGATGACTAGCTGCCCTCCCTCTAGTCTTACACTGCTAAATTAGGGACAGCTAGAGCAGATGGCCCTCGTGTAGCTTTGTGCGAAATTTAAAAAACAACAACAATAGTCCTACATATCTCATCCAAGTTCAGCGTAATTTAAATTACTGACTGCACAATACAATAAAACACATTTCACACGCATGTGTCAGGATATAACTGATATGATAATACATGTTTCTATATTTCACTTCCAAGATCAACATGAATAAATAGTTACTTACATTTGTAGTTTATTTGGTTACAAGCTGATTGATAAACTATTAAAACACCTACAAAAAAGAAACAGCTAATTTACATCAACAAATAGTTCACCATAAAATAATGTTTCTGTCTCTCTTTCTTCTGTTTTATTCATTATTGCAAATATATCAGCACGATTTTCGTTTAAAAATTCTCTCGGTAAGATAAACTAAAAATACAAGGCACATTTGTCAAGAAAAGGTAAAAATGTATCGGTGATGGATTTCCATCCCGCGAGTCGAGGTGATATGGAAAATTTGTTTGCTTTGTTTTCCCAATATTTAATTGATTGGTAATTTTTAGAACATGAACTGTTACGTATTACAATTTATCTCAGATTAGTCTCCGATTTATTATGTTATATACGTTATGCATTACGATTTCAAATAGCTGAAAATTTGGATTTAGAAATTCGTTAAATATTGATATGTTTCAAATTTATGATATTTGCCAACAAGATTGATACAAACAATTTTCTCTCTTAACATAAATATATTTTAATACACAAATAATAATACTATTAATATTAACGGTTATTACAAATATTGGTTTATATACAAGAGTTTTACAACAAACTATATACCAGGTCTTCTATCCAGTCTAGAACTGAATATTTCATCGACTGTTCAGGTCCACGAAGAGCAAGTTAATTATGAGATGATACTGTAACTCCTCGTTTAAGCTAGCTAACTTGGTTGGCGCCACACCGATTACAAGCTTACTTTTTGTCGACGAAGATGTTTAGCGTCCTCGTTGATATAATAACGTTCGAAGTTAATTCACTGAAGTTAAACGGTTTGTAACGTTCGAAATCTAGAAAGAATGATCAAATTCTGTAGTTTTCAGAGAATTATAGTACACTGGGTGTAGCTAACTGATGATAATGTTTCTCGATGCGTCAGTTTTAAATACCAATCACGCGAGATTCTCGAACTTTCAACAACATTCGAAAACACGCAAGCGTTTTCGTAAAACAGATATTGTTGATTTTTATTCTCAAGAATCTTCTACAAAGTTAGAGAACAGGCGGGACCTGCGCAATACACATCAGACGCATCAAGTTGAAACACACGTAGATAATAAAATAAATGCATAACGGTAAATTCATTACAAAGCAAACAAATGTAAAATGGGCAACGACTTCCTAATACAGTGTGACATTTGTGGAGAAAATCTTGAAAAACTACATATACAAAAATAGCATAGTTGTGAAAGGTCAACCAGGCAGTTGTTGCCCATTTCACCTATTTTTTGTGAATCACGAAAGCTCTGCCTAAGACATCTACAAAAGAATTTATACAAATTACCTTAATTTGCGAAGCAATAAGTTACCAGAGCATGAAAATGGCATCACACGATTAAATTTTTTTGTTTATTTTTTAGTAATCATAAAACTACTCCCTGGGCTATCTGTGCTCTGCCCACCGCTGGCATCAAAACAAGAATTTAGCATTTTGTGATCGCAGGCTTATTACTTAGCCATCGAGGGATAGAAGATTTAATACACCTCTTACAGCATGTTTCATTACATCCAAAATTTCATTAACACCAGGGAATAACCTATTTTTCAGGCAGTACGAAACACGTGATATCTGATAGAGTTGACGGCACGCCCCTCTTGTTCCAACACAAATACACTGTAAGAGAGCGACAAAGATCATGAATGTCAACTTGTATAAACAGAGTACTTCATTCCCTTTCAACCTACTAATATTACTGTTTGTGTGAAAACACTTTCGCGAACCGCTACGACGGCTTACAGGAAAATATTAACTGTTACAGATAAATCTAAATCCCACCGGTTCGTACAAGTACAACCAAAAACACGCGCAGTGGCAGCTTTAAAAAAAAAAGCAAGCACTGCTATCTTAACTAAACGAGGATGGGGTCATTCCACGTTACTTTTTCCAAAGTCGTGAACAGTAAATAAAATTTCGAATAGGTACGAAATTGTACAAAATAAAACTGAATGACGAAACAAAGTACTCAAACCGTTAAAAATATTGCGTACACGACTCAAAAAATAAAGAAAAATTACTCATTCAAAATGCAACCAAAAGTATATTTTAAGACAGTAACTGTACTTTAGATTTCAGTAAGCGAATGTGTGTGTGTGTGTTTTCTTATAGCAAAGCCACATCGTAGCTATCTGTTGAGACCACCATTTAGTAAACGAATTATTTCATTCGAAATATTCAAGATTATAATATCCGTACTGTAAATGGGTGGGTTTCATATCAACATTTCTTAACATGAACCTCATCTAATAATCATAACAATCGACATCTTTAACTAAACTCTTAAAAGAATACAATGACATTATTACAATAATTTACAACCATTAAACATACTAATAAGTTAAGCCTTGTTTCACATTACTACACAAACTTATAGCCACTAAGCGTACTAATCACGTGAGAATATACCGACAGTTTTGTAAGTAATTTGCCAATAATCCGCTGCGACAGTATTATACAGTGCTGCAGTTAGGAAGATCCAAGGTTCAACTCGCGAAGCACCACTGAATAAGCTCCCAGTACTTTTTTTCACTTCTCGGCGTGCTATAAAAGCTATAATTAATTTTTCCATTATATTAAGAGATGCTTAGTAGGCGGCGGGTGGTGTTGTGTATTCACCTTCTTACTGGTCAGACGTTCTATTACAAAAATATGATTCAAGTGTCTGTAATAGGTCTATTCAGTTGGAGAGTGACAAATATCCTGAATCAGGAGTGCAGCCAGAAATGGCCATGGGGAGTTCAGTTTGAGTGCTTGATGCAAGCACCACAGACGCGAAGCCATGCTAGGGTGGTCGGGGGCATGCCCCCCGGGAAATTGTTTAATAAAAACATAAAAAAAGACTGCATTATGCATTCTGAGACCACCTTTTCGGCAAATTTCAGAATGGCACACTGAGGTGTTTGTCTCAGTTTTAAAATCATAAACAAATATGTTGGCCAATATATTAAGCATACAACTTAAAGTTATCAGGCCCAGAAAAGTAGGCCTACAGTCCTGTCACCAACATACAAATTATAGAGTTACTCAGGAGAGTACAAAATATATGTATAGTGTTTATAATCTGTATTCACAGATAATGGACAGTATATGTTCAGATTCTTTGGATTTCAAGAATTAACTTCACAAATAAACAGTGAGTGGCACCGTGGCAGGCTGGCAGCACCATGGCACTAACCTAGTATCATTGGCGCCATCTATAGTGAATCATCAACTACAGATTGCGCCAATGGTACTGTAAATGTGACGATGACAAGCAGAAGTTGCGATAAACAATCATTCATTATGTCAAGTCTGAAAAATCAAAAGACACTACATGGGTTCTTTAAACCCATTTATGAGGCTGAACCTGACCAATCTGCTTGAATCAGAATTGTCAATTGAATTACCAGGGTCATCACCATGGCCTTCTACCAGTGCTGCCACTACCATCTCAGGTCCATTCTGGAACAATGGAAATTACATTCCTGATGATGTCAGCATTAATAAACAGGTAAGTCAACTCTTCATTATGTTAATTTTGTATTAAAAATCGTGCAAACACTCTGATGAGTTTAAACTGAATATTCATTGCTGCTGGTGATTGTAGGCCTACAGCCACAGGATGTTAGGCCTGCTCTGTGAAGTACAGTTCTAAGCCTTTCTCTTCGAGGTTATTGTACTCTCATAACAAACATTCCTATATGTAAAATAACTTAATTAAAACCCAGTCTTTCTGTCTTTTTTAGATAAACGCTGAAACCAAAAAATGCTTCCTCGAGAATGCCTGGAAATCAGGGAGATATTATGTTTTCCCCCAGTGTGGTCCAAAAAAGCTGCGTTTTCAGCATCGTTGGCTTTCACAGTGAAGATGGCTACCCGACAGTCAACATGCAAATGGTGCTTTCTGCAAGTACTGCTGTCTTTTTGCTCCTGATGGTGCTGGATTTGGAAGCCAGAAATTGGGACAACTAATGAGATTTCCACACACAAACTGGAAGAAGGCTGTTAAAGACTTCAAGGCACATGAATTGAAATAGTACCATCAAGACAGCAAAGAAAAAGCTAACAATTTTTTACAGGTTGTAAACACAAGTTAATCTGTGCACTTGCAGCTTGATGCAACTTACAAGCAAGAACCGGCAATATTAAATGCCAATTATTGATACTGTATTGCTGTGTGAGAAACAGGGTTTAGCTTTGAGAGAAATATATGATTCTGGTCCAATGTCTGTTGGTGAAATTGATGAGGAGCCCATCAATAATAATGGGAATTTTCGGACAATTTTTGCGCTACATGGCAAAGGGTGATATGAAGCTTTAACAAGCCCTAAGAGTACAAAGAGGAATGCTACGTATCTGAGTCCTCAAATTCAAAATGAAACAATCATTTCCTGTAATACTCATGTTCTTCGGTCAACAGGGTTAATGATGCAAAATGTTTCTCAATATCAGCTGATGAAACAACAGATATTTCAGACATTGAACAGTTTTCGCTGTGTGTTAGATATCTACATGCCAATGACAACTCTGTTGTCAATGAGAGAAGACGTTTTGTAATTTATACCTGTTTATGATGTGACAGGCAGAAACTTGTCTCATGTTATCATAACCAATCTGACAAAATATGGTGCTGACATGGCTTACCTGTGAGGACAAGGGTACGACGGTGTTAGTTCTATGAGTGAAAGATTCAATGGTGTGCAGAGACACATGACTGATAAATTCCCACTTGCACCCTATGCACACTGCAATATCCATTCCCTAGACTTGGCAATTTCTGATGCTTGTAAAGAAGTTCCTGTGTGAAATTACATAGGAGTAATTTATAGTATTGAAAACTTTCTCAATACACCCAAACTAAAGCACGTTTTGGCTCTTTCGGTGGATAAAAAAGCACCTGAATCGAAAAAGAAAAGTTTGAAAGATCTCTGCCCTACCCGGTGGGTTGAGAGGCATGACTCAGTCATTGTCTTTCTAGAATTAATCCATGCAGTTGCAGATGCCCTTGAGACCATATCAGGTTGACAAGACAGAGATTCTGCCACGCAAGCCAATCAGTTGTTGTGTTCTATAACACAGCCAGAATTCATCATCACTAAATTGTTTTCCTTTAGTTTACCTCTGTGTAACTTAGTGCAACAACAGAACATTGATTTAGGTGCTTCGATGCATCATGTGGAAATAATGGAAGATTTAATCCGTTCACTCAGAAATAATACTGTGAATGAATTTAACAACATTTTCTGTGAGGCTCAAACTCTGTGTAGTGAGCTTCGAATTGACATCTTAATGCCAAGGTAGGCTAAAAGACAGATGTACCGTGCTAACCTACAAACCACTAGCCCTGAGGAGAACTTTGGTATTGTTGTATTTGTACCATTTGTTGATCACTTTCTTTCACAAATATGTGACTGTCTGTCCAGTCACAAAAGTCTCCTTACAAACTTCACGTGTCTACTACCATCAGGATCTACCACAGAACGGTCACAACCTACAGCACAACAATGTGACCAAATTAAAGAGTTGGTCAATATATACAAGGCTGACACTAACAGCACTTCACTAGCTGCAGTAGGTGAACTTAGGGCTGGTACAGATCACTTGTGAACAGCAAACCAAAAAATGTCATAGATGTATATGCAATGTGCAATGCAGAAATGTTCCCAGTCATATCTAGACTGTTGAAAGTATTTGTCACGCTGCGTGTGTCAACGAGCTCAGTGGAGCGTTCGTTTTAAATTCCCAGAAGACTCAAAACGTATTTGAAAAATACCACCACTGAAGATTGATTGAATGACCTGGCCTCATTATACATTCACCGTGATATTTAAGTTGAAACCAAACTGTGTTGTAGATGTCCTGACAAGAACGAACAACGTTTGAGCCTTTCATAGATATTCGATTGTATTTCTCTAGTTATGAATTGCTGTATTAAAAATGTGTTCAATCAGAAATTTCTTTTTAACCATTTGTCGTGTGTGAAATTATCTGCCATGCAATCACGATGTTTATGAAACTTAACAGGTGGCAACTGAACTTGTCTGAAAAGTTTGGATCCATGGGAGGGTTAACCTCCAACCCCTTTGGCTTCGACTCTGTCCTGAATGTCAGCTTGAATCAGCACAGTACTTAAACCCATTATATTTAATGAACATATAAACAATTTCAGGAACTAATAATGCGACCGATAGCAAAATATTAACCATTAAATCAGAGTTGCCTGACTTCTTGCTAATAGCAGATCACGTGATATTTTAAGTGCAAGCTCACGAGCTGAACACTAGTCATCCATGAAAACAAACAAGAACGTATAATGGTTATATTTAACTTTGTTGGTACATAACAGCAGATTAGTGCAGTGATAGGTAACGAACGTTAAAGAGCTAAGCCTCTTATAACAGAGCTAAAAACAAGCAATATTTTTAGCTACACTTTTATTCATTTATTTTTAACTTTTGACTGGTGGCGGGTGGGTCGATCGGAGCTGTCTGAGTTTCCTGTTGTTAAACGTTACCACGTTGAGGGGTAGGAAGGGTTTGCTTGTTTGTTTTTGAATTTCGCACACAGCTACTCGAGGGCTATCTGTGCTAGCCGTCCATAATTTAGCAGTGTAAGACTAGAAGGAAGGCAGCTAGTCATCACCACCCACCGCCAACTCTTGGGCTACTCTTTTACCAACGAATAGTGGGATTGACCGCACATTATAACGCCCCCACGACTGAAAGGGCGAGCATGTTTGGCGCGACGGGGATGCGAACCCGCAACCCTCAGATTACGAGTCGCACGCGTTAAAACGTTTGGCCATGAATAGGAAGGGAGAATGGACTTACTTGCATCTCTGCAATACACTAATTTTTTCAACAGAATTTGTTTTTCTGAATTAGACATTATTTAACGGAAGAAGAAAAATGTGTATATGTTATACAAGCCGTGATATGAGGCTCAAGTTAACACAAACGTCCTACTGTTAGCCTTCAGTACGTATACGTACCTGTCAACCAATCAGAATGTTATATGTTTTTTTCTAAAGTTTGGTTTCATTTTCACCAACACACTAAACGGCCTTGAGAAGGTGAAACATATCAGTCAGTGTTTCATGTCGCGAATATTACTGGTGCCATTTATCAGTTATTAAATCAACAGTCCAGAATGAAGGAAAAGTCAAAAATGAAAATACACCTGACCTCATTAACGACCTAAAAACCCAGTGCCGTACAAACAATATACCCTATTTTCTCGATACACACATTAAAGTTTCAATTAAGTCTGTCTGACAAAAAGAGACAAACCATTTAATTAGTGTGTAAATGATAAATATTTCACCCTACGTTTCTTTATGTACTGTCCTCCAGTGGGATAGAGACAAGTTTTCGGATTTATAACGCTAAAATCAGGGTTCAATTTTCTTCGGTGGACACAGAAGACAGTCCGATGTGGTTTTGTTATGGTAAAATATACACAATGTATTTGTTTTCAAAAGCAAACCCAGACTGGAATATCCATTATATTCTCCGTTTGGGAATAGAACCCTGGATTTCAGCGTTGTAAATCAGGAAGCTTACCATCATACCTCTTCCACTGAAGGACACGTCAGCAGTACAAGAAAACGTTAAGATATATTTTATTTTTGAATTTCGCGAGGGCTATCTGCGCTAGCCGTCCCTAATTTATCAGTGTAAGGCTAGAGGGAAGGCAGCTAGTCATTACCACCTATCGCCAACTCTTGGGCTACTCTTTTATCAACGAATAGTGGGATTGACCGTCACATTATAACGCTCCACACGGATGAAAAAGCAAGCATGTTTGGTGCGACGGGGATTCGAACCCGTGACCCTCAGATTACGCTCTAGCCACCTGGCCATGCCAGGCTTAGGGTACTTTAAAACTAGTCATTTCATTTCTGTCAGACTTTAATATCGTGTTGTTCAAAGTTTTATCTTCCTAGCTCACAAAGTATTTTATTTGTCCGGAGATATGGCATAAAAATAGATTTATCAACAATTTAGATGGGGTCTCACCTGTCAAAGCCAATGTATTATGTTTTGTAACACCTGTTCTATATTTCAATATGACGTTGTATGTATAAATAGCCCTTAGTCACACTTAAGTTTATTCTATTCATCAACACGATGTGTAACTTTTGACGGTTTCCTAGTTTCCTCGTTTGTTGTAGGCTTAGTGATGTTTCCCATAAGAGACCATATGACACAATAACTTTCATCTCTGTGATAATTAAAAAGTGTGTATTAATAGAAAATTAATAAAACTATTTACCAGCGTTCCTAATTTTCAAATTAATGACTGTAAGTATCACGACCAGTTAACAGATTCTTATCACCCCCCATCCACGCTAAGGAATTGACTGCCACTCTCATAACGCAGTCACGGTTTAAAGTTCTCTTTCTCTCCAAAGAAGCTAACAAACTGATTTCTTTCATAACGTTTATCCTATACTTATCCATGCTGTGTTTATTTGTTCGCAAACTCCTGCAGTTTTAGAGCTAGCCTTGACAGACAAACTTCGATCGGGGGTTGTCTTATCTGTATGATATAGGGAATGTGACACCACAACCAAGGGGAGACAAAACTCACCTGGAAGAACACATGATCACCGAGATCCAATTTTGTGTTTCTGTCCCCCACTGGTGGTGCTATGTTTGAAACTGCGTTCATACTCCCCCCATTCACCTTCATAAGCTAATGGGTCTAAGCGTGGATGTCTTAACCAGGTACAGATCCCGTTGGGGTAGCTACAGAATAACTTTGGATAATATATCAATACACTGAAGCTTCTGCGAATCGTGAGGGGGTTTGTAAACCCCGCAGTGGAAAGAGTAATTATATGCTCATAACCATAGCACGGTACACTTATATTGCGTGTATAATGTTTGAACGACCCTTCGCAATGCACAACTACAACAGTGGTGCGACGTGTAAAAGACGATACCAGGACATACTGTTATTTCGCTAAGCACTAGGCCACGTTGAATATTGGCGTCCCGTTGCCTCAAAAACTTGCCCACAACTCCAGAGCTGGAGCACTGATTAGCTTCTCTCGATTTATAAATTCTGTTATTACTGTTTTGATAAATTCACATATTATGAAAACTGTTTTATTCCTTTAAAATTTCAAAAAACAGTTTAACGTTTTGTAAGGCTTTAAAAAAGTACCATAACTTTCACATCATCGTTTCGTCACAGGACCTCAGGTCATTGTGTAGACCTGGAAAGGTCAGGTATTATTTCGACCTCTTCTTCCCTCCTGAACTATTATTTTTTTAGGCTCAATACATAAATTTGGTGATTTCACATTTCATTTGTTGTTTCTGGTACTTTTTCCTTTTGAGGGCCATGTTCATGAAATTCGTTATTTCTAGTGTTAGATAGTCTTTGGTATGAATGATTAATTTACCTTTTAGACCTACGTAGTTTTGGTTTTCAGTGTTTGTAATATTGTGTTTACTAATAGCTGTATCATATATGGTACTAATGGTGTAGGGTCTTTTTTTTGGTCACTTTGATTTTGTGAGTTTTTATACTGAGTGATAAATTTAAAGGAAAGTTTTTTGACTGCGTCTGTAATAAGGTTAACTGTTTATGGCTTGTCTGGATTGAGGTTGTATTTGCTTCATTTGTTTTGTGTTTCTTGATTTCCTGTTTGTGTGCATGCTGCCTGTGCGTATGTATAAGTTGTCGTCTATATATCTTAGTGGTACTGTAGGTAGTACGGGTGTTTTTCTCGAATTCCTGGTTCGTGCTTCACGTGGGTCTGAACTGCATCGTGTGTCACGATTCTGGTTTGGTTGGAATTTTGTGCGAAGCAACACCAGGGTTATTAGCACTAGCCGTCCCTAGTCTATCAGTGATATACTCAAGGGAATGCAACTAATCAACCCCATCCACCGCCAACTCTTTTATTAATAAATAGTGGAATTGACCGAAACATTTTAATAACCCCACAGGATTCGAAACCGCGATTTCCAACTTACAAGAAGAGCACCCTAACTTACCAGACCATGCTAGGTCTTCAATGCACGAATCAGAAAATCTTAACCCCAAACAACAAACTTTTCGATTGCAGCGAAATGTTGATATGTTCATTTGATCTATAGTTAGTAAACACAAGAGAACAAATTAAAGGGTTCCTCTTGGCACCCTTAAATTACGTTAAATATCCGCTAGATGGCAATTGGTTTTTTGAATGACTAAAGTTGTCCATAACACAGCTGAGCCAATCATGTTCTTCTATTCTCAGAAAAACAAACGCGTTCGTAAAAAAAACAATTACGTGTTATTATAATTTAAAGCATCTCCTGGTGGCTAAAACTGAATTTTGAAATGCTAGAATTTAGGATTTAGACACAGAACAAGTTGTGTGAAATACACAAATAAACAAACATAACCTCAATATTAAGTGAGGATTTATGAAGCGTTTATGTAAAACTAAAGGCAATATAATCGCAGGTCTGAAAGGGTTAACATGTATGATAAATTTCAATCAAGGACAAGGTATGAACATCACTACAGAACGAGTTTTATCTCACTCTAAAAACAAGTATGAGTTTCAGAGGAAAACATTTCAGAAAACAAAAGAAACACTGCCCTAGAATGGTGTATTAATTAGTATATGAAACATGTAATCAGAATTTATAAAAAAGATACATTACATAAATAGGAGACAATGGTAGATCATGTTTGTTCTGAATTAAACACAAAGCTACACAACGAACTGTCTGTGCTCTGCCTATCACGGGTATCGAAACCCGGTTTCTAGCGTTGCGAGTCCGCAGACATACCGTTGTGCCACTGCAGAGCGACAGTTTATGAGAGACATTTTTCATCAAGTCTGATCCACATACTTGGTTTAACTGATCATACAAGGCTCAGGAGTATCAGTATTTTGATTTGCGCAGTTTCTGAACCTACGTAGTGTCACGTGGAAGAAACCAACGGACGCCCTTCACTTATCTATGTTCTAGTCGCATGCGACCTGCTTCATTAACATACAGACCTAAAAAGGCATACGATTTTTCAGATATTTAATACTTTGACTGTAGACTCGTAGGTTCTGTTAACGTCATGTGTTTAACCATATGGCTGTGGACTAGTAGGACCTGTTAAAATTCACATAAAATAAAACTGCTGTCGGTGAAGATAGGCATCGCATACTATTGCGCAGCTCGGCACGACTCAGTTGTTAGTGTAACGCACTACACTGTTTATCTGAAGGTCTAAGGTTTAAGATGCGATATGACATTCAATCATTTTTAGTCATAAGAGCGTTATAACCGTCAATTCTATTATCCGGTTAATATCGGCAGAAACAAAAAAAAAAGCGGATGATGGTGACTTATTACCCCTTCCCTTCCGGGTCACCAGTTGTAACTAAGGGCTAGCCAACACCGAATATTTTGGGGTCTTTTGGCTTAAGAGTTGCACGAAATGAAGTTCAGGCTTAAAATGGATTGTAATTAAAAGATAAAGCAAAATCGTGTACAAGTACACGAGTTTCTTAGAACCGCGCTCACCAAAAAGTGGATCTTGTGGTTTCACCATCCATGTCAGATCTGACAAATAAAAGTCACACTTTGGGGACATTATAAAAGAGACTCAAATTCGACTACTTGGTCTGACATGATTATATAAAGAGTTGGCCTTAAATTCTGTTGACTAGCTGCTTTTGATTAAAATCGAGGGCGGTTAGCGTAGACAGCCCTTGGGTAGGTTCGAGAAACACACCCACAAAAACACAAACTATCTAGCTGAGAAAGAAAAAGTGGGACATATTTTTCTGCTCCAATATTTTGAAAGTCATATGTAACTTTGCAATTAAGAAACGACGTACAAGTGAACAATTATATTTGTAAAACACCAGATAATTACAGACAGTCTTGAATAAACTACATATCAAATACAATATTTTAACAACAGATTATGTGTGTGTTTGTGAATGTGTTTTTCTTACAGCAAAGTCACATTGGACTACCACTGTGTTCACCAAGGGGAATCGAACCTGTGATTTTAGCGTTATAATTCCGTATACTTACCGCTGTTCTGGCATGAGGCTCACAGATTCTCTCTTACCGTCACTGTGTCGGTAACTCTATAACTTATAACAGTAAAGTTCGAGATTCGATTTCCCGCGGTAGGCACAGCAGATAGCCCTGGTAACAATCGTGACTTTATTTAATATAGGACAGTTGGGTAGAATTTGAAGTTCCAGTCCAGTTCTGTAATCTCACCCCAAGAAGACTTTTTATTTTCAATTTTAACTTACGGATGCAGAGATCACTATGATAACTGTTTGCTTCGTTTATTGAATTTCGCGCAAAGCTACACAAGAGCAATCTGTGCTAGCCGTCCCTAATTTAGCAGTGTAGGACTAGAAGGAAGGCAGATAGTCATCCTCACCCACCGCCAACTCTCGAACTACTCTTTTACCAACAAATAATGGGACTGACCGCACATTATAACGCCCCCACGGCTGAAAGAGCGAGCATGTTTGGTGTTACGGGGATCCGAACCATGCCAGGTTTCTGATCATAAACAAGTCTAAATATTGCGAACGAAAATTCAACCTTCAATAAAAATTCAAATTTATTCTTTTATTCAAATAGTCCGTTTAAAAACAACAACAAAATTGAACGTTCTATCATTTCCTAACACTATTCGTTTTGTTTGAAAAATATTATTTATACCAAAGGTTGTTCAAATGTGTTATTTTTATAGATCCGTTGAATTTGCAGTATATGAGACTCCAAAAAATAATATATTCAATAACACTCTGTAAAACAATTTTTACTTTTTCTTGCGTCTGGACAGAAACTGTTATTTCCCAACTGCTTATGCCTAAAGTAAATAGAAAAGACCCATTTTTTCTCTTCAAACTTTGGTTTTGTGACTTGGGAGCGTAAAACGAAAACATGATGGGAGACTGTATTTGGGAGCTGATACGTGAAAGTGATTTATATTACAGTCGCAAATATCGAAAAACTACTCACTTCTATACGTTTTTGTTCATTTTTGTATAACTTTAGTATAAATGCACGCCAATCTTGATTCATATGTTGTTTTATTCAGACCTTAAGTAAATGAAAATGTGCAAATTTGCCCGTTTATACATATAAACTAGGTTAATTTCTAAATTTGTTTGAAGGCAATAATGGTCATTTTGCGTACTTTTACAACACAAACAATTAAGAAATAACACGTACTATCCAGGAACAACATTGGTGCTGCACAGTGGTGTAGTCATGACTGACCATTTATTAACAGATGGTTCTATATGGCTTTGATACATATATGTATATGAATTGTTCACACGGTATGCAAACGCGTACACACAACAGTTTGGCGTTACATATCAGAACGATATCACCTCGCGCTGCGTAAAATATATTTATAAACCTTATACCTGTTACAGGTAACGATTATGCAAGATTAGACTCTCTTTAAAAAATACATACACACGGAAGTAGGTTAAAAGAAGGTCTGAGCTTTCTGGCTGTTATTTAAAATGGAGATATTTACAGTAAAGTAGACCCAGGTTGGAAAACAGAGATTATCTCATTGTGTGTACGAGTTGTAATGCCATCTTCCGTCACTTTTTTGAAAATATGTTTAGCTCGGAAACAAAATAAGGTCAAAAAGAAAAGCAAACGAAACGCATGGTTGCGATTTTCTCGATTTGATATTTTAAAATGCACAGCTCGTGGCAGTACAACTGAAGAATATAGATGGTGACAGGAACAAAAGACAGATCTGAAATACACTTCGTCACACCCCTCCGGTTCGATATACATAACGAACTAAACAATACGAAAATGAAAACAATCTTCACTCGAGCGTTATTTATAATTCCCTCGTTAGGCCTAAACAGCGTTATTAGTTCGCTAACTCAGGCGTTTTCTACACAATGTAAGAATGTTCTTTTAATTGTAGTGCATCAAAAAATAAGAAAAAATTAACTTTTATACGTGCTTTTCTTTGCCATAACACAAACGAGCTGAAGGATTCTAAGCACTTTTTAAAAACAATGCCTTGGTGAATGAAATATAGAAAATACGCGCTGTTTAGACACACTTTTAATTCCAGAAGTTAATTTTAAAAGGTTTATGGAAGAAAAAAAAACTGACAATTAAACATAATTTTAATTGTTTTTTCTTAATACCATTTGGGACTCCATAGCAATATAAATACACAGTATTTGTTGTTCACTTTGACGAAGTTAATGATTCCCTGATTAAAAATATTTATTTAACACTTCTCTAAACTGTTTTCCTGGCTGTGGATAAGGGCAGTAAGGATCTAGGGGAGTCAGTCAAACACGTCACCAATCACATAACAAAACCCTATCGCTCTCTCTCTGGTTTGGGTACTTGGGTATTGATATTTATATACCCAAGAGGGTCAGGTTTCGTTAACCTCTTCCTCCTTCCTTTAAATTTTGGTTTTGCAAATGTCAAGTGTATTTATATATGGAACACGTGGACCAGAGTAACCCGTAATAACGGAAGCCCCTTTCTTCTTTTTCTTTTTTAATTTCGTGCAAAGCTATCCGCGCTAGCCGTCCTTAATTTATCAGTGCAAGACTAGAAGAAAGGCAGCTAGTCACCACCACCCACCGCCAACTCTTGGGCTACTCTTTTAGGAACAAATAGTGGGATTGACAGTTACTTTATAACGCCCCCACGGCTGAAAGGGCGAGCATGTTTGGTACGACCGGGATCCAAACCCGCGACCTCGGATTACGAGTCGAACGCCTTAACCCACCTGGCTACGCCCCTTTCATGGCAATGCCCATACACTATCTGCACACACACTCGATGCAAATAAAATATTTTTCTCTTATAGTTTCATACATTATTTGCACTTTCATTAGTTATGTATTAATTATACAGCATTTACATAAAAAAAACTTTCAATGTTTAGTAATTAACCCCTAAACTAATGTGGATTCTAGTCTATAGGTGGCCTTTTTTAATTGATTTATTTGGAAAATATACATTCACTGGTGAAAGTTGTTTAGGTCTATCGTCATCATGTAAATGGTCAAGTTCGCTCACTAGTTCATTTTTTCACAATAATTTATTGTACGATGTAGGAGTCTATCTGCTATTGTTTCGATATGTGTGTATTTATACATGGATTCAGATGGTGTTGTTCTCGGTACTTTATCAGCTGTTGTGAGTGATGTATTTTGTATTGTTTGTACTAGTTTTTTGCTTACATTTATCCATGCAGGGGCTGCATAGTCAATTACGGGTCCAATGTACGTTTTATATATTTTTATGATATTATCTGCTGTTTTTCCATTGTTTTCACCAGTTAGACTCCTGGCATAGTTTGTTCTTTACCAAGATTTTGTTCTGATATTATTTATGTAAGTTTTGAATCAAACGTAACTCCTAAGAATTTTGCAGATGTAGCAGTCTGGAACAGTTCACCCTTCATATAGATCTGTGGTTTTATGTTTAGTTCACTCAGTGAACACTGCAAGTTGTGTTTATTTTGATTCTGTATTTTTGACAATATTCACTGATTCTGTTTAATTGTGGTTCTATGTTTGTGGCTGCTTTTACTTGTGTTGGTGCACTTTTCCACATTTCTACATCGTTTGCGAACTGTGATGAGTATCCATAATTTGGATATTTTAGTGGCGTATTATTCACGTACATGATGAATAGGATAGGGCTAACCACCCCTCCTTGAGGGACACCAGCTTCTGGAGTGAAACACTCTGAAAAGGTCCCTTCAACATTGACTCTATATATTCTGTTTTCCAGAAAGTTAAATAGCCAGTAAATAATTCCCCGCGGTAGTTCTATTTCTTGCATTGGGAACAGGAGACCGTAATGCCACACAATGTCGAATGCCTTCTCAATTTCGAGAAAGCAAACGACAGTGCATTATCGTTTATTGAAGCTATCAACAATTGCTTCGATTAATCTTACTAAATAGTTTGTTGTTTGTCTGAATTTCCTGAAACCATTTTGTCCTTCTGGTAATTTTGATGTTGTCTCCAGGAATGTGGAGAATGTTGCTGATTATTCTCTCCAAAATTTTGCCAACACAGCCGGTTTGGCTGATTGGTCGGTAGCTATTTAGGTTATTAGCTGGCTTTCCTTCTTTATGTAACATTAATACATTTGCATGTTTCCAAGAAACCGGGATGTGACCAGAATGTATTGATAGATTAAAAATTGTTGTGAGATGTTCAAATAATTTCAAAGAGCTTTGAAATTCTTCACTGTTATTTGTTATGAAGTTGTTTATTTGTTATAAAAGTTCATGTTTGGGTCGTCGTGTGTTTTAAACGTATTTTGAAGTTTTGTTTGAATGTTTCGGCATTTTCTTTATTTGTATGTTCTGTGGGATTAATGCGTACTAGTGGTGAGTATTTTCTTGTTACCGTGTCTCTATTTGTGTGTTTTTTTAGGTGTATGTGTGTGTTTTCATTAAGTTTGGTGCATAAGTTGTCCCATTTTTCTTGTTTTAATAATTTTACTTCTGGTCTGATTTGGTTTCTTACTTTGTTTATTTGTGTTTTTAATTCGCTGTCTCTTGTCTCCATGTATTGTCTTCCTAATTGACGTCTGTGCTTAATTAGTGTTAACAGTTGTTCATATGCTTTCCATGTATTATTTATAGATTTATGTTGTTGTTTAGGTATTGTGTAATTTGCTGCGGTTTGAAGGCATTTCGTTATTATTTGACAGTAATTATCAATATATATTTTATTTTTAGCTGTTGTCATAATTCTGTGTGGTAACCAATGAGGCCCGGCATGGCCAAGCGCGTAAGGCATGCGAATCGTTATCCGAGGGTCGCGGGTTCGCGCCCGCGTCGCGCCAAACATGCTCGCCCTCCAAGCCGTGGGGACGTTATTATGTGACGGTTAATCCCACTTTTCGTTGGTAAAAGAGTAGCCCAAGAGTTGGCGGTGGGTGGTGATGACTAGCTGCCTTCCCTCTAGCCTTACACTGCTAAATTAGGGACGGCTAGCACAGATAGCCCTCGAGTAGCTTTGTGCGAAATTCCGCAAGCAAGCAAGCATCTCCGTCACTAATATCGTAATTTTGTTTGGTAACCAATGATCTAATTATTTGTGGTATTCCTTCCAATTTGCTTTTTTGTAATAAAATTTTTCTTTTCTATATATTGTATTTTTATGGTGGGTGAGATCGAATACACACCGTATAGGTAAATGATAGCTTTCTACATCTTTTCCCACATGAAATTTAACTAATTCTTGGCTCACGTTATTCGATCTCAGGCGTACGTCTAGTATATCACGGCACGTGTCGTCATTCAGGAAGGCATGTTGTGTTCATCTATGAATTGGAGAAATCTTCCATTTGCTGTTGTTGAATTGTATCCAAGGTTGATGTGTTTACTGCTTAAATTGCATTTTTATTATAGAAAAATTGTTTCGAATTGTTTCGTGGGTGAACAATAAACTCCTGCTATTTTGACGGTAAAACAATTATTTAACAGGATATCGGTTGTAATATGTTCGTTGTTGCTACTGATTTGAATTTCAGTAACTGAAAACCCTATCCTTACACATATTTATATCTAGGCCCGGCATGGCTAGGTGGGTTAAGGCGTAAAACTCGTAATCTGAAAGTTGCGGGTTCGCATCCCCGTCGCACCATGGTGATGACTAGCTGCCTTCCTTCTAATCTTACACTGCTGAATTAAGGACGGCTAGTACAGATAGCTCTCGAATAGCTTTGCACGAAATTAAAAAAAACAACAACAACATTTACATCGTATGAAGTTACCGCCGTAACCTTGGAAGTGTACGAGAGATAATCTTAGAAAATTTATTGGTTTGTTTTGAATTTCGCGCAAAGCTACACGAGGGCTGTCCACGCTAGCTATCCCTAATTTAGCAGTGTAAGACTAGAGGGATCTCAGCTAGCTAATCATCACCACACACCGCCAACTGTTGGGTCAATATTTTACCAACGAATAGTGGGATTGACCGTTACATTATAACACCCCCACGGCTGAAAGGGCGAGCATGTTTGGTGTAACAGGATTCGAACCCGCGACCCTCAGATTACAGAGATTCGGAAGATGTATTGACTGTTCATTTGTTGTTAAGCGCAAAGCTACACAAAGAGGCATGCTAAATTCACCGCGGGTATCTAAAACCGGTTTTTAGCGTTATGAGCCTTCAGAGTTGCCCCAAAGCTACTGGGAGTCAATATGTTGACACTCGTAACATATGCGTTTATGGGATGGAGCCGAGAGATACCTCATTCACCCTGTAATTTCAGAAGAAAATTTATTTGAATAATTTATTTTAAAAGCGTAGCAGAAAATAATCCTATTTAAATGAAAAAGACAAATAACCCGTAATCAGTCGGAGCAACGCATTTACACTACCAGGTGCAGAGCCTGCAAAGGCTGTCTCCACCTGGAATAAATTATTCGGACACTCAGCGATAAAAACAATGATGTATCTTTGCGAAGATAGGCTGTTATAACTATCTTAAGTAACTTGTTCTAGACTTTCACAATTGTTCTTGTTTTCTTTAGTTATAGCAAAAAGAAATAGTTGATTTAAAAAAAAGTTCAAATAACGTTGCACGCTAGAAACGAGTTTTATTACATAACGTTTCCGGAATGTCATATATTTCCGAAAAAAACAAAGATTGATGGACCGGACAACAATGTACAAACTAGGTCGGGACCTCCTAACCCTATTACGCTCACGATAACAAATTGGCAATATAGGCCAATATCATTTCTATATAGTAAAAGGTTCAGAACACAAACCGATGGTCCCACACGACAGATTACTGAATACAATTCAGATTTAATACAAAATCTGTAAAATAATCTGTGTTAACGATCACAGGTGTAGCTTCTTTCCGTGAGTTATCCACTTCATCATTCCAATCAGGAGACCAAAATACAAAATGAAACACCGTTCCGGACTGTTCTGCCCCAGGTTAACCCCTGTTAGTACATAAAACAATTGATAAAGTTACATTCAATATTCCTACACCCTTGTTAGAGATAAAATAATTGATACAGTTATTACATTCAATATTTCTACACCCTTTTTAGAGATTATAAAATAATTAATACAGTTACATTAAATATTCCTACACCCTTGTTAGAGATTATAAAATAATTTATACAGTTACATTCAATATTCCTACACCCTTGTAAGAAATTATAAAATACTTTTTTTGGTTTTTTATGACAGATTACACTCTAAACACAATTCATTAAATGCTAACACTTGGATACAACAGGTGAATTCTGATTTCATGGTCTGCTGTCATCTAACGTACACCCACTCGTGACCTGTCATCCCACTGGACGAGACAATGAATCACCTGGAGGTAACATTTAACGGACAGCTCAGCCTTTCCGGCCACATGAACGTAGTGGAACAGGTATGCCCCTGCAAATGCGGGGGCGTGTTGGGAGAGATGGGGGCGAATCAGCTGGAATCGTAACTACAATTATAAAGGCATAATTGCAGGGAGCCAAGTTATTTTTTATGGGGGAGGGCGATATCTTTTGTACTCAGACCACTGCACGAACTCCATCAGAAGTTTCACGCGGAAGTAACGCCAGCTGTAGAGGCACGAGAGTTACACATCTAGACAAGACTGGAAAAATACAACACACCCGTTGTATCACGGAGATACTCAGCTGTCCACATCAAGGCCTATTCCACCTCGCAAACGTACAACTACCTCATAAGGAAACGCCACTGACTTGATAACATTACACCTAATTTTAGGTGTATATATGTAAAGAAATAAAACTAAACCCAGAAGTCTGAGTGATATTCTGTGTTAAAAATCTGCAGTAGAACCATTGTCTGTTGTATATGAATAATATAAATATATTTTTTTCATGGTTTCTTAAACGCTGACTTTTTAGAATGTGTCGTAAAGGCACACTCTGAACAGCTAGTGTTAAACGTAAGGCACTGCTGGCACTAAATGGAAACGACAAACAATCGCTCACTTTTCAAGTAAGCACAAAGCTACACAATGAGTTCTCTGTGCCCTGCCGACTACGGGTATCGAAACCCGCTCTCTAGTGTTGTAAGTCCGCAGACATACCACTGTGCCACTGGGGAGGGGGCTCCTTTGCCAGATTACAGATTAATTTGTAGTTGTTTTGAATTAAGCACAAAGCAACACAATGGGCTATCTGTGCTCTGCCCACCACGGGTATCGAAACCCGGATTTTAGCGTGTAAGTCCGCAGACATACCGCTGAGCCACTGAGGGGCCAATACAGATTAATAATGTAATGCATACACATTAGGGTAAATATGATTTACTTTTTTATTGTCCATAGACTGTTTGCGACTGTTAAATTTTATACATCTATGGATGTTTTGCTTCTGTTTTACTTCATCGTGTAGTAACCTAAAGAAATTTAGGTAAGTGAATAATGTTATGAACATGAGTGTTTGTAGAATATATTCCAGATGGAGCAACCATCGCAGTCTACAGATCATTTGCCTTAAAGTCTGAATGCGATACCCTGGCTTATTATGGCTCGTTTACGTAAGCCTAATTTCTTCATTTATGTTTAAGCAGTATTATTTTCAACTGCAATTATAGGTGTGTGTGGGGGACACACCCCCAGTGCCTCATCTAGCGGATGCCCGTTGTTGTGACATTTTGTCAAATTCATTATTCGATTTGTATCGAGTGCAAACTATTTGATGATATTATGTATACACATAAATATACACAACCATTAAACCTGAGACAGTTGAAAGTCCAACTTTAAACATTATAAACGTTAAAACACTGATCCAACGCATAGGTACACAATTCAATCGTAATATAATTTCAATCACTCAGCCCAAGTTACAATTATCGACTACGCAATGAACCAATGCATTACAGATCTTTAGCCAACTGGGCCATAACGGAGACACCCATACCAATAATCCCGGGATGGCCAGGTGGGTTAAAGCGTTCGGTTCGTAATCCGAGGGTCGCGGGTTCGAATCTCCGTCGTACCACAAATATATACGCCCTTTCATCCGTGCGGGCATTATAATATTACGGTCAATCTTACTATTCGTTGGTAAAAGAGTAACCCAAGAGTTGGCGGTGGGTGGTGATGACTAGCTGCCTTTCTTCTAGTCTTACACTGCTAAATTAGGGGCAACTAGCGCAGACAGTTCTAGTGTAGCTTTGCGCGAAATTAAAAAACAACAAACTTCACTTTGATTATAGCTGTAAACGTATGGAAACCTATTTACAAAAACCACACCAAATTACTTATTTTCAAACAGCATTTGTTGTTTTAATGATTTAGAATCCAAGAATATCATACAGTACTATCAGCACCATACTTGAGAAATATAAATCATTCAAGACAGTTTTTAATTTTGTATTGGTAGGAAAAGTTAGTGCATGATGTATGGCTACATTAAGTTTTTCAATATAAGCATATTCAAGAGTAATTTCATATTTAGACATCTTAACATCTTAAGAATTTTAAACAATATTTCAAAATTTAAAATGTGGCAGATACTTGATTGAAGGAAATATATCTAATGGTGCAAAATTCAGCGCTTCGGTTTCATTCATATGATGTTTGTTTATTCAACTGTAACATGTAAACATTATTTGTTCAGACAATTATTCAATAGTAACATGCACAGACCAAGAGATAGCGGTGGGTGGTATTGACTAGCTGCCTTCCCTATAGTCTCACACTACTAAATTAGGGGCGGCTCGGTGCAGTGGGCTAACAACCTACTCACTTAAAATACCTGTTCATGAAACCGCAAGTGATCGCGGCCCTAAGTTCCTTGACGGTGGTACATGAATGATGATGAATGAACGTGCAAAGAAAGTCTGACTGTCATACGTGCTTATTGCTTATAACGTTGTTACTGAGAGATGTTGAATATTTTATCAACAAAAAGATAGCTATTATATACATGTTAATGTGGTAATCACCAAGCACATTTTTAACATTTGGGACTATACTGCATAGAAACGTGATGCTAGTGATAGGGTGGGCAGGGTTGTATTGGTTGGTTGGTGTTTGATGACGTAAAGCAACTAGGTTATCTGCGCCAAACATCTGGTAAAAAGTTAAAGAAAATTATTAAAATTCATAAAAGGAAATTAAGGTGAAACAAAACAAAGTTTTTTAAAAAAGATAAATAGTATTAAAACTAATGTTTACATCTAGTCTACAGCAGTAAGAGAAAAACTACAGTAATATAAGTTGTAAAGAACTTTGTGTAGCATAATTGTAATTATAACTCACCAGGATGACTAATGGGTAAGTTCAAAAATCAGTGTTAGTCACCTAAAGTTGGTCTTTCCAGTCCTGATTTCGAGTTATTTGATGTTATGGCCATTTTCTAATTCCAAATTTAACTAAATGTACTTTGACTCTTTAAGAGGAACCACATTAAAAAGCTCTAATTTTTAAATTGAAAACTTAAATATCATTAAAAAGATTAATGACCTTTAAAAAACTAAAAAACATTTATGGACAGTGTTACCCTCACTAATAACACAGTCTAACGTTATGGATAAACATTGGGGCAGAACATGTTTAAAATGGTGCCATCTTTGAGAGTCGTAACGACAGCAAGAGAGTAAAACGTGGCTCATTGTGATTTGTGCGTTACATAGACAACACTTTGGTGTATCAGTCCCAGATAAAAGAAAACAATGAAAGCATCTTCAAGGCCGAGATCCTGGTAGAGCCATAGACCAGAGACCCATAGTCTAGTTTCGATCGAATAAGAGCACGATTTATCTTTAGCATAGAGCATCGATATGTTCGCAGATTGTTGGAAGATAGGGCACGGAAGATGACTAGTGCTCTTTTACATTTGACCCGTAGCTGCTTGATGTGTGGTATAAAGGTCAGCTTACAATCAAAGATAAGCCACGAGAACTTTGTCTCAGGGACCACAGGCAGCACAACTTCACTGACACGGAGATCAGGATCAGGGTGAATAACCCGTTGGTGGCAAAAGTGCATGCAAAGGGTTTTAGAGAGAGAGAGAAGTTAAAGCCGTTTACTGTGGTCCACTTAATTAAACAGTTGAGGGCAGTCTGTAGCTGCCTCTCAATATACCTCATGTTCGACAACTGACACGAAATGTGAAAGTTGTTGACAAAGAGCCAGTTTGCAATAGTGAGAGGGAATTGTTCAGTGATGGCATTAATCTTTATAATCAAAAGTGTGACACTCAAAACACAGCTCTGATGGACTTCAAGTTCCTATAGAAAAAAGGGGAAAGTGTCGAACCCAAAAACTTGGAATCGCCTGTCCATTGAAATATTTTTACTAAAATTGGGCAAATGACCACGTAACCCATATAAATGGAGGTCTCGCAAAATGCCATACCTCCATGTTGTTTCATAAGCCCTCTCAATGTCAAAGAATATTGATACAAGATGTCGTTTGAAAAAGGCTTTTCTGATTGACATTTCAAGTCGAATCAGGTGGTCCACCCTGGAGCGCTGTTATAGGAACCCACACTGGGTTGTTTGATTCGAGAAACTAAACAAGACGAGCATTAACCATCCTCTCTAAGGTCTTACAGAGACAGCTTGTCAAAGCAATCAGACGGTAGTTTAGAGAACTCTTGGGATCCTTCCTAGGCTTAGAGAAAGACAGGACGATAGACCAGCTCCAGACATAAGGAAAAACATTCTCCTGCCAGATTCGGTTAAAAATAATTAGAAGAATAGTAAAAAAAGCAGGAGACAGACGGTGCAGCAATTCGTAGCGTACATCATAAGGTCCGACCGATGTACTGTCAGACCGATAAAGGGCTAATTTGAGTTCTACCAGTGTAAAGGGACGATTATTGTTAGAGACAATCAGCTCGAAGTGAAAGAGGTGATCGCTCTGCCAGTCTTGATGGCTAAGAAGGTGTGGAGCAAGAAGCAAAAGTGCTAGATATCTGGCAAAAACTTTCACCTAGAGTATCGGTGATGCTCCGGGTATCAGCTACTTCCTGGCCATCAGAGAAAAAGATCGAAAGTGGGTAAGATTATATTGCCCACTCACCTTTCGAATCATGTCCAGTATCAGTGATGTCGAGAAACTCACTTGTTGAGAATTTTATATGCAAAAACGGCTCGTTTGGGTTCGCTCTTCTATGTAAAATATTTTCTCAACCCAAACGAGCCGTTTCTGCTTATAAAATTCATGTCCAGTATGATTTTGGAACTGGTGATAGAAGATATACTGGTTGTGAACTTAATCCAAGGTTCCTTCTGGTTTTGACGTCTTACCTACTGAGCATGTGCACGGGCCTGCTGGAAAGCAAAGCAGTGCTAGAGTTATGACACCTACGAAAAGTATCCCAGGCCCGTTTTTGAGCCAGGCAGGATACTACTACGGAAGAGGGTATCATGGAAAAAGTGTCGAGTTTTAGGAATACACTGAGCAGCTGCTTGTACAATACAGTTAGTTACTGCTGTCACACAGTCGTCGATTAATGGCTTACAGTCAATGGCAAAATCAAGTTCTGCAAGAAAAGTGAAAGAGAGCCAGTTTGCTTGATCCAGCTTTCATTTGGACACGCGAGTTGGGTGGCCAGTCCCTCTAAAAATTAAAAGAAAATTATCACTGCCTCTTGGGTTATTTTCAACCCTCTATGAAAAATGGAAGAATAGTAAAAAGGAGCAAACTGAGAAATCAATAGCAGTAACGGACTGACTAGGTGCATGAAAATAAGTTGAACCAGTATTGAAAAGAGAAAGGTAGAGAATAACAGTAATAAAAGGTAGAGCATACGCTCTACAGAGTGATCTCTCCCATCAATATCAGCACTTCTCCAAAGGAGATGATGACCATTAAAGCCCCCAAGATTAAAAAGGGAGACAGCAAATGTTCAACGAGAGCATCAAGGTCTTATTGATCATATGTCTATCCAGACAACAGGTAGAGAGAACAAACAGTGATGGTATGACCCAAGAAAACATGGATGCCTAAGGCCTCCAAGAATGTGTAGAGTGGCAAATATAGGGTGGGCACATGCTGATCAAACAACAGTGCCACCCCTCTATGCACACGTCAATCACATAGCCTGTCATCTCTGTGAAAAGAAAACCGCCGAAAGGTGACTGTATTGGCAGGTTTCAAAAATGTTTCCTGTAAGGAAGGACAAACAGGATGGTAGGAAGCAATCAGTGTTTTGATATCATCAAAATTAGAACGTAAACCTCGGCAGATCCACTGTATAAAAGTGGCCATTTATATTTATGTGTAGGTGAAATGGGTGGAGAGTCCTTCTGTTTACGTCCAAGTCTTTTTTTCTTTTATTGTCTTTATTAGAGGGAGGTGTGTAGACCTTCATGGATCCTGCCTCGGATAGATTGGACAGATCTTTGTTATTGGAAGACGATTCCAGTAACTGAGGACGTGAATGAATGATAGTTTTGCATCTTGGGATGGGAGAATAAGATGTACCCGAGGAAATGCATGTACCTGGAACTAAAGGAAATTGATCTTGGGGTTTGCTGGAATGAATGTTAGGGGCAGAGATGGGTATTGGCGATGATTCATCAACTTTTTTAACCATTGAGGTCAAAAAACTTTTCATACGGTTTGAGAACGATTCTGTTGGAGGCACAGAAAGATCTGTCTACACTCCCACTGTAGTACTGGAACCAAGTGTAGCAGCATACATCCAAGATGAAGTGGTGGACAGCAACTTTCAAGCCTCAGGGTACATGATGTTTTGAATCGTCTTCAAATACTGCACCTCTTTTTCTTCCAACAATTTAGGGCAAGAATGAAGGTAGGACGTGCGAGAATCATCGCAACTGATGCAATGAAGGTCTGTTTCACACTCAGAGGCATCATGGCCCTTGCCACTGCAATGAGCACACATCAAAAAACCATGATATGATGTGTTCAAGTGAATGAACCGCTGACACTTGAAACATCTGAGAGGGTTTGGAATGTATGGCCAAACCTTACAATTAAGATAACCTGCCTTGATGGTGGCAGGTGGACGTGGTGAGGTTAATGTTAAAATGAGGACATTGTTCAGTATTATAATTCCATCTTTGCGAGTGGAGATACACCTCACTGCAGGAACTCCTTTGGTGGAAAAACCAGCGAGCATCTCTGACTTGGGGATATTTTACAAATCCCTCTCGACAATAACTCCTCGTGACGAATTCAAAATAGCACAGGGAATAATCTCAATAGGTATTTCACCATTTGCCTTTGAATGTAAGAGGAGTTCAGTGTGTTGAGATGTGGATGTTTTCACCAATAAGTCACCAGAACAGAGTTCTTTGACTGACTTTGGAGAGCCAGCAAGTAGTTGTAGTCCCTTCTGAATAAAAAAGGGAGACATTTGCCCTAAAGGTTTGTCTGAAAGAGAATGTAGTATAAAAAATGAGGTACAGGTGTGAGAAATGTTGAAGATTGCTGCTCAGAATCTTCAAGATGTGGTCATTTACCTATGGACTGTTTTTTCACTACTTTAAGTTTTTATTTGGAGAATCCATAATAGAAAATAATAATTTTGGATGCCCTCCGACCCCACCCATAATAGATCCCTACGAGGGAATGCACTACAATGCCAAACAAAAGCACTACAGCAACACCAGTGTTTCGTGAGTACTATACCCAAACACTAGCATCAAATACAATGTCCACAACACCCGTTAAAAACATCCAACATTGGCACTTGGTTGACCTCAGTCCAAGTGGACCAGCCAAATGACCCTAGAGGGGCCACTCCAAGGCTGCCCGTCTACAAAAATTCAAGGCTAAAATGATGTGCCAGGGCTGAACCCCTCAACTGCCAGGATTCTCTCCTCCCCTTCACAGGTCACCACGCACGGCAAATACGTGGGCAGATGCTTAGATCCCAGAGGAGGTAAACTGAAAGAACAGAACCTTCCCTGGGAGGTCCCCTCACCATGTAGTGGAATCTACACTCTACTTGTCGTACATTAATGGTAATAAAAACCAAGATCGCCATTGAAAATGATTGATGTGTATTATCAATTAAACCAGTAACAAGTCTGGAACAGAATCTTGTGTGGTAAAGAACTCCAACCACCACCATCACAAAGAGTAGAAAGAACAAAATAGTTTACTGACAACAAAAAAGCTCTTATGAAGAGAGCTACAGTTAAATATTTTCAGTATTGCTTTAGATAGTTCAATGCTTGAGCTTGGATGCCTTATGTAGTCCTCGAGATGAATGACCATAAACCCAAATAAGAACTCTGAGATCAAAAGAATTTATTGGTCAGAAATAATTTAGAGCACAGATATAGGTTTTAATATATGAAAAAGAAAGAATAAAATCTGAAATATTTAATGAAGTAACATCCAATCACATCATTATGTTTCCCAGTTGTTACTGAAAAAGGAAGGTCCACCTTCCGAAAGCCCTTGGTTTGAAGGGTTTTGTATTTTTGACTCTAAAAGTAAAATAGAGGGAAGATTGAAAATATTACACAAACCAAAAACTGCTCACAGAAATTAGAAAATTACAGATATTTCAAATATTAAATCAACAAGTATAAAGATAAACATTACAGAAACCAAAAGATATTTTCTACAATAATTACAACCTTATAGCCATAAACATGTAATGAACAACTGTAAGTGTAGATATCTTACATAGAGCCTTGCATGAAGGAAGGTTGGTTAGTTGTTTGGCATTTAATGGCACAAAGCAACTAGGTTATCTATACCATTCAACTAGCAAAAATAAAAGTAATGTTATGAAAGTGCATACAAATAAATCACGTTGAAACAAAACAGTATACTTTTTAAATAAACAACTTAGAGTTAAAAAGGACAATGTTCCTTTAAAAAAAAAAAACTGATGTAAAGGGTGCCACCATCGCCAATGACACTGACCAACGTCATGGGTGAACCCAGGGTAAAAGATTGTCTGAAATGGTGCAGTTGTTCACAGTCATAATGATGGCATAACAGTAAAATGTGGGATATTGTGACTTGAACCCCACTAACACCTCTTTCATTTTTCTAAGAGAAAAAAAAAACATGCTTGTATGGCTTAAGAGACTGATCAATGAGAAATCAAAGATCACTTTCTTTCATAACTCTTCAGAATATTCTCATGTGCATTACCTTGTATTTATTATAATCAATGGCCATCTGCCACTTATTTACCAAACTCACCAAATCCTTTTGTAAGGCAGTAGCATCCTTACAGCCGACAATGCCCAAGATCTTAAAGCACAACCAATACAAATAATTTATTGACTATTCATTCATCTACATCACTGACGTAAATCAGAAAGAGCAAAGGTCCCAAGAGTGAGCCCTGAGGTACCACATTTGTAATATTAATATAGTTTGACTGAACTCCCATTTGTAACAACCCTCTGCTTTCTTTAGTCCAGCCACTCGTCTTCCCAAATTGCTAACTTTATCCTGACACCTATAGATAATTTTTTACATGTTACCTGAATCATAATTTATACAATACAAAGGTATGATAAAATTGAATGCACAATTTGAGAAAATTAAGAAATTAGACTTAAATAAAAAAGATTATATAATAAATAACATATACAGGAGTGCCATTAATAACTTTCACAAATTCATATATTAATCCCTTTGTGTTGTAAAATTAAAAATTAGACTTAAATAAAAAAAATTACATAATAAATAACTTTCACAAATTCAAACATTAATCCCTTTGTGTTGTGCCTAGTTTAAAGATAACTGCATTTAATATTTTACAAAAGGAAACAGTCAAAAAATTGTTCCATAATTGAGGGAAAAAAAGGCAGTACTAACTTTCAGATTTATTTAATTTATTATGACCATGGTGTCGTCCAAACAGGCAACATTAGTTGCAATCATGATTGTAATAAATGAAATATTTGTGAAATGTACCTTTGAACATATAATTCTGTAATTACAGTTTCACCACATACAAATATTAAGTGTATAAAAAAACTGGTTTCTTATCTTTTATACCAAACCAGGATAAGGGAAAATTCCCAATCCATTAGACCCTCAAACAACTGAAATCATCCTATGTTCAATAATAAAACTGTTATAAACAAATATATATTTATGGATTTCTTCAAGCTTAAGAGGTGGGAATTTTCACAGTTGCACAAGATGCATTCTCTTCAAGAGTGATATTATAAACTTTCACTTATTTATGGTTTTTGTTAAGCCTATCTAAAACAGAGGTTTGATAGAATGTTGATTAATCATGGGTACATAAATTGCATTATCAGTAGGTGAAGAAATATAAGTGACCACAAGAATCCTTTCAGGAAAATCCAAAACATGACTTAATGGAAAATGAAAAAAAGTGAATTTACAGTTAAGACCTCTGACTAATGGAATCTTATATTTTCTTCTTGAATTGTTTACATATTGACACCTTCAGTACGGCCCAACCTGAAACTAAGTCACATAAAAGTCCTAGTCCAGTATTTTAGACCCCTAGATTACTTACATTAAATAACAATACCACACTTTCAAGTCACATGAAAGTCCTAGTCCAGTATTCTACAACCCTAGATTACTTACATTAAATAACAATACCACACTTTCAAGTCACATGAAAGTCCTAGTCCAGTATTCTACAACCCTAGATTACTTTCATTAAATAATAACAATACCACACTTTCAAGTCACATGAAAGTCCTAGTCCAGTATTCTACAACCCTAGATTACTTTCATTAAACAATAACAATACTACACTTTCAAGTTACATGAAAGTCCTAGTCCAGTATTCTACAACCCTAGATTACTTTCATTAAATAATAACAATACTACACTTTCAAGTAACATGAAAGTCCTAGTCCAGTATTTTATACATATTAAGGTAAATCACCTCTAGATCATACTAACTGGTGCAATTCTTTGTTCCACCCACAGAAGTGAGTGTGACTTCACTCTAGGAGGAACTGACTCAGAATCACAGTCAAGCCAGTATATGGTATATTTGATAATCCTTGTAATACATAGCCTCAATCTTGACTAGAGGATAAACAGAAGTTCACTATCTACATCCTGTTCACAAATATGCCAACTGAATACATGCAGGATTCCTGCAGGAAAAAAACAAAGACAAAACGCATGCACATAAGTAAGAATATCTTTTCTTCAGTGCTTGAAGAAAGGCAAAAAATGGAAATTTTGTTTTCTTCTATCCTACAGATAAGAGCTGAGCAATTAGGGATACTTTCTAATCAACTAACCAACATCTCCATTAAATCAACTACATTCAACTAATCTGTTATTAGTGAAATTGTGATATGTACGAAGAGGAAAGAAAGTTGGAAGCAGTTGGTGAAAAAAAAAATTGCTTTCCTGACAGTAAAGACTCGAAAAATTAAAAATTAGAAATGAGAAGTTGGTGGCAAAGGCTGTGAAACAGTTGCCTTATCTCTAGTCAACAGTTCATGAGGAAAAAAATATGGCAGCAGATGTTCTGCCATGCAACCTTCCCCTTATACAGGTGTTTAAAATTAGTACCTCACGTAGTTTTGTGCTTAGAAAACATAAAATGATAATAACAATACTTCAATTACATGGACAGATGGAATACTGAAAAACAGTAATTTTGATCAGTTTATTATTGTCATAACATTTGAATTAATTAGAATTTTGATTAATTGATTGTTGGAATATTCTAAAACACTATCTACAAGGTTTCAAGTACTTTTTAATTCACTATACAGTGACATAAATTAATTTAGATATGTGGTTAACATTATGACATTGTGCCTGATTCCTTATTCAGAGTTATCAAGTGAACCAACTGTTTAATAATTACATATACATATATGCATGCATTAAATATTTATTTACTTTCTCGTTAGAAGTGAAATTGGAAAGAGAATCTGAGAGATAGAGGCCTAACTTTAACACATACTATCTAAATCAGTAATAATCACAAATGCTATCTGTGATTAATCAATTAGTTTATGTTACTCTAACTGACGTAATCACTTTCCATACATTATTAAATTACACAGCTTTACTACAGATACACATAGTAAATGAAAAAAAATTAACATCACCAAATTGAGAAAGCTTTCTCAGCTTTCAAACAGTCAAGATACACATGTTGTTAAAGTTAAACCATTAGTCATAGCTGGAAACTATGGAATTTGGATTGTCCTGTAATTTTACAAAAACATTACATTGTACACTGCTGACCCTCATACTGATTAAATAAATCAAAACATCCAAAAATTCACACCAAGCCCAATAACAAATTTATCTCATGATAGCCCATAATAATATGATGGTCAATAATGAACATGGAAGTGGAAGGGGTGCAGTCCTGTAATTTGAGTATGGAAAGGGAAGGGGTGCAGTCCTGTAATTTGAATATGGTAGTGGAAGGGGTGCAGTCCTGTAATTTGAGTATGGAAGTGGTAGGGGTGCAGTCCTGTAATTTGAATATGGTAGTGGAAGGGGTGCAGTCCTGTAATTTGAGTATGGTAGTGGATTTGTTTGTTTGTTTTGGAATTTCGCACAAAGCTACTCGAGGGCGATCTGTGCTAGCCGTCCCTAATTTTGCAGTGTAAGACTAGAGGGAAGGCAACTAGTCATCACCACCCACCGCCAACTCTTAGGCTACTCTTTTACCAACGAATAGTGGGATTGACCGTCATATTATACGCCCCCACGGCTGGGAGGGCGAGCATGTTTAGCGCGACTCGGGCGCGAACCCGCGACCCTCGGATTACGAGCGCACGCCTTAACGCGCTCGGCCATGCCAGGCCTTGTATGGTAGTGGAAGGGGTGCAGTCCTGTAATTTGAGTATGGAAAGGGAAAGGGATGCAGTCCTGTAATTTGAATATGGTAGTGGAAGGGATGCAGTCCTGTAATTTGAATATGGTAGTGGAAGGGGTGCAGTCCTGTAATTTGAATATGGTAGTGGAAGGGGTGCAGTCCTGTAATTTGAGTATGGAAGTTGTAGGGGTGCAGTCCTGTAATTTGAGTATGGAAGTGAAAGGGATGCAGTCCTGTAATTTGAGTATGGAAGTGAAAGGGATGCAGTCCTGTAATTTGAATATAGTAGTGGAAGGGGTGCAGTCCTGTAATTTGAGTATGGAAAGGGAAAGGGATGCAGTCCTGTAATTTGAATATGGTAGTGGAAGGGGTGCAGTCCTGTAATTTGAGTATGGAAAGGGAAAGGGTGCAGTCCTGTAATTTGAATATGGTAGTGGAAGGTGTGCAGTCCTGTAATTTGAGTATGGAAGTGGTAGGGGTGCAGTCCTGTAATTTGAGTATGGAAGTGAAAGGGATGCAGTCCTGTAATTTGAATATGGTAGTGGAAGGGATGCAGTCCTGTAATTTGAATATGGTAGTGGAAGGGATGCAGTCCCGTAATTTGAGTATGGAAAGGGAAAGGGATGCAGTCCTGTAATTTGAATATGGTAGTGGAAGGGGTGCAGTCCTGTAATTTGAATATGGTAGTGGAAGGGGTGCAGTCCTGTAATTTGAGTATGGAAGTTGTAGGGGTGCAGTCCTGTAATTTGAGTATGGAAGTGAAAGGGATGCAGTCCTGTAATTTGAATATGGTAGTGGAAGGGGTGCAGTCCTGTAATTTGAGTATGGAAAGGGAAAGGGATGCAGTCCTGTAATTTGAATATGGTAGTGGAAGGGGTGCAGTCCTGTAATTTGAGTATGGAAAGGGAAAGGGTGCAGTCCTGTAATTTGAATATGGTAGTGGAAGGTATGCAGTCCTGTAATTTGAGTATGGAAGTGGTAGGGGTGCAGTCCTGTAATTTGAGTATGGAAGTGAAAGGGATGCAGTCCTGTAATTTGAATATGGTAGTGGAAGGGATGCAGTCCTGTAATTTGAATATGGTAGTGGAAGGGGTGCAGTCCTGTAATTTGAGTATGGAAAGGGAAAGGGATGCAGTCCTGTAATTTGAATATGGTAGTCAAAGGGGTGCAGTCCTGTAATTTGAGTATGGAAAGGGAAAGGGATGCAGTCCTGTAATTTGAATATGGTAGTGGAAGGGGTGCAGTCCTGTAATTTGAGTATGGAAGTGAAAGGGATGCAGTCCTGTAATTTGAATATGGTAGTGGAAGGGGTGCAGTCCTGTTATTTCACAAATCTCAACAACAATAATGTTGTCATGGCAATGAAGTTCATTGGTTTATTTGATGTGAGGGAATCACTTTCTTAGACACTTGATCCACTGTTGGAAAATCCTTTAGAATAAAATATATATCTGTGTGAGTTCTGCTAGTTCTCATTAAAATTTGCACATCAAAATTCAGGAGTTTTAATGCATGGCTCAATGGAAAGAAGTTAGAAAAACAAAATGGCACATGCATACAGTCTTTCTAGAGCTCACCCACCTCCACCCAAGGCTCAGCAGTAGGTGTGAGAGCTTATAAGGCTAAACATTTGGTTTTAGTACTCACAGTAGACACAGCACAGATATCTCTTTGTGTAGATTTGATTTTAAAAACAAATAAACAAGTAGTCTTTCTAGTGGTGTATAACTCTTCTCAAACTTTTTATAAGAGAAATTAAACTGCATACATGTGTAATTAAGAATTAGAAAGACTTGTGCTTCACATTTATACACTACTAATGGTTCCACACTATTTAAGTACTCTGCAGTTTCGGTTTCTTTATTTACTCCACAGTTTTAGTTTCTTTATGCACTCCACAGTTTTGGTTTCATTATGAACTCAACAGTTTCAATGTCTTTATACAGTCCAGTTTAAGTAACACATTCTTATCATTTCTTTTTGCACTCCAGTGTTAGTTTCATTATGAACTCAACAGTTTCAAGGTCTTTATGCAGTCCAGTTTAAGTAACAAGTAAAAAGTTTCTTTTTACACATAATACCTTCAGACTATTCACATACTTCACAGTTTAAGTTTCTTTTTACATATAATACCTTTTGATTATTTAAATACTTCACAGTTTAAGTGTGCTCTCAAATATTATTCTCCACGTGTTAAAAAAATATATACTTTTTTTTCATCTTTTATAACTCGTCTCGAGACAACATTAGGGATTCATCCTTGGTTAACTCAGGATAGCCAAAAGCTGGTGGTTTTTTCAGCTACTTATGAACATCAGGAGTGACATCTATATATTGCTGTTAAAACAAGTTGGGACTTCAAACATTGGTGGAAAAAAATTAAAACATCATACAATATGGGGAACAATGAAAGTGTTAACAGTTTTACTCAGACAGAAAGGTTATCATTAATGAAGGTCAAAATGTTGTTCTTTATTAATAAAAGTGTTAATACCCGTACCAGCTGACCAAAGACATATATTTACTTGAAGTGGGCTTCTTGTCATCACGAAAGTTAAGTTTCTCTACACTTCCATAAACTTTCAAAGGTTTAGACTTTCTGCCATATTACCAATTTTACATCTTGATGCTTTCTCTAAATGGCAACATAACTGTGAAACCACATTACACAACCGTTTTTATTCTTCCTTCAACAAACAACTTCTCAAACTGTGAGCTCTTTGTTTTCCTAAGTACTAAATAAAAACAAGAAACATTTCACAATTCATGTAAAACTAAAAGAACAGGAAACAACTAAGTAACGTACCCACCACACATCGTGCTAAGATTTATATATCATTTTCTGATTAAATTTAAACCCAATAATAATATTCAACTGTGAAATACAGAAGGTAGATTGACATACCTGTATCATGCATGACTGAAATTAGTATCTTCCCTCTTTCTGTCGTTCTTTTGATCCTGCCAAACATCACAGCTGTCCTCCAAAACCATTATTTTTCATTCCTAAAATATGAGATAAACATCTCTCTTTCAGTATCATAGATCATTTATACATTTCACAAAGATTTACTTAAATATGTGATAAACATTTCTTTTTCAGTATCATAGATCATTGTTTACACATTTCACAGATTTACTAAGCCAGTAGAACCATGTATCAAATGCCATACAGTTCATAATGTTCATAAAGCAAGCATAATAACCTAGAGATAAGTATCTTTATTCAATTTTTTTATTTCATCTCTAGTTCATATTGTAAAGAATACTTGTTAGCAAAACATACCATCAGTTAACACTGTCACAGCTAGAGAAAAGGAAGAAATTGAGAGAAAACAAATACAGTTATTTTGACTATATGAACACTGTGCTGAGAAACTTTAGTGAAATTAACACCCAGAATGTAATAGATTCATTCTTTGTCTCTTAAATAACGTAAGATATTGTAACTACACATTCGTTTCCTTTGTTAATGAGCCTTTTATATGGGCACTTACAAACCACCAGGACAACAGCCTTCACCAATGTATGGACTACACAGTCCTTCTTTATGTGTACAACATATCATGAATCATTCCTAACAATAAATAATGACCCTAAATCAAAATCCCCTTTGTTTTAATAATAGTTTTATGTAGTGATCTATTGTTAGTGCCAGTCTTAAGTTTGTCTGTTTTTGAATTTTGTGCAAAGCTACTCGAGGGCTATCTGTATTTGCTATCCCTAATTTAGCAATATAAGACTAGAGGGAAGGAAGCTAGTCATCATCACCCACCACCAACACTTGAGCTACTCTTTTATCAACAAATAATGGGATTAACTGTCACTTTACAACAACCCCACAGTTGAAGGGTTGAGCATGTTTGGTGTGACAGTGATTCGAACCTGGAACCTTCAGATTACAAATCGAGTCCCTTAACCACCTGGCCATGCCAGGCCTTGTATTAAGTGGTTTACCTTTTCTAGTTCTTGTTTTATATAGTTTACCTTCCTAGTTTTGTGTAGTTTATCCTTGTTTTTAGTTTTATGTTGTCTTCATTTCTTTCAGTGCTGGTTTTAAATACATTAAACAATGAAGCTGAATGAAAGACATGGGGATTAGGAGCAAACTAAAAGAAACTTAAAACAGTAGTGAATATAAATTCAAAACATTATTACATATTTTTTGTTCATTAAAATTCTCAATATCAGCAGGAAAAGAATCATAATGGATATGAAAATATAAAACTACACCAATGTGGACTTCATTAAGACATATAAAACTACAAGAAGTATGGCCCAGTCCTGTAGCACAGCTGAAGAGCACTTGTAAGATAACTCATGTTGTGAATCACTCAGAAAGAGCTGTACTCACTAGAGGAGCATGTTTAATACAAACCCTGAATCACTCAAAGTGAGCAAAAGTGTAAAACTTTTGGGATCTATCCTAAAACTTTTTAGTTTATATAATGAGATGGGTTTTAATTAACCAATATCTTTAAAGTTACACAATGCAATAAAAATTCCTGGTCATAATGATACTGGAAAATCACAGGCTCATAAATTTTATTTCTACTTTTAAAAAGTGGTACAACCACTGTCATAGATCAATAAAAATATTGTGAATGTTAACTTTTGATAATTCACAACATCTTTTTTCCAGAGAGATCTTTCTCCCTCAGTTTCTTCTGAGGATTCATTTCTTTATTATTTTAGATCAGGATATCAAACTTCAAGTTCATAAAGTGTCTATCAACTTAGTTTTTCAAATTGCCTTTTATTAAATGTAAAAAAAATATATCTTAGAAGCCTTTTAAAGGAAGTTATAAAAATTAGAGAGCTAATATTAAGTCTTCATACTACATTCTAGTTACATGCTAGAGGAGTTAAGTTTAAGAACTGATCACAAGTTCACACATATCAGTATAGTTGATAAATATGAAAACTTGTGTTACATATAATTAGTTCTTACATGAACTTGCAACTGTCGAGATTAATATAAATAATTAACAACAACGTTTTAATTTACATATTGTATTTAATCTCACTGCTATTTAAAACGTTTCGTTTTCGTTTCAACTGTACACTTTTTTCACGAGGATAGGTCGAATTACAAATGATCGAATGGTCAGTATAACTAGTATAGCATACGTAATTATTAAAAAGGCTATTATGAGTATAATTATCATGTGTAAATTAATGTAATCTGAAAAAAATTTGTTGACAGCTCCAAAGAACTGTACAACTTTAATTTAATTACCATTTTTAACACATGCGTCACCATTTGAACTTCATTCGGTTTCTACAAGATGTTACAGATGGTATCATAGATTTCTGTTAAATATATACATTCAACTTCGTTACTTGGAATTATTCTGATTAAGATATAATTCGAAGAAACTTTCTACTAAGAACTAAATAGTATATTACATATTCTGACTAGTTGATTTGAACAAATGTTGGCAACGTCTTGCAACATCTGTCTAGACGTATTTGCCTACTTCTCCCTCTGGTGGTTAATAGTCGAACATATTATATAAAAACCAGGGTATATAAATAAATACATTCTCACTTGAACATCACCTCCAAGAAAAAAATAAAAAATACAAAAAGAAAAACATCCTTTTAGACTTCCAGCATGCTAGAAGTCTTTAAGTCATTAAATATATATTTTCTGTTATTCGACACTTTTATATGTCATGAAAAACAGTTTGTAACGTTAAATCTCAGAAAGAAAGATGATATAATACGTGAAGACAGGCTTACACGTTTACATTTTAGAACTTGAAATAAGATAAGTGACGCCCCCCAGTGGCTCAGCGGTATGTCTGCGGACTTACACGCTAAAATCCTGGTTTCGATACCCGTGATGGGCAGAGCGCAGATAGCCTATTGTGTAGCTTTGTGCTTAATTTAAAACAACAACAAAACAACAAGGTAATTGATATTCAAATTCATCATTTTATTTACAAATTAAAGCTCTTTATACTATCGTATTTATATTTGTATTTAAGTATTTATACAAAGCTGTATCATTCGTTTAATTTTCCTTTTTCTAAAGGAAAAACTCAGGTACTTTTGGATTTAAAATTATGTTGGATGGAAAGTTTTTCTTTGTTTTGAATTTCGCGCAAAGCTACTCAAGGACTATCTGCGCTAGCCGTCTTTAATTTAGCAGTGTAAAGCTAAAGGGAAGTGAGCTAGTCATCACCACCCTCCGTCAGCTCTTGGGCTACTCTTTTACCAACGGATAGCGGAACTGACCGTCACATTATAACGCACGAAAGGGCGAGCATGTTTGGCGTGACGGAGATTCGAACCCGCGACCTTCAGATTATGAGTTGAGTGCCTTAATCACGTGGCCATGCCGGACCATGGATGGTAATAAATAGTGTCGTTGCTTAAGAGCTTAAATTTAGAATAGTCGTCAAGAAGAGACTAGATGTCACCTAGTGGCACATCGGTATGTCTGCCAAATTACAACGCTAGAAACTAGGTTTCGATACCCATGTTGACAGAGCACAGATAGTCCATTTGGTAACTTTGTACTCTATTGTAAACAAACTGCGTATTTATGTTATATACCAGGATAAAGTAGGTGCAATTGTTGTTCTCAATGAAAAAAAAGACTATTTGAATAAAATTGTTTTTTGACACCTCTAATAAATTTAAAAATTGAAACAAGAAACAACATTGCATTAAATATCCGTAAGAAATAATATGGATATTACTAAAAATATATTATAAACTTCATATATTCATTACGTAAGTTTTTCAATCTGGTAATTATTCAAGTCATGTTAACCCTAACTTCACGTTCGCACTCCTTGACCTACTGCCTCAGAAAACATGTTGTCAGAAACAGATCAGCTGGCTTGTTTCAGAATCTGATCATATCCATCCCGATTTTTGAAGTAGGCTGCCTCAATTGATGGGCTTTGATATTTCTTTTGTAACATACCCACGGCTTCAAAGTACTGAAGGCGTTTTCACAGCAATAAGTTGCGATCATGATTATTTGTGTTCGCTAAGCCATTCCCACTACTGAATGAGAATTTAGAGTTGATGTTATTTCATGTATTTTTATCAAAACTCATGAGCTATTCTGAGTACTCATAAATTGGTAACGTGACTGTGCTGACGATCTGATTTCCAAATAATTATCAACATGATTTTCTGCAGAAGGAATACACTACATGGCCAAAAAACTATGTGAACAACCCTTCTAATTAGTGGGTTCGGCTATTTCAAACACAAACATTGTTAGCAGGTGCATAAAATCAAGCACACAACCATGAAATCTCCATAGACAAACACTGGCAGCAGAATGGGAAGTGACTTTCAACGTGGTACTGTCACAGGATGCCACCTTTCCAATAAGTCAGCCCGTCACATTTCTACCCTGGTAGAGCTGCTCCGGTCAACTGTAGGTGCTGTTATTGTGAAGTGGAAACGTCTAGGAGCAGCAACAGTTTAGACACGAAGCGGTAGGCTACACAAGCTCACAGAACGAGACCGCCAAGTGCTGAAGCGCGTAAAAATCACCTGTTCACAGTTGCAACACCCATTACCGAGTTTTAAATCGCTTCTGAAAGCAACGTCAGCACAAGAACTGGTAATTGGGGGCTTCACAAAACGGGTTTTTATGGCCGAGCAGCCGCACACAAGCCCAAGACCACCATGCGTAATGCCAAGCGTCGGCTGGAGTGGTGTAATGTACACCGCCATTGGACTTTGGAGCAGTGGAAACGTGTTTTCTAGAATGATAAATCACGCTTCACTATCTGGCAGTCTGACAGTTTGGCAAATTCCAAGAGAACGCTACCTGCCTGAATACATAGTACTAACTGTAAAGTTATGTGGAGGAGGAATAATAGTTTGGGATTGTTTTTCATGGTTTGGACTAGGATCTTTAGTTACAGTGAAGGGAAATCTTAATAATATAGCATACAGTGACATTCTAGAAAACTGTGTGATTCCAACAGATTGGAGAAGGCCATTTTTTGTTTGATGTTGGTGTTGACATTAAACCCATCGAACACCTTTGGGGTGACTGCGAGCCAGACATTGTTGTCCGACATCAGTGCCCAACCTCACTGATGCTCTTGTGGCTGAATAGGAGTGAATCCCCGCAGTCATGTTTCAAAGTCTGGTGACAAGCCTTCCCAGAAGAATGGAGGCTGTTATAGCAGCAAAGGGGAGACCAACTCCATATTAATACCTATGGTTTTGGAAAGAGATGTTCAACAAGCACATGTGGGTGTGATGGTCAGTTGTCTACAGACTTTTGGCCATGTAGTACATGCTACATATTGTCCTGATTTGTGATTCTGTCAATAAAACAACAACTGAAGATACAGATTAATTAACATCAGTGTTTGTTTGTTTGTTTTGGAATTTCGCACAAAGCTACTCGAGGGCTATCTGTGATAGCCGTCCCTAATTTAGCAGTGTAAGACTAGAGGGAAGGCAGCTAGTCATCACCACCCACCGCCGACTCTTTTACCAACGAATAGTGGGATTGACCGTCACATTATACACTCTCACGGCTGGGAGGGCGAGCATGTTTAGCGTGATGCGGACGAGAACCCGCTACCCTTGGATCACGAGTCACACGCCTTAAGCGCTTGGCCATGCCAGGCCTAACATCACTGTCTTCTGTTTGCTTGACGAGGCACAAACAGCCTAGTTTCTTTACGTCATAGACCGCCAAACCAACCAACCAATCGTTTGATGAACACAAGTGAACAAATTGAGAAAAAATGTGTTCCACTCTAGTGGAATTGATTACAGTTGCGTGTGTAGATAAGGGCTAGAGGGAGCTAAGCCCCAGGGCCCACACAACCTTAAATCTGCAACTAATTGATTATTAACACAGAAATCGTCAAGAAAAGAAGTTTATGTTTTCTTATATCTGTATCAAATACATTTCTTGAAAAACTTTACTAGCGACACCTATACCTAACTACAAATATATTTTTCGTCATAATGTTCCTCAATCCTGGTGATTCAGAGCTATACTTACAGGCTTCTAATGATGAAATTCAGTCATCGATTCGTCGTGGTGGACAAAGCGCAGACAGCCCATCATATAGTTTAGCTATAAAACAATAACGTACTTGTAAGACAAGTTATATATTACTCTGTTTTAAACGGGATATTTTTATAAAGGTTTCTCAGTATATGTAATTAAACATAAGACTATTCAATTGAATATTAAACAACTAACTTTTTTCGCAAAAAAATGGACCAACCATGAACATTTTCCACTCTTCTGTCCAGAAAGCTGTTATCGGCGCACTGCGAAAACAAATTGATTTATAAATCGACAAACTTTTTAAATAGCTATTACCAAGGATTTTTGGCCCAGCATGACCAGATGTGTCAAGGCGTTCGACTTGTAATTTGAGGGTCGTGGTTTCGAATCCTCGTCGCACCACACATGCTCGCCCTTTCAGCCGTGGGGACGTAATAATGTGACAGTCAATCCCACTATTTTTTGGTAAAAGAGTAGCCCAAGAGTTGGCGGTGGGTGGTGATGACTAGCTGCCTTCCCTCTAGTCTTACACTGCTAAATTAGGGACGGCTAACGCAGATAGCCCGCGAGTAGTTTTGCACGAAATTAAAAAAAAACCTCTTTTTTTTCAGTTACTCAACCAAGTTTCTCAGCTGCAACATGTTAACATAAGTAACAATTCTCACCAACATTATACGAAATGTTTTTTTGTGTTTAAGCTTCCCAATGTACCCATCTTTGAGTTTAAACCTACAATTTTAGCCTTATAACTCATCAAACTCACCCAAAAATTTACAGGGTGGTGGAGTCTATATTTGTTTCGTGTATTTATGGCAAAACAACTGAGTCTATTTGCAGTGTACTTCATTTTGAACTACTAAACTACATCGCACTACCAAACTATCACCACCAACTCTAAAGGAGTGATTGACACTTATATGTAGGGTCAGTTAGAAGGGGATAGCAGGTGGGTCATTTGATCCAGGCTTCGTGCTCTAAAAAGTCCTCAACTTTGAACACTTGTTCTTTGTTCGCGTTTGTTAAGTTTCGCGACTCGTTAATTGATATTAATAATATATGTTAAATAAAAAAATATTCCCTTTATGTTACACTCTTCTTTTGACCAAATAGCTGTTTTATTTTGTTTTCTCATGCCATTATTTTTTAAATTACTGATTGTAGCCAGGGTTCTCAGAAGACACAAGAGGATCGGGTCTCTCTGAATTCCTGAGAGGGTCTGCTTATAACACACCCACAGTTTAAAGTTTGGGAGAGGACGAGATATTCTATGATACCACTCGGGTTTGTAAAAATCCTGCAATACGGGGGTGACGTGATATTAGACATATGACGTAACGTACACTGTTACAAAACAGTACTGGTAATATCAGCGTATTAGTAGTTCAGTGATTATCTTGGTACTTTGTATTTTATTGACTTCAAAATCTAAAAAAAAAATAATAGCAATACGGTGCAAAGAAACGCTGCCACATTTAAGGTTTGAAATAGAATAATTGTTATTATTCGAAAGTTCATCACATAAACTTCTTTAAGCTGGTCGTTATTTTAGTTAGATAACACTAACGTTAAATTCGTGCAATTAAATATATCGTTTTACAAGTTATTTTGTGCGTAACGGATTTGTTTGTTGTTTGAGAATTTTCGCTGGAAGCTACAAAAAGGGTCACCTGCACACAACTATCATTTAGTTTTGAAGTTGTAGACCAGAGCGAAGAAGAGATAATCAGGTCAAATATTTCACAAGAGAAAAAATGGTTCTCAGATAAACTATATTACAAGTAAAGAAGTGGTTCTCAGATAAACTATACCACATGTAAAGAAGTGGTTCTCAGATAATCTATACCACAAGTAAAGAAGTGGTTCTCAGATAATCTATACCACAAGTAAAGAAGTGGTTATCAGATAATCTATACCACAAGTAAAGAAGTGGTTCTCAGATAATCTATACCACAAGTAAAGAAGTGGTTCTCAGATAATCTATACCACAAGTAAAGAAGTGGTTCTCAGATAAACTATTAAAGAAATAAATAAGTGGCTCTCAAGTAAAACATTCTATAAGTGAAGAAGCGGTTTTCAGATAAACTATTCCATAAATGAAAAAGTGGTTCTCAGGTAAACTATTGCAATGAAGAAATGGCCATTAGGAGGACATTTGCACTGTTTATAACTTAATGAAGACTTGAAAGTTTTTGAGGAACTCTATATATCAATGTTAATTCAGTCAGAACTCAGTTAAATTACATAATAATATAATCAGAGGCCGGCTATACCTCACTATAAACCAGTAAGAAACCAATAAAATTCCATTATAAATCAACCAGAAACAGTATTTTTCCATATGCAAAGTAACTGTTTATCACAAAGTAAGAAAAGAAAAGACAATAAAAATACGGTCGTTGGCACGAGAATCACTCCACACAAACAGTTGAATGTGCTCTTGAAAACCATGCCCATGAGGTGTTCGACCTGGACCTTGAAGGAGGAAATAAACCACCTTTATCTTCCACAGTTCGTTGAGCGCTTAAGATCGCTTCAGGCCCATTTAGGTCATTCTATAAAACTTGATTCACTTAAGAAAACTCTCCGTTTATCTCCATTCTACAGGGGACATTATAGATGTTGTTTTTTTAAAAGAAGACGTGTTGAAATCAGCTGGGGTAACCAGTTTTCAAACTAGTTTTATGTGGAATATTTTAACCTCAGAATCGCTACTTATAATAACAAATAACAAAACTCTAAGTACATTTCTTATGAAGGATAATTAAAAATAAACAGATAAGAAGAACCATAATAACAGAATACTGCAACGGTCCCCGAGTCTTTTCTTAGAGTCTTTTGCCAGTGCTCTGGGTGGACCAATGAGATTAGTTTGCGTGTTAGAATGACTTTGTGCATGGCATGTTTTCTTATAACTTCAAGTTCTAAAAGCATTAAGCTTGCATTCTGTAACAAAGGGAAGCTGCTATAAAAACGATTTTGAAATTAGGGAAAGGCAAAGTGCGCGCAAACATCCTGTGCTTACTTCTAAGCCCTCTTGTGGTAAAATATAGCATATCGTGATTGATCCTTTAAGAAAAATGAAGAAATTTAAAAGTATCAAAGTGACATCTGTTAATAGCAGGATGGTAACAGCTTTATTTATCGTCGGACTTCAGATATTTTTCGTAAGTGTTGATTTTGATGTATGTTCAATTGCAGTTCGAATAAGTGAAGATTGTACAGAATTCAGTTATATGATACGATAAGTTTCAAAACAAGACGCAGGAATATATAATACATCTTGTCAGACTAGAAGTGTGTGTTTATACCTTTCGAAAGCAGAAGAATGATATATTTTAACATTCGTTATTTTGTGTTTATTGCAAACCTACTAAGGCTATCTATCGCTGTCCCTAAATTTTAGCTACTGACCAGCTCTACCACAGAGGATTAACTGCCACACTTATAACGCATCCACAGCTTTAAGTGCGAAAAACATTTCGTGGTATCGCACGGATTCGAGAAAAAATTCAGAGCTCTAGCAGATGCCCAATTGCACCCTCATGTCTTAACAAACGTGAATGTCATTTTGTACTGAAGATATGTGAACTTTTGAAGGTTACGGCAATTATTTTAAGAACAGTGAGTTGTTGGTAAGTGTGAAATAGTTCCCCTAAGTTTTTTCTCTCCTACAGGCAACTCTGAGAAACTGAAATTAATAACTGTTTTATTTTGATTAATCAAGTTAGAACAGCGACTGGTTATAAAGTTATAACATAAAGAAAAACAAGTGGTTTCAGGTACATTGTAGTTTGTTTAAAGAAAGTTTTAGTTTAAAAACACTGCTACATTCTTTATATTATTCCTTAATGGTACAACGATATTTCCTGGGAATTACAACGCTAGAAACCGGGTTTTGATACACGTGGTGGGAAAAGCACATATAGCCTCTTGTGTAGCTTTGTGCTTAACTTCCAACAAACAAGATAACACGATATTTAACACTGCTCTCTTCATAACTTACTGTTAACTCGCAAGACAAACCTAACCAAATAATTATTTCACTGTTTATAGAAATTCAAAACTGAGACATAATTATTGACCCTGCATTGTCAACAGTGATCGCTGAAGACCAGAAGAACATAACCATTTTACTTTTAAGATAAATAGTACCTATTCTCACCACTACACTAGATGCACTAGCCTCGTGTACAACGTGTGTCCTTAGTGAAATACTGTTTAGACGTTTATAACGATTAAATAAACTCTCTAGCTAATAGAACACCGATTAAACCAAACCATGTGAGAATATTACAACATATTTCAAGTTGAAGAAAAGACCAGATTTTCAGCTATTACACAATATTAAAGGACACCAAAGAAACTTGTGATTCATCTAGGCCAGTGGTTCCCAAACTTTTTCAGCTTGATACCCAATTTAACATGCCACATTAAGCATGTTACCCCTTTCACAAAATGTTTTCACCATTGATATATATGGCTAAATTAAACTGGAGATATATTGCACTTTATTTATTTACAATTTATTTACACTGAATTACACTTTTAATTATTGTATTTGATCATTGTGCATTTCTAATGAATATTGCCAAAGATGTCAAGAACATCAGTGGGATGGATGGAGTTGCATACTTGAAGCTAGTTTAGGAATTCTTGGCTTTGTGGTTGAAAGTGCCAGCCTGGCATCGTTTGCAACATTCAAGCGAGTCCTCTTTTTTGTTTTCATCCCCAGCACGGTTGAGAACCCCTTCTGGCACAGATACGTTGTTGAGAATGATACCAACAACTTCAAGGCTCTCTTGGACAGAGTTGGCGAGTCAGCTAGTTGTGAAATGCAAAAGGAATCTGCATTTTGGTTTTGGAATTTGACTTTCAAGGCTTCATTTGCTCGCATTGTGATCCACTCCTCCTTTGCAGGGAAATCATCATCATAAATGGCCTCATCCTGTACAGAAAAGGGATGAATGATCCACTGAAGACTGGCTGTTTTGAGGTCAGTCTCTGGTCTGGAAAGTAGTGCTGCATGCTTGTTTCAAGCCCCTTCAAATGGTCGCTCATCTCTTTGTTGATGGTCTGTAAAAGTGATCTAGTATCATAACTATTCTCCTCAACAAACTGGTCTAGGGTGAGAAACTGAGCGATCACTCCTTTCTCCAAGCGTCGAATCCAGAGTCTCAGTTTTCCCAGAAATGCAGTCACAGTGTGATGGGCATCAATGACAGTCGTGGTTTGGCCCTGGAGTTGCAGATTATCACTGTTCAGCTCCGCAAATATGTCAGCCAAGTAACAGAGTCGAGCAAGCCACTCCTTATCAGTGAACTTGGTAGTAAAAGGAGATTCTTCTTGTTTCAGAAATTCCTGAAGAGCCGTTCAGAACTCAATGACTCGACGTACAACCTTGCCTCGTGAAAACCAGCGAACATCGGTGTGGTAGAGCAGAACTTGATGCTGCTCTCCTATTTCCTTGCAAAGCTCCCTGAATATGCGCGAATTCACATCCCTGTACTTGATGAAATTGACGATTTTCAACACATCTTAAAACACCAATTTCAGATTATCAGGCAGGCTTTTTGATCCAAGAGAGTACCGATGAATGATGCAATGATCTACAGAAATTTCTGGATTCACAGCTTGTATGAGGCCCCGTAATCCGCGATTACGACTCATCATCGACGGTGCTCCATCGACGGAGACCTAGATTAAAAAAGAAAAACTCTTATAGATTGCGTCAGTTAGTCATTCTAACTTATCTTTTGCGTTATAATTATATGGTTTTAATTTAATTTAATTTATTTTGGTACTTAAGTATTTCAGTACGGGCCTGGCATGGCCGAGCGCGTTAAGGCGTGCATTCGTAATCCGAGGGTCGCGGGTTCGCGCCCGCGTCGCGCTAAACATGCTCGCCCTCCCAGCCGTGGGGGTGTATAATGTGACAGTCAATCCCACTATTCGTTGGTAAAAGAGTAGTGATGACTAGCTGCCTTCCCACTAGTCTTACACTGCAAAATTAGGGACGGCTAGCACAGATAGCCCTCGAGTAGCTTTGTGCGAAATTCCAAAACAAACAATTTCAGTACGACAGACACGATACTTTTTTTGTGAATTATGTATAAAATATTAGCTACACTACAGCTACTTGTACAATAAATAAAACTATATGACTATATGCCAAGTAATTCATTGTATTTATACTAATCTAGACTTTATATAAACATCTCTCCCTACCTGTTGAACGCTGTTCCAATCCAATCCATTCGTGGTAAAGAAACTGTTGATGATATTGAAGATATCTTCTCCCTTCGTGGTTGTCAGCAGATCTTCGCATAATAGGAACTCTTTGATCTTATCCTGGTGGACGTAACGAACGAACCCAAAGAGTATAGCACAACTGGCTACGTCACACGATTCATCAAATTGCAAGGAGAATTTGCTATATGAGTTTTCCTTGATCTCTGTTGTAACTTGGGACATAATATCAGATGCCATGTCATCGACTCGTCAGCGGATTGTGTTGTTTGATAGAGATATGACATTCAGTTTCTTCCCTTGATCCTCCCCACATACCTTGCTTACCATCTCGTATGCACAAGGCATAATCTGATTCTCTGCAATTGTGTGGCATTTTTGTTGTTCGGCAACTTTATATGCAACAAAGTAAGATGCTTCGACTGTAGCTTGAAGCTTTTCGGCTTGAATTCCCGATGAACCGAACTGGATATTCTTCAGTGTTACAGCCCGGCGCTGAAAATAAGCCTGATCCTCATTTTGAAGATTTGGAGGTCACTTCTGGAGGTGAGCTGAGAGTTTTGATGGCTTGAGGCTTTCATTTGTCAACACTTTGTGACATACTACACATTGTGGCCGATCCTCTCTACCAGAAGGTAAATTCACAAAGCCATAGCGAAGAAAGGCGTCAGAGTAGGTGCGCTTTCCAGACACTTTATTGTTTGATCTGCAGAAAAAAAAAGAAAAACTGCATAAAAAAGTGTGAACAATGTGAACTTATTATTTATTTTTTCATGGCATTATAGATAGCATTAAAAGAGCTTATTCAGTATAGGAATGATGTAATAGTAGGTAAATACTAACTATACTGCACAGGGCAGTACACATACATACCAGGTTTTGTCTACCTCGGCTGATGCCAACATAGAAACCGACAGTGTGAAATAGAGGCAACCTTAGGCAGTGAGTGACCCGTACTGGACACGTCGATGAGTCATCAGGGTTACTGAGTGACTTGTGTTCTGAAGCACACTTGTCAAAATACTTTTAGGTTACCACACACTTAAATACATATTTTTTCTTTTCTACTACTGTATATTAGTTTTTAATGTATTTTGTTATTTGGTTTAACTTTACTACATTCTTAAAATAGGTTTAATTTACAACTTTACATACTAAGACTAAAGTAACATTAATCCTAATACCAGCTACCTCAATGTTTTCTTGATTTTCAGAATTTTAACTCTTTTTCTGTCACCCCTCCATTACCCCCGATAAATTGTTAAATTACCCCAAGGGGGTAATTTACCCCCAGTTTGGGAACCACTGATACAGGCTGTCCTATTCACTGAACTTAAAAAAAAACACGCTTCAAGACCAGCTTTTATCATTAAAATATTTATAAAGTTTTCCTCTTAACTCCCTTAGATTAACTACATCAATCACTTCTGAAAGCAACTCATTCCAAAGGCCATCCACCCTGTTAGAAAAATAAAGCTGTCTTAGCTGAAGATGACACGTACCTTGGCAGAATTTATATTTTTATCTCCTAATCTACCATTTTCAAGTATGAAAAACGATGATGCATCAATACTAGTAATTTTCTTAATAGTTTTAAACACCTCTTTCAGATTTCCTCTAACTCTTCTTTTATTAAGAAAAAACAAATTCAGACATCTGGACCCGTCCTCACCTGATGATACCCCTTGTAGTTTTGCGCAAGATTCAAAACAAACAAACAAACGCTGCATACTATTTACATTCAAGGTATTACCCTACAACCCCTTCTCTGAACCTTTTCCAACAGTCTAGCTTGTTATTTTAAGGTAAAACCCCACTGAGCTCTCTTCTGTGTTTACCGCGAGGAATCGAACCCCGGATTTTAGCTTTACCCGTTTGTAGATCTACAGCTGTCCCACCAGGAGACACAATTCAGTATCCTTTCTGAGATAAAAAGTCTGATAACTCGACACGATAGCGAAGGACATTTTTTTGGAAACTGCTTGAAAAACAAATTAGTGTGCTTAGTTTTTTTCTTTTTCTTTGAGAAACTATGTGATTTTTTATTTTAAAATCAACGAATATTTCTGTTTTGGTGATTTCTCACGTGAGGTCGCATTTGTTACTCAGTGCAAAATGAATATTTAAAAATGCCAAGTGAAAAAAATATAATACTTTGTATTCATATTTTTTGTTTGACAACGCTAGCCTTTCGTATAACTTAGGGTTATAACAAACACTTCTCTTAATTTATACTAAGTGAAGAAAATCCAACACAATGAGATTTTGTGAGCGTGACAGTTACTATAAAGTTTTTTTTACAGTGGTTAAGGCGTGACTGAAAACGCAGTATAAACTAGCTTCAATTTTTACCTAACATGAAATTTTGTGTAACATCCTTAACAAAATCTGTGTCTGGTACACAATGAGTTGTGTAATGTCTTTAACAAAATCTATATCTAGTAAACAATGTGTTGTGTACTGTCTTTAACATAATCTATGTCTGGTATACAATATATTGTGTAATGTCTTCAACATAATCTATGTCTAGTATGCAATGTGTTGTGTAACTTCTTTAACATAATCTATGTCTCGTATACAATGTATTGTGTAATGTCTTCAACATAATCTATGTCTGGTATACAATGCGTTTTGTAACGTCTTTAACATAATCTAAGTCTTGTATACAATATGTTGCATAGTGTCTTTAACAGGTATCAAATGAAGTGAATGTAATACATGTAAAGAGACAATAGAATTCTACCCATAAATAATACATTCCATTAATGTATACGCTACATGACCAAAAGTATATGGACACCCCTTCTAATTAGTGGATTCGGCTATTTCAGCCATAAAAATTGTTAACAGGTGCATAAAGTCAACCATACAACCATGAAATCTCCATAGACAAACACTGGCAGTAGAATGGGTTGTACTGAAGAGCTCAGTAACTTTCAACGTGGCACGGCAATAGGATGCCACCTTTCCAACAAGTCAGACCGTCACATTTCTTCTTGCTAGAGCTGCTCCGGTCAACTGTAAGTGTTGTTATTGTGAAGTGGAAACGTCTAAGAACAACAACATCTCAGCCACGAAGCGGTAGGCCACACAGGCTCACAGAACGGGACCGCCGAGTGCTGAAGCGTGTAAATATCGTTTACTCACAGTTGCAACACTCGTTACCGAGTTCCAAACTGCCTCTGGAAGCAATTTCAGCACAAGAACTATTTGTCGGGAACTTCATGAAATGGGTTTCCATGACCAACCAACCGTACACAAGTCTAAGATCACCATGCACAATGCCAAGCGTCGGCTGGAGTGGTATTATGTACACTGCCATTGAACTCTGGAGTAATGGAAATACGTTCTCTAAAGTGATGAATCACGCTTCACTATCTGGCAACCTGACAGTTTGGCAGATGCCAGGAAAACGCTACTTGCCTGAATGCTCAGTGCCAAATGTAAAGTTTTGTGGAGGAGGAATAATGATCTGGGGCTGTTTTTCATGGTTTGAACTAGGATCTTTAGTTACAGTGAAGGGAAACCTTAATGCTATAGTATACAATAACATTCAAGAGAATTGTGTGATTTCTACTTTGTAGCAACAGTTTAGAGAAGGCCCTTTTTTATTTCATCATGACAATGCTCCATTACAAAGCAAGGTCCACAAAGACATGGTTTGCCGAGGTTGGTGTGGAAGAACTTGACTGACCTGCACAGGGTCCTGACCTCAATCCCATCGGACACCTTTTTGATGAACTGACTGCGAGTCAGTCATCAGTGCCCAACCTCACTGATGCTCTTATGGCTGAATAGGAGCGAATCTTCGCAGCCATATTCCAAAATCTAGTAAAAAGCCTTTTCAGAAGAGTGGAGGTTGTTACAGCAGCAAAGGGGGGGACCAACATCGTATCAATGCCTATGGTTTTGGAATGAAATGTTCAACAAGCACATATGAGTGTGATGATCGGTTGTCCACATACCTTTGGCCACGTAGTGTATATATACTTTAATTATGTGTCTTGTTTGACCTTCAGTTTAAGTACAGAATAACTTTCCTTCAAAATAAACGTTCAGGACGTTTAACCGTCGATTGATAGCGTAAGATTTTCAACTACTGGCACCAGGTTGTTAGAGATCTAAGAGAACTCACACTGTTGTTTAAGGGTTATATTCTGACTGTTTTCAACAAAACTTTTGAATGCGCTTATCTACCTGCTAGATACAACTACCCGAGAAAGATTATACTAGATTACGTGAAACACCTGTCGATTTCGATTTCTTTCTTTCTTTTTCTCGAGCACAAAACCTCAGAATGGATTATATCCGCGGTGTCAAACATAAGTATCATAGCTCTTCTTATGCTTTCAGACTTATCTCTGAGCCACCAAAGGGCTGTGTTTAGATGATGCGCCCTATTTTTCGTGGAATCAAACTATTTTATCTTTCGTCAGACAATTTCTTTAACCACTGTTTGAAGATAGTAGCTCACGAGCTCGCGATCGGTGGTATAATATATATTTTATTCAGCCCATGAAGCAAAATGTAGGAAAGGCTAGAGCAGATAGGGCACGAATATCCAAAACTACCATTCGATGTATTCAGAGGATATTGTTTGGATAAAACGAACAGCTCTTGTGACGTTCAGTGAATGGTTGATCATTCATCAGAGGAGACAAAAATTAAACAGTACGGTGTATTTAAGTAGTTTTTACATATACCTGTGAAAACCATTTCATTTGTTTTAATCATAGAACACATCAGTAGTAATAATTTAATACTAAAATGTAAATTACGATTTGAATAACTGTTTTAATTTTTTAGTAAAGTGTTTTGATTTATGATGTTATAATGTGTATTTATTGAGAGTTTGTTGTATGAAACGATTTAGTTTGAACTTTGTCAGAACGAACTAACTGTCACAACGAAGATAATCTCATTCACATCAGTACAGCAGTCAGACTGTATAATAAAATACATTACTGCAGTAGTCAGACTGTATAATAAAATACATTACTACAGTAGTCAGACTGTATAATAAAATACATTACTACAGTAGTCAGACTGTACAATAAAATACATTACTACAGCAGTCAGACTATACAATAATATACATTACTACAACTGTCAGACTGTACAATAAAATACATTATTACAGCAGTCAGACTGTACAATCAAATACATTAGGTTCTATACACAAATATTATTACAGCACTCAGACTGTACAATCAAATACATTTGGTTCTATACACAAATATTATTACAGCAGTCAGACTGTACAATCAGATGCATTAGGTTCTATACATAAATATTATTACAGCAGTCAGACTGTACAATCAGATGCATTAGGTTTTATACACAAATATTATTACAGCAATCAGACTGTACAATCAGATGCATTAGGTTCTATACACAAATATTATTACAGCAGTCAGACTGTACAATCAGATGCATTAGGTTCTATACACAAATATTATTACAGCAGTCAGACTGTACAATCAGATGCATTATGTTCTATACACAAATATTATTACAGCAGTCAGACTGTACAATCAGATGCATTAGGTTCTATACACAAATATTATTACAGCAGTCAGACTGTACAATCAGATGCATTAGGTTCTATACACAAATATTATTACAGCAGTCAGACTGTACAATCAGATGCATTAGGTTTTATACACAAATATTATTACAGCAGTCAGACTGTACAATCAAATATGTAGGTTCTATGCACATATATTATTACAGCAGTCAGACTGTACCATCAAATACATTAGGTTACATACACAACGATCACTCAACAGTCAGACTGTACGATATGAATACACAAGGGTGTGAGAAAGTCAAAACGTAAAATATAAATTTATTACTTAAACGTTCGAAAACTGTTTTTGAATTTTTGCTAATTCGGAATACAGGTGGAAGCACCAGGAGTGTTTACATTAAGATTTTCCAGTTACTCCAATCCCGACCACACAACTGCTGATGGTGAATGTTGCGGAAATCGCCTGGGAAACAAATGTAAAGCTGACTGTAACACGTTCTTTCGGGTCTGTGTGACACACGCGTCAAGGAAAATTCCCAGTTACGAATCTTCACGTCGCTTTGATTTCAACACGCCATGCACTTTTGGTGTGTCATTTACTGATATTATAGACAGAAGTGACTCAGATATGGAACACCATCTTCCTGTGTTAAATTTCACTTTTGATTTTTCCTGGCCGGTAGGTAAAGTTTTTATACTGAAAGAAAAAACAAAAGGTCAAAAGGAGACGGAAACAACTGAATAATTACACTTTGGAACATGAAAATCTGTCCCGTTGCTGGATGATCTTTGACAATAGTGGTCAGAAGTTCATGTCTATTTTAAATGTTCCAGTTATCAGTTTAAATGTTTGTTGGTAGATTTTAATCACATTAGCGTACGTTACCGACGCGAATGTCTAATTTTTTGTTATTGTTTTCCAAGAGATTTGCTTATTGGTTTACGTAACATAATGTAGCTAGTATCTTGTAACAACAGCGAATCACAAATATCTGTTAACACGTTGGTGTTTATATCAGCATATTTTAACCGGTAGGAAACGCCTTTGACGTTAGAGTTGAAAACCTTATTATGACTTGTGTATCGCGACGGCTGGTATGGGTATTAACACTTTTACTACTAAAACAGAGAACAACGTTTCGACCTTCTTAGGTCATCTTTAGCTTAACAAAGAGAGTTTGCAACGGTCGGTTGAAGATGACCTAAGAAAGTCGGAACGTCGTTCTCTGCTTTATTAGTAAAAGTATTAATACCCATACCAGCCGTTCTGAGATATATTTTTACTTCAAGTGGGTTTTTTGCCATCACAACTTGCTATGACCTGTTCAACTCTGGTATGGTTATGGTAGTATTTATTATAATGTGTTCAGCTTTGAGGTATTTAAGGTGACATTTCCATACCTTGTTCATGCCTGGTCTAGTTATGATTATATTTCCATTGAAATAACAAACTTTTGTATATTTCAGGACTAGTTTTCATTGAAACAACCATGTAACTTTTGTACATTTCAGGGCCAGTTGTCATTGATTATCGAAGCTTGGCACTCTACAAACAGCACAAGTCCACTAGCAGAGGAAGGTAAAAGTGTCAGATTCTTTGATAAGCTGAGCTTGATTCGCTGTGTGTTCACATTTGTAAAAATGCTGACGTAAAAAAAACAACGTATTAGTATCATTTAAAGATGATATGGGCTTACAGTAGCTGTTTTTGTAGTATACGCCTCGATCTAAGGTTAGTTTGTGGTACGCCTACGGACTTACAAGGTTCAAATTAAGAGGGCTCGATTCCCCTCGAATGACATGGCAGATAGCTCAGTGTGGTTTTGCTCTAAATACAAACACTTATTAAAAAGCTTAAAAGTAACTTAGAACCAGGTTTTCTCTAGATCTTGCAGTGGAAACGGATAGGGACACAGGGGACATATGTTCCCAACATTTGAGACAGTGATTAGATGTGCCCTTTAAATAAGGAATAAACACTGTTTGAAATCTCCAATTCATATTTGTGCTCCTCCGCGCGTGATTAAAGGAGAAATTGACGCTGGTGGAAAAAGCAGGAAAACAGAATATATTCTGAGAGGATTAGGAGAAAACTTAGCCTTGTTTGTGACAGTTAAAGATATATTAAGGTGTTTCATGTTTTGGTGTTAGTTATAAGTTGGTGAAAAATTTATGATTACTTTAAACTAAATCAGTATTATATAGAAACTATTCTATACAAACATATCCTCGGCACCTACAATTTCCGTGTTTTTATGTTAGTGTAAATCACCATTTTAAGTTCATATTGGTTTTGATTGACTTGAATTTCGCGGAAAGCTACTCGAGGGCTATCTGCGCTAGCCGTCCCTAATTTAGTAGTGTAAGACTAGAGGGAAGGCATCTAGTTATTACCACCCATTGCCAACTCTTGGGCTACTCTTTTTGCCAACGAATAATGGGATTGACCGTCACATTTATAACGCCCCCACAGTTGAAAGGGCAAGCATGTTTGGTGCGAAGGGGACTCAAACCCGATTGTTATGTATATGTGTAAATATTTTGTAAACGACAACATGTCGTATTGTGTTTGAATTTTCATTTGTATTATTCATTTTTCCATATTGATATTATTGTTTCGAAGTTTAAACTAAAATATGTTATTTATTTAGGGTAACATTTTAGAACTTTCTCGAATTAAGTAGACCAATCACATGTTTGTAAATGAGTGCTGGTGACTTCCTGTCTAGAAGTGTAGTCTCGTGCAAGAACGGATATGCGTGGATAGCTCTGGTGTTGGTTTATTGTGTCTTTATTTATGTTTTTCGTGATGATTTTTCAAAAACCCACATCTTCAAAGTTGTTAACTGGCCTAGAAGCATTACTACCCTTTTCTGGTGTTGGTTTATTGTGTCTTTATTTATGTTTTTCGTGATGATTTCTCAAAAACCCACATCTTCAAAGTTGTTAACTGGCCTAGAAGCATTACTACCAGTCAGTTGCACAGGAATCTCTTCATATCTAGTAAAATTAACTTCGTGTGGTACACCATCAAATAGCTCATTCTCATTTTCCATGGGCTTGGGTGGAATATATGGTGCTTCTCTTGGTTTTCAAGTAGTAATACCACAGACCAGGAAAATATGGTGCACAGTACTCACTCGTCTCTTCCAAAAGGAAACACATGGCTTATTTACAGTAATATATCAATCGTTAAGCCTATATTAATTGTAAGGCCTTCCACTTCCCTTTGTTCTTTTCTTTGGCCTAATTCCGTTTCGTAACATCTCATCGGCTCATTTTTTTCTATCTCTCAACTTTTACTTTTCATTTTACACTATTTATTTATCTTTAGCGCTGATAGTCTTGTTTCTTTGCGTTTTAAAACACCAAACCAAACTATTCATCTTTATTACCTAATCGTCTGTTTTCTATATTCTACACATCAACAAATTTCCCGCAACTCTCTGGTAGTAATGCTTCTAGGCCAGTTAACAACTTTGAAGATGTGGGTTTTTGAGAAATCATCACGAAAAACATAAATAAAGACACAATAAACCAACACCAGAAAAGGGTAGTAATGCTTCTAGGCCAGTTAACAACTTTGAAGATGTGGGTTTTTGAGAAATCATCACGAAAAACATAAATAAAGACACAATAAACCAACACCTGAGCTATCCACGCATATCCGTTCTTGCACGAGACTACACTTCTAGACAGGAAGTCACCAGCACTCATTTACAAACATGTGATTGGTCTACTTAATTCGAGAAAGTTCTAAAATGTTACCCTAAATAAATAACATATTTTAGTTTAAACTTCGAAACAATAATATCAATATGGAAAAATGAATAATACAAATGAAAATTCAAACACAATACGACATGTTGTCGTTTACAAAATATTTACACATATACATAACACCGATACTCTCATATTACGAGTCGAGAGCTTCAACCGCCTGACCATCCTGGGCCAATAGTTATGAATTACTGCTATCGGATTAGTTAAAAAATCATCTGATTAGCTACACCTTACCTATTATCTGAGTTGGTTATATTGGTTGCATGCTAATAACAGAATTGCATTGGTTACTCTGCTTATTATTATTTACAAATTATATATTCTCTGATTTACTAGCCCCCCAGTGGCTCAGAGGTATGTCTGCGGACGCTAAAATACGGGTTTCGATACCCGTGGTGGGCAGAGTACAGATAGCCCATTGTGCAGCTTTGTGCTTAATTCTAAACAACAACAACTGATTTACTATATTTTTCATAGAGTGGTTTATTCGGGTTTTTCAATTTATTGTTGGATTTAGTTATCTTGTGACAAAACTAAGCCCCCCAGTGGCTCAGCGGTATGTCTGTGGACTTGTACGCTAAAATCCGGGTTTCGATACCCGTGGTGGGCAGAGCACGGATAGCCCATTGTGTAGCTTTGTACTTAATTCAAAACAACAACAACAACGACAAAACTAAAGTGATTGCGCTACATTCCACATTATACTATTTAGGCTCTGATATATAAACATTTTTATGTATTTGCAGCCATTGATAGTAGACGAATCATCATGCGTCATGAGAAACAACGCCATCTAGAAATAGGAGACGAGTGGCAGGATGACCGTATGACATCTGAAAGAGGGACTCTTCTTAAATACTCCTATCGAGTTAGATGCGCAGAAGGATTTGCGGGGAACAACTGTACAGTTCGCTGCACCAGTCCTAACAATACGGAAGCCAGGTTCGACTGTTTACCTTCAGGCAGAATAAAATGTCGGAAAGAATGGGTTGGCGAGAGGTGTAACATTCCTCTATGTCTTGATGGGTGTCACCCAACCCACGGGTACTGTGAGAAGCCCGGTGAGTGTCACTGTCGACTAGGGTGGACTGGTGACACGTGCTCAACGTGTGTTCCGATGTTTGGCTGTTTACATGGTAATTGCAACCAATCGTTCGAATGTAACTGTGAAGAAGGATGGGACGGATTCTTCTGTGACCAGCGTGAGTCTTTATTATCTTTTGTTGATTCGCTAGATACATTGACAATATTTCATACTCGTGGAGAAGCACGTATTCCGACCCAGCTCCTAAACCCAAAGTTCTACAACAAGGCCAACCCGCTTCCTTACCTGGGAGTAATATTTTTGCTATGACAAATGTAGACTGTGAACAATTTTAAGTGCGGCTGGTCAAATTTCTTTATGCAAAAAACGGCTCTTTTGGGCTCAGAAAACACTTCAAATAGAAGAGCGAACAACGTTTCGACCTTCTTCGGTCATCGTCAGGTTCACAAAGAAAGAGGTAACTGGCCGGAAGCTGACCACATGTTTGGAAGGGGTTGTATAACTGAGTGTCGCAATGTAGAGGGCGCGGTTTGATGTTTGAATATATAATTTTATCTATAATATTAATATAGGTATAATGGTGTTCCTTTATATTGGTTTATTTTGGGTTTAAGTTGTTGTATAAGTAAGGCTTCTTTAATTTTTCGTTTGTTTATGTTTGTTTCTTTATTTAGTATTTTAGTGTTTTCTATGGTTATGTTGTGTCCATTTGACTTGCAGTGTTCGAAAACGTGTGAAGGTGACTTTTTATGTTCTTTGAATCTGGTTTCCATTTTTCTACTTGTTTCTCCTATATAGAAGTCGTGGCAGTTATCACATTGTATTTTATAAATAATGTTGGTGTGGTGTTTGTCAGTGTAGTTCTTACATAGTATAGACCTTAGTTTTGTGCCTGGTTTTTGAATAAATTTAGTGTTAACTGGAATGTTATATTTTGTTACTAGTTTTTGCCAAATGTTGGTTATTTGTTTGCTGATGTCAGGAATATATGGTATACAGCAGTATATGGTTTCGTGATTTTTTGATTCGTGAGATATATTTACTTTTGTTGGTTGATTTTGCTTTCTGTCTAGGTGTGTGTGTATAATGTGTACGTATAATGTGTGTGCGTGTACTGAACAAGCATACAGTACACCACCATTAACAGTACACGCTCACACGATCGTTAAGAAACTAAGAAATTTAAACCAACGAATCATTAATAGAAGAAATGACATCAACTTTATTCAACAATGTAGAAAGGAACAACTAACCCCTAATTTTGTAAAGGTAAAACTTTCAAAAGATTTTAATAAATACACAAACATTATCCAAACTTTACAGAAAAAACTACTTAAAGCCATGTTGAACACAAAATACAAAGAACTACATGACTTACAAAAACAAAAAATGAACTTAGACCATCAACTAGCATGCTGCATTAAACCAGAGATTTACGGACTAATACAACGAAACATAAACCAAATCAATACTAAAAACGATAGAGACAAAAAGATCCGCCACAACAAAAAACTTGAAAAACTAAGATGTAAGCAACAGAAAAGACATCAACATGACAAACCGTTGACCAACCTCATAATTAACAGATCTGACCGACAATTAAACACAGACGAGATACATCTACTTAACAAAGGACTCAACTTCGCAATAGCACCAAGGTACATTCCAACCATAGAAATCGAAACATATTTAGAAGACCTAGCAAGGAGACTTGTGATACTTTCTACAGAAAACAAAAACAACAAACAGAAAGAAGACAACTTAGATAATTTTATTGACATCCAACAGCCAAACTTCCCAGGTAAAATTACAAATTTATATTTTCCAGAAACACCTAAAAACATTATCTTAAACGATTTTTTCAAAGAATTTTCTTACAAAACTATCAACATAATTTCACAAAACAGAAAACTAAAAAACAACCTTACAAAAAGAGACATTAATTCCATTAAAAACCTAAAACAAGACAGAAACATAAAAATTCTAAAAGCAGATAAAGGTAACGCTATAGTAATAATGAACACGAATGAATACATACAAAAAATGAATAACATCCTATCAGACACGAACAAATTTAAACCAATACACACAAATCCAACAAAGACACATGAGACGCAACTAAACAAATTACTACTACAAATGAAAAAAGCCAACACAATTTCACAAACACTTTATTCCTACCTACGTAAAACCGACTCACGCACACCGCAAATATACGGCATCCCCAAACCTCATAAACCAGATTATCCATTACGACCAATAATGTCAACATATGAATCGTTCAACTACAATCTTGGTAAATACATAGCATGGGCATTCTCCAAATATGCAACATCAGCCAGCTCATTCATCAAAGACTCTTTTAATTTCAAGTCCAATCTAAATCAACTTAATCATAAAGCCTTAATGGCCAGTTTCGATGTTATATCCCTCTTCACAGAAGTTCCAACAACAGAAGCCTGCAAGATAGCCTTAGAACTCTATATTCGAGACCCTAACCCGATTATAGACATTCCCAGTAACCAGTTAGCAACCCTCATAGAATTCACCACAATAAAGACAAACTTCATGTTCAAGAACCAAAACTATATACAAACAAATGGCCTAAGCATGGGCAACCCAGTATCGCCAGTTCTAGCCAATATTTTTATGACACAAATTGAAACACAAGCAATTAATACAGCATTACATCCACCACTATACTGGTACAGATATGTAGATGACACGGTTGCGGGATTCGAATCTACAGAACACATACTTAACTTTTTCACTCACATTAACTCTATACATCCCAACATTAACTTCACATGTGAACAGGAAGAAAGCAATCAAATATCATTTCTTAACCTCAAAATTATAAGAACCGACACACAATTCAAAACAGAAATCCACCGAAAAATCACCCATACTGGACTATACATTCCTTGGGACTCAGCACATGAAACAAAACAAAAACTCAACATACTAAGAAACCAGATAAACACAGCCATAAAACTATGCTCACCAGATAAAATTAACGATGAATTAGATAAAATAAAACAATACTTCATCAACATCAATAAGTTTCCTCCACAAACCGTAGAAAACATTATACGCACACACCTAGACAGAAAGCAAAATCAACCAACAAAAGTAAATATATCTCACGAATCAAAAAATCACGAAACCATATACTGCTGTATACCATATATTCCTGACATCAGCAAACAAATAACCAACATTTGGCAAAAACTAGTAACAAAATATAACATTCCAGTTAACACTAAATTTATTCAAAAACCAGGCACAAAACTAAGGTCTATACTATGTAAGAACTACACTGACAAACACCACACCAACATTATTTATAAAATACAATGTGATAACTGCCACGACTTCTATATAGGAGAAACAAGTAGAAAAATGGAAACCAGATTCAAAGAACATAAAAAGTCACCTTCACACGTTTTCGAACACTGCAAGTCAAATGGACACAACATAACCATAGAAAACACTAAAATACTAAATAAAGAAACAAACATAAACAAACGAAAAATTAAAGAAGCCTTACTTATACAACAACTTAAACCCAAAATAAACCAATATAAAGGAACACCATTATACCTATATTAATATTATAGATAAAATTATATATTCAAACATCAAACCGCGCCCTCTACATTGCGACACTCAGTTATACAACCCCTTCCAAACATGTGGTCAGCTTCCGGCCAGTTACCTCTTTCTTTGTGAACCTGACGATGACCGAAGAAGGTCGAAACGTTGTTCGCTCTTCTATTTGAAGTGTTTTCTGAGCCCAAAAGAGCCGTTTTTTGCATATAAAATTCTCAACAAGTGGGTTTCTCGACATCACTGATGGTCAAATTTCTGTAGTACTCAGAGATCTGGGTCACAGTCCAAAGTAAAGGAAGAAATTAACCTTAATTTTTAACTACATTTTTACAGGAAGGGGGCTTCGAAAATTTTAAAAGGTATTGATAAAATAAGATTTAAAAAGCACTGTTGGACTCATTAAACAACTAGCCATTATGCACATAAAAACACGAAGAATTATTTGTGAATACGTTACTACAGCGAACTTATACTAATAGAAAGCGGGTTTCGATAGCCGCGGGGAGCAGAGCACAGATAGCCCTTTATGTAGCTTTGTGCTTAAATGCAAACAAACAAACAGATGGTGGTGAACGAGAATTCCGACAGCAATATTTTATTTATTTCATTTTTCATTAACCCTTTCATTCCATTTCTGAAGAAATGTATCAACTCATATCTCCCCACGCACGACAAAGAATCCGGGTGATTCCGGCCAAAAAAATTGTAATGGTGTTGTTTATCTTTCAAATTCGAATTCTGCACACAAAAAATAACAATGTTTATTGTAAACAACATGGACAGAAATTAAACAAATATTTTTGTCTCTAAAATGTTTATACCTAAGTCTTACGATTGTTTCTATCTTTTTTTAATAGTATTCATCCGTAAGTAAATAGTTTTATTTGTTTGTAATTAAGCAGAACGTCGCACAATGGGCTATCTATACTCTGCCCACGACGGATATCGAAACCCTGTAACTGTGCAGACATACCACTGTGAGTGTTGGGAGGTGGTAAATGACAGATGAATTATACTTTTCAACCTTGCATATTCCAAAACTTTTTCTTATAATGCTGAAATCACTTTCAGAGTTTTTTTTGTCTGTTAAAAGTACGTCATGAATGCATAAACACCTCTTGTGACGATTTATTTTCACATAATCGTTTACGTTGTAATGTATGTTTATTTTTTGTTATTCCAGCTATGTGCAAGAAAGGGTGTCATCCCACGAGAGGATACTGTAACTATCCTGGGGAGTGCAGGTTAGTACACAACATCGGTAGGTTTACTGATTTAGAATACTAAAATCCGGAGTTTAGTTCTCAGTAATGGACATAGGGCAGATATCCTGTAGCTTTAAAACAAATTTAAAAAAAACTGTCATTGTGTTTGAGTCTTTCTAGGGAGTCTTAATAGGGTGAGGTGCCACCGTTGTACAGCCACATTGCATCACTAACTTTGTGGCGCCATCAAGTGGTCAGGTGTGTACACTATATGGAAATCAAGGGCTCTTATATCAAGATTGCGGCACTTAGATGTATAGATGCCAGCCACTCCATGGCCCTGATCCCATCACTGATTGATGTGGAGCTAGTCTTCCGCCCATCACTGATTGATGTGGAGTTGGTCTTCCGCTTCCTCCGTTTCTTATCGGCGGACAACAGATTTCTCCACTTCCTTTTTTGCCACCTTTACCTCGATCTCCTTTCACATCCATCATTTTCATACTGCCCCATCTCACTTCATTGCCTCAAACAAGCCAAATTAAAATATAGAAAAAAAAAACCCACTTACAGATGAATAATCTTCCACAAGCAAGGACAAAGAGGTACTACAACGTTCCTGAACACCCTTGGTGGAGAGAGAATTCCTCAGACTTCCCTCTCTCTAAACTTAGCCCCTGCCAAGGTTTCGTTTCGTTTAACAAGACAGCCATTTCAACTTGTGTCTGGAAGTAATCTCACACGAACGATATAAATCCTACTATAATGTTTAATCACTTTACACACAATAAGATTCTCTTCGTATCGTCACTGTGTCAGACAACGGTAACTCTACGAACTTCAATCAGTAAAGTTCGGGATTCGATTCACCTCGATAGACACAGCAGATAGCTCTTGTAACAACTGAATTGTTTGTTTGTTTGTTTTTTGAACTTCGCACAAAGTTACTCGAGGACTATCTGTGCTAGCCGTCCCTAATTTAGCAGTGTAAGACTAGAGGGAAGGCAGCTACTTATCACCACCCACCGCCAACTCTTGGGCTACTCTTTTACCAACGAATAGTGGGATTGACCGTAATATTATAACGCCCCCACGGCTGAAAGGGCAAGCATGTTTGGCGCGACGGGGATGCGAACTCGCGACCCTCAGATTACGAGTCGCACGCCTTAACACGCTTGGCCATGCCGGGCCAGGTAACAACTGTAAGCGACTTTATTTAATATAGGACAGTTGGGTGGAATTTCAAGTTCCAGTCCAGTTCTGTCATTTCACCCCAAGAAGACTTTTCATTTTCAATTCTAACTTATGGATGTAGAGATCACTAAATGATGATTATTGTTTGATTCGTTTATTGAATTTTGCGCAAAGCTACACGAGAGCTATCTGCGTGTAGGACTAGAAGGAAGGCAGCTAGTCATCACCACCCACCGCCAACTCTTGGGCTACTCTTTTTACCAACGAGTAGTGGGATTTATCGTCACGTTATAATGCCCCCACGGCTGAAAGAGCGAACATGTTTGGTGTGACGGGGATTCGAACCCGCGACCCTCATATTACGATTCGAACGACTTAGCCCACCTGGCCATGCCAGGTCGTCTTTTAATTAATAAACTTTCTAGTTTTAGGGTTATGTTAGGCAATGTTGATATATCGAAGATCGCAGAAATAATACGTGATCTTACACAGAGTATAATCCTATAGTGTTTAACTATTAAATATATTTATTTTTCAAGGTTTTTGGAAAATTGAAGAAAACAAGAATATAATGTTTTATTCAGTGATTTTGAACATTTGGAGGCCCATACCAGTTTCCTTCTCTGTAAACGGCCATTTTGAATTTTTATTAAAAACTAGGTGGAATATTTGTGCTTCGCTTTCAGGATATTGTTTTGGTTATGATATTTTCTATTTGAAAGTGCAAAGTTTATAAAATGTAAACGCTGTGCTATGTATCTAAGGTAATTAACCCAGTTAAAGCGGCCAGTGTAGACTACTCACGCATGACGATAGTGTCGTGAACGAATATTATGGCCGTGCGAGGTTGAACCTAAGTAGGTTAAGCCCATTTCAAAATATGCAACAACCACCAAACACCTCGAGAATAAAAGTTATTTGAGCCGAATGGGTCTGATGAAAATAACAAACTGATCGACTTCTCCAGTAAGAGACGCCATATCTGGATATCGAGTACAAGTGTTAAACTAGATAGGACGACTGGTACTGTAAGTGCCCAAAAATAAAATGAAGAACTTAACACTCCTTAATGTGTAAACAGTGTTGACTGAGTCGAGACCCCCAGTGGCTCAGCGGTATGTCTGCGGACTTACACGCTAAAATCCGGGTTTCGATACCCGTGGTGGGCAGAGCACAGATAGCACATTGTGTAGCTTTGTGCTTAATTCAAAACAACAACAACAACAACGACGATTGAGTCGAACGTGTGACAGATGACAGGTCTGTTCTACCTCTGAAATACGTAGTGCTATCTACACCTACCCTTCCCAAACTTACCTAATACTATCTACATCCACCTTTCCTAAATTTACGTAATGCTACGTATTCCCACTTTTCTTAAACTTACGTAATAGTACCTACACCCACCCTAAACTTACGTAGTACTATTTACACCCATTTTTATATGCAAAAACGGCTGTTCTGGGCCCAGAAAACACTTCAAATAGAAGAGCGAACAACGTTTCGACCTTCTTCGGTCATCGTCAGGTTCACAAAGGTTTACACCCATCATTTCTAAAATTAAGTATTACCATCTACACCTATCATTTCTAAAATTACATATTACTATCTACACCTATTATTTCTAAACTTACGTAATGCTATCTACACCCACTCTTCCTAAACCCAAGTTTTAAAAAAGTTTAAAAGCTTCCCAAGTACGCACACACATTACTGTTTTAATTTCATAGATCTTTAATGATGCCCACCAGATGACAGCACAATTCACTAAAGTAAAAGAGTGGCGCTCCTCTCGTTAAATCTCTGTTGTTGTTTTTTAAAGCATGGTTAATAGTTGAATCGTTGTCTCAAAATATCTTCAGTAAATATTTTGATTAATTTATCGCACATTTAACAGAGACTATTTATTTCCTTAGACGAATTAAATATTAGTTACGAGTAGACTAAACACATTGAAAAATAATACTGTTGCTAAAGTAACAGTAAGAGATCATGTGATGCGATTTTTAAATAACATATAAATGTATAACCATCATTAAATTAATACACAAATTTATATATATTACTTTCTCTTTTGATTTTGCTTTATTTTCTCTGAAAAGGTGTCGAATCGGTTGGAAATGGGAACTGTGCAACACGTGTAGGACTCTGCCTGGCTGTGCACATGGTTACTGCAACAAGCCGTTAGAATGTGTTTGCGAGGCAGGGTGGATGGGAATTTTTTGCAACTTACGTGAGTAAATAGAAACAGCACACATAAATTATTATTGCAACGTTATTTGTAAATACTGGTTGGACATATTAGATATCTGTATGTGTAAGGTTTAACTCTCATATACAGTGACTAGATAATGCTTAATTTAAGAGCAGTGTCTCTGGGAGAAAACCGATCTTTAGTGTCCCTTAATGAGCGAAGTTCAGAGCTAAATAGCCTTATTTATGTGTTTATATAAAAAAATAATGAAGTGAGTACATGTTTTGCTAAAAGAAAATGTGTCGGAACGGGGTTGAAACTGAAATTAAAGTAATATAATTCCATTTTTATCCCTTTTTGATCCTTGGGGGCACAGCGAGATATCTGGGGACACACTGCTCAAAACCTGCTACATTGTGTAGCTTTGTGCTTAATTCTAAACAAACAATTACCTTCTTTGGCTCATTTACATGTGTTGTTTTTTTCAAACATTATTTTCACGGCATATCGAAGTGAATCTGAAAACTGTTTGGTGCCGCTAAGGTGTGTTTCTGGAGTATCACGATAGAGAGCGTTTTAGTTTCAATTTTTCATCTCTTCACTTTTGATGAGGTATCTATGGTTACTTAATGGTAATAGTTGGTCACTATTCTTCTTTGTCAATGATAAGTGGTATGGTTTCTCCAAGGGTACCGAAACCTGGATTTTAGTGTTAAAAGCCTTTAGGCTTACACTGAGCCAATGAAGGCACAACTCAAATAACATAATTTAGTAACTGTGGCCTGTATCAAAATGATCGTTGAGTATAGCAACTTTGCTGGTGTACTCAGTTGAGCAGATTTTTACTGGAATAACTAAACAATATCAAATAAACAAAACACTTTTTTCACTTTAATTCAGAATTGCCTTAAAAACATTAACCCGAATACCACAATGTCTAAACGTTTTTTTTATGAATAATCAAGTTAACTACCTAAAGTAAATCAATATTTAATATATTTGTTTAAAATTCCTAGAAATGTTGTTCCACTGCGAGTCAAGGGTGAGTCAACGCTCGAGTCCGGGGTTCGATTCCCTGCTATGGACACAGCAGTTAGCTCAGTGCGACCTTGCCCTAAAATAAATCATAACAACCTGAAAAAATCGGTGAGTAGAAGGCTGTTGAGTTAAAAATCTGTTATTTACTACAAGAGATGGTGTAAAGGCTGGATTCAAACGTTTGTCTGTACTTCAACTTTTCTATTTATCCAGTTGCAAATGAATATAAACTTTTTGTTGTCTCAGCATAAAGGTACACACTGGGCTATCTGTGTTCTATCTACGAGAAAGAATCAAACCCCGGATTTTGGCATTGTCTAAGTCTGTAAACCTATCCGTGACCCATAGGAGGGATCTTATGTAAGTGTCTTTACCAGTAAGTAAATTTTTAATACGGTTTATTTTAATTGTTTGAAAAAATAAGATAAACTTGCATTTTCTATCTTCGTCATCCGAAAATGTCTTTAATATGAATTCTCATTCATTTCGACGAAAATAAACACGGATACCATGGATAAATGATACATATTTAAGACTTAAAATCTACAGTGACACTTTGAGCATATTGAATGATAGCTTTAAAATATTCCATTATTTTGTTTTTGAGCATGGACTAATTTGTTAACTTTCTATTTTCAGCTGTTTGTCGTGAAGGCTGTGATGTTGAAAACGGATACTGTACTAAGCCTAACGAATGCAGGTACGATTTCTAACTAGCTTTAAATTTGTTATTAACATCGTGGTTTCTAAGACGTACAGATCTGAAACAAAACATTTTGATATTCCACACTAGTAAATGTTCTTTCGTCTGTTCATGGTAAGCGTTGAAATGACGGACTCTGTCACTATTCGTTGGTAAAAGAGTAGTTCAAGAGTTGACGGAGTGTGATGTTGACTGACTATATTCCATCTGGTCTATCGCTGCTAAACTAGGGACTGCTAGCGTAGATTAGCCCTAGTGTAGCTTTCAAACAAATTACGGCAAATATGGATTCCTACGGTAACGAATGGAATCAAAATTAGGACTAATCCACTTGTTCTGATAAAACAAAACGTATTTCTATAAAGCCTATTGAATGATTTAAATAAAAACAAAGGTTAATGTTTATTTTATTTCATTCTTTTTTCCCTACAGATGTCGCGTAGGATGGCAGGGAGACAAGTGTGATGAGTGTTTTCCTTATCCAGGGTGTCAGAATGGTCACTGTGTCCGTCCGTGGGAATGTACCTGTGAACCAGGATGGGGAGGCTTTTTGTGTGACGAGAGTAAGTTACATTGTAGTTGATTATTAAACTTAAGAGACAGATTATAAAAAAAGTTTCTTAATGCCTTATACTGGACGTACATCAGTAACGAGGCAGAATTTATGGAAATTTTAAATCACATTTGGGACTAAATACGTCATAAAAAATAAACAAAGATCCTGGAACATTAGGTCGATAAATTATGCAAGGGTTAAAAGTCGAGACTTTGTAGATGTTTCTGCGAAACATACGCTAGACAACAGATTCTGGTCATAACATAACCAGCTGCAGTATTAGTTTCTTTGACTCCAAATCGCAGCCTGCGCTGATAGTGCACGAGGGCCTATTAGTCATTTCGAACAAGCCCTAAACCGTACTGATGCAGCCATCGGAATTATATATTCTTTTCAAACACCAATATAATATCCGAGTCACACACACACAAGAAGCACAGACACATAAACATTATTGTGATTAATTCCAATAACAGGCCCGGCGTGGCCAAGCGTGTTAAGGCGTGCGACTGGTAATCTGAGGGTCGCGGGTTCGCATCCCAATCGCGCTAAACATGTTCGCCCTCCCAACCGTGGGGGCGTTATAATGTGACGGTGAATTTCACTATTCGTTGGTAAAAGAGTAGCCCAAGAGTTGGCGGTGGGTGGTGATGACTAGCTGCATTCCCTCTAGTCTCACACTGCTAAATTAGGGACGGCAAGCGCAGATAGCCCTCGAGTAGCTTTGTGTGAAATTCCATAAACCAACCAACCAAACAATTCGAATAATAATTAATGAATATTTTTATGTGTTAAATTAATATTTTTCCTTGTTGTTGTTGTTGTTTTGAATTAAGCACAAAGCTACACAATGGTCTATCTGTGCTCTGCCCACCACGGGTATTGAAACCCGGATTTTAGCGTGCAAGTTCGCAGACATACCGCTGAGCCACTGGGGGGCATATTTTTTCTTAACGTTTACATTGTGTGTTGTGTTTAATAATTAACAAAATCAAGAGAAAATATAAAATAAATAAGTACCAGAGTTAGCTGAAAAGTCAACTGTTAAACAATGCATTCATTGGTATAAACAAGAGGGAATATGCAATAGCCGCGGCTGTAAGTAGATCGGTCAAGAGATGGAGCTAAATGTTTGTACTTAATAAAACAAACAAAACTCAGAGCCATTCCATAAGCTCCTGTGCCGTAGGTAAAAATAAACTGTACAGATTATGCAGGTTCCTGTGCGAGCATAAGAATCACTATAAGGCATAAGAAATTCGTGCCAATATGAAATGAAGACCACAAAAGTTTAATGTAATAGTATACAAGTCATATGGAAGTTAAAGACTGGAAGTTAGGAGAATGGTTTTAAACTATGAATCGTCTTACATTTACTGACAGTCTATCTTGTCTCGTACAGAATTCACTGTAATGCTATTTGAACGATGACATGAAAACTTCATTAAAAGATAACGGCGAAATCTAGTAGCTTCTTACCCTCTTCTTTAAACACACGATTCCAGTAATGATGGTAGGGTTAAGCCCACCAGCCTCTGCTTATAACGTCCTGATAAAAAACAGCCCTCAAATCTGTTTCAAGAAATTAAATGAAAAATTCGACAGGACCTTCAAGTATGATTTAATAATAATTGTCTCACACATGGCTCCCGCTACTTAAAAAGAGAATGGTAGATATGACTTTCAATTCAAATATTGATACAATATGGCTAGTTCGCATTTGTGTCTGCCATTCGCCATAGATTGTAAAGAAGGATTGGTGTTAATTTATTGTATGTTGTACAGAGAGCTGAGTATGTTATATTAGACAATTTGTTTCGAATGCATATCAACAAGTCACATGACAAATGCAGCCAAATTAAAGTTGCGGTGGAACGGAATGTATCAGAATTACAGTTTAACATTGTTTGGCGTTTCTCAATTAGTGTGATGCTACCGAAAAGCTGACAGCTTTTGGGAAGAGTATGTGATAATCCCTTTCGACTTAAATTATTCATATACTCGGGTCATAAAGATGCCAGATCTGGAATTTAGATTTTCCAAGAAGGAAATATCTTTTGTATTTAACGACATTGGAAAATGAAGGAATATGGATCGTTCAGAAAGTGACCTACAACAAGTCGACCCTAGTTATGGTAATTAAAGTGCATTGTTTTGTACCAGATGAAAAACACAATAACCCAAGAGTAAGTAGAAAAGGCCATCCACGTGTCCCTAAAAGGAATTTCCACAGGAAATGAGGCCATCATGGATGGGTTTACCAACATAAGGCTCCCAGTTGGACATTATGTTCAACCTTTGCATACCTCAGGTAGCTGGAAAATATAAATTATATTCATATTATTCCATACAAAGACATACCAATAAAGCCATCCATTTTTTCTATGCGAGCATATTCTCGAAGTGGATTATGGGAATTTATTCTTTCCTTACACTAGACTGGTTATAGAAAGCATTCGTGGTGGAGGAGTGTGCTTTGAGCGTGAGAGACTTATGATAGAGCCTTTTCCAATGGAACTACGCTGCAGGGCTATTAGCAATATGCACAGCTGTAAGAAAGAGCATGGCCTGAAATAAATACATAGACTGTAAGGACGCGGTAAGATCGTTTTAATAGAATGAATTCAACCTCAGTAATTCCTTAACGAGTAGGCTGTAGTTATCTTTTACAAACATTATTATCATTATGTACAATTTATAGAGATCTAAGAGTTTAATTTTCTTTTAGCAGACAAATACAAAACAACAATTTCTCTTTAAACAGAATTAAACTACTGTGATAAAGAAAACCCTTGTCAGAATGGAAGCAAGTGCATCAGCAAGACCAAAGAAGATGGCCTGTATTTGTGCGTTTGCCCTGGTGGTTTTACTGGGAAACAATGTGAAAATCGAAAGTAACTCTGAAATATGTTTCCGTGTCTCAAAATAGAAGTTTTTATCCATTAAAGAGTTTTGAAACAGTTTTTAAAAGAAACACATTGAGTCATTTCATTTTAATCAGGTGATGGAAACCTCAAACTCTAGTTGTGCTAGAGGGATTTAATTTATCGGCATTGCCGAGTGCCTAGACCACCTAGCCATGTCTTGAAAGAAAAAATAACTTAGGTGTATTAATGATTATCTCAAATTTGTGATTTTTTTTGTTTGGCAAACATTTTTCAAAAATAGAATTTCATGAAGGGTGAAAAACACACCTATGACGAGATTTTGTGCAACCCCCTAAAACGTGTAAAGTAAACAAATGTTTTAGTTCTTATTAAACAGTCGAGAAACGTGATTATAATCAAATATGTCGATGTTGATAAGGCTATCAACTTAAATGCTGCCCCTCCCTCCTTGTATCTGCTTTTTACATAATTGAAAATATTTTTTTCAATTTTTCCCTAACGGTAACAACTATAAGATAGAATATATTAATGTTTTATTATGTAGTTTTTAAGTGAGTCATTCAGTGCTTATTTTACGATTTCTGATAAACATAAAATGAGATGTCCTATTCAAAGCTGGCTCTGTATTTTTTCACTACTATTTAAACTCGTGGAGAAAATCAGAGTGGATTTAAGGTCAGTTGACGTCATATAACACAATAACGTGTCTCAGTAACATTGGTCGATTTAATAAAACTGTCTTCATTTAGGAAATGTTGACTTTAATATATAAACGTTTGAATTTATTAAAATGTGCATGCAGTTTCTCGATCTTTTATTTGATTGATCGATACCCAAGGAGCTCAATTTTATGTTTCACTGTTTGCGCTTCAGATGGCAGCACAAACAATGTTTCAAACTGTGTTGTCATCGCTCGTGTCCTTCCATGTACCCAGTAATAGCTTATTAAATATTCAATAAACATTATTTACTCTTCTAAAGTATACATCACAAGTACTACGCTACCAATACTTCTAGAGATAGAATGTACATATATTATTCAATAAATAATGTAAACAAATATATTCAGAGAAAATATATTGTTGTTACCTTAATGGTTTGTCTTAAAGCGAAAAAAGAAATCGATTAGAATATATACAATTTTAAGATAGCTTAAAAATCCTTTTAGGTTTCCGTGTCTGGTGCCAGAGGGAAACTTTGTACATTAGGGAAGAAGAAATACTGTAAGGACAATATAAGTTTTAGTGATTCTATAAACCAGGTAAAGGTCTCTGGAGCATATTAGTTATAAAAAAAAACATTAGAACCTCCACAGTTGGGGTAAGTACGGTGTGAATAGAATGGAAAATTAAAAGCTGCATTATTTGTAATTCACTGTCTAAATTGTTGTAGAACTTGTTCCGGGTAAGTATTTATGTAATTCTAATATTTAAAATAAAGAAATTAATATATATCTAGTAACAAACGCAAATACTGACGTTGGTGTTACAAACCAGTAGACGAAAACACGTGTAAAAGAAAGTTTCCAACGTCATAGCAACAAGAGTTAAAAGTCACAAGATAAATGTTTTCTCCAATGGATGTCTAGTTCAGATAATTATTTACTATTTTATTGAAGAGGACGCGATCTGATCACGTAACCTTATATGTTATGCACTTAAAGTGCTGGGAGTATAGACAGAAAACAAAGTACTTTTCTTATATAAGGTGAGTTAATAATAATTATTGTACTGTAATAAATGGAACACGATTTACTTTTTTGTTATTTAATTTATGCTGTCATTTTGATTAACTTATTGACTTGCAATACAGAAAAAAATATTCTGGACATATTTAATCATACATTTGTACATTAATTTGAGATTATTAAAACTATTTATGGACAACATTGGGGAGGGGGGATCCCATTGTTTAGGGGTACAACGCTACCCTCGATACGTAGCGAGGTATTTTCAAAGTTGGCTAACCCCCGTCAATGTGTCTTTTTCGCCTTACAAAAATGTATCGCTAAAACGCTGCCTTTCTCTTGGCTCTACTTATTAAATGGAGAAGACGCCTTAAAATTCATCTTACGTTTGCTGACAATGATAACTGATTATAGATTGTACAAATCAACTATATGACAATTTTTAATTATAAATGAGATTTACACTTGTTTCCCTACACGACCCATCAAAGCGTGACGTAACTCTTAATCTTATCCAATAAGAAGCCAAGTCGCCTATCCATTGGGACCCGCAGGAACAGAATTTCGCAATTCAGCAACAACTTAAACCGATGAATTCCTACCTTACCAAAACGTGTAAAGCACAATAACAAAACACTATAAACCCACACTCTCAAACTCAAGATATACCAAATACTCCAATCGCAGGATTTGATGTATTATATCACCCTCCAATAAAACAGTAGTGCTGTTTTATCACTTACACAAAGGAAGTAGGATTCCTTTCCTTAATACGCGGTGTAAAACTGGACTTTCATTAAATAAAACATTTGTTTTATGTTTTAAAGAGATTGCTTCTCTTTGATGCACGTGTAAGTCTACATACAATATTTTATTTTTCTATTTATCGAAAAGATTTTCAATAGGCATCAATAGATTTGTCAGTACCATCGCGAGTAGAATTTTACCAAAGGGAAGTTTAATGTTTCCCAGAATCTGGGAAGATCGATATGGTTGAACAGAAACCAGCCAAAACTTCAGGTAATAACGATGGTTCTCTTGTGGATATTTCGAACCAAAGCTATAATGTGAATGTTAGAAGGAAACAAGTATTTAAGTATTGGTTTCAATTTAGTATATACTTCACCAAGCACTTACAGTAAAATAAGATAAATAGAAATTACCTTTCAGTTATACTTATCGTAAGATATTAATATTAGGCTAAAATTTTATGGCAATTATAATTAATTATAATCACGGTTTTACGTCTCGATAATTGTTGTAGTAACAAGTGACTTATATATATGGTGGTGATTTAACCACTGTTTTGTTCCTAGTATCCTAGTCGATACGATGAGCTCTGGTATTAAGCCAAACTCACTTTCTGCGATGTATATGGTGGGCAAAGGGTATTTGAAATACGATTATATACTCTTAATAATGTAGTCCTAAAAACATAGTACACATAACACTAACGTTTTATGATAATTATAATTCATTACAACGTTTTAAAAAGGTGTTCACACACAAAAAAATCAAAGTTCCTAAAATTGAAGGTAGTGTTTTTCTCCCTAACATCTCAAAGTGTATAATATGAATATGTACTACTGGTGGTAACAACCTGCAAGATACACTACTGGTGGTAACAAGCTGCAAGATATAATACTGGTGGTAGCAACCTGCAAGATATAATACTGGTGGTAGCAACCTACAGGACATATTACTGGTAGTAATAACCTACAAAATACATTACTTCTAATGCCAAGTAAGTTAGTACTTATGACTTAAGACACAAAATATAGTAGTGATGGTTTATATTTAATAGTGTCAGTAAGGACACCTTACACTGTGTACTCTCGGTAGTTATATTTACATCATGCACCGTCAGTAATGATACCTTACATCATGTACTCTCTAGTGATACTAGCATCATGTACTCTCTAGTGATACTAGCATCATGTACTGTCTAGTGATACTAACAACATGTACTGTCGGTAGTGATACCAACATTCTGACTGTAGGTAGTGATACTAACGTCATGTAGTGTCGGTAGTGATACTAACTTCATATACTGTGGCTTGTGATCTCAACATCATGTATTGTGAGTAGTGACACTAACATCATGTACTGTCAGTAGTGATACTAACATCATGTACTGTCTAGTGATACCTTACATCATGTACTATCAGTAGTGATACCTTACATCATGTACTGTCTAGTGATACCTTACATCATGTACTATCAGTAGTGATACCTTACATCATGTACTGTCAGTAGTGATACCTTTCATCATGTACTGTCAGTAGTGATACCTTTCGTCATGTACTATCAGTAATGATATCTTACATCATGTACTGTCTAGTGATACCTTACATCATGTATTGTCAGTAGTGATAACTTTCATCATGTACTATCAGTAATGATACTTTACATCATGTACTATCAGTAGTGATACCTTACATCATGTACTGTCAGCAGTGATACCTTACATCATGTACTATCAGTAATGATACCTTACATCATGTACTATCAGTAGTGATACCTTACATCATGTACTGTCAGTAGTGATACCTTACATCATGTACTGTCAGCAGTGATACCTTACATCATGTATTGTCAGTAGTGATAACTTTCATCATGTACTATCAGTAATGATACCTTACATCATGTACTATCAGTAGTGATACCTTACATCATGTACTGTCAGTAGTGATACCTTAGATCATGTACTGTCAGTAGTGATACCTTTCATCATGTACTATCAGTAATGATACCTTACATCATGTACTATCAGTAGTGATACCTTACATCATGTACTGTCAGTAGTGATACCTTTCATCATGTACTATCAGTAATGATACCTTACATCATGTACTGTCAGTAGTGATACCTTTCATCATGTACTGTCAGTAGTGATACCTTTCGTCATGTACTATCAGTAATGATACCTTACATCATGTACTGTCTAGTGATACCTTACATCATGTATTGTCAGTAGTGATAACTTTCATCATGTACTATCAGTAATGATACTTTACATCATGTACTATCAGTAGTGATACCTTACATCATGTACTGTCAGCAGTGATACCTTACATCATGTACTATCAGTAATGATACCTTACATCATGTACTATCAGTAGTGATACCTTACATCATGTACTGTCAGTAGTGATACCTTACATCATGTACTGTCAGCAGTGATACCTTACATCATGTATTGTCAGTAGTGATAACTTTCATCATGTACTATCAGTAATGATACCTTACATCATGTACTATCAGTAGTGATACCTTACATCATGTACTGTCAGTAGTGATACCTTTCATCATGTACTATCAGTAATGATACCTTACATCAGGTACTATCAGTAGTGATACCTTACATCATGTACTGTCAGCAGTGATACCTTACATCATGTACTGTCAGCAGTGATACCTTTCATCATGTACTATCAGTAATGATACCTTACATCATGTACTATCAGTAGTGATACCTTACATCATGTACTGTCAGTAGTGATACCTTTCATCATGTACTATCAGTAATGATACCTTACATCATGTACTGTCAGTAGTGATACCTTTCGTCATGTACTATCAGTAATGATACCTTTCATCATGTACTGTCAGTAGTGATACCTTTCGTCATGTACTATCAGTAATGATACCTTACATCATGTACTGTCAGTAGTGATACCTTTCGTCATGTACTATCAGTAATGATACCTTTCATCATGTACTGTCAGTAGTGATACCTTTCGTCATGTACTATCAGTAGTGATACCTTACATCATGTATTGTCAGTAGTGATAACTTTCATCATGTACTATCAGTAATGATACTTTACATCATGTACTATCAGTAGTGATACCTTACATCATGTACTGTCAGCAGTGATACCTTACATCATGTACTATCAGTAATGATACCTTACATCATGTACTATCAGTAGTGATACCTTACATCATGTACTGTCAGTAGTGATACCTTTCATCATGTACTGTCAGTAGTGATGCCTTACATCATGTACTATCAGTAGTGATACCTTACATCATGTACTGTCAGCAGTGATACCTTACATCATGTACTGTCAGCAGTGATACCTTACATCATGTATTGTCAGTAGTGATAACTTTCATCATGTACTATCAGTAATGATACCTTACATCATGTACTATCAGTAGTGATACCTTACATCATGTACTATCAGTAGTGATACCTTACATCATGTACTGTCAGTAGTGATACCTTAGATCATGTACTGTCAGTAGTGATACCTTTTATCATGTACTATCAGTAATGATACCTTACATCATGTACTATCAGTAGTGATACCTTACATCATGTACTGTCAGTAGTGATACCTTAGATCATGTACTATCAGTAGTGATACCTTACATCATGTACTGTCAGCAGTGATATCTTACATCATGTACTGTCAGCAGTGATACCTTACATCATGTATTGTCAGCAGTGATACCTTACATCATGTACTATCAGTAGTGATACCTTACATCATGTACTGTCAGTAGTGATACCTTACATCATGTACTGTCGGTAATGATTAAATTTTATTAGTGATGGCGATAATCTTGCTGGTTATTAAAATAAGACACTCAGACAACCTTCAAACTGAAACGAATTTAACTTTCATGTAAAGAAATGTAAAGATACGTCATAGTTTTATTATAGAGACTTCTGACCTTCCACATGGTAGTGCCTGTCATGTTATCCCGTGAAAACCAGAACTGAAACTTCAATTAAATATTCTAATCATGGCTTGTGGAAATTATTTGAGCGAACAGTCTGTGTTTTATCATATTGATACATAGGGTGATTGAACTATGAGCCTGACTGACGGGCGTGTTATACAACCTGTTTATTATATTCTACAACTGTGTACGACCTAATAATCATACAAAGTAGAAATTTAATGTAAATCATGTATACCATTTATTTTCAGTTCATCATATACTATTAAAACATTTAAAAGAAGTCCCGACGGATCTTCAATATTTGTTAAACGATCTACTTGAGATAAAAAACAAAAGATCAAAGAGTTTCAAAAATAATCGAAATAACTATTCGAAATTGAAGTCAGGTTAGAAATACTGAATTTTTTTGACTTCGACATTTTCCCGGATAATATGCATCTGTTTAAGTATAAGACAATAAGATCACGCGCATCTGGTTTTATTCCGTCCATTATTGACCCACAAACACGTATTTCTTTACATCATATTATGATATCCAAAAATAACTTTTATCTTGAAAGCTTCCCAGCGTGAGATTAGCGGTAAGTTTACAGACTAACGTCGATAAGGTCTAGAGTTAGATTCCCCGTGGTAAACAGAACGCACGTAGCGTGTTGTACAGCTTTGGACTGAAGCAAATCGTGCTTATATTATTTAAATGTGAATGTATTTCAGTTTCAAAAATAACAAAACTCGTGGTCCTACAATAACGTAAACCACAAATGAAAGTTTAACATATGTAGTTAATTCCCTTCGCATTCCTGAACTGTTTATTATAAGTTTATATTAATAACAGTTGGACAGTACCATATCGCCGTGGATAGACTTATGACTGGGGGACGTATAAGAAGCTTTGCTGAAAAGAGTATCATAAAGCTAGTTTGTTAGACATTGTAGAGCCCGTGGAAAGGGAACATTACAAAGAAAGAGGTCTTCAATATTTTCTGTGGAATCAGATAAAATGCCACAATAGACATTTTAGAACAACAATGGGCTTTCAAGTTACATCCAAATTCATTTAAAAGCAGCGCCTTCATCGTGGAAGTAAAAATGTGGACACAAAAAAATTACAAAAAACACAACATCTCAAAAAGGCATCGCGAATCATTCAGGAAGAGTATGTACGTGAAGAATTATTGGCTGGAGAAAGTTTATGCACATAATTTCACTAATTGAATATTTAGGTTCATTACAATCAAGATATTAGTGGAAACTCCTGGGTAAACTTTTCCCATCCAACATAGTGTGAACGTAGGAGTCGTTCTTCTATAAAATTCGTTGTTCGCTAAGTATTTTAGTGTTAAAAACGAAACATTCCCTTAACAGTGTTAAACAAACCGTTAGATGCGTCTCAACTTTAAATAATCTTTAACACATCAACAGTCATGACTTATGTTTAGGTGAAGTTTGTTATTAAATATTTGCATTTCTGTTTCCCGTGAATATTTATAAAAATCACGTTTAACACGAACTACCACACAGTGAAGAACTAAATTTCTTCAGTCTTTTAAATGTACGATAATCATTATTACGCATGCGCAATGTTGTCCCATATTGAAAGGATGAGGCTGTCAAGTGTCTTTACGCAAAGTCTTTGATTGTACAAAATTTAAGGTAAAGATCTTATGAGGTAACATAATATGTTAGGAACAAAGCTCAATTAACGTGACGTCTTAGGAAAGTGTTACCATTGGCATACATTTTTGCGTACGTATGTATTGTTGTGTTTTCACACTGCTCTGTACTGACGTCACCTTATGCTTATGTTCTCGCCTTTATCAGAGGCTGTGTACTTAAATTACTGAGTAGAAACTTGGTTGTGTGTCTGTATTACTACTCTATGTATGCTTCTATTGCTGTTGCTTACACCAATGATTATAAAATGTTCTCAGTAAACGTACTTATTTAAGGTATTTAATATTTAATATTGTTGTTTCAAATTAAGCACAAAGCTGCTCAAAAGGCTATGTGTGCTCTGCCCACCACGGGTATCGAAACCCGGATTTTAGCGTGTAAGTCCGCAGACATACCGCTGAGTCACTGGGGGGCATTTAATAGTGAATAATAAACAGAATAGTATGCTGACCAAATATTCGTTGGATTTTGTCTCTTGATACGCTGTTTAAAATATTTATGTTGATCAAAAATATGAACACGATTTTTTTCTCGAAGAACAATATTTTTACCTACCACAAGCACCCTTATTTCCCTACCGAATGTTTAATTTCAAATACCTGAGCACCCCCTTAAAAGTACAACGATCAAAGTTAAAAATAAAGTAAACATTTGTAGGAAATTATAAAAAAATATATATTTATCGGTTGAAAAATTGATTTGTAAGTTAGATCTTTAATTAGAATGAGCTTAACAACAACCAAGTGATTTGCACGGTAGCTAGTTAACGATGTGAATATTTGGATATATGTGAGTATTTGTTTGTTTGTTTTGAATTTCGCGCAAAGCTACACGAGGGCTATCTGCGTCTAGCCGACCCTAATTTAGCAACTCTTGGGCTACACTTTTACCAACGAATAGTGTGATTCCTTATAACATTATAACGCCTTCAGAGCTGAAAGGACGAGTATGTTTGATTTTTAACTGAGGGTAAAATGCGATCTTTTTCTACTTGAAAGATCTAGCAAATACTGAGTTATAAAATATAGCGATAGAAAAACGAAAATTCCACGAAAAATTACATAAGTAGTTTTGTAAATCCATTTGCAGCGCGGCATGGCCAAGCGTGTTAAGGCGTGCGACTCATAATCTAAGGGTTGCGGGTTCGCATTCCCGTCGCGCCAGACATGATCGCCCTTTCAGCCGTATGGGCGTTATAATGTCATGGTCAATCCCACTATTTGTTGGTAAAAGAGTAGCCCAAGAGTTGACGGTGGGTGGTGATAACTATCTGCCTTCCCTCTAGTCTTACATTGTTAAATAAGGGACGGGTAGCTCAGATAGCCTTCGAGTAGCTTTGCGCGAAATTCAAAACAAACAAACAAAAGGAAAGTTTTGGATAAATCTCAAAACTATTTAGGACCTCGTGAACTGGAATAAATTTTCATTTATTTTTACTTAATAAAACACATTGGTAGCAACAAGAAATGGAGCTGACGAAAATATATCTCTCCTTGACGTCAAGGAATGACACGTGCTTGTCTGTGAGAGAAAGCTCATGAGACACTCTTAGTACCTTTTTTGTACCTTTTATTATTGGTGAAAATCTATTTTTAACCCTCACCCCATCATTAAATTAAACTATATCGAACTGCATATCGTTACTAAAGAAAGTGAAGTCTTGGCCTTCGAAAATCGATAAATTATTTACAGTCGTGTACTAAACATAATGTTGATACATACAGCTGTTATTTATAATTATTTCGTACGTGCATAATAAAGGGTAAATGTATTTACATAAATGCCAAAAATGTATACATTTTTGCAGGTCTCCCCTTTTGTTTTCTTGGCATTATTAATAGTATTATAACTAATAACCACGTGAACGTAGTATTATAGCTAATAACCACGTGAATGTAGTATTATAAACTTAGCAACCACATGAATGTTGTGTTGTAGGTAACAACCACATGAATGAAGTATTATAGGTAAGAATCACATGAATGTAATATTGTAGGTAACAACCACATGAATGTAATATTATAGGTAACAACCACATGAATGTAATATTATAGGTAACAACCACATGAATGTAGTGTTGTGAACTTAACAATTCAGAACATTAGTTCTTTGTAACTTCATTAGGTTCTGATGTTTACGTATGATCATAACCATATAATACATTCATAGAAAGGAGGTTAATGCTCGTGACCTTTACCGAAGCTTGTATTATTGTTGCCATGGAAACAATATATTCTATTGATTCATCTTCTACGCCGACTCTTACTTAACGCTTCTGCGATTCTATCTAGGATTAAGTTAAACCAACGTTTGTCAATTTTTGGATATCGAAAACTTACTCATTTTGTATACTCAACAAACTTACTGATGTTACATGAGGTGGCTATGAAACAGACCTTACGTCATATTTACACAACCAACTTACTGATGTTACATTAGATGACTCTGAAACAGATCTTACACCATGTTTACACAATCAGTTTAATGTTGTTTTATTAGATGGCTCTGAAACAGATCTTGCATCATATTTACAAAATCAAGTTTTACGTGATTTATGATGAACGAAATCAAATGCGAGCACTAAATATCATTAATTTAGAATATATAATATTTTGTCATATTTACCTCTACATATATAAACTTACTGCTTTTGTCCGTTCATTTTTTAATCTAAAACATTTTTTTTCTTTTTATCATGAGTAATACTGTGTGATTTCATAAATCGTTAACAAGTGACTCTACAGTATAGCTTTTGGCTTTGGTTAGAGAGGTTCGAATCCTTCTAATACCGTAAAATATTATCTACGCTTTAAGAAGTGGGCACATTATAGGAGTGACAATCAACCCCCCAACTGGAATGATAAGTGGTGAGGTGCCTCTAACTGGCTGTCTTCCCTCTGGTCAGTAACTCAAAATTAAGGTCGGTGGCAGATATTCATAATATCTTTGTCAGAAATACAAAAAAAAGAGAGTGTCTGTCTGTTTGTCCCTTATGTAACCATTCCTAGGTCGCTGGGCCAATCTCAACATAACCTTATGGGATGATAGTTTGAAATAGTTTTGTTGTTGAACATGTATTATATTTCACATAAGTTAATGGCACCATTCCCTTACAAAAATTGTTGAATTTTTTATAATACAACAGATACAAAGTGTTTATGGCACACAGAGGTCTTATATATCATAGAGAGTGTGTTTGTTTGTTTTGAATTTCACGCAAAGCTACACGAGGACTGTCTGCGCTAGTTGTCCATAATTTAGCAGTGTAAGACTAGAGGGAAGACAGGTATTCATCACCACCCACCACCAACTCTTGAACTACTATTTAATCAACGAATAGTGGGATTAACTATATCATTATAACGCCACTACAGCTGAAAGGCCGGGCATTTTTGGTGTTATGGGGATTCGAACCCGTGACCATCAGATTACAAATCGAGTGCCTTAACCACCTGGCCGGGCCCAAAGAATGTGCTAGCACTCTCTGTGGAGAAATATAATAATAATAAATCTACCACTATTGCAATGATGGATAAACTCATCCAAAGATTCTACTCCAACAGTTACTATAAGGCTGATATGAAGAGTCGTTTCTGAGATATACCAACTTTCTACTTTGACCCTTGACATTTTAACATTAGTCCGAAATATTCCGCTTTGGCCACTGACCATCGATTAATCAATCATATAAAACATTGGGAAAGGAAAGTAAATGTTCATTATTGAAAGCGGATAACAGGAAGCACTCCTACCGCCACTATTTTGGCTATTACCTCTTCCTACAAAGTCACTCTGGCCGTCAAACAGTGTATACCATGTTTGAAATATTTACATATTATGTTCTTAAAACTTATGCAAAACGTTTGGTGAGGTAATAATGAGTACTGTAATAATATGGTCAATATATATACATATAAATTGTGTGAAAATTGAAAATTATTTGGTTATTTATCATAGCATTCACCACAACATTTTCTATTTATTTTCATAATCTCGAAGAAGGATGGGTACCTCCAGTTTGCATTGATATAAAAAATACGAAATGACTGGAAGTATTTTCAAAGTTTTGTAAATGTTTGTCGTGAGGTGTTATACTTTAAAGACCAAAAGTATTGTACATCATTGTAGATATTCGGACATAGTATGAAAAACACACGAATATTAAGAAACTTTAAATTACTTTTTGTGTATCAGCTAGTTATGCTTCGATAACCTTCGTTTCAGTAGTATATTTTGATAAAATTACATTTTGTTAATATTTCATAAGCTAATTGACATTATAATAATGATATAAATATGTTATTACAGTTGTCACAGATGAAAGCATCAGTACACCGACGGCCGGTATGGCCAGGCGGTTAAGACACTCAACTCCTAATCTGAGGGTCGCGGGTTCGACACCAAACATATTCGCCTTTTCAGCCATGAGGCCATTATATTGTGACGGTCAATCCCACTATTCGTTGGTAAAAGAGTAGCCCAAGAGTTGGTGATGACTCTTTTCTCTAGTCCTACACTGCTAAATTAGGGACAGCTAGCGCAGATAATTCTCGTGTAGCTTTGCGCACAATTCAAAAACAAACAATTTCACGGATGATCCACATGAATGAAGTACTCCTTCAGACTGCTACATCTGTAAAATTTTTAAGACTAACATTTGGTTCAAAACAAACTTAATGTTGAAACAAAAATTTGACAAAGAACAAACTATACCAGGAGTCTAATGGTAAAAACAGCGGAGCAACGGCAGGTAACCTCATAAAAAAAATATTAAGCTTACATGCTGGTAGTACGTGGACATAGCCCTGAAAGGGGCCTGAGTAAGTGCAGGTTACTCTGGTCTCCGTGTGCAATACATAAATACACTTGACAGTAGCTAAAACAAATACAAAGGAAGAAGAAAAAGTTTAACGAAACCCGACCTTCCTGGGTATATAAACACTAATACCTAAACACCTATGAGAGAGGGAGAGCGAATGGAGCGGCACGTTCAGCGTCTACAAATTTACTTGTTAGCAAACTCCCCATCAATTAACAGTACAATTTGCCAGTAAAAAACTTGTGGCTGTTGAATATGTGTACCGTTCCCGTTTTCGACGATTGGCATTATGCCAGCAAGGTTGTTACACGCCATAGATAAAGTACACCTATGTAGGACACTATCAGTTTCCAAAAGGGTCGGCATGGTCTGATGGTTAATGCGCTAGACTCGCAACCTGAAGGTAGTAGGCTAGTATACACGTGATCAAACATGCTTGCTCTTTTGGCCGTGTGGGCATTGTAATGGTACAACAAATCCGACTGTTTGCTGGTTTGGTTTGTTATGAATTTCGCTCAAAGCTGCAATAGAACTACCTTCGCTTGCCATCCCTAATTTAGAAGTGAAGGACTAGAGAGAAGGCAGCACCATCCATCGCCAACTTTCAGACAACTCTTTCACCAACAAATAGTGGGATTGACCATCACATTAAAACGTCCCCACGGCTGAAAGAGTGATCATATTTGGTTGGACGGGAATTCAAACGTCACCTTCAGATTACGAGCCTAGCGCCCTAACCACTTGGCCATGCCGAAACTTATTATTTTGTAAAAGAGTATTCATTAACCTGGCGGTGGGTGATGTTGACTAACTGCCTTTCCTCTAATCTATCACTGCTAAATTAGGGAGGAGGACCTGACGTGTAGCCTTTGTACGAAATTTAAACCAAACCAGTTTCCACCATAGACACCAGTTATGGGTAGCGACATAGTGGTTGATTGTTATTTATAAATCAATCGCTATAACTCATTATTGCTTCTCAACACAGATTTTGACATCTATCTAACAAGAAATATACCGCATTATGTCTCATTAGCAAAATCACTCGACTCTTAACCTGAGGATCGCGGATTCGAATTCCGGCCACACTAAACATACTCACCCATTCAGTCGTGGGGGCATTATAAGGTGGGGGTCAAAACCATTATTTGTTGGTAAAAGAGTACCCCACGAATTAGCGGTGGGTGGTGATGGCTAGCTGCCTTCCCTCTTGTCTTAGACTACTATATTAAGGGCGGTGCAGATATAGCTTTATGTGAAATTCAAAAACATACAAACAAACGAAAGCTGAAAGTTTCATAAGTAAATTAAACGTGATTCACAAAGGAATTACATTCGATAATACTCTTGCTGGTTATACATTTATACGGGGCCCGGCATGGCCAAGCGTGTTAAGTAAGGTTTGCGACTCGTAATCTGAGGGTCACGGGTTTGCATCCCCGTCGCGCCAAATTATGCTCGCTCTTTCAGCCGTGGGAGCGTTATAATGTCACGATCAATTCCACTATTCGTTGGTAAAAGAGTAGCCCAAGAGTTGGCGGTGGATGGTGATGACTAGGTCTTGTCTTACACTGCTAAATTAGGGACGGCTAGCACAGATAGCCCTCGAGTAGCTTTGTGCGAAATTAAAAAAACAACAAACATTTGTATGAAATTTTAGAGAGAAAACATCATGCAATAGTATATTATCAGATTACTGTCTTAAACACATGTTTTTTGTCCTTTTACAAACAGCCTCAAACATTGTTTTAACGCAGTTATCAAACTGCATGTATTATTTTTTTTTGTAATAACGAAGACTCTGACTCTAATACAAAAAAAAAGGAATTCACTTTCGGATGGATTACAGCTAATATCTTGTACAATATTCAGCTTATTCTTTGACCATGTTACTTACGTTTTAACTGATTAAATGTGGCCATTTCCACTATCGCGTCTGAAGAGACGGTTTTGCTCTATATTAATTGTATTGTGTGCAACGAATAAAGACTGAATTTAGCTTTCCACACAATATTTTATTAGTTAATTGGAATAAACAACGTTTATTCTACAGTGTGTAAGAAATTCAGGATCCGTGTGAAATTCACATTATATTATACTTCCAAGAATATTAAGAGATCATTTGTATACATGTGTGATACCTAGACGTCACTTTTTTGCGCCAGTAAAGTAAAATTAATAGGAACGTAAACAAAACACTCCTCAGATAATGGATAACGTATTATCTCTACTTAAGAAAAATTACGTTGTTAGATTAAGAGTAAATCTATTTATTTGCTGTAGTTTCGTGTTTGTCTACGAATTCCATAGAGATGGATAAAGTAAGTGGAGAACGCGTGATGTTGATACAACAAAGATGAATAATTGATGTCGCTGATCGATAAAATGTTGTTTTCCGTTACAGATTATTGCACGAAGTAACTCTGTTTCGAGGCTAGACATTTGCTCTGGCGGCGAACGAGGCCTGACGAGGTAACTGTGGCGCCTCACCGATGATATATCTCACGAAAAGGTTAAAAGCTAAGCAATCGTGGTTTGGTTCTGATGTTAACTATGTGTGGAGCTATGCTGATTTTCACGTTGTCTCTCTTCTTAACCGGTAAGTTCTTAATTTAACAGAATCTGTATTAAGGAGACTCATATATTTATTTCTTTATTGTGGTTTTATTTCACTTGCATGGCTGAACTCTAATATTAACTCCCCAAGTACTGGTAAACTGAAGACTGAAATATTATCATCTATGAGATGACATTTACGTAAAATTAGGGCTAAAACAAGGCGATATAAAACAGTAGAGCAGTATCAAGCTATATATAAAAAAAGCCCAATTTTGTATATTCTAGCTGCCCTATGTTTATATGGATAATTATTGTGTATGGGTGCTGTTTTCTTTTTTGTATTTTTTCTATTTTTATAGTTACTTATCCACTATGACAGTAACTTTTGAATCAATTAAAAAACAACAACAAACGAACGTAAAGTTGCATTAACTTTAGTTATCTGTATCGAAATTTTGAAGCCCATAAGGAATACTTATAAAAGCAGGAAAACAAGCAGCTATTTAGTTAAACTTAATACAACTTGCAAATTAAGTTTAACTTAATATTATCTTGTATATTAAGATAATATTGAATATTAACTTAGTTAAACTTTACACACAACTTGCGTGTTAAGTGTATTATGATTCTATTAGTAATTTTTACTTTACTGCTGAGGGGAGGTAAGCTAATCTAACTATGAAGTTTAAAATTATATAATAATTATTAATCATTGACTCTTTTTCCACATGAAAGTGCCAAATAAGTTATATTTTTTAATTGACTCATTTTGACATAGTACTTAGACATATATACTGTACGAATAGACATTGATATTAACAATTAGACATATAGGTATTTTTCTACTCACTCTCTTTATGTAGTTAATAAATTTTAAACGTAACCCAATCACATATATTTTTTAAAAATATTTTGTTTTGTAAATTTTTGTTATTGATTTAGATTTTTGTTCCTTAGTAACTTTTGACGTATAGATGTCTAAATTAAGTAAAATAACTCCGATATTCTTAAATTTTCGAGTTTTATATGTTTAATCATAAATAATATAAATAAAATTAAAATGTTTTCAATGATTTAAAAATTCCGTATATTTGTGACCCTTTTGCGTAATTTGTGAGTAAATTACTGTTATTTATCTACAGTTCGTTCATATGTCTCTCTGTATATATATTTTAGTGTCGCATGCCAATAAACAATAAATATTTTGTTTTAAAATTAAGCGTTTGTTTATCTTATGTAAACCTAAAATAACTGTGAGAACAGTACAAGAAGAAAAGGGCTTATTGTTTCTATCCATATAACTCGTTTTTTTGTGTGTGGGGGGTCTGTGTGTTGCTCCCCAGTAGCACAGTGCTACATTTGCTATAGTGTTAGAAACTGAGTTGCGATACCCATAAGCAGAGTACAGATAGTCCACTGTGCAGCTCTGTGCTTAATTTCAAACAAGCATACTTTATTTTGTTTAAATTGTTTTTACTTTTCAAGTATTATTTGTTCTGTGGTAGTATTTTTTTCTTCGTTCATAAACTTCGTTTATTTTTGTTTCACAATTTCTAAAGTTCAATGATTTAAATTATAATTTTCTTCTACTTGGATAAACACCAAAACACTCTTTATGAGCGTTTAGTAAATTTAGTCAGCAATATTTGTTTATAGTTCACGTTTTATCTTATTTTATAAACTGAACTTGAAGATATTTTAAATATAATGAAAGCAAAAATTCTAAGACATGCTCAAATAATATTTCAACATTTTAATAACTACAGAATTAACCTTACTTTTAATTTTAAATGAAAGATTAGAAAAAATATTGTACATTAACTTCCATTTTCTTTCAGAAAGTTCCTTTACCACTTATCCAAAATCGTTATCTTAGTTAAACAGGATTTGCTAACATTTCATTAATATAAATGAACTAACTACATATAAGTTAACTTCATCAACTCCCTATTTTGTTCATTGTGTTACAACATCGTTTAGAAATTAAAGCAATTAATGGATTCTACAATTTATTTTCCATTAAAAATCATGACAATTAAAGGTTTTCTTCCAGTGTTTCCATTTTTGCTTCTACTAGTTAGTAATACACAATATATTTATTTATATTACCTTGTATAAAAGTATAGTCCTCTCGCACAAATAAACAAGCAGATACGACTACTGTTGTTTACACTTTCGTATCAGCGACATCTCTTTCGTTTTAAATGCGTTTAAAACAAAATTATTTTCTACAACTGATAAAAACCCTGAATTAGACATTGAAGAGGCAATATATATGTAAGTTGCATTATCATAAAGGATGTTGTTATTGGGATTATAGTGGCAAATTGAACCACGAGTAGGTTATATGATTTAGTTGACACGGTATTCTGAAATTATGTGGCATGTAGATATAATTTTGATATTTGTGCGGATTCTTAAGTATATACATGAAGTTATTTTAATATTATAGATTATTTTGAGATGCTGTTAAACCATAGTTTGTATAAATACCGTTTATTTTCCTTTTGCATGAATTCGTGTCACCCTTGGAATCACAAACATCTGAACGTATTGGAAACACAATACTGGAAAACTGTTGGTATAGCTAAAATAACGACAATAATCTTGCTAGGACTAAACAGTGCAAGACTCATCGAATTGTGAGAAATTTGAATATTTATTATTTGTAAGAGTAGAACCACTAGATGGGGCTAAGTGTTAGGCTGTTACGTATGTCTCTTCTTTAGTTATAGAATGATTATCTCTTTTCCTTCTTGCGATCCATTGTTTTTAGGGATTATTCGACTGTTTTAAAGACACACATACACACACACAGACATATGAGTGTGAAAGTATGACAGGAATGTACGAGAACAAACAAAAGGCGGTTGTGAAACTTAAAAGGCTACAAAGATTCTGATAGGAATAGTAAATAATTTGCTGTTTAGTAACCGAAATTAACTTTGGTGTTCAAGTAGTGTTATGGCATTGTGCCGAATTATACTGTGCACCAAATGTCTGGTGATGTTATTACAGGTCTGTTTTCACCAAAGGTGCGATAGGAAATATAACATATGACTTGGAGGCCTCATATATATTTTTTTAGTTAAAGGAACTTAAAATACACCATCTATATTATATTATATTATTCGAGGCGTTTTCGTATTTCTTTAGACTGCTGACAGGTTTGAATGGGCAGAACGACAGTCAACAGTGCAGAGTTTGGGAAATCGAATATATAAAAACTTTGCGTCACATATGATATTTTTAATACTTGTTTTGCTGAAAAGAAAAGAAGTGTACAGTATCAAAATCCAAACATCTTGAAATCTTGAAAACCGCAGTGACAATCTAGGTAACAAGACCCATTTATCAGTGTCTCTTAACTGGAGTCTCTTTATTTGTTTAAATAAATATCCCCTTTCCTGTTCTGCTCATTAACATTGTGAAGTTTCCAACACTAATATTTATCCACAGTCTAGCCTCATGTTACAACTAACATGCGCACATTGTCTTCTCGCTACGAGTTAGGCGAAGTAGGATTTTTTAATCTTCGAGCGCCCGTAGTGATTAATTGGTTCTATGGAACCAATTAATTTCACATCAAAATAACTGTCAGAAATAAAGGAAAGGAAGTATAGTCTGAGATCAGCCACGCTTCGTCACAACTGCCCTTCTGGACCTTGTGGGAGCGCGTGCGTTTCTTATAACAAAGCCATCTTGAGATATCTGTTGAGTCCACCGAAGGGAATCAAATCCTGAGTTTAACGTTGTAAATCCGAAGCTTTATCACTGTACTAGTGGGAGACCTTTCCGAACCGTTGGATATCACAAATCAAGCAAACAGGGTACAGAGTGTGCTTGAAAGTAGGCCTAACGTTAGATAGATAAATAGAGGAATAAGGGAAAATATTGTAGCTTGTGCTTATAGAGTAAAAAATAATGTTGGGAAAAACACTTAACATAGTAAAGTGAAACAATTTCAAGTTATGTAAAGTTCAAGTTCAAACTGGTTTCAAACACGTTGTCTTAAACGTGAAAACAAAAGTGAAACCTTTTAAAAACCTTTAGAAATGCAAACACTTTTAATTTGTTTTAATTATTACAATAAAGTAAAACAACAACAACTGGTTAGGGCAGATGTTTTTTTTATTCCACTTAATAGTGACTAATGGGTTAACAGTAAAAATACGATGTTGCCTTTACACCGGATGTTAAGCATTTAGAAAATTATTCACACAGAAAGTAAGAGACTTTAAAAGTGTTGTTGATTCATTAAGCGGGCCTAAATGTGACTTAAGAAAAGTAATTCGTAAAAAGAGGCCTCAGGAAACGTTGCTGATTCGTTAGCAAGGCCACAGTGTTACGTTTCTATTTTTTTTTTAAGTTACAATTTCTACTGTATTATTTCTTTATGGTGTTACACAAGTATGCTTTTAAAAATAAATGTCTCAGGACCTATTTGTGTTTTTCCTCTCTCTTAGCAAGAGCTTGGAGCTTGGGTGGTGATGACTAGCTGCCTTCCCTCTAGTCTTACACTGCTAAATTAGGGACAGCTAGCACAGATAGCCATCGAGTAGCTTTGTGCGAAATTTCAAATAAACAAATAATCCCTCCAGCCTTACACTGTTAAAGTAGGGACGGCTAGCGCAGATAGCCGTCAAGTAGTTTTGCGCGAAATTCAAAACAAAGCAACCTATGTTTGGAGAAGTACTGATGGTTTACTTTTCGGCTTTTTGAAGAGAGAAGGAGAGATACAAGACGTGTTTTGTCCGGCTCTTGGTTAAAGGATTTAGGCCTAATAGTTTTTACTTGAAAATTTAAGAAGAAGTATTAGAACTACTTGACAACTGTTCAAGACAGCAAATCAATTTAAGAAAACAGGAAAAACTTCTGAAACCAGGAAGAGAAGAGCGGGAAACCGCAAGAAACAACAACTACGGGTCCTACAAGACCAAACAAAGAAATGGCGGGAAAAGCCGTTAAGACTAACGAAAAAACTATTGCAGGTAAGTCAAGCGTAACTGGTGGCAATATAATCACTAATTCCCCATTGCTAACTCTATGTAGTTTAGCAAAAAGGGAATTAAATACCGTAAAAAAAGCAAAAACAGTAATTAAAAAAAAAAGTAAAGCTAAGCGAAAATTAATTAAAGAAATTAATTCTTCGGAAAACTCCGAAAGTGAAGAAGAAGCAGTGATGGCTACCAATACTGAGGTAGAGGTAGCTACTCCTGCATCTAAAGTAGGGTTAAGTACAAATAATGTAACAGTAAAAGAAATTAACACTAAAGATGTTGATAAACATGATAGTGAAGAAAAAAATGACAGTGATAAAGAATTGGAAGACCAAGATTTTATCACTGTTATTTCTAAAAGAAACATGAAAAAAAACAACAAACAAACAACAAGTAATAGTACTATAACAAAAACAAGACCACCACAGTATGCAATTATTATAGAAGGCATTCCAGGTCAATATAACCAACCCCTGCTTGCCACTGAAGTAAAGAGATGCAAACCAAATGTTAACATAGTTAACATTAAGCGTTTGCCTAGAGGCGGAGTACTGGTGCAAGGGCACGATGTAGTCGACTTTAACCGACTACTGAAAGAATGGCCAACAGATGCCTTTAATTCAGCAAACATTAAAATCCACCTACCGGGAAGTAAGCCGCAACCAAAATCGATAGTGGTAAGAGGGGTTCATCAGACGATTGACCTGGACCTTCTAAAGCAGGCACTTGACGAACAAAACATACCACACACCAGAACAGAAAGAATAATTTCAAAGAAAACACAAACACCTACGAACCTGATAAGAATTGACATTGATGACAGTTACAACACACAAAATTTAATAAACAATGGAATATTGCTCTGGTATCAAAAATATCAAGTTCAGCAATTGAAAACACCGGCAATTGTTGTAACACAGTGTTACAACTGCCAAAGATATGGACATGTTTCAGCAGCCTGCTTAGCATCACCGAGGTGTTGCGGATGTGGCGGGGAACACCATATTAATCAATGTAAGAAAGAAAAAGAAACGCCCAAATGTTGTAACTGTGGTCAAACCCACACAGCCAATTATAAAGGATGCGAGAAATATAAACAAATAAAGCAACGCATTTTTCAAATCAGAACACCAACAGAACAAAATCAATCGAAAACAAGTAGTTTACCTAAAACAGACACACCAACAGAACAGAATCAACCAAAATCAAGCAGCCAACCTGAAACAAGCACATCAACAGAACATACTAAAACAACAAAAACCACATATGCAGAAATGGTAAAAGGAAAAGAAACACATAAACAACAAGTACAGAAGACTAATACACAAAACAAGAACACATTAACACAAAAACCAAAAGAAAACAACACTACCATACAAGAAACTAATAGTAACACAACAGATAAAACAAGCCTGTTCTCAACAGTGTTTAAAAATGTAATAACTGAGTTTATAACAGAATACACCAAACCAAATCAAACAACTAATTTTATAGAACTACTGATCACAATTACGATAAAACACGTCACACCTCATATACCATACATAATAACTACACTAACAGGTTACATGCTCACAGCTCAATGTTCACAGTAGTGTATATCAACATCCAAGGTGCAATAGCTTCCAAGAAACATGAGATCGAAGACCTAATAGAAGAATTAAACCCCCAGATTATAATAATAAGTGAAACTTTAACATATAATAATTATAGATTTAAAATACCTTATTACTCAATAATTAGAAAAGACAGGAAAAATAAAAATGATGAAAACAGAGGCATTATGCTGCTTCATAAAGTAGATTTATCTGTAGAAGAAATAGAATTAAACAGTAACAATGAACATGTTACTGTAAATATCCTCCAATCAAATAATACTAAAATAACAGTAGCAGGAATTTACTGCTCACCCAATAAACAACTAGATACAACTTTACTAAATAACATCTTTTCCCATAATCTAAACACCATAGTCATAGGAGATCTAAATAGTAAAAATGTTTCATTTGGATGCCGAAGCTCTAACTCAAATGGTAGAAAATTAATAAAATTTATTGATGATAATAATATAGCTCTATTAAACGATACTACCCCAACACATACATCCTATTCTACTAACTCTAGTGACATACTAGATCTGTGTATGTGTACATATAATTTAAGCCAGAAATTAGTAAAATTTCAAGTGGGAAAAGATGTAGATAGTGATCATCTCCCAATTTTTTGCGTCTTCGATCTCACCCCCTATAAAAATATAACATATAGGAAAGAAAAATTTAATTACAGAAAAGCAAATTGGCAATGCTATAAACAAGAATTAGATAATCTATTACCAAATGAAATTATTAAAGAAGTTAAAACGCAAGTCGAAATGGACAACTATTGTCAAACAATTACGGATTGCCTACAGAAAGCAGCCAAAGAAACAATACCAAAACAACACCACAAAACAACAATCAACACATGGAAACCAACCACAGAAATAATCAACCTAATAAAAAAGCGCAGACAACTAAGAAGACAGTACATGATTACAAGAAACAGAGAAACTAAAACACAAATAAACAACATTAGAAATCACATCAGAACTCAAATAAAACAACAAAAGCAAAATAAATGGGACAATTACTGTAATAAACTAAACGACATAACTGACCCGAAAAAATTCTGGTCACATCTTAAAAGATTCACAAGTGAAAACACAAACACAAAGAAATATCCTCCACTTGAACATAATAACACCATTGCACGTACAAATAAAGAAATAGCCGAAGCTTTCAAGGATCAACTCCAAAATACATTTAAAACTCACACAGATCCAGAAATGAATACACACTTCTACAATAAAGTCACTAATCACATAGCAAACAATAAACATCAATATGAACCAATATTTCCAGTAAACATAACTGATACAAATACAAGTTCTAACACTGATTTTGAAAGCACATTACTAACAAAGGAAATATCCCTACATGAAATACTAGAAGCAATAAAAAACACCAAAAACAAAGCGCCAGGAGAAGACGAAATACAAGCTATTCTCCTAAAAAACGGCACTCCGAAATTGTTTGACCATCTAAATTCTCTATTTAACTTATCGCTATCCTCAGGATATATCCCAGTTTCTTGGAAGCTAGCAAATATTTTAATGTTCCATAAGGAAGGAAAACCAGCGAATAAACCAAATAGCTATCGACCAATCAGTCTGACCAGCTGTGTAGGCAAAATTCTCGAAAGAATAATAAGTAATAGACTCTCCACATTCCTGGAGGTAACATCAAAATTACCAGAAGAACAGAATGGATTCAGAAAATTTAGACAAACGACAGATCATTTAATAAGATTAACCGAAACCATTATAGATAGTTTCAACAAAAAAGAATGTACAGTCGCTTGTTTCCTCGATATCGAGAAAGCATTCGACACCGTTTGGCACGATGGTCTAAGGTTCCGAATGAATGAAATGGAACTACCGCGAGGAATTATTCGCTGGTTATCTAACTTTCTGGAAAACAGAAAATGTAGAGTAAATGTAGAAGGAACTTTTTCCGAATACTTTACTCCACTAGCTGGTGTCCCGCAGGGAGGGGTGGTTAGCCCTATACTCTTCATCATGTATGTTAACAATATGCCATTGAAGGATCCAAATCATGGATTCTCATCACAGTTCGCAGATGATGTGGCAATCTGGAAAAGTGCTGCAACACCCACGATAGCAGCTACAAACATACAACCACAATTAAATAGAATTAGTGAATACTGTGAAAAATATAGAATTAAAATAAACACAGCAAAAACTCAGCTCGTACTCTTTACGAAATCGCCAAAACACAGAAAACAACAGTTAGAAATATATATGAATGGCATGCTGCTCCAGATTGCCCAATCAGCAAAATTTTTAGGTCTGACTTATGATTCAAAATTAACTTGGATCAAACATGTCAACGAAATTAAAAATAAAATTTGGCGAAGAACCAACTATGTTAGGAGTCTAACTGGTAAACACAGTGGAGCATCCACAGATAATATTTTGAAAATATACAAAACATATATTAGACCAGTAATAGACTATGCAGCTCCAGCATGGGTAACTGTAAGTAATGTAACAATCAAAACCAAACTACAAAAAATACAAAATGCACTTCTCACAACAGCATACAGAGTTCCGAGAGCAACATCATCTAAATTCATCCATAATTACTCGAACATACCAATAATATCAGATAGACTCCTAAATATTACAATTAGGTATTTTAACAAAAATTGGAAGAAAAATGATTTGTTATGCGAACTAGATAGGTACCTTATACATGATGAAGATATTCCTAAATACCTCTCCCCAATTAACATATATATTAAATATAAAGAAAAAAATAAATAAATTAAATTAAAATATGTATGTGTATAAATTTTAAATCTTGTATTTATAATTTACATACTTATGTATTTTAAAATAATAATAAGATTAAAAAAAAAAAATGCCACCAGCAAGCTTGACTACTGTGAATAAGAGACTATAAATGGACATTGCCCTGAAAAGGACCTAACATAACAACGAGTTAGGGAAAATATGTTAAGGAAGGAGGAAGAGGTCAAAGTGAACCTGACCCTCCAGGGCAAATACCCAAACACCATCGGGAAGAAGAAGTACTGATGGTAACATCTATTAAGGACATTACAAACACTGATAAAACCATCTTATCTTTCATTTTAGAAGCTTTGGACTGTTTGTTTCTTCTCACGTTATTTGACAAATATCGATTCCCAGAAGATATTAGTGACGCATTTTCTTGGTTCATCTTCTTATTTAAGAAAAAAAAAAGTTTCTCTACTATGCAAGATATTCAGAAAAACCAAATGGTTTTTGAATAAGCTCTATTTACGTTAAGGTTTTATTTCTCACAGATTTTTCTAGACTATCGTAACTTCTAAACAGTTTAACTTATCTTTTCGGTATCGTTGCACATAAAAGCCACACGGCACATAATTCCCCTGCAGTTCCTGGAGGAACAAACATTGAACTTGGATCATAATGCGACTGACGTTACATAACCAAAGTTATGACCTTTACTTTTTTTTCTAGAAAACATTGAATGGTTTTCTATAAAATGACAAGAAATCTTAACTGTGTAATTTATAAAATCTCTTACATAAAATATAATCCATTGGGACTGTAGTTTTATACTAAAATTTTCCCCGGTGGCTCAGTGACGAGTCTGAAAGCTTATAATGCTAATAAAACTCAGGTTTTGATACCTTCTGTAAACTGAGCATAGGTAATTTATGGTGTAGCCTTCCGCCTAAAAATAACAAAAATGCACATCGTGTAATCTCAGCATAATCCATGTGATACTTTATCTAGTAAACAATATTACCTGGTTAAAATACGAAAAGAAAAAAGAACAACTTGAAAATACATCTAACTTACGACACGATCTCCTTATATAACTCAATGAATACATTCTTCTCGTAAGATTTAAAGTATTAAGCAGTGTTAAAATTAACGAGATTATTATATCTTAAAAGTTACAGTTCAAATGTCTAAAGTTCTTCACTTAATTTTTATAAAGAAACCAATTCCAAAAAGTGTCAAGAATTCCAAACATGATACGTGATGATTTACAAGTTGTTTTTGAATTAAGCACAAAGCTACACAATGGGCTATATGTGCTGTGCCCACCACACGTATCGAAAACCGGTTTTTAGCTTTGTAAGTCTGCAGACATACCGCTGAGCCACTGAGAGGGTTGATTTATAAGAACTTAGACACATGAAAATATCAGAAATGTATTTTTAGTTTGAAACTTTCTGAACACAGAATTTTTTTTAATTTATCAAAATGATCATATCTGCTACTAATTGTATGAAATATTTAAATTTATTCAGAAACATAGTGAACACTTGAAACTCACAAATGGAGGTCCTAAGTCTTCGATCATCTTCGCCAATATATATACATTTCCGAGTAAAAAGATTTGTCAAGTGGCCAAAGTAGTCATTCTGATTCACAAACTATTTACTGAGGCTGTAAAAATCACATATCAAGAAACTGGATAAAATACATCCAAGAAGCAGTTTTACGGCTGACCTAGCATAGCGTAATTATAGTAGACAAGTGGACAAGTTATATCAGATGTTTCTCCAAAGTAAACTAGTCATTTCCGCAAAGAACCTTCCTTATTCTTAAAAGTAAGGGTCAACATGGTTTGATATATTATTATCAGTAAACCAATGTTTTAAATTTCAGTCATTTTAGAAGATCCAACAACAAAATTAGTTCAAACTTTTGAAATTGTGCGAGTTCTCGAAAGATGGAAATAGAAGTAATCAAGAACTACGTAGTATCAACAATAACTTTGAAACGTTTCGTCTTTTAACGTAAATTAGCTGTAGAAACAAACTATAAATTTAACGGATGTTCTTTAGATGTTTGTCTTCTCCATGGCAGTCATAAGTACGAACTACAGTGCTGTCTTCTTATTTCATTGGTTCTTTTTGTTTTCATGATTTCTTCTTTTTACGTACTTCAGTTAACAATAATTCGGACATCTTTAGTTTAATGCCTTTCTGTTTCACTGTACTCTAACGTGTAACTAATGTTTTCAACTCTTGACCACCAGTTATAAATATTTATGCTGCTGACCTGAGACCAAACACGCAGAAGTTAATTATTTAAACGCAGGTCATGTTTAAACACACATATATAGCTTTGTTTGATGTATTGGATATTTCAAAGCTAATATTCACTCACTGAATGCTATTTCAAAAATATATATATATATATAGTTCTCAAATAAATTTAAAATAGCTTTTCATGCGTATTTGTTTTCAAAGAGATTGTCTTAAGTAGTTTGTAAAGTTTGTTTTTCATGGTGTCTTGAGTAGTTTGTAAAGTTTGTTTCCCATAGTGTCTTGAGTAGTTTGTAAAGTTTGTTTCCCATAGTGTCTTGAGTAGTTTGTAAAGTTTGTTTCCCATAGTGTCTTGAGTAGTTTGTAAAGTTTGTTTCCCATAGTGTCTTGAGTTGTTTGTAAAGTTTGTTTCCCATAGTGTCTTGAGTAGTTTGTAAAGTTTGTTTCCCATAGTGTCTTGAGTAGTTTGTAAAGTTTGTTTCCCATAGCGTCTTGAGTTGTTTGTAAAGTTTGTTTGTCATGGTGTCTTGAGCAGTTTGTAAAGTTTGTTTTTCATGGTGTCTTGAGTAGTTTGTAAAGTTTGTTTCCCATAGTGTCTTGAGTAGTTTTTAAAGTTCGATTTGGCCCGGCATGGCGAAGCGTGTTAAGACGTGCGACTCTTAATCTGAGGGTCACGAGTTCGCATCCCCGTCGCGCCAAACATGCTCGCACTTTTAGCCGTGGGGGCGTTATAATGTTAAGGGCAATCCTACTATTCGTTGGTAAAAGAGTAGCCCAAGAGGTGGCAGTGGGTGGTGAAGACTAGCTGCCTTCACATAGTCTTACACTGCTAAATTAGGGACGGCTAGCGCAGATAGCCCTCGTGTAGCTTTGCGCGAAATTCAAAACACATATGTGACATCACTTCTAGTCGTTTGCTGTACATACAAAACCTAATATTAAGTAATAAAATAAAAGCAACTTGAATATGCTCAAACTAAACGGCGTACAGTATCAAACATTAATACCAAGTTTTTTGTTTACTCTGATTTATTGATTTTAGGCTTCTGTTATAATTTATCGGGTGTTTTAAAGTTAATCAAAAATTTACCACTTCAACTTTATCTCTTCATACAATCGTCTTTGCTGTTCTCTTTGGTTTAAAAACAAATTAAAAGTTCGTAAAGTTTCTGTTGTTTTGGAGCCATATAAATTACCTGCTTGCTTTGATAAATGAAACGCACTTGGCGAAAATCGCTTTTAATTCTGCACGATGGCTTGGTTGTTATTATCAAAGTTAGAAGCTTACAGAAGATAAACACTGAGAAACAATACCTGAAATAATGTCATCACGTGTCAGTAAAGTGTGGAAAAATTCATTACAAAGTGTCCAAGATTAGCTTCCTTTCGCACACAAATGAAAACAGTAGAAAAAAAGAAAAACGTACTAAACTTCACTAAGTTTATAAATGAATAAATCAACTTATTCCACGCGTTATAAGCCGCAGAAACCACGTTCAGAAATCACTATCCCTCATACTACAGTTGAGATATGAAAGTCAGGAGATGAATTAACAAACGAGCTTTTTCTGCGCGCTGTTAGTTACGTAATTAAGGCACAGGTTTAAAAAAATTTCTGTTCTTTATTATACAATAACTTAACTAATTTTAGCGTATATCATATAATGAAGTAAATAACTTTGTTTTTTACCATATAATGAAATAAATAACTTTGTTCTTTATCATATAATGAAGTAAATAACTTTGTTGTTTATCATATAATGAAGTAAATAATTTTGTTGTTTATCATATAATGAAGTAAATAATTTTGTTGTTTATCATATAATGAAGTAAATAACTGTTATTTATTATATAATGAAGTAAATATTTTTTTGTTTATAACTTAATGTAATGAATGATTTTGTTGTTTATTATACCATTAGGTAAATAATCTAATTGTTCATCACACAGCGAATTAAATAATTTGGTTATTTATCATAAATGAATTACATATTTCTTTTACTAGAAAGAATTTCATTAATACAGTTAATAAGCTTTTATTTTTATTGCTAACAAAAATGTAAAAATGTTGCTCGCCCCTTTGTACTAAAAAAATAGATTTTGCGCTCGGTGACAAATTTATGAAACTAAAATACTAGATCGTGCATACATATATTTTTTATGGAATCGGTATAAAAGCGAATACACTTTATGAATTTTTATATCTAACTCGTGCTACATATGTGCATGGTAATTTAAAAGGAAAAATTCAATAATATTGATGCTATAAACTTAGAAAAGTAAAATGGCCTGGCACGGCCAGGTGGGTTAAGGCGTTCGACTTATAATCCGAGGGTGACGGGTTCGAATCCCTGTCACACCAAACATGCTCGCCCTTTGATCCGTGGAGGTATTATAATGTGACAGTCAATCCCACTATTCATTGGTAAAAGAGTAGCTCAAGGGTTGGCGGTGGGTGGTGATAACTAGTTGCCCTCCCTCTAGTCTTACAGTGCTAAATTAGGAACGGCTAACGCAGATAGCTCTTGAGTACCTTCGCGCGAAATTCAAAAACAAAACAAACCAAAAGAAAACTAAAAAATTGCATTTTTAACGCTTTTTGTGTAAACCTAAATGCCGAGTTAGAAATTCAGAGTCATTGTCAAGGTGTAATCCTGCATATAGTTGGAATATTTAACTTGTTGTGGGTCAAATGAAAGAAGCATACCGCCTTAATATTCAATTATTACTGGCGTTGGATTGCGAAGGTTTATTTTCACGCATTTAAACTATTTTTAAAGGAGTGTATTACTTTCTTCTGTTGTTGTTGGTATGTTGTAAATCTTAGTGTACGACAGGTATATATATATATATATATATATATTCGCATATTTTCGCGAAAAGTTGAACATCCCCAACAGCGCCCCCAGTCGAGGATTCGACCAACTTGGATCTTTCGCTTCCTTTTTACCCCAGTAGCACAGCGGTGCATCTGCGGACTTACAACGCTAAAATCCGGGTTTTGATACCCGTAGCAGGAAAAACACGGCGACTTACGTAGCTTTGTGCTCAATTCAAAACAACAACTCGCCTCTAAATATTTACTCACGCTACTTTAGATGTTTAACTGCAGACACAAACTCTGACACAGTTTTGAAACATTTTATTTTCTGTTAAAGAGGTGATAAGTGGTTTGCCAATTTGTTTATTATTAGGTTTTCAGAAATAATTGTCATTTTTGAACTATGATGTTTGAAAAAGTATAAATTAGTGTTGTAAAATATGCTCTGATCAAAGTAAGCGCCATTTGCTTCAACACACATTTGCCAACGTGTAACGATACTGTTTATGCCCCTGCTGTAGAAATCAAAGTTTCTATGGGCGATGAGCTTCCTGAAAGCTTCTTCTGCAGCTCTCTGGTTTTGAAAGAGTTTGGTGTTCAAAAAGTTGTCAAAGTGTTTGAAATAATGAAATACTGTAGGGGAAAGGTCTGGTGAATAAGGTGAATAAGGCAGAACTCGATTCCCAATTCGTTCAATTTATAGAGCGTCATCCTTGACAGGTCTCATAACGTCGATTTTGTTGATCTTTAATCAGCTCATGCAGAACCCACTTATCTAACTTTTTCGTCTTTCCAATAGCAATTAGGTGGTTAGCAGTGCTTGATTTGCTTGTGCATAGCTTTTCTGCACACTCACGTACTGTTATGCAAGGGTCTGTCTCAACTGCTTCCCATAATGTGTTTTCATCTAAGTATGGCTTTCTTCCACGACCTTCGTGGTCTTTAAGACGTTCATCTCCATGTCGAAGATCTTTGGAACCAAGAGATCCATGGCCAAATGCGTGGTTGATGTTCCGTGTGATTTCGGCAGCTTTTCGTTCAAGTTTGAAGTCGTAGAGGAAAATCAGACGAAAGTTCTTTGTCCATAAGTAGGGTTGTAAAAGCAGACAATTATGGCATCTTGTAAACTACAAAGGTTGGATTAAACCAACCAACCGATGATAAGTTACTTAATATTCAACTTTTAAATGTCATCCTGATAATTCCGACATTTATATGTACATTAATGTACTTCTTTTACTGATATAGAAAACTATTTCTCGTGCTTTTGCTATTCACGTGATACACACTAGTTACGCTCAGCTTATAGAAAGTAGTACTTGGCATTGGTTTCAGTTTCGTAATCTTAAGAACGAATGTAATATTATTATTTTCATCGTGATGACGAGAATCCCACTGATTTGGTTTGTTTGATTTGTTTTCAACTTCTTACGTAGCTACACGAGGGCTATCTGCTCTAGCCGTTCCAAATTTAGCAGTTTAAGACTAGAGGGAAGGCAACTAGTCATCACCGCCCACCGCCAACACTTGGACTACTGTTTTACCACCAAATAGTGGAACTAACCCTCACATTATAACGCCCATCCGGCTGAAAGGGCGAGCATGTTTGGTGTGACGGTAATTTGAACCAGCGACCCTCAGATTACAAGTCGAGTGCCTTAGCCACCTGGCCATGTCTGGCTTTTCGTGAAACAAAGAGGTAAACCGTCAGGTTAAAGAATTTCTCACTGGGAAGAGGCCACCTGATCACCAACATTTGCCTCACAATGTATGACTTCTCTTAACTGAATAATAAGGTTGTACATCACAGCTAGAACGCTTCAAACGTTCATCATACGAAGCGTATTCAAAAGCATACCACGTCTCAAACCTTGGACTTTAAGGTCCGCAGACCGATACGCTAACAACTAGGTCACGTCTTGTCCCTACTTAGAGAAAAATTAATAACATAAACAAAATCCGTTTCACATACACCTTAATGCACATTTTTTACAATTCAAAATTTTTACACCACAGAAATTATGCTAATGGTGAGAACGGTGTGTGTTATCACTATGATACAAATGCTACTGTTTTTGTACTGTAATTTTCAATTTATTTATTTTTTATACATTTATTTATTTCTTATTAATCACAAAGCCACATAATAGGCTATATATTCCATGCCTACCACAGGTATCAAAACCAAGTTTTTACTGTTATAAACCCTAGGACTTACTGCTGAGTCATCAAGAAGCCCACATGCTTTGTAAAGGAATAAAAGTTAGGTTGTGGATGTGTGTAAAATAACATAAAGTTTGGCTGAACCAATTATTAGGACAAAACACAGAACAGCATAAGTTTTATAAAGTAAAACACTGGCGTCAAAATCTCATCATGTAAACCCAGTTCATTAATTGTTTTTCAAAATGACTGATAAATTTGTCACCGTTAAATGTTTTTTTCAGGAAAGAGGTGCCTCCCAGGAGAGTCCGGAGGTTGGCTTTCTCCCTTCAAGAGTTGCTGAAAGATTCAGCTTGTAGGGAGCAGTTTATCCGCTTTCTGGAAAAAGAATTTAGCGCCGAAAATCTCAAGTAAGTTTTAACTTCTTAAAAATTCAAAACTTGGTAACAAGTGCTATAAATCTGAATCCGCTAAAGAAAGAAACATTTCAGTTGTCACAAAACTAATAGATTTAGGCCTAACATGGCCAAGCGTGTTAAGGCGTTCGACTCGCAATCCGAGGATCACGGGTTCGAATCCCCATCGCACCAACATACTCACCCTTACAGTCATGGGGGCGTTACAATGTGACGGTCAATCCCACTATTCGTTGGGGCGGTGGGTGATGATGATTAGCTGCCTTCCCTCTTGTCTCATAGTGCTAAATTAGGGACGCCTAGCATAGTATAGCCCTCGAGTAGCTTTGTGTGAAATTCAAAACAAACTAATAGATTTCGAAACTTTGCAAAATATATATTTATCATCTCAAATAAGTTGTTTTATATTCCATGTCATTTCTTTTCAACCGTTTGTTCATCTTCTAAAACTATTTTATATGCTATTGAAACGCTTTTCAACCATTCGTCTATTCGTAATTTGAAGTTATTTCACGTTTGTATAATAATAAATGGTTTTTCACAACAATTATAAGAACTCACAGTGACTAAGTTATAGAATAATTTACTGCTCCAGTTTTCAAAACTCCAATAAACACAACATAAATATAGCAAAAACGACAAAATATTATTTTTCTGGTTAATAAAAATTGATACCTTCCCTATATAAAAAAATGTTACAAATAATTAACAGTAATTTATTTTTTTTCCGTTAACCTCACTAGAAGATAAAAAAGTTTTAATTTCATATGTTTAAGATTTCTGTAAATAGTTGTTTATTATTTCATAACGGCTTGAAGAACCGTATAGTAACTTTTATGTTAAGAAATTTTGTACCATAGATCACTCTTTTTAATGTCTTGTGTCAAATAATTCACTTAGACTCAGTACCGCCATCAAAAGAATACATAAAGATCTTTCTCCAAGACCTAAAAATAAGAAAAGTTTTACATCATAATCTGTGGAGTATATATGTAAATGTCTTGACTGCTACTACCAAAAATAAGAAAAGTTTTACATCATAATCTGTGGAGTATATATGTAAATGTCTTGACTGCTACGAGTACATATAATTCTGGCACCAAGACCACGAGTGCATGTAAAGATCTTGAATCAAGACCAAAGAAGTGTATAAATGCCTTGCATTAAGACAAATATAATATTTCAAGAATTTGCACCAGTGTAAGATACTTTAATATGACTAAAAAAGCATGCAAAGGTTTTGCATAACATCAGATGATTATGGAGGTGTTTGCACCAAGATTATAAGGTGTGCAACAGCTTGCACCAGTGTACCAAGACCACAAATGCCTGTAAATATTTTTCACCAATACTACGAGGTATAAAACGGCTTGCACCATTTCTATAAGTATATATAAAAACACTGCACCAAAATCACAAACCTGGGTGTTATGTAAATATCATGTAAATGTTGTCGAGAGTGTTATGTAAAAATTATGTAAACGACAACCATGTCTAGTGTTATGTAAATGTCATGTAAATATCATGCATATGTTATGTAAATATAATGTAACGTCGTATTTGAATTCCCATGTTTATTATTTATAATTCTATATTTATATTATTGTTTCGAGGTTTAAATCGGTGAAATTTAAAATAACATTTTAGAATTAATTAAAATTCATTTAGAAATTTTTAAAACTAAATAGATTGATCACTTGTATTGGCCTGGTGTTTGTACTGTGGAATTCTGGGAAGTTACGCGATATAGTATATAAACAGACGGCGATGCGAGGGAGATCATCCATTTTTACTCGGGTCAAGAAGAATCATCCACTTTTACTCGGGTCAAGAAGTAAGTCATCTATTTTATTCGGATCAGGAAGTTTGTCTTGTTTGAGAAAGTTTAAACTGAATTTGTGAATAGAACTAGATCGACTAAAGCGGTGAAATTTTTATTCCGTCAATCTTTACAATTCAGTCGAATTACAGATTATATCGAAAGTCAATAGGAATTGGACTGTGAACTTTTGTTTGAAATTACCCATTCAAACTTCGAAAATTTCTCCGTGGGACTGAATTCAATGCCTAGATTGGAACTTTGGATTTCGGATTTGGACACTTATCCTGGATCATATTATTAAGCACAGGCCAGTACTTTTTTGCATTGTAAGTTGTTTTGATGGTTGAAACTGGATATCTGTTATTGCCATTAGATAATATATTTTGTGTCTATCACATAAGTAGATAATTATAATAAATTAAACAAGCTGCTATCTGTGTCTTTCTGTTGCGTTCAGTCCGCAATAAAAAACGTAACACTGAGTTAAAGTATTGTGCCAAAATTATTCCCAATTCGCCACTTAAGAAGAAAGATTCGTGATGAAACTTTGTAGAATGGACGGCAACTTCCTGCTGTGGAGAAACACGTGTAGAGGACGACATTTCGAAAATTCTTCCGCCTTTCGTCTTCATTTCAGTGTGTGTGTGTGTGTGTGTGTATGTATGTATGTAAAGTAAAAACGTGGCAGGAATTCCGATTTAACAATTAAGGGCGCTCAGAAGAGTCCTACTCGCGAAGTTATATTTCATGGTGGGCAAGTAATTGTTAGAGAAGCCGAAAACATGTTGAATAAGGGTCTGTGAGAGGTCTGCAAAGGGTTAAATATTGAACTAATAAAAAATAAGTATAGGGATCTGAAAATCCTGGTACCTGGTAGTTTAGATGAGAGAGTCAGTGTGTGCGTAAGGTGTTGTCGGTCTTTTGCAGTGCTCTGGTGGATTGTGAAGAGAGTTATGGTTGGTTGGATTATCACTGTTTCTGAGAGATTTCCTGCAGACTCAACCACTGGTAGCCACAGGCAGTTGCCGTCCGTTCTTCAAAGTTTCGTCATGAATACGCTGTCTAAACAATCTATCAAAGAATAAGAAAAGTTCTTTTTTTTTAAACCACTCTGGTTATAGAGTTTTTATTAATTTGAACCAAAAAACCACAAGTATATTTAAAATAATTCACCAAGAACACAAGGCCTTGTAACAGTCTTCACCAAGATCACGGCCCCCCCAGTGGCTCAGCGGTATGTCTGCGGACTTACACGCTAAAATCCGGGTTTCGATACCCGTGGTGGGCAGAGCACAGATAGCCCATTTTGTAGCTTTGTGCTTAATTCAAAACAACAACAACCAAGATCGCGAGTATATATAAAAGTGTTACGCCAAGACCAGATGCTGTGAGAAATGATTTTTTAATTTAGCGAATTTCATTTTTTGTAGGTTTTGGGATGTCGTACAAGAACTGAAACAGGTGCACTCGAAGGACGTGCCTCTAAAGGTACAACAAATATGGAAGTGAGTATGTGAATGTAGGTTGTTATACAGTTAAAATACTATTATTTACATTAACTGTATACATAGGATTAACATTAGCACTATAAAACAATAATGAACGTAATATAAAAAATAACTGAGTAGCTTTGTTGTTTTTGTTTTTGCAAAATCCATTCCGGTTGTCGTCTTAAAGATAATGTCTGTGGTAAGAGTTTCCAAATGTGTTGTGGATATCCCATCTACCAGACAGAACATAAAGGTTGATGTTAAACTAGCCAACAGTCATTGAAAGTCAGTTAAGGGTATGGAGTTAAGTGCTTACACTCACAACATCTGAATTCCTACTGCCTTTCACTGTCTGCAGCCAGTTGTAGGAAGGCAGTTACCCTTAAAAGTTTTTATAAAAATTACAAAATACTGTAGAAAAGATACACCAGAGATAAAAACAATTAAATTTGTGATGCCCTTTTATTCTACAATTTAATTTATGTCTAATATTTTCCTTGAGGTAAAAATGTGATTATCTTTCACGAACGTACCATGAAAGGTAGATTTATCTAGGAGATCTTGTTTTGAAATAATTACAATATTTAACTTTTCTAACGTTCCAGGCACTTAATAGTTCCCATGGCAATGTAGTGGACGCAGTAATGTAACTGTCTCGAAACGATGTGTGTAGCTTTGCACTTAAGGACAAACGGAAAAATTGCAGTTCGACTGCTTTAATCAGTTAGATTGAATGGTGTAGTTTATGAGATTTATGTTACTAACATACTCGCATATAAACTTCGTGTATTTTGCTTCGTTTTTTATACAGCACGAGTCTATATATATTTGTTTATGAAATTTCACCACATTCTTTTTATTTCGCAAAGTATTATCACGAAACTTATGGACTGATAAATTCGTGTTATAAGCAAAAGTACTCGTCCCCAGTGACAGGTAAAAGTATAAATTAATCTCAGTTTTAATTATTTCATGGACTTTTAAAATGTTTAATTATGTTGCACTTTTTGTTTCGCTCTGAACTGCTTATAACGCCCACCATCAAAAGTAATTGTTGAAAACGTCAGTCATGCTAAGAACCAATCAACAATAACATAGTTAAATCTACATTTTTATTCTACGAGTTTAGTCACATTTTGAAATGTGAATGATAATGTGATTAGTTAACAACAGTTTAGTGGAGAATATCCTGTCGTTTCAAAGGTGAATGTTAAGTTTCGCCTGGCGGCTTTTCCAACACATCACGGGATGAGGGCGCTGTAAACGGGAGACAGAGGAACTCTCGGACAGACATTACGGTTCGCAGTGCAAATAAGATTGTAAACATAGTGCTTTAGATGAATATTAGAAATTATGAAATTGATTTAAAGTATTCAATGTATTTAGAGAAAAAAAACACCCTCAGCTTTCATTTAATGTCGGATAGTAATACGAGAATGTCCTGATTTCATACATTTGGATAATTAGTAACCCTTGGCTCAACTTTCGTGGTACACACTGGTCAATAACATTTGCTCTATCCATAGTCAAGTCATCAGAACGTATTGCTGAAGTAATCATTTTATATAGAATGTAACATTTTTATTAGTCTCAGTCAATTTGATGAATGGAGCATATTTTTAAAAAAAGTCGATATAGTTTTGTTAATTTGTGATGTGAGATGTTCTGTTTTGTTTGCTTGTTTGGAATTAAGCACAAAGCTGCACAATGGGCTATCTGTGCTCTGCTCACCATGGGTATCGAAACCCGGCTTCTAGCGGTGTCGGTCTGAAGACATACTGCTATGCTACTAGGGGGCACTATATGTTTTATCTTGTGGGCTATCTGTGCTCTGCTCACCATGGGTATCAAAACCCGGTTTCTAGCGGTAACGGTCTGCAGACATACTGCTATGCCACTAGGGGGCACTACATGTTTTATCTTGTCTTCAACTTCCATATTATTATTTACTTTGATTATGCTCCCGATAAAAAGAGAGAAAAAAAGATGACGCTACACTAATAGAATTCAGGGTTCAATCTCCACAACGGGCACAGAACAGATGCTACAGTGAAGAGTTTTAAGCTTAAATCATTTTTATTATTATTATTTTATTCAACTTTCATCTTCTATTAAGAATTTATTTGGCTAACAGTAGCTAGTGCTTTATGGTGACATAATAAAAAACGATTAAAAATGTCACGTTCATGATGGACAAACATGACACTTTTAGTTTCCTTCAGTAAATAATTATGAAAACATTTAATGGTTTATAGTTCCCAAAACTATATCGACAAATAATAACTTAATATTATAACTCTTGAATCAGTTTGTGACTGTTTACCAGAGTTCTCTAAGTGAATTAGCGGTAAATTTATGGACAGACTTACAACGCTAAAATCCGTGGTTCGATTCCAAGCGATGGACACCCATTATGTAGCTTTGCACCACAACAAAAACCGGCATAGACCATTATCGCCACATAGTCCGTGCCTGAACTAGTCTATACACATTAGCGAAGACAATCAAGACACTCTGATAGTGTGCTGTGGCCAAAACAACCAGCAGGAGACACTGGGTTTTATTAACAGAAGAGATAATTTAGCAACTTTCCATTTTCTACGATTCGGACTGTGCTAAACCAAATTATCGTATATTTTCAGTAAATATTTGCTACTGGATCCTTATTTCACATACCAATCCATTAAGAATACCACAAAATATAAAATATCCAGTTTTTATTGAATTCCTTTCTTCTTGTGGCCCGGCCCGGTATGGCCAGGTGGGTTAAGGTGTTTGACTCGTAATCCGAGGGTCGCGGATTCGAAATCCAGTCGTACCAAACATGCTCGCCCTTTCAGCCGTGGTGGCGTTATAATGTTACGGTCAATCCCACTTTTCGTTGGTAAAAGAGTAGCCCAAGAGGTGGCGGTGGGTGGTGATGAGTAGCTGCTTTCCCTCTAGTCTTACACTGCTAAATTAGAGATGGCTAGCGCAGATAGCCCTCGATCTTGTGGCCCATCATGGTCAGATGGTTAAGGCACTCGACTCGTAATCTGAGGGTCGCTGGTTTGAATCCCCGCCACACCAAACATGCTTGCTCTTTCAGCTGGATGGGCATTATTATGTGACTGTCAATCCAACTATACGTTGGTAAAAGAGTAGTCCAAGAGTTGGCGGTGGGGAGTGATGACTAGTTGCCTTTTTTCTAGTCCTACAGTCCCCCAGTGGCTCAGCGGTATGCCTGCGGACTTACACGCTAAAATCCGGGTTTCGATACCCGTGGTGGGCAGAGCACAGATAGCCCATTGTGTAGCTTTGTGCTTAATTCCAAACAACAACTCTAGTCCTACACTGCTAAATTAAGTACGGCTAGCGCAGATAGCTCTCGTGTAGCTTTGCGCGAAATCTAAAAACAAACAAACAACCTTTTTTCATTCATGCAAAAAATATGGAAACTTTATTTAATAGAAAAACATATTTAACATTAATGGATTTTTTTTCCAATTTGGTACACTGATATATCTTTACAACCTACAGTTATATGTCAGATTTGGTGTAAATATAAAGTAACCTTAATGTGTAAAGTTATTCAACAAAAGTCGTTCAATTTGATCAAAATTTTGCGCACACCTACACAAATATTCAGGTGAGCTATCGATCTGAAATATTTACTACAGCTTTCCCTAAAAGTAAAAGTAGACTGTTTTTGTCATTCGGATTAAATACAGCTGATTTATAGCAGCAAAACTATAGAGTAAAAACGCGTGCAGATAGATGAACAATAGTTAGGTCAAGAAATCTATATTAGCAGTTTTTAACCCAAGTTTTCAAAGGAATTATATGAGTGAACAATTATTATTCATTATTCATTGCCACCTTCTAAGCACAGTTTTAATAAAATTATCCAGAGTAAAAAGTGTTTCGTTTCACACGATATTAACTTAAACATTAGCTTAAATAATGATGCTTGATTCTGTTTTATCGGGTGCAAGCAGGTGATGACAAGAAACTGTTAATCTAAATTCCATGGCGTTACTATGAAGAAAGCTATTAACAATGTTTTAAAGAGGAGAAACCACCACCATATATTTTTTTAAGAATGAGGTTGGTTCCGTAATGTATAGCTCTGTTCCGAGTAATAGGGTTACGATCCTGAGGCTAATGTTGGCTACTATCGATTGTCACTTTCTTAGCTGTTGTGGTTTATTGGTGTGTTTTGATAAATAATTATATTTAATAAAAAACAGCTGAGGTATGAAAAAAATTTGCGCGTGCGACTTAGAGGAATGAAATCAAAATTAGCGGCCAAACTGGTAGCTACACGTATAGCATTGTTAAGAATTTTACGGCAAATATTTGTTCATTAATTAATTATGACAGTAAAACTATCTACTTAAACCTGCTGGTGATTAGGTTTTGGCAAAGCTTTCGTCAACGTGAAATTCAATTATGAATAAAAGTCGTTAATACACTCTTAATGGCACTGATCATGCGTGAATCACCAATAAAGCATTAAATAATGTTCTGTCATGTGTATTCTATTAGCGAGTTCCTAGCACCGGATGCGAACTTTCCTATCAACATCGACTCTAAAAGCTATGAACTTACTAAAAAGAATATGGAAACTCCTGACAGATGGACTTTTGATGAGGCTGCTGTAAGTGTCAAACATCTCTTATTTAATGTACAAAAAGGTGCCCTAATGTTTTCATTTCCTATGAAGATAAAGCACTGTTTATGTTTTAACCTTATCTGTTGACAAACCATTTTGGATCAACACATACATTAAGATGTAAGTTAACTTACATTTTGGATCAACACATACATTAAGATGTAAGTTAACTTACATTTTGAATCAACACTCATACAGTAACGTATCAAGTTAACTCGCAATACTTTTAATTTCAATCAATAGATTAAGATGTTAATAAAATAAATGTATCCAGGAAATAAAGGCTACTTTAAAATATTTTTGAACTACGTATAATTAATACTTGATGCTTATTGGAACTGTCAAAATATGAATAACATTTTACTAACTAAATCTTTTTCTTTTCCTTCAATATGAAAATTCATATTAGGAGATTCATTATATGTTATTACGTTTATGTAATTACTGAAAATGTACAACTAGTAATTGAAGTCTGTATTTCTACTTCATATGTTGCCTGACGACTGTCATGAGGAAACTGAACCATGGTTTGTTTTGTGGAGAACCGAATTATATTTTGAAAGCTCTGTTAAAAAAAAAAAAGTATTTGTAGAAGAAAACGTTTAAAAATACTGCCAGATTTCAAACTTTTTTTTATTATATACTAAATTATTAAGTAGTTGTTTTATTAAGATAGCCAGAAAATGAATTGTTTGCCACGTATCACTCATAGAGAACAAACTTCTGACATACATATACCGTAACGAGCTGATAACAATGTTTGTTGTTGTTTTATCATCTAGGCACATTTGTACCATTTAATGAAAAACGACAGCTACCAGAGGTATCTTCGTTCGGAGATGTACAAAGAGTATCTTAATGGCACGAAGAAAAAGGTGAGTGTTACTTTTACAGTAGGCCTAATAAGGAATGTTTAAAATATCGAATCATTTCGCACAATAACAGTACAGATCAGTTAACATTTTAGTCTCTCGGAGTTCCAAGAATTTATTTTTCGTTATTTGGCAGAACATATGCATAGTTATTTATAGGCTCTTATAAGTTCACAGTTCTGCCCGGAGTTTCCGAAAAGTGAATACGCAGAGCGAGCCACGTGGATCAGTTCTCTAGTAATGTGTTGCACCGGCTCCTGTCAAATGATGGTTTCAAATAGTCTCCCACAGGAGTTGGTGCAGTTTATCTCCACTGGTTTTAAGAAGCTTCTTCAGTTGATGACAACTGGAAGGCTATGATCTAATTATGTTACTATAGGGTTAAGACCTAGGACGACCGGAAGGCTATGGTAAAATTATGTTACTATAGGGTTAAGACCAGGGACGACTAGAAGGCTATAATCTAATTATGTTATTATAGAGTTAAGACTTAGGACGACCGGAAGGCTATGGTATGATTATGTTACTCTGGGGTTAAGACAAGGGACGACTAAAAGGCTGTGATATGATTATGTTACTGTGGAGTTAAGACCTAGGCTGAGGATGGGTCTTTCCTAGATGTAGATACTATAATTAGTTTGAAGCGAGATATAGATCAAATTGACTTCTATTGGCAGGGAATGTTATCCTGCCAATCGAAAACTCTGCCAATGCAGAGGCTTAAAAAAAGGGAGACGGATCGAACTAAGATGTGACATTATTACAGGACCTTATCAGCAAGGTAGAGGCTATTCTTACACTACAATCGTGAACAATGTGTCTTTACAGCCTATACATCAAATAAGTCAGCTTTCAAACTGAAGTTTCAGTAAAGTTGGTCAGGAGGATATTTTAAAGAGTGGCAAATAGACTTTGCAGTACTAATTTCCTCACACCCCACATGTGGCTCAGCGTTATATCTTGGAACTTCTAACAATAAAAATCAGGTTTCTGTACCCGTGGCACAGATGGACCCTTTTGTAGATTTGTGCTTTACTACAAGCAATCGATAATAATATTATAATTTGGATTTTTATACAGTTACTTGGTATTAGGGTTTCTAACTTCAACGGCATCTTATGTGAACAGGGGCCAAACGCCCTTATAGTATTCTGGTGCAGCTGTTTCTAATTTTGGACAGTTCATTAGAAAAAACACAGCCAGTCAGTAGCACATTCCGCCATAAGGAATTTTTGTATAGCTTTGAAATAAGTAACACAAGACTAGCTGTTTCTCTTTTAATGCAATCGCAATTGGAAGCGCAGGAAGTTCTTTATCGGTATCAGGACGCGAACCTTGAACCTTCTGATTTGCAAAGCAAGATCCCACCAATTGATTAGTTTATTTGTGATTTTTGGATCGTATTTCTGCATACAGTTGTCATATAGCGCTTTATTAGTTGCAGATGACGTAATGCCGAATTCAAATATGACATCATGCAAAGTTTATCAAAAGAAAACGCATTCTTAAATCAATGGAAATGGTATTTCTAAACTTTACATGCAGAAACTGAGAAAACCATATCACCAGTTTGAAATCTGAATTGAAGTGTATTGGGACCTTGTGTAGTTATGGTGCCTTTGCCGAGTTGTTCTTAAGCATTTTGTTAAGAAAGTTTGGTTTGTATATGAGGGAATTCTTGATGTAGTCAAATGAAACCGCTGAGTAACTTCGCGACAACTGAAAGAAACCAGAAAATCAGTACCATATCCGTTGTGCATTGACAGTCGACGTTAACGGAAATGACAGTAAAATAAAACAAGAGCAAAATAAATATTTAAAAGGAGAAAAGGAACAGGTCTACATGTTCAACATGCCAACTTTTCAGTTTCTGTTTTACCAGTCAAGGAGCAGGTCTACATGTTCAACATGCCAACTTTTCAGTTTCTGTTTTACCAGTCAAGGAGCAGGTCGACATGTTCAATATGCCAACTTTTCAGTTTCTGTTTTACCAGTCAAGGAGCAGGTCGACATGTTCAATATGCCAACTTTTCAGTTTCTGTTTTACCAGTCAAGGAGCAGGTCTACATGTTCAATATGCCAACTTTTCAGTTTCTGTTTTACCAGTCAAGGAGCAGGTCTACATGTTCAATACACCACCTTTTCAGTTTCAGTTTTACCAGTCAAGGTCAAAAGATAATCCAAAGAGTTATTGAATGAAGATTTAGTAATAATATTATAATATAGTTTGGTATTGGCAATTACGTGTAAAAATATATTATTAGGCTTAAATGAAGCACTGTCAATTGATTTTGCAGAGATTCAACTTCCTTACTGCGATTCGAAACTTTCCTTCAGATGAAACACCAACTTTGCTAGTAACTATAGAGATAACTTCAGTTCCACAGAAAAATATATTTGTCCATAGTGCGTTTTTAAAACTGGCTTTTGGGAAATGTTTGCTAAAGGTTTATTTGCCCCCCAGTGGCTCAGCGGTATGTCTACGGACTTGCACGCTAAAATCTGGGTTTCGATACCCGTGGTGGGCAGAGCACAGATAGCCCATTGTGTAGCTTTGTGCTTAATTCAAAACAACAACAAAAAGGTTTATTTGTTTCGTTATTCGTAGTTTTTGGACGAGTATATAAATTTCGGTTGTAAGTTTAAAACTTTGTTGTATTTATAAAACTGTTTACGTGTGTTAATAGTCGAGAATACAAACGCGATTATAATAATCCCCTTATACACCATTAATATCAGATCCTATTGGTATTGTTTTAGGAATTTTTATTACTTTGAACTACAGAAAACATTTGTCTATTAAGAACGCTTATGAAAACAAAAATACACCACGCTTGAACGATTTCTATACAGGGGAGCTTTGTTTCATTTCGGGCATGCTAATTTTTTTCTTTTTTTCAAATAGAATCATAGAATTATTAATTTATTAAAAAAATGAATATTCAAAAATACCGGTAATAAAATTAGAACTCCCAAGATGGTTGTAATTTTTTTGTGTTCGCTTTTTTTTTCTCAATACAGATTATTTATTTTAATGTACATAATTAATTACTTCCCACTCTAGTTTATATCTAGTTTTGGAATATAGAGGTCGCTAAAATTTACAACATTTTCACGTAATATCGACTATTTACAAGGGTTAGATTAGACAAGCACATGCAGTTTTAGTGTTAGTTCATTTGAAGGTAATTATTAGACGACGACGTTTTCGTTATTTCTTCATTCGAATTTTAAGAACTGTGTATTAATTATAATATCCGAAAACTGGAGAGAAGGCTCAAGTTCTGATCTGAAAACGTCATTCAACATCACGACTCGTCTTCAGACTCTATCTTATCTGTAGGACACGAAAAACCTCATGTTAATTACATGAAGTGCCAAAAATGAGCGAATCCAGTCAGATGACATACACATCAGTTATAGCTTCTTAAAGAGTTTCCTTTCATTGGCCAGTATTTAATGTACGATTCTTTTTAATAATTATCCACAAATTATTTTTAAAAAACAACACTAATATACTTGTTGCTATTCTCACGCGCACACTCATATAGACTTTCAGCTTACTCCTCTCTCATGCATGTACTTGAATTAACAAAGGCATGTGCACCTAGCCAATCGTAAAGTTCTGTGAAAACATTGTTATATGTTATATACATTTAAGATATAGACAAGATATGATGACTAACCTATTCGACTGTTTATTTTAGGGCCGTCTTGTTCTTGTAACATATAAACAGAGTGTGTATGAAAGAAAAAATAAAATAACTTAATGCGATTAAAAAATACTGTATCTTAATATTGCAAACATAAGCCTCGATAGGTAGTGCGCGTGCTCATGGCTTGGCTCTTTTCCCGAAGAAATCCATTGACGGTTGTGGTGCTTGTTTTGGATGCAGTTTGAAAACGTATATGTATGCGATTATATACTATATGAAATGCTTCCCAAACACTAATGATACTTATACTCATTGATGCAGTAATAATGTAGCAATATTGCATACTGTTATGTATTTCACTAAATTGACCGTGCGTTACCGGGCTGTGCTTTGCCGTTTGCGTTGTTGGGGAAGCTGAGGCAGTCAGCCAATAGCAGTCCAATCTTGTTTGGTGAAGACGACAATTGATAAAAACGGCTTAATTGAGTAAATACAACAGAAATCTCCTCGAAAAGCCCTTTCAGTCTCTGTGACCTACAAAAACGCAGTTCGCGCATAACCCGCGAATGGCGATCCGCGAATAGGCGAGGTCACGCTGTATTTTGCTATTCTCAATTAATTTTAAAAAATGTGTTTCTGTCCATAAGAGGTTCCATGTGTAAATAAATTCTATGTTTTTTTCTACTTTGCTATTTTCGTGAGAATAATTTTTGTTTTGATTTCAGGGCTAGTAAAATGTCAGCAGTTAAGAAACGAAAAATTGATGATGAGGGAAGGTTATTCAACAGTGAATGGTGCACAAAATATCTTGTTGTCCCACATAATCAAGGTGTTGTCTGCCTCGTCTGTCAAACTACAATTGCAGTCATGAAAGAGTACAATATTAAGCGACATTACGCAACTAAGCACTCCTCCCAGTTTGATGAAATTGTTGGTCAGGCACGAAAGGACAAAATTGAACATTTAAAAACATCCATTGAAAAGCAACAAGGTGTTTTTACCACTTTCAAGAAAAATTCAGAACTGGTGACAAAACTGAGTTTTAAGCTTTGTGAATGTATGGCAGAAAAGGGAAAGCCTTTCAGTGATGGAGAATTTATTAAAAATTGTTTAACAATATTCACAGAACATGCATGTCCAGAGAAAAAATATTTGGTGGAGCAAACTAGCCTTTCCCACTTTACTGTCTCACGCAGGACAAAAGATCTTTCAGAGGACATCAAAGAAACTTTGAAAGAGAGATTGAATTCGTGTGAAGCTTTCAGTCTGGCTTTGGATGAAAGCACTGATATCAATGACACATCCCAACTTGTCATTTTCATCAGAGCTGTTACTGCAGGCTTTGATGTTTTCGAAGAGTTTTTAGATATGGCAAGCCTTTCTTCCACAACCACAGGACAGGATATTTGTGAACAAGTGCTTAAGGTTGTAGAAAAGTTTGAACTGAATCCTTATAAATTATGTGGTGTTACAACAGATGGTGCTCCTTCTATGACAGGTAGGACAAATGGATTCACCAAGAAATTTCTAACTGCAATTGGAGCACAAGACGTAGTTGTAAGCCATTGCATTATTCACCAAGAGAGCTTGTGCACCAAAGTTCTGGATTTTGCAGAAGTCATGAAAAATGTCGTCCAATGCGTAAATTATATTCGAACACGAGGATTAAATCATCGACAATTTAAAACTTTTTTAGATGAGCTGGACAGTGAGTATTCAGATGTTTTGTACTTCTCTGCTGTACGTTGGCTTAGTAGAGCTGCTACTTTGAAGAGATTCTGGAATCTGCGAGAGGAGATTAAGTTCTTCATGGAGAGCAAACGTCAGAATGTGGACTTCTTGAGCAATGAGAACTGGCTGAATGACTTAGCATTCCTCACAGACATTACACAGCATCTGTCTGATTTAAACTTAAAACTACAAGGGAAAAGTCAACTTGTGAATAAGTTGTTTGAGCATATTTGTGCTTTTGAGAAGAAATTGGAACTTTTCCAGGTTCAGTTGAGAAGAGCCATATTGACCCATTTTACATGTCTTGCAACCAGGAAACTGGAATTTCCTAATCTGGATTGCACCAAATATGGAACCAGTGTACAAAAGCTGCGTGATGAGTTTGCAAACAGATTTCCAGATTTCAGACAAACTGAAATTAGATTGAAATTGTTCGCTCAACCTTTTGATTTGGCAGTGGAAGACAGTCCTGATGATTGCCAAATGGAACTCATTGAACTGCAGGCTGACATGGACACTAAAAGGAAATTCTCTGAAAACAGTTTGCTAGACTTTTACAAACTCTGTGTACGTGAAAAGTTTCCCAATTTGTCCCGTCATGCACAAAGAATTGCCTCCCTTTTTGGTAGCACCTACTGCTGTGAGCAATTTTTCTCCAAAATGAAGCTCATCAAAACCAAATGTAGAAGTCAGCTGACTGATGAACATTTGACCAGTCAGTTAAGAGTGGCAACCACTTCTGTCAAAGCTGATATTGACAAGCTCTGCAAGGACTCTAAATTTCAAATGTCGCACTAAAATGATCACTCATGCAAAAATATAAAATATTATTGCTTGCATTTTGAGAATTTTTTTTAATTTATTGTGCATGTACACGAATAAGCTTGTTTTTTAAGTGGCCTCGCTTGATTGATGAAGTTGGTTATATGGCCCACCGACGAAAAATGTTGCACACCCCTGCTTTAAGCCTACTCAACCTTTTGTGTAATTTGTTGTTTGCGTGTTTTTAGTAGAGTATAAAATAGAAATTTCTATGTTTTCTACCAGAGTAAACTTTTCATTCCCAAGTTACCCAGTTTAAGTATTGGGTCTTAGAAAGTGGATGTCCGGTGGAGCCACAAGTCGATGGATGTCATGAACTGCGTCACCGTCATACAGTGAGCATCATTCTGAGAATCATGTTACTCGCGGGTTCCTGCGATATGTAGCGCCATCTAGTAGGTCTATTAGCACTCTTGTGTTTTCCTTATCCTTTTCATCATCTCGATCTTACTGTTGGACAATAAGAAATAAAAGCAATTACTTCTCTTCGATTTTTCATTTTGAACGGCATTAGACAAAAAAAAATATAAAATTATTCAGAAAGGTGTGCTTCTTTTATTGTCTTCTGAAATATCAAAGCACTGGGTAGATAGTTCATTTAATAATATTACAGAACTTCAGTTTTCTATCAAATTATCGTGTTAAAGAGGGTACATGAAAATAAAACTTAATGTATTTAAAAGCTCTTAGCTTTTAATTCCGTACATTTTGCTAGAAATGTCGATTCTTCTCCCGTCTTATATATATATTGTGTAAATGTACTAGGGAATAGAAGAGAGAAATGTATCATTTTACCATATTATTCATGAGACACGTTTTTCAGTCTATGGTAAAATAAGTGAACCATTAAGGTATGCCCTTCGCAATAAGTTAGAGATAGTTTTACTCGGCTTTTGTCTTAGTTGTCTGTATAAACACACATTCAGCAATATTCGGTGTTCTCGTCATCATTCTTTTAGATATATCATATAGTCTTTTGTCGTACTTACCCACTATGGAGAGAAAATGCTGATTTTGTAAAATATTTCTCAAGTATATTATTGTACATAAATATCAGAATGTTACGAAGAGAATGAAGTGAGGAAACCCAATTAATAAGTTGATTCTAAGCAAATAAAGACAGCTTGTGGGAATAAAAAGGAAGAATAGAAAATTGTAGATAATTGGGTGCTAATTTGTAGTTTTTATTGTTAATTCCTTTTCAGTACATATATATATATAAGTACGAAATGGAGGAGCTTGAGAAATATGTTTTAACATAAAGTGTGTACAAGCCTACAATTCTGTATAGAATTACTTGATTTTCGATTCGATTAGAAGGTAAAAACTTCACACAATTAAGGCTAGATTTAGTTATCTCTATAAAAAGTTGATTTTAGTAGACGTCTTAAGGGACCAAAGCTACGTGTGGTGTACAGCTACTTTGAATTTTCACTATATTCGTCTTAGAAATTTTTGACTTTCTTCGTGAACTATAATAAAGTTTGTTCGCTATCATGCAGACTTCGAAAGAGTAGAGAATTGAGTGTAGTTTTATTTTGATTCTACTGTGTGTTGTGCAACGAAAAGAAACACAAAGAGCCTCGAAATCTCCCAAATTAAAACAAAATGAAGTGATGTTTGAATGTTTTTTATCTTACTTTAAGAATAATGTTTATAATCATATTACATTAGTAATGAAAATTGAGAATAGCTTTCTGATTTTTAGGAACATGTGTGGCCTGGAAAATTTCATTATAACAAATTGCATAAATTGATTTATTCAGTTTTCACTTTTACAGAACAACGATTTTAGATAAAAAGTATAAGCTGTAATAAAATTACAATTAAAAACAAAAAAAAAACGAAACACTTTCTTTTATTATGAAATGAGATACCTCTCAAAAATTGAGACACATGTCAATATTCATAGTCATAAAAATAATGGTAAATAACTGAATTTTTTAAAAGACTACTAATACAATAATTACGTAGTTTCCTTGTTTTCTTTTAGCCATAAATCCACGTTAAAAGTTAGATCGTCTAGATACTATAACAGAACTACATATGTACTACCTCACCCAGATCTTATGACGTAATAACTAAATTACTTTATGTTACATGTTCTTTATCCTAGGTTTCAAAACATAACTATAAGCTGTATCTTTCATCGATATTCCATAATAGACTAGATATGGCATCCGCATTTTATTCCTATTTATCTATACATGCTAGTCGGGCGCCATCTTACTTGCGATCATTAGTCTTTTCGATTCAGTTGAAAACGAAAATAAACTACCAGCCGTGGGGGTGTATAATGTGACGGTCAATCCCACTATTCGTTGGTAAAAGAGTAGCCCAAGAGTTGGTGGTGGGTGGTGATGACTAGCTGCCTTCCCTCTAGTCTTACACTGCAAAATTAGGGACGGCTAGCACAGATAGCCCTCGAGTAGCTTTGTGCGAAATTCCAAAAACAAACAAACAAAATGTCAGTTTTACAGGGACAGGGGTGACGAATGCAAAGAAAGCCGTCGCTAACTGTGGATATAACATATTATAGTGGGTATAGTGTGCATATTTTCTAAATATACAATGTTTTAAAACAAAAAATTATTAATATTGCACTTTCGCGTAGCACGTAAAATTAGGTCTGTATAATATATTAAATATATAAAGAAAAAAGTTTGTTAAGACAACTTGTCGTAAATATATTTAGTTCATTTGCAAATTAATATTAAAATATTTATGATATTTTTTAAATTTCTGACTATATTTACGATAAGTTGTCTGTTTTTATTCTTTGAAATTTGATGTTTGTTAGGCCTTCCAATTCGTGAGGAAGTAAAGCTGGAAATGCGGATAGCTAAGACAACAATTGGTATTTTAGTACAAGAATAATGGCTTCTCAGTTTGTTTACACATTTGTTTAACCTCTGGTTTGATCTTTAAATTTAAACATACTTGATATTACCATCGATAATATTATATTATTATTGTTTAATGTAGTATGGTGCAGTGTAACGTGCTAATCGCATATCTCCATTGGCCTGACTAATTGTACTCTGTTCTAATGTCATTCCCTGTAGTGAATGAATATAATTGTGGAATGTGGATTACTTCTTTGTGTAATTAATTTTATGACGACGAACCCACTTTACGACACTAAAGTTTGAAAACAACTTGAATGAGTAACGAATAAAACTTTTTAGCCTATTCAAGGTAACTAAACTTTTACAAGTATAACGTTGCAACACGTTACAAGTTGTATTTCTTAACTTGATTTAAATCTTGGACAGTATCCTTTTCAGGATTATTTTTATGTTGTATAAAATCTAATACGTCCTACAAGATATATATTATCACGATCCTACATAGGGTGCAATTAGTCCTTCAGGTTTTTATAAAAGTTACGTCTTGAATATGATGAATTAGTTGTGAAGTACTACTAAAGTAGGCCATACTTGTTTATAAAGCAAATGATGTTATTGTATTTAATATGTATTGGGGCAAAGAATTGACCAGTTATTGTATTCTCATTTTTAAAAATGTCTAAGTGAAAATATGGCTGTTGTTGTTCTTTTTAAAATTGTAAATATAAAATGGATATAACCAGATAGTAAGGAGCTCAAACCATATTTTTGCTGCTTTACATTATTGTTGTTGTTATTAATTGATTGGCTAACGTCTTCTCAAAGCAATTTCTAACGTTTCTGCGTATTGTTTGATAGTTAGGGCGTTCGACACCCAGTCTGAGTGTCGCGAGTTCGAATCCCTACCAAACATGCTCACTCCTTTCACTTGTGGTGTTATAATTGACGGTAAATCACACTCTTCATTGATAAAAAGTAGCCCAAGAGTTGGCGATAAGTAGTGATGACTAGGTGTCTTCAACAAACAATAGTATATGTATTCCCAAAGGCAAAGCGGTAAGTCTTCATGCCTACAACATTAAAACCGAGTTTCGATACCTGTGATGGGCAGAGCACAGATAGCCTATTTCATAGTTTTGCGATTAACAACGAAGGAACAAAAAATACTATATATATACACAATGAATTAAGTTACACAAAGTAGCAAACAACATATCCCATAAATTCGCTCACTAAAGCAAAAAACAAACTTTAATTAGGGTATAATAGTGTATGGGTGTGTTTTTCTTATAGCAACGCCACATTAAGCTATCTGCTGAGTCTACAGAGAGAAATCGAACCTCTGATATTAACTTTGTAAATCCGAAGACTTAACGCTGTACCAGCAGGGGGCTAGGGGTTTGTTTGTTTTGGAATTTCGCACAAAGCAACTCCAGGGCTATCTGTGCTAGCCGTTCCTAATTTAGCAGTGTAAGAGTAGAGGGAAGGCAGCTAGTCATCACCACTCACCGCCAACTCTTTTACCAATGAATAGTGGGATTGACCGTCACATTATAACGCCCCGACGGCTGGCAGGCCGAGCAAGTTTGACACGACGCGGGCGCGAACCCGCGACCCTTAGATTACGAGTCGCACGCCTTACGCGCTAGGCCATGCCGGGCCGGGGCTAGGGGGTAACAGAAGGGTAGAAATATTCCAACTTAATAGCAGGTTATAGTACATCAACAATCAGAAACTATTATCTTAATGCAAAAAAACAAAAAAGAGAAGTACAATAACAAAGAGGGAAACAGAATGTATAAACACTATAAAACTTGAATACGAAAAGAGAAATAAGTATCAGAATGTCAAGGGCAATGGAAAAACTAACATTATTTTAAAAAAGTATTATAACGCATTTATTTAAAAAAACTATTAATTTTTATGTTTCGTTAGGTCTTCATCTGTTTGTCATTTTAAATAATTTATGTGAAGCGCCAACTCACTAATGAATATTTACACTACCTAATTTTCATTTGTGAATAATAAATTTAATTTGTATAGAAGTAATAAAAGCTACAGTAAATTAAGACTAAAACAGAAATGAAATTATTCAGATTGAAAGGAAACATTGTATTACATGGTCAACCAAACTCTTAAGTGTAAGAAGCGAACAACAATTATATTTCGCAGACAAGCACACCGATGTTTAATGTAAGAATGCTAACTTGCTGGCCTGCCAGTTTTTGGAATGATAGTAAAGTTAATTCAGGTGAGGTAATACTAATAAATTATCTTATTCGCTTCGTAAGAGTTGTCGTTCACCAAAACTAATGATATGTATATATATATAGGCTTAGACCACTACAGTATATATCGTATCTCAGCTACGCTGGTATTGGCAAAACGTCTTATAAGCACCAAATACATATTGTAATTAATATAATAAACTATTATCTTTTACTTTCACCCATGGATTCGTAAAATATGCAGAGAGAAGAGACGCGACGTATCTTAAGCACTCGCCCTACCAAAATGGCGGTTTCGTAGCACGTTTTCGTCTATAGTTTATTAGCGAATATTTATGGTATTTGTGGAACGAGTTTCACAACGAAATTTACTTCAGAGTGGTAACTTTGGGCTTACATAATAGCGCCTTTAATTTGAACAGGTTTTGAAGGAATACATTTCTACAATTAAATTACGATACAACCCCATTTTTATTCAGTAAATAACAAGAAACGGGTATTGTGCCGAAACGAGTTGTATTCGAATCACTTTAACCACTAGTTTATATAAGCTTCAAAATTAAGCGCCTGTTGCTTTTCTTCGTTAATAGAACGCACGAAGTTGGCACACCGGATATTATTACATCACCGAAACTTTAGACTTTCAGATCAAAATGTACGAAATAAATGTCATTGTGGATAGTAGATCTTTTTATTTGTTTCTATTAGTGAGAAAAGAGCTTTTTAACAATTTTTTAAAAAAAATTTCGTCTACTTCTTTCTTTTTCTTCTTACCGATAATAATATATCCGTATTTTACAAAGAATACAGTAATCCAAAAAGTTTTTAAACTTTATATCATTAACTGTAGATCTAATTATATTGGCAGTTTCCTATTCTTGGCTTTATTTTGATCGGACTAGATAAATTTCTCAAAGATTGTTCTTTTTGTATATAACTACTGTTTCTTTTTATTTTACTGGTCACACATCTTACCGTTAGTTACCGCCTATTTGTTTTTAACATTGGGATACATTTTTTCTTAATCACGTGACCATTTTCTGTTTTACTTCAAAACTATATACTTAGAAATTTCCTGTATTTAAGGCCCCCTAGTGGCTCAGCAGTATGTCTGGGTTCTTACACGCTAAAATCCGGGTTTCGATACCCGTGGTGGGCAGAGCACAGATAGCCCATTGTGTAGCTTTGTGCTTAATTCAAAACAACATGTATATAAGTCTTTGAATACACTCGCAACTTCGTTGATGAACAAATAAAAGTCCAAAAGTTCATCGCTCAATAATTTCTCTAAGAAACTTTCCACTATCACATTTCATTCGTCATCAGGCCTAACAGCTTCAGTGTAGGAATGGATTGATTGTTTAATAAAATCCATCGCATCGTAAGACAGCGTGTGGGGCTGAAATCCGATTTCAGTGACACAAGTGTTGGAGAAGGGTGACACAATCCCTCCGAAGTGGGTGGGGGACAGTCCATTGTTTATTAATTCCCATCTATCGTTATACAGCTAGGTAGACTGAAACATATGGCGTCGAGTATCTCGTCAATGAACATATGTCGCGAGTAAGCATCGACCTGGGAACCACCAAACAGAGTCAAAAACACGAGCTAGTGGATCACGCTACGTAGTAATTTTTAGATTTGTAAAAACATTATAGTGTGTAATGACAATAAAATTTCTAGTGTCAATCTCCTATGCTATAAATCTCAGTAAATACAGATTTGCTTTATAGAATAAAAATACTTCACAAAATCTTATTACATTTTTGTACGATTTCACGATGTCGAATTTTTTTCCCAGAATAATTTAAGTATAATTTCATTGACATTAAATTACCATGAAGATTTATACATTTCTTTAATTCGTGTTAACTGCACCAAAAACTGACCGTCTTATATGCAATTATTGTTACGGTTTTAACAATCTTGTCTTATGAAAACAATTTTAACGTCCCAAAATCTACACTTTAGTTACTTGTATGAATTTTTTTAGCATTTGAATAAAACAAAATCATCACAGCATTGCAATGTTTTGAGACCTAGTTACAAAGGAACTAGTCTGGTGTTTATGTAAATTATAATTTGATGTGTAAATATCTTAAATTGTTTTTTCAATAACCGTATCAAACTGCCAAATACAATTAACGTATTACAGGTATTTTTCCTGTTTTTTTATTTCCTGTGTAGATTTAACAATTAAAATAATAACTCGTGTAAATAGTGTTCTAGATATCTTGTTTCAAAGATATTTAGGCAGTTTAGATATCTGACATTGATTTTTTTTTTAAATAAATCCACCAGGAGACTCAATACATTTCACTGCTTTAGAGATATGTCATGGCCGAGCGCGTTAAGGCGTGCACTCGTAATCCGAGGGTCGCGGGTTCGCGCCCGAGTCGCGCTAAACATGCTCGCCCTCCCAGCCGTGGGGGTGTATAATGTGACGGTCAATCCCACTATTCGTTGGTAAAAGAGTAGCCCAATAGTTGGCGGTGGGTGGTGATGACTAGCTGCCTTCCCTCTAGTCTTACACTGCTAAATTAGGGACGGCTAGCACAGATAGCCCTCGAGTAGCTTTGTGCGAATTTCCAAAAACAAACAAACAAACAAACAGAGATATGTCCAGGTTTATTTATTTCAGGTATTTGAATATTCTAACTACTCTAACGCAAGTAGTTCTTTGTTATGGAATTGCGTTTTATTTAACAAAAGATTATCGTATGGTACTCTAAATGACACGAGTGATGTTATGAATAAATGAAAATGTTTTACTGCCTCAGTGTGTGTTACCAATGTTATTGTTTCGAAACTCTATGATTTATAATATATCGATACATTTCATAGCACTGTATGTGATATCTTAATCTTTCGCTTGCCAGTTTGTGTTTAAGAGATACGAATAATTAATAACCAAATTAGTTTTTATTACGGTTCTTATTTGGATGGAAAACTAAGAAAACAGAAACATCACGTGTTTTATAAAATTACATAAATGCTTTGTGTCACAATTGTCTTATTTCATAAAGTATTCTGTATGGCCTGGTGATAGGGCGCTTGAAACGCAGTCTGCGTGTCTAAGTTTAGAATTTCGTCACCGAATATGATGGTTCCTTTAAGCCGTAAGGGTGTTTATAATGTCACGATTAAACCTGTTCGTGAGAGCAGCCCCAGAGTTAGTGGTGGGTAATATTAAACAGTTGCCTTCACTGTAACCTATCTTCCAAAGTCCTCGAATTGCTTGGGGCACAATTTAAACAAATGTTACTGTTCACAGACTTAAAACCATAAAAGACTAGCTCAAAAACACTGTCATGAATCTATCAAAAATTAATTACGAAATTAAAAAATAAAGCAAAATTTAATATGCATTTTTTTTTATTTTCGGTGCAAACTGTAATATTTTTTCTTAATCTACGTAAATACTATCATCTGTAACATTTTAAATTTCTCTGTGTCAACAAAGTTTCACACTAAGTTAAGAGTATTTCAACGTTGAAATCCGATTCCCTGCAATGAACAGATCACAAATAATCGTGTAGCTTTATGTTAAAATAACTGCAAACCCAGTTGTTCACGTATGGGAAAAAATCAGAGATTTGATTCCCTTCAGTAGACTCGGCAGAGGGGCCAACATGGCTTTGCTATAAGAATGTAAACATATCCAGGAATACTAAATCAAAATATTTACAGGTCTGAATAAAAAAAATTTGCAGGCATCTATAAGTATTCGAGTAACCTAATGAAGGTGGTGGTTTGGCTTAACATCTTCATTCATTAAGTAACCACTCATGTAATATGCACATTTTTGTGATTCATTTATTTTACCATTAAGAATACTTCCAAGTCAATTATAAACTCGCGTCATGTAACCAACAAAATGTATTTAATGTACATCTAATTGTATCCTGGTTTGTTTGTTTTTTTGCTTTTTACACAAGTTGGAAAGAAATGTTTTTTCTAGCTTGATGTCAATAGACATCATTGTTCAGATAGAACCTTTATCAGCATGCCATGAAATATAAGGTCAACCCCCTACATGAATTTAAAACAGCAAATCAAGTCAATAATTTAAAATTTATGCTGGGTAACCATTTTTATCGTTTTGTAGAAATGTCCAGACTTCTGGGACAAAAATCTAGGAGAAAGTGACATACCAGAGTATCCCTTCAATAAAATGGCTAGCTCATTTATGATGTGCGTAAATATGGAGTGAATTATGTATATCAACTGTCCATATGAGCATCAGCACTTTAAATTATAAAGGCATAAACAAGAACGATAAAAATGAAACTTCAATATATGTTCTTAGAACTGTGTAGATCTGGTATTTAATAAAAGGCTTATTGGACAGTGACTTGAATTAACCCTCTTAAATGCCATTTTATTTCTTTATCACGCTGAGTATTTTCTCACAATCTGAACTCTATTAAAACTCAAATTTAAAAAGTTCATATATAAATATTGATGTCCTCATTGTGAGAGACCTTATATCGTTCATTTAAAAGACAGATTTGAAAAAACTCTCTCAAAAAGAATGGTCAACATATTGTCATTTGTACAACATGCACAGAACTGTTATACTCCAGTTCACAGCAGTTTGTTTTCTTTTGTTAATTCAGTTTACTGTATTTTAATTTTGTCAGTACTATTTAGAATCAAGTAACATTGGTTACTATATGACTGCTAAAAATCATAAAATAAAATTATTAAATTTGTTTTATACCTTAAAATCAATGTTATACATACTGCTTTATGTGTACGCAACAGAAAAATTAACAAATAGCACGAAACAGTTGGGTTTTTATTGGGAAGCTACAAAAACTACAGGCAAAAGTCAGATAACATTCAAACTACAAATGAAGTAACAATGCCAGTGTGCAATAAGAATAGAAGCATTTGTTAAGAACTACTTTAAATAAATAGCACCCTGTTGGAGTTAATGATAACATATTACTGAAAAAATTGTCTAATCACTGATGGAAAATTATCCTGAACATTAGTGCAAGAATAGTTTATTAGTTATGGTACCAACACAACACACAAAGATTTAAAAAAAACTTTTCTCTTTTTGAACTACCTTAAAATATTTGTTTATAAAAGTTACTGGTAATGTAACTTGAGTTCCTTATCTTATCAGAGTATGATTTGGGAATATGCAAGTTTAAATAGTTTCCTTGTTACTCGGAATATGGACCAAAAAAAAAAAAAAATTCAACTACAGAATGAAAACATTTATATTACCTTTAAAGAATACGAGAAACAGGTTAATAAACCAAAACTGAAATTTAGATTTATAAAAATAATGGTAAATAACTGAATTTTTTAAAAGACTACTAATACAATAATTACGTAGTTTCCTTGTTTTCTTTTAGCCATAAATCCACGTTAAAAGTTAGATCGTCTAGATACTATAACAGAACTACATATGTACTACCTCACCCAGATCTTATGACGTAATAACTAAATTACTTTATGTTACATGTTCTTTATCCTAGGTTTCAAAACATAACTATAAGCTGTATCTTTCATCGATATTCCATAATAGACTAGATATGGCATCCGCATTTTATTCCTATTTATCTATACATGCTAGTCGGGCGCCATCTTACTTGCGATCATTAGTCTTTTCGATTCAGTTGAAAACGAAAATAAACTACCAGCCGTGGGGGTGTATAATGTGACGGTCAATCCCACTATTCGTTGGTAAAAGAGTAGCCCAAGAGTTGGTGGTGGGTGGTGATGACTAGCTGCCTTCCCTCTAGTCTTACACTGCAAAATTAGGGACGGCTAGCACAGATAGCCCTCGAGTAGCTTTGTGCGAAATTCCAAAAACAAACAAACAAAATGTCAGTTTTACAGGGACAGGGGTGACGAATGCAAAGAAAGCCGTCGCTAACTGTGGATATAACATATTATAGTGGGTATAGTGTGCATATTTTCTAAATATACAATGTTTTAAAACAAAAAATTATTAATATTGCACTTTCGCGTAGCACGTAAAATTAGGTCTGTATAATATATTAAATATATAAAGAAAAAAGTTTGTTAAGACAACTTGTCGTAAATATATTTAGTTCATTTGCAAATTAATATTAAAATATTTATGATATTTTTTAAATTTCTGACTATATTTACGATAAGTTGTCTGTTTTTATTCTTTGAAATTTGATGTTTGTTAGGCCTTCCAATTCGTGAGGAAGTAAAGCTGGAAATGCGGATAGCTAAGACAACAATTGGTATTTTAGTACAAGAATAATGGCTTCTCAGTTTGTTTACACATTTGTTTAACCTCTGGTTTGATCTTTAAATTTAAACATACTTGATATTACCATCGATAATATTATATTATTATTGTTTAATGTAGTATGGTGCAGTGTAACGTGCTAATCGCATATCTCCATTGGCCTGACTAATTGTACTCTGTTCTAATGTCATTCCCTGTAGTGAATGAATATAATTGTGGAATGTGGATTACTTCTTTGTGTAATTAATTTTATGACGACGAACCCACTTTACGACACTAAAGTTTGAAAACAACTTGAATGAGTAACGAATAAAACTTTTTAGCCTATTCAAGGTAACTAAACTTTTACAAGTATAACGTTGCAACACGTTACAAGTTGTATTTCTTAACTTGATTTAAATCTTGGACAGTATCCTTTTCAGGATTATTTTTATGTTGTATAAAATCTAATACGTCCTACAAGATATATTATCACGATCCTACATAGGGTGCAATTAGTCCTTCAGGTTTTTATAAAAGTTACGTCTTGAATATGATGAATTAGTTGTGAAGTACTACTAAAGTAGGCCATACTTGTTTATAAAGCAAATGATGTTATTGTATTTAATATGTATTGGGGCAAAGAATTGACCAGTTATTGTATTCTCATTTTTAAAAATGTCTAAGTGAAAATATGGCTGTTGTTGTTCTTTTTAAAATTGTAAATATAAAATGGATATAACCAGATAGTAAGGAGCTCAAACCATATTTTTGCTGCTTTACATTATTGTTGTTGTTATTAATTGATTGGCTAACGTCTTCTCAAAGCAATTTCTAACGTTTCTGCGTATTGTTTGATAGTTAGGGCGTTCGACACCCAGTCTGAGTGTCGCGAGTTCGAATCCCTACCAAACATGCTCACTCCTTTCACTTGTGGTGTTATAATTGACGGTAAATCACACTCTTCATTGATAAAAAGTAGCCCAAGAGTTGGCGATAAGTAGTGATGACTAGGTGTCTTCAACAAACAATAGTATATGTATTCCCAAAGGCAAAGCGGTAAGTCTTCATGCCTACAACATTAAAACCGAGTTTCGATACCTGTGATGGGCAGAGCACAGATAGCCTATTTCATAGTTTTGCGATTAACAACGAAGGAACAAAAAATACTATATATATACACAATGAATTAAGTTACACAAAGTAGCAAACAACATATCCCATAAATTCGCTCACTAAAGCAAAAAACAAACTTTAATTAGGGTATAATAGTGTATGGGTGTGTTTTTCTTATAGCAACGCCACATTAAGCTATCTGCTGAGTCTACAGAGAGAAATCGAACCTCTGATATTAACTTTGTAAATCCGAAGACTTAACGCTGTACCAGCAGGGGGCTAGGGGTTTGTTTGTTTTGGAATTTCGCACAAAGCAACTCCAGGGCTATCTGTGCTAGCCGTTCCTAATTTAGCAGTGTAAGAGTAGAGGGAAGGCAGCTAGTCATCACCACTCACCGCCAACTCTTTTACCAATGAATAGTGGGATTGACCGTCACATTATAACGCCCCGACGGCTGGCAGGCCGAGCAAGTTTGACACGACGCGGGCGCGAACCCGCGACCCTTAGATTACGAGTCGCACGCCTTACGCGCTAGGCCATGCCGGGCCGGGGCTAGGGGGTAACAGAAGGGTAGAAATATTCCAACTTAATAGCAGGTTATAGTACATCAACAATCAGAAACTATTATCTTAATGCAAAAAAACAAAAAAGAGAAGTACAATAACAAAGAGGGAAACAGAATGTATAAACACTATAAAACTTGAATACGAAAAGAGAAATAAGTATCAGAATGTCAAGGGCAATGGAAAAACTAACATTATTTTAAAAAAGTATTATAACGCATTTATTTAAAAAAACTATTAATTTTTATGTTTCGTTAGGTCTTCATCTGTTTGTCATTTTAAATAATTTATGTGAAGCGCCAACTCACTAATGAATATTTACACTACCTAATTTTCATTTGTGAATAATAAATTTAATTTGTATAGAAGTAATAAAAGCTACAGTAAATTAAGACTAAAACAGAAATGAAATTATTCAGATTGAAAGGAAACATTGTATTACATGGTCAACCAAACTCTTAAGTGTAAGAAGCGAACAACAATTATATTTCGCAGACAAGCACACCGATGTTTAATGTAAGAATGCTAACTTGCTGGCCTGCCAGTTTTTGGAATGATAGTAAAGTTAATTCAGGTGAGGTAATACTAATAAATTATCTTATTCGCTTCGTAAGAGTTGTCGTTCACCAAAACTAATGATATGTATATATATATAGGCTTAGACCACTACAGTATATATCGTATCTCAGCTACGCTGGTATTGGCAAAACGTCTTATAAGCACCAAATACATATTGTAATTAATATAATAAACTATTATCTTTTACTTTCACCCATGGATTCGTAAAATATGCAGAGAGAAGAGACGCGACGTATCTTAAGCACTCGCCCTACCAAAATGGCGGTTTCGTAGCACGTTTTCGTCTATAGTTTATTAGCGAATATTTATGGTATTTGTGGAACGAGTTTCACAACGAAATTTACTTCAGAGTGGTAACTTTGGGCTTACATAATAGCGCCTTTAATTTGAACAGGTTTTGAAGGAATACATTTCTACAATTAAATTACGATACAACCCCATTTTTATTCAGTAAATAACAAGAAACGGGTATTGTGCCGAAACGAGTTGTATTCGAATCACTTTAACCACTAGTTTATATAAGCTTCAAAATTAAGCGCCTGTTGCTTTTCTTCGTTAATAGAACGCACGAAGTTGGCACACCGGATATTATTACATCACCGAAACTTTAGACTTTCAGATCAAAATGTACGAAATAAATGTCATTGTGGATAGTAGATCTTTTTATTTGTTTCTATTAGTGAGAAAAGAGCTTTTTAACAATTTTTTAAAAAAAATTTCGTCTACTTCTTTCTTTTTCTTCTTACCGATAATAATATATCCGTATTTTACAAAGAATACAGTAATCCAAAAAGTTTTTAAACTTTATATCATTAACTGTAGATCTAATTATATTGGCAGTTTCCTATTCTTGGCTTTATTTTGATCGGACTAGATAAATTTCTCAAAGATTGTTCTTTTTGTATATAACTACTGTTTCTTTTTATTTTACTGGTCACACATCTTACCGTTAGTTACCGCCTATTTGTTTTTAACATTGGGATACATTTTTTCTTAATCACGTGACCATTTTCTGTTTTACTTCAAAACTATATACTTAGAAATTTCCTGTATTTAAGGCCCCCTAGTGGCTCAGCAGTATGTCTGGGTTCTTACACGCTAAAATCCGGGTTTCGATACCCGTGGTGGGCAGAGCACAGATAGCCCATTGTGTAGCTTTGTGCTTAATTCAAAACAACATGTATATAAGTCTTTGAATACACTCGCAACTTCGTTGATGAACAAATAAAAGTCCAAAAGTTCATCGCTCAATAATTTCTCTAAGAAACTTTCCACTATCACATTTCATTCGTCATCAGGCCTAACAGCTTCAGTGTAGGAATGGATTGATTGTTTAATAAAATCCATCGCATCGTAAGACAGCGTGTGGGGCTGAAATCCGATTTCAGTGACACAAGTGTTGGAGAAGGGTGACACAATCCCTCCGAAGTGGGTGGGGGACAGTCCATTGTTTATTAATTCCCATCTATCGTTATACAGCTAGGTAGACTGAAACATATGGCGTCGAGTATCTCGTCAATGAACATATGTCGCGAGTAAGCATCGACCTGGGAACCACCAAACAGAGTCAAAAACACGAGCTAGTGGATCACGCTACGTAGTAATTTTTAGATTTGTAAAAACATTATAGTGTGTAATGACAATAAAATTTCTAGTGTCAATCTCCTATGCTATAAATCTCAGTAAATACAGATTTGCTTTATAGAATAAAAATACTTCACAAAATCTTATTACATTTTTGTACGATTTCACGATGTCGAATTTTTTTCCCAGAATAATTTAAGTATAATTTCATTGACATTAAATTACCATGAAGATTTATACATTTCTTTAATTCGTGTTAACTGCACCAAAAACTGACCGTCTTATATGCAATTATTGTTACGGTTTTAACAATCTTGTCTTATGAAAACAATTTTAACGTCCCAAAATCTACACTTTAGTTACTTGTATGAATTTTTTTAGCATTTGAATAAAACAAAATCATCACAGCATTGCAATGTTTTGAGACCTAGTTACAAAGGAACTAGTCTGGTGTTTATGTAAATTATAATTTGATGTGTAAATATCTTAAATTGTTTTTTCAATAACCGTATCAAACTGCCAAATACAATTAACGTATTACAGGTATTTTTCCTGTTTTTTTATTTCCTGTGTAGATTTAACAATTAAAATAATAACTCGTGTAAATAGTGTTCTAGATATCTTGTTTCAAAGATATTTAGGCAGTTTAGATATCTGACATTGATTTTTTTTTTAAATAAATCCACCAGGAGACTCAATACATTTCACTGCTTTAGAGATATGTCATGGCCGAGCGCGTTAAGGCGTGCACTCGTAATCCGAGGGTCGCGGGTTCGCGCCCGAGTCGCGCTAAACATGCTCGCCCTCCCAGCCGTGGGGGTGTATAATGTGACGGTCAATCCCACTATTCGTTGGTAAAAGAGTAGCCCAATAGTTGGCGGTGGGTGGTGATGACTAGCTGCCTTCCCTCTAGTCTTACACTGCTAAATTAGGGACGGCTAGCACAGATAGCCCTCGAGTAGCTTTGTGCGAATTTCCAAAAACAAACAAACAAACAAACAGAGATATGTCCAGGTTTATTTATTTCAGGTATTTGAATATTCTAACTACTCTAACGCAAGTAGTTCTTTGTTATGGAATTGCGTTTTATTTAACAAAAGATTATCGTATGGTACTCTAAATGACACGAGTGATGTTATGAATAAATGAAAATGTTTTACTGCCTCAGTGTGTGTTACCAATGTTATTGTTTCGAAACTCTATGATTTATAATATATCGATACATTTCATAGCACTGTATGTGATATCTTAATCTTTCGCTTGCCAGTTTGTGTTTAAGAGATACGAATAATTAATAACCAAATTAGTTTTTATTACGGTTCTTATTTGGATGGAAAACTAAGAAAACAGAAACATCACGTGTTTTATAAAATTACATAAATGCTTTGTGTCACAATGGTCTTATTTCATAAAGTATTCTGTATGGCCTGGTGATAGGGCGCTTGAAACGCAGTCTGCGTGTCTAAGTTTGGAATTTCGTCACCGAATATGATGGTTCCTTTAAGCCGTAAGGGTGTTTATAATGTCACGATTAAACCTGTTCGTGAGAGCAGCCCCAGAGTTAGTGGTGGGTAATATTAAACAGTTGCTTTCACTGTAACCTATCTTCCAAAGTCCTCGAATTGCTTGGGGCACAATTTAAACAAATGTTACTGTTCACAGACTTAAAACCATAAAAGACTAGCTCAAAAACACTGTCATGAATCTATCAAAAATTAATTACGAAATTAAAAAATAAAGCAAAATTTAATATGCATTTTTTTTTATTTTCGGTGCAAACTGTAATATTTTTTCTTAATCTACGTAAATACTATCATCTGTAACATTTTAAATTTCTCTGTGTCAACAAAGTTTCACACTAAGTTCAGAGTATTTCAACGTTGAAATCCGATTCCCTGCAATGAACAGATCACAAATAATCGTGTAGCTTTATGTTAAAATAACTGCAAACCCAGTTGTTCACGTATGGGAAAAAATCAGAGATTTGATTCCCTTCAGTAGACTCGGCAGAGGGGCCAACATGGCTTTGCTATAAGAATGTAAACATATATAGGAATACTAAATCAAAATATTTACAGGTCTGAATAAAAAAAAAATTGCAGGCATCTATAAGTATTCGAGTAACCTAATGAAGGTGGTGGTTTGGCTTAACATCTTCATTAAGTAACCACTCATGTAATATGCACATTTTTGTGATTCATTTATTTTACCATTAAGAATACTTCCAAGTCAATTATAAACTCGCGTCATGTAACCAACAAAATGTATTTAATGTACATCTAATTGTATCCTGGTTTGTTTGTTTTTGCTTTTTACACAAGTTGGAAAGAACTGTTTTTTCTAGCTTGATGTCAATAGACATCATTGTTCAGATAGAACCTTTATCAGCATGCCATGAAATATAAGCTCAACCCCCTACATGAATTTAAAACAGCAAATCAAGTCAATAATTTAAAATTTATGCTGGGTGAACATTTTTATCGTTTTGTACAAATGTCCAGACTTCTGGGACAAAAATCTAGGAGAAAGTGACATACCAGAGTATCCCTTCAATAAAATGGCTAGCTCATTTATGATGTGCGTAAATATGGAGTGAATTATGTATATCAACTGTCCATATGAGCATCAGCACTTTAAATTATAAAGGCATAAACAAGAACGATAAAAATGAAACTTCAATATATGTTCTTAGAACTGTGTAGATCTGGTATTTAATAAAAGGCTTATTGGACAGTGACTTGAATTAACCCTCTTAAATGCCATTTTATTTCTTTATCACGCTGAGTATTTTCTCACAATCTGAACTCTATTAAAACTCAAATTTAAAAAGTTCATATATAAATATTGATGTCCTCATTGTGAGAGACCTTATATCGTTCATTTAAAAGACAGATTTGAAAAAACTCTCTCAAAAAGAATGGTCAACATATTGTCATTTGTACAACATGCACAGAACTGTTATACTCCAGTTCACAGCAGTTTGTTTTCTTTTGTTAATTCAGTTTACTGTATTTTAATTTTGTCAGTACTATTTAGAATCAAGTAACATTGGTTACTATATGACTGCTAAAAATCATAAAATAAAATTATTAAATTTGTTTTATACCTTAAAATCAATGTTATACATACTGCTTTATGTGTACGCAACAGAAAAATTAACAAATAGCACGAAACAGTTGGGTTTTTATTGGGAAGCTACAAAAACTACAGGCAAAAGTCAGATAACATTCAAACTACAAATGAAGTAACAATGCCAGTGTGCAATAAGAATAGAAGCATTTGTTAAGAACTACTTTAAATAAATAGCACCCTGTTGGAGTTAATGATAACATATTACTGAAAAAATTGTCTAATCACTGATGGAAAATTATCCTGAACATTAGTGCAAGAATAGTTTATTAGTTATGGTACCAACACAACACACAAAGATTTAAAAAAAACTTTTCTCTTTTTGAACTACCTTAAAATATTTGTTTATAAAAGTTACTGGTAATGTAACTTGAGTTCCTTATCTTATCAGAGTATGATTTGGGAATATGCAAGTTTAAATAGTTTCCTTGTTACTCGGAATATGGACCAAAAAAAAAAAAAAATTCAACTACAGAATGAAAACATTTATATTACCTTTAAAGAATACGAGAAACAGGTTAATAAACCAAAACTGAAATTTAGATTTAGAAAAAAAAAGACTGCAGGATAAAAAAAGGTTTATTTGTCTTGTTCAACGAACAGTAGCAACCTGCAAATAGAAATAAACACATTAACAATACATGCCAGACAGCATGAAAACAAAGTACTAGAAATGTTTACATAACTACAGCCATTTAAAAAAATATTAATGCTAACATCTCATACTTTAAACTAAATAGAATCTGCAACAACCAATATCCTACAGGTAGAATGTATCAAATATTTTACAAGGTGTGCACTATCCTTTCAAACTACACATTCATAACAAACTTATTAAAGATTGATCTGGAAAATATCAATTACTGTCTCTAAGCAGCCACCACAAGAGCATCTTTTAAACATGTTCTTATGCAAACATTTTCTTACAATTACAAGCATTTAGTTTTTGCTGAAAATTAAAAGTCTACAAATGATGTAGCATCATTGCATCAAATTTTTATTATAAATTCATCTTTGTCTCAAACTATATACATCTTGCAAGATGCTAAAGGTTTTTGAATTACAACTTTTACCAAACCTCTAGAACTGTCTACATGAATAAAACAACTTCCTGGAGGGTAAAAATACTGTAACTGTGTTGGAGTTTTATTAAATGTAATAACCTTCTTCCAGATCAAGTCATTCATCTGTGTAAATGATTTGTAAGCTAAGATTTACACTAAACTTCAACCAGAAAATGGAACTGGGATCTAACAACAGTATATATTAATGACACCCATAGACACAAAGTGAAGAGAATTAAAGGGGAAAACTCCAAAAGTAACAAAGGTTTTTTTAATTAAAACTTGCATGTCACAAATAATTTTTGCTAACTTTATTGTCACTGCTTACTATTAACAGAAGACCTGCAGAAATTTGAAGATAAACGTTTTAGTATTTTAACTTGACCTCCATACTATAAGCTCTCTTCTACCATCATAAAGTACAAATACTAATACACTAAAGCATACAAAAACAAATCTTATGTTTGGTCTTGGCTGCTCAGCTTGCTTGCATTAATCATTCAGATCAGAAGGTGTCCTAAGTTTTATCATCATCACAGCCACTAGATGGATTGCAAGACATTATAATAAACCATACTACAAGGAAGTGTGGATTCAACAATTACACTGCCAGCACAGAAGTGTAGGTCAATCTTTAAAAATGGTCAGTGATAAACTTCAATTTTAATCCTTTCACGAATACAGCAAACTACTTACAATATCATCTATCTTCAAGATGCTTCGTACGGTCTCTGCAGCTAGTGTAACTGCACTAGTCGACACCAGCAGTGGTTGAATAACGTTCTCCTGCAGGATGTTTGTTACAGCTCCCTGGAACAAATGGAATGTTCCGTGTAAATACATTAATAACAAAAGTAATTAAAATATTTATGTGATTTTTATACCCAATGTCTGCGGAGAATTAAATATATATTTTGGATGGTCATTTACATAATAAAAAAAAATTTCTCGAGTGTTTATCTACTGAAGGTAATAGGTGACCTTAGGTTCACAATACTTTCATTTTTGTGAAAAAAATACACAACTAAAGAAAAATTTCAGATTTACAAACACCTTTCATGGGCGGTAGACCAATATTACTCTAACCCGTAATAATTACCAATATACAATTTATTCTTTTTACTGAAGAAGCCATATCAAATATCACAACGTCTAAAATGTTTTGCAATACTTCACTGTATTGACGTATACAAATCCAACAGTTTCAGTGAACTTCACTGTAGTAAATTTTATTAACGACTGCTTATCCATCACTTCTACATGAATACAATACATAGACCAATTCTTCAGGAAGTTCTTTTGATGATAATTTTGAACTCATGGTGTGTATTAATCAAATGAATCAACTCTTTCTAAAACCTAAATTTCAAATTTTACCTCACAATTTCCTTGAACTTCGAAGAAAAAACACAATTCACACAATGTACTACAAGTGGGAAAAACACAAACATTTATATTAATATTTAAAATAATAATTTATTAAAAACAAATACGAACAAAACCTACAAGCTCAAATAAAGTGGATATATGTTTTCCATACCCACCCAATTCCTAACCCTAATACTAATATTGCACTGATAATACAATTAATGAATTATCAAGTATGAGTAACGTTATTAAATTGTTAGTACAGAGGGTTTTCTATTTGTGGTCTTGTATTCAAATGTACACCTAAATTTTCTTAACCAATAAATAACAATAAAAAATAACTGGTTATATCCAACTTGCATTATAACATGCAACATTTGAACTTACTGTAGCACAAATAAATTTATCATTAAGAGATTAAAAGTTATCAGGAAACATTTTAAAAAGTGAATATCTATAATTAATAAAAATTACTCTTGTATGTACAGCTTATCTGTTTCAATTACCAAATGATTTTCAAAAGTCTTCTATTCCTTAACCCTGTGGTCACTGTTCTTACAAATGTTTATGGGTTGTCATTCAATTAACTGGTCATTTCCTATCAATAATTAAAAGCGGTCAGATAAGAATTAATATTTACTCACACCTCTGCAGTATTTTAACCTGTTAACTGACTTTAAAACCACTCACTTTTCTAACATTTATTCCAGAAGTTTTTTCACCCTGAGCATGCCGATTCCTCAGTTCGGTAACTGTACTTATGGGATTTAGGCCAGCATTCTCAGCTAGTGTGTATGGGATAATTTCTAAAGCTTCAGCAAAAGCACGGTAACAGTAAGCCTCCATTCCTGTTAAGCTGCGTGCGTGTTCTGAAAGTCGTAGTGAGAGTTCTATCTCAGGTGCTCCCCCACCAGCAATCAAAGCCCTTGAATAAAATTTATTGTTAACAAAACTACTAAATACATTTTTCAAAATTTCCTGAATATTTTATTTTTCAGGAAAATAGATGCGATTTCTTTTACATTTCCAAATGTTTGAGATAAAAAACCTAATTATAAAGCATGCTGGCAATTCAGTTTAAAAACATGGTAAATTAAAAATAATTTTTCACAGCTATCAAATTTGAGAGAATTTATTATCCTGCACCTTTTCTTCACCAAACAGCGAATAACACAGAGGGCATCATGGATGGATCGTTCAGCCTCTTCGAGTACCAGTTTGTTTGACCCTCGCAGGAAAATTGAGACAGTTTTGCCAGGATTTGCTACTCCTGTGATCTGTTTGTTTAGAACAATATTAAATGGTCACCAGTTTGCGATATATAATAAAATGCAGTTAATTGAAAGATCATTTTAACTTCACTGAAATCTCTCCATGTTACTTAAAATAAGAACACTGTTGCAAAATTAAATGAAGTTTTTGGAAAGAATCTTCTGATCTCAAAATCTTACTTTAATGTGATCATCAAAAGTAAAAGAAAAGTATCATAACAGAGGACATATTTCACCTATTTAACAATAGTTGGAACAATTAAAAAACATTAGCACTGAACATCTTACAAATTAAAATTTTAAAACTCGTGTCATGATAAAATAACACTGGTTTAAATATGCATTACATAACATGTGGTAAAAAAGTTAAGGGAAGTAATTTACAAGAATCAGTTTTCAAATACACATTCTCTTAATAAATAAATAAATATCAAAACACTATAAAATGATATGACCTTAACGAAGTCACTGAAATATTCAGTCAGTAACACAAAAAGCAGAGAAGCCAACAATTTCAAATGACTGTGCATAATGATTGTAGACAGAGCCCTTTATCATTTGTGGCTACTAGGCCTGACCAATGTCTCTAAGCTGTTTATTATTATATTATTGTAACTATTATTATTTATTACTGCTATAGATTGCTTATTTATGACTGTTTTGTGTATATAATAAATAAATTTAAAAATTATTTTGAAATTATGTCTTATTTACTTCAGAGTAACAAACATACTGGTAAAACAATATTATACATGCACAAACAGTAAGCAGAAAGAGCCTTTGTGTAAGGACCAGTTTATATCATGTTTGTGTAAGGACCAGTTTATATCATGTTTGTGTAAGGACCAGTTTATATCATGTTTGTGTAAGGACCAGTTTATATCATGTTTGTGTAAGGACCAGTTTATATCATGTTTGTGTAAGGACCAGTTTACATCATGTTTGTGTAAGGACCAGTTTACATCATGTTTGTGTAAGGACCAGTTTATATCATGTTTGTGTAAGGACCAGTTTATATCATGTTTGTGTAAGGACCAGTTTATATCATGTTTGTGTAAGGACCAGTTTATATCATGTTTGTGTAAGGACCAGTTTATATCATGTTTGTGTAAGGACCAGTTTATATCATGTTTGTGTAAGGACCAGTTTATATCATGTTTATGACACTTATTGTAATAGTTTTACAGCTCTTGCAGCCTTTGCTTTCATTAGAAAGTCTCCGCATGGTCGGGAGTTATAACAACATTGTCCATTTGACTGCATACACATCTTGTGTGTTATAATACTGCTCAAAACTGAGGTGTTCAAGTTTGGTCTGAACTTGCTTTTGTTTTAGTCACTAAACTAAATATCATTTCACTGTAAGCATTAGGATGGAAGATTGTAAGAATTCCAAGCATAACCTACACAGAATGTCATACTTCTGGTTGCCATTTCTATCCTTAACTGTAGACAGCTGAACACAAAACCTGTCAACATTCACCTGAAGGACAGTTTCTGAGAAAGTATTAATTTGATAGTTCAAATATTGCCCTTCCTACTTGTCAATAGTGTTGTTTTTTTGTTTTGTGCTCACGTGTATTGACAAGGACAGGATACCTGTCTGTGAAAAAGCATAGAGAAGAGAAATCTTTGCTGACTTTCAGTTTTGGATCAGCAATCTCTGTGTGAATCAGAAGTTCATCATTCAGAGAGAAATGTTTCATCATGTAATTTGTAGCTACAATATAGTATTTCTTGACACTGGTGTAGAAGCTGACCAAGTCCAGGTCCTTTTCATATTTAACAATGTATTCCTTGGCAGCATTTCCAATAGAAACTGCCTCATCAGATTTGTGTAAGGATTCATTGTTGAAGTCAATGTTGCCTTCAAGATATTCTGGCTTGATATATCTGACTAGTATATTTTAACTTGTGAAATCAGAGCTCTGTGTATAATGTGCATGCAAGGTTCTTCTCTTTGCAATATCAAATTGGCTTGCTCAAATCGAGGAATTGCAAACTGAAGAAAAAGACAAAATAACAAGTTCATTTTGTTGTCCAAGAAAACTGTTAACTTATCTAACTTGCTCTGTGCACAACTTTTCTTGGTTACTTCCTTGCTAGCTTTCATTTTATTCTCTTTTTTCACTGATTGTCTCAACTTTAGTTCAAGGTCAGACTGCCTAAACATATAGAGTTATATCAAATGTTTCTTTGTCTAGTTTTGGAGACTGTTGTCTTGTGTCCATACATGGCTGAGAGGGTATCCTGACTGTTAAAATCTTGCTACCTGACTGAGCTGCATGTTTAGATCCTTTTGAATCTCATTTTTCCATTTCACAGTGAAAATACTTCTTCAATGACTTCCACATGTCCAATATTCTGTTGAGGCACACCCCAAGTGATAGCCATCTAGTGTTAACAAGTTGTAGAATTTTTGTTTCTTTGTCATACAAACCTTGAAACTCTTAAATGTTGTTTTCTGCCGACACTTTTGTGCAGAAAATAGTAGATATCTATCAATATATCAGAAACTGGACAGGGCAATTCTCTGGAAGCTTTCTGGACAGCAATATTCATGAGGTGACAGACACAGCCCATGAAGTAAATGCTAGGCTGTTGTCTTGAGATGTGTCCCATCACACCTTTACCTGTACCAGACATAACTGAGACATTGTCTGAAGAAAAACTAAGACAATTTTCCCACAAATTTTCCTCTTTGTCAGTTCGTGGTCCAAAAGCTTGAAAATATTCTCTCCTGTTGAAGCTTCTTTCTATTCCACCATTGTCAAAAGAGAACAAAAAATTTCTCCAACCAAAGAGTCAAGATATCATACAACTACTGGATACAGTTTTATGTCATCCATGTCTGTGGATCCATCTGTGGCTAAACTGTAAACAGTTAGTAAGTATACTTGAAATCATTTTGTCATCTTCACAACCCAACATTTGTTCAATGGCTGTAGTTTTGGTTCTATCACAGCCATATATTTTCTCTATATCAGACTCTGGGAATATTTTCCTGAATAGATGTCCTGCATGATCAGCTATAGCTAGAGGTAAATTATGAGCAATGATGAATTGCGTGAACATCACTTCTGCATTGATGGTTTCATATTCTGAATTATTACTCATGTCATTTTCTGCATTGTTTTTGTCTTTGCCTGAGCCTTTTGTTGGTCAGATACCGATTTTGTATGTCTGGAACAATCTTTCATCCTGCCATGCACCACAGAAAAATCGGTGTGACAAACTGTACAAAATGCCTGACTGTCACTGACTTTTGATGCAATGACTGGATATTTTGCACTATACTCTTTCCTAAATTTTTGGTTTACAGTTATAGTCCTTTTAGATTTGCCAGAAACAAGACAATCTGGTGAACAAGACCTCTTTTTTCCATCTTGTGAATGATCTATGCCTCTAAGAAAACGAGAAATGCCCATCTATGAGAGTGCTGATTGGCTGACAAGCACTGATGATGTTACTATGGATTCCCTCACGTACCCAGTATGGAGAAGCACTGCATTCAAACTATTGGTAGATGTCGAAGATACAAATATTTTTTATTATTTCAAGCACAGACATGATTATCGCAAGCAGCCATTAGGACTACGTCTTATTTATTATCACAATTTATTTGTATATCACTAGAAATTTTTTCACCCCTTTCAAGCCCTGGGGGAACAATTTATCACTTTATTGTATAGGCCTATATAATATATAATAATCTGGGAGTTGTAACAAGTCATAATATTTGTCTGTATAAGCATACAGTTGTTATGTATACACCAAAACCGTAATGATTATGCTCAAATCATAAAGGTTGGCATCTCTGCAAAAGGTGTTGTAATAAGTGATAAATCATAATACAGGACTAATGTGCATCACATCAGAAAAACTTGCATAACTGACTGTCAGTATAGTCATGATGCAATTCGGGAAGTTAACAGTGAAGTTTCAGTTTTGTTCAAAGTTATTAATATGTATTCAAGCACTTTTGCTGTTACTAACATAACACCTCCTCTCAGTGGACTGCCCACTTTCGTACCACCTTAATTTATAACAAAGTACTCTTACCTTAACAAACTTTGACCCACCAGCATATATTTCTTCCACTAAATCAGCAGACCCTAAAGCTTCAGGTACAAAATGATCCAGACTAGCAATTGGTTTACAAACGAGACTCTGAAAACATTTTTAAAGAAATCATGTTGAATAAATATTATTCAAGGTAACAAAATGATTCAAATTTGTAACTTTCATATCAGATTTGAAATTATAAATAAATAAACCAAGTTGTAACACAAACTTTTTAGTTAATATTTAAACAAATATAAATATTTAAATATACTTGCACACACTGTCAGAAAACAACAAGCCTTCCAAGCTTATAACTATGCTAAATGGAAATGTTCTCAAAACTAAAACTGATCATTTCTATCACTATTTCCCTCAACCACAGTTGAAGACTGCCTGGAATAGGAATTGCCTGTTTTAACTTCTTGCACCACTATACAGTAGTATGTTTGTCAAGTCACTAAACACTCAAATAGTGACACATAATGCCTACTTAACCTTAAAACTTGTATTGGCATGACCTCAGTAAAAAGTGCACAACCATGAATCATGAGAAAAATTATGCAACTCCACAGTCTGACATGTGAACTTCAAATGCAAATAAAAATATTTGTTACACTTAATTTTGTATTTATTTTGTCTTGAAATAAAACACATTCAGGGACTCTATGGAAGTACCTCTAGTGTACATACATTTATATTTAAATACTCAAATAAGCTTTAATTAGATATAGCTCACTATGAAGTAAAACAGTGTGCAATAGTTTTGTTTTCAGTTCTGTAAAAATTAATGGCCAGTTTTATTCTTCCAGATACTTAAATAAAGGTGAAAATCAACCACAGATCCATAGACAGTTTAGTCCCTGATTATATTACATAAAGCCTTTCAACTACTAACACACAACATCTTAAAATATTCAATTTAATTCACAAAAGTTTCTAAGAGGTTAAAACTATATTTTCATACTTATTTTTCAGTATAAACACACATTATGTGGTTAGCTACACACTTTATTACTAGCATTTAAAATGCACATCAAAACCTGCACTAGAACCATTTTTCACTAAACAATTTACTCAGCTCCTAGATTACCATCACATAACATTAACATGTAATTTTAATTTTTGATATGTGACATAGCCAAGAGCAAACAAATTTTTATGCAATAAAAATTACAAAATTTCAGCTGTTCAGATGCATTTTTCTTCCATAAATTAAGCCACTCAGTTTGCTTGCAACAATCACTTAAGATCATAAGGTGTCCTAAGTTTTATCATCATAGCAGCTTTCAATTAATGGTATCCAGTCTGGTTGCCTTTAATCTTAATTTGCTAAAAACTAATTATTTTAGAGCTTCCTTTAAAAAAGGTTTATAAATAACCTGAAGAACTACAACAATAAAACACAAATAGTGAAAAAAAAGGAGAAAAATATCACATGTACCTTGCAGACAAATTCAATATCTTCTCTTTCAATGTCTTTCACAACCAAAATCTTCATTTTGGCCAAGAAATGAAGTGCTAGATCACTGACAGCATCCCTACAAAATAAACAATGTGAAACAAATATGAAGTTTCCAAAACACAAAGACTACTCTGTCAAAACTTATAGTGAAAGTCAGTGTTCAGCTAACAAGATGAGCTGTTTTTTTTCCTCTCCAAAAATCAACTGAGACACTTGAGTTTGATAGCTAAAGTAATGGTTCTGAATGAAAGACTCAACATGACCAACAACCTAATATGCAACAAGTTTTAACTAATTATACAATGAATATCATCCACAAATTCTAGTCTGTTCTGTTTGATTGCAGTAGTCAATGACAATCATAAGGCGTCATAAGTTTTATCATCATCACAGCCTTTAACATTATATGCAATCTATTTGAAAATCCAGTAATCTTGTTTTTAATGGCTTTTTATGATGCACTTAAAACACAAGTTCTTTGGTTTAATAAACCAAAATATGATAAATTCATACGAGGTTTCTGTAGTTTCAATAAGCAAGCAGCAACACTTTTGTTATACAATAGCAAAATGTAAAGGTTCCAACCTGATCTACAAGGGAAACTGTCATGTTTCTTGTATACCAATTCCAAAACAACTCTCAAGGATGGCTTTGAACTATTTCAGTTACGGATATTTATACTGAACAACATATATATATAAAGAAAATCATATAAATATAGTGTACAGTGTTTACTTTCTTTAATGAAAGATAGAGGGAGGGAAAAAAAGGAAAACATTTTATAAAAATGTTATAAAAATATTTGCTATATGGGACAATATGGCTCAAATACATTGCAAGACTGTAGAAGCACAGCTATAATTTACCACTGAGTGCTAAAGGACCGATTCTGAACAAAGTATATTTTTAATACAGAAATACAGTTCAGACTAATATACACACTGATCACCTCAAGTACGAAACAAAATTTGAAGTACAGAATTTTCAGCAAAATTCATATGGATGACTCGTTTTGTTCAACCACCAATAAAGATAAAGTAAATACAATAACAGAGTACAACATGTGCAATTACTATCAGCATGTACTGAACCCAAAAATAAATCTGTGTGTAAAGGCTCATAGGTTTTTTTGTATTAATCCATAGCTTTCACAAACAGCATAATGTACAAATTTATTTACTCCATAATAACACGTTAAAACGAATTTCCAGTAACATGTAGAGACATGCACTTCACAGTATATAAAACTGCCCTTAGTCATAATTAAGCATTAACTTTTCCCACAACTCTGGTATTTCATGTAATAAACCATTCATTGTATTAAAGAAACTAGAAGCCTGTAGTATCGCATATAAACTTAAAGTATGTAAATCACGAATAGCAAACAATAATAACATCACCACTTGTATCTCACCTCCCTTTTGCTATTACAAGTACAAACTGGAAGCAACAAGGAAAATTATTACTGCTTACAATACATAACATGTAGTTATTTACTCTACAGTGCATTTTAAAGTTACAACATCAGGAAAACACGAAGGTTCAAGATTTACATTTCAACTATTCATACTAATCTACAGTGCCTCTGACAACAAGCCCTGTAAACAAACTGTTATGCACGTATATTAATGCTGTTCACACAAAGTAAAATTTTACCTTAAAATTGATTTTTGGATCAACAACACATTACATCCTGCCTTTTTAATTTGCTTGACAATGTTTAGAATGTAAGCCCGCTCTTCCCTCAACACTCGGTCCATCTGCGTGTAATCTGACACAATCACCTGGTTGTCCATCTAACAAGAGAAATCAGTTGTAACTCTCTCTAGATTTCCCAAAACAGTAAACTTATATCAGACATTATGGCTGAATATGGATTTTATTCATTATAACATTAAAATTACTGGTATGTTTTTTTTCTAAAACTACCATTTATAACTGGCCTTCTAAACTAAAATGAACATGTTACATGTATTTAAGTTGCAAAAATGCATAGTTACATCAGTTTTTGGTGGAGAGATACAAAACTGGATTAATCCAATTTTTGCTTTCTCTACTTTGTTAGGACCACCAGCACCAGAGGTCTTCTGAGTAAACACCAGTCCCTCTATTAACTCTGTATCATCCAACGTCCCTCTACAAAAGAAAATACATCTTTAGATATCTATAGAATTGAATGCTGAAAACTACAGACATGCATAACAGATAGAAACTTGTACACATTATTATTTTATCTGTACATTAAAATAACCCTCAAATCAGATCACCCATCTTGTAAATGGTTTCAACAAGGAAAGAGATGTTACAAAAGCTTAGATATAAATTAACACTCTGTTACAACTCCAGAGCTGCTCAGTTTGCTTGCAGTAATCACTTAAGATCATAAGGTGTCCTAAGTTTTATCATCATAGCAGCTTTCAAAGCAAATAAAAAGAATTCCTGTATGAATGGTAATAACATTTTTACCTGAAGAAAATTTTTATTATTAATAATTTAAAAAAATTAAAGGCTACAAGAAAACTACCTAACCTACCTTTTTACCAATCTTTACACAGCATTTTAAGCATTAGCAATGTCAAACATTTCCCAACGAAGAAACCATAGAGACGCAATTAACTAGTTGTCCTCAATACTGTTAAATCTAAGGTTTTTTAAATTACTAAATAAAACTGTTGCATATTTCTAGATACCTGTCAGATATAAATATCAAAATAAAAAGTGTTCAATATTCAAGTACAAAATAGAGCTTTACCCCTTTAAAACAGAAATTTTAGTGTCTCGCATTTTACATTATTAACCTTTTCATAATGGGCTCAGTATAACATACACAAGATTGTTTACCCATTTGTGTATTAAGTATTTGCACTATAACTCCTGATACATGTGTATCTTCACAAAATTTGGTAGACTTTCAGTAAAAAATACAAGTATTTTGTAAGCACAAAATGTAATGAAATATTTTTACTAAAGATTTGTTTGTGAAAATAGTCTGACTCGTCACTAGTCTGAGTGCAAAATAATTCATGATAAAAAAAAGCTATTCTTCATCCCCAAAATCTCAAAAATCATTTGCATAATCTCTGAAACTTCCTGAATACATTTCAAATGTTTCTGTAACACTTTACATTTTGTTATTTTCTATACTCCATGTGGTGTCTGTTACTTGACCAACCTTGTAACCATCACAAAAAAATTAGGAAAATATAAAGTATGCTTTTATCATGCCACAATGACTACATATTATAACATGAAAATGTTTAGTCTAGGTAGCATACATCTCATGTTAATATATTTTCATATATATATTATTTATTACAATGACCTTCAAATCACACCTAGCTAACATAACTTGCATTGATGCAATGCACCTGCATTCATGTCACACATCCAATAATATAAAACTGACCTTTAGTCTTTCCTGTGTCTTAGTGAACTAGTATTTTGTAGGATAGTCAAATTTCAATTATTATACATTATATACACATACAGATTATTACTATTTAGAGCTAAAGCTAAGTTTTCTTAACATATAACACAGGCGAGATTCGCCTGCTTCCAAGCAACCAATGACATTGTTGCGTTGTGCTTCAGTCACTTTTTGGCATAACTGTATTGCGTGTCAGTGGCTTAACACTGAGCAATGGAAAAAACCGAGAAACCGTCACTTTTATGATTTTGCAAATGTTGCACTTGCAGAACATGCAGATCTCTCAAACAAATTTATTGGACACGAATGCGTTTTGGTGAAAAATCTGTTGTTTTCCTCTGTTTTCAAGGTGCACAACTTTTGTCATTTTGGTCTGACAATCAGTGCCTTAACACGTGTAACATCACATCCTCTGAGCTTGTAATATTATTACATATATTTCTCTTTAAAATAACACTAATATCCCTTTTGCTTTGCTTTTTTTGAAGAGTATATTCTACATTATGTTTATTAATGTATCTACATGGGTTGAGTGATTTCTCACAACCACCATATAGAATTATGAAATTCATACAAATTACAGTTTTCATTCAAGAATGGCTAGATATAATAAAATCTCATTATGTTATACATTTATACAGATTTATTATTTTTATTATACTGACCTTCAAACCAAACCTAACTAAAATTGAATTACATTTCAATGATTACAAATTGTATAGATTTTACTAATTTCAAACAAGTTTTTAAAAAGTATTTTTCTTTAAACATAGATCAGTGAATAAAGTAACAAAGCAATCAATTTTCTCTTCTAGTTACCACCTCTGCATTCTGTTGCTATTTGTCATAGTTTGCTAAGCCTTAAGAAATCATGCATGTGGACAATGCAAATTTTTTTAAGGTTTTAAATAAACATTTAAACAACCTAAAAATTAATCAATTACTTCTTCAGTACCATAGAATTCCATTATAATTTTTCAAGTTTAATAACTAAACTGTATTTGTATCTAAAAATATGAAGTCTCGAACAAGCTAATGACTCAACTTACCAGCATGAAGGTTTGCCTCAAAAGAAAGGAAGGATACTAATATATTTCAAAATGGCTGAGAAAATAACTAAGTAAACATTCTGAACATCCAACTAGTTTTTCACATCATACATAGAATTAAGTGTGTATAAGGAAGTTTCCAAAAATCACAGCAGTTGAACAGGGGCCACTGTGTTTGATTTAGTACATTAGCGATATTTCAGCATATTTTAAATATAGGTTTTTATTTTATATTCTAGCTTTAAAATATTGGTAACCCAAGTTCCATATTCATATAAAACTATACACCGTTGCTACATTCAACATACCATGTGACATACAAAAATAATGCTCAGGTGTGTTTGTTTAATATTTAAATTAGGTAATGTATAATGTAGAAACGTGAATTATAATCTACAATTTGATAGCAAACTTATGAATATAAATTCATAAAAGAGTAGTTAAATAAAATTTTGAATGCAAGTCAACAAATGAGATGTCAGATTTTGATCCGTGACCTGTTACAAAATGGTTAAAACAAAAAAGGATAATTTAGATTTAATTCATTTTTTTGGTGGTTACAAGGTCATTCAAATTGATCAATGCCATTGTTTAAAAGATAGATAAAATTACAAACACAATATAAAATTTTACTGAAAAAGTTTGAAATGTTTTATGGATTACACAAAGGAAATCCAAAATTTTTGAGCTAAGGAAAGAATCTTTATTCTCAACATGAAAATTCGCTTTGCACACAGACTATTTCTAAACAAATACTTCAAATATTCATGGACACATCTTTCATTTAGTTCATTAAAATTATGATTATTTGTGTGTGAAGTACTTGTAATGTTAACTGAAAGACTGCCAAAGTTTGTGAAGATATACACACCACATTGGTGAGTAAAGAGAAGTCACATGAGTTAAACTGACTGAGCCTGTGTTGAATTAATTAAAACTGAACCCGTGTTACAAACTAAAAACCTTATGGTTGAACAACATTCATTAGACTCACCCCAATTTCTTGATGATCTTAATGTCTCGTAAATCAACGTTGGTATCTCTTGTTGGATCAATAACCTTCATGACAGCATTGACAGCTAGTGGAGCCAGCTGAGTGGAATGTTGAGATACTACCTATATGTAATGAAGCAGACAAAATACTGTACTAAAGCAAGTACAACATGGTATTAAAATGTACCTTTTGTAAAGACTGCCAGATATGAACTACCGTCTTAAAAGTTTGTTTGCTATAAAATCATCACCATGTTTCACATAATAAATTCTCTGACTGTCAAGCTTTCCACTTGCAACACAGATTAATGTTCTTAAATGACATTACAAAAGTCAATATTATTACCGTATTTTCCAAGACAGTTGAGTTACATTTATCTACTCAAAACAGCACCATCTTGTGAGTGTATATTTATTTAAATAAATAAACAATTGTATTTTTCTTGCTTTGAAAACAGTTGTAGAATTACACTTTGCATGTTAGGTCTTGATGTTACATGTTTGACTGAATCAAACATTACAAGCTAGTTGTGTTGTGCAGCTAATGTTACAAAATACATCAGATACAAAACGGTATAATTTTTTAAAACTAAAGAACATTGCCATATGACAAATTCTCTTGTATTTTATGACTTGAATGCTCAAATTTGACCTTTATAAGGGTCAACATGATTTTATTCACAAATATGGTTAATACAACAACTTTTAACACAATATACAATGTATGTAAAATTGTACAATCTTACTATAATAATTTTTGTAACTGCATTAATCACAAGAATTACAAAAACTATTTATACAAATAGGAGGAAACAGACTCGTAACATACTTTTGAGTTCAGCGAAGTAGAAGCACTCTTCAAAAGGGATTCCCTATCAGAGAGATCAACCGGTACAGCCATCTCAGAGAGAATTTCAACAGATTTAGATGCAGCTTTCTGGAATGACTCCGAAATGGTTGTTGGATGGATTCCTGAGTAAGTAAAGAGAGTAAACAGCCTATCAAAATATGTCAATTCAAAAACTTTCACATTAAAATGGAAGATTATATAGTTATTAGACTAAACACAATTTCTCTTTGAACCTACCCAGAGCAGACAATTACCTATTAGAACTTGTTTCTACATTCCAAAATAATATGTAACAAAGTACCTTTTTAAAAATGTAGCACAGCCTACAACAAAATGTAACAATTATTTTTGTAGAATAACATATAAAGTCATGCAACCCCTTTGTAACTATGTGTAAGCTACCTAGAAGCTGTATCATAAAACTTCCACATCTTACCTAAAGATTATCTTTAAACAATAAGAATAAATTAGAAATATACATTCTAATAATAAAAACAGAGAGTAAATGTGGGGTAAAATAAACATAAAAGACAAATTATAATGAAAGCAAATTTTTCTTCAATATGCTTTTATCCTTGAATTTTAAAATCTGCTGGAAAACATTTGAAAATTTAAGTAAAACTATCACTGAAGATCAAACTGGCTGAAAATTGTAAATTAATGTTTTTATTAGAATTACATCATGAATCAGTGAAAACACTAATATAATCAATACAAAAGGCTTATTTTGAAGCACAGTAAAAATCTAACCTTACAATTACCCATGAGATTCATATTAAACCCAGAATTTTTTTCTTCTTTAAACACAGCTTTCTAAATTATTCGCTACACAGTTCATATGTCCATAATGTTGTTGATTAAATGGTAAAAATCACACATAAAACAAACAGAATACAACCAATACTGGAACTAAACCAAGTAAATCCTGCTATAAAATCTTTATGAATTTTACACAGATTTCACCCAATCTAATTAGTCAGTTCTTTACATCAACAGTGAAAACAAAACTATCCAATACAATGTGTGGAATCCACCAGTTGGTCTGAATTATAAAATTCAAGTTGCTAACTTGGAGATAAATATTGATTACCTCTAGCTAAAAGCTTTGAAGCAGCATCCAATAGACTACCAGCAATAACGACAACTGTGGTGGTTCCATCACCTGCTTCCACATCTTGAGCCTTGGAAAGTTCTACCAACTGTGTAAGTAGAAGAAAAACAATATGGTGACTTTGTAAAAGTTTCAGGTAAATCAAAAATATCCACAGAAATTCCTTCTTCATTTTTAAAACTTGAATTATGTTCAAAAGCACTGGTTACAAGTATAAAAATTTTCTAAATGCTCTGAAAATATATCACTATGTAAGGAATATCGGCATTCATCACTTGAATATTAACTTATGAACATAATTTATAAACTTGGAAAGACCCTAATATTATTGGACACTTCCAGTAATCACACAATAGATGTAGCAATGTCAAGCTGAGGAATTAACATGTTTTAGAAAGGCAATAAAATTTCACACTTTATCATGTGGTAAGTGTGAAAACAAATTACCTTGACAATATGAAGTTAGTTAAGATATAAACAAGAGGGAATTTTCAACACACACAATACTTGAAATTCTTTTTGGCAGGATTAAAGTAAATTAGTCTAAGAGATATTTTTATTTGCCATATCTTCATGCACCAGCAATATCAAGCATGGTGCAGGCAGATTCCTTATTAGATTTTACTACTCGTCAGAATCTCTAGAAGCCTATCCTCAAATTGAAATAATTTTATAAAGGACTAGAGAAAATTAATCTATGCAACATTAAGCATGTTCAAATGCATCATTCAAAGGGCTTTGACCCCCTGAGCTCAAAATTATAATCAGATTTCAAATCAATAAAGAGGTGATAAAGCTTAGAGCTAAAGATTTGTATTGGAAAAACTCAGCCATTCTATAAGCTGAAAAAATGGCTTATGACTTTATTAGCAGCAAAGGTAGAATTACAATAGTACTTATTCATATGAAATCTTTGAGCAATAGTATTATTTTTCAAAACTACACAGACTAGAAATATGTGAAATTACAGTTACATGGAATGGAGAATTTCAAATAAACTGGGTGTTCTAGCACAGCTTTGAACAAGCTTTTAAACCTGAATAAAATGGACTTAGCACACCAATTTGAAAACTTCAAAGATCTTTATATTGATAAAGTGTGGAACACAACCTTACATTTATGCCAAACTCTGTTGAAAAATAGGAGATGTGTTTGCACTTAAACCCCCAATAAATAAGTACAGTCCTTCACTCAATTTGTCAGTTACTAAATTATGACTTTATAATACATTAAGCATCAAAATAAGGAAGAGCTACACACAAAAACTAGGACAGAACATTACTGATGTAATTATTTTATTCACAAATGTATATTCAGAAAATTGAGTTTGTTTTGTAAAAATTACTTCCTTGTAACAACAAAACAAAAATTTACAAGGAATTTAAAAATATGAAAGGAGGAACATCAAACATTATTTCTAAAAAAAGCCCAAGAATAAATACAAGTTAACTATAAACACCAGTGTAAAAAAAGTGGTGTTCTAAATATCTGGTCATAGAAGCAAGGTTATATGTTAATTGTTTTGACAAAGAAAATGTTCCATTGTTATATTGAAAAAATGTCTAACAAATGACCAATATAAACAAAGTTTTTACTATGACTGCTACTACTATGCTCTGATAATGAATGGAAAGTTTTCTTGGCAACTTTCTACGAGAAACTTTAAAGACTTTCCCTTTACTGCATTATTTCAACTATTAAACAGTGAAACAATTAAAATATTTCAATTTTGTTCTAATAAATCATTTCCCTTTTCCCTATAAAACACAACCAACTGTTACTTTGTATCATATTAAGCATAATTACAAAAGTTAAATAGAATTTATTTCACGGGAAAAAATTTCTATATCAGGACACTTTGTACAAAATTTAGTACAATAAACTAGATTATAGAATTGAACAAGTTGGTACAAAGTTACAAATTAATATATTCTAATTACCATTTTTGCTGCTGGATGCAAAACTTGCATCTGCTTCAGAATGGTTGCACCATCATTGGTGATGGTTACATCGCCGTTTGCTGCCTGAATCTGGAACAAACCACGACATATTTAAACTAGCACCTCTTAGCATAATCACAAAAGAAGTCTACAGTACTCACACAGTCTTTTCTTACATTAACTATTTCACAAAATGATATTACATTTATCCAACAATGATCCAAAAGCAATATACTTTAAAAACTTGATACCAAGATTCAAATACACACAATGTTGTATTATCCAAAATACAAGACACAAAAGTGTGTAATTTATACAAGTAATTTTTCATTTTATGCATGTTATGTAACAATTTGTTGTTTTGCTATAAAACCAAATCTCTTTAATTTATATAATGAAATAGAACAGTTAGAAATAATACATAATGTTGTTTTCAACTGCCAATATATTTTGGTCTGTAATTAAGCATTCCTATTTTGTAACTATGGCAAAGGTATTAAAGTTTCTGCTATCAACCCTAATTTAAACTAAAGACTAGAGGGAAAAGTGCCTCCTCTCCACACACAATCAAAAACTGACTATAAATCACAGAATGAACTTGTAGCCTAAGATATGAAGAATATTTTATGGTATTAAAAGGAACTGAACCTGGCTACCAGCTTCAAAATCCAGATTTCCACTACAAGGTCAATATATGCAACATTTGTTCTATGAAATGGACTGATATTATTTCTCCATAAAATTCTGAAACAACATATAAATAACATACAGGTGATGTGACTTTAGAACACTAATTTCCAATTCAGAATCTACACTACACTCCCATTAGATATAAAAATGTATCATGCTTACAATAAAACCAGGTCAGATAATTGTGTACATTTTTCTTATAACTGAACAATGACTATTTGTAACGAGATGAGGTTCTGCAGTAGACAGCAGACTCAACGAGAAAACCTTTCCTGCCCATTAACAGTCAAGGTACAGGACTTTGTTAACATTAGTACATAAACTTGAATAAAAAATGAATTATAGACAAATGTTATTAGTGAAAAACACTTCAATAAGTATGGTATTATGCAAGTATCTAAACCAATAAGTATGGTATTAATCGAGTATCTAGATCAATAAGTATGGTATTATTCGAGTATCTAGATCAATAAGTGTGGTATTATGCGAGTATCTACTATACTAAAACAGTGTCACATACATGATATGGTTCAGTTACAAAATTAACAGTATGCCCACTTGTAACATTTGTCTGTACAATTTTGTGAAATAAATCCCTGTTCTACAGAGTTAAGCTTTGTGGAAAACATGAAAGATACAATGCTCAAATCCTATGTTTTAATACCTTCAGTGACAACATAAAACCTGACAGAATTAAAACTGTTGATCAAGATGTGCGATTCATTAAAATTCCTGACATGTAACACAACTAATTGCGATTTGTCAAAGTTACAGAAGGTAATCAAAAACCAGAGATGATGATAATGTAATACAGTTAAATATAATAAAAGAATAAATCTTAATGAAGCTGAACTATCCTCATTGCTCTATACTGCAATTAATACCATAAAATTTTCACACGTATTACACACAAATGTAAAACATTTCACACAGTAATAAAAAAAACAGAAAAGAAAATTCAATTGACAGGTTCTATTACTAGATGGATATCATACATTTGATGTATTTCACTGAATCCCAAACATGACATGGTTTTGTTTGAAAAGAAATACAAAAATCAACCTCTTCCAACAAAGTAAACAGTAAAACTACACACAAAATGTCCTATAATGGGCTAATTTAGGATGTGGCAGACAACTACCAACATCAGCATCACTGAATGCATGATTCACGTAGTGACGTCGATAGTGTGTATGAAAAAGTAAAGTGATATTCATAAAACACTTTGTCAATAATAAAAGAAAGCCCACCAACATATACTGGTACTATACACAAGCAGAGCTGGAAGAAATGACTTGAGCAAACTTAGTTCACAGTTTTAACAACTGTACTTAGCTGCTTGGTGTAGGCCCAAGACTGACACAGTCTAACCTGAAACACTTTAAAAGTTGTTTGACAAGATTTTAAGTATTTTGTACACAAAAACTCAGATCTTTAATGAAATATTTTTTACTAAAATTTGTGAAAATATTAAGTCTGTTTTGTTACTAGTCCAAGTGCTAAGTGATTTCTTAGTTATGATTAAGAACACAAGTATTCTTCACACCAAAAACCTCAAATATATATTTGTGTAATCTCTAAATGCCAATGTCTGGGAAAGCCAACTGCAGTAATTATCACAAAATAAACATGTTATTTTACTATGTGAAATTCACACTTGAATTTAAATTTAGAGAACTTACACAAAAGATCATCTTAAACAGAAGATTTCTTTGCTGTACAACCTTTATCAAGATAGTCAGAAAAAGTATATGACTTCATTAAATCTATAACAACAATTTAAATTTTACACTCAAACTAACTAGTAAACACTTCAGTGGAGGTAAAAATATGTAGTTACCATTTTATCCATTCCTCTTGGGCCCAAGCTAGTTCGAATGGCATCAGACACAGCTGTAATATAGAAAACCATAATGTTATTAGTTTAATATGCAAGCCACTTAAACTGAATAACTAAAAGCTAAATACTCCATTTGTAATGACAAATCACTGTGTTGTATCTTTAGGTTACTTGAAGTTTTGTATTTTTTTAATTCTAATTACTGTATATGCAGTAGTTACTAAGCTTAAAAAAAATTGTGGAATTTAATGGTATTAGTGTAGTTATGTATAATTTTTGGTTATTCAACTGTGTATATATATAACCTAAAGAAAACACTTCATTTGATATCTTCCACATATAAAATTTTAAAAGGCTTAGCAACCTTTATCCAGCAGCAACCAAGTTCACATGTTATAGTGAGAAGAGATAATTGTTTGCTTTATATAAAATGTATAATTAAAATGTGCCTATACATTACAAAATACTAGTCCATTAAAACACAGCCAAAACAGTGAAGACCAAAGGTCAGTTTTATATTATCAGATATGTAACATGAGCACACATGCACCATGTTAATGCAAGTTATGTAATGTTAGCTGGAAGGTCAATATAATAAAAATAAGAAATACATGTGTAAATACATAACATTGAGACTTACACTACTTAGACTAAATATTTGTATTTTCAAGTTATAATACGTAGTCATTTTTGTATGAAAAAAGTATGATTTATATACATATATTTTTATGATAAGTGATAGACCCCACAGTTACAACTCAGAAAATAACAAAATATAATTTTACTTAAAATAAACTTTTGAAATGTGTTAAGGAGTAGCATTTAATTTGTTGACAGACAACTCGGTGAATACCCATTTCCCAACAGACTTGTTGACATACCAATATCTTGAATATACTTGTAGTATTGCTGATAATATGCTAAGTGAGTGCTTAATGGTTATCAAAGTAAAATAATTAGCTCAACTCTTTGGCAAGACTAGCTTTTTTACTGTATAAATCATTACTGCATCATTTTGAGTTTTTGCTGTAAGACATTAAACTTTTTAATCATAACGTGAAATCACTCTACACTCAGACCAGTAACAAAACACTATTTTCACTAACAAATCTCTAGTAAAAATATTTCATTAAAAATGATTTTTTTGCATACAAAATACTTGTAATCTTTACTAAAAGTCTGCCACATTTTATAAAAATACACATGCAAATGTGATTACAAACTCATGTATATTATAACCCCATAGAAAAAGGGTTAATTATAAACAGGCAGATTTTTAATCAGTACTATAAAACAATAACAATGAAATTAAATCAAAAATATCAAAGACTAAAATCATAATTAATTTTTCCAGTCTTTGTTGCCATCATTAAAACTTGTAATAGACAATGTCCGTACCTAGAGAACCCAAACAAGTTGAGAATATTCCATCTATCAAACCCAGATGTGAAACTAGCCAGCAGCTAAGGAAAATTAGTTAAGGGTTAGGAGCTGAGTGCTTAAGCTCCTACTGCCTTTCACTGTTTATAGCTAACTGTGGGAAAGCAGCTGCCCTTAATGATATTTAGTCATAACCTCAAAGTAGAAATAAAACACCCTAAATTTCTTAACTCCCAAATTCTGTTCTTTAATTAGAAGTACAAAGGGCAAAAATATTTATAATAGAAACATACCATCCTATATTTCTATGAGACTCAATCTCAACCCTTTAATCTGATAATTACAAAGTGATGTTAAACAACATAACTAAAATATTTACCTACATTCCCTAATGTCAAGCAGTGATGTATTGTATTCATTCTACAACATTTAGTAAAGTTTCCATGGATATACCCAGTTACTATTTTGTTCACCCACTGACGATTAAAACTTCTCGCAGGAAGCCCTTTAGATATCTGAATCAACATCACACGTGGTGTTTCTCTTTTCATGCCCAACGTACTTTAACTTGATTATCTCGGGTACTCAAATATTATATTTGCTTCTTCCTCTTCAGGCGTTCATCAATGAATGAGAAATAACATTTAAGTTTACGGAGAACACTGAACCTAATGGCGTATACCTTGACTGTACTGTATTCTAGCAGCTAAACTATTTAAAATAATTTTGAAAGCCAATCCTTTTCAATATTGAAATACTTATCACGCCTTCAAGTTTAACTATTTTAAAATACTTTCAGTTTCAATACATCTAAAGATTATCAACGTAATTACAAAAACATTTATAAAGCAAAACGCCACACAAAAACAAAAAGATTACATTAATAATGTATTAATACTAGAAGTAGAGCAATTACGTAAATTACTTAATTAGACTAGGCTTAGCTTACCTTTTGCAGCTGTAATATTACTCGATCTTACTTGCGTTGGTTTGTCTTTATCACGGTAACCAAATGACGATGTATCACTTTTACTACTGGAAATACTTGAATTTCCTGGTGCAGAAGATTTGACAATCATTTTTAATACGAGGTGGAACACAAAAACTTAATACTAAAAGACCTCTCCACCACGACTGTAACTATGAAGCCTCGCTTTGTCATGCAGCCCACACAGTTAACAGAGATCATTCTAGAAGCACATTGTTGGTCTTCGATTTAATAAAATCTATGAAAAGTAAAAACTATGATTTCCGACTGAAAAATATTGATATTTGAATTAAAATGGAAAAATATTATATTAGCCCAGAAACTAATTATTAATTTAAATAAAATTAATTCTTTATTTTTAATACAATCTGCAAGTCGCTGGTTTGACTCCAAATAACACGAAACATGCTCACCCTTTTAGTTGTGGGGTGTTCATAATGTCGGCCAATCTTACTATTCCTTGGTAAAAGAGTTCCCCAAAATTTGACAGTGGTAATGATGATGGCTATTTGCATTCCATCTAGTCTTTCACTGCTATATTAGTGAAGGATAATACAGAAATTCCTTATGTAGCTTTGCGCGAAATTCACAACAAACATTATCAAAAAAGTAAATTTATCTTTTAAGGTTTGTTATTTATGCAATAGGCAATCCAAGATAAAAAGTTTATTTTACGAGAATTGTCTTAATATATTAAAATTTTAATGTAAAATACTTATTATTATTGTTCGTGATGACTCGTTAACCTGATAATGACCAAAGAAGGTCGATACTTTGTTCCCTGCTTTATTTTGGTAATACTGTTAATACCCATATCAGCTGTCCTGAGATACATTCTTGTTGTTGTTGTTTATTATTAATTACAAAGTACACAAAGGTATACCTGTACTTTGTCTACCACAGTTGTCGAAAGGTACAACATAATTTTTTGTATGCACGTTAAAACTGTTGACCCTAGTCTACGTAAAACAAACCATAAAAAAGTTATATTATTAAATCATCATGCAATCTATTTTAATTTAATATATATGGTTTTAATGTAAGTGTTTGTGTCAAGGTTTGTAATTTAATAATTTTTTTGCACCAAAAATGTTGGTTGATAGTTTAATTTTATTTGTAACTTGTAAACAATATTTTTAGATTTTTTTTATTTTAGACATCGTTTGCAAGAGAGCATTCATCGTTATCTAATGATAATGACGTTAGGATCTAAACATTTCGTGTAATATGTGAAAAATGAATTTGATATAAATACCAGGAAAGTGAATCACTGTTTGAGTTAATGACTTAGTTGGATCGGAGTGGCCCGGCATGGCCAGGTGGGTTAAGGCGTTCGACTCGTAATCTGAGGGTCGCGGGTTCGAATCCCCGTTGCACCAAACATGCTCGCCCTTTCAGTCGTGAGGGCGTTATAGTGTTTCGGTAAATCCCACTATTCGTTGGTAAAATAGTAGTCTAAGAGTTGGCGGTAGGTGGTAATGACTAGCTGCCTTCCGTCTAGTCTTACACTACAAAATTCGATATGACTAGCGCAGATAGCCCTGGAGTAGCTTTGCTCGAAATTCAAAAATAAACAAACAAACTAGTTCGGGGTTTGTTGGACAACAATAGTTATTACTCCTGTGGCCCCCCAGTGGCTCAGCGGTATGTCTGCGGACTTACACGCTAAAATCCGGGTTTCGATACCCGTGGTGGGCAGAGCACAGATAGCCCATTGTGTAGCTGTGTGCTTAATTCTAAACAACCAACCATTACTCCTGTGAGGGTTTGTGTGTGTGTTTCCTTATAGCAGAGCCACATCGGGTTTTCTGCTGAGTCCACCAAGGAGTAACGAACAACTGGTTTTAGTGTTGTAGATCCGTAGATTTACGGTTGTACCAGCGATGGACTACTTCTATGATTCATTTAAGAGTTAGACAAAACGTCTATAATTGAAATTATTTAAATAAGCTCATTTGTGAGCGAATTTGTCGTAAATTAGTTTCAAAAGATTTGTTAAATGTTATTTCAATTATTATATTTGAAGCGAGGCCTATAAGAAAATGTAGCCTACACACACAAAAATGCTACTCACTTATTAGAGGAATAAATAAATTTTCGTTAACTTACTGAATCTTACGATATTTCTACTGAATATTAAAAACAAACTTGTCTAACAATATAACGCGTTACAAAAATAAGTTAAGATAAGTTGACTATGTTTCAAAGTGCGTGTGTTTAAATGTGAGAAGGCTGTCAAATATAAATCTACTTAAAATCAACATATGCATTTGCAAGTTAATTCCACAAACCTAATAAGTATAAATTTATACTTGTACATAACGCTCTCCATGGCAAATTGCCCTTATTTGGCTTTTTTCTTTTTTTCTAGTAAAGTCGAAACGTTGTTTTTACTTTATCGGTAAAAGTATTAATACCCGTACCAAGCTTTCAGACATAGAATTTTATTACTCAACGTGGGTGTGTTTCTTCCAAGCAAAGACACGCTGATATCCGCTGAGTTCACCGCAATTTTGTATGCAAAAAACGGCTCCTTTGGGCCCAGAAAACACTTCAAACAGAAGAGCGAACAACGTTTCGACCTTCTTCGGTCATCGTCAGGTTCACAAAGAAAGAGGTAACTGGCCGGAAGCTGACCACATGTTTGGAAGGGGTTATATAACTGAGTGTCGCAATGTAGAGGGCGCGGTTTGATGTTTGAATATATAATTTTATCTATAATATTAATATAGGTATAATGGCGTTCCTTTATATTGGTTTATTTTGGGTTTAAGTTGTTGTATAAGTAAGGCTTCTTTAATTTTTCGTTTGTTTATGTTTGTTTCTTTATTTAGTATTTTAGTGTTTTCTTTGTGAACCTGACGATGACCGAAGAAGGTCGAAACGTTGTTCGCTCTTCTATTTGAAGTGTTTTCTGGGCCCAAAGGAGCCGTTTTTTGCATATAAAATTCTCAACAAGTGGGTTTCTCGACATCACTGATTGTCACCGCAATTTTATTTCAACTGGGTTTCTCATCATCAAGAAAAAAAAAATATATATGTACACTTTATAGCTAGGATAGCTAATATTACTTAAGAATAATTTTAATACATCAAAATAAACCAAATGCTTGTGAAATTGAATAACTGTTGGATGAAAGAAATATTAAACATAACAATTATTTGTGCAAGGTAAGCCGAATCACTTAATTTTAAATATTTTTGTGAAGCGCTTTTCTATATCATACGGTTATGTTTATCCAATCTCATATGTTCAAAGCAGAAGAAAGACTTGAGGTTCTGCCGTGAGCAGGGCAGAACTTTAATGTTGTAATATATCTATTTTTATTTCTTATTTTCATCAAATTTTATTTTTAACATCTCTGGAGCCTTGGCCATTTGTCCTATGTTCTCTGCTTGTGGGATTTACATAGGAGTTCAAAACCGAACGCAGACTCCCTTGTTTCACTTTGAATTGAGAGGAGAGAAGTAGTTGAAGATACATTTTAAGCTTGACGACAACTGATTTAGCGGATCATCAGTTATAACAACGGAATCAAACACCCATACACAGACCTTTGTTAAACAGTGGTTTAAAATGTAATTACTGTTAATATTGCTTGTCTAATACTGTGAACTGAGTTTGCTCACTTGCGTCTTTAATTTTTTTAATTGCCTGTTTGACTGAACATTTTCATGTTAACTTAAACCATATATTTTTACACTGTAATTTAAATATGTATTTCATTTTTTTTATTCTCCCAGAACAATTCTTTATATTTGTTTGCGTACCTGTTCTAACTTTTAATTTTTAAGACTAGTGAAAGCAACACAAACTTGATAATTAAAAACACATTTGGCGTTGTATGATATGTAGAAGTTTTCAACTGAGGGCTTGCATGTACGTTTGGAAGAATCACTGCTAGTAACACTGAAATATACAGCTTGGCTGTATAAATTGATCTTGAATGACATAAAGTCACCCAAGCCATCAAAGCTAGTAGGAAAGTTAATAAAATTTAGGGTGTATTCATTAACATTAATTACAAATCAAAAGAGGTATGTAACCCTATAAAAACTATATTTAACAGGCTTAAATATTTCATTCTCATACTCAGAAATTGACTTATTGGAAAAGGTTCTGAAGAGGGCCACAAGAATGTTTCAGTTGATGAAAGTGTTATCATGTAAGGATAGGTTAAGATCTTTTAACATGTTTTTGTAAAGGAAGGATAAAAGGTAATCTAATTGAGTTTTTACAGTTTTATATAGGATATCAACAGGATAAATACCTTTGGTGTTTTTATTGCTCTGTTCTGCAGTCCATTACATATCTGCAATTTGTATAAATTACAGCTGATGTGCATACATGTTTTGCCCGTGCTTTATATTTGAATTAAACATAGTCTCAAAAACAATGAATTATTTTGTACTGAATCATTAAGTATTGGATGGAATGTATATACTTTACAACTTGTACCCAGTTATGATATCATCTGTTTTACTGGAGACCCCTTAAATGTTATGTAACAAAACTAAATGAAGATGTCTGTTAAGTTTTTTGAGTAGACTTTACAAGATATGCAACACCTTTTGTGACAAAACAAAGCAACAGCATTTACAGGTCTAACTGGGTTCGTTTGATTCGTCTTTTCAGATAATAGAAGAATCAGTTATTTATTAAGAATCTTCAACATACATATTTTAAATGCTATTTTAAAATTTTTATGTTACTTTGTGTTTGTCAGGGAAGAGTTTCAGCATCCATCACAACCATAAAGCTAGCTTTTGTTGATTTTTTGTGTTTTTTTTGTTGGACATATATAGTTTAAGATATGTAAAGGCAGCCTAGGCTACATTGAAGGTAGTTTTGTTTTTATAACAGTGTGATTGGTTTATGTATCAAGTCACCATCTGCAGCAGTAGAAGTCAGTACCATACAGTAATTTTAGAGAATCTGTAATTTCTTTAAAAATAAAAGAGTATTTTCAGATTTTACTTTTTCATTAAAGTAGGTAAGCACAAAAATCTAAAGGGCAGAATTATTCAAATTTTATATGTGTTATATTGTGTTATATCAAATATAATGAGGATTTTTTGTGTTTAAAGAATAGAACTGAGCAGAATTAAAGCATTGAGTGAATTGAATAAAAGTTTTACAGATATTAATGATTCTCAGTTCAATATGTAATTATGTTTATAATTTATTGATAAACATTTTCAGCAGCATAATTATTCATTTTTGAAAGAGTATTTAAATTGTAATTTTGAAAGCTATGGCCAAAGTAACATTAAAATTTACCCTTTTTCTAACGGATCTGTGATTGTTTCTTTTTAGTTTCCTTGTAAAAATCTCACATGGTGACATTGATTATTTGTTGTTTGCTCAACAGTGGCCTCCCACAGTTTGCACAGACGTGTCAAAAATGATTGTGGTGAGTAAGCTACATAATCTAATGATACTTGCATACAAAAAAATATGAAGAACATAGAAAATGTACACAAAAATGAAAGTAGCTTATTGGAACTAGCTGATTTAACTAACAGAAAATATATTTTTTAAGATCTTCTAAATGACAAGTTTGGTGTAAAAAACAACAACTGAAATTGCTAAATATGCAGTGCAAAATTTTAAAAAAGACATATTTATTTAAATTTCATTAACACTTGTGTGTGAACATGTAATTTATTAAATTATTTAAGATGTTAGATGTAAATTGTTATGTTTTCTCATTAATTAATTGGTTTTATAATTTTTGAAGAAACTCCTGAAGAGTTTAATTATCAATTTAGATTAACCCATTTTAAATTGCAGAATATATACTTTTTATTTTGTCCAAAGCTGATAAACAAAAGACCTGATATTCGTCTTCATGCTAAACGAGCAGTTATAAAAATGAGAAGTGGAAATTGTCACAGTGGTGCTAACTTTTAAAAATTATAAGATATTTAGATAATGTATATCAACCAATTTAAACAATATATCATCAATGAGGTTTTTGAAATATTATGTTTCTCATGGTATTTTTATATTTAAGAACTTAAAATTTATTCTTTATCAATCCACAGTGGTAGAATAAATATGTTAACTTAAATATGTCAAACATTTTGATAAAGGTTTCAGTGTAACTGGACAAAAATGTGTGTGGTTTTAGTGTGATTTTATAACAGTAAGTTTTCTCTTAAATTATATCTTATATTTGTATTTGAAACTTGAACATTATACTTGTGTTTATTTCATCTTATAAAAACACCCAGTTTTGGGCTTCCATTGTATATTTCATCTTATAAAAACACCCAGTTTTGGGCTTTCATTGTGTATATTTATAGTCCAGTACAGTTCACCTGTTATGACCCATGCTTACAGGAAATCATGGGTAACTGGTTAGTTAGTATTTTAAGACTAACAAAAATACCCACTACATTTTTATAACCTGTCTTTAAAGTACCCTTTCAGTGTCGTACATCTTTCATGTTTGTGTATGAACTGAACTTTTTTAATATAGAAACAAATTCTTTGTGTTTTGTAAATTATTAAGGAAATAGAGTCAGTCATATTTTTATGTTCTCTAGTGTCAAGTGCCCCCTGGAATTGACTATTTGATAATACATGGTTTATGGTAAGTTAAATGAACATTATTTTATTGTTGTTTTTAAAACAACTGAATTTATTACTCACATGAATAATATAATTTATCCTAAGACAACCTATTTTACACATTTCTACAATATAAATGTAATTTGTCTGATGACATTAGTGCATTCACTCTTTGAAATTCTTATGAAAAAATGCAGATATTACTCTAAATTACTCTAAATACTATAATAATCCAATACTAGTTAAAAAAGTAATCTGGTAACATAACCAGGATTCATGACTTACAATAATCTGTTGCTTGCAAAACCCAAAATCACAATGTTGGCAACGGTGCCTGTTGTTGTTTGTCAGGAAAGATAACCCAGCTGTTATATATGTTTCTGGGATGTTTAATATATCTAATTAATACCAGTTCTTACTTGCTTCTTTGTTTTTAAAAAATCCTAAATAGTATCAGTATTTGAGCATTTTATGATTTAAAAATGGAGAAAAATTTCAGTTATTATTATTATTTTCATTACATTATCCAAGTAATATTTTGTAAAAAAAAAAAAAAGAATTCTTCAGTAGAGGTCAATTTATATTGAATTTACAAAGTTTTTATTTTTATTCATTAAACAAAAAGAATGTGAAAACCATATTATGATGGTTAGCATTGTGAAAGTTCTGCAAAATATTTAAAATAAAAAAAATATAGTTTTGTTTATCTCTTTTTTACAGAATTGTTATGTATATTCTAAATTAATTTCATAATTATCTTTCATATAGTGATCATAATTCAGAATTATCATTCCTTATGAAATGTAAATGATATTATGTTACATTTTATTTGCAAATAAAATGTTTAATGTCTTTTATCAGACCTTGCAGGAGCAAAATCTTTAGTTGTAAAATGTATGGTTTGATTTTTTTTTTTCAACAGATATTCATCAAACTTCATTGTTGGTAGGCCCAAACATTTGAAAACTATTTATGTTATAAAACTGTATACACTTATTTCAAATATTAATTTTGAAAAATTATATTCTGGTAAATGTTTTTGCAAAGCAAAATTATGTACTTGTTAATATAACTGAAATTCTGATGAAACTTGCAGGCCTGGATGTCTGAAACAACCCAATACCAGGTTCTGTAACACGAGTTCCAGTTTTGATCTGAAGAAGATTCAGGTTTGCGTACCATATCAATTTTTTAAATGTTTAACTGTCAAGACTTGCAGATTATTAGGTGTATATTTAAAGAACAGCATGTGCTTCTCATTGTATTTAATATTTTATTTATTATTACTCGTGTTTTCTTAATGGTAAATAAAATATTTATTAAGATAAGGAAAAAGAAATTGAATCAATTTTGATTATTGATTGCTGTGACTTAAGCCATCGAATGACATACTGATAATTGAAACTGTTTGTCTCCAAATGGCAGTTCTTGTACACCCACCATTGAGCAAAGTAAAAATTAAAACACCCACTTTTAACTTTTCAGGAGGTTATTTATTACTCATTTAAATTTCTGTAAAGTAACTGGCTTTTAGTACTTTTTACTGGAACCTAGGCTGTCTTCTCAAAATCTTACTTATTTTTTGTCCTGTTATTGTCATAATACAGAATAAGAAAATAAGAAGACCTTGTTTTATTGATTGCTCAAATAATCTTGTAGAAACTTCATTGAGAAAATAAATTTAGAGATCTGATGCCATTAGTGTAAGATAATCTTTTCATTTGTTTTAAGCCAACAGAGAAATAAAGCAAGAAATGATTTTAATAAAAGTCCATTGATGAAAAACAAAATGAAGCTTCCAACCTATCCTTCCCCTGACATTAAAATCAAACTGAGCTGAAAGAACAGACATGTATTTATTAATTAAAAACTCCTGCACAACATATATAATCAGGACACTTGTACAAGGCACAACATGTATAATCAGGACACTTGTACAGGGCACAACATGTATAATCAGGACAGTTGTACAGGACACAACATATATAATCAGGACACTTGTACAGGGCACAACATATATAATCAGGACACTTGAACAGGGAACAGCATGTATAATCAGGACACTTGTACAAGGCACAACATGTATAATCAGGACACTTGTACAAGGCACAACATGTATAATCAGGACATTTGTACAGGGCACAACATGTATAATCAGGACATTTGTACAGGGCACAACATGTATAATCAGGACAGTTGTACAGGACACAACATATATAATCAGGACAGTTGTACAGGACACAACATATATAATCAGGACACTTGTACAGGGCACAACATGTATAATCAGGACACTTGTACAGGGCACAACATGTATAATCAGGACACTTGTACAGGGCACAACATGTATAATCAGGACACTTGAACAAAGAACAGCATGTATAATCAGGACACTTGTACAGGGCATAACATGTATAATCAGGACCAAGCTTGATGTGAAGAGGAGGAAGAAGCACCTTCTTCATGTCAATCAGAGGATTTTCCTTGACGCTGTGTTCACCAGGAACGAAAGTGCTTCTAGACCCCCAGTCTTTCTGCTTGTATTGCTGGGATACAGCTCGACTATTCCAGAGACAGAGAAAGCAACAGTACTTTGTGAAGCCCGCTTGCATACCCCTAAGAAGACCAATGACCTTGAGGTCCCCACACAGACTCCACTGGTACTGGTTGTACTTAACAGCTTCTAAAAGAAGCTCCATATTGTCATAGGACTCCTTTAGATGGACAGAGTGTGCAGTGGGAATACTGGGATATTTATTCCCATTGTGCAGAAGCACAGCCTTGAGACTTCGCTTGGAAGAGTCTATGAAAAGACGTCAGTCTGAAGGATTATGTGACAAACCAAGGAAAGTGAACAAGCCAGGTACATTTGTGCAGTAGCACAACTTGTTTTCCATGTCGAAAAATGAAGCAAGGTCTTTGTTCCGATTCCTGAAACTGGTGATCCTTACATCTTCCTGGACTAGGTTCCACTGTTTAAGCCAAGAAGCCAAGAGTTCTGACTGCTGTTTTGACAGATACAAATCACGAGCAAGGTCATTCAGGTCTTCTTGCATGATCCAGTGTGGCTCGTTGCCACTTGTTCCTGAATAAGAAGAGTCAATATCTTCGGAAGAGATTGATTTGGCAGAATCTTCCCTTGGAGGCATTTCTTCATCTGGTTTATTTGCATTTATTGCATAATAACTAAAAAAGAAGACATAAGTCACACAATATTAGAAATTAACCCTGAATACATATACGCCTTTATGTACAGTATGCATATCTAAAAAATTAGAGGTGATGAGTAAAAACGGATTTCAAATCTGAATTCAGCACCCCCAAATTAGTTTAAAACAGCTATTTTTGTGCTTGCCTCAATTTCTTTGTAAACCAGTGTTACAACTGTTCAACTTCTATCACAGATGAACAGATACTGCTTTAAAAAAAAGTTATTCTGACTCTCAACATAGCTTATTTTTTGTGCAGCTGTGTTTGTTAGTTTGTTAATATGTTTGTGTGTAATATAAAGTTGTTTTATTCTAGCATTTTATTCCTGATTTGGAGAAAGAGTGGCCAAGTTTTTTTGTGGAAAGAAAAGAATCAAATTTTTGGTATGTACCATACCTATCTGTTGTGTGAATTCAAGGATGGTTTCCATTTCATGTTAACTCAGATGCACTCCAAGATGCGTATGCAGTTTTCTCAAAAATTCGATAAGATTCAATTCATAGAAGAAATAAAATATCTTATTAATGTATGTATTACACTTGATTCTTTTAACTTGAATAAATTTGGGACCACAGAAGGATCCAAATTATGGGAGAACAGATATATCATTATCACTAAATTAACAGAGAAACATTTAAAAGATGTAGAATTAGCTAAGATGTCATTTTGATGAAAATTGTGTTATCTATCATTAGTTGTTTATGAACATTTGCCACCCAGCATTAACTAGCTTTCACCATATATTTCTTGCTGTTATGCCATCTTTCATCATCCATCCCATAATTCATTTTGATGAATATTATCAATCAATCATTGTAAACTTTTCATGATAAGCATCAGCTTCACCCATTTGTAATTGTGTATGACAAATACTATTGTTCATACATTTCTGGTAAACTTATTGTCAGTTTAATGTGCCATGAAATCAGTAACTCATTGTCACATGTAATGCTTGCCATTCTTGTGTAATTTTTTTATTATAATAACTGTTAACTTTCCAGTTTGAACTCTCATTTATTAAATCATCTACTATCATTTATTTATGTCCATATGATAGGAGAATTAAAGTAATGATGTGAAAGAAGAAACTTGAAAATGATTTAGATATAATTTGTTTTAAAGCTTAAAATTTAACTTGAGTCTAAAGGTTTTGTTTTACTTGTAGTTCAAGGCCTTTACTGTACTCTTAGTCGCATCTTGCCACTAACTGATATGACTAATGATTTGTGGATTTTACTTTGTGACTAGTTCTTCAAAATTTTGCATAAGAATAAGATTTTAAGGTAATTTAACTATTATATTTCTCAATATTATTTTAGATATAGAATCTTTAAATCCATGAATATCATGTTAATCTTAATGCCAAATATATTTTGCATGTGAAACTGTTCGAGAACATATTTTCTTTTAAAGTTATTATCTTTTGCAAGACAAAGGAAAAGAAAATTGTGTGTGTGTGTGTATATATATATATATTATATTTAGAATTTAACCAGTAATTTTTGGACTGAAGGAGCTATCTTTATAACACATCATTATTCAAAAGTTAAATGGCACATGAGAGCTTTGTTGCTTTCAAGAATTTAAGATCTTATTAGAGACATTTGTCAACATTCAATTCATCTGTGCTAAAGCACCATAAAGAAGTTGCTGTCTTTGTTAGAACTAATTTGGTATTGAATTGTTGTGATAGGTTTTGGTGAAGAATATCCTGTGGTCCTCTAACTGACAAATTTTATTTTTTCTAGCAGATTGTGGTATTTTTATTTTCAGGTTTCTACCTTAGACTGTGTGTTGTGTTGTATGTTGAGTATATTTCTTCTCATGTGAATCTTATTTACATATTCCCTTGGCTTAATTTATAATAATGGTGGGTAATATATTTTAAAGAAGTTTTTGTTATGTAGAGGGGTATTTTTTCACAAAGTACACAATACAACTTCATTTCTGTCCTTCCATGATATATCTTGCACACTTTCCATGGGTGTTTATTTTTGGTTGAGAAATGTGAATGGGAAAATGTCTTGCTGTGCAGATGGTTTGTGTTTTCCTAGCCTATTTCCATATATAACAGCTAGTCATGCAGTTTGTTTAAGAGATGTAGGTAGTGACTAATTGTGTGCCTTCTTTTTATATAGCAACTCTATCTTAGGTATGGGTGAACTTAAGGTGCCTCTGATCTTGTCAGTTACTTAATATGTCACATAAGATGCTGTTCTGATTGAAAATGCCAATACCAGTGATTTGTCTAGTTGTATTGTTTTAAGTCTTTATTTGCAGACACATCCCTCTTGATACAATGTACATATAACAGTTTACAAGACTGGTCATATATTAAATTGCATACCACGTGATAAAGTGCATTGCATCCTAAAATATTGTCATATTAGCAGTAAGAGGTTTGTGACATGAAAAGTGTTAATGTTTTTGTTACTTAACCTTAGGAGGCAAAAATTATATAATTTATCTTATTTTTTTGCTCCAGTGTTAATGTGAGATCTTCAGAAAATATGTATTTTTTTTACAGCGTAGTGAAGGTTGAATTCTTATTAGAAATTTTTTTAACGATAGGAAATATGAGTGGAAAAAGCATGGAATATGTGCAGCTGTTTTGCCAAGTCTCAGCACCGAAGAACTCTATTTCGAGAAGATCCTGGAATTGAAAAAACAGTATGCCCTGCTAAAGTGTGTAATGTATTTATTTTTTCTTTAACTTTTAATTTTTTATTGAGTGTAGTATGCTACTTGAAACTTTCCATAGGACTTATTAAATTTATATTTAACCCAAAATAATATCAAAATTAAACATTTTAACTAAAAATATAAATTCTAGTATTTCTACCATTTTTTTTGGAACAGATTTTCATATAAGCTTAACATGTTAAACTCTTTGTGGCATAGGTTATTGTGTTGCATGAGTATTTTTAATCATATTATGCTTTCAGTATTGTTTCTTTAAAGGAGTGTGCGCACTGACTTAAAAAATACTATTCAGTTAAAACATGATGGGAAATGTTCTGAGAGAATCCTTGCCTTTTCAAGGATTTATCTGTGGTTATTAGCTGTTAGACTGTCAGGTGATAATGCATGTTTGTGTCTTGTTTAATTAGTTTATTAGGCCTATGCCCATATCTGTACAGTAGGTTTGATATTAAAACATACTTGTACATCTTGATAGAGTTGTTAAGCATATTTAGATCGCTCCATTTTGAAACAATGGACAGCTTGTGATCGAGTTAATTTAAATGAATAAAAAATACTAAATCAGGTTTTTACATATCAAGTTTTGTATAATATTTATATAATTTCAGAGAAAAACAAAATGTGTGTGTGTGTTATAAACCTGACTGTATTCCAAAATTAAAAATGTATAACTTTTATTCACCAGTTTTATAGTTTGGCACATTACACTGATTAGAACATTTGAGTCTCAATTTAAGAGTCATGAGTGTAATTTCCAACACAAAACATGTTCATTCATTTAACTGGATAGTTATTATAATATGATTATTAATCCCATTATCTGTTGATAACGAGCAGCCCAAGAGTTTACAGTTGATCTGTTGCTTCAAAATTAGAGACAGCCAGCAAAGATAGCCCTTATGTACTTTGCACGAAATTGAAAAACAAACAAATTCAAATTATTAAAAAAGAAGTGAATAATGTTTAATAGACTGCATTTGTATTGAGTAAGTAATAATGAAGAAAAAAATTTAATTTAATAACCTCTTTCACTAAAGTCTAATTTGTTCCAATACATCTCTAGTTGATATTAATTAAGTTCAAAAAGCTTTACACCATTCTAGAGTGTGGGACATGTCTGTCATGACCTAGTGGTATAAACATTGTGTGACTTTGAACTAAGAATTTACTGGTTCATGGCCTGTTGTGACAAAATCATGATTTACACATTGAGGTCACAATTGCAATATAAAAATGCTTGTTAAATCTCACTATTCAGTCAGTTAGGAGTAGTCTAGGAGTTGGAGAATGCTATTAACTGCTTTCCATCTAGTTTATCAGTTCAAAATTAGGTATGGCTTTGAGAAGATAGAATTTTGTAAAATGTTAAAAGAAAATTCAACAACAGAACTAAGTGATTTAATTTCATGTCATTTGACACATTAAATGAAATTATTTCTCATTAGGATAGAAAATAAGAAATTAATTCATATTTACTGACAGAAACTCTGTCCTATCGCTGGCTGTTTATTCTAGTAATTGCTAATCATAGAATTTGCTTCTAATTGAAAAAACAAATCTCAAAAGAGAGAAATTTTTTTCAAAAAAGGTTTTTTTTTGACAAAGTACTTCATGGGAAAAGTGTCAGGATTATTCTTAAATATGTTGGATATTTTTACTATGTATTAAAAGTGGTACCGTTTATTTAAAAAATAATAGTGTTTTTTCTTTTTAAGAACTCCAGTTTTTAGTACTATGTTTACAAGTTACATTAAGAGATATAATGAAACCCTCATGTACAACCCTTGTCAAAGTTATGTTTTTGTTGTGAGATGACAACTTTTATTTAAAATTATGTTCTAGTGTAAAGAAATCTTTGTTCACACAGTACACTTATTTTTCAAATTGTTGGGATCTTGGATGTACAAAGTGTGAAAGTTTTTATGAATTATTTGTTGTGGAGCTGTTCAACAGAGGGTGCTACATTGTATTTATTATTTTGGTCACATACATAGATACATATATATACAATATATACAGAATATTCAAGGAACGTGATATTTTACCTAGCGAAGAACAGTACTACATGGTAAGTGTTTATAAAACATAATAGAAGTATTTACTCCATATCAATGACTTATGGTGACCTGGATTTTATACATACACATGCATTTGGAAAAGGACATGCAATGCATTTTTTTTTTTATTGCATAAGAAAATTAATGTAAACGTTCTTATCTTGACCCCTCGGAGTGGATTCCTGTACGTGGTGAGGGGACCTCCTAGGGAAGGTTCTGTTCTGTCTGGTTACCTTCTCTGGGATCTAAACATCCACCCACGTGTTTGCCGTGCGTGGCGACTCGTGAAGGGGAGGAGAGGATCCTGGTGGTTGAGGGGTCCAACCCTAACACACCACTTTGGCCTCGAATTCCTGTAGACGGGCGGCCCTTGGGTGACCCCCTTGGGTCAATCGGCTGGTCCACCTGGGCTAGGGCCAACCAAGTACCAGTATTGGAAGTTCTCAACGGGTGTTGTGGACATTGTGCTTGATGCTGGTGTTTGGGTATAGTGCTCACGAAACTCTGACGTTGCTGCCTTGTCTTTGCATGACTTTGTAGTGCGTCCCCTTGTAGGGCTCCATGGTGGGTGGGGTCAGTGAGTACTGAAACTTTTTCTCTTTCCTATGGATCCTCCAAAAAAATTAAATAAAATTGCAAAAAAACAGTCAATGGGTAAGCGACCATGTCTTGAATACTCAGAACAGCAATCTTCAACATCAGTAACACACGTACCTCATTTTCTCATATTGCATTCTCTTTCGGAAAAACCTTTAGGGCAAATGTCCCCTTTTTTTATTAAAAAGGGACTAGAGGGACTTGCTGGCTCTCCAAAGTCAGTAAAGAAGCTTCGATCTGGTGACATATTGGTTGAAACATCCACATCCCAACACAGTGAACGCCTCTTGAAATCAAAGGCAATTGGCGATATACCTATTGAGGTTACACCCCATGCTACTTTGAATTCTTCACGAGGAGTTATTGTTGAAAGGGATTTGAAGAACGTTCCCGAATCAGAGATTCTCGCTGGTCTCTCCGCTCAAGGAGTTTCTGCAGTGAGGCGCATCTCCACTCGCAAAGATGGAGTTACACTGCCAACAAATACCCTCATTTTAGCATTTACTTCACCACATGCACCCGCCACCATCAAAGCAGGTTATCTCATTTGCAGGGTTCGGCCATACATTCCAAACCCTCTTCGATGTTTCCAATGTCAGAGATTCAGCCACTCAAAGACATCTTGTCGTGGTTCCCTGACATGTGCTTGTTGTGGAGGCAAGGACCACGATGCCTATGACTGTGACGTGAACCCACATTGTGTCAACTGCAATGGTTCTCACCCCTTTTACTTTCATTCTTGCCCAAAATGGTTGGAGGAAAAAGAGGTGCAGTGTTTGAAAACGACACATAACATTAGTTATCCTGAGGCTCGGAAATTTCTGTCCACAACTCCATCTCGGACATATGCTGCTGCACTTCATTCCACAACTACAGTGGAAGTGCAGACAGATCTCTCTGTGCCTCCAAGAGAATCGTTTTAAAAACAAATGAAAAGCCTTTTGACCTCCGTGGTTAAAGTAGATGAATCGACTTCCACACCCATCTCTGTTCCTCCCATACCTTCCAATAAACCTCAAGATCCATGTCCTTCAGTTTCAAATACAGGCATTTCTTCTGATACATCATTTTCTTCCACCACAATAGACAAAACAATTATTCGTCCGCATCCTCAGTCACTGGATCCCTCTTCCAATAACAAAAACCTGCCCACTCGACCCAGAGCAGGATCCATGGAGGTTGATAGACCTCCTCCGATGAAAGACAGTAAAGAAAAAAGATGTGGTCGTAAACTGAAGGGTTCTCCAGCCACTTCACCTACCTGTTCTTAAAAATGGCCACCTTGATACAATGGAACTGTTGAGGTTTACGTTCTAATCTGGATGATATCAAAACGCTGATTGCTTCCTACCAACCTGTTTGTCTTTCTTTACAAGAAACATTTCTCAAATCTGCTGATACAGTCTCCATTCGGCAGTTTTCTCTGTACAGAAATGACAAGTTGTGTGATGGTCGAGTACATGGAGGGGAGGCACTGTTGGTTGATCAACATGTGCCCACCCTGTCTTTGTCACTCAACACACCCTTGGAGGCTATAGCCATCCGTGTTTCCTTGGGTCGTACCATCACTGTTTGTTCTCTGTACCTGTCCCCTGGAGAGACATATGATCAATCAGACCTGGATGCTCTCGTTGAACAGTTGCCATCTCCATTTCTAATCCTGGGGGATTTTAATGGACACCATCCCCTCTGGGGAAGTGCTATTACTGATAGGAGAAGTCGATCTGTAGAGCAGATGCTCTCTGATCACAATCTTTCTCTTTTCAATACTGGTTCTTCCACTTACTTTCATGCACCAAGTCAGTCCTTTACTGCTATTGATCTCTCAGTTTGCTCCCCTTCATTATTTTTCCATTTTTCATGAAGGGTTGACAGTAATCCACTAGGCAGTGATCATTTTCCGATCCTTTTGAGAGAGACTGGCCATGGTCAATGCCACCCTACCCGCGTGCCCCGGTGGAAGCTGGATCAGGCAGACTGGTCCACTTTCACTGCTCTCGCAGAACTTGATCCTGCCATTCGTAGATCAGCCATCAATAGATGACTGTGTTGCAATGGTAACTGATTGTATTATACATGCAACTGCTCTGTATATTCCTAAAACCTCGACATGTTTTCCACGATATCCTCGTCTATGGTGGAATTCTGCTTGCCACTTAGCATGGAAGGCTCAAAAACGGGCCTGGGATACTTTTCATAGATATCCCACACTTTTAAATTGGGTTGCTTTCCAACGGGCCCGAGCACATGCAAGGTGGGTAAGACGTCAAAGCCAAAAAGAATCTTGGATTAAGTTCACAACCAGCATATCTTCTGCCACCAGTTCCAAGATCATATGGGACAAGATCTGAAAGGTTAATGGGCACTACAATTCTGTTCCCCTCTCGATCTTACTCTCTGATGGTCAGGAGGTGACTGATGTCCGGAACATTGCTAACACTCTAGGTGAAAGCTTTTGCCAGGTATCTAGCACTTCTGCTTGTTCCTCCACCTTCCTGGCCATCAAGACTCGGGCAGAGCAATCACCTCTTTCCTATCGAACTGACTGTTTCTTTGACTATAATTGTCCTTTTACCCTGGTGGAACTAAAAATGGCCCTTCGTTTGTCTGCCAGTACGTCTGTTGGACCTGATGATATTCATTATGACATACTGCACCATCTATCTCCTGCTTCTCTTGATGTCCTTCTGATTATCTTCAACCGGATTTGGCAGGAGAATGTTTTTCCTGATGCCTGGCACCAGGGTATTATTTTACCTTTCTCTAAGCCAGAGGAAGATCCGAAGATTCCTTCAAACTATCGTCCAGTTGCTCTGACGAGCTGTCTCTGTAAGACCTTAGAAAGGATGGTTAATGCTCGTCTTGTTTGGTTCCTTGAATCAAACAACCTCCTCTCGCCCACCCAGTGTGGGTTCCGTCGACAGCACTCCACCACAGACCACCTAATTTGTCTTGAAACATCTATCAGAGAGGCCTTTCTCAACCGCCAACATCTTGTATCGATATTCTTTGACATAGAGAAGGCTTATGACACAACGTGGAGGTATGGTGTTTTGCGAGACCTCCATACATATGGGTTATGTGGCAATCTACCCATGTTTATTAAAAATTTTTAATGGACAGGATATTCCAAGTTCTTGTGGGTTTGGCACTTTCACGTTCTTTTGTACAGGAACTTGGAGTCCCTCAAGGCTATGTATTGAGTGTCACACTCTTCAGTATAAAGATAAATGCCATCACTGAACAACTCCCTCTCACTGTTACAAATGGGCTGTATGTTGACGACTTTCACATCTCATGTCAGTCGTCAAACATGAGATATATTGAGCGGCAACTACAAACTGCCCTTAATCGTGTACGGAAGTGGACTCTGGGGAATGGCTTTAATTTCTCTCTTTCCAAAACTGCATGCATGCACTTTTGCCGTTGACGAGGTATTCACCCTGATCCTGAACTTCATATCGGTGAAGTTTTGCTGCCAGTGGTCCCAGAGACAAAGTTCTTGGGGCTTATCTTTGATCGTAAACTGACCTTTATACCACACTTAAAGCAGCTTTGGGTCAAATGCACAAGAGCACTGAACATCCTCCGTGTCCTCTCTTCTATCAGTTGGGGGGCAGATTGCTGTTCAATGTTGAAGATATATCGTGCACTTTTTAGATCGAAACTTGACTATGGATCAGTGGTCTATGGCTCTGCCAGACCCTCGGCCTTAAAGATGCTGGACCCCATTCATCACCAAGGACTTCGACTCTGCACTGGGGCTTTGTCTGTGGATTTTTGCAATATAGTCTGGTACAGACTTGTCTGAATGTAATTTTTCTCTCCAGATTAAAAAAATTTCTTTTTCATCTAACAGTTTTTAAAAATCACTTAATCTCTTAAACTCTCTTAACTGAATTATTGTTTTTAGTAAAGGTTTATATTTTGTCCATTATTTGTTTTACATTTGCACTGTATTGTCTCACACTTTATTTCATCAAACTTGTAACCATGTGGAATAACTTTAAGTTTTACTTTTTTCCTTCTATAATTACCGTAGATTATAATGGAAAATTGATTATTCCAAAAATTTCAAGCTTGTAACATTTTTACATCTGTTTTTATTTTACTTCACTGTTTCACTGCTCTTTGAACTTTATCTCACTACTAAACAACTGTAGCTTGTATTTTCTTATTTAAACTAAGGAATTTCTAATTTTTATATTTTAAGTACATTTATACAGACAGTTCCTAATCAGGTAATTCAGTGGGCTCTGCTGTGGTTTGCTATGGGTCAGTAGTTGTGCGCAGAATCCCCTCTACAGCTTCTGTGTTTACTGCTGAACTGCATGCCATATCTCTTGCCCTGGATCATATTGCAGCTGAGCAGTACTCCAACTGCACTATTTATACTGACTCGCTTAGTTCTATACTTGCCTTGGAATCGCTTCACATTAGCTCACATCCCATTCTCGCAGATATTCGAAACCGACTGGCCCATTTCTCATTAGCAGCTACTTCAATCCAGTTTTTCTGGATACCAGGCCATGTTGGTATTCGTGGGAACGAGCTTGCAGACATGGCAGCTGAATATGTCTGCTTCAGCACCATCACCCCTATGCCTATTCTGTACATGGACTATGGTGTTGTCTTCAAGGCTTGGCTCCGTGCCAGCTGGCAGTCCACTTGGAGTGAGCAACGCAACAATAAACTTTTTCAAATCAAACCCAAAATTGGAGTTTGGCCATCTAGCTTCCGTAAAGTTCGGATGGAGGAAGTTGTTCTCACTAGGCTACGCATTGGTCACAGTTTTTTAACTCATCATTTTCTTTTATCTGGAACTGATGCACCAATGTGTAGTTTGTGTAACACTCAAATCACTATCAGCCACGTTTTACTTTCTTGCCATCGTTACAATTCTCAACAACAGCAATACTTTAAACATATTTTTTCCCAGGGTCAGTCTGTAACATTGGACAGAGTTATTCGTGATGGTGACTCTGTCTACCTTGATAACGTTTTTAATTTTTTAAAGGCCATTAATCTTTTTAATCTCATTTAAGTGTGGTATATTTATTCATTATAACTTTTTAATTGTGGCTCCTTTTTTACAGTTGTAATCTCTCTCATTCAATGTGACATTGGACAATGGCCAGAACATTAAATAACTCGACACCAGGACTGGAAAGGCCAACTTCAGGTGACTAACGCGAATGTTTGAACTACTCGTTAGTCTTCCTGGCGAGTTACTATTATACTTTAGCTGCATATCATTTCGTACTTTTACAACCTTTTTGTACTGGCCATATTGACTCATAACCCGGAACCAGGACGGAAAGACCAACTTCAGGTGACTGACAGTGGTTTATATACTACCTGTTAGTCTTCCTGGTGGGTTATGATCATTCCCATTCTGCTACAGGTTGTCCTTTACAACTTTGTTGACTGGATGTCAACATTGGTTTTTGCACCATTTTCTGTTTTAATTGCCATTTTGCTTTTATCTTCAATTACCTTTACACATTTTACTCCATTTACTTGACTTTTATCTTTTTACTGGACATTTGGCTACTCTTTATTACGATTTTGCTGAGTGTCTTTTAAAACTATTATTCCATTACATTTTGATAATAGCTACTATGACACATAACCCGGAACCAGGACTGGAAAGGCCAACTTCAGGTGACTGACGGTGGTTCTTGAACTTACTTGTTAGTCTTCCTGGTGGGTTATGATCATCATTATTATGCTAGAGTAAATAGTTTATAACTTTGAAGACTGGATGTCACCATTGGTTTTTACACCATTTTCTGTTTTAATTGCTGTTTTGTTTTTACCTTCATTTACTTTTACAAATTTTACTCCATTTACTTGACTTTTATCTTTTTACTGGACATTTGGCTACTCTTTATTACGATTTTGCTGAGTGTCTTTTAAAACTTTTATTCCATTACATTTTGATAATAGCTACTATGACACATAACCCGGAACCAGGACTGGAAAGGCCAACTTCAGGTGACTGACGGTGGTTCTTGAACTTACTTGTTAGTCTTCCTGGTGGGTTATGATCATTATTATTATGCTAGAGTAAATAGTTTATAACTTTGAAGACTGGATGTCACCATTGGTTTTTACACCATTTTCTGTTTTAATTGCTGTTTTGTTTTTACCTTTATTTACTTTTACAAATTTTACTCCATTTACTTGACTCTTCTCTTTTTACTGGACATTTGGCTACTCAATGTTGCAATTTTGCTATGTGTCTTTTAATACTTCTATTCTTTTACATTTTGATACTGGTTGCTATGACACATAACCCAGAACCAGGACTGGAAAGACCAACTTCAGGTGACTGACGGTGGGTCTTCAACTTGCCTGTTAGTCTTTCTGGCAGGTTATGATTATACCTTTTTGCTAGAGTAAATACCTTACAACTTTTTACACTCTGCCTTCTATCTTAACATTGTAGACTAGGTGTCTACTACATTTTACATTTTACTACATTTTTACCGGATGTTTGGCGCAGATAGCCTCATTGCTTTGTGCCATAAAACACTAAATCAATCAATCAACTTATCTTGACACTTGCTTTTAAGTTGGTGTCCAGAATTGCTTTTAATGGTAATATATCAGACTTTATTCTTTAAAGGTATGGTATTTTTTTGCATCTCAACAAATTATTTTCACCATAACCCTATCACCACAGGTATTCTGTACTGTGCATAACAGAAGATTTTTCGTGTTTTACTTTCAAATTTTTATTGAACTGGTTTTTGTTTGTTATGCCAAGTAGTATAGCATAAAATATTAGGTAGTAATTCATATTTCAGTACTACATAAGTTTTAAGATCTTAGGTTTATAAAGCAATATTTTAGAAAATCCTGAATTTCCACTATTGTGATATGTGTGACACATTTTCTCTAGGCATCTCCTCTTCTCTATTTTATCCATCATTCCTCCAATAACTACGAAATTAAACATAAATTACTCACTATAAAATTATCATTGCTCAGACAAATCATAATTTTTTATAGGCTTCAATTTGTTTGGTTACAGAGCTATGAAATAGAAAATTAGACCCCTCTTGTCACACCCACCTGTGACATTCTCTCTTTCAGGAATTGTTAATAGTTCTTTTACATTTAATTATATATTATCTATAAAAATATAAAGCCAAGGGTTTCACATATGAAATGGCATATGTTGTTTTCTGAACAGGGAATTTTGAGTTTTTTTTCAGTTGGTACAAACATCATTCCCATGGGAAAGATAACAACTAAGTCGGATGAATTTGTAATGGCTCTTGTCATGTAGTTAGAAAATCAGAAAATTGTGGTACTTAGAAGAAATTGTCTGTTTTTTGCATGTTATTATACTGTGTTCCTTGGTGGAGTATTTAATTAAATACAAATTATTTAGTGTATTACTTCCATTGGTATAAAAAAGTATGGTTAGCTTTCATTCATGTTTGACAACAACAACAACAAAAAGGAATAATTGGGTAAGTATAGTAATTTCTTGTTTTTCATGTTTATTCTTTAGTTGTATAAAAGTAAGTAAAAGAAGGATCTCTTTAAGTTAGTGAAACTTATATTATTATTCACGATGACGAAATATATAATTAGATTATTATAGTTTATTTTACATAATCTAATAAATATGTTTCATGAGGAACACACATGAGCTGCCCATGGGTAACATAATTTGATAATTTAATGTAACTTACAATACTGGTTAGACATGGTTCAAAGGGCAATGAAGCAATAGAACTTAATTATAAATAGATGTATACCATTAGAATTTGAAACTTACTTTGGGGAAATGAAATTAGTTTCATTTTATAATTTGAAGTCATTCTAGAAAGATGAAAAGGTAATGTATTTTTATTTGTTTGGTGATTGCAAGGTCGGTCAAATTGACTGACACTGTGCAGAGTTAGGGTAGAGCAAATAACAGATAAAATATAAAGTTTTATTGAAATCAGACATTTGAAATGTATTTAGGAGGTTTTAAAGAGATTACACAAGTGAAATTTGGAAGAAATAAAAGTATTTTTAATCATAATGTGAAAATCACTTTCCACATGGGCTATTCAAAAGATATACTTCATATAGTCCCTTAGTCACTGTTAGAGGTGTCTTCTGATTCGCATTATTCAAATTCCACATCTCAGGAGTCATTATGCAAAGCTATTTTATTGAAGTTAATTGTCATATGTTGAGAGTAAGATTCTGGTTGGCTTCTGTCTGTTCCTACTTAAGATAATCTGTGCTATTGTTGTGAAACTAAAAGAATCTGTGTCTTTGTAATAACTGTGCCATTAGGGAAAATCAGTCCAAAATTTAAAGTGGTTGCTTAACAACTTAATCACATGAAAAATGTTAGAAAAACAAATATCAGCATTTGGTTCAGTGGATTAAAGAACACTTATCTAAAGTCCTTGGTTAGAGATCATGTTTGTATGGCATGTATCATGTTTTTTTTTCTTTTCTTTTGTAGTTGGACGACATGAAAAATGCTCTAAACGGTCATTTTAATGTGCGCATTGTTGTTAAATGTAAAAATGCAAAGGTAAGTTGGTTTAAGATATACACGTATTTTTGTTATAAACACTTTGAATGTCAGAAAATGTTAACATCACCAGAAAAAAAATGGAAAATTAACAGAAAATTTAGCTTTTGAACCAAAAGATAACATAATTGTAAATAAAAATAAGGCACGTTCATAATCTGCAAAAAAATAAAGCAGTACCTAAAGTAATTAATACCATTCACTGAAAACTTCAATTTTTGATGCAGTATCAAATTTAGTAATGCCATCATAGAACCTTAGGGTTAACATGTTCATGTTTCTTAAGCCAGAAATTGCCAAACGTTTATTTCACAGATATTATACCAAGTTTATTTACAAGATCTTGCTAAATGTTACTTTTTGCTCATATCCATAGTATAAAGTTGAATAGGTGTTTTTTTAAAAATAATAATTTTGTTTTTCTCATACTTGATAAACATGCATTTGAGTAAAAATATAACATTCATTTAAAGCATTAATCCACTGTCTTGTCTGGAACTGTAACAGAGGAACATTTGTTTTAAATTTTTCAAAACTGTGTAGTAATGTTGGCTGATGAAACTTCATTATTTTCTTACAAACTTAGATTTATTAAGATTTTGTGAAAATAGCTACTCTAACTACATATGTGAATTGGGATTGATCTCAAATTCAAATGGATTTTTATTCCAAAATAATGTTTTATAAATATGTATTATATAATTTCTGCTATAGCTTTTTATGTTACATTTTATAGCTGCAGTGGGGATGCAACTGTATCCACAATCAATTTTATGCACTATAAAACTTTTAGAAGCTAACTATAAAGGCCACAAATCACAAGGCTTATTTAATAAAGAAAAATAAAATATTTGTTTGAAACATTAGCTCTGCAAGATGTAATGTTATATACTTTAAACCACTCTTTGAACTCCTAACATTATTTCCCTACTGTCATTGCTTTTGGACTTTGGCATTCCTCTTTGCACCTTCAATAATATCAAGTGTGTCCACCATGGTACAGCTTTAACTTGAATGTGTCTAGTATTTCTTGATGATAACATAAGTGATTTCTTGTTATCTACAATCAGTTACAATAAATAAGGGAAAAAAACAAACTTTACATCATATGGTATAAGCTGTCATGTTATCTTGTACGTTAGTGTACGTGTAGTTGCTTTGTCAGTTTGAAACTTTCTTCCATAGGGGTTTGATCGTCCTCTCCTGTCTTCAGTCCGAATCTGTATGGATGTGAACTTTACACTGATTGATTGCCCAGTTTTGTTAAAGGAATGTAAAGCTGATTCTATTTTTTATTTACCTGTAAAACCAGGCAAGAAAACCTTTTCTCAACATCTGACTTATGCTCAAGTGATGCTACATAGCTATGGAGATATTGAAAAGTAGGATAAGCTGACAAACGTAAATAATTTCAAGATTCACAAAAGATCAGCAATATTGGAAATGGATAGTACACACATGTCAAAACAACCTGATGGCATTAAGTTAAAATAGCTTATCAATGCCTATATAAACATTAACTCTCTGCATATGGGCTTATTCATTTTAATCGACCTTTTAACCATGAACCTGTACAAGATATAACTTTTAATGTTTTTGGTATATTTTCAGGAAGTTAGCCAAGCTTTTAGTAAACTTATATCTTAAGTGTTTGGAGAACAAATTTGTCTATGGATTTTTGCAATATAGTCTGGTACAGACTTGTCTGAATGTAATTTTTCTCTTCAGATTAAAAAAATTTCTCTTTCATCTAACAGTTTTTAAAAATCACTTAATCTCCTAAACTCTCTTAACTGAATTATTGTTTTTAGTAAAGGTTTATATTTTGTCCATTATTTGTTTTACATTTGCACTGTATTGTCTCACACTTTATTTCATCAAACTTGTAACCATGTGGAATAACTTTAAGTTTTACTTTTTTTCCTTCTATAATTACCGTAGATTATAATGGAAAATTGATTATTCCAAAAATTTCAAGCTTGTAACGTTTTTACATCTGTTTTTATTTTACTTCATTGTTCCACTGCTCTTTGAACTTTATCTCACTACTAAACAACTGTAGCTTGTATTTTCTTATCTAAACTAAGGAATTTCTAATTTTTATATTTTAAATACTTTTGTGATGATAAACATGAGAGCAAAGCTCTTGTAACTACACTCAACAAACTGTTGATAGTATCATTATTATGATGTCGCGTAAATGGTCTTTATATTCAGCTGGTAACAGTAAAATAAATGTAGGAAATAGATGCAAAAAGATTAGAAATACAATATTTCAGGAGAAGTACTTTAGACTTTTATGGTCACTACTAACGAGAGAACGGTAATAACTTTATTTCATATTTTTCAACCATTAAGTTTCTTGAAGGTTACAAGGTTGGTCAAACTGACTGACCCCATATTGAATTTAGAGAAAATAATTGATACAATAAAAAGCTGTCCTATAATGAAACATTTGATGTTGTTTAGGGAGTTTTAGAGATTTGTATAAAAGAAATTTGAATATTTTCAGATGAGAATAAGTATTTTTCATCTTAACATGAAAAACACTTTGCACACTCAGCATTCTGGCTGCATATATTCATGGACGTATTTTTAGTTAAAGTGCTTAACTGAAAATTCTGATATTTTTTCTGTAAATGTTTTAATATTTATTAAAAGCTTTAAAACTTTTCTAAAGTTAAAGAAAACATGTTTTCACAAGTTTTTGTGAAATTTGTGGTTTGAACATGTACATGCTGGGAGTAGTTTAAAGTGTATTTTCTTTTTAGTTCATTGTAAAATAAGGTTGTCTAACTTTGGAAACAATTTTTGATAACTTCTACCCATCTAGTTCAACACTCCTTTCTGGCTGTGGATAAATGTTTGCATACTTTGTTAGTCATTTACTGTATTTTAAATTCACAAGGGCTATATTCCTTGTTATACGTGAGTTTTTTTACAAAGTATTTGTCAGTTTGTGAAATGAAAAATGGTTGGAACCTATTCAACTAGTATATCCTAATTTATTTTTTTTCAAGTTACTGATAAATCTGGTACATGTTGTGATTATAATCTGTGAGCAAGGCTATTTTCTTGTTTTAAGAGAACATACCAGATGAAAAATATATTGCTATACATAATATTTTTAGAATAATAAATAAGGTGTGAAATACACATTTACAAAATTAATATATTTGTTGTTAGAATACAAAATGTTAATGTTATATACATGTTGCCTAGTTGTTGCCAAATTCTTAATATGTTGTGTTTGGCTTAATTTGTTTTAACTTTTGTGCAAAGTTACACAATAGCTATATTCACTTGCCATCCCAACCAGAGAGAAGAAAATTATTCAACAAAACCCACCACCAACTCTGGAAATATTCTTTTACCAACAAATAATGTGACTGACCATCACATTATAAGGTTCCCACAGCTAAAATGGTTACCATGGTCTGTGATAAGGATTCACAGCTATGAACCTCAGGTTATGAGTCAAGCTTTCTAACCACCATTCCTTCATTTTTTGTTGTTGTTAGGAAGATCAAGAACTAAAAGTCAGTTTTCAAGTAGTACCTCATTAAAATACATAATGGAAATGGAATTATTGACACTAAGAACACCTTTCTTGCATATGCAAATAACATGAGTATGAAAAATTTGTTTAGCACTTTTCACTACCTCAACTGTAAAATAATATTTGAACTTTTTTTCTCACAGTATTATTTCTCAAACAAAATAAAAGGGGGTAGTCTATTACTGACCAAATAAAAGGTTCAGAATTTCATGCTAAGTTATCACAATGCAAATTCTAGTTTTGGGTGTTTCAACTGGTGTTAACAGAAAACCATCTTTTGTAGCACATACAAAAATATCCAAGTACTACAAGTTAAGCCACAGGTTGAATTTGAATATAGTAATCAAAGTTTATAAAATGTGCAAACATAATGAAGCAAAACAGTATTGTATTATGAATATGAAAGGTGACTTGGACAATGTGTTTTTATAAAAATAGATGTGTTTTATTATACATTCTGTACTGCATGAAATCAATTTCATTTAACCTGGGAAGACCTCTGTCAGTGAGTCTGTCTTGATATTTTTTTAAACTTTTGTCTAATAAAGCTTTACAATTTATTTTATGATGATAAATTATATTATGTGTTCTTTACTGTATGAAATGAATTTCATTTAATCTGAAAAGACTAAATTAAGGTTAGTGAGTCTATCTTGATTTTTTTTTAATTTTGTCTAGTAAAACTTTATGATAATAAATTTACTTAATAATTGCCTTTTACTTTGAGACTGGTATGTATCTATGTACAATCACTTTAGTTGTTTAGTGAACTGTTTTATGAATAACTGAATGTAAAGTTTTGTGACTTGATTAAATATAAAAAAATAATGTGATTTTCCTGATTTTGTGGTTCGTTGTTGTAATTGTTCATGAAATATTAAACATTTAATATTCATATATGTCAAAACAGACACAACAGAAAACAACTTGTATCAAAACATGCATTTAATGCAGTATTAGATACGTTTAAAAAATTTTAATTTTTGTATGCAAGGTCAGGTTTCAACTCTTAGTATTTACTAGAATTGGTTATTTTAAGAAGAAAGATCAATAACCCTAAAGAAACCTGAACTGATTAGGATCACTTATATAGAGGTTGAGTGCAATATATTAAAACAATTTTGAATATGAAAATAAGCAAGTAATGTGATAATGATAGCTAATATAAAGTCTTATAACAGAACTACGTTTTGACATTGTTTAACATTTCATAGGTAATGTAATACCCACAAAAAGTGATCACATTTCGGAAGGACATATAACAGCTCTTTCCAGTCTACAATATTCATTCATTCGGGCGTAAAGATGTGTTCAGATTGAAGGTTTAAATTTTCCAAGATGGAGATATATCTTGTACTTAATGGTATTGGAAAACAATGGAATATTGATCACCTTGGGACATTATTACGCCATTATTTTAATTTTAAAATAATATTAAAAATAAAGTTGATGTTTCTATATTATAAGCAAACTTCAATATAATTAAACGCGTTTGACACAAACTGCACTCGTACAAGAATGTCTGCGAAAGACATTTTGCACAAGAACATACTAAAAGGTTATACTAGTTTTGTTTTGCTTTTTTTTTTTTTAAGGCTTAACATTAGGTTGTAAATGAACTCTATGAATTTACTTATTAATAGTACCAAGTTCGACTGTAAGGTAAAGTTTAACCCTAACTGAACTAAATTAAAATACTGCACAAATTTAGAGTTAATTTATATCTATCGAATAGAAGTCGAACATAATAAAGACGTAACTAATGTTGGACTTAAATATGTCGACATCCGCCTTATGTTTACATTGTTTGATATGCATGCATATTTATAGAGTAATGTGCTCGCACGTTTTCAGGGCAGACGTAACCGGGTATTATTATAATATATTAATGATCTACTTTCAGCATGTGACAGTATTTTACAACAATCAACAGGCTACGACGTTTCGACCATTGGTGCGATCACGCTAAAGTATACATATGTTTGCAGTAAAAATTGTTTTTATTATTATTATAGTAATAATAATAATAATAAACAACACAAACATGTATCGACCCGGCATGGCCAAGCGTGTAAAGGCGTGCGACTCATAATCTGAGGGTCGCGGGTTCGAATCCCCGTCGCGCCAAACATGCTTGCCCTTTCCACCGTGGGGGTGTTATAAAGTTTCAGTCAATCCCACTATTCGTTGGTAAAAGAGAAGCCCAACAGTTGGCGGTGGGTGGTAATGACTAACTACCTTCCCTCTAGTCTCACACTGCTAAATTAGAGACGGCTAGCCCTCGAATAGGTTTGTGCGAAATTCAAAAACAAAAACAAACAAGCAAAAACTTGTGAACAAGTCGCATCAATGATTAAAACATCATACCTGTGTAAAAACGAACTTGTAAATTGTAGTAAAATATGCTTTATCAGCAAGTAAACTTAAATAGTACTGTTTATAAAGATACTGTAGCGTGTAAAGTAGAAAGTTTCATAATTACCAGAAGATTAAATACTATTACTTTTAAATTTGTGTATTTAATACACTGATACCTTCTAAATCGTCGGCTGCACTCTACATACATCACCTGAAAAGTTGTCACTTTATTCTAACCAATAATATTTAAGTTTCAAGACATTAAAGCCAATGATATGTTTCCAAGCGCGTTTTTTTGAATTAATCTTAGAAATTGTCTCGTCGTTGAGGATTCTTTTTGAATTATTCAGGTGTATGTGAAGTATGAATAATTTTTATTAGAGAATATGATTACACTGAATATAATTTTATATTTTACTGAAACACACAACTTAACATTTTAATTTGTGATCTGATTAGTTAATAATTATAAGTATTTTTAGGTGACTAAAGCCTAATATCAATAAACTTACAACGGGCCTTTATGTAAAGTGACTTGTTTGTAAAGCCTAAAGAAATTAGGCCTAATAGGTGTTACTTAGGTATGATATAGGAGTAGACCTAATATTGTGATAACAAGCAGTGTTGTTGGATTGCAATTACATAAAATGTTTACTTACAAAAATACAGGTTAACGATTGTAAATTTAAAATGATTCAGTTGATAACACAAAATTGGATTTTAGGGAAGTCTGTGGTTCTGATCATGGTATAAAAATTTATTCTAGTTTATTAAATACCAAAGTAACGTTTGATGAAATATTGTGACGTTTCCTTTTTTTTTTTGTTCAGTTTCACACCTGGTCGCAGTATTTACAATATTCACATATTATTTAATATAATCTTTAGAATAATTATTTTTGGTCTGTTTATTTATATGAATTTTAATACTTCATCTTAAAACTGTTCTTTCAATTAACGGAATATTTTCAGCAGTGGATCAGTGATTATTTAGCCGGTGCATACTATTTTGGAATCCCTCTGCTGTGATTTGTCAGTGAATATGACGCTATAGTAACGGTTAGCAGAGGCAAGTTGTTCTATAAGACCAGAATCCTAGCAATGAGGAGATGTAGGCGATTAGTTTTTACTTAAGAAGATGAACAAGTAATTCACAATTATTTCAAAACAAAAATCAAATTCTAATCAGTGATGTCGAGAAAACCCACTTGTAGAGAAAAATATATGTAAAAATGGCTCGTTTGGGTTGAGAAAAAATGTTTTACGCAGAGGAACGAACAACGTTTCGACCGTCTTAGGTCATCTTAAGGTTAACAAAGAGAGAATGTAACTGGTTTTTGAATAAATTTGGAATTAATTGGAATGTCATATCTTGTTACTAATTTTTGCCAAATATTGGTTTCGATGAAGACAAACTTCATGTTCAACAACCACAACTATATACAAACAAATGGCCTAAGCATGGGAAACCCAGTATCACCAGTTCTAGCCAATATTTTTATGACACAAGTTGAAACACAAGTAATTAACACAGAATTACATCCACCACTATACTGATACAGATATGTAGAAGACACAATATAGAAGTCGTGGCAATTGTTGCATTGTATTTTATAAATGTTAGGTGTAGTGTTTTATATAGTTTTGTACCTGGTTTTTGAACAAATATGGTGTTTACTGGAATGTTGTGTTTTGTTACCAGTTTTATATGGTATGCAGCAATGTAAGATGTTATATTTTCTTGTATCTTAGGATTTATTATTGTTTGTTGTTGATCTAGATGTATACATATAATTTTTTCAACTGTCTTAGAATAACTATTGATGTTGGTGAAGTGTTGTTTTATTTTGTTAATTTTATCATAAATTTTATCAGGTGAACATAGTTTTGTGACTCTGTTTATTTGATTTCTTATTGTATTGAGTTTTTTGTTTTGTTTCGTATGCTGAGTCCCAGAGAATGTATAGTCCAGTAGGGGTGATTTTTCTGTGGATTTCTGTTTTGAATTATGTATCGGTTTTTGTGATCTTGAGATTAAGAAATGCTATTTGGTTATTTTTTTCTGTTAACAGGTGAACTTAATGTTGGGGTGTATAGAGTTAACATGGCTGAAAAACTAAGTGTGTGTTCTCTAAATGTAAATCTAGCAACTGTATCGTCAACGTATCTGTACAAATATAGTGGTGGGTGTAAGGCTGAATTGATCGCTGGAGATTCAATCCGTCTCATAAAAATGTTGTCTAGAACTGGTGACACAGGATTACCCATACTTAGGCCATTTATTTGTAGGTAGTTTTGTTCTTTGAACATGAAGCTAGTTTTGGTGGTAATGGATTTTATTTATTATTATTATTATTGATGCCTCTCGATTCCATGAAGGAACTTAGGGCCGCAATCACTTGCGGATTCATTAACAAGCTGATTTTTTAAGTGAGCAGATTGTTAGCTTACTGCACAACCCCCAACCAGGAGGAGAAACCTTAGCCATCCCTAATTTTGCAGTGTAAGACTAGAGGGAAGGCGGCTAGTCATCACCACTCACCGCCAACTCTTCGGCTACTCTTTTACCAACGAATAGTGGGATTGACCGTAACATTATAACGCTCCCACGGCTGGGAGGGCGAGCATGTTTAGCGCGACACGGATGCGAACCCTCGACCCTCAGATTACGAGCGCATGCCTTAACGCGCTCGGCCCTGCCGGGCAGTGGATTCTATAAGGGTTGCTAATTGGTTGCCGGGGATGTGTATCATTGGGTTGGGGTCTTAGTTATAAATTTTAAAGCCATCTTGCAGGTTTTGATGGTTGGGACTTCTGTGAAGAGGGAGATTACATCACAACTGGCCATTAAGGCTTTATGATTTAGTTGATTAAGAATTGATTCAAAGTTAAACGATTGTTTTAAAAAGGAGCTGGTTGATTAACATTATGGGTCGTAGTGGGAAATAAGGTTTGGGGGTGCCGTATTGTTGTGGTGTGCGTGAATCGGTCCTTTGTAGGTAAGAATAAAGGTTTTCTGAGATTGTGTTGGTTTTTACATTTGTAGTAGTATTTTGTTTAATTGTTTTTCATGTGTTTTTGTTGGATTTTTGCGTATTAAATTTGTTTGTATCTGACAAGATGTTCATTTTTCGAATGTACTGATGTGTGTTCATTATATCTATAGCATTGCCTTTATCTGTTTTTAGAATTTTGATGTTGTCTTATTTTAGATTGTTTATGGAATTAATATCTTTTCGTTTGATGCTATTTTTAGTTTTCTGTCGATGGTTTTGCGTGAAAATGCTTTGAAAAAAATTGTTTAAGATACTGTTTTGAGGTGTTTCGGGGAAATAGATGTTTTCAGTTCTGTCTGGAAAGAAGACTGTTGGTTGACGATGTGATTGGTACCTGTACCAGTCGTCCTGAATGTTATGTAAATGTCATGTAAATGTTTTGTAAGTTGTGTTTAAATTTTCATTTCTATTATTTATATTTCCATATTTGTATTACTGTTTCAAGGTTTAGACAGTGAAATACGTTGTTCTTCGTTTAGAATAACATTTAGAATTTTCTAGAATTAGGTAGATCAAATATATGACTATAAATGGAAATGTTTGGCGGCCTAGCATCTAGACGTAGAGTCTCGTGCGAAAACATACATGCGCAGATTACTCTGTCGAAGTTCTGGTGAATGTTCGAGAAAAAAGGCCAACAAATATATAAATAGTCGAAGATGCGAGAAAGAGAGGAGAAAGGAGGCAGACATTAGTTTATATTCAATTCTAAGAAATAGTGTCTTTGTTCGAGAAGTTTTCAACGTTGGAATTACTGGTTGTTCTGAAGGTCAGCAAATTGGAAAACAACAACTTTGGGACACTCATCGTAAAAGGAACGTCATCAAAATTATTGAACTGAAAATTGTTTCTGGACTTTCATTCTAGATTGCCCCCCAGTGGCTCAGCGGTATGTCTGCGGACTTACACGCTAAAATCCGGGTTTCGATACCCGTGGTGGGCAGAGCACAGATAGCCCATTGTGTAGCTTTGTGCTTAATTCAAAAAACAAAACAAAACAAACAAACATTCTAGATTAGATTAATTTATATTAGATACATTTCATTATATTAGATACAGGCCAGTACCATTTTGTGTTGTAATTGATTTTGAATGTTAAAACTGAATATCTGTTATTGTTAATATATAATTTACGTTATATCTGTTACTTATATATTAGTTTACTGTAATAAATTATACAAGCTGTTATCTGTGACTTTCTGTTGCGTTCAGTCTACCTAAAACATAAAAAAAACGTAACACTGAAATACATGTTTACTTCTAGGGGGTTCCTCGTCATCACGGTATATAAGGTTGTATACTGCTGCCAACAATTTCGTCGCACTAACTAATAACTCGGTGCACAATATAGAAAGTTTGTTTGTTTTTGAATTTCGCGCAAAGCCACACACTGGCTATCTTCGTAAAACGCCCTAAGTTAGCAGTATAAGACTAGAGGGAAGGCAGCTAGTCATCACCACCCACCGCCAACTCTTGGGCTACTCTTTTCCCAACGAATAGTGGGATTGACCGTACCATTATAACATTCCTATGGCTGAAAGGGCGAGCATGTTTGGTGCAATGGGGATTCGAACTCGCGACCCTTGGATAACGAGTCAAACGCCTAAATCCACCTGGCCATCCTGGGCCCAATAGAGAAAGTATTCAAATTACCAGTGACAGATGAAATAAAGGACGATATCCACTCTTTGTAATACCCGAAGTCAGTTGAAGTTATCAATGATAATTTTCGAATGTATTTGGTACTTCACACAGAGGATATATTTTTATTTTTAAAAATCGTGTGTTTGTGTTTTCTTATAGCAAAGCCACGTCGGGCTATCTGCTGAGCCCACCGAAGGGAATTGAACCCCTGATTTTGCGTTATAAATCCGAAGACATACTGCTGTACTAACGGGGGTATTTAAAAATCGTTCAAAATTACTATCTAGGAAACTGCGTCAGTGTTTTACGACACTTAAAGTATATTTCATATGAGGTGGCTTCATCTGTATCAAGTTGTTTTTATTATTGCTCTTACACGTGTTATTTTATATGAATATAAATTTACACTTTTGCAAATGTTATGAACGTTATAGAATAATATATGTTAGTTGTTTTGAATATTATACATTTTCATTGTACACACATCCCGATAACGCTTTCTTTTATTCAATTGTATTGACAGTAAAATGTAACCTCATCATTAAAACATTAAAGGGCAAAATAATGTTTGAGTTAAATTGACGTGTAATATTTATCAAGTACTTTTAATGTATAGAAACAGCTCTGTGCAATACTGGTTTGCATCTGTTATTTTGAGACCTTTTATTCGATAAAAATCTTATAATGCCCAAGTTGTTTAACAACCACTGTTCTTATTCAAGGTTACTAAAATGCCTTACAAATCTCATAATGTTTAATTTAAGGTACATGACTTATTGTATCACATTGTATTTCAAATATTAAATATCTGATGGACTTGTGTACATTGGAAATCATTCCACATGAATTAATCCTTTTTTTAATTTTAGGAATTAAGGAAACCACATCAAAGTATTTTACAAAAAATATATTTTTGATTCATCTGTTAAAAAATAAATGATTTTGATATTTGTATGGACAGTAATGTAATCAGATTTGACTGACAGTGTTGTAATTACGAGAGAGGGAAACATTAATGAACATAAATCACAAAACCAAATACCTCAAAATTAATAAAATGTACCTAAATTAATTAATCACGGTATAAATCCAATCACAATAATTAGATCTTGAAATTCAAGTTTGAATCAACATGGGTTAGGAAAATATTAATTTCCTGAATAAAAGAAAAAATATGAATACACCCAAAATTTTGAATATTATGTTCAGAGAAAATATATCCAAGTATAACTTAATATTGACAAAGGAAAAATATCAACTTATAAATAACCATATTTCCTTTAGAATTACTATTAAGTTGAAAGTGTTTTTACCTGTCTGACGGTTAATTGGGAATTGAAACAAAGTGACCAAAAAAACATCCAATTTTGAAGCACAGTGAATAAGGACAAGTGAATAGCTCAGAGGGAACACTGGTTGTGAGTTTTTGAAATTATGATCTGAAGTTCACACTTTTATATCCTTTCATGTTTCTTCTTGCTAATTTGCTTGATAAACATATTTTTCCATGCCTTTAATAATTCCTTTCAAAATCTATAAATATTTCATTTAAGACTGTTATTAAGCTTTGTTGGGTTGAAATTGTCTTTGTCTGTAGCATCACTTAGGCACTGTATAACCCATGTTGTCTGTTAGTCAAGACCAACAGCTGCATATATGTTTATATCTGATACTGGGCTTCTTTATCTTAAGCATAAACATACATAAAAATTAACACTATTATTTGCAAATTAGTTTGAACTATCCAGAAGATGCCCAAAACTCGGTTGAAACAAGATACCGTTAGAGTTGGTGACAAGGTGATTGCTAAGTTGTCTGGCAGCAGCTTGTTCTATAATGCTACAGTCTTGAGAAAAACTGGAAGATCCTATGATGTTCAGTTTGAAGATGGATCAGTCAGCACAGTTGAACCAGTTGACGTAAAAGTAAGTACTTGAACTTAGAAAGTCAGGCTATGTTGTAAGTTTTGTGTAGACTACATAGAAAGATTAAAGTTTTCAGTATTCAAAACTTAATATTGATATTTTCATGTGTAGTATACTATGTCATGTCTATAAAGGAACTAAAAAGAGTTAATTAGTAGAAGACCATTAGTTTATTATTTAGCATCTCAAGAAAAAAAACAACAAAGTTAAGCATTTTCGTCTTTAGTTGTATACCAGGACTTAATTTCAACAAGTTGTAAAGACAAATTGCTTGTTTAGATTGTCACTTACTAGTTGAAATAAATCCTCATAAGTGAATATTACTTCTGGTAAAGTGTAGTATAATTACGTAATTCTTGTTATTTGCATGTCAAATGCATGAAGTTCACGGTTAAGTCATTGGTATACATTGGTCTTCATAATTTAGTCAGTAATTGTTCGTAAGTCAGTATTTCTTCAAAAATAAGTTAGTCAGAGAATACAATATTATTTTCTTATAAATATCTTGAAGAACTTCCTGTTGTGCTATTAACTTATCACTCTTGGTCTTATGTTTTATTTGCATGCACACATATATTCTCATTCTGATAAGCTCCCCACTCACACAGAGGTATGTCTGTTGATTTGCAATGCTAAAAACCAGGTTTTGATACCTGTAGTGGGCAGAGAACAGATAGCCCATTACATTGCTTTATACTTAATTCAGAACAACAACAACATTTTGACAAGCTGTTAGCCCTTAGCAGGTATTGTTTTGATTTGAAACAGGAAATACCAATTTAAAGTATATGAACCTGTGATATTTTTTAAATGATTTGCTGGTAATACTACTTCTTATGTTCTGTTTGAGAAAGGTATAGGAAGATTTCCATATTCTTCGGAGCAGGGACTCTAAACCATCTCAAAATCTGGAGGACTGATCGTTTTAATTCAGTCTCTGGTAAATGTACAGTGGTGTATCCAGGAGTTAAGATACAGTACTTGCTTCCCCTTACAAGATTAACTATTCCAGTTCAGTGCTGCTCCCAATATGCAAATTTTTCTTTATGCATGCCACAAGCCTTCCACATCTCCCTGCTATTGAAATTGCAATATTCTAACGTGTCTATCATGCAAAATATCATTTTCTTATCAATAGGAAGGAGACATGCTCACATGACTCCCTCTACCGAGCTGTCACTTTTTATTTGGCAGCATTTGAGTTTGAACATGCTCTTATGTGTTCTCAATGATTTAAGTTTGACTTTGTTTTCCTCATGTAATAGTTAATTTTCGTCATAATTTGTTTTTATTCAATCCATAAGTTTTATGTTCTCAGGGATATGAATTATAAAAATGGATATCTTCAATGCTTACCTACATATACTGATATCACCTCAGTTTGATCAAATTGGAGAAGTCCTTCTTCAGATTCACTCAATATCTTGTCCATTTTGAAGTCGTTTTTGACACTAATATTGTTGAGTATTGCCTTTTCCTTTACAAACTTCATTAATGGAACTTTTGGTTCACTAGACCCTCTCAGCTCAGCCACTTACTGCTTCCATTGTTCTATTGCTTTTGGAGATGTGGTCTTCCACGACATCACTCGTCCTTTCTAACCATGCCCACATGAGATCCCTTCAATGTGTGCTTCTTGAACAATGATCTCACTTGGGATCCTCTTTTCACCCCAATTTCTTTCCCTTGCTAAACAATCTACATTGATGGCTTGACAAAGTACAGACATAAGTCGGCATGCATCTATATCTACATCTTTTCACAGATGCACTCCTTCAGGTATAGGAGTCATGGGTCAAACATCAGGAAGCTTTGGGTGATTGGTCTGCAGACAAAATCTCTTTGCATATTAGTGTTTTTAAACAAAAAGGGAAGACTGTCTGTTCCTGCCATGCCTAGAGGGAATAATTTGGTCTGGTTTGCTTTCCAATATAAGGTTTTGTGTTCACCTATTGCACTGTCCCCAGTGGTGACGTTACTCTGGACCATTCACCACATTTTTCAGGTGTGGTATGGGAGTCCTTACCACTTTCCATTTCCAATCTACTGGGGTGGTTGACAATAGAGCCACCTTACTTAATGTGTACCGTACAATAACCATTTAGTTACAGAGTATGGAAGTTGTGTTCTGTGAGTATAGGTGATATAATATCCTTTGATTGGAGATAACCAGTATATGAGAAGTCACAATGCAGCTTACCTTTCACATTAGGAAGTTTCATCCTACATTCATGTGGATATTGGTACCCAATGAGAGGGTTTTGGAATAGAGTGAACCAATCAACAGTAGTCCTCACATGAATTTGGGTTGTCTGTCTTCCCCAATTTCCTCAGTGAATGTAGTGGTTCACAGTAATGGGCTATGGGATTTTTATGGGTCTGTCCTTGACTCTTCCTCGTTCTCTTCATACAGGAATGTTGTTGCCATTTTGATGGTCCTATTCTGTGCCAGAATTGAGGAAGTTGATTCTGTGAGATAAACATTCTTTTGATACTAGATGTCAAGTTCCCATATTGATAGCTCAGAAATAATCCTTGTGTTATATCAAGGAATAAGAATGGTTCTTAATCCCCATTTATTCAGTTTGATGTGAAGACAGTATGATCCTCATTCTACTCTCACATAGATTTTGGTGCCTTGAGAGGGCATTTAGGATGTTATTGACTTACATGGTATGATCCACTGCACCCTCACTACTCTACACTCAAGGGTGCATCCTTGTTTACCCACCTTTCTCATTGTGGGATTGAGTGACAATATCTTTCTCTGGTTATGATTACCTTTCTGCAATAATCTCTCCTACTTGCATGTGCTCCTCTCACTTTCTTCTCTTGTATCCTGCACATTCCACAAATGGAGGAAGAGTATACTTGGCTCAGAAATGATGTGGTTCCCCTCTTCTGGTTATTAGATCTGAATCTTTCATTTTCTGGGGTATTCTTCAGGTGCTTTTCAAGGGTTACTTATGTCATTCCCTTGCACTGTCCCTCCTCCTTCTCAGTGTAGGATTCTAACTAATCTCGTGAAAAGGAGGGAAGTACCATATTAGAAATTTAATTTTCCAATACAAAAATATATTAAATGTTTTTATAATAGTTACTTACTTCCACCTTCCATTCCTCCCCCATTTTTCTCTGGTGCTGACACCTTTTCCCAAATATTGAAGTGATAGTAAGTGCAGACAAGTGTAAAGGGTGTCATGTGAGTATATCATGCTACTATTGGTTAATAAATTATGTATGATGGTTTACATTGGACACATACTGGAATATAGTAATTCCAACCTGTGGGAGTGGAAGGCTTGTGGCATCTATGAAGAAAAAGTTTTCATATAGAGGGCAGCACAGAAGGAAAATAGTTAAAATCTTGTGAAAAGAGATAAGTGCCTATTAGAAATACATTTTCATGAAAGGTAAATTATATTTTTGAGGAGGGGAACAAGTATTAACATTTACATATAATTACTATTTATTTTTGTAATATTTAAATTTTATTGTTTCCTGGTGAAAATTAAAAGTACAAATGAAGAATGTGAATAGCAGCATGCTCCTCCCCCTGGCTGCACCATGGGTCATGTACTTTATATAGCAATGAGTGAAAACGACAAATTCATTTTAGCGAATATAACAAGAATTATGTACACAAGAGTTTTTTTTTAATATACATGGATATAGTACTCATACAGAACAGACTTTAAACTCATAGCAGAAGGTAAATCAAAAATAACTACATATTTTATGTTCACCATACTGGAAATTCACAGAAATGTAAGGTGAAGGCTAACATAAGAATGTTCTTGTGTGCTCTATTGTAAAATTTTCAGTGCCCAGTCAACTTATTTTGCATACATTGTACGTGTTCATGTGGACAGCTATTTTTTGATTCTTTTCCAGATTTTGAATGCTGTGTCAATCAAAATGTAGTCTTACAATGTTAAAAATGTTGTTTATTTTGGTAGCTTGAGTAAGTTTCATTTACAACTGTAAAAAAATGGAAATTTATAAGTAATTCTTCTGAAAAAAATTTCGTGAAACCATGAGTGTATTCAATAAAAGTTATCAGGAATTGTTTCTGTCAATATAGCATAGCAACCTATCTTATAGGTCAGCGATGCTAAGAAAAATACTACTAACACAAATTCTGTGTCTAACTTGGCAGTAAAATGTTTATGTACTGCAAAATGGTATCACAATGTGAACAATAATCAACATAACTGTACATTTCAAAACAATCACCAATAAATACGTTGTACGTCCAGTGTCACTTGAATGTTGTGTTACATCATGAACTGTTGTTTTCCCTTAGTTATTCCATAAAATAATATTAACAGAAGTTGTGTTTGTTACGTAATAAATGTGTTATGGAAATATTTAAAAACTATCAAGGAAGAAATAATGCTAACTTACTTCCTCACAAAGTTAAAACAAAATATTACACATGCTATATCAAAATAAATTTGAAACTAACAAATTTTGTTTGGTTGCTTAACAAATGAAGGTTCTTTCCTATTGATGTTAAAACCTGTTATTATAGTCTTTCAATGTATGATTTATTATTCATAAGAACTTGGGGTATGATATAAAATAAAAATTTCCTTTTCAGTAAGCCTTTTTTTTAAATTTTGTGCAAAACTACTTGAGGGCTATCTGTGCTAGTTCTCCCTAATTTAGTAGTGTAAGACTAGAGGGGAGGCAGCTAGTCATCACCACCCATTGTTAACTCTTGGGCTACTCTTTTACCAACAGATAGTGGGATTGACCATAACATTATAATGCCCTCACAGTTGAAAGGGCAAGCATGTTTCGTGTGATGGGGATTTTGAACCCATAACCCTCAGATTACGAGTTGAGTGCCTTAACTACCTGGCCATGGGAATTGGAATTAGGTGTGGAAAAGCATGTTGTAAATGTATTGCATATTTATCCATTAAAATATTTGCTTTCCCTTTGCCAGAGAATTATATTTAGTTTTGCCTGTGTTGTATCATTTAACTTAGCATGGATAATATTTTTGTGATTTTTATTATTGCATAACTGATATAAATGATGTTAGTTATATCTTTCTCTGATGGTGCACGTAATAATAAAGTGACATGTTAAAATGGTATCTTTTAAGTATGTTTGAATTGTGTTGAGGCCTCACCACACTTGAAGATTTAGCACAAGCATATGTTCTATTTTAAATTGCTGTCTAACTCACCAAATCATCGTTTGGTAACTGTACTGCCTAAAATCTTTTAAAATATATGTCATTTAATGAATGTTGAGAGTAGCATAAGATAAAACATATAGTCTGACTTGTTTTTTTATCTGCCCATGTTTCAGATGTTTTATAAGTACTGGTGTCACAAGATTTTCAAATTTATTGTAGTAATTTACATACATATCTATTCAGTAGTGTTGCCCATATGCAAATATGGTGTCTTGTTGCTATAAATTCTAAATCTTGTTCAAATTAAGCATAGTAGAAAAAATACTGATCTTGTAAACAGTATTTGTGTGCCAGTCAACCTAAAGGAAAAAAACACATCAGTAGAAATATGAAACAAAAGAGTACTTACATGGCAAAATTGCTTATAGAACTGTAGTATATAGGCACACAGTGCATTTTCTGCATTCTGATTTTAGTATAGGAATTTTTCAAAATTTTTCATTTATGAAGATTTGTGCCTTATTTTCACATAATATGTTGGTCACAAAGACCATTAAGTTGTTGATGCTTTAGCTGCCTATTGTTCTGTATCATTCACCTGAGACAACACCTTTTGATTTATTTGTGAAAGAAAGCTGTAAGAATGTGAATATTTGTGAAATTAGACACCAGTTTTTTTTCCTTTGGTAATAAGTTTACATGTTGATGTTATACCTCCCTTATGTTTCAATCAGAATGACCAGCCTCATGAATAGAACAAATCACAGAGTATGTTTGACCTTACCAACTAATATTCAATCTTGAATAAGGTTTCAATGGAAGACATCTTGAACATATATTGTGAGAGCTCTCTAGTAAAGATTATTGTCTATGTTTGCAAGTAAATACACGTACACTGTATTTCAAAACATAATAAAGATTATTTATTGTGATTATACATGTGTCAAGTCTTTCTTCATTTCTTAGAAAATCAGTTAGTCAGAGAATACAATATTTACTTTGTGCTAAATACCTCGAGGAGCTTTTCATTATTTTATAAACATATGTTGCTCTTGGTGTTAATACATTTTATCTGAGAATGCCTCAAAATAAATAGGAAAGGTAAGATGTTGATGTCATAACCACAGGATATAATACACTTACTACTACACTACTACTCCGAAATGTGTGTTTTAAGTTTGAAAATGCTTCTTTTTTTTATTGTAAATGGGGTATTTTCCAAGAAGCTATTCCAACCAAGATGAAGAGTTAGTCATTTAAGAGGACTATTGTTGGATTTAGGAGAAGCTCTCTGTAGGACTTAGGAATTTCATTGATGCAATGAAGGTCTATGGGTTTTTTCTCTTAAACTTCACAGATTAGAAGGAGAACTGCCAGAATCAGATGCATCTAGAATGGCAAGTTGAGCTGTTCTCTTGTCTTGAAAGTCTAAGACCAAGAGGAGAGGTTTCTAAAGGATTTCTAGGCCAATTTCAACTCCAGTCAAGGTCATCTGAAACTAGTTGATAACCCAACTGTGGCTGTAGTTAAAGCCATCTTAGACTATGGGACTGAGACTGGAGGTAATGTTTGTAGGCAACATTGAAAGATGAGGCAATCAGGAGTTATCCTGGTAAGTCAACTATGAATTCTAGAGAAGCCTGGAGTCGCACAGGGCCAAGTTTTTAAGCACATCTTGTTCTTGTGTTAACCTTGTCAGAGCTACATGAAGTTTTATATTAACAGTTAACTTCGTGAAAAAAATGTCAGGCCTATCATAGTTATGGCTTGCATTCTCAAAGATCATGCAGGTCACACATTTTGCATGTTGTGTTTATGACATATAGCTAATAATTAATAAGCTGTGAGGAATTTCTGTTTCCTCTGAGTTTATATTGATGTACACTTTATTAAACAGCATGAATATTAATTCTAGCTGATAAAAATTCTTACAGGGAAAAAATCTTAGTTTAACTGACATTTGCCAATGATTATATATATACTATGATGGCATAAATAAAAAGTCGAGTTTGATGATTTTTAGAGGGTGGCACAATACTGTATGGTGACTACCAAGATGAAGCCTGTGCAGTGTAACCAGTGTGTTTCCCTCTAACTGATTCTAGCCATGTATCATCACACCATGTTCAATACCAATATAAATGAGGGAGGAGACAGCTAAGCTGAGAAGGAAACTTTGGTTCTCATTTATGATGTGCTCTGTTGGAGGATGCTTTACAATAAAACATTACTGGTGTGAAATATGTACATGCCTCTGATAGGACGGGTACATTTTAAAATCAAAACAGACCTTTCCAGAGTTAAGTTATTTCTGAGGATCGAGGAAGCACCAGTCAGGTCTTGCCAGGCTAGAACCAACAGCTCATCAGTGGTGACTGTCAAGCCATCAGTGATGAATAAGAATCTCTTGATATCGGTTACCATGTGACCATCACCATCAAAACAGTACTATAATCCACATTATGAATTACTGAGGATACAGCTCTTTATCATACCACCTACAGCAATTGCCAACAACTAACACTGAATCAAATTCACACATTCATCAGGTGTTATCAGGAGCAGACAGCCAAGTGGACAAAAAAACAAGAACCTTCTTTTACCGGAGGTATGTTTGAAGTCATTTCCCAGTTAAAAGAGGAACTCAGACAAATAAGAGTAAGGTTGACCCAGATCTAAAATACTTTGTATAAGGCTTAAGAAATTGTGCAACAGACCACTGCTATTAGTAAAACAAATTTGTAGCTACTTATGAAGATATACTGGAAGGCTTAAAATGAGGTGAGAGTTTATACTTTGGATTACCCTAAGTATGTATTGTAAATATAGAATTTGTTCATCATTGTGTGAATATTTTATTTATTTATGTATGTCACTCAGTTTCATTTATATTTGTATGATACACTTGTGTCTATGTTAATATATGTATTCGGAGATTGGATGATACTTGAATGTCCTTTTCACAGGTTACATTTTGTTAACTTTGTGTAAAAGCTAAATGTTTTTACCATGAGGAATGATACTATTCATAGAGCTAAAACCTAAATACTATATATTAAAATTACATTATATAATATTAAAAAGTAAGTTTGATGCTTTTGTATATTGATACTTTAGCTCTATATCAAGCTTACAAACTTAGAGTGTTGAAAAACTAGATCTGATGTTACTTTTTGGCTAAATTATTTTCTTATTGCTTGCAAAATATTGCATTAACTAATTTAAGGGTAAAATGATGTTATACTGATAAAACTGACCACAGTCCCTAAGAAAAAAGAAATGAAATTGAAGTTAATTATGATATCTGGTAACTAACAAGGAATACATATGGTACATGTTATGTTTACTGAAGAGTCCATTTGTGACACCCTTTCATAATTAGTCTCACAAGTTGTTTTTGTTGTTGTTCAAATGCTATTGATAATTCTATCTAGAGTTATATTCTAGCTCTGTCACTCAGAGTGAGAAGAGAGATCTACGGAATAAGATGAAATTTATCAAGACATTTGCCACAAAGTAATTCTTTATTTTCTAAATAACTGAATTTATGAAAAATAGATTTATTAACTGTGCTATGAGTCTGTCCATATTTACTTGATACAGCTGGACAGTTGTCTTTACTGAAGTGAGATCTTTGGATTTATTTTGGAAGATGGAGATCTCGTATTATAGTAATAAGCATCACATTACCTAGTTAATTTAATTTTGTTAAGCTTATTGAAAATAACTTGTACTATCTATGTAACTGATTATTCCCACTGAAACATAAAGCAGTTATGATGGAAAGATTACTGCTCCAGTGGGTGCAAAATATAGCAATAAAACCACAATTTAAAAGCAGGTCTCAAAGGGTTAATAGGTTAAACAATAAAAGTAAAAGACTGCAGTCAAACAAAATGATACATTCAAAGATTTAAAAAAAGAAGGTATTTTTCATTTGATTTAGTACATTAATGATTTCACTACAGTTAGTCTTATGGTAGAGATATTTCAGAGAAAATATAAAGTGCTGCTACAAAAAATAACTTGATATTAATGTAGTAAAAGGGTTTAGAAGTTATGGAAATGAAAACATTAAAATATAAAAAGTATTTTTATTTTAAAAATTAAAATCACTTTGTATTCAAATTAATTTGGTAAGTGCTTCACACATTCACGAATTGTTTTAAAAATATTTTTTTTTAAATACTGATTTATCTAGAATAGGTGTGAATGTTTAGAAATACTTTAATAAAAAATCTGATCTTTTACAGCAGTTTGAATGTTTACTGAAAAATTGTCAAAGTTCATGAAGATATGAATAAAGAATTTATAAATACTGTTTGCATTTTTGTTTACATCTTAACAGAAACAGTACTGATCCAATGGATCAACACTATTGGTGTGTGTTAATGTTTTTATGATGAATAAAGAACCTTAACACTATTGTACAAGTTAACACATATGTTGATAACATTTTCTAACTGTGTGTTATAAATTATGGTATCTCTTCTGAAGTTATTGTTTAAACTTTGATTAAAGTAATATTTTGACTGCTGATATCATGTAAATGTGTATTTTTTATTATTTTGGAAGCAGAAACCAGTTATATCAACCAAGAGCAGCCAATCACCAGCAAGAAAACGAACTTCTCAAAAAACACAAGGTCGTAGCAACAGCAAAGGACGTCCAAGTCGCAGTAGATCAAGAAGAAGAAGAAAACCAGAAGTGTCATCCATTAAGAAGGTCAATGAGAAACGAAATCAGAAGTGGTTACTTTTCAACTTTTCATTTATTCGACCAATACACGTGTTCATGTTTATCAGCTCATTCTTGGTTTAGTATTTTTGCACATTAATTTTTCACACCTTTTTTTTTTGTGCAGTGACTTCTGAGGTACTTATTACAATTTTGGGGGGCAGGGGATCACATAAACAACCAATGTTTATTCGCAAGTCTCAGGTACAGATGACCTGATGGAGGATCATTTGGCTTTTGTAACTTGGGAGATTGAACGTTATATGGGCCAGTTTTTGGCCCCAGACTTCATCCAGGCTCCTTTGAGTTGACCTGAACCTGTACAGAATGATGAGATCTTTGATCATCTTTTTCTATGAATCACCTAGGCCGAATTCAGTCTTTACGTATTTTGTGTCTTAGGTTTGTGATGTTTTATCCCTTCTCCTTATCTCTTATCCTTCATTATTGCACGAACAAACTTTTCAGCAATTTTTATTTTTCACCCAAGGTCTTTCCATCAGTTTGTCATTTCTTACAAACATGTGGACTATTGGTTTTTACAAAAAACATTTGTTATGTTCCTTGTTAACATACTTGAGGGGCAGTTCCTAAATTAAATGTTAAGTCTTAACTATGCCAAATATTCTTACTTATGCCTTACCTTGACCATTCTCTTACAGTGCCTTCTTTATATACATGATATATATATATATATATGATAAGCTGAGGCTCTATACTGAAATTTTGAGTTTTTTGCATATACTCATCTCTCCTCCCCTTTAGTCTGTATTCTGTCTTCAGCTCTGGTGTTACATTCATGGTTCTTTGTTGTTGGGACCTTATAGGATGTAATGCAGTTTTGGTTTGGGTCAATTTCCTCTCAGTGTATTTCAAGGATTTAAGTCTGACACCTTTTATGAGACAAGCCACTCATCTGTGGTGCTGACGTACTGCCAAACTTGGAAGTGATAGTTTGGTAAAGGGGTATAGATGGAGTCATATAAGGATATTGTGGTAATATTAGTTAAGAGGTAATGTTTGATGATTTACATTAAAGACATGTTTGAATATTGTAATGAAGACTTGAGGCATGTGTAAGGGAAAAGTTTGCATAAAGAGGGCAACACTGAATAAGAATGACTAAACTACATATATGCTGCAAAATTTTAAACTAATGTATGTGATATGCAGTTTGTTTGTAAAGCTTGTAGTTTGGAGAGGTTTGAGGATATCCAAAATAAGAGTAAAAGAGATTCAAGAAGAGAAACGATTTACAGTGGGAAATGGGAAACAGATGTATAAAAGAAAAAAAAGTGAACTTAAGCTTTTACCTTTAAGTTATGCATTATCTAAACATGATTTTCATCAAGTTAAAACTATATTAAAGCTAAAAGTTGTGCATTTAATTACATTTCTAAGTTCTATTAAATAATATACTTCAACCATTAATTTGGGGGAAGAAAAACAGATGAGACAAATAGGGATAGTAGTGCAAAACTTGGTGTTGCAGTTATAGTTTATTCTTTGATACAGTACATGAATAGGATATCTTGTGGGGTAAAGAGAGAATAAATTAGTTTATACTGTCCAGAGATAGGGTTGGAGGACAACTAATCTGACAAGACAGTAAAGAGTGCTAATAATGATACAGTCTTTGTTGTGGATATTGGTGCCGATACTGTAGGGAAGGGTGGGTCAGAGAAGCTGATTGATAGTTACAGGAAATTGGTGAAGACATTTAAAGTAAAGGATCATTACATAATTTTCATATGATACTTCCAACATTTAGTTATGCAGATGAAATCTGAATTAGATTACTAGGGTTAAATGATAGGCTTAGGTTAACGACTAAGGAGGAGAAGATTGGCTAGTTGGAATTTTAAGATCAGTTTGAAAAGAGAAAGTCTTTTGAATGTGTAATGCAAACAGGACAAGTGGTGGTTTGGCTTCGCCATTGGAGTTTCGACTTATACTACATGGTACGCATTTATTTAAGTGAAATTGCAGTGGGCAAATGGAGCACACAAACCATAACTCATGGCTTTACAGTTAAAGCAAAGGATTCAACACTGAAACTAGGATTTCAAAATTATGTGCTTTATTAAGTTTTATCCAACTGCTCAAAAGCATACAATTAACTTCTCATATTCTCTTGCTTCAACAACAGCTTTCTAGTTCATTAAAAAACATTTTATAACAAAGATTTTTTTATATATATAAGCTAGCTCTTCTTTACTGTGTTATCCAATGCTAGAAAAGGTGGCAGTAAGCTACTTATAGAAAGTCGAAGTGTGAGATTATCAGAGGACTTGTAGTTGCAGTATTCATCATGCTTGTCTAGACCGACATGAAGTCTTCAGAACCTTTTTCTCAGTGCAGGAGAACTGATTTTATGTTTGTTACATTGATTTTTCATTAGTGTTCATGCAATCTGCCAAATAGTATATACAACTACTCGCAAGTAGTTCTGAAACTTAATTGGCCATTTTTCTTGCAATCATGATGAAATATCCAGAAGCAAAAAACAAAACTACTCGCTTACTGACTGAAGACTATCATACTTGATAGTCATTATTCGGTCACAGTTTTCGCCCATACAATGACACCTCCAAGCTGTTAAGGAATTCTACAGATCCATCTTGCTAATGAGGCATTCATGGTTTCTCATACCCCTTTCTGAACTCTGGTAGTGTCACCTCATAGCAGTATAAACATTCCAGCAGACAGTGTCTTAACACGTTCTCCTTCTAAAAAGCATTGGTGTTTTTATATCCTTGTGTATATACTTCACTTTTTCCAGAATTACTTAATATTCAAAACATTTTAAATACCCAAAATGCTTCAAATGGATGGTTTAAATTAAATAGGGTAGTGAATGGATTGTTTGTAGGGCTGTGAATTCAGCTGTAAGGAAGTCTTTAAACTAGGACTATAAACACGATGGAGGTCAAAATAAAAATCCAGAAAAATAAAGTATAGTGTAGGAACAAATTACAGTAATGGTTTTAAGGTTTAGTTAAGTTTTTTATGTTGTAATGCTAGAAATGTAAGAAATAAATAATGATTTTAGATCACTATATCGAATGGGGATTTTGAATAACTGAAACTTGGTGAGATGTAGGTGATTTTGATGGTAAATTTCTTTGAAATACCTGATTATAAGTTTTAATAGTAACAGCAGAAGTGAAGGACTGGCAACATTAGTAAAATGTAAGGTATATTCTATTGAACTTGAGGATATTGGAGATAGTAGGAAGAAGATTGAACCTGTTTGTGTTTTTGTTGCTGAGTTTAGTGAAAGAAGGTTTCTATTTTGAATTTCTTGGAGCTGAAATTGATGCATTTAAATCAGATGGATGTATCTTTGAAATACTGTATTATGTTTTTCTTGTTAAGTTTGACCTTGCATTGTCAATAAAGCATGTGGCTCAAGATATTCAACTATCAATTGTATACTTGCGTACAATATATGTCACCTAAAACACTCTACATTATTCATTGCAACAAAAAGATGGTACCTACTCTGTTTTTTCACCCTAAATAGATTTTATTTTTTGGTTATTGTTGACAGTTTTACTGTTCTCATTGCTGTGGTGTTTTTTTGGTAACTATTTATTGTATTACTGAATTTTCTGTTTTTATGCAACTTGTCTCTAGTATGTGGGTCAAAGCATTGACACATTCTCAGCATTGAGATTGCCACACATTCTTGCCATTGTATACTGATATTATTCATGATTGTAATATTTGTGGTGAACCTTCATTTGGATATCACTTGCAGTTTTTCTTCATGTGATGAAGGTAGATTTTGCTTAGGCCTCATTGTCCTCTATGTCTGCAGAATGAGTTCTGTAAGCTGCAGTTAGCCTTAACTGTAAACACTTTAGCTGGTGTTTTTGTTGGGCTTTGTTTTTCAATCTAGCTATCAGGTTTGTTTTGTTTTTTTGAAAATTGTTTTGTGCAATATAGATTTCAAAGTTTTTCATACACAATTACCAAAAATGATTAAAGTATTTGATTTTAAGGTTGTTTCTTTCAAGGTGTTTTTGGATAGGGCACCTTTAGGGTGGTATTCTCATTAAACTTCATTAACATACTAAAGTACTTTAAAGGATCAACTTGAAGCCTGGTAGATGTACACATGTTCAGTCCAGTTGTTGATGAAATGATGTTTCTCTGATTACCAGTTTATTTGAAAAGATAGACGTAAGATCATAAGTGAGTCACCATTAAATACAAAAGTATCTCTTGAAAAATTGTTTAGATGGACAAAACCAACATAATGAAAACTCTGTTAGGGCTCTATGAAATGAAATGTATGTCTTGAAAATTCCTCTTCAGTTAGTTTTTAATTTATAATAAAGTGGAAGCCAAAATTTCAAAATTGGGACCAGTATTGGGAATTTTGATTTTTGTTATGGCTTAAAGTATTTATCTATGTAGAAATATATTTATAAAACAAAGAAATAAGTATCAACAATATTAAAAAAGTACAAATTGCAGGTACATATTTATGTATTAAAAAATAAATAATAGTTCTGTCACATGTTGACAAAAGCACAGTGAGTTGTGGGGGTTGTGATCAGGCTAATTTTGTTATTTTTGTTTAATACTTAGAACTGATAAAAGTAATGATTATAAAACTTTTGTTTTCATAAATATATTTATTTTATAAATTTTATTCTGTGTTGTATAACAACAAGAATTATAGAAGTTTTCTGTAAAACGTTTCATCCATATTTTATAGGTCACTTCAAAAGATTTAGAGACTGCTGCTTCTTCAAAATTCAAGAAGTATGATGATAAAAGTGGGGAACAAAAGGAAAAAATGATCATAAATAAACTTCCAACGTGTATATATGGATGTACAAGTGCATTTTTTCAGATGACATTGGTTCCTGCTTTGTGTGTACTCATTCATCTGACATGTACTGAAGTAAGATTCAGTGTTTACCTATAATTCTTTTCAAGACCATCTAAAATTATTTTTATCTAGTTGTCATTGATGGCTTTACTCGCAGGATTTTTATACATGGCCACTTTTCAGTGTGCTGTACTGTTTCTCTTAAGAAAACATTTGTTTTATATGAAGTTATGATAACTAAGTTGAGACTTTAATCATAGTTTTGTGAAATATTTTTATATTAACAAAACACCTTTCTTTTTCCACTTTATTTATAAAACCTTCTAACTTGTCTAAAGTGCAACTTACATGTTAAAATGCTATCCTACCTAATTATTTCCTCTTTATGTAAGTTAGGGACGTATTGTGATAAGAGCTATTCAGGTAGGTCAATAAAACTAAATTTTATTTCATTATTTTTGCTATTGTATAGAATATTTATATGTATATCTGTATCCAAACACTTTAAACTGAGTTTGCATTATTAACTTCTTATTTTGTTATATTTTATATTTTTTTTTACAGTTTCTATAAGTTAGGTATATGTTGGAAAGTCAGTGAAGATTATATTTGGCACTTCTGGCCTAGAAAACATCAGGGAATTTCATTTTACAGACAAAACTTGGAGAAGTCAGTTAATTTTATGTGGTTCATTGATACTTCTGAGTTATGTATTGTAAAAAGAATAAATTGTCATTACACTAGAGAATTGCATACAAGTAAATTCTGGCACATTTGTTACATTAATATGCATATTTTATGCATAAAAAATTGTTCTATCTTGATTTGTCTTCTTATTTGCTGGTAACTATCATGGATTACAAAGGCAGTCTTGATAGCTTATGTAAACAGTATGTAACTGCTTAACCAGAACATGGGTAATGCTTCATTTCATCTTCATAAAAACTAGGTTTTAGAAGATTATTTTATTACAGACTAAATCTAATATTTATTAACGAGTTACTATTTGGAGATAGACTGATTTCATAGTACAAGTTTTCATTTTAGAAACTTGAGTTTAACACACTTGCTACAAGCTTGGTCAAATTGCCCTAGTTCGTGACCTCAAATTTACCATTCTAGTTTTCATATTCTAACTTCTTATGTTTGTATCTTTGCAAGATGTTGCAAGATTTCAGTAAGCATTAAAAGTCTTTTGTAAACAAACAAAAATCAAATGTTTTAATGAAGTATTTTCACAAAAAAATTCCCCTGTGATTTTATGGAGTCAAAGTGATATTTTTGTTCAGATTAAAAATACTCTCCTTCATCTAAAAATTGTTAAATCTTATTGGTGTAATCTCTACAGCATTCTAACTATATTTCAAAAGTTTTTTTTTAAAGTGAAACTTAATATTTTTTGTATTCTCCACCTCAAATCTGTAACAAGATTGATCAGTTTGACCAACTTTGTATCCACCATACAAAAAATGTGCAATAAAACTAAATTACCCTTTTTCTCTTTCTAAAATGGCTTCAATTTGTAACATGAAACTACATTTGCTTATCTTCAATACCTTGAAACTAGTAATATTATACACCTGTTTTTACTTAAATTGTATTGTTTTATTCCCTTTGAATTGTAACCGATAATTTAACCACAGAAGTTGTAAACCATGTGTCAGATGTGTAACTCATATTACCCCATTGAATCATGTAAGGCAACTGGTACTCAAATTGCTCACAAGCATACTTGTGAAAATTTATTATTAATTTTTTTCTTTTGTTTACCCAGTCTAACTTTTTACAACTTAATGTCCCCAGAATAATAACCTAAAAAAACAGGTAATGTCTTTTGAGGATGATCATTTTTCTGGCTTTCTAACTATGTAATAAGAGCTGTTAAAAATCTTAACTAACTTACTGATGTTTCACATGGGAATAAAATTTGAACTGGATGTGGAATGGACAATTTTCTGTCTAGGAAACAAACATCATTTGATAGACTAAAACTATGGCTTCATGTTGGCTACAAATAATATGTGTCAGAGAGAACTAATAACACTCATGAATGATAGGCTATGATAGATGAAAGTGGAATGTGGGGTCAGATTTTCTAGTTTATGGCTCTGTAATCAAATAAGATTGAAGGCCATAAAAGATTTGTTTTGCCTGAGTACTAACAATATTATAGTTAGTAAACCTTGTACTTCTAGGAGGGGCAGTAAATAAGGTATAGAAGAGGGAAGACACAGAGAGCAACATCATAGTTTTCATACTGGAAGAAATTAATTTTTTAAATATTGCTTCATAAGATTAAGAGCTTTAAATTTATATGGTGCTAAAAGTTTTATTATTAGCAACTTTTGATGCAAGTTTGATTCTTATACCATGATAATAAAGTAGCTTAATTAAATTTTGTATGTAAGTTGTATAAACTTGTGATATTTGCAGAAAGTGACAAATGGTCCCTAAGTCAGCAATTATGGAAGAAACATGTAATACCCTGGGTCTAATTTGTCATGTAAATATTTATGTAGGAAGATTTGAAAGATGTCAAAATTAAAATGTAAAGCTTGATTATTTTGATAAAGTCTGGCAGAATTCAAAGATAAAATAAACCTACATTGTTTTTGGTGTGTTTTTGTTTCATACTTGAACTTACATTTTTATCAAAATTAACTGTAATAATCGTATAAAATAATTTATGAATAATTTTGTTTTAACTTATTATAAGAAACATTAAATAAAATCACTAAAGTCATTCCCTAGAGCTCTTGAGGGATGAGGATCACTGCCAGATATTAAAACATGTATGAAAAAATACAGTATGCTCTAAAAGAATAGATCGTATTGTTAACATGTGCATTTATTTTATAAATATCAGAAATATGTATTTTTGTGAAAGCATTTAAATATTTTGTATCTTTTTGTACATGTATACAAATCAGAAAATATTGTTTTAACATTTGACATTTGAGAAGCATGTTTGTTAAATAACATCGCATTTTATAACAGGATTTGTCCACATGTAATATGTCATTCAAATATGATTACCAACAAATGCAACCTCAAACAATTGTAAAACACATCTACACACTGCTAAATAAATCTCTAACTTGTAACTCATCTGGACAATTGTTATAATATGATTGATTTGTCAAACAAAAGCTCTCACTAGTTTAATGTGACATTAAATTCAACAGCTGCTTATGCTGTTTCCATAATTATTCCTTTACCTTTCTTGTAACATGAGTTTCAACACAGTATTTGGTTACCATGGGTAAGCTACAACGTGGCTCAGCTGTGAGTTTTAGGGGTTATAAAGGCAAAAATTGGGTTTCAATACCTGCATTTAACAGAGCACATATAACCTATTGTGTAGCTTTATGTTTAACAACAAACAGATTCACATGGATATCATATGACAGTAATATGATTCATTGCTGGAAAGGAGAGTGAACATATGAAAATGAGTGTTGAAAAATCTACAAATGTTACAAACTTCAAAACACATTGTCTGCTGTAGAATGTTATGTATTTCAAAGTCTTAAGCATAAGGATATCAAGAAAGTTTAATGAAATTAATTGAAAACACAATAAAATCAACTTTTATAGCAGGCATATTGTTATTTAGTAATTTCATTTTAACTCATAGTATCGAGTCATTATCAGTTGGCAGCTATGTTCAAAGGTGGTTGAATTTTGAAAGAGTAATACAGACTTGTGTTCATAAGGACAAATTTGCAGGTAGAACTAAATTAGCTTTTTAGTAAAACAAGGTATATGAAATATTAATGTAAATAAAGAGAGACTTCTGCATATTTATTTTAGTAAGTTTGAAATAAGTGTAAGTGGTACTTCAGCTATTTTGTATTAATTTCTTGTTCTCCTCAGATGATTTCAACATTGTTTTAGTGATAAAATGTTTTACTTCTTTGAGATGTTAAAAAACATGAAAACGTGTTTTGATTTTAAAAAGTTAATTTATCACTATTTGCACACTTGTCCTCAATGTTATAAGTTTGTAATTTTTTAATGTAACCCTTGTGTAATGATGGCCTGGTAAAATGGGTTGAAATGTTATAATTGTTGATATAACACCTTGTCTTGTGTAATAGTTGCTTTTGTTGTACTATGAATTAATTACTCAGTTTAGTAGATACTTCATTAAACATTAAATTTAGGGAATAATATTCAAGAAGCACATTTTCAACCAATAAAAGGAGCCCTATACAATAGCTATTGGCAAGACCTAAATTACAACCTCAAGTTCTCAGTGAGGTCTGCATCATTGTGTTATACTTTCTAACCATCTTAATATCAGCAGACCTAAAGATTGCCTACAGAATTTACCTGAAATGTTACCACCCTCATCAAGAGGATTCAGTTCTTCCAAGGCTGTTGGAGTCAATAATCAACCTTTTCAGTGGGTTTGAGTTTCTTGTAACTTTTATTAGCCAGAGTTTTATTAATTCTGGCTTTTACTGAATTTTTACTTTACTTGTACAGAAGCTTCATAGTAAAAACAAATTTCCTGAGATGAAGAAACATCTAATAGTTGTTTGGTTATGTAAATACTGTGTTTATAAATTTTGGGGATTTAGTTAATTTAAATGCTTGTCATATTGTCAATAATGAAAATCCCAAATCAGTATTTTTTTCTTTTCAAACCTAAGCATGATGTAACATTTAGTCACAGTTGGGATACTTGTATTCTGTTTGAGGAATAAAATTTAAAGTAAAAACATTTATTCTATATTTTAAATGGTATTATTTTCAAAGTATCAGACAATAAAGTTTGTTTTGTAGAAAATATGTAATTGTTTTTATCTGAAAATCGTGATGTAGATGATGATTTAAAGATTATGATGTTATTAGCTACAATAGAAAGAATGATGTATAGACACAAATAGCAATAACATATATGTTCAGTTAACCATTTGTATGGTTTTTCAAAACAAGTCGCCCTTTGATTTTTAGACAGTTCTGTATTTAACTCTTGTTTTTATCTAATATTTGTGTAGAACAGAGTTTCACTTTTAAAAAAATCATAAATTTAATTATCAGATGTATGTTATATTAAGAAAATGTAGAGAACCTTGTATTCGTATATATCCCAGGTTGGCTGGTATAGGTAATAAAAATTCAACTGAAAATAAGAGTACAGAAACAGTGTTTCAATCTTCTTAGGGTAACCTTTATTAATTTTTCGTTGGTTTCTGTTCAATTGGCCAGTAGAATGATACAAAACAATCAAGAAATTTAGACTTTTAAGATTTATACTGAGTATTTTCACATGTGAGTACTTTGAACCAGTCTTTATTATTACCCTGGTACATATAGTCATGTGAAAAAGTTGGGACACCTTATGAAAGCCTGTGTATTTTTGTAACATTTTTGGATATACAGATATTTAATCTCAATTTTAACACTACTGAGAGTTATAGGATTATAACTAAATTAAAACTGAAGAAAAGACTTTTCAAGATCTTCTGTAAATGTAACTCCACAAAAATGCATATTCTAACCAAAGAAAAAGTTAAAACACCCCCACATTTATTCCCACTTAAAATAGCTCAACTCACACCAGGTGCACATGATTAGAAGATCGTCACTCAACATTTTGAATGAGGCTTGCCATATTTAAACCTCAGATGTTTAGTTTGGTTTGCTCCTGACTGTTGAAGTAAGAGTGAGCACCATGGTGAGAGCAAAAGAGCTGTCTGAAGCCTTCAAAAAGAAAATTGTAGCAGCTTATGAGTCTGGTGAGGGATTTAAAAAGATTTTGAAATCAGCCATTCCACTGTCTGGAAAATAGTCAACAAGTGGAGGGCTTTTAAAACAACTGCTAATATGCCCATATCTGGTCGTCCAAGCAAGTTCACCCCGAGAGCAGACTGCAAGATGCTAAAAGAGGTCTTCAAACACCCTAACATGTCATCACAGGATCTACATCAGGCTCTGGCTATTGTTGATGTGAAAGTGCATGCCTCTACAATCAGAAAGAGACTGAACAAGTTTAACTTGCATGTGAGGTGTGCAAGGAGGAAACCTTTGCTCTCTAAGAGAAACATCAAGGCTAGACTGAAGTTAGCCAGAGATAATATAGACAAAGACCAAGACTTCTGGAATAATGTTCTTTGGACAGATGAGTCCAAATTTGAATTATTTGGACACCAGAACATATGACATGTTTTGCATAAACTAAGGAAAAGAACCTCATACCAACTGTGAAGCATGAAGGTGGAAGTGTCATTGTTTGGGGCTGCTTTGCTGCAGCAGGACTTGGACAGCTCACAATCATAGAATTTACCATGAATTCTACTGTGTATCAGAGGGTGCTTGAGGTTCATGTGAGACCATCTGCACAAAAAATTATAGCTGAAGCATAACTGACCCTGCAACACGACAATAACCCAAAAACAGTAAATCCACCGAGGACTGGCTTAAAACTAAGAAATGGAGAGTTCTGGAATGGCTGAGTCAAAGCTCAGATTTTAATCCCATTGAGATGCTGTGGGGTGACTTGAAATGAGCTGTGCATGCTGTACCCCTCAAACATCTCACACTTGAAATAATTCTGCACTGAGGAGTGGGGCAAACTTTCTTCAGACCAATGTCAGAGACTAGTAGATGGCTACAAGAGGCATCTCACTGCAGTTATTCCAGCCAAAGGGGTAACACTAGCTATTAGGGGGTAGGGTGTCCTCACTTTTTCCTCAGAATCTGTATTTTTGTTGAATTACATTGACAGAAGATTGTGAAGTCTTTTCTTCAGTTATAATTGTTTAGTTATTTTCCTGTAATCTTTGAGTGTTGTTAAAATTGAGAATAAATATCTATATATCCAAAAATGTTACAAAAATACACAGGCTTTCATAGGGTGTTCTAACTTTTTTGCATGACTATAGATGGTGTATAATTATGTTTTTTGTTCAACTAAAATATTTTTTGTTCTAACTAATGGTAAAATGGTTTTGTTACTCCGTTTAAATTTAAGTATTTGTTTATTGGTATATGTTGAAAACATATCTTTAAATAATAAGTGTGCTTTAATACATGTATATATATAATTATCTCTAGGACTATTGTACAGTTTTTTGTTCTGATTAATAGTAAAATGGTTTTCTTACTTCTTTTGAACTGAAGTATTTGTTTATTGGTATATGTTGAAAACGTATCTTTAAATAATATATATATTTATCTCTAGGACTATTGTACAGTGCTAACTCCTCCCCCTCTGCCTCAAAAGTTTTCTGCTTATATTAACAGAAAATCAGTATTCATCTACATGATCTGGATTTTGTTTCAAGCAATTTTATAATGCCTTCCTTTGGGAAATATGGTTGAAGGATTTCCAGTTTCAGGGAAGAAAAAGACGCACATTTTGAAGTATTGCATCAATGGTACTTTTTCAAAAATAGTTTTGTTTTCTAATTTTTGTATTGTATTTACAAAAAAGTTTAAAATTTTGTTTTTTGACATCCTTACTTTTTTGCCATGTGATTATGATAAATATAATGAAAATGGCTATTAGTTTATGTAAAATACATTTTAAAAAAGGAAGATTTTTAAATACACAAACAGATTTAGATTTGTATGTATTTTACAAATTGTGAATATATTTTAATTTCCTAATATTTTTTGAGAATCATAAAATGAGTCATCATGTAAATTTGTCATAATTTTTTTTATCCTAACGTTTGTAAGTGAAAAAAAAAGTTCTTACATAGATTGGGAAGAACTGATATGATAGAAACATGGTAAAAAAAATCAAATTTGATATCAGTGAATGGTTCAGAATAGGCCCTTAAAGTCTGTATCTTGTTAAGCTGAATGGATAAAAATAAATTTCCACTATACATGTGTTTGTGTATGTGAACATATATATATAATATTTTGTTTGTTTTTAGGTTTTGTTGAATTGATCATGACTCTTCTGGTGCTCTTTCTTTTGAAGGATATTAACTTTCCACTGACATTTGTATTCTGCCATTTCATTCATCTGATAGTTGCTTCAGTTCTTTGCTCATTTGTGTTTTCTGTTTGGTTGTATTTCAAATCATTCTATGCTCCAACCTATAACATCAATCCTAAAGCTACATCTGGTAAGTTGTAACTTACTACATTAAAAAATATTTTACTTTTAAATCATTTTTTGTATGGCCTCTCCCAATTCCTCATATTCTATCTCTTGATGTAATTTTTTATCTCTATATATGCTGTGCGTGGGAACAGGAGAGAGGTTAAGATATAAATTCAATTTGTAAGACTGATTTTAACCAGTAGTCGGTAAAGTTGTAGTTATATAAAATACATTTTACTATTGATTTTATGGTAAGTTAGAAGTATAATAAAAGAAATATATTTTGACCATTTTGAAGCTGAAATATATCTTGATTACTGTCAGGATCTTATGATTTCTTTGTTGGAAGAGAAGTCCATCCTCAAATTGGAAAGGTGTTTGACATCAAACTATTTATTTTCAATGTTGGTATGATTTCTTGGGTAAGCATGTTTGTATAATATTTAATTTTACTCAGTTTTTCCTTTCTCTGTTATATAAATGTTAGAATGTGTTCAAAAAGCAGCATATTAACAAAATCTAAAAAGTTTTGGAATGATAATATACATGTATGTATATGTTATTACTAAAAATATAGTTTGTAAATAACTTGCAATATTAATATTATTTATTGTTATAAGTTCATATTCATTTTCGTATTGTAACGTTTTCTAATTTCAGGCTGTGGTAGATGTCTGTTTGGTTTTCAGAACTTTTGTGGACAAAGGTTGTATTAACTACCCCCTTGCTTTGACTGCAGTTTTTCAACTAATCTACATTATAAATCATCTTTGGAATGCTGTAAGTTTTCATGTGTTAGTATTGCATTAAATATAGTTTTTGTAAAGAGAGTGACTAAACTTATGACATATATTATATAAGACTGTAGGTATTAAAAATATACCATTTTGTATTTTGATGGTTTAACGTTTTTCTTCATAATTATTCACGCATTTACATTTAGTCACATAAAAAAAATGTGATAATAACTACTTTATTATCAGTACATACAAATAAACTTAGCATAAAACTGAAGTTAGTAAATCAAATTTTAATAGAAGATTTAATTCGTAATTTTTAAGGAAAAATGCTTAATGTGGCATGTTAAATTGGGTAACAAGCTGAGAAAGTTTGGGAACCACTGGCTTAAGTGATTCATACATGTAAATTATAGTGCGACAACTTTCCGCCAATAGATGTGCCTCACACACACATGATTGGTGATTTTTTTTGTGATAATATACCCAACTATCATTTCCAGTTTGGCATTGCTTGTGTTGAGACAGTTTCTTTAAGGCTCTTTTAATTCAAATTTGAATTTTTCTAACATTTATTTCTAGTTTACCACCCCTAATTTCTATTTAAATATTTTGTTGTGATATTATTTCACTTTTAAAACCCTTTTTCAGAAAATGATTTTTCACATTTGATTTTCTTTACAAACACAGCTATGTTTGGTTTACATTATAATTCCAAAATAAATGTTACTGTTTTAATGTTGAATGAAGGGAAGATACACTTTGAGGCAATCCATTCTTTTAACCATAGTGATAAGTGCACCTCAGTTTTGTCCAACCGACTCATTCTAACTTTTATTATATTTTGGCAAAGAGCATATTCGTACTTAAGTGGTGTGGTCTTCTAAGTATCATCTTCTTGGAGGATGCCCTTCTTTAACAGATGGGCAGTCCAAGAGGGTAGCCATTGAAATTCAGCTATTATGACCAGTTACAATTTATTTATATTAAGTGAGGATTGCAGTGGTGAGTGGAACTCATAAGCAATAACCTGAGGAAGTTTACAGTTTAAGTAAAGACTCTGAATTTGAAACTAAGATTCAAAATAGTAAAACACTTCTAATGTACTTTTCACAGCATTCTCTGTTACAATCAATTCATAGAATAACTTGGATTAAACTAACAAAATTCTTTTGACATAATTAATGAACATTCCTGAATTATATTTCTAGTGTCATTACTAAATTGAGTTGACCACTTGTTAACTATGCAACTCAATGCTATGGAAGATGGCAATGTATCACTTACAGAGAGTTTAGGTGAGACACTCTGGGTAGCTTCATCACAAGGGGAGTCATTTTTTATCTAGCTGAATCTTTCTAGAATAACTGCTGGGATGACTGGCGAGTGCTTGACTCTTTTTCTGGATTCTTTTTCTTTACTGTAGTTTTTTCTTGACTCTTGCAGATTCTTCTTGACTGCTTAACTCATCTTCTGAATGATTTTTCAGCCTCAAACATGGATTTTTATATTAAACCCTTATGGTGTACTTACAATTTTCCAAGTAGTGTGGGCCCAGCATGGCCAAGCAGGTAAGGCACGCAACTTGTAATCCGAGGTCGCAGGTTCGCACCCAAGTCGTTCCAAACATGCTCGTCCTCCCAGCCGTGGGGGGCGTTATAATGTGACGGTCAATCCCACTTTTCGTTGGTAAAAGAGTAGCCCAAGAGTTGGCGGTGGGTGTTGATGACTAGCTGCCTTCCCTCTAGTCTTACACTGCTAAATTAGGGACGACTAGCAGAGATAGCCCTCGAGTAGCTTTGTGTGAAATTCCAAAAATAAACAAAAAACAAAACAAACCAAGTAGTGTACACAACTACCTGCAAGTAGATCTGATAAGTAATTGGTTATTTTGCATTGATCATTTCATAATTCTCAAAATCAGAACTAACACCATTTGTTCATTGATTGCAGATAAAGTTAGTAAATTGGCAACCTTTTCACTTGTATCCGTACACACATTTATGATATGGATACTATATCAAAATTTTGACTCATTCAGTTCTTGGCAACTTTTAAGCATGATAAACTAAACATCGTAACTTTCTAACTGCTGCAGTGGCACCAGTCTATTTTTTTGTTTCACTGCAGAACTTAGAGAAAATTTGACAAGGCTCATGTAGCTGAGCATACAAAAGTTGAATATTTCACACATGCAGAATATAAGACTGTTGGAGTCTGTCAATGCCTTCTCACTCTCAAGTGTAGCTTTTCAGAGATGATAAACTGTATGCTGTACAAGTCAAGCAATAAAACTTTAAAACAAAACTGAAACGTTGGTGTTATGGTAGAGAAAAAGTTCTATCTCAGAGAATATTTTGATAAATATGAATGATTGATATTTGTTTATTATTTAAAATTTAATAAAGATTAATGTTTTATATTGATACAATTTTACGTTTCATGAAACTTGACAGTGACTTACTTTAAAAGCATGCTCAACAAGTACATAATTTTATCAACTTCAGCATCTTCTTAAGAAGTTATTTGAAAGTTTAAAGTATTAACCTTCAAATAACTCCTGAAGATAAATAACACAGAGAAAATCAAAACATTGATGGTTTTAAAATGGAAGCCATTAGCATCTTCAGTAAAGTTTTTATAGCAGGTAACTATAAAACACGGATTTTAATTATTTGTTGAATTCTTAATGTCTGATATTTATTTAGGAGGTTTCAGTAATTATTCAGATGAAATGTGAAAAACACCTTACACCCAAATTTATGTGTATTTAGATTTAAATGTGAAAAGATAAACAGTCGAAATTGTGAATACCATAATATGAAACAAAAGGCAGGTTTTTGTTTCATAATTTTTAGAATTTCATCACATTAATGATATACAAAAACACTTTTTCCCCAATTTTTTAGTTTCCCCAAGTTTTGCTGTTAATCTGATAAGTATAACTCTGAATCTATTAGGTTTATTCTTGTGAAATTTGGGACTGATTTCAGGAAATGACACCAAATTTGAGTGATATGTTTTAAAGCATGATGGGAAACAATTATTATTCAGTTAACAGCAAAAAAAAGTTACTGCAGAGAAAAATAACTTCAGATCATTTTGCTATAGGTGTACCATGAAAATGACTGTGTTACTAATGCAGAGTTTTGTACATAGCACTGGTAAAACAACATAAGCAGTAAGCTAAGCATAACTGTTTGTGCCAGCACATTGATTAGAAAATTATTGGCCTTCAGGCTTCCATGCTGATTATTTATTGTAGCATTTGTTCTGAAGATGCAGGTGTTTTGCCATAATCCAGGAGCCATTTTTTTCAATTGAAGGATGTCTTGTAACATATGTTTGATTAATTCCCATTCAGAGCTCATGTGATGTAATATCCAATGCTGTTGTCAGTATGGGTGTGTGAATGATAATAGCAACATAGAACAGTTGCTACAGTGGTTTGCACAAATGTTTTTCTCAGGAAACAGTAGCAGTGGAATGTCTTTTTCATTTATAACCAATACGTCGCATGGTTCAGTCTACAGATTTTTTAAAATGTCTATAACAACTATACAACTACCTTGCACGTAGAATTTGAAATAGTTGGGTAGAATTAATTTTATGATTTAAATAACTTTGTATAATTTTAAAAATCTTTATACAACTAAAAGTGATTACAAGCACTTATTTTGAATTTAAAGGTAAAATAAACTACCAGCATCTTCTTATATATAGAACCAGACTAGAGTTTATCTGAACTTTAACAGCTACATATTTTTTATAATAATTGCTTGTAAATAAAATTTACCTAATATTAAGATTTAATATAATTTTTCAGATATCTTTGATAAGCCTTTGGTCATAATAATGGAGTATGCTCAACTTTTAAACCTTTTGTGAAGCTTGTATTATTAAAGAAATCATATTTTGTTGTTACTTCCTCTTTAAAAATGGAATCATTAACTTTGTAAAGCTATCTGTAGAATTTGTCATTATAATCACTTGTACTTTTTATTCAGTCAACATTATATTGGTCTGTGATGTTATTTAGAAGTTAATTTGTTTAATATTCCAGGATTAAAAGATGTATAATATATAAAAGTTAGTTTGACGAATTAGAATTTATTTAAATAAGTATTACTCTTGTACTAATTTTGGATATGGTACTTCTTTCTGCTCACAAAATTAGCTGTTCTGTTCTTGTTCATTACTGCCCTCTGTATGCAAACGTTTTTATTATTCATGATACAGACCTTCCACACACACTCTCCCCTTTTTGAATCAAATTATTTCAATGTGTGTCTTATTTAAATCGTCATGCATCACTCCTCAATCAAAAGGAGTATAGTTTTGTCATGTAACTTCTTCCATGCACCTCTGTCAAAATATTACTTCTTGTTTGGCAGCAGTTGGACTCTGAAGTCTTTCTTTTTCATCTTGGTTAGTGTTTTAGATTCAATTCATTTTCAGAGTAATTTAGTTTAATATACTCAGTTTTTCTTAAAGCAGTAAGGTTCAATTACCCTTATTCTAGTCACATTCTTTATTCCTTCAAATGCTTTTATCTATTGATACAACATGAATTCTAAAGTTAAGGTCACCATTTAGAATGTCTGACATTTGATACGTGCTTTACCCACAGGAATCACGTGCTGTTGACTTGTTGGAAGATTTATACACATTTATTCGCAGGGACATTGAATGTTGTATGGGTCAACATTTATCTCCAGACATTGACCAACTTACTGGTCAGGCTGATGAGGACTTTGATTGCCTGTTTCCATTTCCTGATTTTGCTGTGCCTTCCCAAAACTTTACAGAGGATTCTGTTTGGCCTTCCAAGGTTTATATGGAATTTTTTTTCATGTATTTGATATTTTATCCCATGCTTCTTTATCTTATGGTCCACATCCTTCATTACTGCATGATTATACTTCCCAACCCTATTTGGTTCTTCCCGTTCCCTGACATTTGAGTTCATGCTGTACAATTTGCCACTCAGGTGGGTGATGATATCAGTATGCCTCATCTACCTTGAATATCATACGGCTAACTGTTCATATTATGACTAACAACTGTTGGATTCAGTTTTACCCATTTTGGAGATGAGCCCCAAAACTGCCATTTCCAATTATATCACCTCTGTCTTACCCTCATGACTTTTTTATGGTATCTTTCTCCATCTCCTGTCTGAGGTTCTTCACATAAATTCTGAGCGATTTTCTAGGGACATTATCTTCCTCCTTATCTCCATATTGGCTCATTTGTCATCATTTGGCTTTGTAAACACAGTTTATCCATTATTGGAATACTTATGTCATGATGCTGTCTTATCTCAAACCCATTTACTTGCTCCTTATCTCCAAAATTTGCAAGTGGCTCTATTTTTAAGACATTCCATTTTTGATACAATCCTAGAGGCTTTGAAGTGTCAGGTGACATCTGCCCAGAAACAGTCTACATACATTTTCACATCTGGTAACCTATTTATCTCAGTCAGAGCTGAGTGTGGTACCACTTCTGGTTTCCAGTCCTTCTACTTCCCAGCCCTTACCTTCCCTCGTCTTTGAGGTGCTATTATTTGTCATCTTTCTCAACAATACACGATACCAACAGTCCTGATGATTACTTGGTAGGTTTGAGCCTGGTGAGAGCTTAATTTGCAGCCTTTTACCACTGACGTTTGGGTTCTTCAGGTTTTGTGAGAGGGACTCAATTAATTTCTCACCTTGCCTAATTTGGATGACGTTAAGGCCTTAATAGGTTCACAGCATCCTGCTTCTCTCCTTACAGGAAGCATTCCCGAAACTTGCCAATACTCTCACCTTTTAGCAGTTTTCCTTACATAAGAATAACAGGTTATGTGATGGATGAGTTCATGAAAAGTTGGCACTGCTGGTTGAATAGCACGTGCCCACCTTAATGTGCCACTTAAATCACCTTTGGAGGCTGTAGCTATCCTCATATCCTTGTACCGTCGCTGTTCATTCCCTCTACCTTTCACTTGAAAAGATGATAAGTAAGACCTTTATGCTCTTTTAGAACAGTTGCCTCCCTTTTTCATCTTGGAAGACTTTAACTGGACACAGTTGCTTTTGGGGTGATGCTATATTGATGAGAGGGGTTGTTTAATGGAGCTTATGCTCTCAGATCACAACCTGTTTCTCTTCAGTAGTGGTTCTTTCACCTGTTTTCATTCAAGTTAACCTTTTACTGCTATTCATCTCTCTTGTTGTTCCCCTTTTATCTTATGTTTTTGGAGAGTAGACAGTAACTCATTGGGTAGTGATTACTTTCCTATCATTTTGAGGGAGACTGGCTGTGGTCATTGTTACCTGTTCTAAGTGTCAAGATGGAAGTTGGACCAGACCAACTGGCTCTCTTTCACATCTAATCTAGAATAGAATAGGTAATCTTGTGAACTGAGGGAAGTACCTGTTGGAAATACATTTTCAGTATAGGAAAATTATAACTTTCATAAATGTGTGGTATTCAATGTTAGTGTTATTAATGTTTATATGTGCATTAGACTCTTTAAAGTTTTAAGAGAGGCAGGAAAATACCATTTCAAATAAGTAATATAAAAAGTTCATGATTTTCAGGAATATTTTCTCGGTTCAACAGTTTTTCAAAACAAACGAGTTGGATACCATCTAATCATTGTTTTTTTTACCCTGATACCATTCTTCAACTGCATCCCAGTGTTGTATTTGGTCTACTACAGACAGTATGTTTCAGTGTACTATCTTTTTGGAATATCTGCTCTATATAGTAAGTCTCGGGGATCATTTTAAAGTTTTTATATGTGTGTGTTCTCAGTTAGAAAAATATGTCACTGAACATGGTATGAAAATAATAAAATACATTCAAAAATTGTAGGTTTAGACTTTTATAATTTATTTTTAAGAAGAAGTCAGGGTAGTTTGAAATTTTGTATAAGGTCAAACATTGTTTAGAAACGTGACCAAGATATATTTTATGTGCTAACTTTAAAGCTCCTAAAATGTAATATATAATAAAGATGTATGTTTCATTGGAAATTATTAGTGTATCCACGAGCATTGAGTTAATAGCAAAAATTGTCTTTCAATAATTTCTGTCTCTTAGAGTTAATAGTACCTACAGGTGGAAATAATACAAATCAAAGAAATAATAATAATAAAAAAGTATTATTAAATTACTTAACTATTATGTTAATAAACAATTGGTAAAGTGTGATTTGTGAAATTAACCCTAACTTTTAGAAAGTTAAGAAGCAAGTAATACAATTATTACTTATTCTGTAAAGTTAAGGTAGCTATTTGAATTTTGAATTATTTACAAAGAGTGAAAATATCTTAGGGAGAAGGGTTTGAGAAAAAGTTGTTTTGTCTATTAAGACTCTTCAGTGTGTATTAAGACTTATTTGACAATTACCATTATATATTTATTAAAGATGCTCTTCAGGCAATTTGAATTCATAAACTATCAAAGTATTGTTTGGTTATTAGTTGCTCTAAGTCTAAAACATTCTAATAAATGAAGCCCTCTACCCTCCTAGTGTCTCAGCAATCAGTCTAAAGATTTAGAATGCTGAAACCTGGGTTTTGATATCCATGGTGGGTACATAGTTTGTTTAGCTTCATGTTTAACAACATAGAAACAGAAGAAGGAAATTATGAGATATAACTATAAACTTTCAGGTACATAATATATTAAGTTAGATTTAATTCATTTTAAGTAACATAAAAGTATTAGAAAATGCAAAGAAAAGATACCTTATGACATTATAATTGTACTTTATACATTCAATTGTGTATCTTAGCTCTACAAAACTGTTACACATTTAGACATACTGTAAAGATTAAACATTTATTGTACATTTGTGTCTGTACACACGCAATCCAACAGAGAAAAGTACATTTTCAGGAGAAACTACCATAATCACTTTTTACTGTGTGTTTACAACACTGATATTCATTTAAACTTAATGTAAAATATTAAACATTTATTGCAGGTGTTGGTCTGTACATACACACACAATCGAACAGACAAAAGTACTTGTTCAGGAGAAACTCCGAAGATTGCTCTTTAATATGTAAGTGCTTTTAGTTTGCTACTAAGAGGGTATAACTACATTATGTGGAGTGCAAACTTCCAGAAAATACTTTTTATTAATTGTCAGACATATTAATTGTATTTAAAAGCAAGCAAGCATAAAATATATATGATCTGAAGTTTAAAAATGTACTCTGTATAAAATATTTTAAAAACATACCTAATGATGCAAAACATATTTTTCTGAAAGTAAATAATATATATCGTTTACTAAGTCATTGTAGTTTTACACACATGTTTTAAACAGTATTACATTTAAATGTTTATAATTCACTTTAAAATAGAAATTAATGGGTTTTTTATGTGTAACTTTTACACTGTTCATTTTTAGTTGGATCTCTACTCAGTATTTAGTTGAACCACTGTATTTCCCCAAAGTAGCCTTTATGTAATCTGTCATATAAAGTCCACAAGACGTCAGTGTTTTATTTGATTGTAGCCAGTTAACTGAAAATAAGAGTTTGGTATATTAGTAGTTCACAGCTGATGATGGCAACATACAAGTTCATTCTCAAATATTGTATCAGTTTGAGATGTACTATTTTGGTGGTCAAGGAACGTGACTACAGTGACTTTCATACAATGTAAAAAAAAGTTGTGTATTTTGGCATAGTAATCATAGAAAAGCCCTTCTTTTTCGTTGGTAAAATTCGGTATTGTAAGATGAACATTCACAGTGCTTGGGTATGCTGGGCATTGTCCAATTTTCTAGAGGAATCAAAAAACCCAGATGTTTATGCAAGGACTTTAATATCCTATTTACGGGATACAGTGTCAGAATAACAAAGAAGCTTGTTGTGTTATTCATATTTGTATTATGCCATCAGTATAAGAAAAGGTGAAAGACAACTTATTTCAAAATATTTTGGTTACAATCTTTTACTGTTTACAGTTTAAATATCGAATACTACTGAGGCCATATTTTCATGTTTGCATTTGAGATAACTTGTTTCTTAAGAGTGGTTTTTAGTTGCTGTGGCAAAATTGGAAACAATGAAGTCATGGAAACTATTGAAGGAATGTTTGTTGAATATTAAAAGGTTGTCAGGTACTTGTGGTTAGGAGCTACAGTTCCTCCTTATTTCTTTTATTTTGCTGCTGGTAACAAAAGACTTCAAACAGACCATCAAAGAAACTTCTGATCATGACATTCCTACTGAGGTGAATATCCATTAAATGTCTCTTCTAAAGTCTGTTCAGCTGTCTTGTATGCTGTTCATAATACAACATTTCTGCATTTATAGGACTTAAGCCTGACACACTGCATGGTCAGTTTATTTTATAAATATGAACAGTGGAATGTTTTTTACATGAGTAGGTGTTCTAATAACAATTAACTAACCAGTGAAGTTGTTTGAATATTCTGCTTTTACATTAATATATTATTTCTTTTTAAATAAAGCAGACGTGTATCTTTAAGAATTACTTCTTGTGGTAAAAAAAGTGTGGTTTAAATAATCTAAGAACATTGTGCTGTATGAAATGGATGATTAATTTCATTGTAGTGGTATTGAAGTAGGAGTTTAAGTGTTATTGTTTAAGAATGGACATATCTGTAAAATCCAAGACAGTATACACAAGAAAGGTGGTAGAAAAACACAAATTAATCCTTTCTTTCCTTCTCTAGTAATGTTAGATTGTTTGGTGAAAGACATTAAATGTGCTAAAATTTACTTGTTAGTGAAATTTACTTGAGAAATGATAAAAGAGACCAATTCAGTTTTGAAGTGTAAATAAATATCAAGGTGATACATTTGTGTACTTAATAAAATATTATATAAGTGAATTTATATTTAGGTTATATTAAGACTAAAATATTCTCTCACTGTCTGCAGTTTAGGTTAAATAAACACAATGCAGTGCATGAGTAATTACCGGTGGGATATGATATGGCACATGAAATCTTGTGTGGTACAACTTGCATTAGTATATGAGGCTAAATCAAAGTGTTCCATAAACTCTGTTTTCTGTAAAAGATATTATACCATTAATTATCAACATAGAACTATAATATTGTATATTATAACCTTGAGGTGGATTAAGGCGTTTGACTCGTAATCTGAGGATTGAGGATTCCAATCCCGGTTGCACCAAACGTGCTCACTTTCTAGCCATGGGGGCGTTAAAATGTGACAATCAATCCCACTATTCTTTGGTAAAAGAGTATCTTAGAGTTGGTAGTGAGTGGTGATAACTAGCTGCCTTCCCTCTGGTCTTACACTGCTAAATTAGGGACGGCTAGCAAAGATAGCCCTCATGTAGCTTTGTGCGAAATTCTAAAACAGACAATTTAATTGTAAATTATTTGCCTACATTTGTTTGATATACATATCACTCCATTGTGAAGAAAAATATGTTTATAATATTTAGCTGTTTCTTTATTAATTAATTTAATTTTTTAGTTTCTTTTAATTCTTTGTAACAGCTGGATGTGACAGCATGTTTTCTTCAGTAATTAAATATTATTGGCCAATAAAATAAAACTATGCAGAAATTGCACACCAAGTCTAAGAGAATAATTCAATGGTACTGGACAATTGGTCTGAAGGTTCTTTATAGTAGTAGTTTATTTCTAGTTTGTAATAAACTAATTTTGGCAGAGAATTCAAAGAGCTATTGAAGTTCTCTGACTATCAGTACACAAGAATTTATTAATCCTTGATTTTATAGGTAAACAAAGTAAATGGTTAATACCATACCAGTCGTATCTTGGTGAAGAAACATCAGCAATTGTATAAGTTAGTTGTGTAACACTGTAACAGTATTTGTTACCTGAAAGAAGAGATTTCCAGTATAATAATATAGTATTTTGAATAAATCATTGTTCACCATATACCCTAAATAGTTCAAGCAAAGTTAAATATTTTGTAAATTTTTAGCTCAGTCAACTTATAATACAGCAAGTTGTGTATTTATTTCTGGTAATGTGATTGATATAAAATTAAGAACAGTTGATAATAAATGCTTCAGCAGTTTTGAATTACAGTAAAGAGCTATAATTATCTATAGTCATATTTAGAAGAAAAATTTGCAGCATTGATTAATAGAATACCTGTTTTGCTTTTTTTAAAACTGTTACTTGTACAGTGATACTATTTGCATTTTCATGTATTATGAACTTGAATAATATTACATTTTTCTCACTAGATGGACTCACAGTAGTAACACAAAGGTACCTGTACATAGCTTACTCTGATAGGAAGTTATTATTATATACTAAAGTAATCCTCTCTTGTTGACACTGTGGTTGCTGGTGATAGAGTAATTTCATTTCGTTATTAAACCAATAGAGAATAAGTACATAACATACTCTCGTCTGAAGTTATTATTCGAGGAAAATAAATTTTTAATGCCTCTGGAAAGAGGCAATGCACAAACATTAACCATGTAAGAGCTTAATTGACTTTCATATTGTTTGCATTGTTTAGAAATAATCAGTTATTGACTGAGGCCTTAACTGGATTGCTATAGACTTCAGATGTGTTGATTTCGGAAAAATTTATAAAAACTTTTTTTGGTAATTAATAGTCCAGTCAAATAAAAACCTGATGTATAATATTTGTCCTTGGTTCTATATGGTAATGGAAAAACATCTGGCTGGTGTTTGTTTTTGTTAAGAAGAAAGAAGTCTGACCTCTGTCCAGTCCAAGATCTGCACATACTTGAACATCGTTAAATAACACTTATTAATTTGAAAAGGAAAATTGGAGGGTTCATACTCTCTAGGCCTCTCCTTTAGTTGTGTACTTGCTTGTGCAACACTATAAAGTACAATTATACAGTAATAAACCAGAAATGTAACAAAATGTAAAACAAATAGAAAATTTACACTTCACTTGACACTTAAATAGTCCATGGGTTGACAGTGTGTGTTCTGCTAGCCAGTTGACTTTCTTTCAGTCAGTGACAGTGGCAGGTCAACTTAGTAGCTATACCATAATAAAGACAGGGTGAACAAATTTCATGGCAGCTAGAATTAAACCTATCTACATTATGTAGCTTTATGATGAACAACAAGCATTATGGCAGTATTTTGGTTATTTGGACAATTGAAATAAGTAAGAACTTTAAATAATCAGAAACTCCAGTTTTGATTAGTCACTTGTGACATTAATTGATTACCTTATGAGAATTTTGTGATCATAAACATAATAATTAAACCAACTTTATAAAGGATAAATTTTTCATATGTAAATCCATTCACCACTCATAGATAATTATATTTAATGATTACTCAACTTGTCCAGTTCTGTTCGATACATATAACTGAATGATCATAGATATCTGTAACAGGGAATTGAGGTTAACCATATGATTGTATTTTTAATTAATTTTTAACCTACTTCTGTAAATCTATACAAACAACATTTTTTTCTAATATAGTCTGAACCATGTAATTACATTTTGGATACTTTTAAATGGAATGAGTGGGTGTCAAGTACAGGGTGGCCCGTAAGTCCCTACCCATCCATATATCTTATGTATCCAGTGTTTTTTAAGTAATATATAAAATCTATACCACGAGCAAAGCTACTTTTATACAGATTTGTGGCTGTTTCAGTGTTAAACGTATTCCAGTTTTTGTTTTAATGCAACGCTACTCCATTATCTAAATTATTATTTTTGCAGACTTGGAATCAATTCCAACTTCAGATGGCAAACAACTTTTAATGACTGGATTGTGGGGTTTTGTTCGTCATCCGAATAAGTTAGGTGATATTATTATCTTTGTTGCCTGGACTTTGCCATGTGGTAAGTTTCTGGTTTTTTTTTTCAATAAAAATAAAGAATATAATTAATTATTATTTCTGTAATAACACCATGGTAATAAAGGATATACATGTGATATTTTTTTCATAATTAGGCTTTATAAATCTTGTTTGTCATTGAGCCTTTGAAATACATTTGTTATATCCCATTTTTTTTGTCTAAATCTGTTTCATTTCTAACAGAAGTGTAGTACTCTTTACGTTTGTAACCATATTCTCTCTTGTGGAATTTTGGTAAAGTTATGAAGGATTACTATCTTAGACCAAGTTATTTTCATGGTTCGTAGAAGATAAAGCAACACAGTGATAAATCACTTTGTGTAATGTGATAGCAGCTCTTCAGTGAGAAGTTCTCATGGTTAAAATAAATAAAAACATAGCCAGTTTTTGTGAACTACTTAAAATAGTTTGAAAAGTTGAAGTAGTCTAGAAAATTTGGTTTGTTAGCTAATATTTATCACTATAGTTATATATACATATTTGAAGGTCAGAATTTGGGTTACATTGAAGCAAACCAAAAGATGACTGTTTTTAAAAGGTTAAAGTTATATAAGGTTGCATAAGTAGAAATATTACTGGTTCTGAGGCACAACGAGTGTTATAACAATATCAATATAATTTCTGTAAAAATCTGTAAGCTTATACTTATATTGGTTTTTCAGATGTTTTATGGTAATTTTTATAGTAAAGCAGTATTTGTATTTTTAACAATAATTTCCCAATTTTTACAGGATTTGAAAACATCTTCCCGTATCTTCCAGCAATTTTTGTCATAATGTACTTGGTTTACCAGGTATTGAATTCTGAAAGAAACTGTGAACTTCGTTATGGTGCAGCATGGATTCAATATACCTCTCGTGTTCAGTCTCGTATTTTTCCCAAAGTGTTTTGATGAATTTGTTAGTGTCCTCATATCACATTACAGTTGTTTGTGTTAATGTGCACCATCTGGTGTACATTGGGTAAACACTGATACAGTTCTTTAGTTATTGAAATTACTTTGAAGAAAGAAAGGTTTAATTTTGTGATCATAAACATAATATTTAAACCAAATTTGTAAAGGATACATTTTTCATATGTAAATTCAAGCACTTTCTCATTTACTAAAGCCAAATAAAATGTTATTTATAACTTATTCAGTCTAATTCCATCACTAGTTTACCATACTCAAATTACTGTCGTTTAGAAAATTTTTGTTTCAATAATATTAATATTTTGGAAACTCTCTAAATGGTCCATCAATTTTTTTTGTTCTCATGTGCAAACTTAACTCATTTGTGTATCACAAAAGATAATACCTCTAAAACAGTTACTAGTTCATTGAGGTTTTTAACCTTTTATAAAACTGTTCTACAAACTATGAAGTTTAAATATACAGATTTTTTTGTTTTATTGGATGTAACAGATTTTTAATACAAATAAAATCTTAGTGAATTCTTGAGAGTCTGCTCATCACAGCTGTCATTATTTTGTACACATTACGTGTTCTAACTAGTTTTTGTTTTGTTTTTTGAGAATCTTATGGATGACTTCGAACTTCCTGCTGTAAATAAATGATATTACATAATCTGTAAAGTATTTAAAGAACAAATTATTAGCTCAGTTTGATACCATTTGAAAAATTACACTGTATTCCAAATGAATTGTTATTTTAAGTTTTTTTATTTTATTGAATGAAAGATTCCTTCTTGTTAAATTGTCTGTATGGAATATGGCATAAGCCAGATAGTTCTAAAGCATGATCACATTACTAAAAGATAAAATAGCTATTTTGGCTCATATTATATACAAATGTATGTGAGTGAAAAAGTAACATAATGTTTTGGAGCAGCAAGGGACTTATTGGTCCATGTCAGCTGTCCCATCTTCTAAATTAAACTAAAACTATCAAATAAAAAATAATTTTAAAGCTAGCCTTTATCATTCATATCATTATCAAGCTTTTTCATAATCTCACTAAAATGTAGTACCTCCACAATTTACAGAGACAACCTATTCTAGAGATTAATCACTTTGTTAGAAAAATAAAATTGTCTTAGCTGAAGATGTCTCCTGCCTTACCCTGCCATAGTTTACATTTTGATCCATAGTTCTACTGTTCTCACTGTTAAGTTTAAAAAAATAATGCATCAGTACTCTCAGTTTCTTTTATAATATTAAACACCTCAATCAAATCCCTTCTAACTCTTTTTTTTTTTAAATTGTTAATCTCTCTTTATATGATATTTTCCATCATAGATACCATTCTAGTAATCCTCTTCTGAACCCTTTTCAACAATTCAGTGCCCTTTTTAGGGTTAGGAGCCCTAATTTGTACACAATACTTCAAACTTAGCTAAACCAGTGACTCATACTATGAAATTATAATTTATCTATACTTGCATTAAATATTTTGAATGCAAAAATCCTGTTTGCCCTACCACTAGCAACATCACACTACTTGGATAACTTAAGAGATTTGTCAAACATTACACCAAGATTCCTTTTTTTTATGACACTTTTAAGGTTATTCCCATACAAATTATAACCTATATGCATTGTTATGGATTTATTATAATTGAAATCCATCTGCCTCCTATTTGGCCTACTCATTAAATGATACAAGTCCTGTTGTAAATTGACAGATAACTATTTTATTTAGTAAATTGGTCCATCTAAATCGTCCCTCGTTATCGTCAGTTGTATACATCGCTAGGTTTATGTATTGGCAGGCTTAACCAATAGGTAATATTCAATTTTTGAGATAGAAAATCCCCCAGAAGCGATTAATGAAATCAATGACCCTCTCTCTTTAGGTCCAGCGTGGCTAAGTGGTTAAGGCACTCAACTCATAATCCTTGGGTCGCGGGGTCGAATCCACGTCACGCCAAACGTGACCCTTAGCCGTGAGGTCGTTGTAAAGCTACAGTCAGTCCCACTATTCTTTGGTAAAATAGTAGCCCAAGAGTTGGCTGTGGGTGATGATGACTAGCTACCGTTACCATGTAGTGAAACACTGAACTGTCTGAGCGAACAGAAGAACGTCTGGTATAATTAATTTGATTAAATAACTTGCAAGAACCAGTCCAAAAACTGCTATTTTTAACCTTGCTACCAGTATGTGAAATCAAATTGTCGTCTAACAGCTTCCAGAAGTGGAAAACTGTATTTAAGCACATTGATGTTGGTTAGTTATACTAATACAATGAATTCAATGGTTATTGAAGTGAATTGGTTCTATCTATATAAATATAACACTACTGTCTGTTGTTAAAAGCTTAATTTCATATCGGAACCAGGTAGATCTCGTATTTATGCAAGTTTATAAATGTTGGCTTCGATTTTTAATTAAAAGTAACATGACTAATTTGGCTGGTTGAGAGTGTGACTAATTGTACTAATTAAATAGAGGGCTGAAGAAGTGTTTGGATTTTGTTGTATTTTTTAATTTCACTCAAAGCTAGACGATGGCTTTCTGCACTAGTCGTCCCTAATTTAGCAATGTAAGACCTGAATGAAGGCAACTAGTCATCACCATCCACTCCCAGCGCTTGGGCTACTCTTTTATCAATGAATGTGGGATTGACCGTAACATTATAAGGCCCCAACGCCTGAATGGGCAAACATGTTTGGTGTGACGGGGACTCGAACCCATGACTCTCAGATTACGAGACCAGTGCCTTAACCACCTTGCCATGGCGTTTAGATTTTATTCTGTTCACCATTGAAAAACAACTTGTTACAATACTGTTACTATTTTGTATATTTCAAAATAAACCAACCATAAACATGTTTACTTAGAAACATGCTGATATAAAACTGTTATTGGGTTACCATTTGAAAAAAAAAGAAAGAAAACCACGTATAACAGTAATATAATTCATATTATTGGCGGAAATAAATTGCGTTTAAATGTCTGTTCGCACTAACTTCCCATTCATCAAATGCTTGAAAGCAGCATGCCTTTCTTTTCTGTATGAGTATTTTTATGTCTTTGACATGCATTGTTAAATAAAAAGCGAAATGTTTTATTTTTATTTATAAATAGTTAAACATCAGCTCACTGTTCAGGTAATGCTCAGGCAACACCAAATAAGGACGGCTTGTCATTAAATATTGTAATTAATTACTGTAAGAATTATGTTTGTGTTGCATTTGAAAGCCTGATTTTTTTTAACCGGAGAAATTAATGAGTCAATGGCAAAAAAAAAGTTTTTCTCACTAATGACTTTCCATGCACTTGATGTTTTCAAATTATATTGATGCAGGTTCAAGTAGGAAATGTGTTTAGGATCTGAGTAAATAAATATTTTCCACCTCCTCAAGTCTCAGGCCAGTTTCCCTCAGGTTGGCCCGTGAATCACTAGTGCTCTTGCTGGATATATCTATATATAATTGTTGCCCTACGCTAGTACAGTAGTAAGTCTACGGATTGTTATGTAAATGTGTAAATATTTTGTAAGCGACAACATGTCGTGTTGTGTTTAAATTCTCATTTCTATTATTTATATTACTGTTTCAAAGTTTAAACAATAAAATACGCTGTTTTTCATTTAAAATAACATTTAGAATTTTCTAGAATTAAGTAGACCAATCATATGTATGTAAATGAAATGTTGGCGGCCTCGTGTCTAGACGTTGAGTTTCGTGCAAGAACGGACATGCGCGGATTGCTCTGGAGTTCTGTAGAAGTTTCGCGATGGTTCGAGAAGTCTAGGCCTACAATATAAAAACAGACGAAGATTCGAGGAAGAAAGGAGAAGAGAGTCAGTCATTCGTTTGAGAGAGTTTAAGTGTTTGCTGTGAGTTTATTCAACTTGGATTTGTGACTGAAGTTAGATCTACGGAAGCTGTGATTTTACTTCGTCAATCTCTACGATTCACTCGAATTAGTAGTGGTTATACTGAAAGTCAACACGTGTGGAACTATTTACGGGAGATCAGAAAAATTGAAGGCGACAAGTTTGTGACGTTCATCGGAGGCATCGTGAAAAGAACTTCGTCGAATTTATTGAACTGTGAATTGTTTCTGAACTTCTTCATTTAAACTTCGGAATTTCTTCGTGGGACCAAATTCACACCCTAGACTGGAATTTGAGACTTTCATTCTAGATCATATTATTAGATACAGGCCAGTACCATTTTGTATTGTAATTAATTTTGAAGGTTTAAACTTAATATCTGTCATTGTTGTTATGTAATTTATGTTATATCTGTTTCCTATATAATAGTTTAGTGTAATAAATTATACAAGCTGTTATCTGTGTTTTTCTGTTGCGTTTAGTCTACGAAAAACATAAATCATTACAAACAAAAAAACGTAACAGGATTTACAACACTAAAATCATTGGCTCAATTCCTCTCGGTTGGCTCAGCAGATAGCCTGATGTGGTTTTGCTATAAGAAAACATATAATTGTTTGGGATCTCTCCAGATGCCACGCTACCTATCTCAGATTTACTCGTGGCACATTCACATAGCTGTATATACCGATGTCCTCGAAAGTCAAACGTCAAACACAGAGGTTGGTTAACTTACGAATCTGTAGCGTTAGGGTTTAAGACAAAAAAACGTCAGACATATACGATGTATCATGTATTGATGTTTGTCCACCAACACCGCATGTTTTTAGTGCATGGTAGTTATTCACATTTAGTTAGTAGTTTTATTTATGCTTTCTGTAAACTTTCTTCGTTCTCTCACATCTAACTTATCAGAAATGTCTCTAGGCGGCACTGACACACGGTGTCCGTTTCCTGATTCTACTTGACAGTGCCCCGAAACCCCTATTGGTGTTTAGAAAAATTAAAACAGAAAACGGTAATCAACATCATGCTGAAGCGTCGACAATTCCTACGTCTATGGTTTCAAGCCCCAAATCTTTTTAGTACCTAGAAATGTCTCTCCTTGTTGTCAAATAGTCACTGATGACTCCAGAATAATGTGAAAAATACGACTTTTCCTTTCTCCACCAGTAAACTAAGTCAGTCCTTGAGAACGTGCTTTTCATAAAATATATAAATAAATAACCGATTGTGTTTAAAATATCGAGACGTTTGGTTATATTGTACTGCTTCTGGTGATACAACTCATTGGTTATATTGTACTGCTTCTGGTGATACAACTCATAATTATTAAATGTTTCATATTTTATGAATGTGAATACTAGAATTTTGAATTTATTGAAACTTAACATATTTACAGAAGTCTTTTCTGTAGTCTCTTTAACTGATGTGAGATTAAATAACTACTTTGATGAAATACGTTATCTTGAACCATATATTAACATATACAGTTTTAATGTTTAACGTTAAACTACCGTTTAATTTTTAAACATTTATATCTTTTCTTCATAAAATATAGAAGTTGGTCACGAACTGTTTACATTACTGACAGTTCACAAAAGTTCCGTTGACACAACACAAGTTCTGGTTCATTTTGAATCCTGTGTTCAAAGGATCTTCGTTGCATATTTGACTAAATAAAATAACTGTTTCGTTATTCACTTCCCGTCCGATCCAGTTGCAAAATATTTGGCCAACTGAGATATCGACTATTGAGGGAATATAATGCATGTCACCGCCACCAGTCCGAAGAGAGAACTACAATAAAAACAAAAAGTAATAAAATGCATTTGGCTTTTATCGGAGAACATATTTGTTATTTATTTTGAAAAAAAAAAAAATTGTTAGCTGGAAAATTAGTTATCTGTTATTTATAGATCATTTTGAAAACTCAAACTATTATTTGAACCTCCATTCTTTAGATAAAATTTCTATAGTTATTTATATCGTACTTTAAATGGTAAAAACACTTTCGCAAGACCAACACATAGATGGCCGAGTGCGGTCCAATGGTCAACGTGCAAAGCTGTGCAATTGAAAGTCCTTGATTCCGTTACCAAGGGGCCCGGCATGGCCATGTGAGTTGACGGCGTTCGACTCGTCATTGGAGGGACGCGTGTTCGAATCCCTGTCGCACCAAATATGCTTGCCCTTTCAGCCGTGGGAGCGTTATAATGTTACGGTAAGTCCCACTATTCGTTGGTAAAAGAATAGCCCAAGAGTTGCCGGTGGATGGTGATGACTAGCTGCCTTCCCCCCAGTCTTATACTGCTATATTAGGGACGGCTAGAGCAGCGAGCCATTGAGTAGCTTTGCGCGAAATTCAGAACAAACAAACAAATCGTTCCAAATATAAAACGCTGAAATAGAAAACGGCTTAAACCAATTCTTTGCTTTATAACAATTTTATATCATTAAAATCGTATTTGTTTTATGATAATTTTGTATCACAACAATATTTTTTGGTTAATAAATAACATGTTAGTATAACTGAAAATGATCTGTTTTATAAATTGTTTTATCACATAGTGGATATTTAGAAAAGAAATACAAAGTTATATTAATCCTAAAGGATTTGGAATATTAAACGACATACTGTCGGATTTGAAAGTCCGTATTCTACAGTATCAGTACTAACTTATTTGTAGAAGACTTTAAAGATTATTCACTACTCTAGTTTAAACTATTTTTAATGCAACGTTTTTAACGCTAATTACTCGAAACAATAATAAATATATCAAACGTGCTTAATACTAGAGATTTGTCTCCATTTTAGTCAGTACGGATGTACAACGTAGTGAACAGAGCACAGATAGCTTGTTGTGCAAGTTTGTCTTAGAACAAACAGAAAACTTCTTGACTTGTATGTGTGCGTGTGTGTGACTTGTATAAATATAAATAAATATTCTGACATTTATTTTATGCCTCCGATAGCTCAGCGCTAAGTCTAAGAGTTTCTGACACAGATAATCAGGTTTCGATACCCACTGTAGGCAGAGTACAGGCAGCCCATTGCTTAGCTTGTATTTACGTTTACAAAAATAACTAAATCTATAAACTCTAGAAAACCTAGGTTTAATTATTTACTGTGGTCAGAAAAAAAACAACACACACATCTCCGTATCAACTTTTTTTTTCTTCATAAGGTTGTTGTTGTTTTGAATTAAACACAAAGCTACATAATGGGCTATCTGTGTTCTGCCCACCACGAGTATCGTAACCCAATTGTTATCATTGTAAATCCGCAGATATACCGCTGTGCCACTAGGAGGGCATTCCTTAGGTTTAACTCTGTACTGTGTTGTTAGATATATATACTCAGTTGTTAGTGGTAAAAATGTATGAAACAAACCAGGATGAGAGATGTTTGATTTCGTACTTATAAATATAGATTTCAATAATTCTTGTTCAGTATTTTTAAAAGTAAATTATTCAGTGACCTATAAAGATGCTAAAGTTGATGTATTGTAGAGTAATGACTTGTTGACTCTCAATATGTTTACATTGAACGTAGTGTTACACTGGGAAGAACAGTCGCCTCTGATTCTGATGTTTACATTGAACGTGGTGTTACACTGGGAAGGACAGTCGTCTCTAGTTCTGATGTTTACATTGAACGTAGTGTTACACTGGGAAGGATATCCGTCTCTAGTTCTGATGTTTACATTGAACGTAGTGTTACACCGGGAAGGATATCCGTCTCTAGTTCTAATGTTTACATTGAACGTAGTGTTACACTGGGAAGAATAGTCGCCTCTGATTCTGATGTTTACATTGAACGTGGTGTTACACTGGGAAGAATAGTCGTATCTAGTTCTGATGTTTACATTGAACGTAGTGTTACACTAGGAAGAATAGTCGCTTCTAATTCTGATGTTTACATTGAACGTGGTGTTACACTGAGAAGGATAGTCGCCTCTAATTTTGATGTTTACATTGAACGTGGTGTTACACTGAGAAGGATAGTCGCCTCTAATTTTGATCTTTACATAGAATATGGTATTTCACTGAGAAGGGCGTGTGTGTGTTTTCTTATAGCAAAGCCACATCGGGCTATCTGCTGAGAAGGATAACAGCCTCTAATTCTGAACTGTTAAACTACAGCTGTCAGTCATTGAGTTATCCATTTCTGACCGAATAGTGGGATTCCGCCGATACTCTTCATGGCCCACTCACGACCCAAAAAGTGAAGAGATCATTTCTACAAGAACAGGCTACGAACAGTGAACATTCAAATTCAGAGTCCAAGGACGCTAACCACTAGAACACGACCGTCGTAAGAAGAAAAATGGTTCATAAAAAGTTACAAGTGTTGCGTGTTATTTAAATTTAGTGTTTTATTGTATCGATAGCTTTAATAAGTTGTTTTTTGTTGTTTTGAATTAAGCACAAAGCTACTCAATGGGCTATCTGTGCTCTGCCCACCACGGGTATCGAAACCCGGATTTTAGCGTGTAAGTCCGTAGACATACCGCTGAGCTACTGAGGGGCGAGCATTAAGAGCCATTACTCTAGTTGAGTGGGTGTTAATCCAAGGCTTACTATGGAAATATTTGATTTAGAGATTCACAGACTAATGCCACTGTGATCTAATTAAACAGAGACGAATCTTTGAGTAAGTGACTCTGTAACAGTTGGCTGGATTCTTCAAGGACCTTCACACTTCCTTTGTTGTTATGCGATGAATCATAGAGAAGCTTGTGCAAGCTAGTAGAAAACAACGAAGCATTTATTTTGGCATTCTACATATAATAGGAAAAGCTCTAAGAAAGAGACGCTGATGTGTGGTGTTATTTTCAGCAATTTTCAAATGAGTCATCTATAAAGAAAGATCCACGGATAAACAAGAGATTCAAAAGAAAACTCGTAGCTAACAGTTTTGGAAAATGACTTAATCGGAACATAGGAAACGGAATTATTGCGCATAGAGACAGGTAACATCTTGGCTTGTGGACATTTTCAGAAAGTTGTAAGAGGAGTGGTGATCTATTTCATCAGATGTCTAACATTTAGTAACAAAGTATTGGGTTGATGTGATAGATGAATGTGCTTTATTTTAAAATAGAGCATGTGGTGACAAAACATTTCATTAACCCTCCACCTCAACTTAATTCTCGTGTAGTTTTGACAACGTAATTTGTATTATTTAGAAACTTTATTAATATACACTACTTTACTAAATAATAATTATAGAGAATGTAATTGCTACCAATCAGACTTTCTGAAATTAAGTGTAATATACTGTATTTGTTTTTGGTAACTGTTGTAAAACTAGCACACATTACTGTTTTAGCCATAAACAATTCTCTATAGATATCTAGGTTCACTCAAAACGTTAAACCTAATAAATAAGACCTGCGTAAACAGCATTACATTCCTTAACAAGAGATATACTTTTTGGACTTCAGACGTTTAAAGTTATATCTATTGTAATGAGGTGCTTGGCTGTGTTTATTAACGAACAGTGTTTCGTAGTTTCCGGTATTTACACAAGCCAACTAACGTTTTTCTGGTGATATAATTGGTGGAATGTAAATGCTAAATTAACAAGTTGAAGATGACTCACTTTTCTACTTGTTATAAACCAGGCTTTAATTAAAGTGTTTATTTATCAAACCTAACTTTCTCAGTAAGCACAACTATATTTGAAATAAGTTTCAGTTTAAGATATCGCATAGCGAGAAATACGTTAGGGTCATTCCATGCCAACTCACCCAGAAAAATAACTTTTCGCAGTTCAAGTCACAGATTTTCTCGAATAAATTCAAGAAAAAACTTCATTTATATTTATTCAGCAATGCAAAATTCTAAAACTGTACTGCATGGCTGAATAAATAAAGTTTCAAGGAAATCTGTGACACGAACTGAGAAGTCCTAGGTGAGTTGGAATGATCCATTACTGGTATTGCTTAGAAAGAAACACGACATTTTGGTATTATAAAAGAGAATAAGAAAAATCTATCTCTCTTTATCTAAATTCGAGTAGTGTTAACGTCACAAACTTGTTGTTGTTTTGAATTAAGCACAAAGCTACACAATGGGCTAACTGTGGTCTGCCCACCACGGGTATCGAAACCCGGATTTTAGCGTGTAAGTCCGCAGACATACCGCTGAGCCACTGGGGGGCATCAATGGCATATACGAATAAAAGCAATGTATCTACTGAGAATGAACTCCTTCGCAGGTGCTACACCTATACTTGAAAAGAATAACTAATAATTACGAAACTTTGACCAAAAGCAAGAAAGATTTATTTGTTTTGAATTTTTGCGCAAAGCTACACGAGGGCTATCTGCGCTAGCCATCCCTGATTTAGCAGTGTAATACTACTTCATCACTACTCGCAAACTCTTGAGCTACTCTTTCACCAACGAATAGTTGGATTGACCGAATGTTATAACGTCCCCACGGCTGAAATGGCGAACGTATTTAGTATGATGAGATGTGAACCTGCGACCCTCAGGTTGCGAGTCGAGCACTCTAACCATCTGACCATGCCACAGGCAGTTACGACTAGCTGCCTTCCCTCTAGTCCTGCACTGCTAAATTAGGGACGCCTAGCGCAGATAACTCTCGTGTAGCTTTGCACGAATTTAAAAAAAAAATCAAGCAAACAAAAAAACCGTACAGGTGAAAAGATGTCTTCGCCACTCCCGTGCATCATACGTCAAGAGAGTGCTAGACACGGCTAGCTACAAACTCTACAAGTATTGGAGCTGTTCCTAAATGCTTACCCGGAACTTACAAAGTCTGGCACAGGTTTCTCCTGCGCCCTCGTCACAGACAAGATCCGTTACGATCCACTCTTTGCTACGTATGAAGTTCCTACTTTCCATCTCTGGTTTGCCACTTGCATAAATGCTACACAAACACTTTTGTGGCGCTGTTTCACCGCTGTAAACGGACGAAAACAATACGAGAATGTTATAAACACAATGTTACGAGATAAGACTACTAACAATATAAACGTAATGTTTTTGGAAAAGAATACTTACAATATAAACATAACGGTTCGAGATAAGAATACTTACAATATAAACTTACACGCCTCTGATTTATTTCTTAAAATGATAAATGAATAAAATATGAGAAATTATGAAAAACAACATACGTAGCTATGGGAGGTAACTGTTTTCTGAACAAAATGATATCTGTGATATATATTCAGTAGTTATCGAGTTATTTGTTAATGTTTATTGTGATGTAATACATGTATAGAATCACATTCAGTTAGATTCTACACAAGATATTCTACTGATATTGACAGATATAGACAGGTGCATAAGATATATTTCACATTCACACACACAGTTCGTAGGATATTCATCGGTTCATAAGATGTATGTCACACACACACATAGTTCGTGAGATGTATACAGTCGAGTGCACGAGATGTATTTCCCGCACGCACACAGTTCGTAGGATACTGATTGGTGTTTATTTTTACTTAAGTGCAAAGCTATTTTCAATAAGCTAATTGCGCTGTATTGAACCACGATTTTGGGCGTTTGTAACCCAGCTTTCCGCTGAGCTGCGGGAGGCTGTAATTAGCGTCGTTACTGAAGTGAAATGTTCTCGAGTATGCGTTATTAAACATGTGACGAGACTAAACTACATGTGGATCTTACGGGCTGAAACAAGTTTATATTTTATTTGATTTTGAAGCACAGTTTGAGTACAACAGTAAACAATAAGAAGACGGTATGAGGTACCGGACGTGGAGGGAAACCTGCAGTATTAAAAACCAATAATGTTAAGGATTATAAGCGTCCGAACTGGTGGAGGGGACGTGCTCCCAACAATTGACCTGGTAACCAAGTGCCCCTTTGAATGGGAGAATAGAAGCTTGTGTACGATTATCAGAGAAAGTCGCTGTTTCAACTTTGGATTCAAGGATGATGGATGACGTTGCAAATAAGACGCCCCCTATCGTCGCTCTTCCTGTAACCCCCAACCCAAATATTTATTAGTTTGTTTTTAAGCGCAAAGCTACACAGTGGACTGTCTTTTTTATTGTCTGTCAAGTTTGTTTGTTTTTTGTTGGGGTTATAATTCTGATGATGTGCGTCGTGCCCCAGAGGGGCTGATATTTGTTTGTCGCCTTTGTTGAAGACAAATGAAAGCGGGCGGACACTGTACAGTCTCGTGCTTAACGGTACTGTCCAGAGCTTTCTGGACGCAGACATTAAGATAGCCAATACGAAAAACCTACAGAACGAAACATCACCCGTGCAAAATCACGCTGATAAAGTCCCCTTGTGGCACAGCGGCGTGTCTGCAGATTTATAATGCCAGAAACCGGGTTTTGATACCCATGGAGAGCAGATCACAGACAACCCACTGTGTTTAACTTCAGACAATCGTTTCTCAGCAATAGTTTGTGAATAGAATACAAGAAAAATATTTAGTTCGGAGGTAATCATCTCTCCCCTCTCTCTTATGAAGAATGTGTAATAATTTATATTTAATAGTCATTTTGATATCACAGAAATGCTCATGACTTATTAAAAACTAAGGCTGACGTGATACTGATCAACGATAAGATACAGGCGTAATACGACCTTCAATGAAACTCTTTCACTTTCAAAATTATCTGTGTATGTAAGAGTTACTGTAGCACGTTCACAGTCAAGGTTATATGTGTGTGTGAGCTACTGTAGCACGTTCACTGTCAAGGTTTTATATGTGTGTGTGAGTGACTTACCGAAGTACTTTCACTTTCAAGGTTATATATATGTGTGTATGTGTGTGTGTCAATTACCGTAACACGTTCACTGTTAATGTTGTATATATATGTGTGTGAGCTACTGTAGCACGTTCACAGTTAAGTTATATACACTTTCCAGATAATATATACTTGCTTATGTGACTTACTGAAGCAATTTCACTTTCAAGGTTATACATGTCTTCTAAGTTACAATAATAAATTTTGCATGATGAGAAATTGAACCCAGTACGATCACAGCTACTGGACAGTTGGAAACATTTTTTTTTTCTCGGAAACAATTCTCTAGGTAATGATGTGGAATGAACAAAATCACACTTCATTTTAGGCTTTCAGTCATGTCTATGCATCAATTATTCTTAAAGGAAAGTAACATAAAAACAACTTTTATTTTGGTACAGGTTCTGTCATAAAACGCCCACAGTTTGGACATCAGAGGCTATTGGACAGATACTGGAAAAGTGAAGTAATCTTTATAAAGTGATTTACTGTATTTGCTGATTTAACACTAACGCAGACTTTAGTAGAGATATAAACTAAACACTTAGTGTGTGTTTCAATTTTACTGAATGTTAGAACATTCTGCAGACCCGGTCTAACATTCTGTAATATACTACACGAACGAGCACTTCGAGACAAATAAAACAAGCCCCTCCATGGTTTTATTGTCTTGAAAATTTTTAAGTGCCGTACAATAATTCCTGTACGCTGAATTCGAAGACGATATCCACATCTGCATCATGTACAGTTTTGTCAGAAATCGTCATACGTACTTTCACATAATTGAATCGGTTTCATTGAAATCGGGTCACATTTTGTTATATTTAGATTTTTTTTCGACCAATCGCGACGTGAGAATTTTATCGGTCGTTGTAAAATCCAAACATAATAATAAAAGCAAATATTCACTGTGGTAAAGGAAGTGGTAATTTGGTATAAATTTTTGTTTATCCTCGATTTGTAAAAAATCCTGACGCGTTGGAGAAAATTATCGTTTTCGAAATCTGCAAAGCTGAATCATGGAGTTTATATTCGCATACCTGTGTAATTAGTACAGTGATTAAAGCAATGACGTAGATTCAACAAATTATCGAAGATGAAAAACGTTCTACAGACATAGCCTTCCGTAATTCGCTACAAGTATATGTGCCGGATATACGAACCAAACAATTATTATATTGTAATATAAACACTGATGCAGTTTTTAATAATATAAGAGATGAAAACATTCGGGCAAACCTATGACAATTCTGTACTTTTTTAAGAAAAGAAAATCTACATTGACAAGTTAATGCAATTTCCGAATAAAACAGTGTTTTCATTTAATAAAACATAGTGCGTTTTATTAAATATAAAATATGGAAACTCAAAATTTAACTATTCTGACCCATAGAGGGCTGCGGATCCAAGGCAAAGATAAAAAGAAATATGGACAAAAGTCTAACGATCTCTAATTTACTACAATAAGACTAGCGTAATATAATCCATATTAGTATAAAAGAGTATGGATGTCTTTAATTTGGAGGTTTACAATATTATAAGTATTTGTAGTCGTATATTTACCATGAAATGCAAAGCAGAAAAATCGAGAGATACATCAAAAACGTTTCCTTTCCCATTTTTAAAGACCGACTCTCCCTTCTACATCTTACGTTAGGCACTGCGTTAAACATTTCGTGTTGGCTGTCCTACGCCACCAACTACGTTTCTCACTAAATACTATCTCTTTCTTCCAGCGCTGGATGTTTTATCACTGAAATTCCGGTGTTAAATTTGTTTTTACTTTTAACTTGAGCTAAGATTGAACCTCTTGACCTGAGTTATAAACGGTTAGATTATCACAGCTTTCACGTATAGAGTAATTTGTGTGTTTGAAAATAATCATTTTCTGTTTAATTATATCTAATATATCTTATGTTTTTTTGTATTATTATTATTAACTTTATGTAAGAGGTAATGACATTGACTGCTATTTGTGTTTACGTATGAAAGTTAATATTTAAACGAAGTGAATATTGCACTATTATCGTTGCGAACACCTACATAAATGGTAATGTAAACACTGTGAAAATAAACTGTTTTTTTTTTTTAACAAAAACCGTGAGAACCTTTAGTATGAAACAAACGAGTGACGATCTTTTTTAAACAAGGAAGCGGGTTATTTCGTATTTTACACAGAACACGAAAGTATATGTTTGTTTTTTAATTTCGCGCAAAGCTACACTAGGGCTATCTGTGCTAGTCGTCCCTAATTTAGCAGTGCAAGACTAGAGGTAAGGTAGCTAGTCGTCACCACCCACCGCCAACTTTTGGGCTACTCTTTTACCAATGAACAGTGGGACTGACCGTCACATAATAACGCTCCCGCGGCTGAAAGGCTAAGCACGTTTGGTGTGACTGGGATTCGAATCCGCGACCCTCAGATTGCGAGTCCAAGGCCTTAACCACCTGACCATGCCTGACCCAGGAAGTACATCTTGCGTGTTCCAAAACAATCACAAGTTTCTAGTTGTTCATGAGATCTGTTATTAAGCTACCCAGAAATATTTAAAATGAAAGTTGTTATAATTAACATCTCTCGCAGAGTGGGACATGTTTCTGTGTGTATGTAGTTAAGACGTGGTAAATCTTACTTATGATTTTCAGGTTACACAAGACGTTGTTCTTTGCCCACTTTAAAGTTTTTTTTTTTTTCAAGTATACAAAAAATTGTGGTAAATTATGTCTGCAAAGACAGATTGTATGCAATAGAAATTAGGTTTCATTTAACAGATAGGCCCGGCATGGCCAAACGTGTTAAAGCGTGCGACTCATAATCTGAGGATCGCGCGGGTTCACATCCCCGTCGCGCTAAACTTGCTCGCCCTTTCTGCCGTGGGGGCGTTATAATGTAACGGTCTATCCTACTATTTGTTGGTAAAAAAGTAGCCCAAGAGTTGGCGGTTGGTGGTGATGCCTAGCTACCTTCCCTTTAGTCTTACACTGCTAAATTAGGGACGACTAGCACAGATAGCCCTAGAGTAGCTTTGTGCGAAATTCAAAACAAACAATTTAACATATGTTTGATAAATATGGGGATTTATTGTAGAAAAGCCACATCGGGCTATCTTCTGTGTCCACCGAGGGGAATCGAATGCCTGATTTTAGCGTTGTAAATCCGAAAACTTATAGCTCTCACAGCGGGGGACTCAGTAAATATAATCTACGTGTTCAAGCGCTAACGTTTTTGAATAATTAGATTCAGTTTAAGATTAAAGATAATTTGTATTAAATGGATTGATATTGTTTATATTTCTCTCGCCGCAGGTACGTAGAAGGACGTAGTATTATAGCTAATAACCACGTAAACGTAGTATTATAACTAATAACCACGTGAACGTAGTATCATAATTAATAACCCCGTGAACGTAGTATTATAACTAGTAATCACGTGAACGCAGTATTATAGCTAATAACCACGTGAACGTAGTATTATAACTAATAATCACGTGAACGTAGTATTATAGCTAATAACCACGTGAACGTAGTATCATGAACTTATCAATCACGTGAACGTAGTGATATAGTTGATTACCACATGAACATGGTATTATGCTTAACAATCACACGAACGTAGTAGTGTAGGTAACAACCACATGAATGTAGTATTATAAACTTAACAACCACATGAATGTTGTGTTGTAGGTAACAACCACATGAATGTAGTATTATAGGTAACAACTACTTGAATGTAATATTATAGGTAACAACCACATGAATGTAATATTATAGGTAACAACCACATGAATGTAGTGTTGTGAACTTAACAATTCAGCACATTAGTTCCTTGTAACTTCATTAGGTTCTGATGTTTACGTATGATCATAACCATATAATACATTCATAGAAAGGAGGTTAATGCTCGTGACCTTTACCGAAGCTTGTATTATTGTTGCCATGGAAACGTCATATTATATTGATTCATCTTCTACGCCGACTCTTACTTAACGCTTCTGCGATTCTATCTAGGATTAAGTTGAACCAACGTTTGTCAATTTTTCGATATCGAAAACTTACTGATTTTGTATACTATATGGCGCCGACACAGATCTTGCATCACATTCACACAACAAACTTACTGATGTTACATGAGGTGGCTATGAAACAGACCTTACGTCATATTTACACAACCAACTTACTGATGTTACATTAGACGACTCTGAAACAGATCTTACACCATGTTTACACAATCAGTTTAATGTTGTTTTACTAGATGGCTCTGAAACAGGTCTTGCATCATATTTACAAAATCAAGTTTTACGTGATTTATGATGAACGAAATCAAATGCGAGCACTAAATATCATTAATTTATAATATATAATATTTCGTCATATTTACCTCTACATATATAAAGATAGTGTTAACTTACTGCTTTTGTCCGTTCATTCTTTAATCTAAAACATTTTTTTTCTTTTTATCATGAGTAATACTGTGTGATTTCATAAATCGTTAACATATGACTATAGTATAGCTTTTGGCTTTGGTTAGAGAGGTTCGAATTCTTCTAATACCGTAAAATATTATCTACGCTTTAAGAAGTGGGCACATTATAGGAGTGACAATCAACCCCCCAACTGGAATGATAAGTGGTGAGGTGCCTCTAACTGGCTGTCTTCCCTCTGGTTAGTAACTCAAAATTAAGGTCGGTGGCAGATATTCATAATATCTTTGTCAGAAATACAAAAAAAGAGAGTGTCTGTCTGTTTGTCCCTTATGTAACTACTCCTAGGTCGCTGGGCCAATCTCAACATAACCTTATGGGATGATAGTTTGAAATAGTTTTGTTGTTGAACATGTATTATATTTCACATAAGTTAATGGCACCATTCCCTTACAAAAATTGTTTAATTTTTTATAATACAACAGATACAAAGTGTTTATGGCACACAGAGGTCTTATATATCATAGATAGTGTGTTTGTTTGTTTTGAATTTCACACAAAGCTACACGAGGACTGTCTGCGCTAGTTGTCCATAATTTAGCAGTGTAAGACTAGAGAGAAGACAGCTATTCATCACCACCCACCGCCAACTCTTGAACTACTATTTAATGAACGAATAGTGGGATTAACTATAGCATTATAACGCCACTACAGCTGAAAGGCCGAGCATGTTTGGTGTTATGGGGAGTCGAACCCGTGACCCTCAGATTACAAATCGAGTGCCTTAACCACCTGGCCGGGCCCAAAGAATGTGCTAGCATTCTATGTGGAGAAATATAATAATAATAAATCTACCACTATTGCAATGATGGATAAACTCATCCAAAGTTTCTACTCCAACAGTTACTATAAGGCTGATATGAAGAGTCGTTTCTGAGATATACCAACTTTCTACTTTGATCCTTGACATTTTAACATTAGTCCGTAAGACTCCGCTTTGGCCACTGACCATCGATTAATCAATCACATAAAACATCGGTGAAGGAAAGTAAATGTTCATTATTGAAAGCGGATAACAGGAAGCACTCCTACCGCCACTATTTTGGCTACTACCTCTTCCTACAAAGTCACTCTGGCCGTCAAACAGTGTATACCATGTTTGAAATACTTACATATTATGTTCTTAAAACTTATACAAAACGTTTGGTGAGGTAATAATGAGTACTGTAATAATATGGTCAATATATATACATATAAATTGTGTGAAAATTGGAATTTATTTTTTTTGTTATTTATCATAGCATTCACCACAACATTTTCTATTTATTTTCATAATCCCGAAGAAGGATGGGTACCCCCAGTTTGCATTGATATAAAAAATACGAAATGACTGGAAGTATTTTCAAAGTTTTGTAAATGTTTGTCGTGAGGTGTTATACTTTAAAGACCAAAAGTATTGTACATCATTGTAGATATTCGGACATAGTATGAAAAACACACGAATATTAAGAAACTTTAAATTACTTTTTGTGTATCAGCTAGTTATGCTTCGATAACCTTCGTTTCAGTAGTATATTTTGATAAAATTACATTTTGTTAATATTTCATAAGCTAAATGACATTATAATAATGATATAAATATGTTATTACAGTTGTCACAGATGAAAGCGTCAGTACACCGACGGCCGGTATGGCCAGGCGGTTAAGACACTCAACTCCTAATCTAAGGGTCGCGGGTTCGAACCCCCGTTACACCAAACATATTCGCCTTTTCAGCCATGGGGCCATTATATTGTGACGGTCAATCCCACTATTCGTTGGTAAAAGAGTAGCCTAAGAGTTGGTGATGACTCTTCCCTCTTGTCCTACACTGCTAAATTAGGGACAGCTAGCGCAGATAATTCTCGTGTAGCTTTGCGCGCAACTCAAAAACAAATAGTTTCACGGATGATCCACATGAATGCAAAATTTTTAAGACTAACATTTGGTTCAAAAGAAACTTAATGTTAAAACAAAAATTTGGCAAAGAACAAACTATACTAAGAGTCTAATGGTAAAAACAGCAGAGCAACGGCAGGTAACCTCATAAAAATATATTAAGCTTACATTAGACCCGTCATTGACTATGCAGCCCAAGCATGGATAAATACAAGGAAAAATACTACAAACAAAACAAGACACTACTCACAACAACTTATAAAGTACCCAGAACTACATCATCAGAAATCATCCATAAATACGCACACAGTACAATAAATTATTTTAACAAAATGTGGAGAAAAAAATGAAGTAGTAAGCGAACTAAACAGATACTGCATACATGATGAGAATAGTCCTAAACACCTTTCAACAGTAAATATATATTTTCAAAACAAAAAAAGGCTACATGTAAACTAGACTCCACATTGGTCTAGGGGTTAACTAATAGACATTGAAAGGGTTTTTTAAGTGAATATTTCATACTTGATATCTAATGGTAGCGCAGATTATTATGGAAGTATAAAGATAAATTATTTGTTTTCACCGAGTGTATATGCTGGTAGTACGTGGACATAGCCCTGAAAGGGGCCTGAGTAAGTGCAGGTTACTCTGGTCTCCGTGTGCAATACATAAATACACTTGACAGTAGCTAAAACAAATACAAAGGAAGAAGAAAAAGTTTAACGAAACCCGACCTTCCTGGGTATATAAACACTAATACCTAAACACCTATGAGAGAGGGGGAGCGAATGAACGGCACGTTCAGCGTCTACAAATTTACTTGTTAGCAAACTCCCCATCAATTAACAGTACAATTTGCCAGTAAAAAACTTGTGGCTGTTGAATATGTGTACCGTTCCCGTTTTCGACGATTGGCATTATGCCAGCAAGGTTGTTACAAGCCATAGATAAAGTACACCTATTTAGGACACTATCAGTTTCCAAAAGGGTCGGCATGGTCTGATGGTTAATGCGCTAGACTCGCAACCTGAAGGTAGTAGGCTAGTATACACGTGATCAAACATGCTTGCTCTTTTGGCCGTGTGGGCATTGTAATGGCACAACAAATCCGACTGTTTGCTGGTTTGGTTTGTTATGAATTTCGCTCAAAGCTGCAAGAGAACTACCTTCGCTTGCCATCCCTAATTTAGAAGTGAAGGACTAGAGAGAAGGCAGCACCATCCATCGCCAACTTTCAGACAACTCTTTCACCAACAAATAGTGGGATTGACCATCACATTAAAACGTCCCCACGGCTGAAAGAGTGATCATATTTGGTTGGACGGGAATTCAAACGTCACCTTCAGATTACGAGCCTAGCGCCCTAACCACTTGGCCATGCCGAAACTTATTATTTTGTAAAAGAGTATTCATTAACCTGGCGGTGGGTGATGTTGACTAACTGCCTTTCCTCTAATCTATCACTGCTAAATTAGGGAGGAGGACCTGACGTGTAGCCTTTGTACGAAATTTAAACCAAACCAGTTTCCAAAATTATACCACAGCCTAACTCAAACCGTGCACTAACTTGCAAAGCCGAATATTACGTTTCCGAAAAATTGAACACTTTGATCCGATATAAAATTTCAATGAAGTGCTGATAAAATAAAAAACAACAACAAAGATTTCAAGTTGTTGAAGTTTGTTACGCAAAAATTTTATAAGTTTCCTGTCACACCTTGTTTGTTTTGTTTGTTTTTGTATTTCGCGCAAAGCTACACGAGGGCTAACCGTTCCTAACTTGGCAGTGTAAGACCTCCAACTCTTGGATTACTCTTTTACCATCGAATAGTGGGATTGACAGTCACATTATAACGCCTCCATGGCTGAAAGGGCGCGCATGTTTGATGCGACCGAGATTCAAACCCACGACCCTCAGATTACGAGTCGAACACGTCACACCTAGAAATTACTGTCAGTTTTCAAGAAAAAGTTGGCCAAAGAAACTGGAACCACAGCAATCCTACTCGAACAGGCATTTGTGAAATTTGTCGATCATCTTCCAATAGCATGTTTTTAGTCTTCGGTCTAGTTCTAACTTCTTAAACTATGTGTGCTTAAGATTGACCTCTCCGACTTTTATATAATCTTAATATAACGAAAACTGGGGAACCTGACAGTAAACGCTTAACCATGGCTATCGGATTAAACACATATTATCGGAAGGGGCACCTGGAACATCGTTCTTATTAAGTTATATCCCCTCCCGCTAGTACAGCGGTAAGTCTACGGATTTACAACGCTAAAATCAGGGGTTCGATTCCCCTCGGCGGGCTCAGCAGATAGCCCGATGTGGCTGTGCTATAAGAAAACACACACACACATAAGTGGAATTAATTCACAGTATCTTACTGTATATAAATAGTTAAGTGAGTCTCATTTGAACGTTTTGTGGATCGTGCTTACCATAATAGTTATAGTATTTGGATTATGAATGAGGAAGTTCGTAGATCGCGTTTCGTTGTTAAAAAAAACAACAAAAACGTTCCGAACTACGTGAGTGCGCTGTAAGAGTGACATTGAAAGTCCGCTCTTTAGCTAAATAATAATAGCCCAAAGTTGGGGGTGAATACTCTTAACCGGTTTCCTTCGCTAGTTACCTTTGCGTGAAAATTCTAAAGCAAATAAACAAATATTTCGTTATTATTTCTTAGAGACCAATTTGGCTTCTGACACGAAAAGTAGACATGACTACACAATTTTCAGTGACTGATTGTGGGATGTACGATGATGAATTGTGAGAGCTAAAATTCTTGGTTTGTCACTATGATGATTACAGCTGGACAAAAATAAAAAAAACATTATTCAATAAGTACATTTTACAAAAGCTCACTTCCACTTGGCCTGACATGGCCAGGTGGGTTGAGGCGTTCAACTCGTAATCTGAGAATCGTGGGTTCGAATCCCCGTCGCACTAAACATGCTCGCCTTTTCAACCGTGGGGGTGTTATAATGTGATGGTCAATCCCACTATTCGCTGGTAAAAGAGTAGCCCAAGAGTTGGCGGTGGGTGATGATGACTAACTGTCTTCCTTCTGGTTTTACAATGCTAAATTAGGGAATGCTAGCGCAGATAGCCCTCGTGTGGCTTTGCGCGAAATTCAAAAACAAACAAGCAAACCCTCTAGTCTTACACTGCTTAATTAGGGATGGCTAGCGGAGATATTCCTCGAGTAGCTTTGCGCGAAATTCAAACCAAACCACTTCAACTTCTTAGGATGACACAAGACTGTTTACTAAAGTCCTTTTTTTTCATGTGCGACTGACTCTATAGTGTGTTTTAATTCTAACACGTACAACACAAACTTGTCTAGTATGGTTGTTGTTTCACAGACGCAATGTATTTTGATACCACTCAGTACATATAAGTTCAAACGGAACTCAAATTATTTGAATGATCTTGCAATCTTCTATACTCTTTAACGTTGGTGAAATTATTGTTTAGTCCCTGATGGTCAAGTGTTAAACTTCATTTTACAAAGAAAGCAATGTTTTAGTTACAAGACGAAACCTTGAACCAAGGAACTTCAGTCAAGTGCGTGCTATGTAACTATATTTCCGTCAAGTAATGAAAGCAGTGTTTATGTTTTAAGTATTTCTAGTGATTAACTTGACAATAACGCAAAAAACAAAACAAAAAAAAACAAAAACAAACAACAGCAGATAAACATGTGCCTGATGTTGTCAAGAGATGGCTCACTCTCTATCACCATTTTCTTCTTCTCTGCAAACAAGATTAGCGATGTCGATTTATTTTATACCAAATCTTATTGATGTAATTTGTACAACTAATCGTGATAAGAGCACTAACAGAAAGAGAAACAAAATATTTAAGAGAACGTGTCAGGCTTAACACTTCTTACCATTTGTTGAACGTTACAATCATGTCTAATAAATGATACTAAATATCAGTTCACATTGGCTGCAAATTCTGGGCTAGTCCAGGGGCGTGATCTGTGAAGGGAGGTGGAAGAACGCCCCTCCCAACCTCTATTTTCATCATTATTGCTACCTGTCCGAATATATATTTTTGTAGAGCTTCAGTTGAAAATAAATTTTCACACAGTTAAAGGCATTTCAAGTTTGATAAATCTCACTGTTATAATAATATAAAACAATTATTCAATTTTGAAGATTATTTAAGCCTCTTGTGTAATTATTAAAGTACGTTACTTTAGTGAAGGTCAACAACATTTTTTCTGTAACATTATAAAGTTACGGCAAATCCCACTATTTATTGGTTTGGTTTGTTATGAATTTCGCGCAAAGCTACAGGAGAACTACATACGTTTGCCATCCTTAATTTAACAGTGAAGAACTAGAGGGAAGGCAGCACCATTCACTACCTACTTTTGGACAACTGTTTTACCAATGAATTGTGGTATTAACCGTTACTTTTGTATGATGGAGATTCGAACCCGCAACCCTCAAATTAGGAGTCGAGTGCCTTAACCCACAGACCAGCATAACTCTTCATATCTGGACAAAGCACGGCTTTTATTCGCATTTTCTTCTAAAGGCATAATGATCTACGGGATGAAACAGCCAATCAAAAACGAAAAGACGTATGAAACTGTTTTGTCGAACAACAATATCAAACTTATACAAGCAACTTCAAGAAAAAACTTTCAAGATTTTTTGTACACAAATTCTTTCATAAAACGTGTTAGAATAAGGAAATTATGGATTAACGGATAAACAGAAGATTTAATAAAACAAATGTGAGATTATAAACTGTCCTATACACTGAGTAAAGTATGTTTTTCAACCATCATCTCAAGTCACAACTAGTAATGACGTTTATAAACTGACAATTGGATTTATGTTTCAATGGGTACCAGAGATAGGGGGGCCACAAATTATACAATAAATTATACATACATTTTAGCTTACCTTTTGCTGTTGTTGTTATTTTGAATTAGGCACAAAGCTACACACTGAACTATCAGTGCTCTTCCCACCACGGGTATTGAAACCAGGTTTTTAGCGTTGTAAAACCGCAGACATATCACCGAGTCTCTAGGGAGCTTTATCTTTTGCTCGCATTTAAAATTTAAGTTTGGCGCATCATAGACACCAGTTATGGGTAGCGACATAGTGGTTGATTGTTATTTATAAATCAATCGCTATAACTCATGATTGCTTCTCAACACAGATTTTGACATCTATCTAACAAGAAATATACCGCATTATGTCTCATTAGCAAAATCACTCGACTCTTAACCTGAGGATCGCGGATTCGAATTCCGGCCACACTAAACATACTCACCCATTCAGTCGTGGGGGCATTATAAGGTGGGGGTCAAAACCATTATTTGTTGGTAAAAGAGTAGCCCACGAATTAGCGGTGGGTGGTGATGGCTAGCTCCCTTCCCTCTTGTCTTAGACTACTATATTAAGGGCGGTGCAGATATAGCTTTATGTGAAATTCAAAAACATACAAACAAACGAAAGCTGAAAGTTTCATAAGTAAATTAAACGTGATTCACAAAGGAATTACATTCGATAATACTCTTGCTGGTTGTACATTTATACGGGGCCCGGCATGGCCAAGCGTGTTTAGTAAGGTTTGCGACTCGTAATCTGAGGGTCACGGGTTTGCATCCCCGTCGCGCCAAATTATGCTCGCTCTTTCAGCCGTGGGAGCGTTATAATGTCACGATCAATTCCACTATTCGTTGGTAAAAGAGTAGCCCAAGAGTTGGCGGTGGATGGTGATGACTAGGTCTTGTCTTACACTGCTAAATTAGGGACGGCTAGCACAGATAGCCCTCGAGTAGCTTTGTGCGAAATTAAAAAAACAACAAACATTTGTATGAAATTTTAGAGAAAAAACATCATGCAATAGTATATTATCAAATTACTGTCTTAAACACGTGTTTTTTGTCCTTTTACAAACAGCCTCAAACATTGTTTTAACGCAGTTATCAAACTGCATGTATTATTTCTTTCTTTTTTTTGTAATAACGAAGACTCTGACTCTAATACAAAAAAAAAGGAATTCACTTTCGGATGGATTACAGCTAATATCTTGTACAATATTCAGCTTATTCTTTGACCATGTTACTTACGTTTTAACTGATTAAATGTGGCCATTTCCACTATCGCGTCTGAAGAGACGGTTTTGCTCTATATTAATTGTATTGTGTGCAACGAATAAAGACTGAATTTAGCTTTCCACACAATATTTTATTAGTTACTTGGAATAAACAACGTTTATTCTACAGTGTGTAAGAAATTTAGGGTCCGTGTGAAATTCACATTATATTATACTTCCAAGAATATTAAGAGATCATTTGTATACATGTGTGATACCTAGACGTCACTTTTTTGCGCCAGTAAAGTAAAATTAATAGGAACGTAAACAAAACACTCCTCAGATAATGGATAACGTATTATCTCTACTTAAGAAAAATTACGTTGTTAGCTTAAGAGTAAATCTATTTATTTGCTGTAGTTTCGTGTTTGTCTACGAATTCCATAGAGATGGATAAAGTAAGTGGAGAACGCGTGATGTTGATACAACAAAGATGAATAATTGATGTCGCTGATCGATAAAATGTTGTTTTCCGTTACAGATTATTGCACGAAGTAACTCTGTTTCGAGGCTAGACATTTGCTCTGGCGGCGAACGAGGCCTGACGAGGTAACTGTGGCGCCTCACCGATGATATATCTCACGAAAAGGTTAAAAGCTAAGCAATCGTTGTTTGGTTCTGATGTTAACTATGTGTGGAGCTATGCTGATTTTCACGTTGTCTCTCTTATTAACCGGTAAGTTCTTAATTTAACAGAATCTGTCTGTGGATATCTGTATTAAGGAGACTCATATATTTATTTCTTTATTGTGGTTTTATTTCACTTGCATGGCTGAACTCTAATATTAACTCCCCAAGTACTGGTAAACTGAAGACTGAAATATTATCATCTATGAGATGACATTTACGTAAAATTAGGGCTAAAACAAGGCGATATAAAACAGTAGAGCAGTATCAAGCTATATATAAAAAAAGCCCAATTTTGTATATTCTAGCTGCCCTATGTTTATATGGATAATTATTCTGTATGGGTGCTGTTTTCTTTTTTGTATTTCTTCTATTTTTATAGTTACTTATCCACTATGACAGTAACTTTTGAATCAATTAAAAAACAACAACAAACGAACGTAAAGTTGCATTAACTTTAGTTATCTGTATCGAAATTTTGAAGCCCATAAGGAATACTTATAAAAGCAGGAAAACAAGCAGCTATTTAGTTAAACTTAATACAACTTGCAAATTAAGTTTAACTTAATATTATCTTGTATATTAAGATAATATTGAATATTAACTTAGTTAAACTTTACACACAACTTACGTGTTAAGTGTATTATGATTCTATCAGTAATTTTTACTTTACTGCTGAGGGGAGGTAAGCTAATCTAACTATGAAGTTTAAAATTATATATTAATTATTAATCATTGACTCTTTTTCCACATGAAAGTGCCAAATAAGTTATATTTTTTAATTGACTCATTTTAACATAGTACTTAGACAAATATACTGTACGAATAGACATTGATATTAACAATTAGACATATAGGTATTTTTCTACTCACTCTCTTTATGCAGTTAATAAATTTTAAACGTAACCCAATCACATATATTTTTAAAAAATATTTTGTTTTGTAAATTTTTGTTATTGATTTAGATTTTTGTTCCTTAGTAACTTTTGACGTATAGATGTCTAAATTAAGTAAAATAACTCCGATATTCTTAAATTTTCGAGTTTTATATGTTTAATCATAAATAATATAAATAAAATTAAAATGTTTTCAATGATTTAAAAATTCCGTATATTTGTGACCCTTTTACGTAATTTGTGAGTAAATTACTGTTATTTATCTACAGTTCGTTCATATGTCTCTCTGTATATATATTTTAGTGTCGCATGCCAATAAACAATAAATATTTTGTTTTAAAATTAAGCGTTTGTTTATCTTATGTAAACCTAAAATAACTGTGAGAACAGTACAAGAAGAAAAGGGCTTATTGTTTCTATCCATATAACTCGTTTTTTTGTGTGTGGGGGGTCTGTGTGTTGCTCCCCAGTAGCACAGTGCTACATTTGCTATAGTGTTAGAAACTGAGTTGCGATACCCATAAGCAGAGTACAGATAGTCCACTGTGCAGCTCTGTGCTTAATTTCAAACAAGCATACTTTATTTTGTTTAAATTGTTTTTACTTTTCAAGTATTATTTGTTTTGTGGTAGTATTTTTTTCTTCGTTCATAAACTTCGTTTATTTTTGTTTCACAATTTCTAAAGTTCAATGATTTAAATTATAATTTTCTTCTACTTGGATAAACACCAAAACACTCTTTATGAGCGTTTAGTAAATTTAGTCAGCAATATTTGTTTATAGTTCACGTTTTATCTTATTTTATAAACTGAACTTGAAGATATTTTAAATATAATGAAAGCAAAAATTCTAAGACATGCTTAAATAATATTTCAACATTTTAATAACTACAGAATTAACCTTACTTTTAATTTTAAATGAAAGATTAGAAAAAATATTGTACATTAACTTCCATTTTCTTTCAGAAAGTTCCTTTACCACTTATCCAAAATCGTTATCTTAGTTAAACAGGATTTGCTAACATTTCATTAATATAAATGAACTAACTACATATAAGTTAACTTCATCAACTCCCTATTTTGTTCATTGTGTTACAACATCGTTTAGAAATTAAAGCAATTAATGGATTCTACAATTTATTTTCCATTAAAAATCATGACAATTAAAGGTTTTCTTCCAGTGTTTCCATTTTTGCTTCTACTAGTTAGTAATACACAATATATTTATTTATATTACCTTGTATAAAAGTATAGTCCTCTCGCACAAATAAACAAGCAGATACGACTACTGTTGTTTACACTTTCGTATCAGCGACATCTGTTTCGTTTTAAATGCGTTTAAAACAAAATTATTTTCTACAACTGATAAAAACCCTGAATTAGACATTGAAGAGGCAATATATATGTAAGTTGCATTATCATAAAGGATGTTGTTATTGGGATTATAGTGGCAAATTGAACCACGAGTAGGTTATATGATTTAGTTGACACGGTATTCTGAAATTATGTGGCATGTAGATATAATTTTGATATTTGTGCGGATTCTTAAGTATATACATGAAGTTATTTTAATATTATAGATTATTTTGAGATGCTGTTAAACCATAGTTTGTATAAATACCGTTTATTTTCCTTTTGCATGAATTCGTGTCACCCTTGGAATCACAATACTGGAAAACTGTTGGTATAGCTAAAATAACGACAATAATCTTGCTAGGACTAAACAGTGCAAGACTCATCGAATTGTGAAAAATTTGAATATTTATTATTTGTAAGAGTAGAACCACTAGATGGGGCTAAGTGTTAGGCTGTTACGTATGTCTCTTCTTTAGTTATAGAATGATTATCTCTTTTCCTTCTTGCGATCGATTGTCTTTAGGGATTATTCGACTGTTTTAAAGACACACATACACACACACACAGACATATGAGTGTGAAAGTATGACAGGAATGTACGAGAACAAACAAAAGGCGGTTGTGAAACTTAAAAGGCTACAAAGATTCTGATAGGAATAGTAAATAATTTGCTGTTTAGTAACCGAAATTAACTTCGGTGTTCAAGTAGTGTTATGGCATTGTGCCGAATTATACTGTGCACCAAATGTCTGGTGATGTTATTACAGGTCTGTTTTCACCAAAGGTACGATAGGAAATATAACATATGACTTGGAGGCCTCATATATATTTTTTTAGTTAAAGGAACTTAAAATACACCATCTATATTATATTATATTATTCGAGGCGTTTTCGTATTTCTTTAGACTGCTGACAGGTTTGAATGGGCAGAACGACAGTCAACAGTGCAGAGTTTGGGAAATCGAATATATAAAAACTTTGCGTCACATATGATATTTTTAATACTTGTTTTGCCGAAAAGAAAAGAAGTGTACAGTATCAAAATCCAAACATCTTGAAATCTTGAAAACCGCAGTGACAATCTAGGTAACAAGACCCATTTATCAGTGTCTCTTAACTGGAGTCTCTTTATTTGTTTAAATAAATAGCCCCTTTCCTGTTCTGCTCATTAACATTGTGAAGTTTCCAACACTAATATTTATCCACAGTCTAGCCTCATGTTACAACTAACATGCGCACATTGTCTTCTCGCTACGAGTTAGGCGAAGTAGGATTTTTTAATCTTGGAGCGCCCGTAGTGATTAATTGGTTCTATGGAACCAATTAATTTCACATCAAAACAACTGTCAGAAATAAAGGAAAGGAAGTATAGTCTGAGATCAGCCACGCTTCGTCACAACTGCCCTTCTGGACCTTGTGGGAGCGCGTGCGTTTCTTATAACAAAGCCATCTTGGGATATCTGTTGAGTCCACCGAAGGGAATCAAATCCTGAGTTTAGCGTTGTAAATCCGAAGCTTTATCACTGTACTAGTGGGAGACCTTTCCGAACCGTTGGATATCACAAATCAAGCAAACAGGGTACAGAGTGTGCTTGAAAGTAGGCCTAACGTTAGATAGATAAATAGAGGAATAAGGGAAAATATTGTAGCTTGTGCTTATAGAGTAAAAAATAATGTTGGGAAAAACACTTAACATAGTAAAGTGAAACAATTTCAAGTTATGTAAAGTTCAAGTTCAAACTGGTTTCAAACACGTTGTCTTAAACGTGAAAACAAAAGTGAAAATTTTTAAAAACCTTTAGAAATGCAAACACTTCTAATTTGTTTTAATTATTACAATAAAGTAAAACAACAACAACTGGTTAGGGCAGATGTTTTTTTTATTCCACTTAATAGTGACTAATGGGTTAACAGTAAAAATACGATGTTGCCTTTACACCGGATGTTAAGCATTTAGAAAATTATTCCCACAGAAAGTAAGAGACTTTAAAAGTGTTGTTGATTCATTAAGCGGGCCTAAATGTGACTTAAGAAAAGTAATTCGTAAAAAGAGGCCTCAGGAAACGTTGCTGATTCGTTAGCAAGGCCACAGTGTTACGTTTCTATATTTTTTTTAATTTACAATTTCTACTGTATTATTTCTTTATGGTGTTACACAAGTATGCTTTTAAAAATAAATGTCTCAGGACCTATTTGTGTTTTTCCTCTCTCTTAGCAACAGCTTGGAGCTCTCTTTTCTGTGAAAGTATTTATCAATACAAGGAAAACACATTTACAGGTTGAGGCTTCTTTCGAACTTCACGTGGAAAAATCTGGGAATTTGTTGCGCCACCTTCCGTTCTTTCTACGAATCAAAGTAATACTCTCTTTGGGAATTATGCAATTTTTTTATTGCTTTGAAACTCAGCAAAAATAGAAATTGAAAGAAGATTGTTTGTTTATCGAAGTAATGTGATTTGAACAATAAAACACATAATTCCACCAGTTCTAGTTAGTTATAAGAACTGAATCGGTCGCTTGATATCATGTGTACACACACACATATATTCACGATGCTATAAAATTATTTAGGTTCAAAAACTCAATTTCAGACAAAAAAACAAAACAAAAATCTTATAACCCGACTGTTTTCGAAAGGTTATTTTCATTTTAAGCAAACTGATGAAGAAAGGCCTACCTTTCGAAAACGCTTTGTGTATGAGATTTCCGTTTTATTTGTACATGCATATTATTGGAAATATATTACAAGTTTTAAATGAAAATAACGTGAAATCCTAAACTCCCAAAATTACATTCGAAGTATTTCATACCTGTTTGTCGTAAACAGTAGAGCAATTTTTTACGTTTTTGAACAATACGAAAAAACAGAATTTGCAAATGAAAATGAACGAATAAAACAGTCGCTGATTCTTACATTATTGAAGTGAAATACATTTTTCCAATAGAATTAGTACATTTTAATTTGGTTAAAAGTAACAGTGACGTCAGTGGGTTTTTTCTTATAGTAATTAAAGCATAATACGATACGAAGTGTTACTGTATTGCGGATAGAGGGCGATTTATTTTTTTCGCTTTCCAAGCAAACAGACAAATCGATCGAAAAACTGATACATTCGTACGTTTATTGGTTTAATTTATGGTCCTTCAGAGACAAGGAAATCGATCAATCGCATGAACTGTTGTTTTTCCAAAGTCAAAACTATTTGCTTTTTGCTTCGATGGGGAAATTGGATTGATTACATAATTAATTTTTTCCACCAGTCGACAGATATCTAAAAATGTTATTTTTTATCTGAAATACTGAATTATGCACAGTTAAACTTTGTTTTCCTCTTTCTAACTTTTAATGGAGGAAATTGTTATCTAAAATGAAATGTCATTATTTCATTAACTTACAAATACTTCAGTTTTGACGAAATGTGCATTCATGTGTATATACACATCACATATTCTAAAATTTAAGAATTATTCAGTAAACATATTTTTCTATGGTTTGTACAATTGCCTAGATTTTCTCAAAACCTATTAGAATTAGTTTTCATGGTTAACAAAAGAGTGTGTGTTATAACAGAGCCACATAGGGCAATCTGCTGAGTGGTAACAAAAGATACAAACACGTATATGATACAAGAAAACACAACTAGATATGTACTGAGCTCGTTCTTAACATTTCTTGCGTATGGAATTTAAATAAATCAATGGGAACGTTGGGGATAGATCTAACTTAAAGTTGTAACTTGCATTTTACAGTAAATATTTGTTAGGGAATGTACGGGTTACTTTTTAAATCGTTTGTTATAACTACAAGAGTAATTCGATATTAAATTAATGTATTGATGAAGTATACAGATAGTGTTCTACAAGTCGTTTATAGTGGATGCTAATTAAGGGAAATCAGTAAAGTACCACTTGGAAAGTGTCCAACTTTTCCCAGTTCTCGCTTGTTATATTTACCTTGAAAATTACTTAGTTAGATCGATTCGATATTGGTGTGGCATGGTTCTGTGGTTAAGGCACTCAACTCGTAAGCCGAGAGCCGCAGGTTCGAATCCCCGTCACACCAAACATGCTCGCCCTTTAAGCCTTAGGGGCGTTAAATTTAATGGTCAATCCCACTATTCGTTGGTAAAAGAGTAGCCCAAGAGCTGGCGGTGGGTGGTGATAACTAGTGGCCTTTCCTCTAGTCTTACACTGCTAAAATAGGGACGGATAGCGTAGATAGCCCTCGTGTAGCTTTGCGCGAATTTTAAAAACAAATATCGTTTCGATATAAATATGCGCATTTACGGCCTGAAGACCATAAATAAAAAGTATATACGTGAAGAGTGTGTGTTTTCATTTTAGCAAAGCCACATCGGGGTATCTGCTGAGCCCACCGAGGGGAATCGAATTTCTGATTTTAGCATTGTAAATCCGAAGACTTATCGCTGTATTAGCGAGGGGGCTTTGCGTGAAGAGTTCCCAACTTGAAGTTTAAACACTTATATCTTTTTTATACAGTATTAATTTCTGTTTGTTTGGTTTTTGAAGTGATTCAAATCCGAATATATTTATCACATGAACCTTCATATTTGTTCCACTGGTCATTTCAACTAAGAGGAGAGAGAGCTGAGAGAGAACCCAACTTGTTGTTTTAGTGTTATGTATATGTGTAAATATTTTGTTAACGACAACATGTCGTGTTGTGTTTAAATTTTCATTTCTATTATTCATTTTTCCATATTGATATTATTGTTTCGAAGTTTAAACTAATATTTTGTTATTTATTTAGGGTAACATTTTAGAATTTTCTAGAATTAGGTAGATCAAATATATGACTATAAATGGAAATGTTTGGCCTAGCGTCTAGACGTAGAGTCTCGTGCAAAAACACACATGCGCAGATTACTCTGTCGAATTTCCGGTGAATGTTCGAGAAAAAGAGTCCTAATAATATATATAAACAGACGGAGATAAGGACAAAGAAGGGAGTCAGACATTAGAATTATTCAAAAGAGGGAGAGTCAGTCATTAGTTTTATTCGAAGAAAAAGAGTGAGATTCAGACATCAGTTTTATTTCAAAAGAAGAGAGTTAGTTATTTGAGAAAGATGCTGTGATTATTCAACTTGGATTTGTGACTAAAGTTAGATCTACGGAAGCTGTGATTTTATTCCGTCAATCTCTACGATACATCTGAATTACTGCTTGTGCTGAGAGACGGCGAATTTATTGAACTGTGAACTGTTTCGTAATTTCTTCGTGGGACCAAATTCACACCCTAGACTGGAATTTGAGACTTTAATTTTAGATCATTACATTAGATACAGGCCAGTACCGTTTTGTATTGTGATTTATTCTGAAGTTTGAAACTAATATTATTTTGTTTTGTAATTAATTTCGAATGTTGTAACTTAATATCTGTCACTGTTACTATACAATTTATGTCATATCTGTTATATTTGTTAATAGTTTAGTGTAATAAATTATACAAGCTGTTATCTGTGTTTTTCTGTTGCGTTTAATCTACGAAGAACTTAAAACATATAAAAATACGTAACATTAGTTAAAACAATGTATTAAATTAGCTATATTGTTTAATAGGATACTTTGTTTGTTTTTTGTCGTTCACATCTTTATTAAAAATTATTGATAAAGCGTGAATAATGTCCACTGAAGATTCACTAACCTAATTCTGAGTTGAAATTTTTAACCCAAACAGAAACTATTAGGACCCAGGTATAAATTATCTAATTTTGTCCTACTGACCAGATAGAGGGGACAACTAGGTAACAAAACCAACCGACGCCACGTATGATTGATCACACTCTTTGAACCGAAACACTGGATTGATTGTCACTTGTATAACACGTCCACACCGTTTCAGTGGCGTAAGAGAGCGAACTTCGGATCTTTCTAACTCCAGCCCGGCACGTAAACTATTAGTCCACGCCCAATCAACCATCTTGATAATTTCATAATTTGTAAACACACACACACACAATAGCACCAGTTTTTAATTCCTGTATTATTACATGAGAACAATACAACTAAAGCAAAGTTATGTTTGTTTGTTGTGTGGGATGGGTTGGATTGTGTCACGTATTATTCGAGTTAAAACAAATAGACTTTCTTTTCAAACACAACGACAACTGTTTCGAGCCACCTAGTGGCTCAGCGGTATGTCTACGGACTTACACGCTAAAATCCGGGTTTCGATACCCGTGGTGGGCAGAGCACAGATAGCCCATTGTGCAGCTTTGTGCTTAATTCTAAAAACAAAAAACAACAAAAACAAAAGAACTGTTTCGCGTTAGGTAATTTTTCCCCAGCCAGAATCTTGTATTTGAAATGCCAATAAAGTATATTTGGGTTGAGAAATGCCAGTTCATTATTAGTTATTTTACAACTCTTTTTTTTATACAAATTAAGTTGCCCTCTGCTATTACAGCGGTACATCTACGGGTTTACAACGCTAAAATCAAGGGTTCAATTCCCCTCGGTGGGCTCAGCAGATAGCCCGATGTGGCTTTGCTATAAGAAAAACATATAAATTAAGTTTTAAAACTTATCTTTTTTTGCTTGGGAGAAACTTATATTAGACATAACCAATGCGTGTTACTTGGGTAGGCTATCCGTGGTGGAGTGGTATGTATGCGGCTAGAATCCGGCTTTCGATACCCACGGTAGGCAGATTTGTGTTTCGTTGCAAAAAATCTTGGTTGTGTATTCACGAACCTCTAAGAAATATATTGTAGATTAAATAATTATTTGATGCTGTAAAGTATATAGAAATATTATGATGATATAAGATTACACGTGCGGTGTCCATAAGAGTTTGGGTAGAATTTTTTATTGTAAAACTATGCCTAAAACAATGAAAGTTTTAAAATCAGTGTTCAATATATCTTAAATAAGTAAATGAAATATGTACAAGGAAGTTTCTATTTCAACTTGACTCAGTTATCAGACAAAGAAACAAAAAGACTCGTTAAAATATTGTCAGTGTATTATGGATCCCACCTTATATTAACTACGAAATGTCGCTTTAGAAACGTACTAATGGTCATATTCAATGTATATATCAGCCTAATTATACAGATCATTTCAGAACATACTGGATTTTGTTTCATTCTTGGTTCATAAACCTGAACATCATTACATCAGATATAATAAATTTAAATGCTGTATCGAACATTTACGTGACTATCGACGCTAAATATTTCAGTCGCTGGACTGTGATTCAGTGCAGAGAAGGTCCCGAAGATTGTTTATCTACGTCACCCACTGTCTTGTGTATGTTCTTTCGAAACAATTAGAAACAGTTCTCCATTTTCTGTTTTGTTTTTCGAAGATTGAAACGTACTTGAAATTATTACATTCTAATAGTTCTAATGGAACTGAAATAGTTAGTACTGACTGGCAGTTCATTCTGTGGCCTTCAGTTCTTGTATATATTCTCAACAGTTACCATCTTGAAAACGTACAATTTTTCAATGTGCCATTTAACAGTTATTTACAATTACAATTATTTCCTTCTGTCTTTTTATTTTCCACACAGTCCTCACTACGGCCCAGGCAGCTGTCCGTCCAGGATTACGACACTCCCACTTTTACAGCGTCCGTTCTCAGTCCCTGAAAAACGAAAAGTCGAAGGATGAAACGGTAAGAAGAGATTATTTTTGGAGAATTAATGCTGTCATAATACAAGTTCGATCTTAATACATGTGTGGATAAACCTGTTGACTGCCAAGTATTTCAGCTGATACAATACAACTCTAATGCTTCTTCATTATTTAACTTTTCGTGATGCCATTTTGGATCGAAAGTGAAACAATTTGTAAGTAGGTCAAATGTATGTATGGTGCTGACATCTAGCGTTAAAGTTAGGTATTATTGAGAACGAATTAACTCGGCCGTGGCATTGTGTTACAGATCGGCTAGGACGAGTAATCTCGTCTACGGCAGTAAACAAGTTAATTAATTTAAAAATTAACAGCAACTACTGATGCATTGTCATTTCAGATACTTTCTCTTTTTAACATTAAGAAGACTTCATTAAAGACATGTTATCTAGTTTTCTCACTGGATGCTATTCATACGGTTTTAACTTTCTGTTTTTAAAAATTACGTAATAGCAAAGACTTGTGCAAATAACGTGTTCTCCAGTAACGTTGGGCTTCTATTCAGGTTTAAAATGCAGGAAAGTTGATGGCTCAGCATGGCCAACTGGTTAAGGTACTCGACTCTTAATCCGAGGGTAGCAAATTCGAATCCCCGTAACATCAAATATATTCGCTCTTTCAGCCGTGGGGGCGTTATAATGTGACGGTCAATCCCACTATTCGTTGGTAAAAGAGCAGCCCAAGAGTTGGCGGTGGGTGGTGATATCTAGCTGCCTTCCTTCTAGTCTTACACTGCTAAATTAGGGACGGCTAGCACAGATAGCCATCGTGTAGCTTTACGCGAAATTAGAAAAAAAAAAACCAACTTATTTAATTCCGCAGTACAGTATGTTTTGAATAAATGATAAATTTTTAACCACAACAACCTAGTATATGGAAAGGAGGTACAAAGAATAGAATACTTATACAAAGCGCATCCTTCCTAGCACGAAAAAGTAGTATGATAAAAAAAAGGTTTAGTTTGTTTTGAATTTCGCGCAAAGCTACGCGAGGGCTATCTGCGTTAGCCGTCCCTAATTTAGCAATGTAAGACTAGACGGAAGGCAGCTAGGCATCACCACCCACCGCTAACTCTTGGGCTAGTCTTTTTCCAACGTATAGTGGGATTGACAGTCACTTTATAACGCCCCCACGGTTGAAAGGGCGAGCATGTTTGGTGCGACGGGGATTCTAACCCGCGACCCTCAGATTACAAGTTGACTGCCTTAACCACTTGACCATGCAATATGTAATGTATTTAATAACACTAACTAGCAATTCTATCGTAATATTTTAATGTTGATTTAGCTAATTGTAAGAAATAACTAAGTAATCATAAATTTGACAGATAGTTGTATTCCAGAATTTTACCACTACATAAGTTATTGGACTTAATCAGTTTATTGTGAACCGCGAAAATGGTTTAAAAATAAATCGTTAACACAACCGTAACATATTTAAACGCGTAAAACGTTCCCGTTTCTCATTATAGCGTGAATGAACAGCTACAATACTGTTTGTATCGATCTAGTATATGCCACACTGTGTTCCTCCCTTTCCGATGGCTCAGCGGTATGTCCGAGGACTTCTGATGCTAACAAAGTCGGGTTTCGACACTTGTGGTCACCAGAGCATATAAAGTTATAAAAAGGATTTTGTAAATACAAGATTATGTAGGAATTGCAGTGCCAAATAATATAAACAAGAGTGTGGGGATGACATAACTATACATTGAGCCCCCTCATTGGTACAGTGGTGCGTCTGCTGACTTACAACCCTAGAAACCGCGTGGGCAAAACGTAGATACCCTATTGTGTAACTTTGTGCTTTCCTTCAAACAAACTATACGTACGTTCTTCCTACATGACTTCGAGTATTAAAAGGCAATATTACACTGAAAAATGCACACATAACTTTAGACTTATTTCAGTTGGAAATTATATATTCTTAGCTGTTAGTATGCAGTTATTATTTATCATAATATCACAGACGTGATAGGGTAAATATTAATATAGTGTAACTAAGAGGCTAGAGCCCATGATTTACGTTTAAGAACAAATAAATTGAGTCAAAATAAGTTTTGATTACTATAGGTTATTACAGACTCCCACTACGAGGTCGGTCATTTTGCACTTGTGCATTTTACAGAGTAACATTAAGCTTTAATATTAAAAGTCATGTAGGGATGATCTAATTATCTATTCATAGCTCTATCATGTCTGTGTTTTTGTTTGCATTGTTTTAGGTACTGCAATCTCAACGTGAATTTAGATTTACAAAATGTTTTATTACTTCTTTTTGTGACATTTTCTCATTACTGAAAGATAGTATATTCTGTCAATGTGTGTAATAATTTTTGTGTAGACTGATTTTTATTACTCCACTTCATACAAAATATATGAGTTGAGTTCCTAAGGACGTTTATTGTATAGTATAAAAATAATATAGAGTGTTTTATATCTCATACCCATCTTATTTTCATCTATTATTGGCTGATAATTTCTGTTTTACCTTGTAGATAAGCTTTTTAAAAGAACAAGGAATGTCTGTCAGAAAGCCAACTTCAAGGGGTAATGATAACATCGTTTACACTAGAATTATGATTTTTCCCAATTACTATTGCTTTCTACGACTAAGCAGTGCCATCATACACTGCCCCACATTACATTAAATAGATTTAGGTTTAAACTATCGATAGTAATAAAGTATTTGTAGAAGTTTCTTGACTGGTTTGGTTTGTTTTGAATTTCGCGCAAAGCTACACGAGGACTGTATTCGCTGGTCGCCCCTATTTTAACAGTGTAAGACTAGAGATAAAGCAGCTAGTCATCACCACCCACCGCCAACTCTTGGGCTACTCTTTTATCAACGAATAGTGGGATTGACCGTCTCATTATAACGCCTCCATGGCTGAAATGCATGTATGTTTGGTGTGAAGGGAATTCGAACCCGCGACCCTTGGATTGCGAGTCAAGTGCCTTATCTACCGGGCCTTTTTGACTGAAATAAGTATAAAGATGAACTATTTGGTGGGTTTGTCGCTTTCTGGTTTCTTGCCTTGTTTTAGTTTGTTAATTAGAGAGACAAACGAACGGTAGCGGCAATCGTCCTTTAAAATAAAACTCTCATTGTTGAGTATCTCGACCATTCCTACATGTATAAAGTTTTAATACTCCATTGTGTAGCTTTGTGCTCAACGAAAAAACAGCAAACGAACTTTAATGTGAAGACAAGTTTCATAAATTCTCTATAGTTTCAGTTACGTTGAGGAAACTAAATATGCTTTAGGAAGTTATGAGTATCTGTTCATATCCATACTATCTTAGTCCGTTCGATACTGTACTTAAACCGAAAGATTCAAAATACAGTACGTCTGTATAACGCTAAAATTAGGGGTTTAATTACCCTCGTTGAACTAAGCAGAGAGCCCAATGTGGCTTTGCTATGAGAAAAACACCCTAAAACACGACACAAAGTACATTTGTAATAAAGAACAAAGCACAATTAAAAAGAAACTTGCACATAATTTTGACACAATAGAAATTTCAATGAAGTATGTTTGTATTTTTCATATAACAAAGCCAAAAAGGGTTGGTGGCTCAGCCCACCGAGGGGAATCGAACCCCTAACTTTACTATTATAAATCCGGAGACATACCACCGTACTTGCGGGGAGCATTCACGGAGGTAATGAGGAGCTAATATACTGTTTATTTTCAAGCTTGCATGAACATTTTTTCAATATATGCTATCATTGAGTTCTTGTCATTACACTCATGGCGTTACTTGCATGTTAAATAAGTGTAAGAATGCATATAAGTCCAAAATAATGCAAGATTCACTCACCATATTTGGACCGCAAGTACATTATAAAACGTATAACAAAATCTATTTAAAATAAGTCCTATCAAAACTGTATGAAGACATGTGGATAATGACTTGTTCATATTACACAATGTAACAAAATTTTTACTTTTTCTTGTTCCTGGGCAGAAAGTGTTATTTCCCAATTGCTTATGCCTAAAGTAAATAGAAAACACCTATTTTTTCTCTTCAAACTTTGCTTTTGTAACCTGGGTAATGAACTTTTCAAATTTACCCATTTTCCAGAACATTCCAGGTAGATTCAGTGCTAAGTAGCTGATAGAGAATTTTCTTGAACTTACAAGAACTTTCTAGAATGTTATAGAACTTACGAGAATTTTCAAGAACTTTTAAGAAGGTTCTAGAACTTTCCATGGTAATATATATACAGGGGCTCACCATTCTCTACTTCAGTTCTACTGGTTCTAGCTGCCTAAGTGGACACATAGACCTATCTGATTTTATCAGATATGGCACCAAGAAACTGCAAGCATTCTCCATTTGCATTTTGCTATGCATGTGGCCAATTTATCAAGACAAGAGTAAAAAAGTACTCTGTGACAACATCTGCTAAAATGTGTGAAGCCTACAAGACATGTTTCGACATGCCTGTTGGGGATCAAGACAAACCCTTGGCACCTAATTTTACCTGCGAGCACCGCAAAAAACTCTCCAGAAGGTAAGACGGACAGTTTTTGCTTGCTTAATTAGTAAGGTTTTATATTATACAAATTTTAAACCTTTTAAAATTTAAATATATTTTAATTGATTTGTAATTTCCAATAGTATAGAAAAATATCACATATAAAATGAACCTCTTACACATTAATTGTGGATGTAATTTATTCTTTATAATAACAATTTTATTTCGCTCTTTTGCAGGATGGTACCGAGGGGAAAAGAGAGCCATGAAGTTCGCTATTCCAAGAATTTGGCGTGAACCCACTGACCACTCAAGCAATTTCTACTTCTGCACGGTAGGCCCTTCCAAACGTCGGGCTGGCAAAAATGCATCTGCTATCAAGCATCCGAGCCTTTCATCATCCATCGCCCCAGTGGCACGCTGCTCTGAGCTTTCTGTACCCACTTCGCCAGAGAGAAAGTAGCCATCCTCAGAAGAGAGCAGCAAATAAGAAGAGGAGATAAACGTTGAAGATCCAGATTACAATTTCATTACTGATGAGTCCAGAATGTTATAGAATTTACGAGAATATTGAAGAACCTTTTAGAGTTTTCTATAATTTTCCATAGTAATATATATACAGGGGCTCACCACTCACCACTTCAGTTTAGTTCTAGCTGCCTAAGTGAACATATAGACCTATCCAAGGAGGCTTTACCAAGTTTCTATGTTATCTTTGCCTTTGGAACAGCAGGGACATCGCAGTGCACTACAACAGGAAGCACTGGCCACAACGGGCCGAGCTCTCTATAAGGAGACACAATGTCAAGTGTCAGCCACTAGTGAACCTTCATAAGGTCTTGTTTCTACAATTGCACATAAAACTGGGTCTTATGAAACAATTTGTCACAGCTCTTGATAAGGAGTATACTGCTTTCAAGAACCTTCAAGACTTTTTCCCTAAGCTGTCTGAGGCAACGGTCAAAACTGGTGTCTTCGTTGGACCACAAATAAAGAAGATCTCGGAGTACACAAAATTCCCTAAGAAGCTCAGTAGGAAGGAAAAAAGCTTGGAGCAACTTTGTTGCAGTGGTTTGGGGCTTCTAGGGCAATTACAAGTCCGAACATTATGTGAAACTGGTTGAGGCTCTGCTGAGAACTACGGCAGAATGGTTTCCAGGATGTCCCTGAAAATCCGTATCCTTGACACTCATCTTGATAAATTCAAGGAAAACATGGGAGCATACTGAGAGTAGCAAGGTAAGCACTTCCACCAAGATATACTGGGCTTTGAACTCCACTACCAAGGACCATATAACGATGGTCTCCACGATGGGAGACTATATTTGGGGGCTGATACGTGAAAGTGATTTACATTACAATCGCAAAACTCGAAAAACTACTCACTTTTAAACATTTTTGAACAACTTTTGTATAAATACATGTAAATCTTGATTCATATGTTGTTTTATTCAGACCTTGTGTAAATGAAAATGTGCAAATTTGCCCTTTTTACATAGAAAGTAGGTTGTCAGTGATGACGAGAAAACCTACTTGTAGAGAAAAATATGTGTGAAAATGGCTGTTTTGGGTTGAGAAAACTTTTTATGTGCAGAAGCGAACAACGTTTTGACCTTCTTCAGAATGACCATGACCGAAGAAGGTCAAAACGTTGTTCACTCTTCTACATAAAAAATGTTCTCAACCTAAACGAGCTGTTTTTACATAGAAAATAGGTTAATTTCTAAATTTCATTATTCTGATCACAAAAGCAAAGTTTGAAGGGAATAATGGCCACTTTCTGTACTTTTACAACGTAAACAATTAAGAAATAACACGTACTATCCAGGAACAAAATTTGTGTTACATAGTGTTATTTTTTTACTCTGGTCGAATAACCATGTAAACATCATGTTTAGCCGTCATCGTCTGCAAAATTCCCCAAGGTGGAAATGTGGTCGTTTGATATTCTCGGGTGAAGTTCTATGTGATTTGTCCAGTTTATAACTAGAGGATCGATTTGGGTTTATCTACACGACTGCGTTTAAGCTACGAGAATAGCCTAAACACTATCTTAATTAAATTCAACGCGAAATAACCGTGTGCGTATTTCCAAAGACGTCGACAAGATTGGTGAAACTGCTTTCGTTTCTCGAGAAATCGTTTTGTTGAATTATTCACAGTATAGACCAAGTAGAACTGACGTGAATCTGATACATTTACGAAAAGGTAACGTCGGATTTACTCGGAATGACGCGAGTTACCACGTGATGATCTTTCTTTTACAACATAACAAGAGCAGTAACCTCTACATATCTTTTACTTGGCCACTAAATAACGCTGCTGTTGTTGACCTGTTTCTACAGGAGCTACGAAACTGGTCTACGGTTTCTGAACCACGTGTTTGTGTGAAAACTGCATTAAAGTTAAGTAGGTGGAAAAAGTATATAGAAATTATTAATAAAGAAAGATAGATTATAATATGCTTGTATAATAGATTAAGATTCTTAAAGTCGAGCAACCAGATACCTGGGTGACGGAATGGCTGAATGTAAATAGAAGTCTCGTTTCACAACTATAAATACAATTCTAACTGCATGGAGATATTGCTTGAAGACCAGAACGAGGTAGAGTATGGGTCACAACCCCAGCAGTTGACCATTTAACGTCGCTTGTGACCCGACGAAGATGATTCCCTAAACCAATCTAGCAATCTTTGGATTTGTGCACAATGACAGGGCGATTAGTATCACACCAAATGGAAGCCATAAACCCACAAATCCAAACAGGAATGTTTGAAGTGGTGTCGTGAATGCGTATTTTGACATCATAGCAATGATGAATTCAGATTCAGCACACAATGTTATCCATGGCGTACATTCATCATGAGGGGACATGGAACATTCAGCCAGCCCATGTACATCATGGAAAAGGTTTCTGTTGTGATGGACGTTTGATTATCTGGACAGTAATTTCCATTGATAAACATAAAGGCCTCCATATGTTTCAGGGTGTTACTGTAGCTGTTTGAAGGCACGAGGATGAGATTCTGGATCCCGATGTAGGTACCGTAAGGGATACTTCCTTTTAAGTAACTTAGTGCTCGTAAACACAGGACACATTTTCAACCAGTAGCTGTAAACCTGTGTTAAGATATGCTCCATGAAGACGTGTTGCTTCCATTCAACCCATTCTAAGATATGAAATCTGCCGTGATAAGTTAATGGACTCGTCTGTCTTCTGGTTTCTTAAATTATCTCGTACACAGTAAGCAAAGACGCTGGAAGTCGTATATATCCGTCAGAGGAGGTTACACACTCTGCTTAAAACCCTTTACCCATTTTACAGACTCTGCTTAAAACCCTTTACCCACTGTACACACTCTGCTTAAAACCCTTTATCCACTGTACACACTCTGCTTAAAACCCTTTACCCATTGTACACTGCTTAAAACCCTTTACCCATTGTACACACTCTGCTTAAAACCCTTTATCCATTGTACACATTCTGCTTAAAACCCTTTACCCATTGCTTTCAATTCTTCATAATCGCGGATTATTGGTTTTCTCCGGGGGGGGGGGCTTCATTAAATATGAAATTTAATTACATTGTTCTGGTACAAGTCCGATCATGTAAACATGAGTATTCAGTCCAAACTTGTTGAATAAATATTGCACTGTTTGTCTTATAGGTATATGTGCATATAATATAACACGTTGTGTCCTGATTTTCCTTCTACTGTGTTAAGACACAAACGCTAGTAGATTAAAAAATAAGAGAGAAAAATATAAGAAACTATTATCCAAAGGTTTACACGAGATTTATTTTCAAACCACAGCAAAGAAGTAGGTGATATGGAAGGCCAGTAGAAAACCAACACTTAATGTAACATAAAATAGTTCGAATGAGAAGGTACTTATCCGGATGAAACAATCTTTGTGTGGTAAACTACTTCGACTAAGCTTCATTGTAAGTCGGCCCGGCATGGGCAGGTGGTTAAGGCGTTCAACTCGTAATCTGAGGCTCGCTGGTGCGTTATAATGTGATGGTTAATCCCACTATTCGTTAGTAAAAGAGTAGCCCAAGATTTCGCGGAGGGTGGTGATGACTAGCTGCCTTCTCTCTGGTTTTACACTGCTAAATTAGGGACGACTAGCGCAGATAGCCCTTGTGTAGATTTGCGCAAAACTAAAAACTAACCAAACCAAGCCGAAAATTTGAAACTATCATTTGATTAGTTTAGTAAAGAGAGATTTGCTATTTAAAAGAACAAACAAACAAATAAACAAAAAACACATTATTTATTGTTTGTAGTTGTTATTATATTACTGGATAGCTGTCCTCTTTTCAACACTGCGGAATACAGCGTATTTGTATTTCTTGAAAAACGTATATTCTATGCGTATGTGTATTTACATACTTCGAGCTACACAAGTTTAAAATTATTGATAGAAATATTATTTCATTTTGTGTTAAAACAATAAATATGTTTACAGTGTACGTATTTACGTTCTTCGCAAATCTTGAAAAGTTTATATGTGTGTTTTTATTCAATAATCAAAACTTAAAACCTGTGATTTGTCCTTTTGCTCGCAAGAATGCTTCTTAAATGTATTCGACTTTCCGTGATACTATTAATGAAACCAGATAATGTGCATTATTTTTTATATTTGGTAAAAAAAATAGTTTTGTATTTATTTTTACTGTATTTTTTCTCTCGCCTAATCTCTGTTATTGTGTAGTTGTTAGGTTGACTAATGCCTAAAATGGTTATTCTTTGAACAAATCGCCACAGAGTGAAATTGACACCGGAGCTCGAGACTTCAACGTCGATCGTCCAGTCACCATACTTTCACAAAATCTTTCTGGTAAGTAACTTTACAGTCTGTAAGCTCGAGAGCCTTCAGTAACTAGGTGAGGACCATTATTTTCATTAAAGGCGTCGTGTTTATGGAGATTGAAAGCATGAGGTACAGGGGCGTAGATCCTGGGGGGATGGAGGGTATACATCCCCCCTTCATTTTAGGTGGGGTTGTGGTGCATACAATCATCCCCCTACGGTTTGGTCTGTTGAATTGTTTTATTGCATCACGGGCCTACAAATTGTGTGTTCGTTTTTGTGATTTTCGTGTTCTTACCAATCGAATTACATTCGATAATTAGGCCTAGATGTAGGCTTTTTCAGTAGCCGAAATGTACATCTTTAATATAAGCGAGCTTCTAAGCTTTTCGACCTAAGCGATAGTTTGTAAATATCAGCCTAAGGATACATGCAAGTATCTTGGCAACAAGATTACTCTGTGACTGCATGTTTACAGCTTTCAGGTTCATGTAATCAGAGATTGCCAATTTGCAAATTGGACAGTCCACATAAGTGGTTGCAAAAAATCATCCCCCCCATCGAGTGTAAAAAATCTACGCCCCTGAATTGAGGTAGATATTAAGTGACACAAGATAAAGTTTGTGTGTGCGAGTTTTTCAAACGAATATAAATCGTTGTTAAAATGGAAGTTTAAATACGATAATAGATGGTAGCTTCAGAATGCCAAGGAAGATGTTGGGAATGAACCGAAACTGAAACAATTTTATTTCTACTATTAATAGGCCCGGCATAGCCACGTGGTTAAGGCGCTCGACTCCTAATCCAAGGGTCGCCGTTTTGAATCCCGGTCACACCAATCATGCTCGCCCTTTCAGCCGTTGGGACGTTGTAATGTAACGATCAATCCCACTATTCGTTGGTAAAAGAGTAGCCCAAGAGTTGGTGGTGGGTTGTGATGACTAGCTGCCTTCCCTCTAGTCTTACATCGCTAAATTAGGGACGGGTAGCCCAGATAGCCCGTGTGTAGTTTTGCGCGAAATTCAAAACAAAACAAACCAGTACTATTATTCACATTTAGTAAGTGTACACAAACGTCTCGTTTCATTTAAGACGTTTGCTACCATTTTTATGCATAAAAATGCAAACTCTTACAAATTGCGACGAAAAAAAAAAGAATTTTAAAAATTATTGAAAAGCAAGCTGGGAATGGGAAGTCTTGATGATTTGAAGGACATGTTATAATTTTTTTTTAAATGTCTTCAAAGTTAGCTGTGGTAGAAGTAACTTTGTACACTTAATAAAGTTAAACGGGTATTCTGGACAAATAAACCATTTGTCTTTCTTAAACTTTCATTGACCTCCTTTGAAATTGTCAAAAGTAGCTGATTAGTGAAACAGATAGCGACAGACAAACAAAACTAACTACTATTGTTCAGTCCAGTGCTCCTCTATCAAATTAAACAAAACTGACTATTATTGTTCAGACCAGTGTTCCTCTATCAGATTAAACAAAACTATTATTGTTCCGATCAGTGCTCCTCTATCAGATTAAACAAAACTAACTACTATTGTTCAGACCAGTGTTCCTCTATCAGATTAAACAAAACTAACTATTATTGTTCCGATCAGTGCTCCTCTATCAGATTAAATAAAACTAACTACTATTGTTCAGACCAGTGTTCCTCTATCAGATTAAACAAAACTAACTATTATTGTTCAGACCAGTGTTCCTCTATCAGATTAAACAAAACTAACTACTAATGTTCAGACCAGTGTTCCTCTATCAGATTAAACAAAACTAACTATTATTGTTCAGACCAGTGTTCCTCTATCAGATTAAACAAAACTAACTATTATTGTTCCGATCAGTGCTCCTCTATCAGATTAAATAAAACTAACTACTATTGTTCAGACCAGTGTTCCTCTATCAGATTAAACAAAACTAACTATTATTGTTCAGACCAGTGTTCCTCTATCAGATTAAACAAAACTAACTATTATTGTTCAGACCAGTGTTCCTCTGTCAGATTAAACAAAACTAACTATTATTGTTCAGACCAGTGTTCCTCTATCAGATTAAACAAAACTAACTACTATTGTTCAGACCAGTGTTTCTCTGCCAGATTTCCCACCCGTGTAGCGGTTTTGGTCTTCGCGAGGTCCTCAAGGATGTAAAATTTTCAAATATTGGTGTTTCTTGGCGCAATTTCGTCATATTTCATAACAAAGGTGATATCTGCACCTATCAGACACTTAGATAACTCCAGAACGAATTGATTCAGTTGATTACCTTCCTGGAAATTTGTTCGCGACCAACCGTTTGAGAAACACTGACTCAGACAATATGGGATTTAAGTTTACCATAAAAAGGTTTGTTTGTTTTGAATTTCGCGCGAAGCTACACGAGGGCTATCTGCGATAGCCGTTCCTAATTTAGCAGTGTAAGACTAGAGGGAAGGCAGCTAGTCATCACCACCCACCGCCAACTCATGGGCTACTGTTTTACCAACGAATAGTGGGATTGACAGTCACATTATAACGCCCCAAGCCCCAACAGCTGAAAGGGGGAGCATGTTTGGTGCTACGGGGATTCGAGTCCGCGACTCTCGGACTACGAGTCAATTGCCTTACCCACCTGACCATGCTGGGTCGCCCATAAATGAAAGGCAGTTCAATTTCCATTATTTACATTACGGAGACTATAAAGAAAGCTTGGTTTGAGAAAGAAGAACATTCAGTTTAGAAACAAAACCTCAAGAACTTTATTCTCAAGAGGTACTGTCTATGCAAATATAAATCTGCCATATTCTCAAGAGATCCTGCAAATATAAATTTATACTTTATACTTTGGAACGGACTGGAAAATTTTAAAACTAAATTGATAAGTGTGTTGGTTACAGGGAGACTTCTTGGAGCTATGTAGAATTGAACGTTTATTTGTCTTTTTTTGTTTTGTGTTACACTAAATGATGAAATATTTTAAAATTATTTTTCAGTAAAAACTCATTGCAATGAAACTATAATTATTATTTTTACTTAAGGTGTGCAATTGGGTGTACTGGTGTGCACTCCACACTTGAAAGGTACTCACCGATCCGAATAGGGTTAACACTCTAGTGTTCTTCCAGTTCTCCATACATATATAAATAATATTACCTACCGGAATGGACACTTTTCTCCATATCACATCTGTAGTTTTGAGTTTTATGCAAGTCTGCAAAATGGACGACTGAAAGTAAGTTTAATTGAAAAACAAACTTCACGTTTATCGTCCACATTCTTGTGGACAGATATGTTCATGAACAAGAAACTTTCAAATCCGAATTAACATAGAATGTTTGCGGGGCTTTCAAACAGGGTAACTTTCCAGGTGATTTTCGAACCTTGTGATTTTCCTATAATACAGTAGTTAGATTTTTTTTTCTATTTGCACAAATCTACATACGGGCTATTTTGAACTGACCAACTAAAAGGAAGGCAAGTCGTTATACAATTCTCACTGGGTGCTGTTGGGCTATCCTTGTCCGACCGTGAACGTCACTTTCTAGAGCGCCCTGAGACCCAAAATTTGGGGCACAAAAAGGGAAGTATTTATTAAAATCGAACTATTTCTGTCTAAATATTCACATAAATTTTATCGTTATCTGTAATGTTCTCCAGTAGGCCAATGTTACCATCCCACCAGTTGCACAGCGGATTGTTTGCGGACTTATACAGTTAGAATCCGGGTTTCGATACTTGTCATGGACAGACCACAGGTAGCTCTTTGTGCAGCTCTTTGCTTAAATACAAAAACAAAGGTCAACATTAAGTTTACGATAAAATCTAAGATTCGTTTCACCTCGGTGAACAGAACTATATAGCTCATTGTACAGTTCTGCGTTAAAACTAACAAATCAAAATTATACAAATTAAAACTAAGCATGAAATAGGAAAATAAAATATTTTTTATATTGTTTTACACAAAATAAAACCATCGTATTATCAGTAATCCTGTTTGGCAAAAACGACTGAGTTATGTAGTTGCTTCAAGGTTGACCTTCAATCCGTAGAATGGGTGCTGGTTCAATAAAATAATGTAACAAAAATCACCCTTTTAAAAAGTTGTTTCTGGCCTTAAATTCAGCAAAGTTGACATTCTGGATTGCAAAACTGAGAAAAACAGTTGAATATTGTACTTTTTCAAAATCGATGTATGAACAAATATTCATACAGTTCCCTTTATAATACGCGGGTTCGAATCCCCGTCGCACCAAACATGCTCGCTCTTTCAGCTCTGTGGGCGTTATAAAGTGACGGTCTATCTCACTATTCGTTGGTAAAAGAGTAGCCCAAGAGTTGGCGATGGGTGGTGATGACTAGCTGCCTTCCCTCTATTGTTACACTGCTAAATTAGGGACGGCTAGTACAGATAGCTCTCGTGTAGCTTTTCGTGAAATTCAAAAACAAACAAACCCTTTATAATAAGCCCGTTACTTTTAAACCTAAGGGTTGATACACTATTTTTATGTTACATGTGAAAACTACCGAACACTGTCGCGGTTTTCTAGCCATGTTATACCATTCTATATACACAGATTATACGTCCAACACCACAACGGATAAATCTTATGTCTTTGATGTATGGAACAAAGACCACAAAGTATGTCTTATGGCGTCGTTTCAGGCTTCTTTCATGATTTCATACGCCAGCAGAGGAGGAAAACAGGTAAGCAAAATCTTTATGACGTAACGAATCGAGAGCATCACGTAAAAATATACGACACTGTTGTATCGAAAAGTAAAAATGAATGAAATGTCACTACATTGAGTTTCGTAATACTTGAGAAAGCAGTTGTTATATATTTCGTTTTTTTTAAACATTGACAATAAACTGTAGCACGAATTATTCAGCTAGCTTGTTGTAACGTAAATGTTTTACGTATGAAATATCGGATTATTAAGGTATCCTTTAATTACACAAACGAGTTGAAGATATCCAACTAAGTTTTTATATTTTAAACGACGGATATTTCATTCTAAATGTTTCAGAACATTATTTAACACTCAGGTTTAACACGTTAAAAATAACGTGATAATTACTGCCACCCCTAACCTCACATTTCACATTTGACGGAAATAATTTTTTTATAAATCAAACTTGACCAATAAAGAGGCAGAAAAGTGCAGTCGAGGGAGTCAAGTATCGATGCGTTCCTTTGTAAGCCAATCGAAAGTTAGATCATTCATGAAATGAATTCGTGGCGCATTCACAGAATAATTATTGGTAAAAATCAGTTAGGCTAACAGTGGATAAAAGTTAAGAAAATAACTACCTTTACACTCCCGATAAATATAAAAAAATATAGTACTCTCAACGTAGTGATAAGTAATTGAAAAGAAGATTCTATTAAATTCACTCAACAAGTCCGAAGTATAATTCATTAATGGTAGCCGAGTTCAACAAGCTATCTGGGGTATGATCAGAATTTTAGCAATATAAATAACACACTTTGAAAATATAGTAAATGGAACCATTCTCACGTGAACACTTATTTCACGTTTTTAAGTATTACTTTTTTGTAGACCGTTTCCGTAAACATGCCGAAGAAAGTTACGGTGAAAGGAAGGTGCGGAACAACCCAACAAGATGCCGTCCTGCAACTGTCTTGGCCGGGATTTCGCTTCATCTTGTTTTTCACCATGGTAAAACCTTTCTCACGTCACTTGATTGTTGCTGTGAAAAATTGACCATCAAAAGTTTTTGAGTAACGACACTATTACAGTTACTGAAAGGCACAGATTTATATAGCTCGACGTATTTATTTAACATATTTTATTGAATAAATATATTTGCTATAACACAGTGTGTGTTTTAAAGAAAAAAATTACGAAATTTTACCTACTTTCCCGCAATTCAACAGCTTACAAAGAAACATCTGTTTATGGATAGTGACTCCCACACTATAGATCACAGGTTATTAAACAACTACAACTCCATTTTGTGGCTTATTTAATAGTTTTGTAATCACACAAGCCTGCGAATTAAAACTTCACAAAGGCCCGGCATGGTCAGGTGGTTAAGGCACTCGACTCGTAATCCGAGGATTGCGGGTCACACCAAACATGCTTCCCCTTTCAGCCGTGAGGGTGTAATAATGTGACGGTCAATCCCATTATTCGTTGGTAAAACAGTAGCCCAAGAGTTGGCGGTGGGTGGTGATGACTAGCTGCCTTTCCTCTAGTCTTACACTGCTAAATCAGGAACAGCTAGCGCAGATAGCCCTCGAGCAGCTTTGCGCGAAATTCAAAACAAACTAAACCAAACATCGCAGGCCTGTGTGACAGAATAAACACAGTTACTTACACTTCCTTCCTGTATTTCAGTTTGTGTTAACATTTCACAATCTTGCAATGTATGTATCCATTTAAGTTAGTGTTTTTTTTACTAACTATTTCGTGGTTCATCACACAGTTTACTCCGGAAAATGAAGGCGCTGTTTCAACTTGGGCAGTGACGTCAGTGGAACTTCTGTTTAATACGTCAGGTTTTCCGTTCGAAGAAGCGACGAATGGTTAAGTGAACAGATTATTGTATAGTTTCTGATTGATAAAGTATCGAGCTACGTATAGCCGAACGTGTGACGTCTAATTAATTTAAACTAATTTGTTTTTCGTGAAGGAGGAGAACATATTTGGAGCCTATTCGGTATGTTTCGATTTTCCGTTGCCTAGGGTAACACAAGTGATGAAATCCTCTGAAACTCTTATAACACACGGATGCGTGATGATAGATTGGGCTTCACGTTTATTTTTACTATCGTAAATAACTTGTCCGTTGAATAATTCTCTACAACGAATGAATAACGTATTTTTTAAATATAGGATCGGCCCAACATGGGCAGGTAGTTAAATCGCTCGACTCGTAATACGAGGGTCGCGGGTTTGAATCCTCGTCACACCAAACATGCCCGCTCTTTCAACCGTGGGGGCATTATAGTGTGACGGTCAATCCCACTATTCGTTGGTAAAAGAGTAACCCACTTTTTTGGCGGTGGGTGGTGATAACTAGCTGCGTTCCCTCTAGTCTCACACTGCTAAATTAGGGACGGCTAGCGCAAATAGTCCTCGTGTAGCTTTGCGCGAAATTCAAAAAGAAACAAATGTAGGATCAGTGGTAAGTAAAAAATAACATAGAACTTCTAACATGTACACAGTTTGTCACTACAAGTAGCTCGATTTATTATTATTTTTAAGAATCCCCGGTGGGACAGCTATAAGGCTTCGGATTTATAATACTAAAATCAGGGGTTTGATTCCCCTTTGCCGACAGAATAGAGAGCTCGATGTGGATTTTCTATACATATACATACCACACATGTATATTTTAAAGATTTGCCGAGAGCTACTGGTAAAGGGAGGCAGGATTACATGAAACTGGTATAATTTGTTGATAAGTGATAATTAGAAGGACCTTCATATTTATCTTTAATATCTGAATTCAGTGTATGAATGTGGAAGTACAATGAAGTTATGCTCAGTTTAGTAAGACTAAATACCTGGTATTTTGTATACTTTAGTAAGTCTAAAGACCTGATATTTTGTAAAGTTTAGTAAGTATATAAATCTGGTATTTTGTGTAGTTTAGTAAGTCTATAAATCTGGTATTTTGTGTAGTTTAGTAAGTCTATAAATCTGGTATTTTGTGTAGTTTCGTAAGTCTATAAATCTGGTGTTTTGTGTAGTTTAGTGAGGCTAAATACCTGGTATTTTGTATACTTTAGTAAGTATAAAGATCTGGTATTTTACTAAGAAACAAAGTATTATTCATGAGTATATTTTTTAACTTCTGAAAACTGAGATGAAAATTCTTTATAAATGACTTAATTTATCCAGTAGCATGTCTTTCTTTTCTTTTGCAGGAGGAAAGAAGACAGTGCGAAACACAGAGGACATTAAATTGTTCGAAACTCCGATTGGAAGTTCGTACTCTTGTTCCTCTCCGGAACTAATCCCTCTTTGTGATTCCAAGAAAGACAAAGTGGCTAGTGTTACACTGAGTAATGTAAAGCTGCAGCCGTTCGAAGTGGAGAATGAAAGATTTTCAGCAGGTAAACCTTAGACAGCTTTAAGAGAGATGAATTGTGTTCTTGTAATTTCATGATCTGTTTTTATTCTTAATAAAGCGTGGAATAAGATTTATCATTATTCTTTCACAATCTCACAAAATTCCGTGAAAAATTATTGCAAGCCGGATGCCCAGGTTTTGCCGCAAATTGTAACCATTGTGTTGACAAAAGATTCCTCAGATAAAAATAAATGTTGTTTAATTTCTACATGTTGCAGTAGAAACAATAAATAGAGGCAGTTCATACTAGAAAAAAATAAATATTGAGTTGCTATTTAATCAGTTTTGTTCATTGTGAAGCTACATTATGGGCCATTTGTACTCTGTGTACTGCTGGTATCGGAACCCAATTTTTAGCACTGTAAACACATCACACTTACCACTGAGCCACCAGGGGGCTTGTTTTAAACAAGGAATTTTCATCTTAATTTGAAATAAAAAAGAGTTCTCTAGATATAGAAATGTGTGTCATTAAACAACGATTTTTCACTCTTGTATTTCCAGCACATCACTGTAGTTTCGTGACATTCGATGGCGTGATAGAACCCTTACCGGAAGACGAGACTGTTCCCATAGCTGTTGGTGGGACGTTGGCAGTCATGGTGTTAAGCCTTGTGACAGGCTTTGCTGCATACAGATGGATAACATCTAAGAGGGTGGACTACAACACAATGGAGTAACACAGGTTACAGTGGAATGACAACATGATGGGAAGTTATCGAGAATATGGATGAAATTAGTTAAACATTAGAAGAATGACTGTTTTATCACTTGAACAAAACAAGTAATTGTATTACAATACTTTTCAAACTCAGAGACTCAGTAATAAGGTAACAAGAGTACTGCATATCTGTTTTATTGTGCTGTCTGGACCAACAATGCAAGGTTACAACAGCTTTACTTCCTTTACTATACAGTATGTATTGACATGAAAGGTTACTACAGCTTTACTTGTTTTGTTATACCCTTTGAACCAACAGTATGTATTGACATGAAAGGTTACTACAGCTTTACTTGTTTTACTGTACCCTTTGAACCAACAGTGTGTATTGACATGAAAGGTTACTACAGCTTTACTTGTTTTACTGTACCCTTTGAACCAACAGTGTGTATTGACATGAAAGGTTACTACAGCTTTACTTGTTTTACTGTACCCTTTGAACCAACTGTGTGTATTGACATGAAAGGTTACTACAGCTTTACTTGTTTTGTTATACTGTTAAGACAACACTATGTAAAATTACATGTTTATGAATTTTTTGAAATAAATTCCGGTTGAAACATCAGGAGATAAAAAAATTGATATTAAATATTGTAACCTTTTCGTTTTCAGAGAAAGATTTAACCTTTATGAAGGTTACAATGTCACTGAACTTGATAGTGTTTTCAGTTGTAGTCCTTGTTTTCACTCCTACGTTCATTCTATACGAACTTATTTCCACTACAGTCCTGTGATTTTGACACATAAGCTATTTACAGTTGAACAGTATTAAATTACTGTGGTCTTGGCTTTTGCTTTTAACAAGGTAAAATGGAGGAACCCGTCACTTAAAGTAATCAAAATTACTTGTGTTTAATATTACATCAAAACAAAGTGAACATTTTGCGGGGCAATAAAACCGACTTGCATTATTTATTTCACCATAAACTTATTTCATTACTTCTTACTGTCCCTTTACAAGCACATAGATACTGTAAGTTGTGACTTACAGTGGCGCTAGATGTCGCACATATATAATATACAACAGATATGTGGTTTATTTTCGTCACGTTTATCAGCCTCGTATCAGCAGCTTCCTTTCTTGTTGACTGTGTATTTATTTTAGTGTCTTTAAGCAAATGTAGATATACTATTCCCATTACGTCACTATAACTACCACATTCTATTTAGGCTGGGATATTTTTGACACAAATGTAGTCATTAATCTGTTTGCGATGTTAATAACTGATATAAATGTTCGTGTAAAAAAAAAGGATATACGTGCAATACCGGCCCGGCATGGCCAGGTGGGTTAAGGCGTTCGAGTTGTAATCCGAGGGTTGCAGGTTCGAATCCCCTGGCGCACCAAACATGCCCGCCTTTTCAGCATTATAATGTTAGCGCGTAAGGCGTGCGACTCGTAATCCGAGGGTCGCGGGTTCGCGCTAAACATGCTCGCCCTTCCAGCCGTGGGGGTGTATGATGTGACGGTCAATCCCACTATTCGTTGGTAAAAGAGTAGCCCAAGAGTTGGCGGTGGGTGGTGATGACTAGCTGCCTTCCCTCTAGTCTTACACTGCAAAATTATGGACGGCTAGCACAGATAGCCCTCGAGTAGCTTTGTGCGAAATTCCAAAACAAACAAACAAGACTAGCTGCCTTCCCTCTAGTCTTACACTGCTAAATTAAGGACGGCTAGCGCAGATAGCCCTCGTGTAGCTTTGCGCGAAATTAAAAAACAAACATGCAATACTTTGTGCGACTAGATTTTAAGGAACTACGAGGATCTGATTGATGCAGTATTTTAAACTACAAGACATATTTAGTATTTCCTTCAAACCTAGGGTGTAATACTCATAGTTTTTGCCCCTTTATTTACATACTACATTTATCGCAGAACAAAAGGAAATTTAAATGTTTTCAGAAAAGCATTTAACAGCATTCAACTTATCATTTTACTAAGAAATAAAATTCAGAAGTTACAGAAAAATTAAAACCTATATTGTAAATGTAAGTTTAAATCCTAGTCTTTAACAAGGTTTATGTTTTTCTTCCTTTCTGACATTGTAGGTAATAAAATTTGTGTACAACTCCGGTGCATTGGTATGGTATGGCGAGAATATTAGGGGTACCGTTTAGGTAGAGCAAAAGGTCTTAATACAATGGTGTATAATTTGAGAGATTTAAATCGTTATTAAATAATACAGGAAATAATCAGAAGAAATTATCACAACATATTTTTTACATTTTTAACTTTTGAAAACCAATGATCCCGTGGAAGATTAAAGTATATTCATGTACCTCCAATGAAAGTTACCCATCCACTGTTGTAATCCTGAATTTTTACATTGGAGCTCTTGAAAAAACGTAAGGATATTTTAATAGGTATTTCTTTGCGTTTTCTCCTTGTTATTGAGTGATCTATCGATTATTTTACGTCGGCCATGAACCGTCATGTAAATGCATGGTTCTTGTATCATAAGTATTGATACAATTTTGATACGTGTGTTACTTTATATACACTTAATTATCACGTTGCACAATTTAGAAACGTCGTATTGATGGATTAAAATAAAGTTTGATAAAAATAATTATTTTCCATCTCCAAAACCTAATAACCTAGCAGTAGCCAGTAGCTCCATCTGTAGGCTTGTGGCATTAAAAACCACAATGTTTCAATACCCATAGTACAGATACCCTATTGTGCTAAACATCAAACAAATATTTTAAAGACTTCTTTTAATAAACATTTTAATATTTAAATGTTTGATGGACTTTAAAATATAATGTTTTTCTTGAGTATTCTGTCTTTACTTGTTACATATACGAAGCATTACAAACAGTACTGTACAGTTGAGGAATATTTGGAAAACAAGTGTTTGGGTGATTTTTCTTTGTACAAATTGTATTTGATAAGGTTAACGTGACAAATATGATTAACATGTGTATATGCTTTCCTAAAGTATGTTGATAAATGTTAGTTGATATCACCTAGTCACAGTTATATTGCCTAAATTTCTTGAAAGTGTATGATGTATACTTGCTTTCACAAAGCTTGAAACAGGACAAAAAGTGTTAATAAATGGCTTTTGTTTTTGTCAAAACGATTATTTTTATAGTTATGGCAACACAATAGGGGCTTTATGGTTTTGTTTAGGCCATCTTACTTCTAAGCTTTAAAAATAAAACACTCAAAACCACCCTTTATCATTCAGTTATTTAAGTCTTCTTTTAAGCTCCCTTAAATTAGCTGCATCTACCACATCTAAAAGCAACCAACGTGTTAGAAAATGCTTCCTATGCATCATTAATTTACATATAACTTTAATGAAATTAGTCCTAGATGATGACATAAAAGCATTTATATGGAACATTTGATTGAATGATCATTTTCACACATCCAGATATCGTACTACAAAATTTAAATAGAAATGATGACTTAACAAAATTACTTTACATTTCTGTTTGTGTTCTATAATGATTTTGTACTTGCTAGGAAAGGTTTATCAAAATATTTCCCGAAGTAGCAAATTGAAAAGTAACACAGATGCAATATATAACTGTTAAAATATATTTTATTTATACTCGACATAATTAGAAACAAACAAGTACAATACAATGATTTCAAAGTTACAAGGACAGAGATGTAACGAATGTTAAGCTACTTAGTGCTACTCGCAAAATTCTATACTAGAAATCAACTGCTAATAACCAATAACATACAAAATTGTCACTTTGAAACAAATCTTTACGTGTCTAAATATACACGTTTTATATATTATACAGTTCATAACCATATAAAAAACTATTAAGTAACTTAAAATATATAATTTGTATGAATGTCTATAACCAGTTAGTTTTAGTATTTCTTTATCCTTTGATATAGGACATAGCATCTTTAGTAATCTTTTTTAGAAGGTAGAAAACTCTGCTATTTGATGGCACATTTACAGTGTTTGGTAAAAGTGAGGATAAACGAATCGTCACTTCTCTAATATTCTAATTATTTTTATTTATAGTTTATTTTGAATATGATGTTTTAGTCACTTAGATAAAACACATTGTAAACAGGCCTAGAACTTGCATTATGTTTATTTTTGTAACCTAACACATGTCAAAATCAAATTCTTTATTATGCATAACATTCATGCACAGGTCAACAAAAAACAGTAGATAACAAACAGTCTTGTTAAAAATACAGTACTGCTACGTGGTTGTTAAAAAGTTATCTACGTGTTTCTAAACTGAAGTGTTTAGAAATAGTTTTCTCCAAATTCCTGAAGAATATAAAGTAAAAGTTTTTAATAAACTATTTTACTTCTTGACTAATAGCTAGCTGCTGTAATAATAGCTAGTTTCTATAATTCTAACAATAAGTACATAAACAGGTTAATGTTAAAGGTACAAGTGAGAGCATTTTCTTGTTAGTATAGGAATGCAAAACACCTAAGATATTAATTAGAACTAGCTATTTTAAATACCAAATGTTCACAAACAGTTACAGTTACGTATTTCACCAATAGATTTTTTCCCACAGATTAATGCTGTAATACTGTCATTTACATAGTGAAATAAGTTAGAGTTTCACTAAACCTACACCAATGATACTGTATGGAACGTTTTGAGAAACTATGAAGTAGAAAAAGATATGACGTTTAAAACCAGTGGCACAATGAATTATTTGTTCAACTACTGTCTGAAACAACTTAATGTTAGATACCACACTGACAAATCTTTAGTAAAATAAAATTTCAATGCATGAATAATATATTTACCAGTACAAGAAAGTTAGGGCACATTGATGATGAGATGAACCTAACAAAGATGTGGAGCTGCTTAAGTGTTAACACATTTCACGTTACACATTTACTGGAAACCTACAACATTTTTAAAAATAAAATAAAATAAAAATAATATATATATATATTTGCTGATAACTTTTGTCCAGGACTTTTTTTTTTATAGCTTTTAATGCATTAAACAGAAGGTTTGTTACCAAATTTAATATTTTCCTCCAGTATTACAATATATTAAGATACAAGTACCTGGGAAATGATTTTTTGATAATTATACTCCACACAGAAACTGACCTACATGATTTCTCTCACAGTGACAACTGTGATTACTAAAGAAGCACCTTAATTTGTAATTCTAAATATGCACTGGGTGATTAAAATTCATAGTGTAATTAAATTACACCAATGTTACAATACCACATAAATATATATATAAAATTAAGGGTTCAATTAATGAAATCAGTTTTATGTTAAGAAGTAATAATAATATTCACTGATTGTATAACAATATGTAAATGTTACATTTCACATAACTGTAAAAACAAGGGTTAGCTGCTTGAAAAAAAAAAAATTATATACACGCATCAATTTTAAACATCTTTACTGTTGGGATACAAAGTTCTTTTCTATCCAAGAATAACAATTTATAATACACTTTCAAAGTCAGGGAATGTTCAGTCTTGGCTACAAGATAATTTATAATTTTAAATAATTATAAATGTTACCACAAATCAACAAAACTTTTTATACACTTTGGTAATAAAACAGTACAGAAGAATAAGTGTGCACAAAATTACTATTCAACTTTGATTTGTCAATCTGTACAAACTGTTACTACAATGTCCACCTGTGTTACAATTAACTTGCCTTATGCTAGTATGTGTCAGCCAGTAGTTATATGTTGAAAATGTATTTGAACATTTAGTGGGAAAGTATTTTAAAATTACCTCTATTAAGCTTTAAGATTACATCAAATTGCACAACTACATCTACTGGTTAATGTTCCCCCACTCAGTTATCTCAAGTTGACGTGAAAAGTCACTCGCTTTCATGATGCACAAATTGCACATGTCCAATAAGACATATATACATCATATCTGCAACTCCACTATCTAATTTAACATCAAGTATATACAGATGTACATTAATGAATTATATAAAAGTCTTAAGTCTAAACTATTCAAATCTTTAACATTTTTATAAAATGGAATGTAATGCAAGTGATCAAAAGTCAAACATTACTTGGAATGATCAGTGACATTTTAAGGTTTGGTAATGAATACCATGGTAAAGTGATGGACCTAATATATCACTACAGTTGAGTTTTCAGGATGTCTTACATGTTCACGGAGACCCAGAAATTGTATTAAAAACATACAGGGACACATATTCAGTCATCACCAAGTAATGCAAGTTCCTAATACAGAGAACATGCTGCTATAAGAAAATTACAAAATTCTGATATTAAATGTATATTATATTGACTATATTTTTTAACATTTGACTACACACAAACACTACTGTGGCAGAACTATGTTAAAGTAGCAATGTGAATTTTATAAGGAAATGAGAATTCTCAAAATGATTTACACTGCACTGAAAATAGGTAGAGAAAGACAGAAGAAAAGATAAAATTGAGAGGTTAATGTCCATGTAACTATTAGCTAATAGACGTACTACTGTGTTCCCTTTGTTTTCAGAAAAGGTAAAAAAAGGATTTTTTGCTAATTTTTTTTAAACAATTAACACAAAACTTGTTTTTATACATACATTCAGACTATTTTCAACAAATGCCTCTTGGTATATCAGTGTTATCTTAAAATACATAACACTGGTAGGCTTATCAGAGCCTAGAATGAAACTAGACTTGATCTAGCTACCTTAAAAGTAAAAATAAGAGATTTGGGGGCTGGGACATAACATGTACTGTTTCAAAGTCTTACATTTTAGACATCTAGGTAGTTTTTATTCAGACTTTTATTATTTCAAGTTTAAGGCATTTATCTGAGAGCATATGAGCTGCTGACAACAGAATTAGTAAAAATGAATTGCAGCCCATAACATTATAGAGAAAATCTAAAACAAAACCTATACCTGTTTTCCCATATGGTACCACAAATCAGTTGGTATAATAATAAAACAGAAAATGCATTTTATAATAATTCTGGACCTGATAAATTAGTTGTTCCCACTTTTGCTCCAGAGTGACATTTTTCTTTTCTCTATGATAACTTGGGTCAAGTAAACCCTACACAAGTATTATAAACCTAACCTTGTAGTTAATATCTTCCAATTAAGTTATTCCATATGTTCATGTAAAACATCACACTCCTGCATTACCATGAAAAATCTAATGTTTGTACAGAAACAAAACAGATACAGTGATGTCACCTACGTGCAAAATTCATTCCACATGTTAAGCTACACTAAGTGTCCCTGAAATAAACAAACAATGAGTAATATAGTACAAATAAAAGCACTCATAAGGCATCAAGTTATTCTTGTTTTGTGAAACCTAAGCCTTCAATTACAGTTAGTAAGCAGTGTTTAATCCCTAACAGACAAAATACAAGCACCACAAAACTGCAATATACACAAAACATTTTGATAGTTATTTTAATTAACAGTTATGTCTTGAAAGACAAAAAAAAATTAACAAAAATGGAATGTTTGAAATAATGAAGAACAACAAAATACCAAGCTTCACAAAACTTAACAGTGCCAAACTCAACATCAGTATAACAGCATGTTTGAATCACTATGTGTACAGACTGTCAGGTCCTATAATCACTCAGGTAGCTGAATACGTAATGATACGATAACCACAAGAAACTGCTTTCCTTATTAATACTTCCCGATTACAGCTGTGTGCTTTCACAAAAGTTAACATGCTTTGTTGTGAATCTAGCTCTTGCTACAAATCAAAACACAACTAAAACAAAGTCTTTGGTTGAGCTACATGACTAAAATAATTTTTAATCAACAGTCAATGCTGACTGCTCAGTCTTTACTTTGTACCGACAGTAAATCATACGTCAAACTACACTTCTGTCTCTATCATGAAAGTGTTTTTTTATGACATTATTTACGGAAAATTACAATGTATTTTCAGAACAAACATAATATAGGTTTATATATAAATTTTTTACATACCTCACAGTTAATCAATTTTAGAGATATTTATCTTTATCAAAGAAAGCAATATCAACTATTTAAATGTACACATTAGTCCAAAATAACCAGTAATGAATAAACCTGAATTCATCCATTACAAATCTTTCAGAGTAGGCATGACACTTTTTTTTCATGTATAATTCAAATATATATGTGTGTGTGTAATCAATATGATAATATATATATATATATATATTTTACACTAATCTTTCAATAGAGACATTTCTACACAATGGAATGATATATAATAGAGAACAAATTTCTGATTGTTATTTTTAAATCATATAAATGAAGATATCTCCCACACTGTGTAAAAATCTAATCAAGTCACACAACCATGACAGAAGAGTAACACATTCACTGACACTTGTGTGGTCAGAGAATTATAATCATGTGAAAAATTAATTAATAACAGCCCTGTAAAAGTCAGCAAGAACTCTAACAGATATGTTTACTGAAGATATAAAAATACTTCTTTATATTTTGCTATAAAACTGGAGGTTATATAAAGTAAAATATCCTTATAACAAAGTTAGAAAAATATTAACGAGGTCAACTTTGTTATCATATTATGCATGATCTGTGAACACGGTTTTAAGATGTACAATAATTTCGCTAGCCAGTTTATGAGCTAAAATTACGCTTTTCCATGCATAGCTTGACAAAAAAATATTCCATTTACAATATCCACTAAATCATTTGCTTTTTTTCATGTTACCAGTATTATTTTGTACTTGGTTAACATGAAATACGATTCTGAGAATTTAAACTATTACTATCAAGAAACAGTAAACACAAAATAATGCCCATTTATGTTCAATATTACGTTACAGTACAAACGTTCGTTCATTGGGCACTGAATTATATACAGTATTAAATCATAACTTTTGTAAACCCCCCCCAAAAATAAAAAGTTCACATTTGAAAATATTCAAAGCATTAGGGTAAAGAAATATCTCCATAGAAATACAATACTTTTCATACACAGTTTTCTTTATGGGATGCACTCTTTGTACAGATCCAAGTACATAAAGTATTGCACAAGTTACCTTTCACAAAATGTGTTCTGGGTTTTCATACTTCTTACAGTTCAAAATGAATAGCATTTAGAAAAACAACAAGTCATCAGGAAAACTGACTTTTGGCTATGGATGTGAATGAACTTGAGGCATTAAAGGGACAAGTTGGCCGGTAGGGCCAGCCTGACGAAGAAATGGATGGTGCAGGAGTTCAAATGCTGTGGCACGTTGGCTAGGGTCTCTGACGAGCATCTTGTCTATAAATCCTTGTAAACGTGGAGATACCTGTGCACAAGAGAAATGAACCTAAATAGCTGTATAACTAATTAATAAAGGTAAAATCTGTTCAGAAATCTTGTACTTAGCAACACCCCTAATACTGGCAAGTCTTCTTATTAAAGCAAGCAAAGTTTCAGCTGAGAATTTACTTCAACCATACTTTCACACAACTACTGTTTGAATAGACAGCAGAAGATCATATTGTAATGTTTCTTCAACTGACAGTACTAGTATTTTAACAGCTGTTTTTAACAAATATTACTTAAGAACTTATAGAATTCTTCACTAGAATCTATTAATAAAGAAATAACTTATGAATGTTGTGCTACAGAGGAAGGTTAGCTTCCTGATAAACACCTCTGCCTATGAATTACTCCTACCTTGTGACTGTTTTTCAATCGTGGAGGTGGTAAGTCTCGTATCCTCTTCATTGCTGTAAGAGGAGGTTCATTAAAGAAGGGAGGTTCTCCATCAACCATTTCTATCACCATGATTCCAAGAGACCAAATATCCACCTAAACACCACAGAACATATTTTAATAAAAGTTTCACTTGTTCAAAAATTAGCATTTTTTTTTAAAAACAAAAACAGTTAAGTTTAAAAATGCAGCATCCTATTACTATATTTCTGTAAGAATTTAGTTAATAACTATATAGAACAACTGACATCACAAATTATTTTTATTATTCCTTAAGAATCTTATTCTAATACATAGTGAACCAAGAACATAAAATTTCTTGGTATTTCATTTAGCATATGTAGTTGCAAACCAACTCTAACCCTAATCTGATCATACTTGTGTTTCCTCACCAAATATCCTTACTTAGTAAATAAAAAGAGATTCCTGCCTAAGAATGAGAAATATGACATGCATTCCTTGAATTTTCAGTTGTCAGAGATCTATGCAATTTCTTTGCAATATGTAAGGAAGTTAGTTTTCAATGTTCATTTAACAACCCTAAAATAATGGCTGTTTAAATTCATTTTATAAAGCACAGACAAAAAAAAATTAAGATATACGTAATAAACGAAATATATGTATTGTTTCAGGTTTTTAATTAACCCTAAAATTAGTAGCACCAAACTTTTATTTCCCTACATATTTCCTTTTTTTAAAAAAACAATGCATGGATAGTGTACACCTGAATAACCAATAAATGTACACTGTTAGAGAGTATGTTTCCCCCTTAACAAAAAATAATAAAGCTACCTCATTACATCCTAATCCCCAAGCAGGTTGTATATTATTTATATTATCGTATAGGTATGTTAAGAAGAATTATGGTTATAAACATAACAAAAAAAAAGATGAATCATTACTTTTTGTTAGTAACAAAACTATAACAATTGAAAGAGAACCTTTAGTAAGTTTTCTTGAGGCTTAGTTAAACATATGGGCACTGCCTAAGTCACTCGGACTTAACTCAGAACCATTTGTACTTGTTACAGTCTGCACTACTTGTAATTTATCAAGTATGTCTTTATAAAAGTTGGTCAACTTTTAGTACAAGGCTTTTGCACATGAAAATTCAGAATTTTAATGAAGTATTTTTATTAACATTTGTTCATAAAATTGTCAATCTTTTTTAACTAGTACAAGAGCAGTGGTTTAATTTTGAGATTAAAAACAGTCTCAGAAATCTCATATTTCACTTGTATAACCTCTAGAACCTCTTAAATTAACAACTTTTTTCAGTAAAACTTTATATTTTTTTCTGTTATTACATTTATTACTTAATTCTTCAGCTTGTAAACAACTTAAATATAATGAAAGGAAAATTGTAAAATCAGAAAGAAAATGAGTCCTCCTTCATTATTAATCAACAAGGTTCAAAGTACATACCCTAAGTTTCAACTGTTAAACATATCCCATAAATTTTCTGTGTTTAGTTTACATTCAACATCTAAAGTGAAACCTACTGTAAATAAAGCTGAAATCACTAACCATCCAAGCCTGGTCTTTGCACAGTGCACTATAATATGACTCTCTAGAGAGCAAGAAGGCACATGAAAAACAGAAAAGTGTTATTCATACATGCTCTCGCTTGAAGAACACAATATTGGACTAAGCAGCTTACGTTTCCTAAAATACTTACAAAAGAAATTTCCAAGGGCAGTAAAACTGCATTTAGAATGTGTGAAAACATCTATATGATTCAAAGTTGTGCTTGTCCAATAGACATTGTAGGTTCTGAGCCTCACCAATCCATTTATATCACAGGTGTTTCAGCACTACTGTTCATATATTTGATGTCCGTCAAATTTTGTAACATACATGTATCATGTTTTTTGGACACATACTTCTAAAATTTACTACCCTCTTGTTTTGAAGTTTTGAACGAATGTGGTTTTAAATTTACCTCAGTTTAGACATTTAGAATAAGACAAATGCAGTAGGCCTAACTATTTATTGGCCTACAAAAGTACACTATTTCAGCTACTGCACATTACATGTGTGTAAATATACATATTACTATTTACTCACAAATGTTTAACTTTCAATTTAAGAAACATAAATGAAAAATACATCGAGAAATATCGATTTTGAGTACATACTCGTGTTAAGAAATTCTGCACTTATGCATATTTACTATCACTAAGCCTTGTCTAGACCTGCTTGTTGGGTACGTAGAGATAATTTTTTTTTAAAGTTAATATTTGACGCTACAAAATACAAAAACATCAAATTACAGTATTAGTATTCTCAAAATCCCTGTAATTTAGTAGGATCTCTAAGTAATGTAGAAGTGGGTTGAAATTAATCCCATTCCTATCCAGAGCAAAGATCATGCATTTACAGTTTGGGCAAAATTCTTTGTTTCACCTTAAAGTCACTTATAAACAACTGTCAGAATTACATAGAGGGGAAACTCCCTTTCTACTGGTTATAAGCTTGAGCTACTTTGTAGTAGGCAGTACAAGTTGAGAACTTTCAAATGACTGATTTGAAGGGTGGAGCTACTCAAGTAGATTTACTAAATATGTTGGTATCTCAGCAAATTATAAAGGTGGGAGGTTCTTATTTTATATTTAACTTGTCCATATCTCAAGTTTAAGTTTCAAATTGTTAGATATTTATACATGTTTTTTGGTGGGTGTAACAAAATAGAAACTGAACAACAAGACAACTGGGTGTGTAATGTGAAACACAACAAATGATACTTAACATTTTTTTACTTTTCTTTCTAAATTAAAAGAATTGAAACATATAATTTTAAACTTAAATTATAAACTATGTTTTAATGCTAATCTCATTGACATAAGTGGTAAAAATGTTACTTAATAAACAAATTTGAAAAGTGTTCCAAATGTGCATTGTAAGTTCCAGGGGCAAGCAGGGGACAAGAGAGTTAAAAAAGGTAAAACTGTATCTTTCACAACAGCAAAAATATACAGGAGAAAGATGTGGTCAAACTACCAAAAACACTACTGGTTTTAATTAACAAATGCACAACTTTATCAGGGTTCTTTTTTCCTTTTATCACTTTTTCCCACAAACACCATCGCCTATGCATACCTGCTTAAACAATAGTTTTCAAAAGTATCACATGGAAAAACAAATAATTAATTGTTGTAATAATGCTGATTGCAAGCTATGCTTTCTATTTTAGTGGAATCAAAACATATAATCTGTAGTACCTCTGGGCCATATGGAAGCCTAGAAATTACTTCAGGGGCCATCCAGTATGGTGTCCCTACTAAAGACTTTCTTTTAGGAATATCAGCTGAAACTTGAGCACAGAATCCAAAATCTGAGAGTTTAACCTAGATAAAAAGAAAAAGACGTTTCATAAACGCTGTGTTTTTATCCTGTACCTCTATTTAATGTAGTTAAATAATTATAGTCAGAGGGATATGCACATTAAACTATATTACAAATAATGTAGAAATAAGAAATATTACAATTATACCAAAGATGATTTAGGTTTAAAAACAACAAAAACACATTAAATCAATACTTTGTATGTTACTAAAATTATGACAACTGAAAATGGTATTCACAAAAGAAGCAAACTGATGTGTTAACCAGTATGTCTTCTTGATTACAATAGTTATAAAATTATGCAGATACTAATAACAAAAATATAGTATTTCACATATCGACCCATATTACTTTGTTACTGTGAAAAACGAGAAAAAGAAAAATTCTAGAAACTTGAAAATACAGAACTTTTCACTCTACACTGAAATGCCCTGATGTTTATATTTGACATGAGCCAAAAACCTTAACGGAATTAGTCTTCAGACAACAGCAGCTCTGCCAAATAATATTACAAAAATGTAAACAAACTTTTACACAGTTCTTAGGAAACACTAAAGTGACTTTAAAATCAACACCTATCACCTTTAACAAATAACAAAAAAGTCGCTATAGACAAAGTTTCTCTGTATTAAGAAATATTTTCATTTAACAAAATGCAAAATTTGGTTTGAAGTAACCTTCACATCTCATTACCATTAGAAACACTACCATGATTCATTTGAAAATTTTACTTTAGAAACACCAACTGTTTTTGTAGAAGTTTTTACTTGTTCATTACTGCATGGATTATTTATTTATGTGACCCAAGAAACCACGAGTTATACAGGAAAATAAATAAATGAACTAACATTACAATATAAAGCACAATCCTTGCTAGCCCTACAACAGTAACCAAAAGGTTATTTCTGAGTGGTGAAGTGTTTTTTCTAATGTTTTTCTTAATTTCAAATTTTTATGAGTGCAAATAATAACAAAAGAGGTAAAGAAGTAATATGTGATATTTCAGTATATTCATTAGACCCATATGTTTATTAATATTTTAAGCTGAAAACAACAATCTTATCAGCTATCTATTAAACTGCGTACAAATAGCATTTGATTCAGGACTGGCTCAATGGATGAAGCCTGTAATCAAACATACATTCCTAAATAATGATTTCTTGTTTAGCAGATAGACCTGAAATTTCACTGGTTTGAAATTAATAATATAGTAAAACAAATGATACATAAAACATCTGCACTGTTTCACAAAGTTTGACAGGTCAAGAAAAATCCCATTTATTCTTTTAAATGTTTGTCTGAATGACCAAAGTATATTAACAGAGAAGAAACGTGATTTAACAGATCAAAAACACTCACTGTTCCGTCCTTAGCAAGAAGGATAGAATCACTTTTTACATCTCTATGAATTATTCCTTGGGCATGAAGGAAGGCAAGGGCACTGAGACACTGGTAACAAACAGTAGCAATCTGATCTTCATTCATTCTAACCAAGTAAAATAAAAGTAGAAAAGAATGTTACTGGAGCACACAAACCTAGAACTATAACCTGGCTTTATATATGATAATCAAAAACTTCAAAACAATTATGGATATAACTGTTTCAACATTTTTTCTGGTGTTACATACTTCAGGTATAAATAATTAATATTATAATCATCTAATGTTGAAGAATATTAGTTACCAGTTAAAAAAAACCCAAAAAAAACAAGGTAGGTTTTCAAATAAGTGATTACTGGTTATTATAGAACAATATGTGAATATCATGAGAAAAATTCTTGAAAATAAAATTCCATATAATATGTTATCCATACATTATAGCTATAATATTTTTGTTGAGTTTTTAAAGACACTTATCTCAAATATTTTGAGGGCTGTAAATGCACACTTTGTGCTATTCAAAATCAATTTCTGGCGACTGCAAAGTTAAACTATTTAACTTTTATGAAAGTAGGTTATTTTTTCCCAGTACTACTGAGAACCTTCACTGGAACAAATAAAAATTATTTGAAGAATCTCTTGTGCATAATTAGTGTACTCATAAAACAATGTGCCACAGGGATCAGGAAAATAATTCATGAAGTACATTATATGCAGGGAACACTTCTGTTATTAGATAATCAACTGATAATACTAACGTACCTGGAATATGTTACAATATCAGTTAAAGATCCACCTTCCAGGAACTCCATCACCAACCACACTTCATCTCCAACCAGGTAACTACTAAACATCTCAACAATGTTAGAATTGTGGTAGTCCCTCATCGTTACAACCTAAATGATTAACAAAAAAAATGCATGTGGTCTTGCAACAATGTTACAGTCATACAAGACAAACTATATTATTATAATTTAAAGACCATTCAAGATGCTTATTTAAATTTATAAAGCTAGCAAAGTGCCACAAAATTATGTGGTAGTCGTAGCTACAGATTATAAATCACAATTGCAAGAAGTTTTATTATTTATGTTTGTACAAACATTTTAATACATAGCACAAACATGTTTTAATTAGAGACAGTAAAGGTGAAAAACTTTTATGCAATTAAATTTTTAAAATAATACTACATACAAATGTAAGGCAAAAAAAGACAACCAGTTTAGTAATTATGCTATTTATTCGTTTAAAAGGTATTGAAAGAGTTTAGAAAATTGTCCTAATTACGATTATAAATTATATTTATAAAGAAACTAAATATAGCTATCTTAACCTTTTAATGTACTCAGTGGTCGAATATCATTTAGAAACACAATTTTTTAAAACATTAATGAAAACAAGCAAGCCTTTTAAAAATAAACGGATATATTCTTTTCTCAGAGACACGAAATTTATAAAATATAACTGTTCGAAGAAACCACAATTTTTCTACAAATAAAACAACTTACCAGTATTATTTGTTCTCATTATTAGTTCTTGTTTTTAATAGAAAATATTTAATGTAAGATATTCAACATTTTAAAATTATTTAAATGTGTAAAATGTGTCACATCCAATTTATCTCCATGAAACTAATCCAAAAGTTTCAATCTGTCTCCAGTGTAGTGATGAAAATTTAAACTGTTGAATATGATTTGATAATAACCAACTCGATGTCTTCAAAAGAATTAAAATAAATCTACAAGAAATGTGCTATTTAATTTTCAGGGAAGCCCATAACATAACCAATAGTTCAAATTTTATTTCTGTAAGCTTAAAGTTATTAACTTAGTAATAATTACCATAATTACTTGTAGAACAAAAAATCTATTTCAGAGAGGAAAACATTTCCATAATAAACTCCTTATTCAGTTCAGTCAGCAACTGAATATGATTACGAAATATCAATGCGAGTTTCATTATTCGACTGTAGATTAATAATACTGATTTCATGGTTTTTGTACTTGCTTTTTTTCCTGTTCTTTAGAATCTATTTCAAATTTAACAACAAAATCAACAATTAGAAATAGTAAATCCTTCTGAAAATGCAAAAACAACTGATACCAATATTTCTATTTGCAATAAGTTTTTGTCCAGTTAACAACATAAATGTGTTTGCATAAAAACAATATGCTTTATAAATTTGCATCACAGAGCTGAAGTACTGATATGTGTCAAACCTCATTGAATAACAACTCTCTTCTCTGCTGCTTCGTTAAATCCATTAGTTTCACGGCCACTTTACGACCCGTGTTTTTCTCTATAGCCGAATAAACTATACCAGTTGAGCCTTCTCCAACTTTCACAAAGTTAATGTACAAGTCTCTGGGATCTCCACGATTTACCACCATTTGTAATGCAACTCGAAACTATAAAACAAAATATTTTCACGATCTCAAAATCAATGTCTGTATACGAACACACACATGATAACTGCTAACTGAAGTCCACAAAGATATTTTACACTGAAATAATTACCAGGCACCTAATGTTATAAAAAAACATTCCAATCTGTGTCTAATTAAAAATATTACAAATTATATTATTAGAGGTAATGTTAACCTCACTGGATCATTGGATTAACCCTTTTCTACATAGATCCACAGTTTGTTTAGCAGGTCAAAAAAGAGAATAAGAGATGCTAAATTTTGTGCATTCCAGACAAGATTATACAGTACCTGTTCATGGGACACTCTATGCTGGTGGTTAAACTCTGTTTGTTCTGCAGTTTCTTGGTTTGTCTCTAGTTTAGACTTGGGAGGTACCTTTTCAAAAGTAAAGTACAGAAGCAGGAATGATTATATAGGTATAATAAAATGTCTATTATTTCAATAATGTTAAGTAATAAATGAAACATTTTTCAAACTTTGGTTATTCAATCTTGAATTACTAGTTTTGGTACTTAAGCAAATATTAATATTTGCCAAAAATAGAACTAACAGCTGATAAAATCCAGTGTAATGTTTGCAATTAGGAAATTATAAAAAGGCATACATAATGAAATATACTAATTACCAGGATGATTTTTAGTTTCTCTAAATACACAGCTGGCTCTGATTAAAAGATAATATTAATGACTAACATATTTTGTTAAACCCTTTAACTGAAATACCACAAACAATCTGTTTTAGCAGCACTGAAACAAAGTAAAAACATTTAGCACTACAATCAAATTAAAGAACAAAAAATGTTGGCACACAGAATAAACACTAATGCAGCTGCAAAAAGGTTAATTATGAAATGAAGAACTCTAAACAACACAATACAACAGTGTAAATATCCAATTTTCCACCAGTGAGATGCACATATGTGGTGTAGTTGGCCAAGACAGCTGTGTCTACTCTAAACTAACGAGTCATCAGCTACATATATGGGCTTGGAAATGTAAAAGGCCAAGAAGGTATTTCAAACATCTACAACTCTCAGGACAAGCAGTGTGATTCAGTTTCCTTTCTAAAATTATTATACAAATTAAACTGAAAAAACTATTGGCTCTGAAAAGACAAATGTGTAAAATCTAGAAGCATTATTTGCAATGCTCTATAATCATAATACAATTATTAATATGTTTTAAAAAGACAATCCAATATAAATGCATCTCAGAACAGCTGGGTATTAAACACCCACACCAGCCATTCCGAGATGCATTTTGATTTCAAATGGGTTTCTTTTCACAAAACAAAAATCCAGTATAGTTTTAATTTTTATAATGCTAAACAAAACCCAAAAAATATAAGGCAATATTACACTAAAAATTACTTTGTGAATTTTTAAACTTACTTTTGCATTCTTGCTTTCATCTGACTGTGGAGGAATGATACTGTTATGGTGGAGTATGGAAGATTCATGTTGCATTGACTGTTTTTTAACTCCATTACTAGTAGGTAGTACATTACATGCTGGGTTTACAGTACTAATACTATGATCTTCATATCTGGGTCTTCCAGTTTTCTTATGCAATAATGATGCTTGACTTGTAGAAATTCCAGGTGGAGCTTGCTGAATATGATTTGGTAAGTAACTAGTGCTTCTCTGAATATCATCCTTATTGTGGGTACTTTCTACAGAAGAATGTTGCTGGTGTCTGTCCAAAGCGGAGTGAAGTTCCATCCCATAATCACGATGTCGTTCCTGATCTTTAATTTGCTGGTTTGCCTGCCAATTCCTCTTTCTCTCCAGATCTTCCATATTTCGATTTATGTGATGATCCACCTCATAAGTACCTCTTGTCTGTTTCTGTTCATATGAATCTGGGATTTGTGGATTATTAAGATGCTTGTTTGTATACCTGTTTTGTCCATCGTCCTTGTGGTTGCTGTATAAATGAGGATGGTGATGATTAGTAATATTTCTGTACCCACTGACTGGTTGAGAGATCCTCTGTTCACGAGGTAGGTGATGCTCAGATAGTGGAAGATGGCCAGAAGAATGAACATGATGATGACTTGGGTAGCGAGCATGAGGTGGAAGATGCCCTTCAGTAGATGGTATGTATATTTGTTGGGGTTCTTCAAACTCCTGAATGGGAGCAGACCCCACCATATTTGGGCGATGATGTCTGTGTTGAACTGGAGGACTTCTTTTTCTCAGCGAGTTTGATCGAGTTACTGATAATGGCCAATTCTGAAGTTTGGAAGAATTTTCTCCACGAACAATTGTCTGGAAAAAAATCAAAAAATCACAATACTTCCTAAAATATAACAAATACTATAATGTATGGCATTTAAAGATAAATTAACCTATTTTGATTAAGTAAATATACTGAAATTATTTTTGAAAGAGTGAGAAAGTAAAGTGTAGGTGAAACTTTATACACTCTTCTGTGGGGTATCATCTGTAACAGATGACAATCAATCTTCAATAAAGTACAAGAATATTTTATCTATGGGATACTCTCAAACTTCTGCTCAAGTGCAATTCACAAAAATTTGTTTAATCTTTATTAATGTACCCAATTTACTGAATTGCTGGCAAATGTCCTAAAAAGAAAGTATATTAAAACAACCTTGGAGCCTCAAACACTGTTACAGTCTGATTACATAATGCATCATGAAAGTGCATCTTGCCAACAGCCCTGTAGCATATTTCAAGTGCAAAAAGGCTCTATTGTAAGACTATTATACCTAAAACACACCATTTCTCCAGTCCAACCGTGTAAAAATCCATTGTCGCTATACCAAGTGACCAGACTGGTTTATTTATACAAGAAATAGCACAAACACTTATTTCATTCTCCAGTAACATGAGATAAGCACACATTATCAAAATGTTGTTTAAGTACATGTCATTCCAATGTGATTTGATATTGGCTTTGACTCACTAACTTGCATAAACAAAGTAATAAACATCATATTCTTTAGAAAATTTATAATAACAATAACAAGAATAACAACATTAACCATATAATCATCATTTAAAGTAATGTTTACTCAGTCTACAGAATCTGAACACAACAGTAATATTACATCATAATAATATAAAAACTCAGAAATAATACAGGTATACTTGAATGATAGATTTTTAGTGTTATGTTTATAGCTATCCTCACAATTCTTGACTGACAACCAACCTGTCCAAATGTAATACAGTGTTGTATTAGTGGTTGTACAGATATTATTTACTACTAACACACTGGTGAGTTTTAGGTCAGACATATATTAACATTTACTACTTGAATATTACACCTTTGAAATAAAAGTAGATAATACTTTTTACAGCAGTAGGTTTCAAGTACTCTTTATACATTCACAAACTGGTCTTGTACATGGTAGTTTGCAGTCACAAAGTTACATATTAAAAATAGTTATGTTGTGGTGTATTTGATACAGTTTAGTAGTCATAAAATTATTTCTACAGAAAGACATTTTTCTCATTTAAAATTCATTTGGTCCAAGAAAGCTGTAGAAGGGTTTAACCACAGGCCATGCAAGAAAGATTTTTTTTTTAAATTCAAGTTAAGACCACAAAAACTAACTATATTTGTGATAGTACACAAATAAAGCCACAAAGAAGCTTCTCAAACAAGATAAAAAAAGTCTTTAAATGTTGTTCAAATAATTTCAGCAGATATTTATAGGTTTTCATGATCTATGGGCAACATGACACAGAGTTTCTTTCTAATTAACAAACACCTTTACAGTTACAAATGAGTTACCCATAGTTACTTTATCTCTTGTTTCAGAGCTGAACAGATAATGTAAATAGGTCATTCAAAGACAACTAACCCAGAAAAAAAGAATTCTTCCCAGTTAATGTCTTAGATTTTCTTGAAAAAATTCAAGCAAAAACTTCATTTTGATTTATTCAACCATGAAAAATCCTAAAGCCGTACTACATGGCTGAATAAATAAAGTTTTTGCTTGAAATATTTCCATGAAATCTATAACACCAACAAGGAAGTCTTAGGTGAGTTGGCACGGAATGACCAACATACTTTCAGTTAACACGTGCTCTGCTACTTACATTTGACTTCAGATATGTCATTTCTGTAGGAGTGATAGTAGAGGAATCTATGATAGGCTTTGGTCTATCCTTCTGAGGTTGTATCAGACTGTTCCACTGGGGAGGAAGCCCAACAAACTTTCCTTCATTTCTGTCAAACCCTGTATGTACTCTGTGTTGAAAATTGGTTGGACTTGAAATTATAGGTTTCTTTTTCTTTTTACCAAACATTCCTGTATCCCTGTTAGCCAAAAAGAATTTAAAAGAACATTACACAAAACAATTTAATACATAATATTCTTATTTATAGTAAAATGATACTACTACATATTTTTTGAAAAGTTTATGCTCTCACAAAAATTGTTAAAGTTTATTCCATCTTCAAACATTAATATCTAAAAGTGAGCCTAAGATACAATGTGTTTCATACTGTTCAGTGAAAAACAAAAAGTGTATAATGGCAAAGAAAATACAAGTCAAACAAATATTACTGGTTTTATAACAGTCAGATATAAACATGATTACAATAATAAAATTAAAAAAAACAAGGAGGAAAAGAAATTATATTAAAAATTAGATATTTTAGTCAACATTTATCTTACAACAATCTCTTTTTAGAATTATTTTCCCAAATTTTAGTTTGATAAGTATGAGAAACATTTTAGAGCAACACCTCAGACCACAAGTTTATTTTTTTTTCACAAAAATTATATTTTTGATATAAATTCATAAAATGTTTAGACCAATCAAATGTGCAATTAGTTTCAAATCAAATTTGGAATAAATGTGTGGATGTGTAAAGGCCTAATTTACAAACATGGTATGTTGGATTAATTTAAAATAAATACACAATTTATTTCCCAAAAGAATTGCTAACACAAACAGTATTTTAGACTCTCTTCCAGCAAGATATACTAAGTTGTAACTATATAGGCATTTTTAAATTAACTTGAGGAAATGTCAAACCGAAACTAGTTTATACGAAGCCAATCATAGAAAGTTAGTTCAACATTTCAAACCAATAAAGACAGACTGAAGCCAGTGTCCAAGTAAAACAATACAACTTTCATTCATTCATTATGAAAAAAATTCATAAAGACAACTTACACTGAGCTTAGTTACATGCACAGAATACTAGATATGCTTTTTGCATCTGTATTTTTCATTTAATCTTAACCACAAGATCAAATACACATAAACAAAGACACCCATCACTCACTACTCTCAGGTCCATTTACTTTAAACATCTCTCCATTACTTTTTACATACCATTACCACAAATCACCACACCACCTTTTAAAATGAAAGTTATCTACTCATACCAACTTTTCTCTAATTTACAACAGAAACAAATATAGTAACAAAACTGCACTGTAACACAATACTTTTAAAAATGTTAATCAGGAAACAGCATCATGATACATCCACACACACAAATCCAAAAGAGTAAACTCCTATAATTTTTGTCAGCTATAATAAAAAGTTATAATGGTTAAATAAGGAAAGCCAATGAAATTGGTGTATAACAAGCTTAAGCTACACTAACACGTGACATCCACAGATATTCACTATCTTAAAGCTGTCTTCTGGAGTATAAGAACAATACACACTGCTATCATATTGTCTGTGTACACTTAGTCTCAAGAAAGTATATACAAGCCAAATTCACAAGAAATGTTATTAAATGCCTGCTTAACCTCTTCAGTAAATTTTAAGTAAGCTTTTTACCTGTTTACATATACGTTTTGTTTTACCACTTAATAAGTATTTAGACAGGTTGAAGGTAAGACTATGAAAAAATTCAAGATAAATTATTTTGATTTTACAAGTTGACCTTGCCGATGACAGTTAAGTACTTTTTTGTTGTTTGAATTTTGCGCAAAGTTACACGAGAGCAAACTTCACTGTTATTAGTGAGATTTGTTACCCTTCGTCACAGTCACTCCACTCTTAAAATATGTCCAGAAGAGGCTAAGTAATATATAGGGGGAGTAGTATTAGCTCTTTTCGGAACGTGGGTTATTATGTAAACAAGATTCTGTGCACATAAATTCAACAGAACCTTGTTTCAAGCTCGCATACGCCCCTAAATCACGGCCGGGGTCGTACTTAAAAGCATGTTAAATTAAATCTAACAAAACAAAAGTTTACGATGTGTAATCATGGCAGATATTACAAACTCAATATTAAATTTTCAGCACAGTGTACTGCAGGTTCGTTTAAAATGCGTTGATACTAACCGGTGGTCAAACGAGTTAGTAATATTACTATTTTCAGTTTCAACAAAGATTGTTCTTTCAACATCCTAAAACACACGACACTCGTGCTTATTTCACGTGTCAACTTTCTTTCTCCTCCTTCAAACTGGTAATCGTCACTTAAATGTGTTTTTGTTGCTGGTTTTTTTTATTATTTTACTCACAATAAGAAATCTGCAGGCATAAATTATATAATGAAGTGCAATATTCCAACGAAGTGTTTGTATATTTATATCGAATTTACAGTTAATGTCTTCGTAACTGTGCGCATTCTGGTCGTCACCTGAACGCAAAATCACCGTTAAATACGAATAAATATAGTGAAGTGCCTAAACTTGTATTACAGCACGCGGCAAAGCGTCCGTTAGAAACTGAACTCTGACACTGCACTACATCAATCAACACCGATTTCGAAAATCTGAAATACACGATATTCCTAGCATACTTAAGTCTGCTCGTTTGTGACAGAATTTTTAATACAAAAACGGTCTCCAGGAATATACCACGTGGTATTTCACATGTAGATTTCTTTCTTAATTCTACCCGTACATCATCCATAGGTTATACGGAAACTTAAGAAGGCTCACAGATACAAGGTCCTCCCATTTCATTACGCCTACGCAAGATCTCGTTTTTAGTTTCAGTATGAACCACGTTAAAATTTTCATGCAAATTAAATATCCTACACAGAACACACTTCATTGCATCTCAATTCTAATAAGATAAAGTTTATCCAATCAGACGAAGCCCGTAGCCAGGTCTGAAAGTATTTGTGTGTAGTGTACTTTCTGGTCGAAAATGGAACTTGTTTCACGTGTAACTTTAGTGCACAAAGACGAAACAAACAAACAAAAATTTTCCCGGAACATATAACGGTTCCTTTATTAACAATACAAATAAACATTTCTATTAAATTTATTCTGATGAGTATGAAACTGCTATTTCCGTATGTATGCAAAGAAAAGAAAAAACCTTTTCACCCCGCTCCGGGCATGTTCGACACGTGCTAGTTTCAACATAAAATACGCGCGATATCTCGATGACAGATCTGTCCTATATAATTTTTCACAAGATGCAACAAATGTGATACGGTTTATTTTGTTTTTTGAATTTCGCGTAAATCTACTCGAGAGCTATCTGCACTAGCCGTCACTAATTTAGCAGTGTAAGACTAAAGGGAAGGCAGCTAGTCATCACCACACACCGCCAACTTTTGGGCTACTCTTTTACCAACGAATAGTGGGATTGGCCGTACATTATAACGCCCCCACGGCTGGGAGGACGAGCATGTTTGGTGCGACTGGGTTTATTTTGAATTTCGCGCAAGGATATTAGAGGGATATCTGCGCTAGCCGTCCCTAAGTTAGCAGTGTAAGTCTAAAGGAAAGGCAGCTAGTCATCACCACCCACTGCCAACTCTTGAGCTTCTCTTTTGCCGATGAAAAGTGGAATTGACTGTAACATTATAACGTCCCCACGGCTGAAAAGGGCATGTTTAGTGTGACGGGGATTCAAACTCGCAACCCTCAGATTACGAGTCAAGTGTCTTAACCATCTGACCATGACGAATCTTTAAATAAAATGAATACTTTAAAAACATGTAAACATTTACTGAACAGTAAATTAATCTACTTTCAAATATCTAATCAGAAACGCCTTCTTATGTTAGTTGCACAGTCAAATGCTGGATTTCAATATTGACCAAGCTTTTTTTTTTTTTTACCATGTTCTGACATTCTACAAAACGCGACAAAAATTTCAATAAAACAAAAACATTTTATTACAGAAAACTTAAATTCCCCTACTACTCCAGAACAGTGGCTCCCACAACATTTGGTAGCCTCGATACTCCAGAACAGTGGCTCCCACATTTAGTAACCTCAATCCTCCCTTTTAATTTTTCTTCCCAGAACCTCCAAAACTATCGTTTTTTGTTTCTTTACAAAAAGAAAAAAATTGTATACAAAAATGCCGTGTTTGAAAATTAAATTTCGTTATTTATGAAAATATATTTTAATTTAAAATATTTTTTACATCATGAATCCTAGTTTTTAAAACATTTTAATTAGTTCAGACATGATTCACGGGGTGCCCTCGTGAACTCCAGTTTGAGAAACATTGCTCGAGAAATGATAACAGATGGGAAGATAAAAACACGTTACATACATGTAATTATAAACTACGGAAGTTCTCTAATTCTTAAAAATTAGCAGGAGATCTGTGAAGGAAAAATTTTTTAACAAGTACACATTTTATTTACATGGAGTACTTAAAAAGCTGAAAGTGTGCACACCACTAAGTCTCATATCTAGCTACACCCATGCAACACTACTCCGTCAAATCACAGATCTGTGAATACCAAACCTCTGACTGTTGCAAATATGTAACACGATTTAACGCTGAGCGTCCTCGGATGTAAAACATCGGGTTCACAGTTCACGTCTTGTTGTCACAGAAACTCCCTCCGTGCTTTGGAACCATGGTTGTGGGTAACAATCAAATCCCACTAATTAACAAGTTAAAATGTAGACTGTGAATGTTCTCAACTAAATGCCTTCCCTTTAGTCTATCATTTCAATAGTAAAGAAAGATATGTATGTTTATATATATCCTCCATGTAACTTTACTCGAACATTCTTAAGAACAGATTTCAAAACACACGTTGAACTCTTTTTTTCTGCTTAACGTTATTTGTATTTTTTTTTTATTCTCTAAACCCTAAAATAAATACGTTACACATTGCGCATTTAATAGAAGAAATTAAACTTTTATTCTACAATATGCCAAATAAGTTTATTTTATTTGGCTTGCACATTGTATCATAAGTTGACATTAGTAAACTAACTGATTAACTCACGTTTCTGCTTCCCATGAAAAACAAAGTAAATATCCCCTTGCACGACTTATTTTACATTACCTATAGTTTAAAATGGTAAAGAAGTGTAGAATTTTCACTCTTTCTAATATTTAGGACTTGTTTTATCTAATCCTATCATAAACCAATCTTGTGAACAGGACTTACGGCAAATGTCCAGTCTTTCTTTACAATAAAAGAAAACTGAATTAATTCTGAATTTTAATCATTTCTCTGTATGTGGTGCCACCCCCTACTCACATTAAAAGTAAAAATACACACTATTCGCTGTCATGTTTAGTAGTCTACACGATCACTACAGTTCACCGAATAATAAAATCAAAACTAGAAGGGAAATATAGCCATGAAACTACGTCATTTTGCCATCGTCCAAATTAAATATTTTCACAACACATAAATCTTTCAAAAGTTACCAATAGTTTAATGTCCTTCTTTACGTTTCTAGTCTTAGATTTATTAAGCAATAAAATACTACTGATCAACCCATTCATCGCTGGATTTTTAATCTCTACTAAAGTTCTGACATATAAAAATAGCGATATATAAAGAACATTACCTAGCCTTTTTATTTTCAACTTCGGTTCGGCACATAACTTTTCATCTCTTCATCAACACTGTGGATATTAAGCCGCTCCGAGTACACAATACGTAAAGGTTATTTGAAAGGCGTGATGTACATTTCATACTTGAAATTTATTCTAAAAGTAACTACACTTATTAGACGCAATTATATGCATAGCGAAAAGTTGTTTTTGTTTAGACTGAAATTATCAAGCAAATATATTATTCACTTTAAAAAAAATACAAAACATTTCATCAGGTAGGTGTCACTACACACTACAACAAATAGATGATTTCGGTATTCAATGGTAACTGATAAAACATTTGACATACGACTTTACCATAGAAAACCGAATATACTCAAGTAACGTTTCGCCATTAAAGTTTACCCTTTGTGCGTGTCATAACATAGGATTGTATTTAAAATTATTATACAAGTTAGTCGAAATCTTACTATAATATTAACAATATTATAAGGGTCTTCCGAGAGCTTTCAGATTCAGTATTAGTTCACAAGTGCATTAAGATGCAACTGTTCAAGTCTTGTTTTAAAAAAAATCGACAAAGTTCGAACTTACTTTGCACAAGTGCTTTCACAACAGCCTAGCATTCTTCTCAATTTAATACGAGACCGTTTTCAACCACGCCTATATTTCCTTCAGTTTGAGCTTTATAAAGTTCTAAACCAGTGACTGTTAATGACTGTACAGATATTTCACATCATAGTTATAACGCTGAGTGCACAGAATATTTTTCAAATATTAAAAAAAGACAACGCTGTTTTCTCCTATCATTACGAAGACTTCCTTCGGTACCAACTACGCAGTACGTGGAACTCGACCACAAAATGCTTTCTGTCAGCATACATGTCAAGCAAACATACAACAGACACACACCAACTCCTCCCTCAGAATTCCGAAGCGTACACCGGACATAGGCACTACGAGTGACTTCCCAAAGTAAATAACGAGCCTTGCTGGAGAAGAGAGGTTTATACAGTTTAACATAATAGAAATAGCTTTATATCCACTACACGTGTACACGAACAGGCCTGAGTCTGATATTTCGTTGTTGCGATGTGCCGTCCGCTCTATTTTATAAAAAGATGGGGTAAGAACATATTTTTCATTTTTCTAGTTTTCCTTACCTCAAGAGGTAGGGGGGATCTGATTAAGGTGTTTAAGACTGTCAGGGGAATTGACAGCGATGATGTGCGATATTTTTTCATATTTAACAGTAAGAAGAGTAGAAACTATGAAACAGAAGTGTAAATTTTGGCAAGATAGAAGTCATCTTCAGCTAAGGTAGTTTCATTTTTCTAATAGGGAGGTAGACCTTTGAAATGGGTTGCCTCTGGATGTTGTACAGACAGTAAATTTAAGTGAGTTTAAGAGAAAGCTTGAGTAGTACACGAATGATAAGAGCGAGCTTTAAGATTAAAATTTATATATTAACAGTTTTAGTTTAGAGGATGGAACAGCAGGGATAAATCAATAGGTTCCATCTCGTCTCAAAACGTTATATACTTAAGATACTATGCTGGAAAAACTGTTTCCTGTCAGCTCAATACAAGCCCAGTGTACCAAATTTGGCTCGTCATACCTATTTTATTACCTTCTGGTTAGAGAAAGTTATCTATACAGAACGAAATTAGAATCAATAGAGTTCAGTGTACCGAATTAAATATACTTTACTAGCATCTTACTAATAACAATTTGTTATTCATCAGTTGGGTACCCTCACTGTTAACGGTAGCTACAAATGTAAGCTTGATAACAGTTACAAATTTATAATAAGTAAATTGAAATATGGACTAAATCCAATTGAAAGTTCAATAAGACAAAGTAAAAATTTAATTTTTCGAAAACGTCACTCGCTTTCATGATGACAGGTTAAACGCGTCTTTGTTTAAAACTGGTTTTCTGATATATGAAAACCAGCTTAAAATATTTAAAAAATTACCTTTTATTACTATGTTGGTTAATTGTCGGATAGCTGAATGGCTAACCTCGATAGAACAAAGGGCTTCCTGTTTGGTTGATCGCTGTATGTAGAAAAGCGATATGGAAAGTTACTGTTAACTTTGATACGTACGTTTGCAATATTACATTTAAAGTAAAAATAACTTTTTTTTTTTCAAAATACAACTATTACTAAAGAAAACTGCTTATGTAACAATGTAATTCCTTTACGGTTCAACCTAACTGAAAATGCTTTTTCGTATAGCCTTGAATACTTTGAGTATGCATGTACGGCTCTGTTGTTATACACTGACCGTATAGTGCGAGGTTCAGAACTCCGTTCAAATATCCAAAATGTTCTCTCAATCAATAATGATTCATTGTGCTTCAATGTTTTACTTTTTTCGTAGATGTAAATAGTTTTTCTAAAATAATTACATGGAAGTTAAAGATATAAAACGTTTAGATTTATTAATTTAAAATACATTTGGAATTATATAGTATATATTATCAGCTTTAGTACTGAAATGAGTGTATAAAAATTATGCGAAGCTAAGATTTAGAATAAAAACAACAAAATGTTTAAATTTCAATAATAACTTTTGATTAGAGAAAACAACATACCTATGTTATACAGTATATATTATCAGTTTTAGTACTGAAATGAGTGTATAAAAATTGTGTGAAGTTAACATGTTTTAACGTGAAAGATTTAGAATAAAAACACAACAGAATATTCAAATTTCAATAATAATTTCTGGTCAGAGAAAACAACATACCTAGATCAAACAGAAAACTCAACCCGGTAACCAGTATAGCCAAATAAATGATATTTTAGAGGGTTATCATAACTTGAATCACAATTATCTGAATGGGTATAAACTTTATACAAGGTGGTCGCTAGAAAAGCGGAAAATTTGTCAAACAGTTATTTATTTTTACAAAGAATAACTTTTACAAAGTTTTTAAAAGGCATATGTTATATTACACTCATAGATGCTCAAAATGCATTTTATGATATTAAAATCATGCATTTTATTCATGATGTAAAGAAATCAAAATAGAAATGAGTAAGCACGCATTTTATTCATGATCTCATCTGACCCTCAAATTTTCTGCTTTTCTAGCGACCACCCTGTAGTATCACGACAAAAACGGCTCTTAGTGTAATATCAGAGCAGTCTCTAAAGCAAACCAAGCAGTAAGCTGTTGCTACTGGTAAGGCAAATAGGATTTTAGGTTGTATTCACAGAAATATTGAAAACAAGTCTAAAGAGATTACAAATTCATGTCATTATATAGCCCACATTTGGAAAAGTGTGTCCAGTCTTGGGCTTCTTACCTCAGGAAAGACATCGAATTATTTAAAAACAGTTCAACGAAAAGTTGATAGAATGGGGTCTGGGGTGGAGGGGTTGTCATATGAGAAGATGAAATATCTCAAACCTCAGAAAAGTCAGGGGGAATCTTATTCATATGTTTAAGATTGTAAAGGGTATCAATAGTGTTGATACATCATCATTTGTCATATTTAACAGCGAGAATAGTAGGACAAGGGGACATAAGTATATATTTTGACAGGGTAAGAGCCGTATTCAGCTAAAAAGACAGTTATTTTTCAAGAGGGTGGATACTCCGTTGGAACGGGTTGCCTTCAGATATTGTAAAGGCAGTAAATTTAAATACGTGTAAGATAAAGTTTGATAAATATATGAATGATAAGAGCTGGCTTCGAAGTCTTTAAAAGTATATTTAGTTCAAAGTGTTAAACGTTCGAGACAGACCAATAGGTTCCAAAACACTTATGTTAGTACTCTTCGTATCATATTATTTTAAAAGTCTGAAGTAAATGCATGTTAAGAGAGTATTTATGATTTAGAAATAAAGTCTACATTTATTTTTACAAATTTTATCATAGTTTGTGAGATTTACGAGTTTGATGAAGCGATTAATTTTCTGTTATCTCTTGTTTTAATCCTACCAGTGAGTAATACTAGTTACATTTAGACTATAATATAATTCTTGATCCAATAATCTTTAGCACTAAGACGTTACTGTTCATTAAGCCTAATCCTACAACGTTACAACGAAAACTTGGAAACATGTAACAAAACAACTAACTACGATATTTGAATTTAAACAATGACTATAGCTATAATATAATCCTAATTCAAAAGGGTAGAATAAAATATACCTTTTATACGATAGAAGATTTTTGTTGTAAACAGTAGACTTAATAGTTAAACGAAAACACTAACCCTAAAGAATACTACGACGCCACCTTACGAAACTTTAATAGCAATGATATTATGATAACGTCAAGGCGCACTCTAGTGTTAGAAACAAAACTTTCTCTGTGAAAAAAAATTAAATCTCTAAATTTAAAATATGTCATTTATAAGATTTATAAATATTTTCTTTAAGTAACATGCATGTTGAAAATGTTTTAAAATGTTTTGACAATCATGTGTTTAACTGTCAATTTAATTTTTTTAATAATTTCTAGAAATAACTAAACATTTGCATTTTGCAAATCAGTAATTATATAATTATTTTTATTATTGGACAATATTTTTTTCTTTATGCTTGTGACCTGGCATGGCCTAGCGCGTTAAGGCGTCCACTTCATAATCTGAGGGTCGTGGGTTCGCGCCCGAGTCGCGTCAAACATGCTTGGCCTCCCAGCCGTGGGGGCATTATAATGTTACGATCAATCCCAGTTTTCGTTGGTAAAAGAGTAGCCCAAGAGTTGGCCGTGGGTGGTGATGACTAGCTGCCTTCCATCTAGTCTTACACTGCTAAATTAGGGATGGCTAGCACATATAGCCCTTGAGTAGCTTTATGCGAAATTCCAAAACAAACAAACAAATTCTATGCTTGTAGTTATAGTGCAATTATAAATTTTCAACTTAGGGACGATTAAAAAATATTTACAACGAAAAAATGATTGATGTGGTTTATTTTGAATTTCGCGCAAAGCTACATGAGAGCTATCTGCGCTAGCCGTCCCTAATTTAGCAGTGTAAAACTAGATGGAAGGCAACTAGTCATCACCAGTTGAGCTATTCTTTTATAAACGAACAGTAGGATTGACCGTGACTTTATAACGCCCCCACGGCTGAAAGAGAGAGTATGATTGTCTCGATAGGAATTCGAACCTGTGACCCTTAGATTACGAGTGGAGTTCTATAATCAACTGGCCTGAGATAAGGAAAACAAAATAACACTTTACGAAATAAACCTCAACTTTAACATTTCACACACTTCGGAAAAAATATCAAAAATGGATACAACTTTCGTAAAAATTTTAAAGCATAAAGATGAGAATTATGTAAATAAAACTTTATATTTGAATAGCACCTATACAAACCCCCCAGTGACTCAGCGGTATGTTTGCGGACTTATAACGCTAAAAACAGGGTTTCAATACTCGAGGTGGGCAGAGCACAGATAGCCCATTGTGTAGCTTTGTGGTCAGTTCAAAACAACAACAACAACAACCTATACAAAACAAACTTTCCATTGAAGAAGACAATAACTTATAATACTAACATTTTTCCGGAAATAAAATGGTCTTTGATATTTTAACGACAATAAATTATTCTTAAATGTAGTCTTTAGCGAGTGTTTTGTACATAAACAATGAACACCGGTGATTTTGGAAGAAAAAAAAAGCTTTGAAAAGTTTTCTTAGAATGGAAGATGGTCAAAATATATGGCGTTAAAGCTTCTTCCAAAAATAAAAGCTACATCTTTGGGTATTTTACTATATATATTTCTAAACATGAAGATAACTGTATTTCAATACAGCAATAATATATGGGTTAAGATGTTCTGTTAATTTGTAAAAGACATCAGATTTTATAGACTCAAAGTTTAATTAAAATTTTAACACTAAATTAGTTGATTTTTTCCTTTAAAAATAAAACAAGATAATAGTCCGAGAAATAAATATAAATCTTTTCTCTTTCATAAACGTGGTAAACAAGATATTGAAAATTCCTAACAGTACATTTCTTCTCTTCAAGAGGAAAGCAAATCAAAGATGGACAAAATATCAGTACAAACCTTGAAAAAATGAGAAATTTGTCGGTGAAATTTTATATTTTATATGTCTTTATACAATATATAATTTTCCTCGAAAAAGACGATAACGTGAGATACAAACTTTTTCCTTTCCAAAATAAAGCAGGCTCGTGTATTTTCACGGAAATAAAAGGTTTCTAAAGGGTTTGTTCTCTGTAGTCCAGAATTATAATTAGATTTCAAATCGATTATTTCCTCTATTATTTACTTTTTTAATTTTACGCAAAGCTGCACGAGAGCTATCTGCACTAGTCGTCCCAAATTTAGCAGTGTAAGACTAGAGGGAAGGCAGCTAGTCATAATTACCCATCTCCAACTTCTGGGCTTCTCTTTTGCTAATGAAAAGTGGGATTTACCGTAACGTAACGCTCCCACAGCTGAAAGGGCGAGCATTTTTGATGTGACGAAGATTTGAACCCACAACCCTCATATTACGAGCCGATCACCCTAACCAGCTGTCCTTGCTGAGCCAGCTGCAATGGTGTGTTTGTGTTTTTCTTATAGCAAAACCACATCAGGCTATTTGCTGAGCCCACCGAGGGGAATCGAACCCCTGATTTTAGCGTTGTAAATCCCGAGACTTACCGCTGTACTAGCGGGGGGGGGCTTAAATAATTACTCATGTGTTCCTTAAAGTTTCAGTTCACGAGCCTGTTAAGTAAATGTAACCTATGTTGTTTCGAATTAAGCACAAAGCTACACAATGGGCTATCTATGCTCTGCCCACTACGGGTATCGAAACGCGGTCTTTAGCGTTGTAAGTCCGTAGACCAGCCGCTGAGCCACTAGGGGGCAGCTGAAAGGTAAGAGCTGGTTCTTATTCATTTTGAAGATAAAACTTTTTTTTTCAAATCCTAGCACATATTTAAAATTATTAATAGTTACTTTCTATTGTGTCACAACTAGTCCGCTGGTATTCAAACTAGTAATAAATCAGTAATTTATATTTATCCATCATTTATTATGTTCAAATAAAAAATTCTTTTTAAGAAAATCGCGAAAAATTATTGTGTGATATATATACATACTAATTGTAACTGTATGACATGTAGGTAAAATTTTGATATTAAATGTTTCATTCCAAGAAATGCTCACCACTCATAGCTTATCACTTGGAGATTTCATACAAACTTATGTGAGTAGTTAATCAATATTTTGGAGCATGAACAATCTATATATTTTCACTATACATATAACATTACGTTAAGCCAATATAATTCAGTCATAAAAAAAAACCCAAATACGAAAATCAAACACACCTGTATATATGTGCACAGGGGAGGGTAAAGCTGCTACACAAAGGTACCTACGGTTGGTATTTTTGGGACTGCAGTTGATATTATAAAAACTAATTCAAATAAACTGGAAACATAATATGAGAGTTAAATGGATCTTCTGCTTTTCCAAACAGATTAGTCAATAATACCAAAAAAACATAACCTGTTGGTAGAGTTGGAAGTTTCTATGATATTGTTTTACATTATGATCTGCATACATTCAGAGTACTCCTGCCACCTGTTGTACGTAATTTTTAAGTTAATTAGTTTAGTGTTCGTCTCCCGTAGTGCACCAAGTTAAAGCCCTAGGCTAGCTTATTGCTTATAATTATTTAACTCACTACGCCACATTATATTTACTGTAATTGGGTGGGTGATGATGACTAGCTGCCTTCCCTTTAGTCTTACACTGCTAAATTTGGGACGACTAGGCAGACAGCTCTCTTGCAGCTTTGCGTAAAATTAAAAATGTAAATAATAGAGGAAATAATCGATTTGAAATTTAATTACAATTCTGGACTAAAGAGAACAAACCCTTTAAAAAACATTTATTTCCGTTAAAATACACGAGGCTGCTTTATTTTGAGAAAGAAAAAGTTTGTATCACACGTTACCATCTTTTTCCAGGGAAATTGTATATTGTATAAGGACATATAAAATATAAAATATTTTAAAATCCCGGTTGCCCCAAACATGATCGCCCTTTCAGCCGTGTGGTCGTTACAATGTTACGGTCAATCCCACTATTCGTTGGTAAAATAGTAGCCCAAGAGTTGGCAGTGGGTGGTGATGACTAGATGCCTTCCCTCTAGTCTTACACTGCTGCAATAAAATACAGCTCAACAAATGCACGATGGGGCTTTTTTCACGTTAGAAAAACATTATATTTTGTGGGAAAACAAAAGCATAGTAAGAGAAATCTCATCTTACACCCTGTATTATCACACTTAAAGAAAACAAAGATGTATAAAAATATTTCATTTTTACTGTTTTTTTTCAAATTAAATGTTTGTTTTTGTTACTATGGTTATAATTAGTTTATCATATTCAAATAAAAAAGTTGTCCATTTTGAAAGCTACGCCATTTTCTATTTCTTTATCGTTTCTGAATAAATATTTTAAAGTTTTGAGGTGTATAAGCCTAATTTTAACAAGTATTTTTAAAGGAAAACTTGTCTTTAACAATTTTAATGCATTTTAAATTTGAAGGAACACTCATTTTTTATGTTTGTTTCATTGAACAGATTTGATGAACTTTTGTCGACATACTAAAAAATGTCGGTTGGTTATCGTTAAACACGTAGTTACATAACGGACAAAGCTTGTCTACCACGAGTATCGAAACTGGATTTTTAGCGTAGTACGTCTACCCTGAGCCACTAACAGCCAGTTGATATCGCAAGTCACTCATACGTTTTGTCTCCCGCTAGTACAGCGGTATGTCTCCGGAGTTAGAACAAATTTCCGGATGTGTTTTTTTTAAAATCACATAAATGAAGATATCTCCGACACCGTGTAAAAATCAAATCAAGTCACACAACCATGACAGAAGAGTATTTCTGTGTATACTCCCTCGTTGAGATGGGATAAATAAAGAGAGAAAAAAAAATCCGGATCTAGAACGCTAAAATCACGGGTTCGATTCCCCTTGGTGGGCTGAGCAGATAGTCGTTTGTGTTTTTGCTATACGAAAAAACATTCACACTCATACGTTTTAATGGTGAAAATTTGTGATTATATTACAGATGATCAATTTTTTGTTTGTTTGAAATCCATTTATTTTCAAACTGCTTGTTTTTAAGAATTGCATTTTTGTGAAATGTTTATATAAATATTTTAGCAGGAAATAAACAATTGAACGATGTTTCGATATTGAAGTAAATTTAGTTTCGAATAGTTGTGGAAGAACAACTTTACACTAAATTATTATGATATTTTATTGTTTAATTTCATATTTCAAACTTTCATAAAGTGTACAAAAAACAAACACACACTCAATAGTTGTATTTTTTTTACCGAAATCTCAAATTGCACTTAAAACGTATTAAACATCATTCACTATTTCATAATATTTTTAATTTAACGAAAAGCAAATTATGCATCTCCAATGATCTAGCATCTGGAATCACTTTCCTATTCCTATTATATTTAGAATTTACGTACAACCATCAAATGGTAAGACGAACTTTTTTTATAGAGATTTTATGTTACATTAAACTTTGTGCAAATAGAGTGTTTATTTGTTTTTGAATTTCGTGCAAAGCTACACGAGGCCTATTTGTGCTAGCCGTATCTAATTTAGCAATGTAAGACTAGAGAGGGAAGGCAGCGAGTCATCATCGACCACCGCCAACTCTTGGGCTACTCTTTTATCAACGAATACTGGGATTAACTGTGACATTATAACGCCTCCACAGCTGAAAGGGTTATCATGTTCTGTGTGATGGGGATTCGAACTCGCGACCCTCAGAATACGAGTCGAAAGCCTTAACCACCTGGCTATAATGTGCCTGAAGAATAAACGAAAGAAAAAAGATGGCTGTAGGTTTTAATTTATAATACTTGCAATCTCGGCCATCATAATCCCACAGAATTTAACCAATCAGGAGTCCTTTCTCATTCTATATTAAAGACGTAAGTTGTATATTATAATCACTGTTCGTGAAGGAATGGAATTTCTGTTTATAGGTGTTTGTACGTACATGTGTGTGGTTTCTTACAACAAGTCCACATCAGGCTATCTGCTGAGTCCACCGTGGGGAATCGAACCGCTGATGTTAGGGTTGTAAATCCGTAAACTTGCCGCTGTACCAGCGGGAGACATATAAAGGTGTATGGAAGTACTTACTTGTTTCGCTTTAACTCCAAAACGTAATTAAACATGTTAAAACCTTGCGATAAATATAATGTAGTTCAAATTTATTCATTACAAGCCAATTACTAAATTCGTGTTGAAAGTTTAACAGATCTTATGCACAAGGAATGTTCGCTTTTTTGTGTGAAAAGAAGCGTTTATTTATGTGATTATTTTGTTTTTTCTCAGCAGTAACAAGGAAAACGATTTATCGAGTGTACCACTGAGAAATATAAACAGGATTAACACGTGTAATTCAATACAAATTTACATAGCTAAATTCAGGGGTTCGATTCCCCTCGGTGGACTCAGCAGCTAGCCCGATGTGGCTTTGCTATAAGAAAAACATACACAAATATAATTTTTTACATTCATTTTCGAATAAATTGAAAAATGATAAATACGTACGTGAATTTTACAAGTTATTTTATTTGTTGTTTAATGACACTTTTTGAAGACGAAATGAATGATTTAAAAGGCGTAAAAGTTCATTTTTTTGTTGTTGTAACAAGTTCGCTAAGTTTGAAGGCCTGGCATGGCCAAGCGCGTAAGGCGTGCGACTCGTAATTCGAGGGTCGCGCTAAACATGCTCGCTCTTCCAGCCGTGGGGGCGTATAATGTGACGGTCAATCCCACTATTCGTTGGTAAAAGAGTAGCCCAAGAGTTGGCGGTGGGTGATGATGACTAGCTGCCTTCCCTCTAGTCTTACACTGCTAAATTAGGGACGGCTAGCACAGATAGCCCTCGAGTAGCTTTGTGCGAAATTCCAAAACAAACAAACAAATCGCCAAGTTTGTAAACGACTTGTGCTTATTCAATTTGTTATTGGATCCATTTATCAGTTCAAGAAACACATAAGTTAAGTTTCCCTTTTTTATTTTATTTTTATCAAGAAAATTTTAAAGTCTATACCAATAAACAGGATTTGACAACAAACCTCAAACTTGTTGGTTTCACGGGTGACAAAAAGACAGGTTTAAAATAAAGTGTGGTGTTACGGATTTTTTAAATGTTTTATATTCTTCGTGGATTAAACGCAACAGAAAAACACAGATAACAGCTTGTATAATTTATTACACTAAACTACTAACAAATATAACAGATATAATATAAATTATACGATAACAGTGACAGATATTAAGTTACAATATTCGAAGTTAATTATAAAACAAAATATTAGTTTTAAACTTTAAAATTAATCACAACACAAATCGGTACTGGCCTGTATCTAATGTAATGATCTAAAATTAAAGTCTCAAATTCCTGTCTAGGGTGTGAATTTGGTCCCACGAAGTAATACCGAAATAGTTCACAGTTCAATAAATTCGCCGTCTCTCAGCACAAGCAGTAATTCAGATGTATCGTAGAGATTGACGGAATAAAATCACAGCTTCCGTAGATCTAACTTCAATCACAAAACCAAGTTGAATATTCACAGCAAACACTTAATCTTTCTCAAATAACTAACTCTCTCTTTTTTTTTAAATAAAAACTGATGACTGAATCCCTCACTTGTTCTTCCAATAAAACTAATGACTGACTCCGCGCCTCTTATCTCCGTCTGTTTATATATATTATTAGAAATCTTTTTCTCGAACATTCACCGGAAATTCGACAGAGTAATCTGCGCATGTATGTTTTTGCACGAGACTCTACGTCTAGACGCTAGGCCAAACATTTCCATTTATAGTCATATATTTGATCTACCTAATTCGAGAAAGTTCTAAAACGTTACCCTAAATAAATAACATATTTTAGTTTAAACTTCGAAACAATAATATCATTATGGAAAAATGAATAATACAAATGAAAATTCAAACACAATACGACATGTTGTCGTTTACAAAATATTTATACATACACATAACACTCTCCCCCTTAAAAGTAAAAAAAAAAGTTTGAACTTGTGAAAACTTTTTTTTTTTTTTGCTTATTTGTCTTTTTAAACCAACTTAAGAGGGTTAAATCCAGTAGATTCTGAAATAACCTCGCGAACTTCAACCAGTAACAAGGGAACACCCTCAACCCAGTTCTTTGAGTGTTTGTGGCAGTAATTTGGTGGAAACGATCAAGAACACCTTGTGACTCAGGATGGTAGGCACTGGATGAAATTTGATGGACCCTTAATTCATGTATGGCTTGTTCAAGTAGCTTGGATATAAAATTTGTGTCTTGATCTGATTGCACAACTTTTGGAATTCCGAACATGGTAAAGGATTTGACAAGAGCCTTGACGATGTTGGGAGAAGTGATTTTTCTCAAAGGGATTGCCTCAGGGAAACGTGTAGAAGCAAACATGATCGTCAAGAGGTATTCATTTCCTGCTTTGCTTTTTGGTATTGGGCTAACACAGTCGATAATGACTCTTGAGAATGGTTCTTCAAAGGCAGGAATAGGCTGCAGTGGTGCTTTGGGAATCCCTTGATTTGGTTTTCCAGTGATTTGGCAAGAATGACATGCCTTACAAAAGCTAACAACATCTTGGCGCATCTTTGGCCAATAGAAATGTCGTCGGATACGATCTAAGGTCTTTCTTACACCTAAGTATCCCGACAATACATGGTCATGAGCAAGACTGAGAATATCATTCCGATAGTATTTTGGAATGACGATTTGGTGAATAACATTCCACTCTTCATCAGCGGCAACGTCAGGAGGTCTGTATTTTCTCATTAAAACACCTGACTTCTTGTAGTAACAAATAGGGACAGTTCCTATTTCGTTTTCATCAACAGCCAGTTGTAGAAGAGAACGAGTTTCAGGATCATTGTCCTGTTCCTCAACAAGTTTGTTTCGATGAAGAGAGTCGAAAAAGGTCTTAGAGTCATCAGTAGAAATTAAAGTTGAGTCAGAAATCTCATCGATGTGAGATATGAACGTATCAGATAAAGAGAAATCCTCTTTGGATTCCTGAGAACGTGTCTGAGAACGAGTAACAGCACAGGCGGGAAAAACATCAGGAAACTCTTCAACGAGTTGCTCTGTACTGGGGCTAATAACAGGTGCTTCAACAACACGAACCTCTGGTACCACCTTACTACCAGCCAAATCATTCCCCAAAAGCATAGACACACCTTCAACAGGCAATGAGGCTTTAATACCCACAGTCACTGGGCCTGAAACTAAGTCCGAATGTAAATCCAATCTATGAAGAGGAATAGAAACGACGCCACCTTCTACACCAGAAATGAGCACACTTGCCCCAACGGATGACTTTTCAGAAAACGGAAGTACACTTTCCAAAATCAAACTCTGAAAAGCTCCAGTATCCCGCAGGATTTTAATTGGTTGTAGACGCGAATCGCCAACAAAAGAAACAAAACCTTCAGTCATGAAAGGCTTAAATTTGTCCTCAACAATATTTTCAGGTACATCAATAATATTGGGCTTAGAATCCACAGTGGACTGGACAGGGTTAAAATCATTGGTAACCAATGATATATCAAACAAGGGCGAAATGAAACTATTGGGTGATGGCTTGTTTTTGAGCTTATAGCACTCAGAAATCAGATGGCCAGGTTTCTTACAATAAGCACATGTTTTGGATGAGAATGACACGTTTTTAGTAGATGATGAGCTTTTAGAATAAGATGGAGTCTTCGTTTGAGAATTAAAAGTTTGCTCTTTTTTGTCTCTGTCGACATTTGCATAATACTTGAATGAGCTATTGGGTTTCTTTGCTGTATGATTTGTTTTGCTTTTGTATGAGAAATCTTTGTGAGTCAAAGCATACTCGTCTGCCAAGACAGCAGCATCATGAATTTTGGAAGCTTTTTGTTCATCAATATACGTTTTTAGCTCTACGGGAATACATCTTTTAAATTCTTCGACTAACATTAGTTCTCTGAGTTTTGTATAATCATCTTTAATTTCTTTGGAATCACACCACCTGTCGAATAGAGTTTCTTTTTCACGAGCAAATTCGACATAAGTTTGGCTGTCAAACTTTTTGTAACCACGAAATTTTTGTCTATATGCCTCAGGTACCAATTCATAAGCATTCAAAATGCATTTTTTGACGTGCTCGTAATCATAACTTTGCTCGGCTGTGAGTTTGGAAAATACTTCCTGGGCTTTACCCTTGAGAACACTCTGAAGTAATACTGTCCAATATTCGGTAGGCCATTTTAGCCTAAGGGCCAATTTTTCAAATTGCTGAAAATATTTGTCTACAGCTTTTTCATTGAATGGAGGTACTAAACGAATTTGTTTGGAAGCATCAAAAATATCCAACCGCATTTGGACAACCTTTTCTTCTGTCTGTGCCTTTCTCATACTGATTTCTTTATCCGCTTTAATGCGTTCCATTTGTATTTCGGCATCAAGGCGTTTGCTTTCAATTTCTAAACGAAATTTCATTTCTATTTCCATTCTTTTTAATTCAAAATCTGGGTCAAAATGAGGGGCAGGCAATTGTTGTACAACCTTTTGAGGTAAAACTTTTTGGCTGACCAAATGTTCAACAATAATTTGTTTAATATCTGTTTTCTTCATTGCTTGCTTAACTTCTAAATTAAAATGTTTACCAACATCAAGCAATTCAGATTTTTTTAATTCACTGATTAATTCAAAAGAGGGATTCTGATTAAATTCGTTTATAAAATCTTCAAGTTGGAATGCCATTTTGAATATACAAGCTGTCTATCTGTATAGAATATAAATCTTATTTTATAATAAAATTAAAGTTTGTTCGATATCCCGGACGAGCCCCCAATTTTCTGTTACGGATTTTTTAAATGTTTTATATTCTTCGTGGATTAAACGCAACAGAAAAACACAGATAACAGCTTGTATAATTTATTACACTAAACTACTAACAAATATAACAGATATAATATAAATTATACGATAACAGTGACAGATATTAAGTTACAATATTCGAAGTTAATTATAAAACAAAATATTAGTTTTAAACTTTAAAATTAATCACAACACAAATCGGTACTGGCCTGTATCTAATGTAATGATCTAAAATTAAAGTCTCAAATTCCTGTCTAGGGTGTGAATTTGGTCCCACGAAGTAATACCGAAATAGTTCACAGTTCAATAAATTCGCCGTCTCTCAGCACAAGCAGTAATTCAGATGTATCGTAGAGATTGACGGAATAAAATCACAGCTTCCGTAGATCTAACTTCAATCACAAAACCAAGTTGAATATTCACAGCAAACACTTAATCTTTCTCAAATAACTAACTCTCTCTTTTTTTTTAAATAAAAACTGATGACTGAATCCCTCACTTGTTCTTCCAATAAAACTAATGACTGACTCCGCGCCTCTTATCTCCGTCTGTTTATATATATTATTAGAAATCTTTTTCTCGAACATTCACCGGAAATTCGACAGAGTAATCTGCGCATGTATGTTTTTGCACGAGACTCTACGTCTAGACGCTAGGCCAAACATTTCCATTTATAGTCATATATTTGATCTACCTAATTCGAGAAAGTTCTAAAACGTTACCCTAAATAAATAACATATTTTAGTTTAAACTTCGAAACAATAATATCATTATGGAAAAATGAATAATACAAATGAAAATTCAAACACAATACGACATGTTGTCGTTTACAAAATATTTATACATACACATAACATGTGGTTTGTTTTGAATTTCGCGCAAAGCTACGCGGGGGATATTTGCACTAGCCGTTCCTAATTGTTTGTTTGACTGAACAACATTCGTAGACTGAAGCCACAATGTGTAGGTATTCTAGTTAAGTTAGACTTTGTTCGAAATGGTTATATATTTTCACTTAATAAGCTGTAGGTATGTGTCTCAGAACGGCTGGTATAGATATTAACACTTCTATTAATAAGGAGAGAACAACGTCACCTTCAGGTTAAGAACCAGGTGTTCTGTGATACAGTAGGGGTGCACTAGAAAACATTTTTCAAAAGGATCGTTCGTTTTCCATGGCGATATTTTGAGAACAAAAAATGCGATAACGATTACCAAGATTCTAGTTTAATGTATCAAGTATCGCAAATATAAAAATTTAATTACAGAATATTTTGTTATATTGTTTCAAGATAGTTTTATTAAATCTATAATTTCTCCAAAACAGATGTTGCAACAATCACGAATGTAAACTTACAGTTTCGAAGACTAAATTCTCGTATAAAGAAAACGATACATGAAATAACAATAAACCTATTATCCAATAAAAATCAGATTCAAAGGCAACTTTTTTTCTTGTTAAATCTGTTAGAAGCAGAATGTTTTGTCTTGGTTTATGTTAGCTTTTTAGTTCTGACTGTACGAATTGTTGAAAGATATGATTTAGTTGATTTGAACGAGATACCTTCTTCAGGCTTCTCACCAACACCCTGAAAATGAGAAAATAGTTGTTTGTTACCTGTGTATATATAAATATATATATATATATATATATATATATATTTATTTATATTTATATACAAACTTACAATGCTATAATTCCGTCAGTTCATAACTCACGTTTCATGAAACAGTTTTATTTTTATGAGTTGCTTTAAAAATTTCTTAATCTTTCTATATGATTTGTTATATTTATTCATTTTGAAATTAATTAAGTAGATATAACTTCCAATTAATTAAAGAAAATATGTAACTCGCTGGTCTGTATTTAAAGATAGAAGAAAAATAACTCATTGTATGCCTTTACAGCTGAAAAAAATCGAGGGTTCACCAGCATAATACAGCTCGAACCTTGGCTCTCATAATCTTTATCTTTGAATGCTAACACCTATGCCTTACCTAGTCTCATTTGTTTATAAAAAGGATATTACGAAAACGTGCTTTAGTACAAAAGATGTCTCTAATAAGTTCCAAGTATTTATTGAAAGTGAATTTTAATGTGTTTTTTTCTTTCATTTTTGTATACTAACTCCTTTGATCAGCGGTAAGTTTGAGGGGCTCACATCGCTATAATAAGTGTTTCTATACTCGTGATGAGCACAACACAAATAGTCAATTGTGTGGATTTGTGCTAACCGACAAACAAACGAAAAGAAATAACTATGTAAGTAAGAAAACTTGACTTTTTAGTGCTTGAAAATTTCACAGGAATTTCAACTTCATTTCAACCTTGAGTGCTTCACGTTTGATAAAATATAAAGTTAATGGAGATGTAGCTTAATGCGCTTCAGAAATATTTCAGAACATGACGATGGATAACTTTTGATGTATGTCCAAATATAATCTTATAAAATGTGTATTTCACACAATTAAACGCAATGATTTTAATGTGTTTTCATATAATTTTATCTTTTCTGTACACAAAAATGTCTTTTCCCACGTTTACAGTACTTTCGGTAATGTTTCCAATATTTTAATTGTAATAACACACAGATTTCTCGCTAGAAACAACATCAGAGTTTGTAATATACACTGTCCTGCAAAGTGTATCGAAATACCCTTTCAAAATATGGTATGGCCCACCAAGCAGGGATGGTTAGTAAAGTTGGAAGGCACCTAAACATAATAAATTCCACAAATTTCAGAGAAATGAGATAATAAGCTACTTAGAGGTGAAAGAGGCAAGTTAAAGTAGAAGTGGAACTAAGTTTATTTGACCAAGCGAAACGGGAAGTGTTCGCCACAGGTGCACTCGTTACGGCTGGGGTCCAGGGCTCGCCTCAGAGCCCTGGATTAAATCTAACGCATTCTTCTGCGAATTATTTTCCTAATCTTGATAAAATGTGGGGTGAGGCCCGGCACCCCTATCATTCTGCTACTGGAACTATAGAAAAGAGGTGTTTGTTCTCGTCAACATGAACGTATCAAAGCAAGATTTGAAATTTCAGTTAAATTTTGACCAGATAGACACATATACAGATTTACAAAGCACGTGTTCGAATTTCCGTTCCAATGGTACAAGTGGTTGATAATGACGATCGATTCTCCCAAAATGGGTTTAACCTCAGGTAAGCGCTTGATATAACTGAGTACATGAGAAAAAGGGCTTGCTCGTTTGTTTTTTTAATTTCGCGCAAAGCTACTCGAGGGCTATCTGCGTTAGCCGTCCCTAATGTAGCAGTGTAAGACTAGAGGAAATGCAGCTAGTCACCACCGCCCACCGCCAACTCATGGGCTACTATTTTACCAACGAATAGTGGGATTGACCGGAACATTATAACGCCCCCACAGCTGAAAGAGCGAGCATGCTTGGTGCAACAGGGATTCGAACCCGTGACCCTCAGATTACGAGTCGAATACCTTAGCCCACGTTTCCGTGCCGGGCCGAGAACAAGGGAGATCAAGATGTATTGTCACCTCTTTTCTCATCTAACCTGAAAATGACCTAAAAAGGTAAAAACGTTGTTCGGTACTTTATTTTAATTAAAGTGCTTATACCCAAACGTATTGAGAATACATTTTTACTTCAAGTGGGTTTCTCGTCATCAGGAAGGGAGGTAATGGGTCTTTTTTGTTCAAGGACGATAACCTCATAATACGGGGTAATGAGGAATTTTATTATAAATATACGGGGTTTCGACAAGATTTTGTCATCTTTAAAACTTTTCATTTTTACTTACGTTATCAAGGTTTATATATAATAATATGGGAGTTAACCATATTGTTAACTTGCTATTGTTTGACAATAATTCGGAAGCCACTGACTTATGCTGTCCCAGATAACTTGAAGAAAATGAATAAACTGATATTTGAAAGTGTAATATTTTTTAAAGTCCACTTTGACATTTTAACCAAAAAAGCAGAAACTTAAATTTGTTTATTCTCAAGAGGCGGAAGACCATTTCAGACCGTTCGGCTTCAATGTAAACCCTTATTGAAGGAAAATCCAATAATGAATATGCCTGCCGTCAATTTACCAGTTTCTTTTGTCTTGGCCCTGTATGGCCAAGTGGTTAAGGCACTAGACTCGTAATCTGAGGGTCGCAGGTTTGAATCCCCGTCACACCAAACATGCTCAGTCTTTCAGCCATTGGGGCGTTATAATGTTTCAGTCAATCCTACTATTCTTTGGTAAAAGAGTAGTTCAAGAGTCGGCGGTGGGTGATAATGAGTAGCTGCCTTTCCTCTAGTCTTACAGTACTAAATTAGGGACGGCAAGCGTAGATAGCCCTCGTGTAGCTCTGTGTGAAATTCAAAAACAAGCAAACAATCTTTTGTCTCACTGATATCTTTAAATTCTAGGCTACGGCTGGACTTTATCTGAAGTATTGAAATTTTCTGGTCTGTACGCTAGATTCTTTGAAATAGAAATGCTAACAAAACATTAACAAAGTAAAAGCATTTGAAGTAATTATGTAGCACATTAATAAAATGTGAGAACTTGACGAAACATTTATTCATTTGCAATGGAAAAAGGTGTTTCTTTGATTTAAAACCTAAATGTGGCCTAAATGTTGTGAAAAATTAAGTATAATAAGTTTGCATGTGAGGGCTTTTACATACTGTGGTCAAACGTGTTCAACCTCAAATTGAAAAATAAATTTATTTGGTAACTGGACCCAGAAATATTTATAACTGCTTCCCGTTCTTCAACCAGTTTATTCTGGATGTTTGACTGTTATAAGATAAAGTTGTTTATTCTGGATGTTTGACTGTTATAAGATACAGTTGTTTATTCTGGATGTTTGACTGTTATAAGATACAGTTGTTTATTCTGGATATTTATTTGACTGTTATAAGATACAGTTGTTTATTCTGGATATTTATTTGACTGTTATAAGATACAGTTGTTTATTCTGGATATTTATTTGACTGTTATAAGATACAGTTGTTTATTCTGGATATTTGACTGTAATAAGATACAGTTGTTCCACTCTATTTCGGTAGTTCTTTGTACTTTTCTTTTGTTTTTGGATTTACTCAAGCGCCATCTGCGCCATCACTACCTATTTTAGTAGCGAAGAAGTAGAGGGAGGGATGTAGTCATCACGCCCAACTCTTGGGCTACTCTTTTACCAACATACAATAGGATTAACCGTAACATTATAATGCTCCCTCGCCTGAAAGGGCAACGATGTTTAGTAAGTCAAAAACTGTTAACTCGCGACCTGCAGATTGCAATTCGAGCATCGTGACCACATGGCCAGCCATGCCAAATCTCTGAATATACCAGATTATGTCTTGATATACCTTCTTTTTAATGGAATCCAGTACATGTCTGATGTGAAGGATGGTGGTTGTACTCAGAGTCTTCTGTAAAATTCTTTCAAAGTCAGAATGTTCCATCAGCATACCGAAGATTGTTCTTCCGTAAAACCTTAAAAAGAAACAAAACAACGAAAAGAAGCAAAATGATTGGTCACGATCCAAAGGGAAAGCAAAATACTTTTATCTGCATTTAGCTTAACAACATAAACGATAGCTTATCGTGAATGATTTGTAACTTAATCTTGTAACCTTCGGATTCACACGCTAACCAATAAGACGCACCCGAATTGATTAATTCATGTTTGAAGGTTAGTCAACCAGATGCTATTGACAAACAGGGAGTTAAAAATTTGTAAGTTTGGAAAGATTTCTATAAATGCTTGTCACGATGTAACTATTTTTGAATAGTTGTATTTAGTCATGCGCTAAAAACAACCCGGAGCCACATTTTATAGTAAAATGTACGTTAGTTTATAATTATGATTTCCAGTTTTTTTGTGTGTATTTCTACATTTATAACAAACAACAGCATAACAAAGATACTAAAGGGAATAGAAACGTGTCTTGATATACCTAGCTAGCGGTGACCTATCTATTACAAACTGGGCAGTGGCCGGTATGACCTTTTCAGCCACGTCTTTACAGTCTCCCAGACATCTCGATGGTCCCAGTTTCACCACTGTCATTGACAGGAATTCTGCAGTTGCTCCCCGAACGGTGGCGTTTCTGTGGCTACATAAACGAAGTGAAATTAATTTTATCTTTGTTGTTTTAAGTCGCTAAAAATAAGCAATAGTCACTTCAACAGAGAAACAATGGTGATTTACCTGTTTCTAACTTTCATATATAGATATATGTTTGGTTAATACAAAAGAATACACACAACTTTTGCCACCTTAGTTATGAATACCAAGATAAAACGAATTTGTTTGCAGCTACAAAGCCACATAGTGAGCTGTCAATGCTATGAATATAAAGGGTATCGAAACTAGGTACTTGGAACTATAAGCTCAGAGATATACTGCTTTATCACTGCACTAAAATAGTTTCAAATCTAAAAATAAAATAGAAAACACTTAAGGAGTAATGACATCACAAAAAAGAGGAACAATGGAAAAAATACTGCGCAGAGGAAGGGAAGAAAAATTAGAACAAATTTATAATAAATAAATAAAGTGTCTTCCATTACAATGTTTGATTGTCATTCTTAAGTAAGTGCTTCGCTGGTACAGTGGTAAGTCTACGGAGTTACATCGCTAAAATCAGGGACTTGATTCCCCTCTATGGACTCAACAGATAACCTGATGTGGCTTTGCTATAAGAAAACACACACACACTCACTATTAGGTAAACAGCAGACGACCTGATGTGGCTTTGTTAAAAGAAAACACACACACTCTCTCAGGTAAACAACAGATAACCGGATGTTGGTTTACTATAAGAAACCACACTCATAAACACTTGTAAGTAAAAAACAAAAATGTTTAAAATTTTTTGTTATTGATTATATTCTATCTTTCCAGAAATAAATGTTTGTCTGGAATTAAGCACGAAACTACACCACGGGTATCAAAACCCAGATTCTAGCATTATGTTTGTATACATACCGTGTATCACTGGATGGGGTGTATGGTAAAATAATTATGACTAAACATCAGTCGATATTGGAAGGAGGATTTAATAATGCACAGGCCCCGGCATGGCCAGGTGGATTAAGGCGTGCGACTCGTAATCTGAGGGTTGCGGGTTCGAATCCCCGTCGCATCAAACATGCTCGCCCTTTCAGCCGTGGGGCGTTATAATGTGACGGTCAATCCCACTATTCCTTGGTAAAAGAGTAGCCCAAGAGTTGGCGATGAGTGGTGAAGATTAGCTGCCTTCCCTCTAATCTTACACTGCTAAATCAGGGAGCTAGCACAGATGGCTCTTGAGTAGCTTTGCGTGAAATTCAAAACAAACAGTCAGTTGAATCTTTTTTATTAAATTTAATTTCGTATCAATAAATAAGTCCGATAAATCGTTTCAATGTAAAATGCTCCCCAGTAGCACAGCGGTATGTCTGATGACTTACACCGCTACAATTTGGGGTTCGATACCTGTGGTGTGTAGAGTACAGATAGTCTGTTGTACATCTTTGAGCTTAATTCTAGACAAACAAAGTAAACATAGACCAACCTGGCTCCACCATCCACAATGGCCAGAGCTGCTTTCTGTGGTGACACTCCATCCACCAAATGCTTCAACGTTTTCCACACGTCTTCTCGAATAAAACCAACACTTTCTCCTGATTTGTGGAGAAGCGTTTTAGTGATAAGATCTAAGTCCTAGCATGAACAAAACAAAACAAAACAAAAAAATGGATGAGGTCGCTACAAATTGGATTATAAATTTATTTAAATTTAAGCCTAAGTTTTAAATCAGCATTTTCTCCACAGAATCGTATTCGTGGATAAAGTTATTATGTTTTTCGGTTCTATCGAATATTTTATCACAGCTGTTGTCTGAAACAAAACAGCAATTAAACGTTTGTTATTCTGATAATATTTATAAATTAATTGTTACGTGAACGTGCCGCCAGAGGGTGTTTATACAAGAACAATCACATATATTTGCTTATGACATTAACAGCCGATCTTACGGATGTGACAATTAAAAGTGTTGAAAAAGCAGATTTATTATACTTTTTTGAAAAACACTCCTGGCAAAAAAAAATAACAACAATTATTGGCAATTTTGTTTGAAATACAGATAACGAGAAGTAAATATTCAATTTCCTTTTCGCCCACTTCAAATGTATAACTAAGAGGGAAATTAGGAAGAAGCGATGGAAAATGTACTCTCATAAATATATTTTTAATTCATTACCATATCATATCATAACACTAAAAATCTGGTTTCGATAACTCGCGGTAAGCAGAGCATTGACAACCCAATGTGTAGCTTTGTACTTGTCAACCAATAAACGAATATCAAATATATGTTCAGTTCCAATTAAAGGAATAAGATTTATATGAAAACTGACTTGTTATATATAATGGTGGATAAGTATACATATATATATTCACTGTTGTTTTTACACGTGAAGGGGATAGGCCTACCTGTTAAGAGTGCTTAGTGTTTTATAATGTGTTTGCTTTTTAAGGAGAGTTTCCAAAGTCTTCTTGTCCTATGTGTTTATTCCTACACCAAACTTTCCGGGCATACCTATTCCTGTTGGAACAGACCACTAATGGCACAGACGCTAGAAACCGGGTTTCGATGCCCGCGGTGGGGGGGGGGGGCACATATAGCTTAATTCAAAACAAGAACGGCCTGTTGGAACAAACTCACGAAACTCTCTTAATGATTATTATACACAGTGCTGATGGAACAAACTCACGAAACTCTCTTAATGATTATTATACACAGTGCTGATGGAACAAACTCACGAAACTCTCTTAATGATTATTATACACAGTGCTGATGGAACAAACTCACGAAACTCTCTTAATGATTATTATACACAGTGCTGATGGAACAAACTCACGAAACTCTCTTAATGATTATTATACACAGTGCTGATGGAACAAACTCACGAAACTCTCTTAATGATTATTATACACAGTGCTGATGGAACAAACTCACGAAACTCTCTTAATGATTATTATACACAGTGCTGATGGAACAAACTCACGAAACTCTCTTAATGATTATTATACACAGTGCTGATGGAACAAACTCACGAAACTCTCTTGATTATTATACACAGTGCTGATGGAACAAACTCACGAAACTCTCTTAATGATTATTATACACAGTGCTGTTGGAACAAACTCACGAAACTCTCTTAATGATTATTATACACAGTGCTGATGGAACAAACTCACGAAACTCTCTTAATGATTATTATACACAGTGCTGATGGAACAAACTCACGAAACTCTCTTGATGATTATTATACACAGTGCTGATGGAACAAACTCACGAAACTCTCTTAATGATTATTATACACAGTGCTGATGGAACAAACTCACGAAACTCTCTTAATGATTATTATACACAGTGCTGATGGAACAAACTCACGAAACTCTCTTAATGATTATTATACACAGTGCTGATGGAACAAACTCACGAAACTCTCTTAATGATTATTATACACAGTGCTGATGGAACAAACTCACGAAACTCTCTTAATGATTATTATACACAGTGCTGATGGAACAAACTCACGAAACTCTCTTAATGATTATTATACACAGTGCTGATGGAACAAACTCACGAAACTCTCTTAATGATTATTATACACAGTGCTGATGGAACAAACTCACGAAACTCTCTTAATGATTATTATACACAGTGCTGATGGAACAAACTCACGAAACTCTCTTAATGATTATTATACACAGTGCTGATGGAACAAACTCACGAAACTCTCTTAATGATTATTATACACAGTGCTGATGGAACAAACTCACGAAACTCTCTTAATGATTATTATACACAGTGCTGATGGAACAAACTCACGAAACTCTCTTAATGATTATTATACACAGTGCTGATATATTTATAGTTCAGATATTCATACAGTAGCAAAGCGGTGTGTCTGCTAACTCACTCACACCGCTAAAAGTCAGGTTTCGATACCTGTTGTGTAGCTTTGTGCTTAATTCTAAACTAACAAAGAAATCAGTAAGCTTGTTTAACAAGACGTTGTTATTGTTAAATTGTGTTGTAATATTTAGTGACGAAGCATAAATACTCTTACGGGATGGTGTATTACAAGGGTAAGCGTGTCGGACTTCAGAGCTGGGGATCCATGGTTCGCATCCCGTTGTGTCAGAAAATATCGCGCTCCATATTTTGAGTCGTAGGTGCGTTATAAAAGCGACAATCAGATCCCATTTTCCGTTCTTACAACAGTAGCCCAAGAGTTTGAAATGAGTGATGTTGACTAAATCACCTCCGTCTGGCACTTCAGAATCACAGACGGTTAGCCTTAGTGTGGTTTTACGTGAATACTAACATCTCAGCCCTCCACTTGTGGCACAGCGGTACATCTGCAGACTTAAAACGCTAGAAACCGGTTTTCGATACCCGTGCTGGGTAAAGCACAGATTGTGTTGCTTGTATGCAAACAAATAAAAACTAACAAATCAAATGTCACCGGCTTTATAAGGGTTTCTGGTAACAAGAGTACTAAAGGCGTTACAACTACGTTTAATTTGTTGTAAGCTTCTTCCATGTAATTATTAGGATTATTATAAGGCTTTGTATGACTGGCACATCTCCCACTGAAAATACAGCTTCTCACAATTAGAGAATACTGTTCTCTGAATCTCAAAATTTGACTTAGAAAACTTAACATACGAAAATAACGTTTAGTCGTTCAGTAATTCAAGAAGACGTAATAAAACATTCGGGAGAGATGTTTTTGTTTTTCTGTCATAAAAACACCAGGCGTTGTAGTTTGCATTTTTAAACGTGGAGTCTCTCGGTGTTCTTAAAACATGGACATTTCTAGGTCATTAAAAAACTCACCAAATTATCACGAGTGGAAAACATAAGATGATGAATAAAAGAGACTTACTGCCTCCATACGACGTTGAAATTTCTGAAAAAGTATTCCAAACGTGTTGATTGCTGCACGGGAAACACTGGATCGCAGATTACGTATTTCCGGTAGTAGAACCAACACGACAGAATGAAGTTCTGGTTGCAACAGTTTGGGCTGATAAACAGCTAATCTGTTGAATTCATTCATAGCATGTATCTTCTGTAACCTGTTAATAAAATTGTAACACGTTAATAAGAGAAGTGGTCCAAAATCATTAATACCTTCCTTCTGTTATATTTGTTAATAGAGTAGTAGTAATACAAAATCATTAATACCTTTCTTATGTTATATTTGTTAATAGAGTAGCAATAGAAAATCATTAATACCTTCCCTTTTTATGTATTTGTTAATAAAGTAATATTAGTACAAAATCATTAATGTTCTCAGCAGGTGCCGTGGGCATTGTGTCTGATGCTACTTCAAATTCCTCACGAGGAGTTATTGTTCAAAGGGAAACATCTCTGAGTCAGAGATCCTCGCTGAGTTTTTCTTCTAACATGTTTCTCCATTGTAACGTTTCTCTACTCGTAAAGATAGAATTATGTTACCTACCAATGTTTGCAATTCCATGTCCACCTGTCTCTGTCAATGCAGGTTATCTTCATTGTATCACCATAATCCTCTCTGATGTTTCAGAGTTCTGGTATGATCACTTGAAGTTATCTTGTCGTGGTTTTTTAATGTGTGCTTGTTGTTGTAGTAAAGAGTATGACGCCTACAAGTGTCAGTTGCACCCTCATTGCGTTAACTGTAATGGTTCCCTTCCCTCTAACTTTTGTTCTTGTCCTAAGTTGGTGGAGAAGAAAGAGATATAGTGCTTGAAAACTGTTAGCAACATTTCGTACCCTGAGAATCAGTAGTCAGCTGTCCCTTGCTGCACCATATGTTGTTGCACTATGCTCCACTGCTATAGTGGGTATACAGACGTACCTTTCTCTAACCCCATCACAGCTTCTCACACCATGTGAATTACGTTTTACGTTCTTTGAATATAATAATTGACAAGTCATCGTCTATTCCTGTCTCTACTGTTGCTTCCAGTGACGGCCCAGATCCATCTTCTTTGGACCATATTTCTGGTGACTGCTCGGGCCAACTTTATTCGGCCACGAGGTGTAGAACAGTTATTCGTTCACACTCACAGTCACTAGAATATACTTGAGCTAACAGAGATCTACTCACTCAACTCAGGGCATAATACATGATACATCCAGTAAAGAAAACGGCGTGCTTATAAAGAAAAGAAATTCCCTGTTCATTTCTTCTCCACCTAAATAAAGATGGCAACTTTGCTTTTCAGTGGAACTGACGACAATTGATTTCGTTCTAATTTAGATTACATCATTACTTTGATTGAATCTCATTGGTTCATTCCTATCATCTAACGTGCCTCTCCATATAGAAAACGTTCCTGAAACCTGCTGATTCTGTCATCTTTTAGTAGCTTTCCTTGTACAAGTTGTGTGATGGATGAGTTTACGATGGGATGGCACCGCAGGTCGACTCGCATGTGTCCATCTTCTGTGCCCCTCGAAACACACTTGAAGGCTGTAGCCATCTGAATCTTCTTGGGTCATACCATTACTTTTTGTTCTATTTACCTGTTTCTCAGGGAAACTTATGATCAGTAAAACCTTCATACTCTCTTACAACAGTTCTTATCCCCCTTTTTCATCTTGGCAGACTTTAATGGAATTATTCCCTCTGGGATAGTACTGATATAGATGGAACGGGTCATTCTGTGCAGCATATGCTCACAGTTCGCGACCTGTGTTTCTTCAGTACAGGTTCGTTTACATCAGTTCATGAACCTAGTCAATCTTTAACAAGTATTTACCTGTCTGTCTGTCACTATTCATTTTTCTATTTTGCTGTAGTTATGAGGGAGATGTGGTCGATGTCACTCGACCTAGTGCTATGATGGAAGGTGGACCAGGCCAACCGCCTCATTTTCACCTCTCTCTCGAAAGTCGATCTTGCTGTCGTTAATCTACCATCTATTAACGAGTGTGTGGAACCATTAATTGATTGCGTCCTTCAACCAGCCGCTCATTCTATACTTGAAACTTCGACACATTTTCATAGGTATCCTCGTCCATGTGGTTTCCAGCAGGCACGGAAGGTTCAGAAACGGGCATGGCATATCTTTAACAGGTGTTTCACTCTTTCTAGCTTCACTGATTTCTAGTAGGCCTGCTACCATGTTTGGCAGGTCAGACTTCACAGCCAAAAGGAATACTGGATTAAGTTTAGAAGTAGCATTTCTTATACCATTAGTTTCAAAGTAGTATAGGACAAGATTTGGAAGATTAATGGGTGGTATGTTTCCTATCCCCTCTTCATCTTGCTCTACAATGGTTAGGAAGCTGCTAATGTACAAATCATTACCAATACTTTCATTGAGAACTTTGCTTATCTCTCCAACACTTCTGCCTTTCCTGCTGCTTTCATGACCATCAAGTCTTGAGCAGAGCAATCACCTCTTTCCTTTCAGGTTGATCGTCTCTACGACTAGAATTGCACCTTTACACTGGTGGAACTCCAGCTCATTCTTCATCAATCAGATGTACATTCACATCTTGTGTCGATCGTCAAACATAAGATTTATTGATAGGCAACTTCAGACTTTCCTCAATCACTTGTTAAATTGGCTTGCAACAAATGATCTTACCTTTCCTTTCTTCAAAATCATTTGTGTGCACTTTTGTACACTAAGTTCCACTTTCTTTGCTTCTAAGCTTTGAACCTTACTACAATATCCCACTTGAGGTTATGTTTTCCTTACTCAGTGTTATGCTCTTTTGGAATATTTTGCCTGCCATTCTTTCTTGTAGTCTTCGTATTCAGACACAGCTGGCTGAATTGGGTTTGCCATTGGATAACGTTGCTGTCTCCACTGATTAGACTATCCTACATGACTTATTGCAATCCTCATCTGCAACCTTTCTTTGAACCATTTGAGGAAGGTGAATACCCCAATTGGAAGTACTGTCTCCTCTTTGCTTAACATCTTTTAAACCATTCTTCGGTTCCTGTTTATACGGACAGTACGAAATCAGGTGACTCTACGGGCTCTGCCATAATTTGTTATGGCTTGGTGGTTGTTCAGTTTATGTGTTCAATGCTGAGCTGTATGCCATTTCTTTTCAACATCAACGAGAACGTGAAGTAATTCTAGGGTCAATAGAGAGCTAAGAGTCGGTGTGAATAGTTCATTTGGTGCTCTGCATAGCTTCTACGGGATTCAGGTCAGCATTGAACACAAACTGTAGAGATAGACGAGAAAATAAATAAAATGGTCCAGATGGAATTCGTTGAAACAAGCTTACTGGTGCTGCTATTAAGACTTTGTTCTGGCACTTTCACAGACGTTTCTATTCCACATATGGACAAATGTCCTATATTCCAGGCTCTAATTCGTGCCAGTTGACAGTTGACCTCACAGCGAGCAACGTAATAACTAGCTTTTCCAGATTCAACCTTCTGTTGCTCTTTAGAAATTCTTCTTTCCTTAAGGATCGGAAGGAGTAAGGAGGTAGTTGTCCAGGCTAGGAATCACATTGGTAAAAAACGTTTAACTAATTGTCTTCTTCTATCTGTGACTAATACACCAATGTGTAGCATTTGTGACACTCAAGGCAAACAACCTACGTATAACTGTCGTGCCGTCGTTACAACCGTGACAGAGGGTACCAGTTTAGACTCGTCTTTTCTGTGGGTTTACCCCTGACGTTGGACATTGTCATTGGGATGGTTAAATTTTCCAACTCAACTGTGTTTTAAACTTTTTACGAGTCGTTGGATTTTTGTACTTTGATTTGAGTGTTTTATCTGGGTTTTGGACGGACATTGTTTCGTTTTTATCTCGATTTATTTTTACATTTTATTCAAATTTACTTTAATGTTTTTACCGGTTGTTTGGTGTATATGGTTTAGTTACTTCGCGCCAAAAAAAGAGACAAACAACTGACCAAACTATCATTAAAACACTTTGTAACTTCAGTGACTCGACGAAAGAAGCTCCATTTACTCACGAAAAGAAATATTTGTTACTTTTTTCCTTCTTCTCAAATCAACTGTTAAGCACATACGAAGACTGGCGATTTATGTTGATATCGGTATGAAATTTTAGGAATAAAAAAGTATGATTTTCCTGTAATATATTCTTAAAACTTTGATTTGTATTTTCTTCGTTCAGAAGACACATAGAGTCGCAGAAACCCGTTTGGCTATTATATACACAGATAATTCTGTTAGTTAAGTAGGGCCCATGAGTGATCTATTATATACCATATCAGGTTGTGGATTCGACACCACTTGAGACTTCCTTATAAGAGTTACAGGTAGGTATTTGGTTATGATTATCAACTCGGTACACAGCTCAAAATTAGTTACCGCTAAGCCTAAATAACAGGATATCTTAGCTTGTTATTTAGTCCATTGTGTGTGTAGAGTGTCGTTCAGGTGAACAAAGAGTTAAGCAGTATAGATAGCAAAGTGTGTACGCCTTCTTTTCTTACTTATGGTGTACATTTATGAAATGGATTAAATATGAAAAAAAAACACTCCAGATTACACCACATGATTTTGTTGTTTTAAGAAATGTGTCATTTGCAGAATTTCAAGTGAAACTACGTTTATTGCATGTAACAATATCTAAAAAGAATATAATGAAAAATCTAGCTAAGAAAATATAAAATATATGTTGTCCTCTAATGGGCAATCTAATACAATATTTACACCAATGACTGTCACTGTTTCATTGTGAAATGTTATAATTGTTATACACTCAGTCGTGCTCCCTCCCCCAGTAAGTCAGCTAGTTTACAACATTATGAGGTATTGCTCATACAGCGCCCTTTTGTAGCTTTGCCCTTAAAAAAAACAACTACGATATTAATGCTCATTTACAACTGTATGATTATGTCAATGAAGTGATGACTTAATGTTTGGATTATAACAAGAGGTTCTTGTGGAAGTTAGGACTCGTTCCTTAATTTGACATACAAGCTAGCACATATCGTCAGAAAGACTCGTGGTAAATTGCTTGACACAAGCTAGGCAAGTGATTTATATCTGTGACAAAAGTAAGTCATTCAAATGATCAAATTTTAGCTAAAAACGTCTCTGTTATTATTGTTATAATTATATATAATAGTTTAAGTGGACAATAAATTGTCGCAGCCATTTGGTTAATTTTTATTGGATGATTAATCACGCATAACATATCTTATTGATTTGCCTTACCAGTCCTCGCTGGTAATCGTCTTCAATGCATTCGCAAGGGAATTAGATGAATTGGAGGAAACACCAGAATTTCCAGTACTTCCTCTTTCACTAATGCTGGCAGAAGGAAGGTAACTCGCTTTCTTTGTCTTGTTTGACAAACTCTGAGAAGATGACACTCTTTCTGGACTGTCATGGGTAAAGAGGTGAATTTAAAATCATCATATCTACTGTTTCAATTATACTACAGATATAGGTAAATTATTTTATTTTTCAAAGTCCTTTAGTAAAGGTCAGTGTTACATCCATATTATTACTATTTTATTCTGAAACAGGTAACATTAGAAACTTGTTTTACACACGTATGCTCATTAAATATGACGTAGTATCTACAGTAATAACAAAACGAATAAACAATTAGGAAACATTTGGACCTTCAAGGCTCTCCTTACACACACACCTTTTGTAAAATTAAAACCCAACCATTACGTTTTAGGAAACCAATAATTACTTTCTGTAACACCTGTAAAGTGCTGGTCTTCATCATTACTAATGGTAACTTATCTTAGAGGTTAATCAATCTGTAAGAAAAATTAATTTATCTTAAATGGAGTCCATCCTGTCTTCTTCAAATTGTGATTTCTCTTCCTATTATCTTTAGGATATACAACAAAGATATCACGGGTCTTTATTTTATCAATGTAGTAAATTTCAATAAAATCACTTCTTATGAGTTAGTTTCTCAATAAAAAGAAGTTACAAGACCTTAACTTGTCCCTCTAAGATGATTCTTCCATCCGTGAAATACTTAACCCTACTCGAAAATCCTTTCCAATAGACAAAACATCTTCTTAGATAAAGAGATAAAACTTGAAAATTAGTAATTAATTCCTCAGACACGTGTTTAAACCAGGTTCTACTTTTGCATATTTGGTAATTATTTAAACATGTGTTGATTAATACAATGTTATGAATACTCACACTTTATCATAAAATTAAAACATGCTAAACCCACTCATTACTTTTCTTGGTTTATAATTTACAGATATTGGCTCAATCTGTCAAATAAGCTATTAACGTGAAAGACAATATGGTCTAGAAAAGTATTACTCATACTTAGAATACACTTACGGATGTTTCTTTCGTAGTCGAGTTGTCGACGTTGAACTCGGTGACAAGGTAATGTCAGAAGATGCTGAAAATAAACAGGTTTAAACAGAAGCAAACATGTTAAAAATTTCAGGTAGAGATAAAACTGGCTGTAATAAGCAAATCCTGTTTTCAGGGTTGTGACTAGAAAAGGAACTATTCGAAATGCAATAGAAATGAAAACTGACCAGCAATAACATGGTGAAACTTAATTAGAATAGAAGACATATTACATCACGCCAATAGAAAACATGCTACAACACGCCAATAGAAAACATGCTACATCACGCTAATAGAAAATATATTACATCACGCTGATAGAAAATATATTACATCACACCATTTCGAGAGATGAATGTGTGTTGTTTTTACGTGTGTGATACGACTTAAAAAGTACTGCCTTTGTACCGATCGTACAACTTTCCAGTCTATAAATAAACAAACGACTTGTATTTTACAGAAACAAAATCAAGTCTTAATTTATTTATCTTGTATGTTGCAAGTGTTATAAGCTCCCATTAAGATAGTCGGATTACGAAAATGTAGAAAGCGTGAACGTGCATTCTATTAAGTTTCATCACCGAATTGAGTATGACCTTAGTATAACCAGTTCAAGATCCTGTGACCTTAGTATGACCAGTTCGAGATCCTGATCATTTAGTAGTTGCCACTGTAGTTTTTGTTTTAACTGAATAAACTTTATAAACTATATGGAAAAGTGAAGTTTTTCTATGAAAACTAAGTATTTTTGGTTCACTGAGATGACTAAAACTCATCACAAAGTTTTGGAGTTAAGAGTACATTAGGTGGACAATATAATAAAACTGGTTACGGATACGTCTGGTGTGTGAGTCTTAATATGGAATTTAATCACTGTAAGTTCAATGTTCATTAATACTTCAGTATGAAAGAAGTGCCTTACAGCTGCTTATTCAAAGGTCAGGTGACTGGTCAACTTATTACTGGTAGACCAGTTGAGAATAAGACGGAAATTTTCATACATAATTGGGCAGAAAGACACCTTTTGTATAGAACTGAAAGATAATAAAAATATCCCAAAAGGATAATAAAATATCATAATATTTATTTTCAAACTATGTATCGAAGTCACACATTTAACAAGAGTTAAAAAGTACTGAATGTCAGAGAAACACTATTCCCCCAAAAGAGACAATCTAAATATTCAGCCTATAGATCAACGTTGAATGACAGAGAACCACCACTCAAAAAGACAATCTAAATACTCAGCCTATGGATCAACGTTGAATGACAGAGAACCACCACCCAAAAAGACAATCTAAATACTCAGCCTATGGATCAACGTTGAATGACAGAGAACCACCACTCAAAAAGACAATCTAAATACTCAGCCTATGGATCAACGTTGAATGACAGAGAACCACCACTCAAAAAGACAATCTAAATACTCAGCCTATGGATCAACGTTGAATGACAGAGAACCACCACTCAAAAAGACAATCTAAATACTCAGCTTATGGCATCAATAACACAACGCTGTCGTGTCAACGTTAATGACGTTGATACTTGTCTGTGTATAAAGCAGGTTGACCCAAACTCTGATGTCTCATAGGATGTTTACAAGATTGTGCTAGTCTCTTTGATAACGTGCCGTTAGTATTATCAGCAAATGTCAGCAGGTTGACCTCAATTATACTGTGTAATTGGATGTCTACGTCAGCCTCTTTGATTATCCAAGGAAGAATTATCACGTCCAATATCCAAGAAGCCGAAGTGGCAGCGACGTTTTACAATATTCAGTTACAGAGTGAGTGTCTAGAGATTTTAGGTAATGCTGCTGGCAAACCTGGTGACTTTTATTGTAAATGAAAATTAAGATAACAAGTGTTGTGAAACTGTGAAGACAATTTGAAAACAAATATATTTAGAATTTTCCGTTCCATCCAACCTGGGGTACGATTTCGGTTCAGTCATCGTGAGAAGTAATTGACCCTATCAAGACAGGTCTAACGTGTATTTTTATGGTCATGGGTCATAGGGAATGTCACGTTTCTAAACTTACATTCGAAATTTGTTTGAACTACTATTTTATAAGTAAATGTCAATAAGTTTGGTATTAAATTGTAGATTAATTTTAAATTCACATTTTTAATTATTACCCAACTACTGTCGCAGTCGACTTTAAACAAGCTGTCATTCAGGCCATCAGCACTGTATGTGAACCAGAGACTCACAAACGAGAATGGTTCCACCACCTGAACCAAAAAAATTGGAAAAATATTCAAGATTTTAACCTTACCAACACCTACCGAGATGACAACATCAGCATTTTTGTGGATGAACTTGTCCTATCATCTGTAGATGATATTTTTTACAGTTTACGTTACATACGGGATACTTGCCCACCTGATACCTTGAGACAATTTGGGCTACTTAAACAACACCTATGCCAATGGCACATATTTTCCACGATGTAGACGTAACCTGAACTGGGTAACCCAGTAATCAGCCAGTTTTCCATGTTCCTCCCAGAATTGTGGAATGTTCACGAGGCCCACTTAATGACCAACAACCAATGTGTTGGGTGGAAATGCAGATTTTTTTACTTAATAGAACATCAGCATCCATCCATATGGAAGTGCATCAATAATACACAGCAAGAAGGAGCTACCGTTGCTGAGCTGCTAACAAGATATGACATTGGACTGCCTCCCAAGAAGATGAGGAATAGGATATACGTGGAACTTCAACAATGGTTGAAAAACCAGAACATTGACCATTTTTTTTTCGTAGTACAGGACACAAAATTCGCTTCTGGGCATAATTTACATTTAAATATGTGCATTTTTTCCCCCTAGTTTCTTCATGTGCCTTTTGTACTGTCCCATTTTAATCTAAGATCGCTCAGCTCTCTACAGGAACAACAGTTGAATGAGGAGGAAAATTTATAAAGAACTTTTTTATTTCTTCACGAGATTGCGCTCATGAAGAATTTTCGTTCACCAAGACTAAATTCCAAGATAAAGAGGAATTGGCTGGAAAATTCGTTCAACTGTAAGAAAGTGGACATAACCGTGTAACTAACCTAAAATTGTAATCCAGGTTGCATCAAGTTAATAGGACATAAGTGCGTCCGAATGAGCCAGTGAGTTTTTCTCACTTATTCTAAGCTGATGCTGTATTGGTGCAGCACAGTTAGCCAATATTTGGTGTGCCACTTTTATTGGCCACCTTTTATAAGTATCAGGTCATCCCTTAAGCAATGTCCGATTTTAGATTCAGAAAAAGAGAAAGGATTTCAAACGCTTTTAATGTTATTTAATCAATAATGAATGTTCCATTATTATTATTTACTTCCTGCCAATGATTCACAAGCTTCTGAATGCCACTTCTATAAAATTATTGAGGTTTGGAGGAAAGGAATATAGAGAGGGTAGTTTTAACGTCTTCATGTGTTCCAAGCTCTTTTCCATTAAGATAGTTCAGCAAACTTCGGAATAGACAATAAACAGATGGGGCAAAGTATGGAGAATAAGGACGATGTAGAAGTTTTCTCAGCCTATCTCTTCAATGTTTGGAGATATAATCATTGCTGTATGGGGCCATGCATTATTCTGGTGTAACACAACACCTTTATGATTGATCAAAGCAGACCTCTTTTCTTTCAATGAAACATTCGAGCGCTCTAACTGTTGACAATAGAAGCCTGATGTAATCGTTACATTGAGTGGTAGCAACTTAAAATGGATCCCACCAACAATATCCCACCAAATGCTTAACAAGACTTTTCTAGGATGGAGGTCCATTTTGGATGTGCTTTAGTCAGTTTAACTGCGCTGAGCCTTTTTTGCGGCTCTTAACATTTTTATAAAATATTCATATTTTATATCTCCAGTCACTAACCTGTCCAAAAAAGGTGAATTAAATTTACAAGAGTACAAAAAGTGCAAATGTCCACTTTTGCTCTAAGGTTGGCTTCTGTCAAATCATAGGGACCAATTTTCCAAGTTTTGACACCTTTCCAAACTGTTGCAGATAATGGTAAAGTGTTGAATAGATTGATCGAAGCTTCTGTGCTAGTTCTTCAACTATTACAGCACAATCTTCATCAAGCGCAGCCAGAAGCAAGACGTCATTAAACTCAATAGTACGACCTGAACATGACGCATTACTTAAGCTATAGCCACCTGAGCTGAGCTTCTAAAACCATCTTCGACATTTTCTTTCATTGAGAGACTTCGCACCATAAACACCTTGAATGTTTCGTGTAGTTTCTGCTGCACTATTGCCTTTTTTGATCTCATAAAGCATTCAATGCCTAATTTGCTCCTCAGACACATCCATCTTCATAAGGGTTTATTTGATTTATGATCTGAAAAAGTTGGGTTAGTTTCTTTTATTTGTCTGAACATTTTTATACAGCCCAACTATACATTTTAGTCATTATAGCTTTCTACAAAGACAGGAATGATGATGCACTTTCTGTATTGAATTTTCGGACATTACTTATGGGATGACTTGATATATAAATTGGAACATTTCAACAAGCGCTCTCTAATATTATGGGTCTAACATGGCTGGGTGGTTGAGGCGTTTGGATCGTAATCCGAGGGGCTCCGGTTAGAATCCCCGTCACGCCAAGCATGCTCGCCTTTTCAGCTGTGGGGCGTTATAACGTGACTATCAATCCCACTATTCGTTCGTAAAAGAGTAGACGATGGGTGTTGGTGATTAGCTGCCTTTCTTCTAGTCTCACACTGCTAAATTAGGGACGGCGAGAGCAGAGAACCGTCGTGTAGTTTTGAGCAAAATTCAAAAACGAACTAATGTGGTGCGTTCCATAGCGGAACACAGCTGACTTTACAAACTTACAACATTAAAATAAAGAGTTCGATTCCCAGCAGTGAACAGAATGCATATAGTCCATTGTGTAGCTTTGCACTAAGAATGCAACAACATATCTATTCTTGTACATGAATGCCTCTCACATGAGATTACGTAATGCACTTGGATACATCTAAATAAATATCCTACACATAAAAATTCGTATTTCTTCTGGCAACACCATGAAGAGTAAAGTCTAGTGTTTCTATTCTGTTGTCTTAGTACTATAAGTACCGATATTCCATATAAACCACTTTACGACCAAATTTTAAAATAAGTCTCAATCATACCAACTAGTTATTGATTTGTAGTTGTTTTTTTGCAACTTGTTCTTCAAGGCAGGTTTGTGGGATTTAGTTGTCACTTTTATAATGTATACCTATGTCATGCAGGTTGTGAGATATTTTCTTTATAAGAACCAAGCATATACAAATAGTACATATATACAACAGAATGCTAAACTTACTTAAACTTTAAAAGTTGTTAGTATGTTTTAAAAAGAAAGGCGTGTTGTATCTTAATAACAAAGTATGTGAAACACGTTAAAATTTTGTAACTTTCAAGAAACGTAAAAGAAATCTTGGAAAGGAATATTTTCAATGCATCGAATACTTTCCCCTGGAAAAAAAATTCAACTTACCTTCAAATGATAATAAATTATCCGAATTTGAATAACCATTCGTTCTACTTTTACTTTCATCATCTGATTTTCTGTTTTCGCTCTGAGTTCTTCTGAAAACAGAACTATCACCATCTTGTTCTCTCCTCTTTGAAAGCTCTTTTTCTTGACGACATTTCCCCCTCTCATCTTCTTGTTTTATCTTCAAGTGTCGTATCTGTCTATCACTTTCTTTTACTTGTCGCTTCTCTTCTGACTCTTTATAAACTTGTTGTTGTTCAAACTGATTGTTTCGTGTGACACTTGATGTAGGTTTAATTAGGTCATCGTCGTTTTCACTCTATTCGTAGCATGCAGAGGACAATAAATTAGTTTATGTTAGAGTACATTTAAATAATAGTAACTGCATACACATTAATGAATATAAATAAGTCTTCGTACTTAACTCGTGAGAATCAAAACATATACGAGTAACAGTTGCGAAACTGAAATGAAATTGTATAATTGTTTGGCAGGCGGTGGAGTTTCAAATATACCACTCTAGTGATTACGTAGTTCTTTATACTTGAAGCAGGTGATTAAAAGATATATTGAATTCATTCTCAAAGCTTTTATTTTGCCATTTACTTCTGGTCCCTGGCTGCTCAACCGTAAGAATGAAGGGCTTATAATGTTAATATTCGATGTTCGAACTTTGCGGTGAGTACAGTACCCACCGTTTGTTCTTCGTGAAGCTTTCCTTTGCTTAATTGAAAACAAATGAAATTAAATAGTGATCCAGCATAGAAGTGTCCCACAGTATGATCCTGTATGGAAGTGTCCCACAGCATAATCCTGCATAGAAGTGTCCCACAGTATGATCCTGTATGAAAGTGTCCCACAGTATGATCCTGTATGAAAGTGTCCCACAGCATAATCCTGCATAGAAGTGTCCCACAGTATGATCCTGTATGGAAGTGTTCCACAGTATGATCCTGTATGAAAGTGTCCCACAGTATGATCCTGTATGAAAGTGTCCCACAATATGATCCTGCATCGAAGTATCCCACAGTATGATCCTGTATGGAAGTGTTCCACAGTATGATCCTGTATGAAAGTGTCCCACAGTATGATCCTGTATGAAAGTGTCCCACAGTATGATCCTGTATGAAAGTGTTCCACAGTATGATCCTGTATGAAAGTTCCCCACAGTATAAATTGCGTTGTTGTGATCTCAATTTGCTGCCATCTATCGTACCTAGTTACAACTATTGTATGTTTAATAATTTGAAAATATATTTATAGACATTTTCAAAGTTTCCTTTAAGTCCAGAAAACATGCATTTACAGCTCTAAACGGACGCGTTTTAAATATAATAATGTTGAATAACTTTTATTTGTTAATAATATACATTAACATATCAAATTAAATTGTCATTACTCATCTTTTTTTCATATTCATTTTTGGAAAACATTGTCGTAACCGTTTTGGCGCCATTTTGAATAGGTAGAAGTGAGAAAACCATAGTAACAACAGTTGAACAATGACAGATTACTAGGAATAACAGAAACAGAAGAAAACCAGTAAAAGATATTTTAATTGAATATGGAAAGCTACGGAAATAAACTCTTTGTTTATAATATTAAGGCGTTTGACCAGTAATACGAGGGTCGCGGGTTCGAATACCCATCACACTAAATATGCTCCTTTGAGTCGTTGAAACTTTATAATGTTATGGTTAACCCCACTATTCCTTGGTGACAGGCGAGGTGGTGATGATTAGCAGCCTTCCCTTTGGTCTTACACTGCTAAATTAGGGACGGCCAGCGCAGATACCTCTCGTGTAGCTTTGCGCGAAATTTAAAAACCAACTATAATATTAGGAGAAATTGTAGTTAAAACAAAGTTTAAATCTAAATGAAAATGATGGAATAGAAAAGGAGGTAAAAGTGTGTTTTTTAAGTTTAAATTAACTTGCACATTAATATATTTTAATCAATATACAAATATTATTAAATGTTCACTTTTAATTGTGTGAGTTTAGAAAATATGTGTTTATAGTCAAATTATTTATTTTTAGTTTCACAAAGATTCTTTGAGGTGTGACCTTTAAAGTCATAAAAATCAGTTAAAAGAATTATGGACTAGACTAGAGGGAAGTCAGCTAGTCATTACCGCCCACCTCCAACATTTGGACTACTTTTTTACCAAGGAATAGTGGGATTGACCATCACATTATATTGCTCCACCCTTATGGCTGAAAAGGCGAGCATGTTTGGTAGGATGGGATTTACGAACTCCTGACCCTTAGATTACAAATCGAGCACTCCAACCACTTGGCTTAAGAAGACAAGAGACAGAATAAGTAAAGTGTTGTTGTGTTTAAATATTTGTTTCTTAATTCAAAGGATATTTCAAAATTTCAATTATAAGACTTTTCATTAGAGCTTAGTTTTGTCTACTCATTTTAAGATATATTAGTTGTATCTAAATAATTAAATACTACAAGTTTTTGACTTTATTTACATTTCAAATCTAAGTTTTCGTTATTTTCAGCACAGTGCTGAAAAATAGTCGACAGATTTTTAAATTTATATTTTACAAATTAATTTTTTTTTAGTTTTCAACACACACATACGATACACACATATATATGCATAACTGGCGATGCTATTTTAAATGTTATTGAAACAAATATACACCATGGGTAACAAACAAGAGACCTCCAAAGCACATTATTTTTTGTAAGTCAATCCTCAGACTAATGGTGTACAGTGTTCCCTCGTGTATCGCGGTAGATGCGTTCCAAAAACCCCCGCGAAAGGAGATTTTCCGCGAAGTGGGATCGCCGATTTTTACGTATATATTTATGTGCATTTAGACTTTTAAAACCCTCCCTGTACAACTATTTAACTCTCCCATTACAATACTGTTCATTATTGCTGAAATAATAAGAACAATTATTAAGATATGAAGCCTTGAAATTAAAAATTACATATCTTCAGCAGGTGGTGTCTTTTCGGGGGACACCACTTCCAGTTGGTTCTGTTTCCATTTTTACGCTGTTATAAACTCAAATATATGTTTATATCTCAAAATATCTCTTTTTTTCTTTAAACTATTAATTATATTTATTTTTAATATTTTAGTGGTATTTAATGCTATATTTTAGATTTAATGTTTATTATTTTATATATATGTGGGGGTCGGCCGAGCCCGCGAAGTGGCGAGGAAACACTGTATTATTGTTAAAGAAGCTTTGTTTGTTTGTTTTTGTTGGTTTTTTTTTCGCAAAACTACACAGAGAGCTATCTTCGCATATCCGTCCTTACTTTTGAAAAGAAGGCAACTAGTCAAAAGTACCCACCTCCAACACTTAGAGTACTTTTATCTGACCGAAAAGATGGGTTCAGTTGTCACTCTTTATGCTCTCATGGCGATTATAGGGTATCAGGCGACCAATCATAATTCTTAAATTCATGGTTCGAGCATGCTAGCCCCTGGGCCACTGTATACTCCAATAAGGACTTGAATAAATACTTTTAAATGACGTTTCTATCTGCATATAAAAACTTTAGACTTTATAATGTGTTTAAAAGTCACCTTAAAACAACAGGACGATGTTAATATCATAATGTTTACAATCAAATGAGCTGCCCTTTAATTTGAGTTCAATTTACACATCATGATGTATTTAATCTAATGAACTACCCTTTAATTTGAGTTCAGTTTAAACATCATGATGTTCACAATTTAATGACCTGCCTCTTAATTTGAGTTCAGTTTACACGTCATGATGTTTACAATTTAATGAACTGCCCCTTAATTTGAGTTCAGTTTACATATCATGATGAATACATTTAATGAACAACCCCATAATTTGAGTTCATTTTACACACCATGATGTTTACAATTTAATGAGCTGCCCCTTAATTTGAGTTCAGTTTACACGTCATGATGTTTACAATTTAATGAACTGCCCCTTAATTTGAGTTCAGTTTACACATCATGATGTTTACAATTTAATGAACTGCCCCTTAATTTGAGTTCAGTTTACATATCATGATGAATACAATTTAATGAACTGCCCCTTAATTTCAGTTCATTTTAAACATCATGATGTTCACAATCTAATGAACTGCCCCTTAATTTGCGTTTCATTTCACGTTTTATTGCTACTTGTAGGACGTCTGTTTTCATTACATGTGATTTGTGTATATGTCCCAGTGACTAAAACAACAAGCTAGTGGGCTTAAACCACTAGAAATCAGGGGTCGATTACCAGAGATGGAGGACACGTCACAGATGGCGCATTATGTAGCTTTGAGCTGAAACAACTATAACAAAACCAAACCTCGGATGTCATGGGTTCGAAGTCATCTTCGTAATCATAAATAGGGGATGTTTTGGCATCTGTAGATTTATCTGCGGGCTCGAGTCCTTTGTCTTTGTGTTGAGTGTAGACGTTTTTCAGGTCAGGGGTCAGAGAGGGAGCGATGTTCCAAGCGTTCACTCTTCTTCGTAGTGGAGAGGGTTTGGTGACCAGTGATTTTGTGGAAGGCATTATTCCTGTAAAATAACTCGCAAGTAATCTATCTATCTTTGATTATTTAGTTATGTTGTAATCAATAGCAAAGTTCTTAAATTAAAAATAACTCACTACTGTGTGATGTGCGTAACTGATACAATTCAAGATTAGAGTAAAAAGTGAGGGAAGAAGCTATATTCATTTCAAATAAAGAGCTAAGAATTCCTCAGTGGATTGGAAAACATTATTGTCTAATGTAGAAATGTCAAAGCGTGCAAACATAATAAATATAACAACACTATTAAACAAGACATACACATTAATGTTTGTGTGATCCGATGTTATTAGAAACAAGTTTTTACACTTAGCTAAGTTTGGTTTGGTTTGTTTTAAATTTCGTGCAAAACTACACGAGGGCTATCTGCGCTAGCCGTCTCTAATTTTGCAGTGTAAGACTAGAAAGAAAGCAGTTAGTCATTACCACCCACCGACAACTCTGAGGCTACTCTCTTACCAACGAATAGTGAGATTAACCGTCACCCTATAACGCCCCCACGGCTGAAAGGGCAAGCATGTTTGGTATGACGGGGGTTCGAACCCACAACCCTCGGATTACGAGTCAAGCGAGAATTTTAAAACAAACCAACCCTCTGGTATTTTTTATTTTTGACTCGGTCAGTAAGGTTTGATGAGAGCCTCTTATTAGTTCCGGCCATTGGTATACTAAAACAATAAATAAATTTTCATTGCAAGGATTGTGTCACAAGATAGCAAGAAACAAGGGTAACTGGGTAACTTACCCCTGATGTTATGTCTTTGGTTTAATCTGTCCTCGTACTTGTATAAAGAATCAAGTTGTGTTAAGGAAACACATGCAGTTCTCTCTTTGAAAACTGTCACTTTTTAACAAACGAGGTTGAGGGATAAAATGCTGTTAAGTTTGAGAAATCCAACATTTCACCTCAAGTTTGAGTCTTGGAGTATCTTTCATGTTTAGCTCTGTTCTTAAATACAGCGCCAACAGTGCCTTATAACTTAAACTTCGATTAAATTTTTAAGTCACTTATACGTGTGGTCTTTCTATAGGTCAAGTCTTTTCAACACAGTAAAAGTTAAATAAAAAATGCAAGTACAATGAATTATTTATACAATGCAATATTTGGGAACAAACTTGTTCAGATTTATCACCTAAAACTGTTAGATACACACATATACATACATAGGTATTAATATACATATTCTGGGATTACACTTCGTTTTCTCAATGTATATATTATTCACAAACGTAACAGGACTGACTGCTCATTCTTCACGGACAGAGAACTTGGCCTAAATCAAAACCGTAAAGTTGTTTTCAGTGTTATCTAAAAATAAAAGTAAATATTTTACCTGTCCCAACAACTTTTATTTTGGGGCCATTATGAGAGGCAAATGAGTCGTCATCATATGCTGGCTTTGAAGTAGGTTCCGAATTACCCATGATTCCTTTCGTTTCTTTGGAAGGCAGCTCCCCGTTGGCCCTGTTCTCGGTTCGAGCTCTATTATTACTTTGTTTTAACCGTCTGTGCGATGGGGACCGCCGGATTAAGACAGGTTTACCGCTAAATATGGCGTCAGTGACTGAAGAGAAACTTTTTTTTGGAAAAATCAAAGTATGCATAAGTATGGTAAATATTCATATATTTCAACAAAAACAATGTTTACTGTACATTGATATATCCTATATTAGTAAGTATTCATTAAAATTGGCATTTCTGATACTATGAGCCTATGTCCACTTACGAGGTACAACGTAACCTGTTGTGTTACTATTCTAAACATTATTTGTGCTTGAATTACGTATTTTACGTTTAAAAACGGATATGCAGTACGACCCTGAATTTTTATCCGTCACGAATTTAGTTACACATTTAAAATTAATATAAGGCCCGGCATGGCCAGGTGGGTTAAGGCGTTCGACTCGTAATCTGAGGTTTGCGGGTTCGAATCCCAGTCGCACCAAGCAAGCTCGCCCTTTCAGCCCTGGAGGCGTTGTATTGTGACGGTCAATCCAACTATTCGTCGGTAAAAGAGTAGCCCAAGAGATGGCGGTGGGTGGTGATGAATAGCTGCCTTCCCTCTAGTCTTACGCTGCTAATTAGGGACGGCTAGCGCAGATAGCCCTCGTGTAGCTTTGCACGAAATTAAAAATAAACAAAAACAAAACCAACATCAATACTAGTTGTCCAACAATAACTTAATTAAAATTATTGTACATTTGTCTAAAGTAAATCTAATCAATACATAAAACCATGTAAAATCATGTAACTTAATTCTATATCCATTATAACTGGTCAGTGGAATAGCATTCTCAACCCACAAGTAATGTTGCTTGTTAACAGACCAACGTTTGGGTTAAATTACTGTAAAACTTAGAAGACATTACATATTTAAGTATTCCTTCTCGCTTCCCTTTCTACAGCAATAATTTAAATGCGAATAATTCGATAAAAAAAACACTTTTGACGTAAATTTGATTGTAATTAAACATAAAGTTTCAAAATGGGTTATCTGCAGTTTTCTCACCAGGTGTATTGAAACCTAATTTCAGGCGTTCTTTAGTCCGCAGACATACCGCTTTGGCGCTGGTGTATTATAATGTAAGTTGAATGAAACAATTATCAACCTGAAATACGATTTAACTGTTAAGCTTAAATGCGAAATAATTATTAATCTTAAATATGAAACAGTTATAAAACTTAAATATTAAACAATTAACAAAACCTAAATATGAAATAACTAGTTTGTTAAACCAAACTAAAACTCTGTAGATCATTAACTTTGAAAAAAAGAAAAGATATTTTGGAAGTTGCGTGAAAAGCTTCACTGGACTATCTGTGTTATGCTCACCACGGGTATCGAAAACCCCATTGTAGCGTCTTAAAAATGGAGATTTACAGCAGAGCCACTTGGAAGCGACTTCGTAATTATTCTGATACAAGTAAAACATTCTTCCATTGTTAGTTTTTGTTTTTATATCTCGTGCATATCCTACCTGTAAGGGGCCTGGCATGGCCTAGCGCGTTAAGGCGTGCGCTTCGTAATCTGAGGGTCGCGGTTCGCGCCCGAGTCGCGCCAAACATGCTCGCCCTCCCAGCCGTGGGGGCGTTATAATGTTACGGTCAATCCCACTATTCGTTGGTAGAAGAGTAGCCCAATAGTTGGCGGTGGGTGGTGATGACTAGCTGCCTTCCCTCTAGCCTTACATTGCTAAATTAGGGACGGCTAGCACAGATAGCCCTCGAGTAGCTTTGTGCGAAATTCCAAAACAAACAAACAAACCTACCTGTAAAACGTTCAACACTAGTCTTTCATTATAGAATTTTGGGACAATTTCATCGAAGTTATGGTTTCTTTCTTCCCATACGAACTTGACAAGTGAGTGAATTGTAGTGTTAAAATACAATAATAAATCGACAGCACCAAGCAGTATACTGTGAGGTTGTGCCGTGATATATATAAAATTTAATCTTCCTCTATAACTGATGCTGGCACCCGTAAGGAAGTTACTAAACGTATGACGTATAATTCTGAATCTTGGGTTGAGGAGGGTGGGGGTGAAGAATTATATTCAGGTCGAACTGAACTGACATAAAAACACCATGAATCACCACTCTTCTTGTCTCTTATGTTTTATTATGTGTTACTAGTTTTTACTTATAATTCTTTTATTCATCACTAACTGGGTCTTACTTATTACATTTCATTAGTTATCACTATATTTTAAATACATTTCTTAGGTTTTTCATTACATTATGTGTCATTCGACTATATGACATTATGGTCTCTGTATTATACTACTTGTTTGTGGTCCTTTTAAAAAAATCAGCATTAAGTGGTATTTATTATAAATATCATTACAGAATAACACAAACAAAACACGATCCTGAATAAACCAATAGGTTATAATTCTAACTTACACACAGCATACAAAAAACATTATCAAAAATATTTTAAGCTCGCCGTGCCAAACGTTATTTGACAACTCGAACAAAAAATGAAGTTTTATCCGATTATGAATGTTTCATGATAAGCCTGCGTTGTTAAGCTAGTTTGTAATGTAAGGAAAACATTTTCGCAGGGGTATGTTTATCATCTTCATTGGTCGGATCTGATTTATTGACTGTCGAACTTACGAGGAATCAATAAATAATACGTCAAATGAACAAACTTGGATTGATTGGTTTAAATATCCTGTTTTTATGCAGGATAAATACACGTTTTGACTTAAATATCAACACAGCTTGAGTTACGTAACGTCGTTAAAGTGCAGCGAGTTTCCTGTGGATTGTATGTTTATGCTACTAATTTGAGACAAAGAAATTAAAAATACAATTGAACCGAAAAGACTTAGTTACATCATTAAAAAACAACAAAGCTGTGTTAAAAATAACACAGAGTCTGGAGTTTGAATGGCTACAACACAGATTCAAGATGTAAATAACACAAACATCGTGGATTAACAAAACGGAACACAAATTTATTGACGTATGTGCAGTCTTTGTGTTGAAGTTTATACACACAATAAAGTAATCACGCAATGAAATGATGACATAATACTAATATACATTCAAGCAAATACAGTTCTGAATTGGAGACCACACTTCGTTTATGTTGTTAGAAAAGACAAAGCTATTTCATTACTATAGCTTCAACAAATGTGTTCTTGTTCACACAGTTCTGTGTTAGGTAAATAGAATTTATGTCATAGTTCCAAGAGTTTTGTTTTTATTCACAAGAATACATCTTGTTACTGTAAGGAAGTTATATTTATACATGTATAAGTCTTGTTATTTTAACAAGGTAATATTCTTAAGTATGTAAGTTTGTTACTGTAATAATGTATTCGTTATATATGTATAAGCATTCTTATTTTAAGGAAGTAATGTTTTCACATATGTAAGTCTAGATGTCATAAAACGTGATATTTTTACATGTATAAGTCTTCTTATTGTATTGTAGTACTTCTATTACATCTATAAGTCTTGCTAATGTAAAAAAATAATTACTTTTTATTAACTTGTTAGGTTTTCTGTTGTAAAACATGTTGTTGGCACCAGTTACACTAAATTTGTTTATACATGACAAAACACATTCTTTGTATCAGCCACGCATGCGTTTGTACATGGTAAAATATATTGTGGGTATCAGTCACGCATGCGTTTGTACATGGTAAAACATATTGTTGGTATCAGTCACACTGTTTGTACATGGTAAAACATATTGTTGGTATCAGTCACACTGTTTGTACATGGTAAAACATATTGTTGGTATCAGTCACACTGTTTGTACATGGTAAAACACACTGTTGGTATCAGTCGCGCATGCGTTTGTACATGGTAAAACATATTGTTGGTATCAGTCACACATTTGTTTGTACATGGTAAAACACACTGTTGGTATCAGTCGCGCATGCGTTTGTACATGGTAAAACATATTGTTGGTATCAGTCACACATTTGTTTGTACATGGTAAAACATATTGTTGGTATCAGTCACACTGTTTGTACATGGTAAAACATTGTTGGTATCAGCCACATTTGTTTGTACATGGTAAAACATTGTTGGTATCAGCCACATTTGTTTGTACATGGTAAAACATTGTTGGTATCAGCCACATTTGTTTGTACATGGTAAAACATTGTTGGTATCAGCCACATTTGTTTGTACATGGTAAAACATTGTTGGTATCAGTCACACATTTGTTTGTACATGGTAAAACATTGTTGGTATCAGCCACATTTGTTTGTACATGGTAAAACATTGTTGGTATCAGCCACATTTGTTTGTACATGGTAAAACATTGTTGGTATCAGCCACATTTGTTTGTACATGGTAAAACATTGTTGGTATCAGTCACACATTTGTTTGTACATGGTAAAACATTGTTGGTATCAGTCACACATTTGTTTGTACATGGTAAAACATTGTTGGTATCAGCCACATTTGTTTGTACATGGTAAAACGTGTTGCTTTTCTTAGTTATACTTTTTATCTGCTCATGGTTAAGAGGTAATTATTAATTAACTTATTGGAAATCACGTACATTTGTTTCTATAAACGTTTAGAAAATAGATTGAAATTACAAATGACACGATATATTCATTGAAATAGTAAATAGATTAATATTACTTATAGCTTATGTTATGATACATAACACATCAAAATAGCTAGTCAGGCACAACGAAACGAGTTCATTTGAATCATCAATTCAACTTCACCACACGTGTTATAAGTACAATGTGCTGTAAGTAACAACGTGTTATAAGTACAATGTGTTATAAGTACAATGTGCTGTAAGTAACAACGTGTTATAAGTACAATGTGCTGTAAGTAACAACGTGTTATAAGTGCAATGTGTTATAAGTACAATGTGCTATAAGTAACAACGTGTTATAAGTACAATGTGTTATAAGTAACAACGTGTTATAAGTACAATGTGCTATAAGTAACAACGTGTTATAAGTACAATGTGCTGTAAGTAACAACGTGTTATAAGTACAATGTGCTGTAAGTAACAACGTGTTATAAGTGCAATGTGTTATAAGTACAATGTGCTATAAGTAACAACGTGTTATAAGTACAATGTGTTATAAGTAACAACGTGTTATAAGTACAATGTGCTATAAGTAACAACGTGTTATAAGTACAATGTGCTGTAAGTAACAACGTGTTATAAGTACAATGTGCTGTAAGTAACAACGTGTTATAAGTGCAATGTGTTATAAGTACAATGTGCTATAAGTAACAACGTGTTATAAGTACAATGTGCTATAAGTAACAACGTGTTATAAGTACAATGTGCTATAAGTACAATGTGCTATAAGTACAATGTGCTGTAAGTAACAACGTGTTATAAGTACAATGTGCTGTAAGTAACAACGTGTTATAAGTGCAATGTGTTATAAGTACAATGTGCTATAAGTAACAACGTGTTATAAGTACAATGTGTTATAAGTAACAACGTGTTATAAGTACAATGTGCTATAAGTAACAACGTGTTATAAGTACAATGTGTTATAAGTAACAACGTGTTATAAGTACAATGTGCTATAAGTAACAACGTGTTATAAGTGCAATGTGCTATTAGTAACAACGTGCTGTAAGTAACAACGTGTTATAAGTACATTGTGTTATAAGTAACAACGTGTTATAAGTACATTGTGTTATAAGTACAACTCATGCCACCAAAACTAAGTATTATCGTGAAGACGTTTAAAAGCGTAAATAAGAAGTTTGTAACCATGAGCTGTTTAGGGAAGGTGAATGTTGTAGTTTTAGTATAAGTGACTGGGAAATATATATATTAATATTTTGGTCATTTAACAACGATCATAATTGGCTCTCGTACACTTAGCGTTAATTATTGGCATAAATTATATTATTATTAAATTCCACTGAAATACTTAAAGCAGGCGAAAGCCCAAAGTTATAAGTGCTCACTTCCGGAACCTATACTGTAATAACAAGAATACACTTCCGACACTCCTGCTGTAACAAACACACGATCAGTGACATTCCATCAGAATGCAATAATAACTTAACACCGTCTAAAGCTTTGTTGAAATTATTAATAAAGTGCTATCTGAAACATGCCTAAACTCACACATCAAACTAAACATTAACTAATACATACTTAAACTTCTAATACAATAAAAATTTAAAATCTATTCAATTTTTGCCCATTACTGTAATCTCCGGGCCCTGCATGGCCTAGCGCATTAAGGCGTGCGCTTCGTAATCTGATGGTTGCGGGTTCGCCGTGGGAGCGTTATAATGTTACGGTCAATCCCACTTTTCGTTGGTACAAGAGTAGTCCAAGAGTTGGCGGTCGGTGGTGATGACTAGCTTCCTTCCGTCTAGTCTTACACTGTTAACTTAGGGACGGCTTGGTGCAGTTGGCTAACAACCTACTCACTTAAATACCTGTTCACGAAACCGCAAGTGATTGCGGCCCTATGTTCCTTGACGGAATCGAGTGGTAGATGATGATGACTGTAATCTCTAAATAATCAAATTTATTTTAACTATTTCCTGAATGGTGAATGTTTATCTATCCATAATATTTGTACTTGTTTTGTTTTTTATTAAGCACAACGGTACAGAAAGAGCTATCTGTGCTCTTCACACCACAGATATCGAAAATGATATACGTCCGCAAGCACCTCTGTGCCACTGGAGGGCGTTTGTAATTGTATTTGTGGCAAAGCTACTGAGGTTAAATGACGCCAACCCTAATTTTCAGTTATCGACCAATGCTGACTATTCAGCATGATCACAGTTGTTTACAGAGTGTTTATCGTGCCTAAGTTATTTTCTTCTATCTCAAAATCAACCTGTTTCCAGTACAAATCTTGACAGATATGATAAGCTGAAAGAAATAAACTCTGCAAATAAAGCCTAAATCAGTAACTTTACCGTTAGTGTGCTTACTAAAAGAATGTTAGTGCATATAACAGTTGACTGTAAATGCATTTTGATAACCCCAGGTAACCAGTGGGTAATATACCGGGGAGGTTATTAAAAAAAACAATCTAACAATTAAAATTATTATTACTTAAAACTACTTACCCCAGTGAAACTGAATTTTTACCAAAGGCACATTGAGAACCAAAGGTTTCATTGTGAAAAGTTTGGAGACAGTCCTCTGAGAGAAAGCGTTCAGTATGCTTTCCATCAATCCCCGGCATATCAAACCTGTTACTAAATAAACCTAGTGAGAGTATTTTCTGTTTTGGAAAGTGATTAATGATTTTCAGAATGTTTAGCACACTAGCACGAAGTTTAACTAAATAACTAATTTTGTATCGTTAAACGAGACGGGAAGAAGAGAAAAAACAAAGACATTTTAGGCATATCTAGTAAAAAGGTTTTAAAATGTGTGCACCTGGACGAACTGTAGTTAAAATTACAAGGTTAAACTTTGGTTTCGGAAGAGGAGTGTTTATGAAAGTTACGAATAAATTCTTCCAATGTTTCGTAAAGTATGTATAACAAACTGGTAACATTACTTCGATGTTATGACAACTACAAGGTTAAAACCATAGAGATAAATGTTCAACCTGCGTCGACTTAGTTGTGGTTGATAAAATGTCTATCATATACAGTGTGTTTGAAACCAACCAGAACTTCTTTCCTACATTGTTGATATCAGAAATATTAAAGTAAGTTGAGAGAACTTATAAACTGTTTGAAAAAATACTAATTTTGATTAGTTTATTTAACTGTAATATTCGATTTTAATCAAACATGTGGCAAACGATTTTTATGAGCTTTAGTCTTCATGATGTAGTTCTACTTGAAAATATCATTTAGGCTAGCACACAGATGAGTTTTTAACGAAGGAATTATCACGTTTTATGTATGAATCAGATTACTTACAGTAGGTGCCTGTGATTTGTTGGCGATAAATTTCAACAATAAACAAACAGCACACAGTACAACTGCTTTAAAATGATATATTAAAACAATTAAAACGTATATACCAATGTTTGTTGTATTGTTCTTTATCACAGTTTTATTCAGAGCTTAATATAATTGTCCCTTTTCTCTCATTAAGTCCACACAGGCTGGCTCATCTACTTTAGAACACATAATTATTGAAGAAATTATTGTTCATCTTCTGTTATTGCATGCCTCCCGCTAGTACAACGGTATGTCTCCGGATTTACAACGCTAAAATCAGGGGATCGATTCCCCTCGAAGCGCTCAGCTGATAACCTGATGTGGCTTTACTCTAAGAAAACACACTGTTATTGCAATCCAGTCTGTGTCAATTTCTCTTTAAAAGTCACCAATATAACTGTCGGTTACCCTAATTGTATTTGGAAGGCTCCCTAATCAGTGGCACAGCAACATGTCTGCAGACTCACACCACTAGAAACTGGGTTTCAATACCCGTGGTGGATAGTCCATTGTATAGCTTTGTGCATTCAAAGTTTCAAATAATTGTGTCTTTTCCGCCAAAGTCCATACAGACAGATTGAGTTACTGCGGAACACAATTGAAAAGATTAATTATTCTTTTCTACTTTTTTATTACCGTACATTTTGCGATAATTTCACTTTTAAAATATCGTTATCATACGCTGTTTATGGCTAAGCTCGCAATCACAAAGTCTAGATCTAATTGGCTATCCGAAACCAAAGTTCTGAAAAACTAAAATATAATATTTAAAAAATATGTGTGGGATGTACAATGATTTGCAGAACGTCCCATAAACATCATAACTTCTCTAAATGTTATGCGTTGCTACTTGGTCCCCATCTGGGATAGCTGTAAGTCTTCGGATTTGGTTCTCCTTAGCGGCTTTGTAAAAAGAAAAACCTAAACCCAAACGTTGCTGCCATCTAGTGCCATTCAAATTTTTAGAAATTTATGAAAAAACACATTAAAAGGAATAATATAAAACATGTTGTTTTAACAGTAACTAAACGACAAATTTAATGTTCTACAAACTTTAACATAGCTACTATGTATTTAAGATATAATAAAATAAAAAGATTCATAGAAAGTTAATTTAAGTTTTATCAAAATGATACTAACGGTTTACGGTCGGAAGTAATGTTTTTATCTCTCATTGAAGAAACACCTGGTGGTCTATTAGAACCATTTGGACTTGTAGAGCCTCTGTTTTGTTCACTTTGTGCTTTGTCATAAGGCTGTTTTGAGTAAAAGAAACGTAGAAATCATTAAATTACAATAAAACAACATGTTGCTTTATTAAAGGTACAAAAAAATAAGACTTCGTAATGATGAAGTTTGTTGTGGTCACGTGTTTTGACCATAACATGAGCAACAAAAAATCAATGTTATAATATTGATTACATGACAGGCATGCTTAGATGGCTTTCATTGTAATACACACACACACACACAATACAAAAACCTCAGTAGTAAACCTTTCATTGTAATACACACACACACACAATACAAAAACCTCAATAGTAAACCTTTCATTGTAATACACACACACACAATACAAAAACCTCAGTAGTAAACCTTTCATTGTAATACACACACACACACAATACAAAAACCTCAGTAGTAAACCTTTCATTGTAATACACACACACACACAATACAAAAACCTCAGTAGTAAACCTTTCATTGTAATACACACACACACACAATACAAAAACCTCAGTAGTAAACCTTTCATTGTAATACACACACACACACACACAATACAAAAACTTCAGTAGTAAACCTTTCATTGTAATACATACACACACACAATACAAAAACCTCAGTAGTAAACCTTTCATTGTAATACACACACACACACAATACAAAAACCTCAGTAGTAAACCTTTCATTGTAATACACATACACACACACAATACGAAATCCTCAGTAGTAAACCTTTCAGTGTAAGCCAGTTATACACATAGAATTACAGGGTCAAATTGAAACTATTTTTATCAGATTACCAGTTTTGAACTTTTCTGGGGGAGGACGAAATCCACGAAATTGGAAACGTATACTCCAAGATTGTTTATTAAAAATGTAGATAATAACGTACAACAAACGTAAGATGAAAGTTTTATATACTTTGTAAGAGGCACAAAAATATAACTAAATCTCCATCTCACTCGACACGTTACAATGGTAGATAAACAACAGCTAGCAACATCACAAGAGTAGATAACCCACAGCTAGCAACATCACAAGAGTAGATAAACCACAGCTAAGAACATTACAAGAGTAGATAAACCACAGCTAGTAACATCACAAGAGTAGATAAACCATAGCTAGCAACATCACAAGAGTAGATAAACCACAGCTAAGAATATTACAAGAGTAGATAAACCATAGCTAAAAATATTACAAGAGCAGATAACCCACAGCTAGCAACATCACAAGAATAGATCAACCATAGCTAAAAACATTACTAGAACAGATGAACCATAGCTCAGAACATTACAAGAACAGATGACCCACAGCTAGCAACATCACAAGAGCAAATAAGCCATAGCTAAGAGCATTACAAAAGCAGATGACCTACAGCTAACAACATCACAAAAGCAGATAAACCATAGCTAGCAATATCACAAGAGTAGATGAACCATAGCTAGCAACATCACAAAAGTTCATGAACCATACCCAACAACATCACAAAAGCAGATGAACCATACCTAACAACATCACAAAAGCAGATGAACCATACCTAACAACATCACAAAAGCTAAGAGAGCTTGGCAAATTCAAATATAAGTATGAAAAGCTACGTGTATAAATCTCTGACTGCATGTTTACCTGCATGTATTTATATTTGTTTGTCTCACCATCTATCGACATATATAAATATATATTTGTCCGTTTGTATATTTTATATCTTATTAACTGTCTCATAAAACTGAATCCATTGTTCTTGTATGTTTTAGTCTCTGATATAAGTTTCAGTTATTTTATCTCACCATTAAACGAGTGTCCAGTTCCTCCACTTTCTGATCTTCTTCGGTCGTTCTACGACTCCGTACGCTGTATCGAGGCTCCACCATTTTCCACAGAGCGCCCAAGACTTGGTCATTCTGACTTGTTCGTGGCCGTTGGTTACGACTTCTAGCTGACAGTGCTCTAGCCAGAGTCGGCTTTAGTGGTATTGGTGAACTTTCTCCCATAGTCATGTCTGGAGGCAGCAAATAAAACCGTGTCACATGAGCGCACGTCTGAATGATACCGTAAGGTATCAAATAATGTTCGAACAAACACAGATGAATCGGACAGTGACTGCCTATTTAGGGGTAACAGCTGTGGAGAAAATATTGGACAACCGATCAACAAAAGCAGAAAAGGAACTTTACACTTTGTAAGCTAGTCCTCAAAGCCTTTTCTACACGTGTTACCCTGAACTAGACGGTTGTTGTCAATTTCAACTATTATTTGTTTATCAAGAAGTCTGTGCCTAAGTTATCTATACATATCGTTCTGATATAACTCTATGTTTTACTATGTGATTACTGGATAAAAACGTTGCTTATGCATTTCAAAATGTTTAAGTAGGCTGAACGTTTCGTCAGCCAGTCTCCTTGTCCTTGTTTTGGCTCTCTTTCAAAGCATCTAACATGCTCTACAGTTCAGCAAGCAAAACTTACTAAATATTTCCATTTTGAACTTACCTTTACAGCGTTCTAGATTTCCTTTACTGTTACAACACAATTTACCTGTATCTTCGTTTTTTCTCATGTGTTCCTGTCACTATCATAACACTGTTTCGAGCGCCACGGTGTGATAAACATCACTTAGGTACGAAAAGGGAATTGGAAGTTTATTTTTATACGCTGTGCACATGTGTCACGCGTAGATTCCAAGTAGGCGTGTTAGTAACCCGCGGACACCCAAATAGTGTAAAAGTACAATCTCAATTTTAAAATCTAAAAAAGGGTTTATGTAAGATATCCTCTATAAATTTTTACCAGCTTTTTCTAGAAGTTTCTGTGAACAAAGACGTTATGTTGAGTATTAAAAAACGACAAGGTCAGTAAACTGTTAACAAATTTGTTTGTTGTTTTCACTCAGCATCTCCTAACTTTCTGTTTTATAGACGTCATTATTTTTTTTTACTTACGCGCGTAGTAATATGAGAAGTAAAAAGTTATGGTGAATCCGTATTAAAGGTGTAGAAAGAGCTTTTATAGAAACTAGCAATTATTTATTTGTTATTACGCGCTTAATGTGTGTTACGACTGTAACACATTTTATCGTATGTGTTAACATTATTTCGTCTGCCTCACCTATTTTGTTTCATTTTGTCTGGAAAGACGTGGAAACTTTTCTTGCTTGTTTCGATCCGCGTGAGACCGCCACCAGCAGAGTTTGTTCATTCGAACTTTTGTGACGGTCCAGTCTGGAGCAGTTGAAGTAACAACAGTGTACCTGGAATTATTATCATTATAAGATAAATATTTACGACTGAATGAGTTTCATAAATCGAATTATCTTAAGTTGGATATCAAAATATATCTTAGATAAAGTATTTGGTTTGTATAATAAAGTATTCTTTGTTATTTTGCGACGATCGAATCCTTAATGTGACTTTTGTTTCTTCTTTTATTCCCAAATTGTTTCACAACTTCAACATTTATGTAACTTTTTCAAAACTGCTAAAGCTCATAACAGATAGCGCTAACGTTAAAACTGGAAATATTGTCGTTTTTTAGATGAAGTGTCGAATTATACAATTTTCAATAACATGTTCTAGCCAGATGGAATGTCGTTAGTTTTACTGATGACATTCCTGTGCATACCAGAGAATCTAGCAAAGACAAAATTGAAAACAAAATGTAACCAAAGTTATTAAATGTTGCATTTACTCAAGTAATGACTACCAGTCTTACCAAAGCTACAGCCATGTTCTGCAATATCAACAACAAATAGATTTATGAGAAAAAGTCCTCACCGTCATTTGTGGCCATCGCTGTCTTTTTAGAAAAAAAAACTGAATACCTGAGATGAAACTTTGACAGATAATTCAAGGTCACTAACTAACTTAGCAATATGTTAACCAAATCTACCAAAAACACCAATGTATTGAAAGTTGAAGGTGGGAATTGAGCTTAAGAACATTACCTGTTTATGCTGTACTGAGGTATTATCTACTCCGTTTTGTATTATACACCAAAGGTAACTTGTATGAATACTTTACAGCAAGACAGGATTGAAAAGTTACAAATCTCCTGTTTAAGACTAGTTGTGGGATACAGGGACGTAGATTTTTTTACACCTGATGGGGGAAGGGTGATTTTTGTAACCACTTACGTGGACTGTTCAATTTGCAATTAGTAATCTTTGATTACGTGAACCTGAAAACTGTAAACATGCAGCCACAAAGTAATCTTGTTGTCACGATACTTCAAGGTTTTTATGTAGGTTTGTATAAGTGAGGTGTTGTGAACAGTTTTCAAAATGTTAATAGAATAAAGACAAATGTGTCACAAATTAACTGCCACATGAATTTATTCCTGCACACTGAACAGTATAAAAGATGGCCATTATACTTGACAAGGTTACTAATAACTTTTATTGCATGAATTACATTTTTAAATATTAATAAAATTAGTAATTACCCTTGATAAGTTTATATCTGCTGAAAAAAACTGTTCATGTTGTTTGTTAATAATAATTAAAATGTCTTTCCAAACTCTTGAAAATTACTCATCAATACAATGTAGCACATAATTATTCATACTAAGAAGCACGCCTATATTAAAGATGTACATTTCGGCTACTGAAAAAGCCTACATCTGAGCGTAATTATGTAATTCGCTTGGTAGGAACACGAGAATTACAAGAACAAACACACAATTTGTCGGTCTGTGATGCATTAAAACAATTCATCAGACCAAACTGTAGGGGGGATGATTGTATACACCATACCCGCCACCTAAAATGAAGGGGGAATGTATCTCACCCATCCCTTCAGAATCTACGCTCCTGTCACTGAGATATGTTTCAAACAACCCATTCAAGTCCTCAGATCCACTCCAAAATATCAACAGTGCTTACGAAAATAACTATTCACTGGAGCCTTGCTGTCTGAAGATCATACATTTTACACAGAGTTACTGGCTTTTTCAATTGGGACAGTTTAGTGTCACGATAAATGTGCTCATGCCGACCAAACAGTGGATTGCTTATAAGATGCCTCACGAGATAGTTATGAATAAACAGATGCTACATAACTATCATGGAAATAATTTGTCGTCACTAGATTTTATATTTCCCATTACACTACTGTGTAAAAGTGTTAGGACAAAGAAAAAAAATCCATGTTAGGCTACTTTCAATGAGTAATGAAAAGTAAACTACAGATGGAACATTAAAATATTGTTATTTAATACAACAGAAACTCAGAGGAAGTAACTGAGTTCAGTTAATACTTTATGTGTCTCCTTTTGTTTTGATAACTACAGACAGTCTTTCAGACATTGTTGTAACATGTTTAATCAAAGTATCTTTTGGTATTTTATTCCAAATGTTTCGAGTACACCTACATAAAGTTTCTTTAGAACTAACTTTTGATTTCTCAAGTTTTTGATCTATAAAATCCCAGATCTGTTCAGTTAGGCTGAGATTGGAGCTCTATGGGGCCATTGCATCCATTGATTGACTCCATCAGTGTTTCTCTTAGCTAAGTAATATCTGCGTAGGTTGAATGAATGTTTGGGGTCACTACCTTCTTGGTATTAGAATCCTTTACTATTAATACACAAACCGCTGACGGCTCATTATCTGATGGCACTTAAACAGGTCCTCTATTTTGCAAATAACTCCTGTCTCCTCAGGAGAAAAATATCCCCAAAACAAATATTTTAAACTTGGACTCATCCATCCATCACACCATTTTTCAGTAATAAAAGCAGTCCAGTCTTTGTACTTTTTAGCAAATTTCAATACTTGGAGATCGAAATATAGGTTTTTTTAATCTGTTACACGACTAAATCTTACATTTTCATTGAGACTTCTTGATACTGTACATCTGGACACTTTTCTGTCACTTAGCACATGCCCATTTTTATCATGCTTGAGATCAGCGGCAGCCTTCCTTCTGTTCTGAAGGTTGCATAAACGAAAACTTAACATCAGTATCATTGTGTTTAGGATTTCTGTCTCTTTCTTTCCTATTTTCAAATCTACCTGTCTTGGTATTACGGTTTCTGGTGAACTTGATAGTGTTTGGGAAGTGTTTCAAGGCTGCAGTATTTTGTAGAAGAGTCCAACCAGCATCACATGAAGCTTTTATACAAACTCTTTGCTTTACTATCAAATCTTTATATTTTCTAGGCCGTGAAGTGTCAGCAAAATTTGATATATAGTGTTCAACACTGTTTTGTATGAAAGTTTATTTGTGAAAAACATATTAAATTGATTTATTTTAGCATATATTGGTACCATATGCTAACTCCTTGCTAGCGTCTTTCTATACAGCTAACACACTGCATGGGGTACCACGACAATTATTTCAGACCCTAAATTTGATCAGTATGTTAATTCAAACAGACCCCTTATTACATGCCCTTGGTACAAGTATATGGAATTTCTAAAAAATGATAAATATTCTCACCTTGACTCATTCAGTTGTCATCATCGAGAAATGAAATATTACCACAGTGTTGAAAATTACATTATTGAGTGAAATGGAAGAATTAGCGTCATAAAATGGAAACAATGACAACATATTTTCTTATCCTAACATTTGTACAGTACTCTAGAGTAGACATCTGATGCTATGGGATTCATAGAATCCAACTTAAACAAAAAATATAGCGGTTGGAGAGAAAGTGAATCACGAGAAACCTATTTAAAGCCCAAGGTTGATGATCACCTGCCGTCGTAACCGCAGATAGCTCATACAACAAAGATAATGAGAGAATTGGTTATGTGATTATTTTCATTATGTCATGGAATAAAAACACCCTGAAAAGTTCTTGGAACACTGAAACATCCCACAAGCAACACGACAATTGCACTTGAAACCATAAAGCAAGACATCCTCTGGATTAATTAATAACGAACCACAAATTTACAGTCCCTCACGAATAATATTTGCGACTGACTCCCTAGTAGCACTGAATAAGATTCAGGATGGTTAGTTCCCTAATGAATGGCAGAAACCAAACAAACTGCATGATAAGTTTATCATCTGAATCTTTGTGGCAGCCGTGTGAGGATAAAGCTAAACTAGGAACTTGATAACCTTAGCATCTTTACTTAGTCTGACACAACTCTATTGGCAGGATGTCGATCTCCTTTGCACCAGTAAGGTAAAAGGACCAACAGAGGAATGGCATTGATAGGGATTGAGACTGTTTAGGAAATCAATAACATATTATAGAGCCAATAGCGGAAGGAATTCTGTTCTACCTTTTACGAGGTAGCTGTGGTACACATGAACACATGAGGGGGCAGCACGTGGAAGTGTAACCCATGGGATTCTCATCTATTGTTTAACGTCAACTTGTTTCCTGTACCTTCATGAAACAAGGTTTTATAATTAATGTTTTATATCTTTCTAGATGAGCATATTAAATGTTTTAAAATAGGAATTTATAGCTTTCAACACATAAAACAACAGGAAATGATATACGTATTTTCCGATCAAATGACCCCAGCGGTACAGCGGTTTGCCTGAAGATTTGCAACTCTAAAAACCAAGTATTTTGTTACTCATCGTGGGCGGAACACAGATAACCCACTGTGTAGCTTTGTGTTTAATTACAAAGAAACAAACTGACCAAAGTACTGTACTAAGTTTCGAAAGTGGTTTCTGGTTGTTTTTCGTTGGGTAAATCGTTCATTCCTTGAAGAAATTGCCTTCTCATGGACGTAAACGTCATGCCTAGAAGATTCACGTTACAGAAAAAAAAAATAAGTTGGTTCTCGAAATCATACAGGTATGTTTTGAAGATGGATTTTTCATCACACTCTGACAGATCTTTTATTGTATTGTATAAAACTAATATTCCACTCACAAAGTACGTTACAATAAATTTTTGTGGCTTCCACTGCAGCTCGTTACCACCAAAACGCGCTTTGAAATTTTGGGCAGGGGGTGCATTATAGGAGCAAAGATCAAATTAAGTCAGATCAGGATAGTCCAATGGATGGTAGTGGCTACTTTGACTAACTGCGTGAAAGTCATAAAATAATTAAAAACTAATCGTCATAATGAAACAAACAAAAAAACGAACACAGAAAAAGATTCTGTTCAAGTTATTATGTTTTGTGTTTATTTGTTTCAGAGTAATAACCACATTGGGCTATCTGTTGTGTTCACAGACATTGGAATTTCATAGACTCACCGCTGTTCCATCGTAGGAAAAAAGTAAAAAAAAAAAATTGGAAGAAAATGAAGTGAAATAAAAGCTACGGATATCTTTCATTTGTTTCTTCTCAAACAAAAAATTACACAATGTACTATCTAACTGTGCCCTTCATGAGTATCGAAACCCCAGTTTTAATGTTATAAATTTCGGGGTTATCGCTAAGTTACCAAGCCCATAAATAACTGAAAGTGCACATTGTTGTTGTCCTAGTGATTAGCACAATCAGTATGTAATCTATGAGTCACAAGTTCCGATCCAGTTTCCAAATACGTTCCTCAGTGCTGATGTAATCTATCAGTCACAAGTTCCAATCCAGTTACTTAATACGTTCCTCTTTCCAGTACTGAGAAAGTTATAAAACGACGGTCAATTACACTGTCCCACCTTAATCAAAGAGTTGATGGTGGATGGTTGACTAGCTGCTCTCTCTCTACATCTAATCGATCATTTTAAAATTAGGGATGAATAGCACAGAAACTTTCGAATAACATTGCGCGAAATTGAACAAACAAAACAGACAAATACTTTTAGTGCAATTCCAGAAAATGGCCTCTTTTTAATATATGTACCAAAGGAAATCAAACCCCGGATTCTGAAAGCACACATTCAACTTAAAGAGCAGTAAAAGTGTGTTAATGATAAAAAGAAATATCAAAGATTCAAACAAAACAATGGAAATTATGATGACAGATATTGATAAAGATTCCAATAAAAACCTGGGATTAATGACAAAGAAGACAATAAGTATTCACAATAAAAATCAATAATTACGCTAAGGAAAAAATAACAAATATTATAATAAAAATAATGTAGTATGATGTAAAGAATAGTTATTGAAATTCAAATAAAAACTGATATTTAGATGAAAACGATTATCAGCTTCTGATGATAAAACTGGAAATTACAGTAAGATATCAATGGAATGAGACGGATAGTAAGAAATAGTATGAAATATTCAAATAAAAACTCGAGTAAAATAGTGAGCTCATTTGTTTGATGGTAAGTACAAAGTGCACAATTGGCTGTATGTGAAGGAATAGAATCACATGTTTTAAAATCAGAAGCCTTCAATGGGCCGAGGCATGGCCAGGTGGGCTAAGGCGTTCGACTCATAATCTGAAAGTCGTGGGTTCGAATACGCGTCACATCAAACATACTCGTCCTTTCAGTCGTTGGGGTATTATAATATGTAACGGTCAATCCCACTATTTGTCGGTAAAAGAGTAGCCCAAAAGTTGGCGGTGGGTGATGATGATTAGCTGCCTTCCCTCTAGTCTTATACTGCTAAATTAGGGATGGTAGCGTAGATAGCCTTCGTGTAGCTTTGCGAGAAATTCAAAAACCAACCAAACAAAGAAACAAACAAGCCTTCAATGGAAAATTAAGAGAAAGAAGCTAGGGCTCGACTAAAATATCATTTGTTGTTTTTAACATTTACTGTGGTACGAAGCACGATTATAGACATTATATTAGTTATAAGAAAACAGTCTTTATTCTTAATACGCGTCGTTGGCAGAAGATATGGTGGACATAGTATGGTCGAAATACCATCATAGACTCTTCTCCTCGGAAAAAATGATAAAGGATGGAATAAAGAAGATAGCATTTAAAAATAAAATAAACCTAAAACTATTGTCACATTTCTTTGTTTTATTGGACGCCGCTCAAAGATACAACGAGGCCTATATGTCTGTACTAACCATTCCTGATGTTGACATAATGGAATCGATGTAAAGTAGCTTGTGAACAAGACCTACCACCAAATCCTGTCTTTTCAAACCGAATAGCTGTAATTGAGCATAACTTTTAAAATGCACTCAGAACCCCAAAGTACACAGTGCAACTAATATGCATAGTAATCAGTAACAGGACACAAACAACGAATCCTTAGGAGGAAATGTTAACCAGTGAACCGTTATAAATTTTCAGAGCTATCGCTGTGCCACTGGGGAGCGTGCTGAGGTGATAAAACAAGTATAATTCTAAACAAATATGTATATATAAGTAAATACTAACTATCTAAACAGTGTTTATGTTGAAGTTACATATCTATATCAAAGGGCAAAACAAATAAAGGAGCAGAAAAGATAGACACGATAAAATAAGTAAGAAAATAAAACAAAAACTAAATATTCAGAAAGATAAATATATAAATGAAAGTTGAGTCGTATTTTTAGTAAATAAAATAATTTGTTTTGGAATGTTTCGTCTTTAAAGCTGCGGAATTTCACCGTGTTTCACAGAATGTATTTTTAACGACCCAAAAGATGAATGTTTTTAAATAGTTGACTTGTTTCCTTTTATTATTTTGAAGAAAAATATTTAACTACTCGATAACAGTCGAGTTTTGGGTCTGTTTTAAAAAAACGAAAACAAACTCCTCATATGTTTCGCGGGGTTCATTTATCATAATTCATATTTCAGAGAAGACACTCTCATTGGGTTTGCGTAATTATCATCCCTAGATATGATAAAACGGTAATATTCGGTACAATAGGTCCATATCTTACTGACAATAGGATGAAACCTGTGACTTTACTATTATCACTGTCGTATGGACCTGCTAACAATCGACGGACTTTGGTTTCTCTCGTACCTGTTTGTTTAATCGTATAATGAATGATATTTATAAGATCACATGTCGACATTATTATTGGATTGATAAATAGAAAATAATTCATGTCATTTCAAGTTAAGCCACTTGTTGTTGTCGCTTTTCCTAATCACCATTCATACACTATTTTATCTAACATGTGTGAAACACAAACGATATACTGAAATATTCAACAGAACAAACATCACCCTATTCATAACACACATTTAAGATGGAGGTCCATGAAACATACACATTATACTCATGTATTTAACAAAACAAAAACCACCCTATTCGTAGCACAGATTAAAGTTAGATTTCCATGAAACATACAGATTGTACTCATGTATTTAACAAAACAAACATCACCGTATTTATGACAGAGATTTAAGTTGGAGATCCATGAAACATACACATTGTTCTCATGTATTTAACAGAACAAACATCACCCTATTCATAACACGTTTAATTTGGAGGTCCATGAAACATACACATTGTACTCATGTATTTAACAAGACAAACATTTGATATCGCCGATTCGTGAAATTCGTTTCCATAATTGAATGAATTCAGGAAACACTTTTATTTTCGTGACCCATAAACCACACATGCTGTTAAATTTGTGTAATGGCCAGGTGGGTTAAAACGTTTCATTCGTACTCTCAGGATCGCGGGTTCGAATCCCCATCACACCAAACATGCTCGTCCTTTCAGCCGTTGGGGCGTTATAATGTGATGGTCAATCCAACTGTTCGTTGGTAAAACAGTAGCCCAAGAGTTGGCAGGGGGTGGTGATGACTAACTGTCCTCCCTTTAGTCTTACATTGCTAAATAAGGGACGGCTAGCGCAGATAGCCCTCGTGTAGCTTTGCGCGAAATTCAAAAACAAATACTTTGTAAGTCAGTGAAATACGTATATTCAGTGTAAAGAAATCTAAACGTATCTATATATCGTGAAAGGTACCTTTAATATATGTTATTTTAAGTGACGTATATTTAGAAATTTTATCATGATCTCTGAGAACCTACTTGGTTCACTAGAAGGAGATTAATGTTTGTTACCCTTTTCCTAAGAGTTGTTATAATAAGGAATTCAGTTTGGTTGTAAACTTAGGTTTGGTTTGTTTTAAATTTCGCGTAGAGCTACACGAGGGTTATCTGTGCCAGTCGTCCCTAATTTAGCAGTATAAAACTAGAGGGAAGGCAGCTAGTCATCACTACCCACCGTCAACTCTAGGGCTACCTTTTTACCAACGAATGGTGTGATTGGACTTCAAATTATAACGTCTCCAAGGCTGAAAGGGCGAGCATGCTTAGTGTGACGGGGATTCAAACCCGGGACCCTTAACCACCTGGCCATGTCAAGCTTGTAAACTTAAGTAGTAAACTGAAGGTTTTTTATTTAATTCAACAACTGATCTTCAGCTATCAATCATCAAATGTCCATTACTGTGTAACTAAGTTTTTTTTAGTTGTTTTTTTTATTTCGCGCAAAGCTACACTAGGGTTATCTGTGCAAGCCGTCCCTAATTTAGCAGTGTAATACTATACGGAAGGCAGCTAGACATCACTACCCACCACCAACTTTTGGGTTACTCTTTAACCAACGAATAGTGAGATTGACTGAAACATTACAAAAACCCCTCAGCTGAAAGGACGAGTATGTTTGATGTGACGGCCACTCGAATCCGTGACCTCAAGGTTACGAGTCGAGCGTACTTGTCACCTGGCCGGATAAGAAAGGAAGACGGCGTAGCTTCTGAATAGGCTTTAAGAATGGATTAAGAATTGAGGTTCAATTATAGAAATGATACAATTTCATATTTTCGCAAAGTTTAAAAATCGGTTAGCTATAGAAAGGATGAGATTTTTCTACAAATCAAATAATTTATGCATAAGATATAACGGTCACGCAGACACCGTTCGCGTCTACAGCGACACGTTGCTGTGCAAACATTTATAGTCTTCATAAAGAGTCACAGCTAATTGTCTGTATAACTGAAATAACATGTTATATTAAATCAGTAAACCTATTAGAAATAGAAACGTAGAAATACTTATAGCTTATGACAAGATAATAAAATTATATTTTTTTATAAATCAAAAGTACCCCATTTTATCCACAGCGTATCATAGAAAACTTTATACTTAAAGCAATAATTAAAATAAAAGAAAAAGACTAAACTACTGGTAGGCTTAGCATAAAGTTTTGATATCATGCATAATAATATGCCCTTTTTGTTTAGAATACATTAAAACTAAGGAAATAAAATGAATAATGACGTGATTAACAGAAGATACCGTCATCTTCGTTTCGAAAGCCCAGAATTGATTCATAAATCTACGATATACTTCTAGATTATTCCTATACAAGAATATTTTTGTTTATGTGTGTAATCATGGCCCTTGAGTTTAATTTTTTCATCGCCAGGTGTGATAATCAAATTATTGCCTTCTCTAGGAATAAAAATAATATATAATATATAGTTTCGTTCATGTCTGGAATACATTCACGGGTAATTCTGTGTTTTAGTACGTATATAGCTAAATAACAATTTATGGGCACGTTTAGTTCTAATTAAAATTATTTAATCATGTTTTGAGAGTTGGAAAATGATAATAGCTCGACTTACCATTTTTTGTGTGTTATTTGTTTATTCACACATCAAAATCTACTTTTCATACATATGTTAAAGATATAATTAAAACATTCATACTCAATATAATTTTGAAACGTCATTTAAAGTGAAATTATAAAGAAGAGAAACCCGAAAGCTACAAAAATGTTTAAAATATATGAGCGTTTAACCAACTTACCTACTTGTTTTTGATTATACGTGGATCATATTGTGAGTTGTGACGAAGTCCTGCAACGTGATTTCTGTCAACTGCGATGACGTTTTCTTTCATATCTATTTTTAGTACACTATGTTTTTAACGGAATTTGTCCAGTATCAAGGTACTACAACGTATTCTCGTTTATTTGTTTTTTGTCTTAGATTTATCAGAAAAGATGGATAACATGTGTAATTAATCTAACCCCTGGACTTCGTTTTTTTTCCACAAGTGATTATCTGATTTCGTTAAATGTAATCATTTAATCAGGTGTTTTCTACACCAGGGTATAACCTTCATTTAACGAAAACAAAATAAATAATACATGATGTATTGAATGTGAAAAATTAAACAGAAATCGAGATTATATGAGGGATAATTATATATATATATATATACACACTCTCATAAAGAATACGTGTGTTTACATACTCGTGAAGCTAGAAAACATGCAAGTTAAAGAAGTCCTGATGCAAAAATCATAAAAGCTTTATTATCCTATAAGCAGGTGGTTAAGGTACTTGACTCGTCATCTGAGGGTCGCAGGTTCGAATCCCCATCACACCAAACATTCCCTCCCTTTCAGCCTCACAGGTGTTATAATGTTACGATCAATCCCACTATTCGTTGGTAAAAGAGTAGTCCAAGAGTTGGTGGTAGGTGGTGATGACTAGCTGTCTTTCCTCTAGTCTTACACTACTAAATTAGTGATGGCTATCGCAGATAGCCCTTATTTAGCTTTGTGCGAATTTAAAAAAACAATAAAAGCACCACGGAGTTTTAAAATCGTTTTAACACATAATTAATCATGGATAGGATTATTCAAAGAAGTCCTCACGTAGAGAAAAAACATAAACAATAGTTCTCTTGACCACTCATTACCAAAATCCGGTATTTTTAATTTGAGACCAATTGGTCGTCCTGTTTGCTAAAATATATTATATAATTAGACCTCAATTTGCGGTATCAAAACGATGTGTATAAGAAATAGACACGTTATATCGACACGTATGATTGGTTTAGAGACCCTAAACCTTCGTCTTTATTACTCGTGAAGAGTTTTATGGATTCTTGGAATAGATAATGTTCAATGAAATACCAGTTTGTTAAGCCATATGTTAAACAAGCTGGAACGATAAATCACCGGTTAGATAACAGCAAAAGAGAAGATTATTATATTTAATTTGAATTTTGATACCTAAACATACCTCTTTACCTGTTATTTCACAAGTCAATGTCATTTTGTTTTGCTTTAACAAAAGAAAGATACATATCTAAAGAATGAAAGTCATAATATATATATATATAAAGTCAAGGTACATAAAATTTAATAACTTTTGTGTTTATGCCTTCCACTTTAGGGCACTCCACTCATAATCAGAGGGGCATTATAATGTAACGATCAATCCCACTTTTCTTGGGTAAAAGAGTAGCCCAATAGTTGGCAGTGGGTAGTGATGACTAGGTGCCTTCACTCTAGTCTTACACTACTAAATTAGGGACGGCTAGCACAGATAGCTCTCGTGTAGCATTGCGCAAAATTCAAACTATACCTTCTACAGCAAAATCTCGTGCACAGAGAGTAAAAACTGGTGGTGTAATATTTTATGTCGCTGAACTTGCATTGATTTAACAGAAGTATCTATGCTTTTAAATGATAAATTAAACAATAGTATTATTTTGAAAATCATCCATCTCTGATATTAAAATGTTATCGAAACTTTAGCAACACATTTGTATGAAAAGCTGTCTATAACGCGTTGCTAGCACAATGCAAGTTGCCTTATCATATTATATGCCGATAATAAAAACAGATAATTTTAGCTATAACATTCACATGTGCCGTATATGCCTCCAAGTAGAAGGAAACTAAATAGAACTTTTGCATTAATAGCATAGTGACTTCATAGTTTTCAGTAAGTAACCTATTCTGAAAGGATTCTAAAATGTTTGAGCCCGACGAACGAGTCACTAATTATAGACACAATCTGAGAGAAATATGTGTTGTAGTGATAACTAAAGAGCCGTTCCTAATATAGCACTGTAAGACTAGAGGGAAAGCAGCCAGTCATAACCACCCACCGCCAACTTTAGGGATACTGTTTTATCAACGAATAGTTAGATTGACTGTCACATTATAACACTCCCACAACTGAAAGGGGAAAAATATTTAGTGGAAAAAGGATTCGAATCCACGGCCCTCATGTTACGAGTCGAATGCCAAAACCACTAAGCCATGCCAATGTGAAGAGTTATGATGATACGTGAATGAGGAATGGTAATCGTCTTATTCTACTAAATTCTAAGTCAGTAAATGACTTCATTGGTGGAACAAAAAGTATTTAAATTAAGTAGAAACTTATCATTTATAGATGTTATAAAATTTGAAAATCTGTCTATGCAAGAACTACAAGTAGAGAAACATGTTAGAAATCACTGTCCCTACATTACTGTTTCGTAACTAGAGCGTGAATATGTCGTAGTTAATACACAACTGAGCAATTTTTTTTTTTAAGGACGCTCGAATACTTTGTCAAAAGGATGTCATCGATCTTAACTGCAACAGAAAATTATCATGGACAAAAGAAACAGCTGGGAAGGTAGGACTAAATTCCCTCGCATTATTATTAAGAATGGTCCACGACATCTACATTCAGGAAATTCGGATGGTCAAATTGAGTTTTTGAATTTGCTTAACATAAGTTGTACAAGAATCAACATCTGCTGTCCTCGATCTGATCATTTTAGGTTATAGAAAAAAAAGTACACTAAACAAGTTAACACAAGACTGTGTGAAGAATAAATTTCTTACTCTTTGTTGTGGGTTTCATAAATGACATGATATTGTTTGTTTTCTTCGTTTCAGCGGTCGTGTTTGATTAATTCTTTCTTCAAAACCTACCATGTTGTTCCCCTTGTTAAAGGCATCTTTAAAATACCATTTAGTAAGTTACATTTAACCTTAAGCAAATGATAAAAGTTTTAAGAGTTATTGTCACAAAAGAAACACTTTATCTATTGCCACGAGTCTACCTACTGTACCTCATTGAGACATAAACATAAGAAATACTTTATCTATTGCCACGAATCTACCTACTGTACCTCATTGAGACATAAACATAAGAAACACTTTATCTATTGGCACGAATCTACCTACTGTACCTCATTGAGGCATAAACATAAGAAACACTTTATATATTGCCACGAGTCTACCTACTGTACCTCATTGAGACATAAACATAAGAAACACTTTATCTATTGCCACGAGTCTACCTACTGTACCTCATTGAGACGTAAACATAAGAAACACGAGCTTTCAGATTGTTTGTAGGTAAAGATTAGGAACAGTAATTTTTTTCTTATTGTTGTTTGTACCTTTTAAACAGATTAGATGGTCGCTTGTTGTCGTTTTTACCTCCATACAAGTTATAATAAATTCTATAAAGGCAGAATATAAACTTTTACGATGTGTGGTATAATCATGCAAGCGTTTTGGTAAAATACTGGTGGTGACATTTTTGACCAATGTACAGAGGTTATAATTTCTCCAAATATTAAGTTACGTAAATCTCATGTCATAAACAGCTATACACATAGGATTCACTTAGCACATGACTTTTGTTTGGTTTGAAATTTAGCACAAAGCTACACAATGGGCTATCATGGCTGTGCCCGCAACAGATACATAAACCCAGCTTATAGCTTTATAAGCCTGCAGACATGTCGCTGTGCCGCTGGAGGGGCAAGTAATTAGTGCCCTTGGGAGCTAGTTGCCAAGGTTTCCGTGCGAAAAAAAAATATCAAGAAATTTTAAATTATAAATGTCTTGATTAAATAAAAATAACATTTCAATACAAATATAATTACTTTGTTAAAATTGCTATCTTTCTCGAACTTTGTTTCCCATTTATTTCAAAAAGTTAATTATATGTTGAATCTGGAAAACATCTTTGTTTTGTTTGTTTTAGCTTAAACGCTGAGTACTAGAAACCGTGGGGATCTGTTCCCCCGGGTAGAAGGCTTGCGAGAAGCTGCTCTCGGGAGAAAAGTTGAATACCTATATTATCATTTTTGTTGCACGAAGTGCAATATAACTACTTAAACAATCTGGAATTTGAAATTGGGTGTTTGTTTGTTCACATTGGGTTAACGCTATATGTTTCAACTGTTTCTTCGCATCCCCCTCGCGCTAAACATGCTCGCCCTTTCAGCCGTGGGGGCGTTATAATGTGACAGTCAATCCCACTATTCGTTAATAAAAGAGTAGCCCAAGAGTTGAGGGTGGGTCGTGACGATTATCTGCCTTCCCTCTAGGTTTACACTGCTAAATTAGGAATGGCTAACGCAGATAGCTCTCGTATAGCTTTACGCGAAATTCAAACAAACAATTACAACTAGTGTTACAGACATAGCCCAGTGAAGGTAAGTTCTTTCTTTTTCCTTTCTTGAAGAAATGTAATCAAAGGCAGAGGTCTCTGTTTTCAGTTATCCTTAATTATTTAATAATATACATTTGATTGGCATTTCCATCTCCTTAAACACCAGTAGGCCTACTTGTTTTATCTCACTTCCATAATTATATAATAGTGCCAACATGAAATTGTTACACAATTTCCTACTTCCATGTGATTTAGAATCTGTGCATATTTGAGAAAGGCTATCTTCTCCTAAGAGCCCAGAGATGGGCGCATCATCATGAATGTGACGCTCTTGTGCTAAGTTCTTAGCGAGATGACTCACTGTGCTGTAAATCATGGCTTTATGGTGACAAATTGTCATTGTATCCTCTCGAGTCTCTAAACACTGAGCAAGAGTTGAGAGCATTGTATTCTTCTGAAAGTCTGAAATCGTGTGCGTCTCTTTGATAACCAGACATGTAATAGCATATGCTATGCTTACAATTGTGGTAACATAATGTGTCATATCACACTTTGTGGTTTCAGAAAACAGTCACTTTGTTTCATCAGTTTGGAAGAATCCCAATCGATTTCTACTTTTACCAACTGCGCCAACTGTAGGCATTGCAGTAAAAAACTGATTTTTATCCAGTTTGTTTGTACAAGTCCTTACTTTTCTCAACCACTGTTGCTGCAATTCAGTGTTTTACTATTCTTAGGTTTGTTAATAAGCACTTAGTTTCCCCAGTAAGTCTTGGAACCTTCAGTTACTTTACACTACTGTGACAATTTTCTCTCTCACCTGCTCAATGTTTCACTGCGCGAGAAGTAACTATCAAAGCTTTTATATAGAACATTCGGGAAATTCATCAACCCCACATTTGGAAAACAGATAAAAAATATTGACATACCTGTCCGTCATTGCTTATGCTAATTTTAAGATAAGAAAACTGACTCTACTAGTTGTTCTTCTGTTTTCTGACCTTGTCCTCACTATTCAGCAGCTTCTCTCCCCTCTGTCATACGTTGCACATGGTTTCGAAGAAGATAATTTCATGACGGTGAATAGAAAACTCACTACACAAAATAAACAAGCAGATATAGAAACACGTTGAAAATAGACCCCACAATAACATTTCTAGATTACTGGGCAATAACTACTTTTTTTTTTAACAAGCCTTTCTGTTCAGGTTTACTAAGGTCCATCAGGTAAGGTTAAAATATTCGTAATACTGCAGGTTCGGGATTTTTAAACAATGAATAAATCAAATTTGAACAGTAATGGAAAGAAACACAAGTGAACAAACAAACCAAATTTTCAAATCTTTATTCACAGTAATGTTCCTTTAAGTGTATTTCACTTTCTGACAGACGTACATGTTCGGCAAATCCCCCATATTTATTTTTCGTGTTTCTTCAACGAAACAATGCTGTAAAGAACTTATTTCACTAACAGCAAACGTAGATGATTATTCACATCGTATCTCTAAATTGATGAGTAATACTGTAAACAAATCTAATATTAATGTTAGCATGCCACAAATTATTCAACGACAAACCCAATGTTCAAACACAGAACACAGTTCCGTAGAAGATTTCTTTAAGAAAACAATAACCTGTCCTCTCTTTGACCACATTAACAGTAATCTTTTCTCCAGAGTAGATGCACATCTGAAGAAAGCAGCATTAGAACTTATACCTTCAAAACTCACACAAAAGGTTTCTAACTCTGACATCTAATAGGTTACAGATTTTTACAGAGAAGATTTACCAAACCATGATATTTCTTACGAAGAACTTCATCGCTGGAAGATAAAATGACTTTTTATACCTCTCCATAACAGGCCCCACATACTGGATGACTGCTCAAAAGCGTGCTTCAGTTTACCAGGTATCTTTATATTACTGGAACTCTTTGTCCCATTACCACTAAGTTCATATTTATGAAAACATTCGGTATCTGCTCTCTGCCGGTTGAATAATTACTTGAAGTGTACGCAAACCGAAAAAGACTCCCAGGAAGAATGGATCATTGTAACATATTATTTATTTAGTGCATGATTGGAATATCTAATATAATATGGTTGTACAAAGTTGTTTAGATTAGTAATATAATTTAACAATCAATCATTACTCTGACTGTAGAGAATGAAGCAATTTACTGTAATAAGACACATATAGTTATGCCAATTAAAACCTAGCTCCACATGTGTTACAACAAAATGACGAGTTGTTGACTTTTCATTGGATGTTTGCTTTGTATTTTTGTTTTGAATTTTGCGCAAAGCTACTCGAGAACTATCTGCGCTTTTATTGGATATTAGTGGACTTTATGTGAAGAGCCACGCCATTGTTTTAGCCATATTTCACGCATAAATGCTTCCAAATTTAAGACTATGCCATATATTTTCCACAAATATTTGAAGACCTCTGATAACTTGTTTTTCCACTGGCTGCTGGTGTTGAAAAAGGAGTTCTTAAAAATATTTACACAGGACCTTTTTTGTGTTTTCTTTTTGGAATTTCGCACAAAGCTACTCGAGGGCTATCTGTGCTAGCTGTCCCTAATTTAGCAGTGTAAGATTGGAGAGAAAACAGATAGTTATCACCACCCACCACCAATTCTTGGGCTACTCTTTTACCAACGAATAGTGGGATTGATCGTTACTTATACGCCCCCACGGCTGGAAGGGCGAGCATGTTTAGCGCGACCCGTGACCCTCGGATTACGAGTCACACGCCTTACGCGCTCGGCCATACCAGGCCTTACACAGGACTAGGACAAAGCAGATTTTAAGTTATCACTGAAATTAAAACAAATGGAGTATCAAAATCTGACGTTGCACTCGTGATCAGCTATTCCAAACAACATGTATTGGAATGACAATTCTAAATTATATTAACCAGGACAAGTTTTTGAAACACCTCTTGAGATGGGATTGCCTTTCCCTAGGGAACTTTGACACAGGACCATAGCTATATGAAATTCTACATGTTTTCATACGCAACATTACATATCTAAAAGAATGAATACATGTTAACGATTTTATGTCATTAACATACACCCGTTTAAAAAATGCAATTAACTACAAGCAAGAATTGTATAGAAATTTAGAAGAACAAAAATCAGGTTATTGGTTTGAATTTCGCGCAAAGATGCACGAGAGACATCTGCGCTAGCCGTCCGTAATTTAGTAGTGTAACACTAGAGGAAAGACAGCTAGTCATCACCACCTACCGCCAACTCTTGAACTACTCTTTTACCAACGAATAGTGGGATTGACTGTAACATTATAACGTCCCACGGCTGAAAGAGTGAGCATGTTTGGTGTGATGGGAATTCGAACCCGCAACCCTTGGATTACGAGTCGAGTGCCTTAACTACCGAGCCATGCCAGGCCGATATGAATTTTTAACTTCCGTAATTAGTACAGAATGTAGGTTTATCGTAAACTAGTTGTGGAAGGGTGGAATTTGTAATTCTTACATTTATCATAATATTATTCTGTTTACTAATTAACGAACGCCAGAACTGAGAATTACAGACAGATATACATTTAGAAGAAAAAAAAAAAGAGTTATAAAATTTATTGTAAAATATATATTTTTTGTCGTAATATCAATATTTTTCTCTTAAGGTCAAAGAGGGTGCAACCGGCTTTTACTATGTGGTTAAAGCTTTTCGTAGTGTTAACAATCAATTAAGATAATCGAAAAGTCTGTTTGTTAATGTAGAGTAATTCATAAAATATTTTCATTTTGTCAAAAGATTATTTACGTACCATTATCATATAGATTTAGTGTGTTATTTTCACGAAACACAAATATGGTCTTTAGAAACCTAAAAATTATTTGTACGCTGAAAAATACTTGTATAAGGACGATGTTAAAAAAGAGTTATTCAATTTTCAATGCAAAATATTTAAATAATGGTTCAAAAAATTTGTTTGTGTGGTCAAATACCGATGAAAAAGTATTCACAGTTACAGAAAGATTTAGGCGTAGTGTAAGTTGTACTAAAACAAATGTAAAGTTTGCTCCAAAAAGACTTCTACCTTTCGAGGTTGAAACAAACGTATCGAGAGATGTAATGCTATTCAAAAACGAAAAATCGAGGTTTTTCAAACTCTTAAGTTTTTTTGGCATGATTCAGTTAGCATTTTGGATGTACTTAGGGCATTTTTCATTTACAAATTTACGTGACATTAGTCAAAGTGATGTGGAAACGCAAATGGGAAAACAGAAAAATGAACTTCATGGATTGTCATTTTGGAAGAAAATAAACTTAGGAGAAAATAAATATCGTTATGGCATTACACTTCTCTGTTGTAGTGTAGGTGAGAAAATAAGTATTGTTGTATATTATTTAAAATTTCAGAATTTCCTTAAAAAATTTCTGTGGTATTTGGCAGTCCTTTAATTTTCTCTTAAAGATAATAAAGTCAATTCTATAATATAACATACAGACAAAATGTCATTAAGCTTTTCAAAGCTTTCCTCACAGACCTACTCTTGTAAAAAAGTAAACATGTAAACCTACCTTTCATTTTACAGGAGGTTGTAGATTCATCTATTAAAGTGCCAACCTTCATTGTTGTGAATGGAAACTTATTCTAGTGGTAAGAATTACCCTGTTAGAACAATAAAATTTTATTAGCTGGAACTTTGCTTATTTTTCCAAATCTTTAGATTTATGTTATTTCAAATGAGTCTTCAAAATACAGCACAAACAAGTCAGAACCTGTGTTTTGTTGATCACCCTGGTAACCTTGTAAAATTCCATAAGATCAACTTTTATCATTTTCTCAAGAGGGAATGAACTGAAGAGATTTTAATGTATTTGTAAAAGATAATTTCATTCATGGAGTCATTGTAGAAGCCCTTTTCCAGTAAGACAACATTTTCTTTTAAATAAGAAGACCTAAAGCACACAGTTTATCAGATTCTAATTAATATAGTTATTTGTACAGAGAGATTATTACCACTTCTGAGTTCTGATTACAGTGTATATAAATCTCCCCAAAACGTTTAACATCTGGAGTAACATATCCACCATTATAACAAGATCTGTTTCATTAGCCATGCTAAAGAGTTGGTTTTCATATATATAAAATTTGTGTCCTAAATTACTTGCACTTGTTATTAAAGGTCATCTACCTCATATTTGTCTAATTTATCAAGTGATCCAAGTCATTTTATAATAGCTCACTATCCTAGAATCAAGAAATACCCAAAGTTCAGTGTTATCAGCAGACTTTAGTTATTTCATTGTCAACATCACTAACATAAATAAAACATAAAGGCCTAAGTACTGACCCTTAAGGTATTCCATAAGTAACAAGAGTCCAGTTTGATTGGACAGCATAAGTAAAAAATTCTAATTTCTCTCATCCAGTCATCAATCAGTCAGTTTCCTGAGCCTCTACTGAATTGGCTTTGTAGCACCTTATCAATAATGAATAAATGTATCATTTAGTGATTTAATGTTGTTCCCACCCAAAGTTCAAAACATTTCATGTTTGTTTGTTTTTTTAAGTTTGTGGTATTCTAAACACTAGTATCAGAACTTAAGAATGCAACACATCTAGTAGTAAACAGAGATGGTGTTAAAAGTTGTTACTTATAATGCATTTTCACATCGGTAGGGTGCCTTTGATGTTAATGTTGATCATAAATCCAGTGGTATCTCAAACATTTTTCTATCTGTACAAATAAATTAAAACTTCTAGAATTTTCACGTTTTCTGTCATACCTTTCAGGTACATGCTTGAGCCGATGGATTTCTTTCCACTGCAAATTTCAAAATGTAGTGCATTGTAAATTAAGAAACTTTTTTTTTCCAAGTTACAGGACTTTTATTTTGTGAATCAATTCATTTTCTGATATGTGTTTCTCTTCATCTGTACAGGTTACCTGATAGCAGTTGGCACTGGCCTGTACACTCTTCGGTCAGTCAGGTACTTGGTTCTTCTCAGAGGAGGAGAAGTTGCACGCTTGGTTACTTATACACCTTTTGGGGGAAATCGAATCATTGACGTCTCTCTACGAGACTTGTCTTGCCAGCAAGCACGTGACCAAGCTACCTCATTTCTTTCACTGAAAGTTCGTAATCGTTGGATGTTCTTTTTAGTAGATAAAAGAGGGACTTTCCTTAATCCAAAACTCTTTGATAGTACCGTCGGATTATACAGAACACTGAAATGATTTAACTGGTTTATTTTTTCAGTTCTAATGATTTTTGAAACTGATGTTAGGGGGTAAGTTTTATTGCAAAGAATAATATAAATAAAGGAATTTTTAAGGGACAATATTATGTTTTGTTATATTCTTAACTTATGAGAGTTCTTTGGTCAAACATAACTAAGTTATAGTCATTCCTTTCTATATTTGTGTTGCTTTATGACAAATAATGCTCAGAAAACATTTTGTAATTTTTGTCTGTAATAAAAAAGGAACCTCTAAGAACCTTCCACATGAATGTTTTATGAATGGCACCCTCCATTCTACTGAAACATACATCTACCTCAGATTTGAAATACATGTGCAAAATTTAGTGAGAGAGGGATAGGGGGAGGGGTAATAATGGATCACAAAGTCCCCTTTCACAGTGAGTGAACATTTAGAAAGAAAATTACTTTGAATTTGTAAATACTCTTTACTTGTACTTAATAATTTTGGAATGTGGATGCATTTAGAGAACTATTTGAGAGTTATTTATCAGTTATGCATCATTGTTTCATAGACTGAGATTCTTTCCTAATGTTTTATATGAATAGGTAAGATAGAGTTGAGATCATTGGGTGTGCTGTTCTTTTTAAACACTGGTATAATAACATTAAAATATCAATAGCTGTTTCTTATTTATTTAGTTATACAAATCACTAAACAGTGATTCTTTGAAGTTTAATTATTATTATGTTTCGTATACTATTAGGCTACACCTATTGCCTGACAACTACAGAAGAATGTGTTCTCAAGACAGTTCATTAGAACTGTAATGAAAATAGAAACGTTTCAACCATTTCAGGTCATCTTCAGGCTAACAAAGAGAGTTTGCAAACTCTGTTAACTTGAAGCTGACTTGAGAAGGTCAAATCATTATTCTGCACTTTATTTCAGTAATAAAGTTTTAATACCATACCAACTGTTTCGAGAATATATTTTTACTTCAAGTTGGTTTTTTGTCATCACAAATTTAAGAACGAATAGAAGTAGTCCTTCAAAAGTTTACTTATGTTGTAAACAAAACCTCAAATGAATAGTTTTGTACAGATGGTTCAACTGTCAAATGTCAGTAATTTTTACCACAGTTTCTGAGATTTTTCCTTCATCTAAAGTGTGTGTGTTACAAGAGACAGTTTACTACTGTTTTTAAAGCAAATTTCTGAACAAATAACTTTCTTGTTACACGAATGTTATTGGGTATTAAAATGTTTGTGCATATAAACTGAAATTATGCATACTGTGTGAAAATAATTTAAGTTTTGAAGAACAAGCAGGACTATGTAATAGGTCTTGAAGTTCTGTTACCTTTCCTTGTAGCACATTTGAAACAATACTGAAAAGTCTATATGTTATTGTTGCATACAGTTTTAGATAGCTTACTAATTTATGTTAAAGATACTAAGTACTAGGAATGGAACAAATATCTAATATCAAATACTGCAGTGTTTGAAGAAATCTGATTCAATTAGATATTACTTTTGTGATGAATTTGATAATGTGATGGCACTTCTATTGACAAATTATCTCACAAAACTATGCAGTTATGGTGATAGACACTGCATTATCTAGCCCAGTGATGCTTTTTACTAGATTCCAGAGTAGCACTTTTCCTGGTATTGTCCTGAAGTATTAATAGAGTTAGGATAAAAGGATACAATGTCATTAACTATCACAGTTTTTCTGATTTTCTTACTGTGCAACAAAGCAATGAAAAATTCATTAAAGATATTAGATGGATTTCCCACAGAATAACGTTTGAACTGCAAGGAAAGACAACCCTGTGTACAGATAACAATATATCATTTGATAGAGACAAACTTTGGTTTTCTATTGGTTATTAATAATATTAAACATCAAAGAGAACTATTGGCTAGTTCTGAAAAAAAAAAGAATGTGACAGGTGGTCATGGCAAGAGGTACCTAGTTTTTTATTTTACTGTCCTGTGACTAAATAAGATTGAAGGTTATATAAATCACACTTTACTTGAATGATAAAAACATTCTAATAAGTAACTTACATGAAAATTTCATACCTCTAGAAAGACAACAAACACTGCAAGTCTCATACACAGAGATACTGAAACTTTTTATATTTATTTATAAAATTAAGAACTTAAAGCATAAATAATATTAATCTTTCATTTATTATCTACATTTTGATGATCTTATCACTTACATCAGCATAATGCCATAATTCACATACACAAAGTAGCTTAATCAAATATGCAAATCTGTGAAAGGTCATGACATTAGCACCATCACCTATCAGAGGTAACAGAGTTAATTATGTGGTAGTTCTACGTAGCTCTATTATAATACAGTTTATTGTCACAGAAGACAGCTGTTTGAAAACTGTATGCTATTTAGTTTTAATGGTACAAAGTTCACACTTCAAGCAGTGTATTTATGCTTGCATTGTGTACAGGATGCTGGAGTTCTAGTTAACTAGGACCCAGCTGTAAGCGAAATATGTTAATTGCCTATGTGTTTTGTAAGCTTAAACTTTTTAGAGTCTAAACTATGATGCACTGACAATTACAAATGTTTTCGCACTTCCAAGGATATCACACTCCTACCATCCTAATAGCACACATATCATTTGGTAAATATACCAGAATTATTCATGTTTTGATGCAGGTACTTAATTTCTTCCTAAACAATTAAAGGTATTGTCTCTCCAAACCACCAGTGATTCCAGCTATTAACTTGCACATTAATTAGTGGTATATATGAAACATTAGGACTAGTTTGCTACCTTGAAATGACAGCAGTTTTACTTACAAGACAACATCAACAACTAATCATGTTGCTCACTTATTCCAGATAAAAGCTCGCATGAAATGTTGCGGACACTGATTTTCTGATCAAAATATCCTCATTGTATGACTTTTTGAAGTTGGATATGATTTATTGATACCGTTAAGAGATAAAAGTATCTGAATGGCAAACAGCAGGAAAGTATGAAGAATTGAACAACCAATCAGGAAAGTATGAAGAATTGAACAACCAATCAGGAAAGTATGAAGAATTGAACAACCAATCAGAATCTGATTTTCACAAAATATTGATTAGTTCTTATGTAGACTATAGATTGATGGAAAATAAGCATGAATTTACCTGAACACTGCATAATTTGCGAGAAAAAAAAAAGTACACTGTGACCATGCAGCCAATGGAAAGAATAAGAGAGACATTACAACTGTGAATACTAATTGGGCAACTAGAATGAATGTGCTTATAATGTAGCACAAGAAGTAGAAATTGAAAGAAAATATTTGATGGAATTACTTGTTTTCATTGGTACTTGACATACAGAATAAACATTTATCATGATTTTATTCTTATGTTTTCTATTGTAACATAAGTCAAGCTTAATAGTGAACACTTCAACCCTTTTTTCTTTAAACTTGTTTTAAAATTTGCACAACTAAGGTATATTTTGTTATTTTATTGAAAAGTGTTAGCGAAAAAAAATAACTTTTAATCATTGTGGGTAAACTAATTAAAGCTGAAGTTATAACTGTTAAAGAAGAGTCACATTTAACTGTGTTTAAACAACACTTTAAAGAAAGTCTTGTGTCCATATAATATGCAGTGTATTCCACATGAGCATTTTTATTTTTGGAATTTCCACATGGAATTCGTAAAAACAATATTTAGGATTTGGGGTCACAACACACCATTACTTTAGTGTCTGATTTACACCCAATTGGCAGTTTTAGCCAGCCTGCTACTGGCTTCTCATACAAAAATAATAATGTGCAGCATCTTTTGTAAAAGCAAAAAAAGTTGTATTTTTACGCAAACTGGACATAGGAAACAAAACTGAATCTTATATACTTAAGTTTTTAATCAGTTGGTTTTAGAATTAAATTTTCATGCAAATTCTTCCAGTCGTTGTGTGATTCAAAGAAAATGAACCAACAAAGATTTATTTTAAATTTAAACAAGAATAATAAAGAAACTTAGATGTAGCATCTGCTTCTTGTTACACCATTTTCTTGGTCAAGAAGTACGGCAGAGCTGGACAATTGACTCCAAGGAGCACAAATTAGTGTGGCATGAAATAAGCCATTAATTGAAATTACGTTTAATCAATTAATGTCCCAAAAATAACCAATTAATCAAAATTGGTCCAATTATTCCAGCTACCCAAGTAACTGAAGTATTGCCATTATTATTTTTAATTAATACAAGGTGTTCAGCTCAGTTGACGAGCATCAAGACTAATCAAAATTAATGTTTCCAGTTATTCCAATTGTTAGGCTTTTATGTAAGAAGTCGTGATAAGTTGCATGTAATCTCTCAGCTCAAAACAAAAACAAAAGTGCACCTAATACTTACTGTTCGTAAATATTGTACATTCATCTTTCAGAACTATCAGGTTCACGTACTGGAGACGTATCTAATAAGTGAAATTGTTTGATTTTATTGAACTATTATGTTCCTTACTGAACAATAGAAGTTTGGTATCATATGTACTTTTTATAATTATAATTAAAAATCTCTATTAATTATGGTATAAACCACCAATAATTAAACTTTGTAACATGAAAACCACTGCTATGAAATTTAACAACACAAGAGAAAGTTTAGTAAAAAACTAAAGGGGAGGTAAAGCTGTTAAGTTACTATATAGAATAGACGTTATACAATAACAACCCACCTAAAGATAATTTTCTATGTGTATATATCCACATTGATTCATTCACACAAGAAGTTTCTGGAAAGATCCTTTTATTGGGTTTAAACAACTGGGAAGTTACAGTTGTTTTATGTAAAAAATATTCTGAAAAAAATGTACTAAGTTGTTTTACCAAGTCCAATGCTTAATACAGTTAACTTCTCATTAAACTTTATGCAACGTAATTTATATTAGAAAACCCAATCTAACTGTTTGTTTATTGATTTATTTTACATATTACAGAAATGGTTTGAATATTTTAAAGAGTTACTGGAAAGTATTTAAGTAAAATGCGTTATTTTGGCACACTTCTATTTACTTTGGAAGACAAATACCCTTTACCTGTGTTAAAACATTAACTCTGAGCATTTTTTCCGACACTGTAGCAAGCATTGGCCTTGGTGATGGAAGTACATGTAACATTCGTAAATGTATAACATTTTAAAACCACTATTCCCTTAATATGAACATACAATAAATAGTGTCTGTCATTATCTCTTGCTACAGCATACACAAACACAGAGAAAGTTTGTTTAGTTTAAACACACCACAAGGAAATTGTAGGCACATGAGGTTTTTATCTGCCTGGTTTAAATTCTGTATGTTTAAGAAGAACATCCTCACAGAAAAAGATTGCAATTTTTCTTAAAAAAAGATAATCTATGTTTATCTATTAATAAGAAGAAAAAAAAGCACACACACATTGAGGTGATATCAATAATTATTTTGTTTTGCTGTTTTGTAGTGACTGAGTGGACAGTATCCTTATGGGGAAAAGTAATGACTCTTAAATTGCAGATTTGTATGTATGTCTGTAAAAGCTATAACACTAAAAGTTCATATTTAAGAACTAAGTTTCATGTTGATACAGTTTTTAAATACACAAGGAACATCTCAGTGGTAAAAACCAATTGATATAAGTTTACAAATAAACGTCGGCTACGTTGCTTTTGCTAAAGAAATGCAACACAAATCTTTTTAAAAAATTACATTTGAAACAGAAACTAATTTGACACGGAATTTTGTCACATGCCTGTACCAAAACTCCTTTAATTATTCACCATAAATTGTAAGAAATAAGAACTAATTAATTATGTAGTCAGTATTTCACTACACCGAGTTTTGAACACATCAGATGTTTCTCTTTAAACATGTAAGCAGAATAATACCTAAGTATTCTTCATGGTACTTTATACTTTAAAGTTAAACCTAAATCCATTACTTTTACAATAAGCAAGTTTTATGAATCGACAGGATCTGCATGTTCAAAATACACAATAGAAAGCAAAAAAGTGGCATTTAACCTTTTCAAGTCATCTATATTACTTAATGAAAACTGGAGATAACTCACAGATAACAATCAAGAAAACGAAACTAATTGAAAATACAGGCAGAAAAAATTCTTAATGTCATCTTCTGAAGCTAAACATCAAATATACAACAATATAATAAAACTATTTTTACCAAAAAAAAAGGTACAGTATTTTAAACCTTTTGTATGTTTAATTTATAAATTGTATTTCTGCTGCACAATTAAAAAATTCTCTGTTAAACTGTAACACTATGTGAAAGGTTACGAGATGTATTGTTACTCTGGACTGGAATACTTCAAAACATACTTAACAAACCTTAAATAAAATCAAATGAGAGCATATCATAAAATATTCTCAGGATATATATATATATATATAATCTGCAGCAACAGAAAGAACAGGCAAAACACTGAAACTTGTATTTAAAGTCAGTGTTATATTTTTTATGTTGTCTGCAGTAGTTAAAGCTTGTAAACAAATATATATAGAATCGGGATGATTTCAAAGCTTACACATTTAATGACTTTTTTTGATAAACAATTTCTTCTATACATGTAATATAATATAATAAAATACTCAGCACACAGATATAACAAATTACTTTCCACATTATCAGTATTTATAAGACAGAACTGTTAAGGAAAGACAATGGTATCTTTATATTCTTTTAATTAAAACCTCTGTACAGAACTCAACAACTTAGCAACGATTACCTCACATTAACTACAGCTTTCCTATGTTTTCTGCCTTATCCATATTTTCTGAAAATGTGAACAGTTATTAACTGTTTGATAATAATTCACACTTATAAAAAGACACACCTGAAATAATAACAATTTCAAAATAATTTTTCACATGAAATAAACAAATGGTGTGAATTACAAAGATCACCAACATACAAGTTTATGAGAGAGAGATTCTGTTTAATGTTTATTACGTTTTCAAACCTTACTCTGATTTATTAACACCATGTGCTCAATTGCATGTTTTATGCTGCTATTCATCAATACATCAATGAATAGTCTTCCATAATGGTATCTTCACTCGGATGTATCCTGTAACCTATAATCAAAAAATAACCCTTCCTAAGACCTGACCATACTGCTGTAGAGTGTAATAGAACTTTGCTCATAAATTCTTAAAGTGTCTTATGAAAAGGGAAACTCAAACCTACCACAAGATATTAAAACAAATTAATCATTGACCATCCATACATTTGGAAGTCAGCTTACAAAAATATTCCGAATAGGTTATATAGTTTTTTTTTATTTAAAACTAGTATGCAATATTGGAATAATCCATATTAAATGTATTTTATTTTCTTTAAACTTCAGTTTCAGTGTAACATTTATTGAAAAGTAATTGGGATTGACAATGCTTAGACATGTTCATAATGGATAAAGACAAAAATGTTTTTCTTTAAGCATTTTTCACTTTCCCAAAGTTTTGATTTTATTCCATCAATACTTGCATGAATCCCATACTAGTTAGTTCAGTCCATTGCAAATATGGAAAAAAAAATTTACTTGCATATGGACTTAAGAATTTGGGGGTCATCATTATTTGATTAACCCTTCAGTACTTCAGTCACGTATTTACCAAGGGTCTGTCTGTATAAAAGTTATGTATGACTAAAATGTGTGCAAGATAAAAGTGTAAACGGAAAATGTTTATTCTGTTAGTTAAAATTTCAGAATTCTGGAGAAATAAATGATTTTGTGCAATTACTTTTAAACCCCTACATCACTACAAAAAAAACACGCAAATCATTAAAGTAATAAATAAGAATATTAGAAAACTCCAAGTAAATATTTTGAAACGTAGGTGACAAAAATTTTAGTTTGTTAGAGAAAATGTAATATTTTTAATTTATTGATTATCAAATAATACGAAGTAGTCTGTCAAACAAACTATTTCAATTATGACAATATATCTACTGGTGGCTTTCTGGAAAAAAAAAAGACATCTTTTAACAGAAAACAATGTGCATAAACATGTAATCAAGGAGAAATCCTATTCAAGACAGTAACATTCAAGTACATACTGTTCAATTATTTACCTTTCATTGAAACTAGAAAATAACATGAAATAGCAGTTAACATTTAATGCCAGAATCTCTAATATAGTGCATAGATTTATTCTGACAATTCTATACAATTAACTTATTTAATCACTGTTAACGATGCTAGTAAATTTATACGTTAAGAATATATTTGTACAAAATGGCAAATTTTCTTTTTTCCACATAAATCTGTAAAAAACAATATCAGACTTAAAGTTTTGTTGATTTAACTTCTAGGATTCAGCATTGAATTTGATTGTTCTGAGCAAAACAGGAAAAGATTATAACAGAATTCAGACCTACTTGAAATTTTCTACATTCTTTTATCAAGCCCGAATGGTGTAAAATTAAATGAATGCTTAGTTCTAATTATATCTCACATTTATATTTAAGTACATAAATATTTCTTCTGACATTTCAGACATTCGTTATAAAAGTTGTTGTTTACCAACAGATATTTCAGTTAAGTTTATTCTTGCTTTCTGAAGTTTTTTAACTTGCAAAAAAAAAGCTTAACCTCAATGTGGCTAATTTACAATACATTCTACAACTATCGATATATTGTAATTAAATATGATTTCTATCTTTCACTTCTAGAACACAGGTTTTTAACACATTAAACTACAATTTTATGGTGCTATTAAAAATAATTCACACAATAAAAATTCTCTTTTTATTAAGATCTCCTACTGAATACTATCAAAAGTAAACTAAAGCATTATGAAACCTATTTTGTGATTCACACATTAACATATGTACTAGTAGACCATATAATTTTATTTTTTTCTAACTTTTGCACTATAAACAAGTTAATTTATAACTTCCACTAAACAAATAAATTATAACACCACTGAGTTAAAACAAAATTCCCATAAGTTGGTGCTATTAAATATTAACAAAAGCTATTACAATTATCTATTGTTAGGCATAATTTTAGGCAACTAAACACAACTGAATTTTAGAGCAAAGCCTAAAAGAGCAAATTGGTTTTCTACAAACCTAGCTAAACTTTTTGTAATTTTCTTTAAATTAAAAATTTATGAATTAGTAAAATAAAAGAGAATTTCCAAAAACTAAATTTGATGAATAAGCCTAGAAAACAGCACCATATTACATTATACAACACATAAAAGGAAGCACAGTATTAAACATCCTTCAACCAGCTGAAGCAAACACAAGTATAAAGTTGCTCACCTAAAACTATGACAACAGTACCTGATAAACAAAATTCCAATCCATCAAACTTTATAAAACTATTTAGCCTAAAACTAAGTAAATTAAGTAAACTCAAAAAACAACAAATGACCAAATCTCAAGTTTAATAAGGAAACCTAATCATGCATTTCAGAGTTCTAAATAGTCTTCTCTCTCAAATATTAATTTACAATTTCTAATTATAAATTTACAGTACATGTACGAGTGTACTTACATTAAATGTTTCCATATCACATGTAAAAGATGGTGTATAACAAAAATTATATTTTATGTGAGTCAATTTACAACAGATTACAAGGCAATACTAGTATTCTGAAAAGTAAAAGGACACAAACTTTAACACAAGTATTTGAATGCAATGAACAGAATTTCAGAAAAAGTTTATAAAATATAGAAATTGGATCTAATTTATAATTTTTTGTTTTTCAATGTATATGTACATTCATTTTTGATAGCATTTTTCAAAGGAAGACAAGTTGAAACTGATAGAAGTACTAAGTATTAAAATAGTGAGACTTCAAAGGAAGACACATCAAGTTTCACATCTGACGTACGTAAACTCTTAAAAGACAGGACCAACACTATCATACAACAGCAGTATTTCTATCTAACTAAGCTTTTAGAATATCATTCATTGTTCACAATTAAAAATACTGTTTTAAAAAGCTATTGTATAAAGACTTGACTAAAGTTAAACCTACAAGTCAGAAGAAAGATTCAGATAAAAGAGTTTCTATTGGTATAATGACTTAAGTGAGGCAAAATCTTCAAAAAGTTAGCTTTTTTTTTTTACAGGTATTCACACAACTTTACATGACCACCAGTATCAGAAACTATTCATCTCATATCTTTTGTTTGCTTCACCCTATACTTCATAAATTAGATTCATCAATATATGATATAGAATGTAACTACAGACAATTATTCTTCACACAGTGATGGTAATGTTCCCTTTTCAATTCTGATATAACATAAAAAATTCAGCAGAGGCATGTTTTTGAGACATCTCTGAGAGCACACAAACTGTACCTCTAGTGTTACTTGCATTCTTGTTTTATGCAGAGGAGTTTAATTTTACAGATTTATAAACCAGATTTAAATTTAAACTTTGAAATGTAGCTGCTACACTCAATTCCTTGCCTCTACTACAAATTGCAATTAGAAACACAATTGTGTCTCCACCACACTCAGTTACATGGCTTATTATACAGAAAAATCTTTTACACAACCTCCAGAATCTGACATCACCTAATTAAATCTTTAGTACAATAGATATAGTTAACTAATTAGTTAGCTCTTATTTTTCACCAGGTTTCTGTTACAAACCCCATTTAATTATTAGTCATTTTTCACTGAGTTTCAACGATTAGATGCATTCCAAATTGGTAAACAATTGAAAACAAAAATAAGTTTTTTTACATAGACCAGTAATGAAGTCATGGATGTATTTAGAGAAAAAGTAAAACTAAAAAAAAAGAAAGGAAATAATAATTATATATGTATTTTTTTAAAAATCATCTCAAACATCTTAAGTTTTAATAAGACGTGAAGGGCAAATGAGAACCACGATATGCTATAGTAGCGATTCATTTGTAAATCAAGCTTGTATGTCACACCTATGACATTGTTTATTGTAGATCGAATTAGACAGACTTTAGAAAGAAAACTTTTTGTTTTAAATTCCTATAAGAACATTTTAATCTAATTTACTTTAATGTGGGAAGTACCTAAAGCTAAGCATAAAACAGTATTCTTAAAATGTTCTAGGATATCTTACAATAGCTCGTTAAAGTTTGTTACCAATATGAACTGTTTACAAAGACTTGAAATGGCATGACTAGTAAAAATATCAAATAATAATGGTATCTTCTGTCAAAATAAAGCTTAGAATGAAGTTTGTTTTCATAATGTACATATTTATTATCATCACAATACAGGTATGACCCATTATGTTTATATGAACATTATTACTAATATTTAATAAATGGTGTTTCAAGGCACTTGTTATGAGCTACAAAAACATATTTACATGTTTTAACTCCTGTTGCAGACGAGAAACTCATTAAAAAGTTATTAAGTGTAAAATTAACAATTTAAAGTTGTTCTCGCTAAGTTGGCATTGGGGAGGCAGGACTAAAATTACTGTTTTGTAGTGCTTGCTAGAAAATAACACTTTTTCAGCTTAATGTGAAAAAAAAGTACTAAATTTTTTTCCAAAAATAAAGTTAAAATACCCAATTAATGTCATAAGTTTACCAATAACCGGAGCCTTTTTTGAAAATTAAATCTTCCAAAAAAACTGTCATCGATTTTGTTTTAAATGTATTTTACTTGTTTTTATCTATATCTGTCTGTCATAGCTAATGATATTTAACTAAATCATTCATAAAACACATGTGTACAAATAACAGTTACTAATCAAGATAACATCTGTTGTTAAACAATGTTTCAGCACAAATGACAGCTATATTTAAACGATATTTATGTGCATACAAAAAATAACACTTTCTCTAATTTTCAAATAATTTTCATTTCAAGAATTCAAAGAATTGAAGTATGCTAAGGGGTTTATTTGAATTTGTAAATTAAGGACTTGATATTAACAACTGTAAAAAAGGTCCGACTCCAATTTCTTTTTCCGGTTGAAAGATGTGGAACGTGTACATTTTATGAGATTACATTTTATATATGCTGATTAATTTGTTTGCATTATGAGTGTTGTTTTTTTTTGAAACACACACACATCATAGGATTCCTGATGTATTCCAAACCTTTAAGAATGAGCTTCCTTTTAGAGGAGGAGGAGAAGAAAAAAAAAAAAAGTTTTCACAGTTTAGGATTCCAGTTGCCTCCTAAACTGTATACCAGAATATAAGACATATCAGAAAACATAAGAAAAATGCAAACTTATCAAATCTTTGAAAAACAAAATTATGATTACCGTGAGTATCATGAAAAGATTACAAACACACAGAATAGAATGTGTGTTCTGAGCAACATGATTTCATCCTGCATTTTGCATGTTCAGATCTCTACTGTATATTTACATATAACAAAAACAACAACACAATCTTCAATTTAATATGAACATGATAAAGGCAGTTAACTTTAAGTATACAATATGTACATGTAATATCTAGTTCTGGGCTTGGGAGTGGATTCCTGTTTATATCTAACATTACTTAACAGTACCTATAACATTGTACATAAAATTATTGCTTTCCTATTCTATTCATACTATGCACATCCCCCCTATCTTGCACAAGGAATCCAGAGTAATAGAAATGCAATACACAATAACTAAATACATATGATTGTTTTTTCCCACAACTCAAAAACATGATCTCCATCAACAAAACATAGCATCTTGTACATCAATGATAAAAAGTTGCTCTGCTCCTCTGGAAGATAGCACCGCAGCCCTAACATCAAACAACATTATGCTTCTGTGACATCCTTGACAATTACCAGACAAAGGTAGTAGAAAAGCAGGAGTTAACATTCAAAAATAATATTAGTTGTACTGCGTTGTAGTTTCCATACATCACAAACACTCCATACCAAATAAAACAAATATGACACAAAAATATTCTATCAGCTTTTTATCTATTCACTTTGCATCAGTGAATTGCATCATATGAGTTATTCACAAGATTAGGGAAACTAGCAGCTTTTGGGACCTATCTGTCAGATAACGTGTTCCCTGCAACATCATTGCTAGGTTGGAAGATGTATCTTTTACTTGTGGCGATTTTCACAAAATTCAACAAAGCACGAGCTCCTTCAGCAAGCGTCTGTTCATCTTCTGTATCAGTTGATTTAATTTTCATCTGTTTCCTAGACAAACCATTTAAAGGTCTTTTTGATGCACAATCACTATGGATCCTTGCCTTCCGTTTCAAAATCCCTCTAGTGGGTTCTTGGCTGCTTTCGCTGCTACTGTCAGTACTCTCGTCTTCCACATCACTGGCGTCTGAGATATCAATTCTGAGAGAGGCTGGTGACACACTAGATGGTCGATTCTCACCATAAGATGTGAGAGAGGCACTGTAATTGTGGTCTTCACTGGGACTATTAGTAACCACTGGTGTCTCACTGTGATGGCACTTCGACTGGATACCACTGATTACTTTCCTGCATGTTTAAAAATTGTGATAAATCAGTAAGAAAATAAGCTGCTAATTTTCATTGAAATCAATGTTAAAACATTCACATTCAACAAATGTGGATGTAACTTAAACACTTTTTATTTAAATTGCGTGTTAATCTTTTCTGTAGAAGTAAAGCTCAATCCTTATTAATATTAACAAATCATTACATTTAAGACTACAATACACAGGAAACAAAATATTACCACAAACTTCACAAATAAACCTAACTAATAAAATAACACTAATTCCTCTGCTAACAAAAAACAACGATTTAAGTTCATATTCTAATTATTTTTTTTAATATTTTCATACTTGAATATGTCATAATAACATACTGTCTGACAAAAAATATGTGTATACCAGTAGCAAGGCATTTAGTGAATGCTGTTTAGATTTGTAAACTCCTTTTAATGTATGACATCGTAATGTTGTTAAAACATTATACCTTTATCAAAACATTTTATTTATTACCCATTCAAGCCTTTCCCAGCTTTTATAACCTGGTGTCTGTTTCAAAGAAAAATTTTAGCTGAATGTACAGAAAAAAGTTGTTTGATAACTTTATATACAACAATGAGTAAGTATGACATGACTAACAGTTTTCTATGAAACATCTAACAAAACAACAGATGTGATATTGAATTTTTCATTACGGGTGTTTGTTGATCTCTTTAATAACAACAGCAAACAACTGTTTCTAAGAATTTGCTTAATTTTCTCAAATTCTGTTTCAAAGAATTATTATGTTGACACACAATTTAACCAAATAATTCAGAGGCAGAGGCTTGTAAGCAAATGATTTATTTACATAGTTATTTTATCAATAAAAAAATTAATAAGGTTTGAGCTGACCTAATCCTCAAGCGTTGCCTTCTTTGTTTCCGTCCACTCGGAGAGATTGTATTTTCTGATTCCTCACAGTAATCTGAATAAACAAAGTAAAGCATGCACTGAGAACAATAAAAAAAAACATTTCCAGTTTTAAAATCTTCATTGATATATTAACCTTCTTTATTATAACAATTCAAAGAAAAATCACTGTAGAAAGAAACAGGTGAAGTAAAGTACTGTTACTTTAGAACCAGAAATGTTACACTGCCTGAGTGTTGTTTGGAGACTTTATAAAGTCAGAATGATCAAGTAACCAAATATTAAACTTGTACACAGAATGTAGCCACTAGTATGAAGGTTCTATATCACGCTGTAATGATTAAATATATTAGGAATGAGAACCTGTTCAAGACACACAACAAGAAAATAGAAGATGCGAGGTTTATGTGATTATGATGTATTGTGTCTGGATATTTACAACATACAATAATGTGTGTGTGTGTATTACATATCTAAAGAATTCTCGAATTTTAAAACAAATTCAATCAGTTTTATAATTATCACTTTTTTATACTTGGTACAAAAACTAAGATTAAATAAAGCCATCTTGTGAATCCTCAGAGCCTCGTATGCTGCAGTAAATGTGTGGGTTGCGGGTTCAATAATGAAGTCTGACTGGATTTTTAGACACTTTAAAGCAAAAAATCAACCTGTTAGTTTACACAAATATATTTTATAATCTTCTCAAAACGGATTATTTTAATTACATCTTGCAGTAGGTATTAATTACTAAAGAAAACAAAACAAAAGCAGCAGTGGGTTTCAAAACTGCTGTATTTGTTACTTCCAACTGAAATTCTGGACACTGGACTGTCAGGTAAATGTTGGAACTCGTGTGAAACAAGTAAAAAAAGACTTTTATTTTAATCATTAAATTGTTATAAAGATTAAATGATTCGTGATTTTTGTTTCTTCTATCAAGAAGTTCTTTCCAGCAAACACTTAAAAACACTTTCAAGATTCATAACACGTTAAATCACAGCAGCTTATATACACCTGTGTGCATCTCTGCTTTAACTATTAACTAGATAAATAAAAATAAAATGGAGTTTGTTAAATTGCAAGTCAAGGAATATTTTAAAATGCTAATGTTAATTCAGTTTGAGGAGTATCAAATACAACTTATAACAGGTAAGATTCTTCAAAGGGAAGAATGTTTTTGAAAGTTCTCATTTCATAATTCTCATACCACTTGAATTACGGACTGTACAAACAAATACACACCATTAAAAACTTGTACTCACTATGCATACTCCGTAGAGAAGGACCATTTTTCAATGCCAACATTGTGGCTGCAGCATCTACCTCTGGATCTAACAAATAATACAAGCAGTACTACTGTTTTTAATCTAGCAGGTAAATGTAAACAGTGTATTTTCAAAATATATGTGTAAATACTATTAAAATTATTAACTCATATTTAATTTTTTTTTATTAGAAATGGACAAAAATAATAAGCCAACTTATTATTTTCACCTTTTATACGAATAACAAATGTTCAAATTTACCTAAGCACCTAACACACACACATATACACATGTAAACTGTTCCATTTTATTAAAACATTTCTAATAAAAGCCATATTATTTTAACCCTTAAATGGCAGCCATCATCAACTGGTGCTGCTACCTAAAACATTCTGCAGCATGAGGGTTAATAAAAATATGGTTAACTGAAATGGATAAATTACTTCAGTTAATTGAAAAACTGAAAACAAATACTACAACAGGTATTCTAAATACAAGAATCCAAAAATTATTATTAGCATTTAAGTAACAAGAAAATACATATTTAATTTATTGTACACACTTTATTACTATGAATTGTTGTCTTAATGAAATAGTTTTCCTTGTGCAACATTGTCACAGTTATCTCAATTTGCAAGGCTTTTAAAACTGATAACAGTAATATGGATAGGATTTGGAATCAAAATGTGTATTTGTGTGAACTTCAAATTAAAAATTTGTCATTACTCTCAGATGTTACATTACCAATTTTTAATCTTGATATTAGTCAGTGACCTTCACATATGCACTTCCTTATAATTTCAAAGAGCCAAAAATAATTTTCTTTTATATTTAAATTTATTATTCTTTAATATTAACATACATAATTTAACACATAATATATATATGTAAAAAAAATTAAATAATTACATCAAAATGAGGTCAAATAAGTAAACAAAATCATGAGGAAGGACTACATCAAAAACAGCAAATCCAAACCTCTAATTAATTATAACCATAAATTTTTGAACCATAAAACAAAACATATTAAAATAAAACAAAATATGCAGCATATTTTGTTTAATTTTAATGCATTTTGTTTAAAGTTAAAAAGTTTATAATTATAATATAATCCCACATTGTAGCTTGTATCCTAGGATCTTTACAAAATATGCAGTGTATTTTGTTTATAATTATATTATGCATGTATATATAGATGAATTTCATGCTTCTTAAAATACTTTTAATGCTATATTTTTCACACAAATAACATTTATATCATTGACCATTATTCTATATAAATTTTATAAATTACTACTGATTCAACCATCTGTTTTAACATCTCTATTGTAACAAACATTATAAATATAAAAAACATGCAAAATTATTATCTCAATTAATCTGAGGAAATAAAAATTATTTTCTTAAGTGTAATCAAATTAATTAGTATCCCAGAAAAGTTAAAAATGATACATTTTCGACTGCTCACATATTTTTGAATTGTGACCACATCAGGTTTGGTTTTGGTTTGTTTTTGAATTTCGTGCAAAGCAATACAAAGGCTACCTGTGCTACAAGTGTAAAACTAGTGGGAAAGCAGCTGGTCATCATTGCCCACTGCCAACTCTTGGGCTACTCTTTTACCCACAAATAGTAGGACTGACCATCACATTATAATGCTCCCACAGCTGAAAGGGCAAGCATGTTTGGTGTGATGGGGATTTGTAAACTATAACCTTCAGATTACGAGTCAAGTGTCTTAATCACCTGGCCATAATAGGACAAAGCTTCATTTTAACCACAAATCTGGAGTATTTAAAACACAATGGATAAGCTTGAAAGTTAATCTGAATCCCTCTAGAGATGCTAATCTACAATTTCTTGTGATTTGTTAAAGCTCCCTTATGCATAATAAATATTTCTTAGATTTTCCAGTGTTTTCAAAATTTTGTTATTTATTTCAAGTGCCTATAAAATGTGAAAGTTAGGAATTTTTGTGTGTTTGCATCAAATGTACATCACTTTCAGATACAACTGGTAATAAGATTCATTAAACTTTAAGAATGATTAGTTTTATGAAGGTAGACATTTCAACCCTGTGTTATTTTATACATGAGCTTTGATGATCCAAGTTCTTTAATGCACTGGTACTTATAGTGATTATCTTTGTCAGATGATGGCCATGTTCAGTTTTAGGTGGGACCTTTTTATGTACAAACAGGAATGCATCAAGAAACAGAAAAGTATAAGCAAAAAAATAATAACAATAAAAATCACCCATGGTACTAATCAGCAACAAAACTAATGTATTTCTTCTCTTACCTTTTTTGAAAACAAAACAAAGTACAAAACACTTCATTTCCATTGAATTTTGCTACTTATGACAATAAGACAGATTTTAGAATCAACATAATATTTAAAAACAAATATAAACTGACTATCCTACCTTTCACAGTGGAAGCACTTAGTCTTTTGGACAAATATGGGAAGAGCTCTGTGATAAGAAACATAAGATTTGAAAATTGCTTACATTAAAATCTGAGTGGATAAAACAATTTTCACACAACTAACATAATTGACTAACACTTTATACATTATGTTGAATATTGTTTATCATTTTTGTCTTTTATTCTCATCCTGAAGCAAACAATGTATGTTAGATACCAGTTAAAAATGAAATATAAGCAACAATAATAAACTTAAATCTCTCTGCAGTCTGAATACATAATTCTTACTTCTACTGATCTCCAATAAATTATTTTTTATCACTTTTCTGCATTCTTTTCACACACAAATATTTCCTGCCCTTCCAAAGTTCCACTCACAATGGTTTCAGAATAAATCAAAGTATGTCATTCACTTTAATAATTTATAATTTATCACTTATGGCCACCACCTATGGTACAAGATATATTTGCTTATAATGAAAAAAAATCACACCAAAATATTTTTTACATCTGCACTTATTTAAAATAAGCCTAAACCACACATTATGCAATAAAATCATCTGTTACTTTCCAGTAATAATTATACTGTTTTAATAAAAATATTTAAATCTGGCATGCAGTTGAAAAAGTCAATTCTGTAACACTACAAAACTATGAAGGTTTTCAGTGATGTCGAGAAACCCACTTGTTGAGAATTTTCTATGCAAAAACGGCTCATCTGGGTTGAGAAAATATTTTAAATAAAAGAGCGAACAACGTTTCGACCTTCTATTTAAAATATTTTCTCAACCCAAACGAGCCGTTTTTGCATATGAAGGTTTTCATTGGTCAAAATGAAGTTACTTTATTTTGACCAATCAAATTTAACCTTTTTCTTAAATAAAACAGAGTTTAATAACATAAATATCTAAGAAATCTGCTGATGAAGAAAACAGTCAGCCAATCAAGACTGAAAGACAAAAATGAGCTCAATGTTTCACAGCTTATGACACTTTATCCAGTTTTAACTTTGTGACAGTTTTTAATTATACTACCCACTTAATATAATTAACTGTTACAATGCAATAAAGTTTCTTCTAAAGAATTTGAAACACACATATGCATAATATATTCTGGAAAAAGAAGTTTTTGAAGATACTTGTAATGTAAAAGACAAAAATGTTTCATAAGCATGTTTATTTTTAATGTTTTGTTTCTAAATTGGACATTATTTTCAGCCTACATAAGGACCTTTTTGAACATGTGCTATGTTTTAAAGTACAGCAGTGTCAACAGTAATTATTCCACCAGCTCATCTTTCAATTTAAAAAAAGTATAGTTCTTTCCATTTCTATATTTAGAAACTTGAATTCTTTTGATGTAAAACTACTCTGGAAGAAAAACATATGTAGGAAACAAATACAACTGATATATGGAAATACATTAGTAATGTTGTGTTGTCTTTCACAACTTTTACTATTATTCTTGAAATGATTTGCAGCTTCTTGGTTACCCTTCAACTTTGTTTTGTTTTTTAATTTCACACAATTCTACACAAGGGCTACCCGTGCTAGTCGTCCCAAATTTAGTTGTGTCAGACTAGAGGGAAGGCAGCTTTCATCACCATCCACCATCAACTCTTGGGCTACTCTTTCACCAATGAATAGTGGGACTGACAGTCACATTATAATGCCCCCATTGCTTAAAAGGAGAGCATGTTCTGGTGAGATGGGGATTCGAACTCCTGACCCTTGGATTACGAGTTGAGTGCCTTATCCACCTGGCCAAGCTAAACCTCCCTTCAACTTTGAACAAAAATGCCTTTAAGATAATATGAAGATATCATGTAATTATCCTAAAGTGGCTTTTTTGCCCACTTTTATTGCCTGACATTATCTTATCTTTAGTTTTGCTATTTTCAGCATTATATATCACATTCAACAAATATTTAAACTGATAAACAAAAATGAATTTGGTTTTCCTTTGCAAAATTACAGTATTATATCCACTAACAGGATTAATGTATTTTTTCATAAATTTCATATTACATCCAATAAGTACTTCCTTCTTCTCACAATTAGTTATTCTCGTCCAGTGCTGCCATCCACATGCAAACTTTTTTAAGCATAGCACAGATCTTCTGCTTCTCTCTATTAGAAATAAATGATTCTATCATGTCTTTCATGCAAATCATCCTACACTACTTCTCTACCAAAAGAAGTGACACACGTGACTCCCTCTACACATTGCAAAAGAATTACCACTTTGAAGTTTGGCAAAAGAAAACACTAGAGGAAAGTATGAGTGAAGTACATCACAAATACATTCTCAGTATAGGAAAATTATAACTTTCAATATGGTGTACTTTACTCACAAGACTAGTTAGAATCCCAAATTGATTAGGAGGAGAGTCCAGGGACAAGGGAATGACAGAGGTATTTCCTGAAACCAATTGAAGGATACTCCTGGAAATTACAAAGTCAGATCCAAAGATCTGATGACAGGAACTGCAGCACTTCTGACCAGGAATATTCTTTGCTCTTCAATGAAATTTGAGTAGATAAGGTCAGAGAGAGTGAGGAAAACATCCAGATGAGGCAAGATACTGATCCCAATCATGTAAATATATATATAACTTAATCCAACAAAGAATGAAAAAGGGTAAATCAATGGATGTGCCCCTAGGTGTACAGTAGCTATGGCTTGACAGATCATACTTGTTAAGTCAACTACATCCAAAACCCATGCTACTAAGGTTTGATATCCACAAGGGGATAGAATGAGGATCATACCATATTCACCTTAAGTTTGAGAGACTGGAGGGAATCTAGAATCACTCTGGTTCCAGAGCATGACACAAGTTAGCATTGATATACTGATCCTGAAATCTGACATACAGTATTGAAAAGATGTCTATTAAATATAAATCAACTGAAACTGATGAAAATCATCCAAAAGGCAAAAACATCCTTCGAATAGCATACACGAGTGATAGCAAAAAGGACAGAACTGCAACAATTACCCTTAACTCTGCTGTGACCCACAACACAGGAGTATAGTCAAAGAAGTAATATAGAAAACCATAAATATGTGTGAGAACTTATAATGATTGGTTGCACTCTAAATTTAAAATCCAGCCACAGGGCTTCCAATCGAAAGTGTGAATTGAAATTTGATGTCTGACTCCTTAGTGATGATAGAACATGTAGTGAAAGATATTACACCATCTATACCTGCAGAACACCACATCTCTACTCTGCACTTAATGGTTATAGCCATCTTTGTGAGGAATCCATGCAGAAGAGTGTCTCCATGGTCAACCACCTCATCGACTTGAAACTGGAAAAAGGCAAGGAAAGTGAAAACATGGAAGAATGTCATCACCTGAAAAAGTGCAAGAGGTGACCATGAAACCCTATTTTGAAAAGCAAACCAAATCCATTTATTCAATACAAGGCATGGCAAGGATAGACAGGTATCTCCTTTTGCTTTACCCATGTAGTCCATGGGTTGTGTGACTCAGTTTAGGAAGCAATTACATTATGATGTTATTCACCTAAAGTAGTCTTGTGGAAAACCCTATTTCAATGGTGCACATGGCAAACCTATGGAAGTTAAAGTGTGAGGTCAACATGGCTGTACAGTGCAGATTTCTAATTCAAGAATACCTGGTCAGACACCTTTTGCCACATAGCAATATCCATTTAAAGAAAAAAATGAGGCAAGGACCCCTGAAATAAAAATAATGTATGAATACAAACTAACCTAGTCACACTGAAGCTTGAAGAATGGTCGCAGGTGAAAGAAGAAAACCCAACAAAGAACAAATCATGATGTGGTATAAATAATGAAAGATGACTGTATTAGGTGTAGTCCATATGCCCGACTGTAGAATCTCCTCCAATGGCTGACAATGATGAGCTAAGAAGAAAAAGGTGAGGTGTTGAATTCAAGGAGAAGACATCCTGAATAAATTTTGGTGAGAAGAAAACAAGAAGGAATAACCCATTATAAATCCAAATACTTGCCACTGTCCCCTCAAGGAATAAGGGATACTGGAGGGAAAAGTTGAAGTTTATGTAATTGTGGAAACTAGTTAAGCTGGCCAACAGGAAGTGATAAGAAGGACTTGATATAGAGTGGTATTGTAAGAGACCACCTGATAGAATAATAAGAAATGACAATAATTAATTGGTGAAAGTATGAGGGGATATATCATGAAGACTCGTAAGGTATAAAGAATTGGAATGGCTACCATAGAAGGAAGCTGTCAGAGCAATATAGCAACAAAGAGTATGGACTGGGCATAGAAGTCTATCTGGACTGAGACAAGAGTAGAGAAAAGAAACAGAAGGAAGGGAAAAGGGTGAAAATAAAGTCACCCACCCTAGCCACTGAGAATTAATCTGCATAAAGGATATTTGAAATATCAATAGCAAAAAAATCAGAACTTCAAGGTCAACAGAAGGAAAGTGTGAAAATGAAGAATGAGGCTCAAACAGATGTAAAGGGATGTAACAAAGAACCACATTAATATTCCAGATCAAAAGGCTAGGATGTCTTGGTAGACAACAAATCCAGAAGGAAAGCATTAATATGGCAAAAAACTCAATAGTACTGGATATAAGGTATGGGATAAAGCAGCCTGATAATCCAAAATTAAAGATTCATGGTCAAAAACCCATATGAAAAACTCAAGTGCACAAGCCACAACAGGTCAGTAAGGGGGAAAACCCTATGTAGTGGACCTAGTATGGAACACCTTTCATTTACACTGATACACCTCCATTGCAGGAATACAAAACAAGCCAAAATGAAAGCTAGTTTATGGGGAAAACCTGACCTATTGCCGAGAACCAGATAAAAGCCAGGCATGAAATAGAAGGATGTATAGCTGGTAACAAAGGTTATCAAATTTTCTTATAGAAAAGCCATACTGGAATATCTAATCCAATCAAATGATTATAATACAAATTAGCCAGCATGTACCTAAATATCTGGGGAGGGGAAAAAACAAATTAGGGTGTAAAGATTGATCAATTAATAAGGAATGATGCAGATCATGGGAAATAAGGGCAAGAGAAAAATATCACACAAACAAAATTGGGCAAAATCCTAGTAGGCCTACTTAACTGCTCAGGAGGGAGCAAGGAAAAGCAAGGCAAAATCAGGAGGTGAAAGTAGATGATCCAAGTCCTTATCATCCTGAAAAAGCTCAGTATGTTGAGAAAAAAGTCAGGCAAGGTCTGGAGATAGAGGTTGACTCATGCAATGTTCAAACTCCCCGAGAATACATGCTGACTAAATATCTTGTTGTGTTGTCTGCACCAGAGGCCTGTGACATAGTGCTAGTTGCAGGTTCATCCTCCAAAGTAATAACATGAGCTATGGAAGTCGTAATCAAGAAGAATCAACCAAAATCAAAATTATAAATAATAATGCAACTGTAATAAATTGGAATCAAATTAAAGCGAAGAAACAGTCTGAATAAAGTTAGAAGCAACTTAAATGAAAATCACCTTGCAAGTATATTAAAGTTGAATGTGAAACTGGAAACAAAGAAGAAACATATCTAAGCACAAATGCTGCCAAATAAGAAGTGATATTTTGGTAGATGCATATCAAAAGAGTTACAAGTGTCATATACGTCATGCTACAAATGGTGGAGAAGTGATGCACGACGATTTAGATGAGAGACATATTGGAATCATTCAATTCCAACAAGGCAGAACAGAAGGTTTGTGGTTTGCATAAAGAAAAAAGTTTGGATGTTGAGGAATGAGAATAGTTAATCTTGTGAGTGGATGGAAGTACCAGATCAGAGAATAATTAATCTTGTGAGTGGAGGGAAGTACCAGATCAGAGAATAATTAATCTTGTGAGTGGATGGAAGTACCAGATCAGAGAATAATTAATCTTGTGAGTGGATGGAAGTACCAGATCAGAGAATAATTAATCTTGTGAGTGGAGGAAAGTATCAGATCAGAGAATAATTAATCTTGTGAGTGGAGGAAAGTATCAGATCAGAGAATAATTAATTTTGTGAGTTTAGGGAAGAACCAGATCAGAGAATAATTAATTTTGTGAGTTTAGGGAAGAACCAGATCAGAGAAATGCTTATTGATTGGTAAGGGTCTAAAGTCATGGGTATTTGAAATAAGACAGTTGTGTTAATAATTCAATGTGCTGAAAGCTTAGGACTGAGTTTAAGCTTTGAGTTGACACTTCGTTCTGTAACTGTGAAGGTCACATCAGCCAACAAAAAGTTTTCTATAAATATTATATGAAAGTTTTGTTCTTACTGAGGATGCAATCTGAACACTGATACAAATTTCAGATGGCACAGGCAAAATTATTTTATCTGGGACTCTCAGTTTACATTAATACTTCTATTGTTTTACCTGGGACATTCAGTTTACAATAACACTTCTGTTATTTTATTCGAGATGCTTGGTTTACATCAAAAATAACATGTATACAAGTAGGATTCTGAGCTTACCAGGGGAAGGCAGATTGATATTTGATTGAGTTGGAGCTAAAGGTAGTGGCTTGTCACTGTGAACAAAACAACATAAAAAAAATATATCAAAGATTCAATATCATGATAACAAAACTTCATAAATTTAAGTTAATTTGCTATAATTTCACAAGGTTAATTTAGAAAAATGCAACTTCAAGACTTACACATAGAGAAACAAGTTGTATGTGACACATCTAACTAGTTGTTTACAGACAATTACTTGTGGCATACAGATTGTTCCATTGTACAATAGTTCTTTATTTTTATGTGAACTTTAAGATACAGAAATGAATTTCTTCACTTGAGCTCATATCACTATTTTTATCTGTCATCATTTCAAGGATTAGTAAAACACAGACTAGCATTTAAACTGTATTTATTTATTGACAAACACATGTGAATGAAACAATTAGTAAAATACTGTTATAAGCAACATTTTCAATGCTTTAATTCTGATATGAACTAGAGGGTACATGATATTAAGATCAAGTAAATTTGTCGAAGTAGGCTTAGGAAGTCCTAAAATTTAGGTTGTGAAAATTTTAACTGAAGAAGTAAAAAGAGACAAGACTAGCTTATAAATGCAAGAATCTTTTTTTTTTTTTTAATAAGTATTAAATCAGTGTGCTTTATTTCCAGATGGTATACTAGCAATGAGTCAGTTAATTCCATGAAGCATAAGGGTCAGTATTATCTATCACACATGTCTACTTGCTTAATTTGATTAGCAGTGAAATCATACAAATTTATTTTTAGGTTAGTAATACTACCATTTAACAAAGTGTTACCATTTGAACATATTTTTAAACTTAGGATCACAGGTTGTAGTAACATTACCTTATTATAACTACGTGGATCAAAGTTCGAGCTATCTTCACTAAATATTATGTTTTAAAAAAACCCACCGAGAGAAAGAAAAATGTCACAACAATATCCTTGTTTTTACATTAATAAATAATTTTGTTTTCACTGGTGCATTAATTTTATTTAATTATATACCACAAAATATACAAGTAAACTAATCAAACAAACAGTAATATCAATATGAAAAAAAAAAGTTTTTAACACGTTTACCCCTTATTTGTTTCTCTTAACCCCACTTCTGTTTTAACTGCATATTTTGAAGTGGTTTTTAGAAAACATTTTTCACAAAACTTTCCTTTAGTATAAAATTACTTTGGTGTATAGTTGAGGTAAGAAACTTATTTCTCACTTCATAAAATACTTAATAATTTTGAACATGAAGTTCTGTTATCATGAAAACTGAAAATTTAAAAATGTTCTTTTTGGTGCAAGCCCATGATTATGGTGACTACATGAAAGTATTGAGACTTACCGGTTATTATCTTCATCTGACCGCATAATGTAGTCCAAACTAGGCATATGTGAAAATGAAGAAGATGGGGACTTCCTTAAGGCCTGAAGCAGGTTAGGCCGGAACTGGGGATCAATACACCAGAGGGAGCCTTTCCCTATATTCTAACATTTAACCATAATGGTAAGGAAATATGTGTAACTGTTAATAATACTGATTGTAGATCACACTTATAATATTTAATTAAACTACTCATATTTGACCATTTTTAGATTATTGTAAACTATATTAATAGAGACAACTACAGAAATTGTTTTACAAGTGCCAAAAAGAAATTAACTGACAAAAAGCTTCTGTACGAAACTGAACACGTAAATATAAAGACACAGAATGAATAATAATAATTAGTACATGTGCTAACAGCTGTAAAAATGAAGCATATTTTTTAAATTAAAGGAAATAATGAAAAAAATAAGGAAATACAACTATTATATATTAAAGCTCCAAACATCCTATTGCCTGCACATTATTTCATGAGAAACGGTACTGCATGCAGATAAACTACATGTATAAATTAATTAATAAGAATGACCAATAAGACAAGTTGAATACAAAACTTAAAAAGTAAAAAGAACATTACTGTGAAAAAAGGTTCGGCCTGCAACCAATCAGTAATGCTGTGGACATTTATCTTTATAGGTGACTAAATCTCAATAGAATATCACTTGAAATTTATTTTTGATGTAGCTGACTGAACATCTGTCAAAAATTTAAAATAATGCTATGGACTTATTTTATATGAAATATCAAAATGAGTGAGCTACCCCTACTGGATTTGAGATGCCCCTTATTCTGAAAGTTAAAAGCTATAATTAATATTGTACTTAAATTCAAATTCATGTATGCACATATGCTAATTAACCCACCTGGCCTTTGATTTTTTCAACTTTACAGAAACACTTGTTTAGAGACAAGTTATGACGGACCGAGTTCTTCCACCCTGTTGGGGCTTGTTGGAAGTATGGAAAATGAGAGAGAATCCAAGAGTAAATATCTTTGACTGCAAGTGCTTTGACAGGAGAATCCTCAATGGCCATGAAAATAAGGCAACTGAAGGAGTAGGGAGGCTTGGCATTTATATGAACCTGAGGATTGTAGGGCTCACTGAAGGTAGACTTATTAGACAATGGATTTCCTGTTGAGACATCTACTTTATCACTTCCTTCCTCTGCAGCATCTTCAAATAGGTCGCTGGCTCGACTGTCATGCAAAACTTCTGCTTCACCACAGGTACCCATTTGAATATTTCTTAATAAATTTGTGTCCTGCAACCATGTGAGATTAGTTAAGTCATCATCCTCAAAATCCCCCTTTTCACTGGGACTGCTACTACCATTGACTTTACTATGTCCGTTAGACATCTCAATAATACTTGCAGTTCCATTAGCAATATTAAACCTCAGTGGTGAGGACACACCATTCTGACTGTAGATCTGAAATGACTGTTTGGTAGCCATGGTCACAAATATCTTCCTTTCCTTCATCAAAGACTCAGTGATGGCCATACACAAGTGCAGAACTGATAATAAATGAAAAGAAAAAAAATCTTTCACAAATCTAAATGTATTTAAAATGTAAAAAGTGAACAAGAATCAATTTTGTACACTTATGGTAAGAAGTAAAAACTTCTAATCTATATTTGCCAAAAACATTTACCAACTTTATCTTCACTAATAAAGTAGATAGTTTACCAATGAGAACACTATTGGAAACAACCACAGACCTTGAGTAACTGATACATTCAACAGAACACTTATTTGTTAACAAATCTGGAACACTGTTTAGGTTTGTTGTAATTAAACTCAAGCTAATTTTTGAATTAATAACCCCAAGAAGATTAGTTCTATTTAGCAATATTTGCTAAAGAGATTAACCATGCTATAAAATTTACTTATGAGAAATGTTATTGTTTATTAACTTACAAATGTGAAACAGAAGAGGTCTTTAAAAGTTAAGGTTGTGAAATATGATGGAAACGACCACTTGTTGTCACATCACTTTCTTAAGGTTGTGAAATATGATGGAAACAACCACTTGTTGTCACATTACTTCCTTAAGGTTGTGAAATATGATGGAAACAACCACTTATTGTCACATCACTTCCTTAAGGTTGTGAAATATGATGGAAACAACCACTTATTGTCACATCACTTCCTTAAGGTTGTGAAATATGATGGAAACAACCACTTATTGTCACATCACTTCCTTAAGATTGTGAAATATGATGGAAACAACCACTTATTGTCCCATCACTTCCTTAAAATTGTGAAATGTGATTAAAACAACCACTTATTGTCCCATCACTTCCTTAAGGTTGTGAAATGTGATTAAAACAACCACTTATTGTCACATCACTTCCTTAAGGTTGTGAAATATGATGGAAACAACCACTTATTGTCACATCACTTCCTTAAGGTTGTGAAATATGATGGAAACAACCACTTATTGTCACATCACTTCCTTAAGGTTGTGAAATATGATGGAAACAACCACTTATTGTCACATCACTTCCTTAAGGTTGTGAAATATGATGGAAACAACCACTTATTGTCACATCACTTTCTTAAAATTGTGAAATGTGATTAAAACAACCACTTATTGTCCCATCACTTCCTTAAGGTTGTGAAATATGATGGAAACAACCACTTATTGTCACATCACTTCCTTAAGGTTGTGAAATATGATGGAAACAACCACTTATTGTCACATCACTTCCTTAAGGTTGTGAAATATGATGGAAACAACCACTTATTGTCACATCACTTCCTTAAGGTTGTGAAATATGATGGAAACAACCATTTATCGTCACATCACTTCCTTTGCCAGAACTGATTATAAAATATTACCTTGTTTTTTCTTTCATACACACATACGTAACAAGACACATTAAAAACAGTTACAACTGAATGAATAACCATATATACTGATCTTAAAATACCTTTCCAGTTTATGATAAACAGAAATGATAACAAAGCAACACTGAAGCAAATGTTTTTTTTATTCTAAACATATGTCAACCAGTAGTTATTATTATAATATGACAGCAGTGATAAAGACATTCTGAAATAAATATCAGCTAGATAAGTATTATCAGATTTTATTACAATGATTTTTCCCCCTTAATTCAACTTAAGATTTTTTTAGGTTGCCTACCTATACAAAACTTTAAAATTTCAGAAAATGTGCTTGAAATGCAATAAGGTTAATAACTGATAAAATATTCATTAATAAAAAGTAACACGAAGTTTCAATATCACAGAAAAACAAAAGCCCGAGTGTATTTTTCATGAATAATCTCATTTCATTGCAATAAAAAAAAAGTACTGAAAAATCCCCCCTCTTTTATTGTCTGTTTTAGTTATAGTTTAAGGTCAGCCAGTATATTTATAAGCCGGTTTCTTCGATAAAATTTGCTAAAGGCTGTGTTCACTTGTAGACTCAATTTCCCAAACAACATTCAAACAGTAAATTAGAGATTAATGATAAACTACTTACTACACAAAATGTATACTCTACTTTTTATTATTGTAACATATTCCTACACCATACGAATATATTCTTTTAAAATGACAGCAAAGTAAGAAGAATAATAGTTGCTTAAATATTCATCATTTAAAAATGGAACTTACTACACAAAAGTTATATTAAAATTACTATTATTATTATTATTATTACATGATGAAAAAGTTGAATAAAAATAACTCCAGTAGCAGAGGTAAAAGAATATATGGATGTCTCATCATGGCCTGGTATGTCTGGGTGGTTAAGGCACTCAACTCATAATCCAAGATCGTGAGTTTAAATCCCCGTCACACCAAACATGCTTGCTCTTTCAGCTGTGGGGACGTTATAATGTGACGGTCAATCCCACTATCTGTTGGTAAAAGAGTAGCCCAAGAGTTGGCGGAGGGTGGTATTGACTACCTGCCATCCCTTTTGTCTTACACTACTAAACTAGGGACATCTAGCGCAGATAGCTCTTTTGTGGATTTCCACGAAATTCAAAACAAATTAAATAAATTAACCATCATTACCTATGTGAAGTTCCATGTAGTGAAAAAACAAGCATAAATAAAATAAAAATAAACCTTCCAACACTGTATACATATTAAAAGTCTGTTTCAAGATGTACGACACACGTATCTGATTACTTTAGTGGAAGTTTCAAAGTATTCTAACTGGTATAGATAGTTTTTCTATACGATTTATATTACATCTACTGCAGGGTAGCCTTCTGTAGACTGACGCTGGACAGTATTTTAATAATATACTAATTCTTGATTGATCATTTGGAATCAATGAGCTATGATGTGCTCTGCCCACTGCAGATATGAAAACCCCGTTTCTAGTGAAACGAGTCCACAAACATGCCCTTGCGCCACTGGGGCAAAATACAAATTTGACTAAAAAAATTGTAAAATTATGTTATAACAGATAAATAATAATCCAAGTCTGCTGCACATGAGAGATTACAATTTTATATATAATTATTGATACAGTTATATTGGCAGAGTAAAGTATTAGAATACCAGCTCGCGTATTGGTGTTACACTACACTAACTCTCGTGCGGTACTGGTAATATTAAATCTTCTCATTAATGAAACTTTATTTCACTACTCTGTGAACTGTTGATATTGGTTGTTATTGTAATCTCACATTTGTTCTGTTCTCATTTTTATTATTGTCAACATATTTTTGTTTCATTGAAAATTGCGTACCCCTACATTACTTCACTAGTTTCTGAAAAAAGATAATGGTCTGTCTTTATCCAGATGAATTCACTTTGTTATTCATAACATACATATCCTGGCGTATTTCCTTTTATCGTACTTTTCCCGGGCTGGTCCTCCACCCCCATTAACAGCTTTAAATTGTTGCGAGACTAATATTTGTTTTCTGTGAAGCATTTTCTAAAGAAGGTACAAAGCGTCATATCTTTGGATTCCAGAACATTACTTATATGTTCATATTTTTTTCGACATTTTCACTCAAAGATATGTGCAAATAAAAGGCCTTTATTCCCTGTTAAGCTTTGATAAACTTGTACTATACTATAAGGTAATAGTGTTTATCATTCCGGCCATTATCTTGTTTGTAAGAGTCGCGCTCGATAAAACAATTTTTACCTGTTCTGACCGATGTTGTTACCAAAAGTTTAACTGGAAGAGAACAAAATGGACCTTTCATTTCTTTAACTTTTAATTGTGGCATAAGGATAAGTAATGTATCTATAGTAACTTGTGACTTAAAATGCATATAGTAAAATACTTAGTTACCTAAATGGATATTTAAATACATTTTTTTTTCAAATTCAAAGTAATTCAAATTATGGCAGTACTATTAACACGAACTTCAAACCATACAAGTTCATCCTTTGTTTTGAATTTCGCGCAAAGCTGCATGAGGACGATTTGCGTTAGCCGTCCCTAACTTAGCAGTGTAAGACCAGAGAGAAGGCGAGTCATCATCACCCACCAACAACTCTTGGGCTACTCTTTTACCAACAAAAACTTGAATTGACCCTCACATTATAGCGCCCCTATGGCTGAAAGGGCAAGCATGCTTGGGGCGACCGTAATTCGAACCCGCAAACCTCAGATTACGAGTTGAGCGCTTTAACCCATCTGGCCATGTCGAGCCAAGTTTATCCTAGTGAGGAAAATTATTACTAAAACGTAGTGAGGAATTTAAAGTTTTGAATGGGTAACAACGTTTATTTTATGAAACTGTTATCATTTTATCTTTTATCTGTTAACAATAGTTTTTCAAAAATCCAATCATATTACGCAAATAAATTTGGCATTTACATGTAAAGAGTTAATATTCTTAATTTCACAATACACGAGAACTCGCAAACGGATTGGTGATAGGTGTAGAGAACCTCTTTCACTATCACCTCACTTCCAGCAATACTGTAAATTCTATTTTTGATAACAATGGCTTTACTCTACAAAGTACTTAAGGCACTGTTATTCAATAAGTGATATTTAATTTCTGGAACTGACATTAGTTCCAGCCCAGTGAGCCACTTCTGGTTTGCCACCCACCAAAATGTTACCATAAAATGTCTGGTGGTGGCGCTCCAACGTGGATACTGTGATTTGTAAAACCTTTGTCAATAATCACACTTTCACAGATTTGTATAAATTGCTGGTCATCAAAATATAAAAGGTTTATTTTTTTTGTATTTTTGCGCAAGCTAATGAGTGGCTAGCCATCGGTAAGTTTGAACAGATAGTCATCATCAAATCTTAGGCTATTCTTTTCTGGCCGAATAATGGAGTTTGACTGTCATCTTTAGAATACAACTAAGATTCTAAAGTGTGAAACATGAGTTTGGTTTGTTTTTTTATTTAGCAATACAATGCGATACGTACGCAGATCCATGTTCGGAATTCTAACAGACACCCGTGAGGTTTGTCAATCACAGGTTAAAAACCGTGTTGTTTTTTGTTGTTGTTTTGAATTAAGCACAAAGCCACACAATGGGCTATCTGTAAGTCCGCAGACATACCGTTGAGCCACTGGGGGGCTGAAAACCAGGAGCCCAACGTGTAAGCCAATGATCAACACATCCACATAGATATAATAGTTAATCTTTTAAGCTGGACGTCACTTTCTATGTGTTATACACATATAATAATGGCATGCTGGGTAAAATATATCAAGCACGCGCGTTAACTATTTGCATTTTTTAAATTTCGAAGTCTGGGGGGGTGCTCAATTTATTTTACTCAGCGTGCCATTATTATGTGTTTTTCTCTTTCTTTTGCTTTTTTTGTAATCACTATGCAAGCTATTTTATTAAAATCAACCCCAATTAACAAAACCGTTGTGTATCCATTTGGATTCCGAGATGTTGCTAGGCGGGAAAGGAGACGAGTCTATAAGGAACGTGGGTATGCTTCATCCTCGGTCCAGAAGAACGACAGCTAAAACAAACAATGCGCATCAAGCGTAAAATTAATAAAACATTAGGTTTATGTGAAAATTAAAAATGAGACACTACTGTTAATATGTGTACGCGCAAACAATGTTTCTGTCACAAAACTAGACTGTCATTGCAATACTCTGAAACTTCCAAACACTTTGAACAATAAACGTTCACAAACACGATAGCATATACCCAGTGACAACGGAATACGTTGGATCTAGTTTCACTTGATCATTTAACACTACACTAAACCGTGTATCTGAGACACAGAAATAAACAAACACGTGTTACAAAGTAAATAAACGGATAATACAGTGGAACTGTTTCTTAAAGCGTAAATTAACGGTATGTTTATTAACAGTGTTTGCAGCCAACGAACTAAAAAAAGCATTTTGTATTGTAAACCTGTTCACAACATAACCCAACTGTTCGAGGTATTTTCTGCTTTAATCGTAAAACATCTCACAAATTTCTGTCACCTTAGGATATTTTACGTTAGTCCTAATTTCAGACTTTTTAGCACAGTAAAATAATCTTCGTAAATATAAATATTTCTTAATTAAAGCAACAAAAACAAGCTTCAAGTGTTATCACCAATAACATAAAACGAAGATAGCTATATATATAAATAGTTTCTTATTTTCAAATCATGCAACTCAATATAATAAAGTAAATAGAATTATAATGTTCATCAGCATTGTTGTCATCACTTATCTTACAGATCGAAATATATTAAAATTACGTTCGAAACGTATTTACACGAGCACAGATATTTCCATCACATTCACGACAACTATAACAAACATAATAAAAACTGGCTTATATTAGGGCTAAAATAAATTACTCTGGCATATGAAGTACCAAAATTTCAAACAGACCAAAGATGGAAATTAGAATGCCAACTTAGTTGCACCTTTAAGGAGCGGTTGGTTGTTTCTTTTTTTGAATCATAAATATATACCTCAGTTGTACAGATTTTAATTAATACATTTTGTGCCTTAACTATTTATAATTAAAATATAACTAACAATTTCTTAAATAAATTATTTCCCTTGCTCAACAAAACCACCCAACAGACGATCGAACTCGGTTTGTTTCTTCAAGAATATTCGTGCAATGCTATTCGCAAACAATTTTTGCTCAGCCTTACCTGATTGTGAAGTAATAAACTACAGACTACTGACCAACATCACTCACTGTTAATTATTGGGCTATCCTAGCCTGAACGAACGTTAACCCACAGTCAGACCAGAGTAAGGAGTATGATACTGTTATTAATATTTATGGTAACGGGACGGGAACACTGGATCCACAGTTCGGGACGCTAACCTCTTATCCACGCCCAGTCTACAATTAATACTGTATTTATTCAATTTTTAAACCAAGCTTGATATTTTCAAAATAAATCTGACCTCCTTAACCCGCTATAATTACATGACTTTACGACCTCCACAATAAGAACCCGAAATAATTACGCGCCACTATTACACTTACCGAAAACAATCAGAATCTTTATTCCTCCGCACTACTAAGGAAACTACTTTATAGAACATACTGCACGTACGTACAACCAAAGCTTCGAAATTACATTAAGTAACGTCCGAATCAACCTCGTTTACTGTACTTAGTAAAAGCCGCACGAGCATTCACTCTGAGTTAATGTTAACAGGATAAAATAGTTTCCTAGCGTGATACTGAAAACAATCGTTAAGTTAATATCAATAATGTTATGTATCTAACAGACAACGTGATCTTAATATTATAGTGAACAGTAAGTCAGTATCATTGTCTACGTAACACACGTAAAGCTGCGTCTGTGTTTTACAGGTTGTCTTTACACTGAAAACCAGTGCTTAAACCTCAAATTAACGCTTAACTTTTGTACTAATCATTAACGGTTGAGTCCACAGAGTATTTAGTCGTCCCTAAGTTAGTAGTGTAAGAGTAGAGGGAAGGCAGCTAGTCATCACCACCCACTGTCAACTACTGGGCTGCTCTTTTACCTAAGAATAGTGAGATTGATCGTTACATTACAACGTCCCAACGGCTGAAAGGGCGAGCCTGTTTGGTGTGACGGTGATTCGAACTCGCGATCTTCGGATTACAAGTCGAGCGCCTTAACCACGTGGCCAGGCCGGGCCCTAAATCGGTACTTTAATCAACACATTTTGCCCCCCAGTGGCTCAGCGGTATGTCTGCGGACTTACACGCTAAAATCCGGGTTTCGATACCAGTGGTGGGCAGAGCACAGATAGCCCATTGTGTAGCTTTGTGCTTAATTCATAAAAAACAAAATAAATCAACACATTTTCTTGGTGCAACTCTCGTGTTATTAAAGATTCTATAATCAACAGCGACATGGATCAACAATCAAAACGATGGATAAACAGTTTACAAAAATGTTATTAAAAGCTAATGGGATCCATGTGAATCCCAATGACAATTCTTCGCTCAGATAGTGTATAACAGATGGCGTAGAACCAAAGGACGAGCGGCTCCTTGTTCATTTTACTTATTTTTATAGTGAAAAAAAACTGCAGAATCTTAAATTGTTGTCCTTGGCTAAAATTATCCAAATATAATCAAGTTTGCTTCTTGATTCTTAAGTATCCGATAATTATAAAACGTATTTTAACACAATGTCTTAGAACTGAACATTCAACTGATGCGAAGTGTCCCGTTTTGGTAAAGACGAGATATTCTACGCTGATTTATTGGTGGTAAATAACCGTGTCTTATAAAACCGATTTAAACTAGGGTAAAAGTGGATTCAAAATAAATTCGTCCTTAAAAACAAACCTAACAGAAAAATAAAACAAATTATTTATCAGAAAGCAGTGAATCACTATCGAACGGACGAAAGCAATAAGCTGATTACGTAATTAAACCACGTAGAATGGATGTTTTTTTACACGATGTTTTCGGTTTATATACATCATACAAAATACTAACCTATGCTACCCCACAGCTGCAGTAGTAAAAGAAACAACTTTCGTTGCCAAGCAACGACAACACAGGCAATCTTCTCGTGTTCAGTTGCATTGAAACTGACGCTCAAGGAAGTCGAATGTTCATACAGAAATCACCATATTGCTTTTGAGCAGTTAAATTTAACGTGATTCAGCGTATAGTTTTTCCCTTTGTTTTGGTTGTTCTATAGCTGTTTTCTCGTTACAAGCCATTACTTATGAAAAATAAAAACTTCTAAACGATATAACTTAATTTCTGGATGAATTTACATCACAGTTTACGAAGTTCAAAACCTGTTTTAAAACTTACGGACATTTTCGATCGGTTTTACACACCAATAACACACACGTTCCCTCAGTAATTCTTCGTCTTTTAACAGTCATAAAATCAAAAGGGCCGTAAAGTAACAAATAAACACTCGTCACAAATAAACACCGTCTTCTTACGGAATTTAAACACCCCAACTTAGGCTTGCCTAAATATCTTGAACTGTGTTTCTTGATGAGCTAATTTAAAGAAACGTTGTACCCTACTTGGTTATTATACAGCTATATTTATCTCTCTGAAAATATACATCCTTGGCATGGTTTCACTTTCCTTCTTCGCGTCTACCAAATATATAAAACTGACGTTTTAAACTATTACAATTTTAATCCTCAAACTGGCCAGTATGCTTTCCTATTATATTCAAAGTATCCGTCACTTCCGGAAACTTCTTAATGTCCAGTATATTCTGGTATTTTCAGCCGAACATGTTGGTTTGTTTTGAATTTCGTGCAAAGCTACACGCGGGCTATCTGCGCTAGCCGTCCCTAATTTAGCAGTGAAGACTAGAGGGAAGGCATCTAGTCATCACCATTTACCGCCAACTCCTCGGCTACTGTTTTACCGACGAATTGTGGGAATGATCGTCACATTATAACGCTCCTATGGCTAAAAGGGCGAGCATGTTTGGTGTGATGAGGGTTCGAACCCACGATCCTCGGATTACGAGTCGAGTGCCTCAACCACCTAGCCTTGCCGGCCCTGATCTGAACAGAACAAGGTTGAAACTCTTTCGAGACCTTATGGTTCAGTGATAGCCACTCACACTTTGGTATAGCTAATCAGAGGGTAGGCAACTTGTCAGTAATACCTACCACCTACGTTGTTACTTTAAACCAAACAGAAAGATTGTTCGTCGGTTATAACACCTCCGTGAATGAAAACTAGAAAGCGCGTTAAGAAGCATATGCAAATTTAGAACTTTCACGAGCTGCTCGACAGGCTAACCACCAAATCACGTCCAGTCCAGCATCAACCTACATCTCTGATCGATCGAATGCTTACAAAGTATCATATCACTTGCGAGTAGACTGATGTATCCATTACGATTCTTACAACTTATAGATGATTACATTCCAAAACTTTTGGGTCACTGCTGAAACACGACTCTCTGAATCTCTTGATGACGAGAAACTCACTGGAAATAAAAATGTATCTCAGAACGGCTTGTCAGAAGATGACCTAGGAATGTGGAAACGTTGTTCTCTGCTCATCAACAAAAGTGTTAATACCCATACCAGCCGTTCTGAGGTATGTCTGAATCTCTCTCACGACTGCGTCTACACCACGAATAAACAGGCGATTTTAACGAGATAAAGTTTTTTACATCATTTTCGCCAGTCTCTAAATTTTAATAGTTATTTTCACCAATTAAGCAAAACTTTCACGAAAAAAAAATTCGGTGGAAAATACTAAACTAGCAAATGTTTGTGATCAATCATATTTATAGTTAAAAAATTCAAAAACCGCCTTCATCCAAAATAAAGTTTTAAAGATCAAAGATGAGCTTTTTAAAACGAGTTTCCCATCAGCTTTATTTTCAGTTAAGTCTTTTTTTTAAAATTCACATTTGACAATAACAGTGAAAAAAAAACAAAAACTGCGTGTACGGATTGTTAATTGCAGTTTTTAAAAAATATGTTTCAGGACGAGTGTCGCCCTTAGAATATTTTCCCTCATTCCTTGAGTATGATCCATCTGAGACAGGTGGTTGTGGCGCCTGACACAATCCGAGGTCGCGGGTTCGAATCCCCGTTACACCAACCACGCTCGCCCTTTCAGTCGTGGGGCGTTATAATGTGACGGTGGGTGGTGACGACTAGCTGTCTTCCTTGTAGTCCTTTACTGCTAAATTAGGAACGGGTAGCGCAGACAGCTCTCGTGTAGCTTCAAACAAACAAACTGATCTGTCTGATGGCTGTGATGCGCACTTTTGTCGACACGTAACTTCCACTGTGAGAGGTTTAAGGACGTGGTCATCGGCTTCCAAGACCACGTGTACACAAACTAAATGAAACTTTTCAGTATGTGGGTGGAAAAGTCAAGTAACTTAACAGACATGTCAGAGAAGGAGTTGGTAAGAATATCGGTTTCATTTGCCGTAGTTCAAATAAATGGTTTCTAGTACAGGCTGGCGATGCCTTCTCCACGTCTTGCTCACGGTGCGCAGGATTTTCATCTCGTATAATTTAATGTAGGAAGAAACTCGCTCGTTTCTTTTCAAATGTAATAAAATAATCCCATGCCTGGCTAAGTACTGCTACAAACTTTTAACTTTTCACGTAAAATGAATTTTTTTACACTTTTTATAACTTCATTTTCATCTTACTGGTGTACTTTGTTTTACTCTTTTTGGTTACATTTCTTTAAAACGGAACTTTTTAAAAATTACCTTATGCAGAGTTGATTTTATATACACTCAACTTGTCAAAAATCACATTCGTGGACAATCAATTTATGAACATCGACAATAGCGAAGTGACAATCTTACGCCTGTGGTTGGAAACTATTTAAAGGGTGTGAAACGTCTTTACATAGGCGATTACTGTTCACTACATGACAGGCAGTTGTCTTGGAAACTGACATGCACACGTTTTTGCAATAATACAAAGCATATCCCCCTCGGAAAAGGCCGTGACATAATCCACCAGTCATGTGTTCGCACCTGGTAACATTGCACTGTCGTCTTGAACTAAATGTTGCCGTCTTAACAGGAATCGCATTCATAGCGAAACTTTTCATGAAAGGTACAATCAACCAGTCAGAAATAAAATTTTAAATAATCGTCGGTGAAAGTAATTCTGACATACATTAAAACATCATGATTTCATATGCGATATTTTTTCAAACGCCAATAAATTACAATATCTTTCTTTCTGCGACAGATGAAATTGGTTTACACTACATTAAAACTATTTTTAACGTTAAGCATTCGATCCAAAGAATGATTAACCCTAATTAGGAGTTATACCCTTCTCGGCGTCTTGCAGATATATCGTATTATAATTGGTATAACTACATTCTGTGAAATTTACGTTCCCTTATTTCGAATGCCAGGAATTACATACAAGCCTATTAACATAATAAAACATTCAAAAATACCACTGAACGTGTCCTATTAAAAACAGTTTTAAAGCAGTGTAAAAACCATTGTGTGTCACTGTTATACACCCAGTGTTTTACCTACATGTTCTAACTTATCTTACTTCTAATGATATAATGATAAACTCTCCGTCAACTCACAAACTAGATTTATAAACGCTCGAGTACAAAAGTATGTAGATCGGGAGTGGGTATTAGCGTACTTAAATATGAATTCGAGTGTCCAGTGTTCTTGTCCCGTCACCGAAAAACCGCGTTCCGCACTTTGGAGTAACGGGTGTGTAATATCTATATTCGTGTCTATGGCAAAACTACTGTAGTTATCTTCCATTGCACCCCAAATTCTGAGGGAAAGGTAGTCAGTCAACAGTACCCAACCACCCACATTGGGGGACCGACTCTCACTGTCACAGGGTGTGTTATAAGAGTGACGGTCACATCCCACAACTCCTTTTGATTAAGAGTAAACCAAGTAGACGGCGGATGCTACTAACTAAACTGCTGTTCTTATGATCTATCAGTTCCAAATAAGGAAGGGTTAGCGCAGCTAGAAAGGCCTTGTGCTGGTTCGCGCGAAATTCTGAAACAAACAAATTTAAGTATGTATATTAATGTTAAAACAATTTAAATACATTTGACTTCAAAATAATGAGTATTATTAGAAGACATGTCAAACATATCATTTGTTATACTTGGACACTTAGCGGCGTTTAGAAGCCACACGCCAGCCTTCCACAAAGAGAAAGTTGCTAAGCAACGTGTCAATATATTTTGCAAGCAGTTGGTTGACACCACTTGCATAAGTCGTTGGAAACTTAAAACGTAACTCTTACACTGTAGAAAACATGCGCATACTCAATTAGTTCACAAAACTACCTTATAAAAGCTAAGTGTGTGTCTACATACATAATACATAGACGTCTATGCTGTTAAGATTATAGATGGCAGTATAAGCCACGTTACTTTCTACCAGAGAGGTTAGCTGAATAGAAAATACATGTAATTCTTTAGCTGGTAAGATTATTTGGGATTTTATATAAACGAAACACCACATCAATGATTTTACAGTAAGTTTTATGAAATGCCCTAATACGGTAAAAAAACAACACACTAAACACAAACGGACACACACACACACATCTTAATATTTTATAGATACAAATATAAAGAACCGATCACGTGGTACTTCAGATGATGCAACAAGTCACAGAACGGACTGTAAACGTTCAAAAGCCTATCCGAGACGAAGAAACAGACACGCATGGCTACAGTAGGTGTAACATAAGATGGAAGAAGGAACATTTTAAGTCTTGTGATGTCTCACGTTTGATTGGTTGTTTGGTTTTTTTCTATTAGGAAATATTCTAAGAACGCTATACTGTACGTTTATTACGTTACGTGCGACACATTTCTAATGAGGATACAATCGTCTTAGGTTCCTGGGGATTCTTACTCCCTCCTCCCCAAAGTGTATCTCTCTGATTATACTCCATTTCCAGTCTTACCAGGTACCCGGGACGCATATCCCCCGGGGTTGGATCCATCTGATTACATCCCACTTCCAATCTTCACAAATTCCTGGGATACCTATCTCCCGGGGTTAAATCCATCTGATTACATCCCACTCCAACTAATCTTCCCAGGTTCGCGGGATACCTATCCCCTAGGGTTAGATCGGTCTGATTACATCCCACTTCCAGTCTTCCCAGGTTCCCGGGACGCATAACCCCTAGGGTTGGATCCATCTGATTACATCCCACTTCCAACCAATCTTCCCAGGTTCCCGGGATACCTATCCCCCAGGGTTAGATCGGTCTGATTACATCCCACTTCCAGTCTTCCCAGGTTCCCGGGACGCATATCCCCCAGGGTTGGATCGGTCTGATTAAACCTTACTTCAACCCTAATGTGTTACAATCATCCGTAAAGCAATGGACATAATGGTGAAATAAATAAAACAGCGAAATACTTACATACAGTATTCTAAATTATGTTTTTTACCATTGAAAACAGTCTGGTACAGTTCGTTTAGCACGTGCATCAAATAGCCATTTACATGACTTGATGGGACCACCTACAACATACTTAATAAATAACGAATTTTCGTTCATATTCGAAGTGACTATTAATCAGCACAACAGTAATATGGAGTCAGTAATAAAGCATCTTTTTATTGCCATATATTTAACACCAACTATTTTGGAGTTACGCCGCATATTATGGTGTTATTAGTGAACTGCTCTTTCTGGAAACAAGACTTCTAGGATTGAACGAAAAGCCTCGACAGCAGCATCCTACAACAGACAATGCAACACAAATAATTCTCATTCACTTTTTTAGCTAAAAACCCACACTAGGCCACTTGTTGGAAAAATATTTCCTAAGCCTTCTATGAAAAGATACAAAACCAAGTCACTTGAGTCTAACAGTTTTTAGTCTAAGATTTATCATAAACTAGAAACAGGGTTTCACACAAAAATTGTCTCTCGGGGTCATCTTCCTCACTAAAACCACTGCTTCCAAATATGTCTTATCAACAGTTTCTTAAAATTTCAATTAAACTTAACCTGAAAAAAACGGTGTTTTTCATTGCAATAATTAGTGAAGGCACGTGCTGAAAGTGAGGGCGGACGTACAACAACATCTAATCATTAATATACCTACATTAAAAATCATTATACTGGCTTTTAGACAATCCACTCACCCGTACAGGCTTCACACCCTAACATTATCTGTTATTAGGTATATACTGTGTGTCATTCGCTTGTCTTCAGTTCCTTATGATAGTTATTCAATCCCTCAACACGTGTATTAAACCTAAAGTTTCAACACGTTTCTATGTCTCAACATACTTAGACTTCGCGTTTAAGGCATAAATGTAATTGCCGTGTTTGTTTTCCTTATGTTTGTCTACACCAAGTTTTGGTTTTTGTACAATTCAATGCAAGGTAAAACAGCAATCTGGAAGATAAAAATATCCAACCATATAATTTTTCAAGTTGTGCTACCTAATGATTACGTTAAATCGACACCGACATTTTATTATCTGTTATGTTCAAACTCAAATGAGACCAACTGATGTATAACACCTTACTGAGAAAAAAATTTAAATATATGCACGAACTTGAAAAATACCAACAATACCAGCAAGTGTTTTTGTTTTTGAAATTCGCGCAAAACTAGACGAGGGCTATCTGTGCTAGCCGTCCCAGATTTAGTAGTGCAAGACTAGAGGAAAGGCAATTAGTCATCACCACTCACCGCCAACGCTTAGGCTACTCTTACCAGCAAATAGTGGAATTGATCATGACATTATAACGCTTACACGGCTGAAAGGTCGAGCACGTTCGGTATGACAGGCGACAAATGACAATATTTTGCAAACAATTAAGTACATTAACTGTTCCTTTGAGTATGCCAATAATTATTGTAAGAAATTACAATATTAACTCCAACGGTATTTCTTTAATAAATCAACCTGTAAATTAGTATCTATACCGTTTTCTACCGGTAGGGTCTATATACTGAATAATTTGTTTTTGCTCGTTACACAATACAATAAAGGAACTTAAAAATAAAGCAGTGAAACGACAGTTTTTCTATCTGAAATACACAAATGTCCCCCAAACAATTGTTTAAGTGGCACTTATTAAAGGCTTTGTAACTAACGCAGTCAAGCACTAACAAGTGATTTAGTATGTATATGTACTTCGGAAAACAGTCTTCATCATAGGACGACAGTGGTGCATATAAACATCATTGGTACTTCGGTATTATTTATCTTTATTTATGCGCAACTAAGCATTCCAACAACTAATGGAAGTCCTTACCGTTGTCAGGGTAAGGAGTCTATACCATCACACAAAGTGTAACTGCTAATAAGTGAGACATGACACGTTTTTCCTAACAAGACCCACAAATGAATCCTGAGACTCTGGCTGCAACCACTTGCATAGGTACATCACTTCTCAAGTGTTACGTTTTTTATGCGGACTGAACGCAACAGAAAGACACAGATAGCAGCTTGTATAATTTTATTACGATGTTCTACTTATATGATAGACACAAAATAAATTATCTAATGGCAATAACAGATATCCAGTTTCAACCTTCAAAACAACTTGCAATACAAAAAGGTACTGGCCTGTGCGTAGTAATAATGATCCAGAATAAGTGTCCAAATCCAAAATCCAAAGTTCTAATCTAGGCGTTGAATTCAGTCCCACGGAGAAATTTTCGAAGTTTGGGTGGGTAATTTCAAACAAAAATTCACAGTCCAATTCCTATTAACTTTCGATATAACCCGTAATCCGACTGAATTACCTGAAGACTGCACAAACTCAGTAACCAAAACATAAGATAAAAAGTAAATAGTGATTAAACAGTAAAAAAAGTAGAAACTAATCAGAAATTACAATTAATTAATAAACAGGCTAATAACCATAATTATTGATATGTGATCGCCACAGCCTTCCCATCCTACAACAAATGGCAATTTGTATTTAAGTGCAAAACTACTACAGAAATGGCTATGTTACGCTCACTAGGGGTATCGAAACCTGGATTTTAGCGTTATAAGCCTTCAGAGTATCCGCTGGACCACGAGGAGTTAAAATGACAGTTTGATGCAGTTTGTTGGTGGCTGTAGCATCCATATCACATCTAATTCTGAAATGATTTTTTTTAATTCGTTAATCATTACACATGCGAGTAGATGAGGCAGAAGTTAAACCGTATGAACGATGTGCCCTACTTCCAAAGAAATATTTCTTAATATTATACGTACTTTTTTGTTTTGCTGTCCCCATATGTCAACGTTTGACTGAAACTTACATTGTTGAAGAGAATAAAAGTGTTGCTATGTTACACTTTTCTCCCCGTTTATGTTAACTGTAACACATTTGCAGTTAACTGTTAACATTAAATCTTGGATCAATAGAACTGATCATACAATCCCGGGGCGAGTTTGCTTGTTTTTGAATTTCGTATAAAGCTACCCAAGGACTGTCTGCGCTAGCCGTCTCTAATTTTGCAGTGTAAGACAACTGACAACCCACCGCCAACTCTTCGACTACTTATCTACCAACGAATAATGGAAATGACTATCACATTATAACGCTCTACGGCTGAAAGAGCGAGTATGATTGGTGCGATGAGGATTCGAACCTGCAACCCTCAGATTACAAGTCGAACGCCATTACCAGTAAAAAAAAAAAAAAAAAAAAAAAAAAAAAAGTATAAAAGGCGTTGTCTTGAATCATAAAACCATACTGAGTGGATTAATACACTTTACACACATGGGTTTTACCTTATTTACTGTAAATCAAGTGGTTTAAAAATTTTCGCTAAGACTCAGTAAATTTAGTCCAAGAACAATAATTTTGGGGTTTTCCACATTTGTGAACTACATGATACAAACGCACTAGAACTAATCTGTTGGTTTCAAAATGAACTACACGAGACAAACGCACTAGAACTAATCTGTTGGTTTCAAAATGAACTACACGAGACAAACGTAGTGGAACTGATCTGTTGGTTTCAGGATGAACTTCACGAAACACTAACTAGAACTAATGTGTTGGTTCCAGGGTAAACTACACGAAACACACAATGGAATTAATATGTAGATTTCATTGTCTTCAATTTTCAATATTATGGGATGCGATATATTAATGACTTCTGATTAGATGAAGAACTGAAAAGCACTTTACACGTTAATTAAGCTAATTCTGCATAATGAATGGTAGTAGGAACATTATGTCATAAATCAATTGACGAGGAAACTGAAAACCTATAATGATTAGAATGCATTGAGTCAACTGGGTATCCTCACTATTAACAACGTTTTCGGCCATATTCCCAACAATTTCCCATAAGTGTCGTACTGCTTAGGAGATTTAGGTCGATACCTAATCCATAAGCTACGACAACGATACAATATATTACTGATATTAACAACATTCAAAAGTGCACATCCAACAACAACAGATTAATATGCGAGAATTTTTTGTGTCGTCTTTTCTTACTAGACAAGTGCTAAAATATATACATACATTTAATCAACTGTTTGAACTCTTTCTAACAGGATGAAAAAACGAGGTCCAAGAGCCATTGTATTTCGGTAAACGACACAGCAGCGAGTTTTTAAGAAGTTATGCTAAACAGAATTAAACGACGCTTGAAAGGTAGGATATTCTTCCTCTTTATTTATTTTGCCACATCTTGTACACTAAATATATTCTGGGCTCGTTTGTAAAATCTTACACTCTAAAGTAGCGTAACATTGCAATAAAAATTACGTTTAGCTGACACTTCGGGTAATTGTTCTGAACGATATTTTCATAAAAAACTTGTATTAAATAATAAAATACGTAATTCAAACCTTCAAAAGGCTCATCAAGTTTCATTGACACCTTCAGGCAAATAACAAATGTAGAATAACCGCAAGTGAGACGTAATTATGTACGGCGTGTGAATACTTTATTGTAATAAATGGAAAAGCCTATACAGAGTATTAGGTTTAAGAGTATTTGAAATACCAATAGATGGCAGTTTATTGGTATGTTAGTTAATCCATTATCTCAAATACGGAAATGACGATTTACCTGCTTGTCCCAACTTTAACCCTCGTATTACCGATGGGATCCAATTAATCCCACCGACGTTTAACACGTTTTTATTAAAATATTTATGTGTCAAATGACACGTATGTTCACCGTTTTGTTGGTTGGTTAAAAGATACTCTAATAACACAAGAGTCACGCACACGCGTAAACAACCATCACTATTGTAATGAATCAACATTGTTACTGCTGGGATCCCCTGCATAGATTACATAGAAAGTGAGTGATTCCATCCAATTTTTAATACTTAAATCTTAACGCTGGACGTTGTAGGAGGCAAAAATATTGCCAAAAAGTGACTCAACATATGGGTATTCACCGATAGCAAACGCTATAAAAATAATTTTAAGCTTAAGGTAAATCGTGTGTCACGTTAAATAGTACAACAAATAATTTGAGTATTGCGACGCAGAAACACCACGTATTATTTATTCACTTACCTAGTCTACGTTATATTACAGGTAGCACAGATTTTGTACGTTAAAAATTCGTTAAGTAACACGTCTTTCTCATTTTATACGGTTGCATTTTTAATTTCTCGTGACATTAAAAAAACAAAACAAAATATCTGGTACAAGAATTTACGTGTACTCTACAGTTAGCGATTTTCACTAAACCTAGGACTGAAATCTTAAATCAGGGTTTCCATATAAAGTTTCCTGCTACTACCTCGTCGCGTATGGTGAACAAAAAATAAACATTCAGCAACTGCTAGTTACCGTAAAATAAAACAGAACTACAGACGTTTCTAAATACTGCTGACAAGATCAGATCAAAACTCGCCTTATGTATCGCACGTGCTTTGCTGTATAGCCAACACATTTGCTTTCAGACTGGCTCGCTTCGATCTTCGATGTTCTGAGCAATGGTTCTTCAAGAAGCGGTTTGCCCATATGCCGTTGCTATGACAACCAACGGACGCAGTAAAGATGCACATTAAGCACGACACTACCATATATATCATAGTTCTTTAGACAAATATAAAACTACGTCCATTGTTGTTAACTTCTACACTTACTTAGCTCCTAGTTTATAAAACCGAATGAATGTTAGGTAAAAATACCAATAAACAAAGTAATTGATACAGATAGAATTACAAACGTAACGTGGTTTGTTTGTTTTTTCTATAGCTCGCAGCCACAATCACACATAATAGCATTTCTGTTTCTATGGAAACATGCATGGGTAACAGTCTTTAGTAACATTTACAGACTTAACTAGATATTGTGGCATTATTTCGTTCTAACTGAAAAGTCGTCACGAACAACACTTGTATTTAATTCATGAAATTAGGACTAACTAGGTATACAGACATATGCCAATTAATGTCACATACGGAAAACAGACTTATAACAATACATGACATCACGAAAGGAAATTAAACAGTACTTTTCCTTTTTTCCTTACTTTCTTATACGTCTGGCGCATACAGTCTATCAAAATCTAACAACGTTTACAAACGTTGCTTAAATGGCATTTAAAACTATATGCGTTGTAGTCCTAACTGACAAATGGGTGGATATATTGTCATAAAACAAAGCCTTATATTTTTCCTTTTACCAAGAATTAAATATTTCACTTTTTCTTGTTGTGATGCATCTAATCATTATTTCCCATTCATATTGAAAAAAACTGAAAAAACAAAACAAACGTTTTCAAGTTATTCTATTTTCAACATTGGTTAAAAATAACTTCGTCTTGTTCTAATAGAAAATAAACTGGTGAAAAAACTAAGTTACATATTAACATACAGAGTAACAGACTTCAGAATTTTCTTACGCTGTATTTTTATTATTTATTATAAGCTGGTTTTGCTTGTAATTAAGCAAAACTACACAGGTATAAAAATCCGGTTTCTAGAGTTTAAGTCCACAGACATATCGTTGTATCACTGGGAGGCTTTATTATGATACTCTACAATTAATTACAAATGTACATGTTTTATCATGTATGATGTAAAATAAATTATAGTTGCACAATTTATACCTTACGCCCTACTTCAATTCCAAGAGCATTAATCAAACAATTATACCAAGTGTTAAAGAACAATTTCGATCCAACTGCTCACCACATTAGGCTTAATATACGAGTCTAACGAATATATATATATATATATTTAGAATTTTCGTTGTTTTTTGTTTGATGATAAACCGGGAGTGAAAAGTTACACAGTTTTCATCAACGTGCAGGGGGAATTATAAGGTGCTACATGTTTTTCAATAGGTAATATGCAAACAAAATATTAGTTTTTGTTTGGTTTGTTTTGAATTTCGCACAAAGCTACACCAGGGCTAGCTATGTTAACCGTGATAACCGTTTCTAATTTAGCTGTGTAAGACTAGAGGGAAGGCAGCTAGTCATCACCACCCACCGCCATCTTTTGGGATAGTCTTTTACCAACGAATAGTGAGATTCACCGTCACATTATAACGCCAGTACGGCTGAAAGAGCAATAATGTTTGGTGCGACGGGGATTCGAACCCGCGACTCACGGATTACAAGTCGAGTGCCTAAACCACCTGGTCATGCTGGGGCAAAACATACATTCACATAAACAGAGATTCGAAACCTGGACAACATATTAGTTACCAACAACCACATGCAAGCGCTTTTACAAATGTAAAACCCCCCAAAACGAAACAGGTTTTCAACGAGGCTTAGTTTTAAAGAATATTGGTAAATTACACGACAATAACTAATAACTTTAGAAAACACCCATTTATGTGGGTAACCAATTTGGAAAAGATTTTTTTTGTTTCTTTAGCTTGCTTACTTCTACGAATACATAACAAGCGCTATTAAAGCAGTATGATTTATCTTGATTATAGTAAACAACAAGGGCGTCCCGGAAAAATAAAAGGCTTTATTCTGTCAAATAAGTGGCCAACTATTATACTTCATTGAAATCCATATTACTGACGTCGTATACAAATATCTATAGAAACGTTCTTTACGTGTGCTGACGTCATTCAGAGGGGCCATATTGTTAAATGTATCAAAATATGGCACGCCAGTAATTTGAATCTTTAAGATCAATTAGTGGCAATGAATCCAGAATCGTATTTAGAAAGTGACAGCTGTTTTACAAGCGCTAAATTTGGGAAATACTCTATTGATAATATAAATCCAACCCTTGGAAAATACATATGGAAATAATTAACTCAAGCAAAATGGAAAAGAAAATGGACGAAAAAACAACGCTATTTTCTGTATCCATTCGAAGTCGAAATGTGTCATATTTATAACTAAATTAATAAATAGTATAAAACGTACCGTTGTTAGTCCTAGCAGAATGGCTTTAAATTTAAATTCTACTTTGGTTAGATAATTCCTAGAAATAAACAGCAGGTACACGGTTATGAACTTGTTTAATGTTTTGAAACCAATAACAAAAGGCTTCACCGGTCTTGCTATTAATAGAAAACTTCAAAAAGGTCAGTGCATTACGGAAAAAATAAGATAATTCAGAGAATGTTGCACTCGATAGAATATATACGATTTCGAATCATTACTGGCACGTTTTTCGGTATTTAAAAACAAAACACTTGTTTGATCTGCTGCTCTCAATATGGTAACAGGACTTTACTACTTACTATAAAGATTTGAAATAACAATAAAAAGTACTTGTAAAGTACAAAATAGAAACAAAAAACAATAACCGCTGTTTCTGTCTGACTGAACGACGGCTAACAATATATAAACACATACGGTGCTTCATAGCCACGTGGGAACATGATCTTAATACACTTGAAGATACAATCATGCATATACTTTATGTACAGTTTATAGGCATGTCGCTGTCCAACATTTGGGCGTACAACGTATTTTTAAAAAACAATGACGCATACCATCGAAAAACGGCTTATTCGAAACAAGAACAACTTTTATTATACTCGTATTTCAAGAAAAGAAAATAATTAATAAAGAAACAAAGAAATCCGAACGAACGTGCTTCCTATGCCACGTGACGGTTTATCTAAAACGAAATAAAAATAGAGTGGATAAAAAAAGATAAACCGAGATTCGAACCCGCGACCCTCGGATTACTAGTCGAGACTTCTCATGAAAAACAAATACAAAATTAAAAAGACGAAATCTGGCCTAGCACCGGGAGTGGGAGGGCTGTAAGCAGTGACTTAAGCCTACCCCTGAACTCTACACCTAACAAAAAGTGCTCACCACTAAAGCAGGTTCACTTCCTATGTACCATAGTACCTGTACTCGTTATATGCAGAGTTAGATTAAAGGATAGAGCTTCCTTAATTTTTTGTCAGGCCCACCTTATGAGAAAAGAAAATACCGGAGTCCCATTGCTCAGAATTAAATTTATATGTATGTAGAATCTTTGCGCCAATAAGATTAATTGTATTTGGATCAAAGTCAACTAAACCTAGCCTGGAGATAATAATAATAATAATAAAGAGAGAGGGTTTATAACTCCTACTGTGTAATTTCGGGTCAAGGGTCAGGATCGTAATAGAGACGAACAGTAGGCATATACGAAGCTTACGTGTGTATAACAAGTTCTAAAGCACAAGTGATATTCAGTGCTAACTTGATAAAAGTCGAGAGCCGGTACATACAATCTTACAAAGCCTACGTAGTAGATTCGCACGAGTTTTATTATATCAAATGAAAATTTTTATCATCGAATGATGTCAGAAGTTGGCCTTGGTTATTTCGTATTTCAAATATATAATTTGTTCATTAAGGATGTAAAAAGAAAGAGAAAAAAAACACATTGCAACCCAACAACAAAAATTCCATTTCTGAGAGGTGTTTGCCAGCTCGTAAAAACCACTGAAGACAAACTCAAAGACTAGGTTGTTTTTTTATAAAAAGTAATTTTTCTCAATGGTTATTTGCTGACCCGTGCATGTTGTGGCATACTGTTCATATAATTTTTCGAAGGTCAATGATTACTATCTTGTAATTTATTTCCAGTACTGATGTGATACTGATATGTAGAAACGTTAATTACCAGAAAAATCACTACAACGAACAATATGAAGTTTATGATTGAGTTGATTAAGGTAGGATATGAAATTAAAGGAGTCTTTGATGAATGAGCTGGCTGATGTTACATATTTAGAGAATGCCCATGTTATGTATTTACCGAGATTGTGATTAAGCGATTCATATGTGGACATTATTGGTCGTAGTGGACAAACTAGTTTATGAGCTTTGGGGCTACTGCTACTAAAAATGAAAAAAGCCAACACAACTTCAAAAACACTTTATTTCTACCTATGCAAGACCGACTCACGCACACCACTAATATACGGCATCCCCAAACCTCACAAACCAGATTGTCCACTACGATCAATAATGCCCACATATGAATCGTTTATTACAATCTTGGTAAATACATAGCATGGGCATTCTCCAAATTTGTAACATCAGCCAGCTCATTCAAAGACTTTTAATTTCAAATATGAAGTTCATGTTATCACCCTTGTCTGTATTTCTTGAACATATTCAAGAGAAGGACAAAACTAAGTTTGCTTCTTTGTTTTTAAATTTCGCGCAAGAATACTCGAGAGCTATCTGCGCTAGCTGTCCCAAATTTAGCACTGCAAGTCTAAAGAAAAGGCAGCTAGTCATCACCACCCACTGCCACCTCTTGGGCTACTCTTTTACCAACGAATAGTGGGACTGACCGTCACATTTTAACGCCCCCCGGCTAAAATGGCTGGCATGTTTGGTGTGACGGGGATTCGAACGCGCGACCCTCGGATTACGAATCGAATGCCTTAACCCACCTCGCCATGCCATAAAACCATGATTACATCTACGAAATTTCAATTTTCCCGAAAGTGTTAGTGTAACAGATTTGAAATGTACCCAAACACTTAAATACTGCCTTATTAACACCGTTGCTACTTTCTTCAGCAGTAAACGGATTAAAAATTTGCTTTACAATATAATTTCCAAATGAAAAGCCTTAATTAAATTACTCTGGCGGTGGTTTCGCAAAATAAAGTCTAAAATTGTGAATTATTATACAAAAAGCATTGGGATAAATTTTTCCCATGAATTTGTTTATAAATATAATGGTACGCTTTACAATGCGGTTTCAGTTTTTTGGATTCCTTGAGATTATGTTTTAGTCACTGTAAGCCCACTGTACAAAATTACAGCCAACTAATGACATACATTAATGATATTTTAAATAAGAGCAACCACGCCGGGTTCGACTTACAGTTCATTTCTACTACATTTTCGTGAACCAGTTCAGTAAAACAGTTGTGTATTACGAATATAACCGTGCACAGCTGTTAAATTATTATCCAAGCAGACCTTCCTTAAGAGGAATAAAAGTTAAAAAGTCATAGGGTGATTTCCAAAACGTTCAAATACGGTTGTTATACATAGTACAAGGGTCCTTGTTACATGAGAACAAGTAACACTGGACGGATATTGACCGATAAGTTACTATTCGCCGGACGCACTTTATGTCGGAAGTATGGTGGTGGATTTTTTTTTTTTCAGCAAGGTATACTGTTTTTATACGTTGCATATAAACATAAAACTTCCGATATCAGCAGGAGATAATAACACACCATATAATCGTATTCTATACTATGGCACGTTATGGAAACTCGTGGAATTCGTATTTTACGATCTACACCTACGAACAAGACGGACTTATGCAGGTTCACCAAAAGCATCCTGTTTCGGGAGCAAACAAAACCAAAATTAAGAACAACAAATATTTCCATTACGTGCTGTTAAAGTTCATATGCCATGGCCTGCATAGTGCATATTTCTTTCCGTGATTCGTGGCATGCGAACGTTTCACTAACGTCACGACAGTACAAACTGCAATGTTAAATCTCTTACGTGACGTCATTTTAGTGTCGACTGACTGACTTTACACATAACACACTACTGTGAGTGGTGCGAGTGGTTAAAACAGGTGACTCCTCTGAGCCCCCCTATCGGGCACGTTACCTCAAAATACATTTTTTATTTGGATTTCTATGATTCGCTACCCAAATAACTCTTTTAACCACAAACTCTACAAAGCCGTCATGATTTCCATGAATATTACAGTTCGTTAATAAGTCAACATATACGCTGATAGCAATTCAGGAGGAAAATATATATTAAACGTACTAAATTTAGGTTTTTGTTTTGTTTCGGATATTTACAGAAAGCGCAATGTGGATTTTCTGCGTTTATGGTCCTCAATTTTAAACTCGCAGACTAGAGAGAAGACAAATACTCAACAACACCCATACCAACTATTAAGCTACTCTTATCAAATAGTGAGATTTACCAATCACTCTTGTATCGTATCGAAGGCCCTAAGTGTGGAACACGTTTCTATGTATGTATTTAAACGGTAATACAAACCACAGACATTTGTCATTGCCACTGGGATATCATATGCTTTTATAAAACAACCTACTTATCCAGATAGTAAATGATACAACCATAACAATTAACAGTTTCAGGTTTTGTGCGTGACAGTCAAACACTAAGCAATTTGGCCGATTATTCAGAGATATTTCAAACTAAGTTTGGTCAACTACTAATTAAAAGAAACATTTGCGACTCTCGCTTTCCCTTCATTATATAATAAAAACTCAAAAGTTAATGTTTAAGTTTAACAATAGGATGCAATATGAGAGACAGATTACAAAATCAATGACAAGTTTCAAAGATAGGGTCCTGGTCTTTTCAGGTGATTAAAGCGCTCGATTCGTAACACAAGAATCGCCGGCCCTAATTTGTCAGTGTAAAACTAGAGGGAAGGCAGCTAGTCATCACCACCCACCCACCTACATCTCTTGTGTTACTCTTTTACCAACGAATAGTGGGATTGACCGTAACTTTATAACGCCCCCGTGGCTGAAAGGGCGAGCATGTTTGGTGTGACGGGGATTTGAAACCGCGACCCTCAGATTACGAGTCTAGTGCCTTAACCACCTGACCATGCCAGGCCTTGTCTTTGCGAGTTTTGCAGTTTGTGCCCTCTGGTGAGAATTATTTTACGCCTTTCTCAACTTACCTACCAAATAATATAGCTATTTTTTTACTAGTTTTCAAATTATGAACGTAAACATTAAACAACCAATGTCATGACGCTACTGTAGTGTTTAAATTAAGACCGCAGGCGACATCAAGTATTTTGTATTATTCAGTAATGAAAGTATGGACCTGTAAAATAGTCCCCCCAGTAAAAAAAAATACCGATTTTCAACGACAACGAATTTCTTTCCTGCATGTGACGAAATTTACCTCTGCAGAGCAGATGTTTGGAACACGAAATATGTAACAACAAAAATACCCCCCCTATTCAAGGAATGCCAAAGAAACGAAATGGGACAACTTAGGATATCCGTTTGATATTATGTATATTTTCTTGAGAAAGGGGTAACGTGGGGTATAGTATTTTCACAAAAGTCACGTGATTTTTTGATTTGTTTTTAATGCACTGCTATTTGTCTAAGAGGATGATTCAAAAATAGCAATGTCTGTATAATTTGTTTGTTTCGGGAGTGGCTCAGTGTTTCTCGTGCATGGACTGCGAATTTCCCGCGTTGCCCCAAAAATGCACTCCGCACTTTGTGACCGTGGTTGCGTCATACGAGCAATGGTTAAATTCGACTATTTATTTGGTCACACAAGAAAAGCGCAAGACATTGCAATAGGTACTGTTGGCTATCAGTTTAAAATCGCAGATGGATAAACGCGAAAACTTCTAAAATGGAAATATCTTAACCGTCTTGTCGAAATAAGTTGTGCCTAAACTACTGTTGATAGTTAAAAATTTATCAGAGGGCGTTGCCATACACAATGATCTTATCTAACATGCCATTCTTTGACTTTGGAGGATCATAATATATCACTGCCAGTATAAAAGAGTATATTGCGCATGAGTGAAGGTGCCAAGCAGACGAACCAATGTTGGCCTTTTTTGTAACCTAAGGCCATCATGGGACTAAAGCCTGTAGAAGGCTAAGCTCAGGTAGCATACTTTAGTAACCTCACTGAAATTATAAATTGTTTATTTCATGATCTCTAATAGCACAAAAAGTGTCAAAAACAATAAATGCTTGAGTTATTACATTCTCCTTAATTAATCTGCTGAAACTAAATACAGGATTAGAAACGAAAATGAGCAACAAATGTTATTTTCACCTGATTTCGTGAACATCTCACCAACGGATGCAGAAGAATATCTGAATTAGTCAAAATGTTTTCTTCCATGATCTACCAAAACTCTGCTAATTTTGTTTATACGAGAATAGCTTGAAGATAGTTTTTCGTGTATCTCGCATTTGCTTTTTCTTTTTTTCCTTTTTGATTGAGAGTTTAATAAATTAGGCCTTCCACTGGATACCCTGCGATTAGAAAGTCGCTACATATCAAACTTGCACATTTGTTCTCTTGTCGTATTTACAGTTGGAAAATTATTCACTACTCTGCGCATGTGCATATTGAACGTAAAGAGTTAAACGTCTTCAGACACCAAAGTGGCATTCGAAAACAATAAACAAAATGCCAGTATTTTTTTTTATTATTTCAACGACAGAAGAGAACAATTAAAAAAAAAATTGAGCTCTATCACACGCTGTAATCAAGACTATTAAAATGTCATCGGTCAATTACTGGAAATCTTTAAATTAGACTCGTGCATCTGAACGGATTTACGGAAATAAGGTTTTACGGTAAAATAACACAACGAAAAAGGCGTCGTGGTAAACATTACGACGCGCACACAAACAGCTAATAACAAACTGCAGGAACAAACTAATGTTTACTTTACTGACTCAGGTTCATACGAATCTAATGTCTACAATTTAAGTGAATACAGCACGAAAAGTTTTATTTCATTAAACCTATCATACAAACGCCTGGTTTAATACGCGGTATTCTTTTAAATCAAATTAAAAATATTTTCTCCGATACCGACTTTTAAAAGAAAAAATAAAACAATCTGTATATGTGGATATAATTACGCTACGAATCTCGCTGTCAATAACATCCATGGTAGGTTAGTCAGGTCAAAACGAGTTCGTTAACCTGGAACTGCTGCTATCAGTTTAAGGTATGCTGACGGGGATATTGAAACTCGTGTTGGCTATGAAACCTGAAGTATAGTACCTCATGGAAGATTGTTTCCCGTAAAAAAAAAAATTAAGACGAATTAGAAAAACGAAAACATTAATTTGGGTGAGATTACCTTAATTATTTATTGCAGTTTTAAAATTGAGAAAAACAACAACAAACAACTACCGTTGTATTATTTATTAATTAAACTGGGCTCACGAAAGGAAACCCTCACCCCCTAAAGGAGCGAAGCTAGCACTAATATCTCTCTTACCACGTTGTGAAATTTATAGCAAATAGATGCACTCTTAAACTGCTGTACTAATCACACGTGCACCCGCAATGACTTTTAAAAATCATTTTTAAAACACAGGAAGACGCATAAACCAAGGGGTTATATAACTAGAAGGGGCCAGCACGAATACTAGTGCCGAACTTTCACCTTTTAACCATCCTAAAAATTGCATTAAGTGTTCTTCAATACTTGTTTTGAATTTCGCACAAAGCTACACAAGGGCTATCTGCGCTATCCTTCCCTAAGTTAGTTGTGTAAGACAAGAGAGAAGGTAACTAGTCATCACCACCCACCGCCAACTGTTTGGCTGCTCTTTTACCAATGAAGAGTGGAATTGACCGTAATATTATCACGCCTCCACGACTGAAAGGGCAAGTATGTATAGTGCGACGGGAATTTGAACCCGCGACCCTCAGATTACCAAAGCCTTAACTCACCTAGCTATGCCGAGCCTGTTTAATAGTTTATTTTCTCTGTTGTGATTCAGTTTTCAAGTTGAGGGGGCGGGGTTATACCTCTTAGACATATATTGGTGTAAATTTATTTAACTACTTTCGGAGGTTTTGGTTATAAGGTCAAGCAACCCTTGCGATCTTCTGCAGTTGTCTCGACTTCATGCGACTGGTCCAAGAGCACAGTCGACATACGAGAGAAATTAGATGCAGTGCGATATGCCTGATTATTAACCATTCAGTCACGACACTAAATTAATGACCTCTATCCTGTTTAGCATCTATGTCTGTAATAGAAGCTCGTGCTAACGCTGTGACAAACTGGTGTCTGCTTGCCTATCTACTGTTTGAAATTCCGTGCACTCGTTGTTAAGCCTCACCCTCCCGCCAGATAGCACGTGAGGTCCGATTTCCTGCACAAAGAAACCGCTTGCACTGGCTTATTTTACAACTGTAACTGATGACGTAAGTGGGTAACCACGAGTAATAAGTACTGGAGAACTTCTTTCGAAGTTTGGAAACTTGCGAACACAGACATAATTTTGGAAGCTTGCATTATACATAAACAGGTATGACGTTGTAATCGGAATAAAAAGGAGATAAAAGAAAACTTCCTATTTTCAAGGTTATTTTTAACCAAATTTCCCGACTGTAAGCGTACAACTAAATATACTCAAACCAACTGGCGCCATCATCTATATTTGAAATAAGCATTTAATGTCATCATGAGTCATATTCATGTTAATGTTAAACAAATTGGCGTTAATTTCAAACTGGCATCAGATACGATGCTTACACTAACGGTAACAAATTAAAATATTAAAACAACTATCCAACAACAAATATAGGGCATGTACCCACAGTCATATAATAATTACTCACATGAGATAAAAAAAATTAAAATAAAAACATGTTGAATTTCCATTATGGTATATATTTTCCTATGCTCAATATTAGGCTAAAGAATTGAAACAAATGGGAACGTTAAAGGTACAATAATATGGAACACAATTTCATCGATAGGTACTTTTCGAGTTATCACGAATCACCTGATTCCTGCAGTCCAATAATTTTAACATGGATTTTTTTGTATGAAAAGCTTTTGCTTTATAAACATTTTAACTTGTACAAACATAGGCAATAGCACAAACAAGTCTTAAATACAACTAACTACAAATTCTATACACTTCACACTTGCATAATTCGCTTACCGAAGACAAGTAGCCCTAAAACAGACTTAACTTACCTACAACTTTTGGACTTATCCGAGTTTCGATAAATGCTCACACTGATTACGGCCTAAAGTCTTTAGAAACCTCTGTTCACTCTAGTTGTCTTTTCACGACTACGAGTCATAAAATTCTGTGTCCTAGTCTGACACTTCCATATTTTTTCTGATGACAGGCCGGTACCAGTACAGAATGCAGCAAGCACACACATACAAGAGCATGGAGCGAAGATGCGTCACGTCTCCATGGCAACGGAGGCGCTGCTGTAGCAACCAAACAAAGAAGAAGGGAGAGTGAAACCATTACTTCCCACCTCGTATACATAAGCAACATGGAAGTCCACAAGTGTCAGTGTGAATCAACTATAACTATATTTGAGATACCGTATGGCAAACCGTTAACAGCACGTGCTGATCATGTGCGGTTTCGCGTATTTTTGTTGTTGTTGTTGCTCTACTTGTAAAAGCTCGTTGGAATTCGTTTATCATCATGCGTCGTTTTGATACAAAAACACTGTTTTGTTATCGTATCTCACAACCAAGTATTTATTCATAAATATATATCCATAAAACGTTAAGTTCCTGTTCTATAGACTGGAACAAATGTTAAAGACGTCCGTACACAAAACCACTAACAGCTTGAAAAAAAACGAAGTGCAGTGTAAAAAAGGATAAAAAAACAACAACACAAGCTGAAAATACACTGGTACTTAGAAAGTGTGTAGACCTTATAATACAATCGTTGAACCACAATTATAACCAAATGTTTAACCAATAATACTTCTAACAAGTTAGAAACTTTTCTGTCGAAGGTAGGTAATCTCGTGCCCAGGTAACGCCTTTGATCGCGTCACTTTTATAACTTTTGATCAAAGTTTACACAATTTGAGAAATCACCCACGAATATTACTCAACAAATGAAGATGAAGTTGTTGTTTAGAATTAAGCACAAAGCTACACAATGGGCTATCTGTGCTCTGCCCACCACGGGTATCGAAACCCGGATTTTAGCGTGCAAGTCCGCAGACATACCGCTGAGCCACTGGGGGGCAAATGAAGATGAAAATTACGTTAAAAGGTTCTTCAATTTATCTTTACTTGCAGTGAGCTTGAAACTGTTTACAGGTTTCCAATGTCTTACCTTTTTATCATTCATTTTTTTTTGTCACACAGATCTATATTCAACCAGACCGGAACATACACAGACCAATATGAAACAATTTTCATATTATGATGATCTAATAACTGCCAAGTACGTTAACGCTAAAAATATCACAAGTCAACCCTGAATCTTACAATACAATAGTTCCTACCGAACAACATTAAACACGGTTAGAACACAACATACACCCATGGCCAACAATCCAGTTCGCTCTTCGTGGGCTGTAAATATAGTGTTTACAAGGACAGAATACGTACGTCCTGCGAAACGTTTTTTCATGTTAACCGACATTTAGTGGCATACCATTTAAAACCGCCGGTCAGTAAATGAGTCGATAAATCTGTCTTTCGTCAAATCCCACTAAAGTTGTAATTCGCCTAATGAAAGCCTATCTCTGAGATTCAATTGCCCGAAAAATAAATGTATAAATAGATTTCATCAAGTTTTTATTCACTAATTTTATTGAACGCAATGGTTTTTTTTGGCCGCCTGAAATAAGATGAAACAACCAAGTCAAAGAAAACCGTGGTTGAGGCAACACAGTATTGGCGTTGCTAATTGTAAACCACTGACCAGATGAAGTTAATCAGCTAGTACTGAGCACACCCACCGCCTGAAGTGGATACCCATAACCGAATAATGGGATAGTTTCTTACTCTTATAACACATCCGCCACTGAAATGCGGGACGTGTTTGGTTGGAACATGTCTCGAACCAGATTAATTTCTCCAGACCGACATCTAAATCATATGAACATGCGCAAGCCATGTGATGAGTTGGAGCCTAAATAAAGACACAATAGTGTAAAAAAGAGACATGTCACTCAAAACGTGTGTGTGTATATATATATATATGAATTATGTTTCATACTTGTACTTTATTACATGGTTTACTGCAGTTAACCTCACAGAGACGTTACGAGAACGAGAGGACAGACTACACACAAAACGTTGCATACCATATTGGACAAATGTTTGTAGTCCTAACGCAATTTCAATTTACATTTTCAGTGTTGCAGTTATGTTTGGTTTGTTTCTTAAGACCTCTAATGACATTCATATTTTACAAGCGTTAAAAAAACGCGTATCAATATACCCTCCATTAGCCGTCCCTAATTTGAAAGTGTAAGACTAGAGGGAAGGGAGCTGGTCATCACCACCCATCGCCAACTCTGGGGCTACTCTTTTACCGACAAATAGTGGGATTGACTGTGACATTTTAACGCCCCCATGGCTGAAAAAACGAGCTCGGTTGGTGTGACAAGGATTCGAACCACGACTTTCAGGTTACGAGTCGAGTGCCTTAACCACCCGGCCATACCGGGCCTACCAATACGAAATACTTTAACCCTCATTCCAAGCTGTTGTTTTAAGTTCGTACTTTCAAATATTCTAAAAGTCAAAATCCTTTTGTTAAAATATGCTATTACAGAAATAAGCACACTGAACTACTGTGGATCGCTAATTGTTAAATTATCACTGTTTTAATTATTGTTTCTAGTACAGCAAAACCATATTAGAATGTGTCAATCACAAGGAATCTCACTCCGAATTTTAGCAGTACAAGTCGGGAAACTTCCCGCTGTTACACCGAGTAGGTGGGATGAAGGTACAGTGCAGCAGAGAATTAAAACGTTCGAATGTCAAATTTTGCGATCTCACATTTCACTGAGTTTTTAGTCTTCGAAATATTATAATTGCTGTTCTGGTTTTCTAGCGCCGTCTAGTGACAGGTAGCTTAATAAAATATTACAAAGATAATGAGGATTGAGATTACGAAAATTGTAATCCTTTTTGTTTTTAATACGACTCAACTGTTTCTTTCCTGATTAAAAGAGAAGGTAGAAAAGTAAGATTATTTAGAAATAACGCCTGTCATCAGCAAATTCCTCACTTGTTCATCTGTAAGAAATGCAGCTGTAGAATTAATAACACTTAACATTTTTATTACTGTATCCCTTTGTGGTCTACAAACGTCGGTTATTTTATTACATGCTTTGAAAAATGTTACGACTTTGGTTTAATTGTTTAAGAATTTCTAGCAACGCGACGCAAGAACTATTTGCAACTGATTGTCCCTTATTCAGACGAGGGAGAAAGCGGGCATATATTATCTATCACAAAGTCTTTGGCTACTTTTACTGAATAGTGGGATTGACTGACACATTATATCGTCTTCCACGACTGAAAGGGTAAAAATATATCGGTGATAGGGTTTTAAGCCTGCGACCCCGAGATTGCAAAGTCGAGCGTCCTAATAGCCAACCACACAAGGTCTACGAGGCGGGAGAACAATTCTTAAGTTATTACTTCAACGTCACAATGGGTTTCGACAGGCACCCGTGTTCTTCCATTACTGTTCGCGTTGCATGAAGACTGAAATATGTAATTTATTTTACTCAAAACAAAAGTAATTTAAAAGATTCAACGTTCAAACATCTGAATAATTTTAAAAAACAAGTATATTTGTTATAGATTTAAAAATTAAATATTTCAAATTTAAGTTTATTTTCACATCCATGCTTTTAATTCGAAACACGTTTGTCAATCAACCTGCAGACTAGTCCTGCTTCTACCATTTTTTTACAACTGGTCCGTTAGATAAGCTCGTGATCTTGGGCTTACAGTTTGGAATATTATGCCCCGGGATAGAAAAAACGGCCCCAAACACAACTTGTATTTTGGGTGAAACAACCACATTGTTTGTTTTTTGAATTTCGCATAAAACTTCACCAGGTTTATCTGTGCTAGCCGTCCCTAACTTAGCAGTGTAAGACTAGAGGAGAGGCAGCTAGTCATCACCACCCACCGCCAACTCTTGAACCACTCTTTTACCAACGAATAGTAGGATTGACAGTCGCATTATAACGCCCCCACGGCTGAAAGGATGAGCAGGTGTGACGGGGAAAAACAACTGCATGACAATATTCCAAAATTGAAGGAGTAGAGACGCCTGTGTGCGATTAAACATAATTCAAACAAGTTTATTTGCTGTTAACGTCCCATGAAAAGACTGTGTACGTGTTTTTATCCATCTATACTTTTCCACGCGCTTTCTTGTCATTGGACTTAAACCGTCTAAGTATTTATTACAGTTTTACAGCTCAGTAAGGAAATCGCTTCCCTTAACATATGAACAATATAAAAACTGCTATTCAATTATCTGCTTACATAGGCATACTATGGAGATAAGCTGAAACATTACCTGTTCTTTAATGGTTCTATTTGATCGACATGGCTGGGTGGTTAGGGCACTCGACTTGTAGCCTGTCAAATCCCTGTCACATCAAACATTCTCGCCCTTTCAGCCATGGGGACGTTACAATCAATCCCACTATTCGTTGGTAGAAGATTAATCCAAATGTTGGCGGTGGGGTGATGCCTTTCCTCTAGTCTCACACTGCTGAATTAGGGATGGCTAGCGCAGATAGCCCTCGTGTAACTTTGCGCGAAATTTAAAAACCAATTATGGTTCTACGAGCACGATAAATAATTATCGTGTTGAACACTGCTTATATCTAATAACACGCGATGACTACGGTTCACGCAAGTTCTCGACCATTTGGACATCGAAACATTCATATACTAATTATTCCAGACTTTTGTTGTTTTAATTTTCGAAAAGTACAGATACCCGTTTTCTTCTTTCAAAACTAAAAACTAGTAATTTATTTTGTAATAATTCAATATTTGCACTTCTGTTTAATTATAACTGCATGTTATATATATATATATACCTTCCTTCTACCTCTAATGGTTTTCGAAGAACTTGTACCATTCCCACACAAACTATATGATTCACAAAAATTTGAGTCGAAATTACCCCAAGCACATATATACCACTGTGTAACTTTGTGCTTAATTACAAACAATGACGAAATCTACTCAATTACACGCGATATTAATCGGGTAAAATGAGTTTAAAATAGTACGAAAAGACAGTTACAGTTTTTGTAATTCATTTTCCGCCTATCGCACAAAGACTGGCTTGAGAAACAAACGTTAAAAAAGTGAAGTTTCGTAATCTCCTTACTTATTTAATTCAAAAATCTGTAAAAATACTGGTGCGGAGGTTTATCGGCAGAGTCCGGTTGAAACGATTAGCACGAGGGTTTCGCTCGTGATCTTGTTCGTAAGGGCTTGTTTCCATGGCGAATACTTAATATTGATTTCGCACAACCTCCAGATGGGTACCGTAAATGCTAAACGCAAACTTGCATCCGTCGATGTGGTTATCACAACATACACATAAAACGATCGAAAACATTAAAATGTCACACGAAGCTAACCTGAGAGAGAGAGTTAACGCCAGAGCGCAAATTGGATTCAGAATGATTGAATAACGTTTTGTTAGCACTTTTACGAACAGTAATATTCAGATCGCCCAAACACGCAGGAAACCCAAAATTAACTATTAACGAAAAATAATTCAACTGTAAACTTATAACGCAAAATACACACACACAAAACAAACAAATCCGTTAAATCTATAATATCACGTTTTTTATACAAAAAATGTATTGATATAATATAGCTTACGATTAAATTAACTTTGCATTCATGTCACAACTTCATTCCAAGTTTCAAAACAGAGTAAAATTATTCTTTATATAACTCGTAAAACAATGAAATTATGATTTTCAGCTACATTTGCCGAAAAGAAACACAAATGAATTATCAATACTTGTTTCATGGCGAATAGTTTTAAATATTTCATAAATTTTGAAAGTTAATACAATCAATTACATTGGATTTTATATAGCTATACGTAGCCCGCCATCTTTTGACAGAAATGTAAAATTAAATCAACTTTATATATAACTATATGTTGTTTAAATCCAGGTAGGAATTACCACGATTGCATTACACTTTTGTTACATGTTCATAAAATCGTCTGATACAAGTACTCCCCTATAGTACCTAAAAACTTAGCCAAACAACTAGATTTAATGTATGCAATGACAAATGAACCATAATAACCACCTTGTTATAGGAATATCTTCCAATCCATCGTTAGCAGCCACATTAAATCGGTTATTGAAACCGTTACACCGTAATGCATAATGTCGTATCATCTAGTTCAAAACCTTCACTTTTATCATAATAGTGACGAATGACAAATACTATGAACGTGCTAGTGGTGTAGGAATGAATAGCAGAGTGCTTGGCCAGACAGGCAGATTGTGAAATAATATAACCTACAGTTGTTATACGAGTCAAATACACAGAAGAATGCGTGAACACAAGAATGTTTCGATAATTTATTAATAGACCACATACAAACTATAAACTTCATAACTTAATACTGTCAATGTCACTATCGTTGTATGCGCTGATAAATATATCATGATAGACACACGAAATGACTGTCTGGCAAAGGTTGATTTTAGGATATTTCAGGCTATGACTTCACGATGAAAAGTGCACGAAAATAACGATATGAGAGGCTGTTTAGCTTCACATTTCTGTGCACCAAGTTAACGAGTCTTGCCACACCGTTCACTTCATCAGTTCATAGGTAAACTGATTCGAATACGGTCCCTTTGTTTCAGAATTTCTGGCAAAGCTGGAACGGCTGTCTGCGTACAACCGCGCCTAATTCTGAACTGATAGACCGCATACGAACCAGCAAGTCAATAGCACTCACCGCCAACTCTTAGGCTACTCATTATTTATCACATATCGAGATTTTACCATCAATCTTACGACGTAGCCAAGGTTTCAAAGTTCTTGTAGCTACCAGATGTCAATAACAAACCCTTGGTTTCCTTGTTCGGGAATAACAACACTGAGTCACACCCGATCTCTTCTTCACCATACGATAAATACATATTGTGTGCAATACATATGAATACCTTACAAAACATCTCGCCATATAATAGACACTGACTTCGTAAAATTGATCTTAAAATACAGGTATTACAGTTTAGGTGTTGATGTACAAAGTTCTGCATTAAGATACTTCAAATAGTGTAATAATTATCCGTGATGACGAGAAGAGCCACTTGTAGAGAAAAATATACATGTAAAAACAACTGGTATGGATAGAGAAAACACTATGTAGAGGAGCGAACAACGCTTCGACCTTCTTTGGTTATCGTCAGGTTCATCAGCAGAAAAATAACCAACATTTGGTAAAAACTAGAAACAAAATATGACATTCCAGTTAATACTAAATTTATTCAAAAACCAGGCACAAAATTAAAGTCTATACTATGTAAGAACTACACTGACAAACACCATACTAACATTATTTATAAAATACAATAACTGCCACGACTTTATATTGGAGAAACAAGTAGAAAAATGGAAACCAGATTCAAAGAATACAAAAAGTCACCTCCACACGTTTTCGAACACTGCAAATCAAATAAACACACCATTACCATAAAAAAACACCTAAATACTAAATAAAGAAACAAACAAACACAAAATTAAAGAAGCCTTACTTATACAATAATTCAAGCTCCCACAATAAACCAGTGCAAAGGAGCACCATTATACCTAAATTAATAAATATAATCAAACATATAAGCACGCAAGCTACATTCCTACACTCAATTACATAACCGCTTTCAAACACGTGGTCAGCTATCGGTCAATTACCTCTTTATTTGTGAACTTGGTGATGACCGAACAAGGTTGAAACATTGTTCACTTCTTCACATAAAAAAATTTTCTCAACCCATACCAGCCGTTTTTATATATATATATAGTGTAATAATTCAAAGATGATTAGGAAACGGACTAATAATACACCCTATCAGCACAACACTCCAGTTTTCTCGGTTGATTTTCATCTCTTTCCCTTGCAAGCTGAATATAAACACAAGTCAAGTTGTTTACTCCAAATAAATCACTACACGTACAAGTTGAATAACTAAGGCTACTTCACATCCGACATTTTAACAACTCGTTGAATAACTAGCAAAAAAATCAAAACTTATTTTTGCTATATCGATACAACAGTACTCTTTGGGATCATCAAAATTTGAAGAATTATTTTCTTTGGGAGAGGGTAAGTCCGGCTCCAGGATACAAAAAAAAATGGTTATCCCATTCTTCCAAAACAATGGGTACCATACTTGTTTCGATTTGAAGTGTATACGAACGTCATTGGTTGGTTTAAACATCTTATTCACGTTTATCTCGCGCCTACAAGAAAGTCAATAGCTTTTGCAAAGTTTTCCTTTGGTTTTATTTTGTATAATCAATCACACACACACACACATACACATTGTTATATCCAAAAACAAGCCGAAACAAAAATAAAAACACCGCATCAGTTGAGAGGATAAAAGAATATCAAAACTGAAGTTCTAAGTACAATCAACTCAAAAGGATGGACTGCTTTAAAAACAACAGATCCAAACCTTTCATTAATGTTAGTTCGTTGTAGTCAAACACAAGCCAAAACAAAATTAAAATACACAAACTTTTATAACAGACGAAGCAACAAGTTATCATCTCTCTTCTCTATAAAAAAAATCACAAATTCGGAATTTTTACTAAATGATAACTCCATCAACACGTTGCTAGCGCCCTCTGTTCATTTAAATAAAAAAATATCAGAAAATTATGTAAAATAATAGTTCCTTGCTACTAAGTAATCCTTGTTAATATTGCACCGAGTTAATAAAGAGGTCAGTTACAGGTTCTTTTCAACTCTCAATTCAAGTTTGTCCTTTGTTTGTTTTGAATTTCGTGCAAAGCTACACGAGGGCTATCTGCGCTAGCCGTCCCTAATTTAGCGGTATAAGACTAAAGGGAAAGCAGCTAGTCATCACAACCCACCGCTCATTCTTGGGCTACTCTTTCCAACGAATAGTGGGATTGACTGTCTTATTATAACGCCTCAACGGCTAAAATGGCGAGCTTATTTGGTGCGGCCGGGATTCGAATCGGCGACCCTCAGATTACGAGTCGAACGCCTTAACCCACCTGGCGGTGCCGAGCCCGCGAACGACAAGTATGTTAAAACCACCAAACTTCTTAAAAAGCTTTCGTATTTTCGCAAATAACACACATTTCTAATATTAGAAAACTAATGCAATAAAACGTGGGGTAAATACAGACATGAATGTTTTTGAGAAATTCTTTCATGAGGTTTTAAAATCACTTCCTTCAAAAATGTTCTCTCCAATTAAAAAGAGTGTAAAGGTACACGTCACTCTCGACAGCAAGAAATATACACTACATATACAATTATATTACGAGTAGTAAAAAGCAACAGAGGGTTCCACAAAAACTTTGTAGTAAATACAAAAAATTCATTGAATACGTTTCTTCCACATTTAAAAACAAGATAACCAGCAGATGTTTGTCAATTCATCTTCAGGCTATTGTTTTCTCACTGAACGACTACATGAGTGGTACATCTAAAAGTAGCTAGTCCTATATTTAGTAGTCACCGACAAGCTTGAAATTCTTGAAAACAAATGGAAGACTCGCTCTCCAATCCTTGGGTTTAACGTGTCTCGTCGTATTCAGTTTGTTTGTGGATTTAATTTGGACTGTAGTCGTTTGCAAGATATATGCCGTAAAAGTTTGTACACATATGAAACGATAGAAAACCATATAAAATTTAAAACGCACACTGTTACTTTTGCGCTTCTGTTCTTTTTTCCCGTATACATCGATAACATCATTATTTGTTTCGAATTTTGCGCAAGACAACACGAAGGCTATCAGCGCTCGCTGTCCCTACTTTAGCAGTAATAGACTTAAGGCAGCTAGTCAACATCACCCACCACCAAATCTTGACCTACTCTTTTACCAACGAACAGAAGGGCTGACCACACATTATAATGCCCTCACAGCTGAAAGAGAGAGCACATTCAGAGTGACGGGGATTCGAACCCCCATGACCCTCAGATTAAGAATAGAGCGCCCTAACCACCAGGCCCTGACGTCACAATGAATGCCTCAATCAACTATAAATAGTTAAATGTACTGATTTTAATTAATGAAAAAAATAATTTTCTCAAAATTAGTAAGTGTTGTGTGTTCCTGTTGAAATGACAGTGATTAATAATGGACAATAATTTGGTTCTCTTCTTCTGTTTTTGAAAAGCTTACATTCTGCAATGTTTTATTAAATAAAATTCTTTGAAAACTTAACAGCTATCAACATTTTCATAAATCTGATACAAACTAATAAAATAATGAATTAACTACAGAATAATATTTGTATAGAACTGGTGAATGATAATCAGTTCACTCTGTGAAAACTAAAATAAACTTCTGGTCACTGATCACTCAGTCTTGTTGTACATCTAGGAAACAATTGTCAATTACAGCAAGTATTTAAGTGTTAAAATCCAACACATTTTAGAATTTTTTTTATTTAAGAATTGATTTTTTTAAACTACAACAATCTCTACCTTACTATTTGAACCACTGAGCTTCAGGGGATTCTTAATAAAAATTCAAGTAACTGACAGTTTTTGCAAATAGAAAATATATTTGTATTTAAGTAATTTATTTGGACTACAACCACATTTTTTTTAAATTAATGCACAAGCTTTTGGCTCAGTTATCTAAGCCTTCTATAGGTGCAGGTAAAAGGCTTAGGTAACTGAGCAGAAAAGTAATTAAAAAAAATGTGGTGCTTTAAAAAGTTACTTTGTTTCAACCTTACCTAAACAGACTTTGTAAGATGTTTAACAATTAGTACAATACACACACCATTAGTGTGGGTTTTATAGAATTTATTTGCTTTTATTAACAAAATAACATTTGCTATCTTTAACTGGATGCTAGTTTAGTTGTTATTCAGAGTAATTAAACATTTCTGATCTGCTGTTTTCAAAACGTGTTCAGTTATTGTGCATGTCTAGTGTCAAAAATAGTAAGTAACAAAATAACCAATTCTTTCAGTATCACTTGTGACAGATTCTCTTACGATGGAAGAGAGCACTGCTGGAGATTGGAAACTTGTTATATAACTATAACAGCTAATTAGATTTATACTTCATGTGGTTGGAAGAAAGGATAAACATTTTTTGAAGCAAAATGCACATGTACTATTAACTAAGCAATTTTTACGGTTATAAATGTTACAAAATGACTATAATGACAAATCTTGACGAAACCATGGTTACTTTACCCCTCACCCCCTCCTAATGTTTCAAATATGCCTTCCTTAACGATATGTATTTTAAAACCAGTATAATAATAGATCCACACTTTATTAAAATGTTATTTTTCTAAACATTCGATTTAATGAACATAAATGCTTTTAACACTATAACTCATGCTCAAAATTCTCTCATTTCTAATTTTTTTAAATTAATTTTAAACTTTCAATCTCAAAAAATTTATATGCAAATAAATCAAAGATATCAAACACACAATGTTTAATGGTTAATATGAAACAGTGAAAAGATTTTCAAATCGTGAATAATAATCTGTAAAAAACAAAACAAAACAAAAACCAGTAAGACCTGTAAAGAACTTACTGAAAAGTTATAATTATTTGTGATTTTTTTTTCTATTTTGGCTCAATATTCTACTGAGACTTGAAACATTCATTTTTATAAAACAAACTTCAAAATGATCTAAATGCATATGAAAATATATCTATGATAAAATGTTTTTCTAGAAATGGATTTGTGAAGGAGACAAACAGGTCATGTGTATGTAATAAAACCTCGAGTATCATTATTCTAATATATTACAAAATATTTGTTTACTCTTGTAAGCAAATATACCTACCTTATCATAAGCAAAGGCATCTCGCAAAGAACTGGAAGCCCTTCGGAAGACTCAAAGTTTCTCTGATAAAATTATCTTGAAACAAACTGAAAATTAAAGTCAAACAGGAGAATGTGTGAATAAAACAATATTACACATTTAGTTTTTCCTTTGTAACAACTGTTAGTGAATTTTTAAAATTCACTGCATAAATTCTTAGGCATTACCTATGATTATATTCTAAATTTCAATTTTGTTATTACAGCTTATATATACCAGTGAAATGTTAATATATTTATTCATTAAATTAAAACATAAATTGCTTTAAAAACAAATATTAAATACAACAATCACTACTATAATAGCCTTTGCTACTAATGTTGCATTTTGTAAACCAAATGCTTAGTTAATCAGGTAACTTTATTTTACTGATTAAAGTAAAAGAAATATCCATGGATATCAAACTTTTACTTGTGTCCTACAATGGTACTGAAATCCAGTTTTTATTAGAAGTAAATCCACAACCACAGCATTTTCACTAATGGGAATAAAGATTTTGCCAAACAATGTTTGAAACATTTCATCACTAATTAAAACTCCTTTTCATTTTCAGAGAAGTATTTGCACCAACATTATCTCCTAGATTTAAAATGTGTTTAACTGAATGTTTTCCACATTTATAAAAATAATCTACACTTAAGGTATGATTGATAATTTTGGTTATCTGCCGTGGCTTACAAGAGGCTACGCACAATGATCTGGACTGGACTGATTACCATTCCCTTTATCTTACATTTAGAAGTTGTAAACTATTATGTTTCGATGTATCTGTAAAACTGAATAATGGATATAAAAATTGCAGTTCATTATATTCTCCTTTACATGCGCATTTATATCAAAGAAGTTCTTGATTCATTATTTAAATTAGATATGGTATCATTTGTGTGCAAGTTGCCTGTTTTTACGATGCGGTTAATTTATTTCTTTGACTACAAAATTAAATTTTTATAAATTTTATATATTTTCACAAGGACTCGTGATAATGACTATTTGCCATGATGGTACATATATCAGTCATTTTCCCACGCAAAAAAGTGTGAATTTAAATTATCAAGTTAAATCTTAGAAGTTAGAATACTGACTTCCTCAAATTTTAGACTTACTACATCTTGAACACAAAGAAACTATATTTGTTTTAGGATTTTGAGGTTACAGGTCTCACTTGGGAAACTAAATGCTGCTTTATATGTCAATGATATGCAAATTGCAAAAGAACATGGAAAGCAAACAAGAAAAAAAGAATTTACTGAAGAAATAGGAAAAATATCCAAGGAATGAAATGAGGATCTCCAAAAAAAGTTTTGTGAAAAACATTAGTTTGTTAAATAACCAAAATTATGTTGATCAAAACAAGACCAGTCAAGTCTAAACAACTCAGTCACCAAAAAACTTTGAGTGAGAGAAATACCATAACAAAAATAAAAGAAATAATAATAAACCATAACTCATCCATTTCATAAATGTAAGCTATAAACCTAGATAATTAAGCTATGTAAAAAAAAAAAAAAGCCTTCAAGGCCGTAGTAAAGAAGCAAAACGGCACAGAACTAGGACTGGTCAAAGTAGAAGAACCAAAAATATGATTAAAACAAGGAATAAACAGACCAATACCCATCTTTGTCATCCTGTCATCTTGAGAAATGCAGCATAATAACTTGTAAGCCACATGGTTTTGGATGGAGTTACAGAAGCAAGAAGAAATGCAAAGACCACCAGATGGTATGAAATCTTGGATGACCTGAAAGAAGAATGTGTAAAACCAATGGCAGGCACAGATTTAAAAGCAGGAACCTTGAAAAGAGAACAGCCAGCCACTGCATAAGAAACTGGGCTACTTAACTGGCACTATTAGTGTGTGGCCTAACATGAAACATTACCATCTCGTGTACAAGAAAATAATACAATATATCAATTGAGAACCAGATTTACATTGTACCTTAGATTATTTTCAACATTTCCTAATAGGAAATAATGTGAATAAATGTTTTAGCATTAACTACAAATGGTAATGTACATAAAACACAAAGATAAATCTTACAGTTTAATAGAGTTGATTCAGTTTTGAACCATCACAAACTCCTCATTTTCACATTACCACAGTAATAACTAACAAAACTGATAAATAATTTTAAAAATACGAGCCATATATTAACAAATTAATGATAGCACTATAACACTAATGCAAAAATAATGACATTCTGGAAACAGAAGGAAAATGAAAAAATAAACTTAATAATGCAGACAGTAGTCTTAATGTAATGAATATGTTTATGACTAAATAACCCAATTCAAGTTAAAAGTAAAAACTACTAGCACTAAATTTGAGCTCTGAAGACACTTTCCAGTCAACAGCTCATAACTTGATTAATCAGTATAATTCATAACCCACTAACATAGGTTACATTAATTTCAGACCAAATAAACAATTAATAAAAAAAATTATGATTGAATGTGACAAAAATGATCAACTTTATTAATTGAAATTGGTATTTCCAATTATTTGTTTTTCATTTTTCTGACTGTCTAACTAATCAAAATCTTGCCAATACACAGGGTGGTCGCTAGAAAAGCGGAAAATTTGTCAAACAGCTATTTATTTTTACAAAGAATAACTTTTACAAAGTTTTTTAAAGGCATATATTATATTACACTCATAGATGCTCAAAATGCATTTTATGATATTAAAATCATGCATTTTATTCATGATGTAAAGAAATCAAAATAAAAATGAGTAAGCACGCATTTTATTCATGATCTCATCTGACCCTCAAATTTTCCGCTTTTCTAGCAACCACTGTGTATTTGTCATTTTTGGTTAATTCAAAATTGTTAGACTTCATCGATTATTTCATCATTCATGAAAATAATCGATAATGGAATTTAGCGTTTCCAATTATTACTATTTTTAATAATTCCAGATGTTCAAATCTCAAGTGAAAATAATAAATTATGAAATTCTATTAATCTTTCAGCTCTTCTGGTGGTAAGAAAGCCAGAAATATCTGAAAGCAAGAAAAAGTTACAATACCTTCTAGCACAAATGAGAGAAAAGGAAAACAAAATCATCTTTCATTCTCAAAGAAAATTCAGAAGCCATTCCAGACAAGTAAAAGACTACTGGAATGTGTATCAGAAAACAAATCACTTCTTCTGTTATTCTATTTACTAATGATGACCAATTAACAATCACTGTCAAATAAATTGCAAAAGCTGGGATAAGTCTTAGTAAACAGCAAACCTTCTCAAGGTTACTAGCTGAAAGAATCAAATTGGTCTTGTTATCTGGAAAGAAGGCAGACCAAGATCTCAGTAAAAAATGCCTCCTGAATCTTAGGAAGCTGATGGACTTGTAGAAACATCAAGGTTAATGACCCACCTACAACCAACCCATTAATAAACCACATGCATATCTAAAGCTACACCTTTATAGGTATTGAAAGATGCAAGAAACTTGGAATACACATGAAAGACTGGTTCACAGTATGTCAGTACTAACACTTAAAAGTGTGGAGGTTTAAAGAAACATCTCATGTTTAAAACCACACAATAAATTATAGTATTGGAAAGAACTGAATAAGAAAACAGCCACTGTGCTATATTAACACGCTCTGGAGATCAGCATTTAATATCAGATGGCATAAAAGTTTTTAAAAAATGCCAATAGAAGATATGTTGTACATAATCAAAAAATCCTCTCTGACATTAAGTTTTCAGTCAATTTTTCAGAATATGACAGATACTAAAACACACAAAAAAGAAAAATTATTCAGCCTCTTCTAATTTACATTTCTCCAATGTTTGCCAAAAACTACTGGTCACTTTTCACAAACATCAGTCAGCTTTCAACTGGTATTTTTTTTTCTCATTTCATAAATAATACTGCTCACAAATTATACCTGTGAATACTTTCTCCTGTAAACCACAGAAAATCTTTTTCTTATTTTACTCATCACATCTTCCACAAACATTTGCTGATAATGCAATACTTTCAATAATACAAATTTTTTGTCAGTACATAATGACAATGATGCTAATATCCAATATGCATGCCACATAAAATTAAAAAAAATGTCCCAACGTTTTTAATTGTTTTTTTATGCATTAGTACTAGACTTAGCCCTTATTAATAATTTACATCATCAAGCAGATTGAAACGTAACCCAAGTCAAACCTTGAAGAGGAGACCTTGCTACTTAATTGTTAGGAAACATGTAAAGTCAGCATGCATCTCTTCACCGAAACTCCTGACATACAAACCTAACTAATATTAAAGGTTAAAATACATTTCAAAATATCACTCCATTAGTGTATTGCTTGTAATATTAATAAGAGTAAGACCTAAACGTACCAACTGTTGATTGAAAGCCCGTTACACTTAATTGAAGTATTCTAGTTTCATATAAAACTACGTTATTATGCTAATAGATGTTTAATGTAAATTATTCACTTCCTCATTTTCGAGATAAATTACGATTAAAATAATTAATAATATAAAATCTCTTAAGTAATAACAAAATAATATCACTGTTTCACTTAGGCTTAGAAAAAAGTTCAGAAGGAATAAACAATAATTTTGTTCATAACAACTGATATATAAAACAAAACTTATAGTTTTAATATACAAATATGAATACTGTAACATTATTATTCAAATACTTACATAGTGCACTTTAGTTTTTTAGGTAAATTATTTCTTTTTCTCGCAATTTGCTACCATAAAATTTCACGCCATGCTAAAGCGCGTGGTCATGGATGCTAAGCGCCCTGTGTACGTCGACAACGCTGGCGGTTTAGTTTTGTTTTTTATCTCCCTATTTACTATCAAATTTAAACGAAGTTATCAATTGCAAAATGTAATTTTATGATATGCACTTTATATGTATTTTTAGTAAAAGTTTTATGTTTTAGCAGATAAATATTACATTACTCCTTGTAACTGAGACGACTGCATGAAAATAAAATAGAAATATTTCAGACAATGACTGTAATAGCCAGTGAATACAGACAACGTATTTCCTATTTAAACGTCACGTCCGGAAACATGAGCTAAGCAACAGTATTCCATTGAGGTCAGCAAGAAGTGGTTTTCGGTACACAGGCGAAACAAATAGATAAGACATTCGCGTGTACAGGTATTTCAGTCCTTTAGTGTGTTTGAGTGAACACTCTGAAGCGTAGGAAATGATCGCGAATTCCTTTTTATGTGTTGTTTTTGCACTTCGTGAATGAATGATGTTAGCTCCAAATTTCAAGTATAGTTGTTGTGTTATAAAAGTTTACTTCATACAGATATATATGTGTGTGTCATATCAACAGCTTATTGTATCTTATAATTACATTAACGACTTAATCTTTATTTGATAATATTAATTTACAACACGAATTTATCGTGTTAAAAAGTATGTGTAATGTTAATGTTAGGAGAAACACGTATTAAAATAATCATCTCGCAAGAGGCCTGCCATGGCCAAGCGCGTAAGGCGTGCTATTCGCAATCCGAGCTCAAGAGTTGGCGGTGGGTGGTGATGACTAGCTGCCTTCCCTCTAGTCTTACACTGCTAAATTAGGGACGGCTAGCACAGACAGCCCTCGAGTAGCTTTGTGCGAAATTCCAAAACAAACAAACATCTCGCAATAATAAGTAAAAAAAACGGGTCCTCAGCGGTGAGTAAACGGATTTACAATGCTAAAATCAGAGGTTCGATTCCCTTCAATGAACTCAGTAGATAGTCTGATGTGGCTTTGCTATTTGGTTTGTTTTGGAATTTTGCACAATGCTACTCGAGGGCTGTCTGTGCTAGCCGTCCCTAATTTAGCAATGTAAGACTAGAGGGAAGGCAGCTAGTCATCACCACCCACCGCCAACTCTTGAGCTACTCTTTTACCAACGAAAAGTGAGATTGACCGTCACATTATAACGCCCCCACAGCTAGGAGGGCGAGCATGTTAGGCGCGACTCGGGCGCAAACCCACGACCCTCAGATTACGAAGCGCACGCCTTGACGCGCTAGGCCATGCCAGGCCCCTTGCTATTAGGAAATACAAATAAGAAAAGGAGGTTCCACTATTCAGAGAATAATTCGAACTTGAAATATTGCAAAGTGCTTTGGAATATGCCTGAAAGTAATTGATTTTGTATACAGAAAGAGATTAGACACAAATGTAAACATAATAGCGAAAACCTATTCGTAACGACAAAGACCCGGCATGGCCAGGCGGTTAAGGCACTCGACTCGCAATCAGAGAGTCGCAGATTTGAATCCGGGTCGCACCAAATATGCTTGCCCTTACAGCCGTGGGAGCTTTATAACGTGACGGTCAATTCCACTATTCGTTGGTAAAAGAGTATCCCAAGAGTTGGCGGTAGGTGGCGATGACTAGCTGCCTTCCCTCTACTCTTGCACTGCTAAATTAGGGACGGTTAGGGCAGATAGCCCTTGTGTCTCTTTGCTTGGCCCGGCATGGCCGAGCGCGTTAAGGCGTGCACTCGTAATCCGAGGGTCGCGGGTTCGCGCCCGTGTCGCGCTAAAACATGCTCGCCTTCCCAGCCGTGGGGGTGTATAATGTGACGGTAAATCCCACTATTCGTTGGTAAAAGAGTAGCCCAAGAGTTGGCGGTGGGTGGTGATGACTAGCTGCCTTCCCTCTAGTCTTACACTGCTAAATTAGGGACGGCTAGCACAGATAGCCCTCGAGTAGCTTTGTGCGAAATTCCAAAAACAAACAAACAAGTGTCTCTTTGCGCGGAATTCAAAAACAAAACAAACTTATTGCTTGGTTGCAAGCTCAGTATAGTCTCACAACAATATTGTATCATCAAGGTACAATGAGACCATATCTTTATCTACAGTATAGCCAAAAATTTCACTTCCATGCGTAAATAACATGTCTTACTGGTTTCAGTTTCAAGTTTGTATTTTTTACCTTCTGTATATTATTCTTAGCTGCAAAACCAAACACGTGAATGAGCACCAATATATTATCAATGTAAATTAGGAATTTTTTCCATTGTAGCCCCTTCTGTGTAAACAAACTCTGTTAGCCTTTTAAAAGTGATAGACATGTTACACATGCTGAATGTAATGACATGAAATTCATACCAGCCATTTTTCATGCTAAAACAGTCCTAAGCCTTCTCTCACATCAACCTGTACTAATCCACATAGGAATTTTCCGATGCATCCAGTCATTCACCCGTTCTTACCAAGGAGAAGGTGTGAATACAAGTTACTATCTTCTCCCACCTGAAATCAACACAGAATCTTCCTCCTTCTTCATAATCATTGTGAAAGATCATCAAACCTCTCACTTCTGCTGCATCTTTGTATTGGCTATATCCCCAATATTACAGGAAAGTTTGTACAGTAACTTCCTGATAAAACATATGTCTTCTGTGGTGACGAATTACTACTGTTGAACTCAATCAGTTATTTTGTCCATTAAATGCATCAGCGTATCAAATCACTAAATTAATATTTCTGTATTAGGTCGAGATTGTTTTCACAATAATTCCAGATATGTTGGAAACTTGTACTCCTTCTTGGACGTGGTATGATGGATGAAACCCTGGCATTACTGCTGGTTTCATATATTTTCACTTTACTTACTCTACTAACAACCATTCCGGTAGGAAACTGGACAACTAATTACGCATATTTACAGAATCACACAGAAACATTATCCCTTATTGGAAAGATAACTGCCCGAGGTAATGATGTTCCCTTGATAGGAAATAGTGCTTTTGATGCATGAGCTGCATTAATGTATAATATGTTACTGGTGCATTGTTGTCTACTCTATAAAAAGCATGACACATTTCTTGTGTACATGGAATTACTGTAATTCCCTTTGACACATACACTTGTATATCTACCTATTCCTGGACCAAGTGTGGTTGATGTTGGGTAACTTTCCCACTGACCACCAACTCATCTGTCTTGCAGGCAAAACTGACTGATAGTTCCTATCAGTGGCAGAACTAGGACTGGAGATCCCTGTCCTAGACATAGCTAGAGACATCCTTTTTTACTCATATCTAGCCTAATATGAAATCAGCTTTACGTGGAGGGTCTTATAAACCCAAAAATCAACCAGTGTTCTGACCATTTCTGTAGAAAACAAGAACTCGAATAAATATCTCGCTCTTTCATCAATATAGATACATACTCAAGTTCATTCAACCAAAGCTAGGCTGAAAGATAACTTTTTCGGTAAAAAGTGGTTGCTGTACTCCCCAAAGACAGTGCCCAGGCCCATTGGCAAAACAAACAATTTGCTCCTCTTTTCCAGACATTATTGGCAAAGGTTATGGTATAAACCCAAGGAAGGACTGGGACAGCCTTGCCCTTTCATTGGAAACCATTGTGGTTGCATCTCAATTCCAGGAAATGTAGTTTGAGCTGGATGAGTTGGAGGTACCCAAGTAAAATGACCCATTTTAAGTGCAACCACAACATCTTTCATTGAAATCTTTTTCCTCTCCAATTACTAGCTTAAATTTATAACTCTGCACCTGATCATGATAAAAACTACCTAAAGTAGATGAAGAGCATCCCTCACATCTATGTATTAACTCGTCATCTTGTCTGGAAGCCTCCCAATTAACTTATTCATCAGTTTGTCTTTACAATCTGCTGAAGCCATTCTAGGGTAACTTTTACCATGCAGATGTAGCAGAAAGCCACACACAAAGCAAACATTTAGTGGTGCTCCTCTTCTGAGCCTTAAAATTGGGTTGAATAATTGGAACTACTTGGGCACAATTGTGTCCCAGTCTTCTGGATGCACCACGTCTAAATGTCTGAGCTCAATGTCGGGCATTAGATTTCGTGCTCCTTACTACAGTTATTTCAAGCATTAACTTACCTGAAATACTCCAGAAAATGGCCTAGATTTTACTTTACCGCACCTTTCAACATTGAAGAAAGATCTGCTTGGCTTTTTCTGCGTGTATTTATGGTGTCGATCAAATCTTCTTCTTCATTGTTTCTTGGTCAATACATGTCTTATGTATCGTAGTTGTAGGTTAGTCAATGAACTCAAGGAGTCTGATTCTGATGAGTAGTTAATGTCTGACCCTGGATGGCAAAGAGAAAAGTTGTTCTTAACAATTCATCCTGAAGTTCTCTATAGTCCTATGTTTTATTTCAATGCATGGTCACCCTAGCAAGACACCTCAGGGAGGTTTGTAACTGCCTCATAATACATATTTTTCTCCTGTTGGTGCATATTGAATAAACAGCTCTGACTGGCTGAGTGCATAAACCAGGAGCATGTCTAGTTCTTCTAAAGTAGTCTTCACAAAAGTTGAGCTTGTATTACTCTGGTTGACAATAATTTTAGAGTTCTATTGAGATCAACCCAGCGTGATCTCAAACCTGCTACGTGCCATTCAACTCGATTATCCTCAGTTATGTCTTTTTCTTGCATTCATATTAATTCTTTGGAGAAATGCCAAATTGACTGTTTTGGGTACAACAAACAAAACAAATACTCCTGAGTTTGTGGTTGCAGAGCAAACAATGACAGTGGCTTTTCCAACATTGGGAAAAGTTCGATATCCAGGAATGGTTATTTGTTTTTTAATTTTGGGTAAAGTTACACGAGGGCTATTTGCATTAGCCTTCCATAATTTAGCAGTGGTCATCAACTCTAACACCTAGGCGACTCTTTTACTAATAAATAGTGGGATTAACCATCATATGATAACACTTCAATGGCGTAAAGGTCGACCATGTTTGATGTGACAGAGATTTGAACGCGCGACACTCAGACTGCAAGTCGAGCACCCTAACCACGTGACTACGCTGGAGTCCTCCAGGAAATGATTTATTCTAGACTTAACATCTTTCTTGTACAACTATTTTACTTCATAGACAAAATCTCCTTCTTTTGGTGTGAAGTGTTCCTTTAAAATCGTTTAACTCAATGGATCAAGTGAGGATAATACACACAATAGCAAAATAGAAAACTATACAATAAAATTCTGTAATCATGTTGGACCCGGCATGTTCAGGTGGTTAAGACACTCGACTCGCAATCTAAAGGTCGCAAGTTTGAATCCCCGTCACATCAAACATGCTCACTCTTTCAGCCGTGGGGGCGTTATAATGTTACGGTCAATCTCACTATTCGTTGGTAAAAGAGTTGGCGGTGGGTGGTGATGACCAGCTGCCTTCCCTCTGGTCTTACAGACAGTCCTTGTGCAGCTTTGCTCGAAATTCAAAACAAACTTTCAAACTGTCGTCAATCAGCGAAATTTCTCCTTTCAAATTACTTTGTTAAAGAGATTTTCATGAATAGAATTAGGTAGGTACACATTATTATGGAAGAACTGGCAGGACAAATCATGAAGTAATATTGAACTGAACTAATGTGACAAAGAAATAAAAAGATTGGACACACTGTACAACACAAAATGAGAACAGTCTTTGCTTATTACACATAAAACACAGTGTATCTGCATGCATTGGACAGTTGCCTTTCCCTCAACCAACTCACTTGAAATCCTGTGTAGTACTGCTTAAACCTATCCTTTTTTACTTAAGAGGAAGCATTGGATTTAGATATAGCAACTAGCGCTACCAACGTGAATGACCATTCTTATTAAATATACAGGTGTAACCTAAAGATAACGTCTAACTTGCCAAAGAAGAACATTACTGTTATTTAAATTTATTGTGCAACATGTAGCATCAAATTCTATATGTAAAACAGGCATTATTTTTAGAGAATAACAAAGCTTATTGACTTTCTGAACTACATGTTATACATTAAAATAAGAAAGTATAAAACGTGTTTTATGTCTGCATATCAAAGTTTTAAAGTAAATCGCTCACATCAAAGTGCCATTCATTTAAGTTTCAGTGAATGACACAAGTCACTGCCAGCATATTTTGATACAATTTCTCGTTAAAGTTACGCTATGAAAATCTTTGAAGAATTTTTTTTTGAGGCACTTTTGGCAATGTTTTTTTAAACTAACAATAGTTTACTATGACAATAAAATATATTTGCTTTTAACTTTTTAATTTAAGACAAGACTCCTTGTACAAGCACTGTAGAATTGAATCATTGGTTAAAATCTCTTTTAAAAGTACTGAAAGCCTCTTGTTGAAAATACACACAGCTTCTGTTCAACGTTTTGGAATGAAAACATTTCAGCATGTTTGCCATTTTACGTTAATGCATGGTGAGAGACCATAGTGGTCACGTGTAGCTGCCAGAGGAAAAGTAGCCAATGAGATGTACAACTCTGTCTGGTTCTTTAAACTGAACAACAAAATTCATTGCTACTTTTACAATGTGTTACCACTTAAAACGGCAGTGACGTATATGTAACTATGATCATTTTACCTTAAGTATGAGGCATTAACCATGACATGTCCAACCTGTGCAGTGTTTTATCGTGCATATATGAAGTAAATCGAACCTTTTACAATGGAAACTACACTGTAGTGCTAGTGTCATGACGCATAATCATCAGATGGATTAAAACTAGGCGTACCTCTTTAATATTTTTAATATAACGCACTCAACATCTCATATTACTTCATTGGCAGCATGTTTGAGATTACTCACTAAGAACAAAATGTGAAATCATAGTTTGATCCAATAAAGTTCTCGGGAGATTTAGAAGTTACATACCATACTGACAGTGTTGGTATAGGTATTTGTCATTTCATATGATACTGAAACTATTTTAAACGCATTATTCTGCTGTGATTTTCCATTAGTCAAGTTCTTTAAAGTTAAGTGTTCGAAATAATACAAAATGCAGCTCGTGAGTAATAATAAATGAATTGTTTTAATATTTGCCACATATTAAGTAGGTCTAAGTTCACTGAACAGTCTCGTACTCAACAGGACTTATTCCCCAAGTGATATCCCAATTTATGTCACAAGCGCTACATATATACTTCTCGAAACTGTTATTCACTATTCGAGTGAATATTTCAATAATTTACCGGCACTCGGTTAAAAGCTTATTGACACTTATGCCAATACATATCTCAGTCCAATTTACAAGCTCCTACACGTACCCTCAAGTTAACACATACATCAAAATATAACTTCCAGGAATATGAATTAATATTTGTGAAAAATGCCAAGACAACTTTTATATAAATAGTCATATTAACCGTGTTCTCTTCTAATTATGATTTTTTTACAACTTCCATCAGCATTGCACATACACGTGACGCGAGTGCTCACAAGCGCATGTATATTTCCAGCATGTTTCATCCACTGCCAAACAAGTGTTCTTTCTCCTAAGTAATGAATGATCTATTATAGTTTTGTGGTAGTTAGTTTCGTTTGCCTTTTACTTACAGTACCGAGCCTTAAATTTTGTGAACTTATTGTTAAAATTACAAACTGAACTGAAATGTATTGATATGTAGATGGTTATTTGGTACTTTTAACGAGTGTTGACGTTTCATTTATATTTCTTGTATCTCATACTCAATAAATTTATCTTGAAACTAGAAGTACTGTTCCAAAAGTTTATTTTGAACTTTGGATAAATTACATTTTCAAAAAGAAATACCATTTGATTATCATTAACTCTTATCACTGTTTTTGTGATGGGAGTAATTTGAGTTATACTTCAGAAATTTAAATAAAAGTTGATCAAAAACTTTCTTCGAGTTAAAAAGAAACTGGCGTAGAAATAACATGTGAGGAAAGTAATTTATCGTTCCATAACATTGATTATAATTTCCTTTGTACATGCTGTAATATTTTCTAATACTTTTACTTAACTCTTAAGTAAATGTGGATTTTAAGACTTTCATACTTGCAAGTGTGAAATTTTAACAAAATATTAGTGAAAGAAGTGGTTAAATTTCTTTTACCTATTATTCTTGGACATTCATCTACAGAATCACATGCAGTTTCTTTGGGGAAAGGGTTCTGTAATGATTAACACACTATGCAAAGGTTGACAGTATTATTTTTATTTATTTATTGAAGGGCCAAATGATACTTTAAGAATACTACCTCCATAGTTCTGGATTAAAATAGCTAATAGTGGTGTAAGTAGGTCCTGGAAAGAATATATTTGAATAGCACGCTCACTCTGGAAACCCCCATTAGAGATGATACCCTTCATTGTTTTGACTATTTTACATTGAGTTCAGTCTCTTGCTTTATTTAAACGTAGTCAAAATAAAAATGGCTCATAATTAGTAGTAGATGAATGTGTAACATCATGGATTCACTATTACATAACAAATTTACATGGATAGAAATCCTAATGCTCACTTTTTTTTGACAAAAAGACTGACTGAAGAACTGAAGGAGGCAAGAATAAAAAATTTTACCCATATGAATTTGTTTTATAATAGTGAATAGAAAGTTGATTATGGGATCCCCATTTACTCCCATGGAATGTATTTTGATGCAGTTAATGTTATCCTAGAGATCCTACAGATTATTTGAAAAATTGAGCTTGAGAATTCCAGATGTGTTACAAAGGGGATGATATATAATTTTATTGGGCTCATATTTGGGAAACTTTAAAACCTGAACTTTGTCATACTACAGCTTTTAAATTGAAGAACTTTAAAGATTTTAAATGGATAATTACTTAAAAATTTATGTATTTAAATCACATGATCAAACTTTACAAAGATACAAATCTTAGTTATTCTGTTATAAATTACAATATGGCAGTTTTTTTTGTTAAATAATATGGCAGATTTTTTTAAAACTACATTGCTCTTAGTTTATCAACTGGAGTTTGAAATTAGAGATGCATAATAAATAGCATTTCAGATCCATCTTTTATCTCTCACAAGTCACTAACTATATACAAAACATAACATTTCATAAAACCCTTTTGTCTCGCACCATCAAGCTTAATGACAGGGACTGGAACTGAATGAAAATCTTACTGGGTAGCAACTTGGGGGATGCAAAATATAGATCATAAATGCTCTTTATCAAGACCTGTTTTTTAAACCACAACAAAAACAAAAGAAAGAATTGCAGTGAAAAAACCCAAGACAAACAACTGTAGTTAACTTGTGTTTATAATGACCAAAATAGCACAAGATTGAATAACTGAATAACATGACTATATGCTACTATAATAACCCAAACCCTGATGGTCTATAATCAAGTAGCGATTTTTTCCGTAAGTACTGAAAAAAAAAAAGTGGAAAAAAATCTGTTTTACTATGAATCATGTTCAACAAGAGTATTTCTCATTACATAGTAAGCAAATATTTCCACTTTTACCCAACAGCTATTATGAATTGAAAAATTAAATGTTTTCAGATTTGAAATACACACATCTGACCTGCAAAACTTTGTATGCAAATGTTTGCAACATGCCAGAATTCAGTCCACTTTATCTTGCAAGACAATTGAGGATGATCAGAAATGCCAGTTTTTCTTCAGCCCCGAGTGCAAGATTAAGGTTAGATTTAATGGTATGGGGTTAAACCTCCAGCTTAGTGAATCAATTATTTACCAACAGAATTGATCAGGTATTACCTTCAAATATTTCCAAGTTATTGTACATTAGTAATACTCTTTCTCAGGTGAATTTGAAGACATTAAAGCAGTGGTACTGTGCTAGATTTAACAAGTGACAACGCTGATCATATTTAACACTTTTTATAAGTGTAATTTCATGATTTTCACTAATTTCTTTTATATGTTCAAGTACAGATGTTTAACTAAATTGAAATATTTAAAATGTACCCGTGAGCTGAGTAGGTGACCATTCACTCCCACCCTTCAGTTTTTCTTCTCTAATTCACAGGAGAGTAATAAAATCCTTGTTAATGCTAAATAGTTTCAGATGCAATACACAGGGGATCAAAGAATCCAACAACTCCCTTAATTCTGTTCCACTTAAGTTTTTTTTGGGGGGGGGGCGTGGCAGAGGTTAGTTTTGAATCAATAAACAGTTTTACCATTATTTTAAAATAAGTCATTCTTTGTATTGTACAAGAGATGATACCACAAACTAGACTAGAAAACAGATTTAATCTCTTATGTTAATTATACAGTGTTTGTAAAGCATTACTTTAAGAATTTTCACCGAAAAGTGAAATTTAGGTGTGGCATAAAAACATGGATAACTAAAACCATGTTAACATTAGATTGTAGTGTATCTGTTCCTTGTTTGGGTGGAAGAATTTGTTGACATAAAATAATTTGGATGAAGCATGCAAAATGTATTTTTTCACAAAATTTAGAATAAAACATGAAAATCACCATGACCATTTCTAGCAATTTACAATGAACATCAATTTTTTAAGCAAACAAACAATATTTTCCAGTGGAATGGAAGACAAGGCACAAAAAAATACGTGTAGCCAGCATTCAACAACTATTTGTAGAGCAACCACAAATATCTGGCTAAACAGAATACACTAGTTATCTTACTCTCACTGATGAACCTTTCTGACATATACGAAACAAAGAAATTTGTTATAGTTAAGTTGTTATCCATGGGGTACTTGATGGTTAGTTTAAGTTTTGTTGATTCCTCAAAAGTACCTTGGATCTCCCTAATCACATCAGCAAGGTCATAATAAATAGGATATTTGAATGCAGTACTAATACTGATTTAACTTTCTGTAGATTACAGAATGACAAGCTCTTGCTGGCAACTTTGCATTTCTCTCTTCAGATTTTCTCCCATATACTTAGGGTTTGGAAAAATGTTTTACAAAGTTCACGAATACCACCAACACAGATTATTACATTTCGGAGAACTGCATTCTTTCTACATTACAAGACACAAGCATCAGATGATAGCATGGAGAAGTACATTCTCATTCAGGAAAATTACAACTTCTAATACTATACTCACCCCTCATTTACAAGAATGGTTTGAATTCTGCATTGAAATGGAAGAGGGATTTTGAAGGAAGCACAGGTGTATCTCAGAAAATTTGAAGAACACACCTTAAAAGAAAAGGAACATATCAGAGGATCTGAGGAGCACTGCATGATGTCCAAACTGAAATTTCTTCATCATGAAAGGTGAATAGGCAAGAAGAACCAGACATGGCAAAACAAGAAGAAAGCATATCTGCTTGAGAGAGGATGCTGCTGCTGCTGCAAAGCGACAAAAGAAATAAAATCACTCAATCCCATGCCAGAAGATGAATAAGAGATGGGTCACAAGCAATAAGGTGTATAGGAAATGATAGACATGGCAAGCCAACTACATTTAAAACCTCACTTCCTGGGTATTAAGTCTTTGCGAGGGTAGGATGAAAACCTATGCTGTCTTCATCTCAAGTCCTAGAGTCCAGAAGAAATTTATCAGAAGATTCCACAAACTCACAGGGTGGCCTAATGTCAAAGGCTTGGGAATGAGTAATCCAGGATCTAAAGGAACTCCATTACATGCACTTAATCCTTGTGACTGTAAACAACTCAAAAATGACTTGGGTCATCAGCCTCATAATGAGGAAACATCTCAGATAGAAACAGAAACAAAGTGTAAAGAGTGTGTGATCCAATACACAGGAGAGCAATTAAAAAGGGAAGACAGACTACCCAAAAGCCTATGCAAGAACTTGTGTAATTGGTTCACCATTTTCAAAATCTCATTCACTGGGTAACAACATCCATATGAGAGTAGGAGAAGGGAAACAGATACTGGGGTGAATTGTATTTGGGTGTCTCAACTATGGGTGAAATACCCCATCCTGAGGATCTTGCAACACCTTCACTAGCAGAATACCATTACACTAATCTGAACTAGTTATAACCATCTATATGAAACCCATTCAAATTATGGATGGAACTCCTGATTAGACATCACTTGCCACAGAGTAAGAGCCAAAGTAAAGGAGTGGTCCCTGAAAGAAAATAACATTAGTAAAGACTCACCTTGTGTAACAGCCATGCTAAAGTCAAGAGAATAGTCACAAGCAGTATGCAACACCCCAAGGAAGCAAAAACAGCAAAATGGTATAGGTAGGGGAAGATGAACATATGTAAAGCCTTCCACATATCCAATAGTAGAATATCCTCCAATGGCCAATGAAGATGAGAGAAGAGAAAGGTGATATAGTTGATGTAAGCAAATGTGAAAGAGATCCCACCAAGAAAGATACAATGAAAAAGCCACTTGAATTTAAAGTGGAATCCAACTGGTTAGGACAACTAAGGAAAAATCCCAGGAATATGAAGGTTGCAAAGGGAGAAACAGAATGGAACAAGGAGCTGATCTGGATCAGAAGGAGAACAGAAAAGAGAATTAAGGGTAAGGAGATAGGAGACCTGAATGTCAAGTTGCACAAGCTGTAGTAAAGAAGGCATGATCTGGATAAAGAATATGAAAGGAGTGGAACAAGAATTTTGTAACATCAAGTACAAAATTACCCAACCAGTGATGACCACAGGTGGGAGGAAGAAGAAAATCACTATCAAAGAGAGGTGTGAGGTGAAATAAGGAACCAGAGAACTTCAAATGAAGGCAAGGTGAGAGCAAGAAGGACCATGATAACACCCCAAAAGAGCTATGAAGTACTTTGGGACATAAGCAACTGCAGGGTGAGAAGACTGAAAACTGGAAAATCTCAAAGGAGCAGACAAAATCTGGGTGTGAAGACAGATGGGCATGGGAAGAAGCAAGTCAGTATGGAAGGGCCACTTACAGTTTGAGAAATCAAGGTTCAGCAGGCCAGGAAGGAGCAACCAGAATGTGTGAATGCATGTATTAATCAGAGCAGCTGAAAAAGGAATGGATGAGGTCAGTCCAGGATGAAGGCATCAACTGCTAAAGTTTGAGGAAGGGAAATCAAGGACCAAAACAGCGTTAATTTGGAGAGAGGATGGTGGGCAAACACAACAATAAGAGGTGTACCAAGATGAAGACAGCCACTGGAAAATGGCAGGATGCAGAGACCCCATTGCCAGATAAATGAAATCCAGACAGGAAAGAGAATTGAACATAACATAATACATCACCAAAAGAATCCAATGTGCGTGTGTCTAATAAAAACATCCATAATGCAAAACCACAGGGATCAGGACCTGGTGCTCACAGAGTGGCCTTTAGAAGCTAAACAGTAGAAATGTAAGAATAGATCATAACTTGCTGGTAGCTGGCAAAAGGAAAACTATTCAAAACCCAACAAACTGCCAGGAATTCAAGAACAGTGACATGAAGAGAAATTTCCTCCACAGATTCAAGACTCTTCAGTAATTGACCAACACATTGTTGCTTTGAAAAGAAGTATTCATAAACAGATGCAACAAGCTGTGGAGAAAGGTGGTTTCCTTCCAACAAACAGGACCTGTCCAACATCAATCGAGACCAACAATCAATTCAAAGAGAAGGTGAATAGGAACATTTGAGGGATCCCATGCAAGATGCCACTGGTTACAAAGGGCCCACAGAAACAAATGTGTATAAGCCCTACCAAGAGATGACATATCCCAAAAGCAACAGAACCTTGTCAATGGGAATTAAGGACCAGATATGGCAATCCAAGCAACCAAATTCAAAGAATAGAGAGTGAGGAAAGGTAAGGCCCAAACAAGGTGGATGTTGAAAAAACAAAAACAAAAAAAACACATCCAGTTGTATACAGTATTAAGAAGAATGAATGAAGGACCCCTCATGTGATAAACCATCCTGGCCACACAACGTACAAAAAGAGACAAGTAGCTAACTCTCTGCATACATGTGGAGTTGTCAGAGTATGATTACACTGTGACAAAATTTTAACCTTTTCTTGTTCCTGAGCAGAAAATGTTATTTTCCAATTGCTTATGCTTGAAGTAAATGGGAAAAGATCTACTTCTCTTTAAACTTTGCTTTTGTGAGCTGGGAGAATACAATAAAAACATGATGGGAGACTACATTTGGAGGCTAATATGTATAAGTGATTTACGTTACAGTTGAAAATCTCAAAAAACTACTCACTTCTAAACATTTTTGTGTAACTTTAGTATAAATACATGTAAATCTTGATTCATATATTGTTTTACTCTGACCTTATGTAAAGGGAAATGTGAAAACTTGCTTGTTTTTACACAAAATAGGTTAGTTTCTAAATATTATCCAGGTCACAAAAACAATCTTTGAAAGAATAATGGCCTGTACCTTTACAACTTAAGCAATTAAGAAATAATACATACTATCCACAAACAAAATGTGTGTTACATAGTTTTATCTGAGCAAAGATGTAAACTACTTGACAAATACATACAATGTAGAAGCAAGACCTAAGGACAGGGCCCTCTAAAGTACATCATTTCAGTATGAGCAAACTGGGAGGAGTAAAACCAGTGGGGCAGGTACAACAATCTGTAGCAGCAGGAGTTTAAGGGATGCCTCAGACAACGGTACAACCAAAGATCCCCAGGAGGAAGAGGAAGCATGAAGTATCGCCATGAAAAACAGCAAACAGAAGTACTGTGAAAGCTACGACATGGCTGGAAAAGGTAAAAACACAGAACTCTGAACAACACCAGCTCTGACAGAGAACAACTGGTCTCTCACAGAGAGAGACCTGTTGTACAGAAGCTATCAATGACAACAAGGATGCAGTAACTATCACACTCAAAACATCATAAAAAATACCTGTAAAAATGTTAACATGAAAGGAAAAATAAGGAGCACATACAAAAGACTGTGTGCATTCCATATAGTGTTTCACCCACGAGAAAAGGTTGAAAAACTCCCTGAAGGGTAACCTGCACTTGTGGTTAAACGTGTCGTAAAAGACAGTGGTAGCAGTGACTAGAATTTATGATTGATATAAAATTAGCAAAAATGTATGGCAAATATACATATATCAAATGCTTTTAAGGAAAGTTGAAATAAAAGTAAATGAAGTTGAACTAAGTTAATCTTAATGAAGTTAAGCCACTTTGAATGTTTAGTGCTCTGAAGAAAGATCTGCATGAGAGCATTGCCAAACAAATAGCACGAGTTCAGTGGTGGTGTGTAGAGGGACTCGTATGCATCATGCAACAGTAATGCTCTCCTACTGGGGAAGAGGTGACAGTGGCACGTGTTCAGAAATGGTTTGCAAATAGGACAGCACAAAATGAGAAAGTTAATCTTGTGAGCAGATGTAGAGTACTTTATCAAAAATATACCTGCTGAGTAGAACAATTTCCGAGATAAAAGCCACCATTAATATTATCCTAAAGGCTTTAAAATTGTACCACATTATGATAACATTTATCAAAACATAAGTCCAGTCATACTTCTAATTCTAAAACCAATATAGCTGTGGGTAGTCATTTCATGTGCTCATAAGTACTCAAATGTTAAGATAAATTTTCTTACTCTCTTCTGAATAATGAATTAGAAAATTTCAAGAGACTTAGTATGATGACTAAAAGTATTATACTGCAGTATACATTTTGAAACACAAGGTGATCAGTTTTATTTGATTAAATGACCAATCACAGTGAAAATGTTTCTTCAACCTGGCTGGGGTAACTACTTCAGTACCCCCCCCCACATGGTTTCACTATTGTCCTTTTGTTGTATAAACTACTACAGTTACTCAACTTAGACATTGAGTTGCAACACAGTTACGTCTAAATTGACTGCATAAACACTTGTTTGTTAAAAGTTGACCCATTTGTATTTTTAAATTTGAAAAATTCTGTAGATTTACAGATGTAAGATTTTAATGATCACTGTTAACAGAATAAAGCTATTATTTTGAAGTGTTTGTTTCCCTACCAAAAACCAAGGCCAATCATTATAAACAAATTAAAAGATAGATAACTGATTTATAATCCAAAAATGTACTTAGATCAAAATAAAATAATAACTTGGATTATTCAACAATTATAAAACCAAGAAACAAAATAAACAGTTATACCAAACTAACCTGGTCAAAGGATAAAAATAAAATATCTGGATTGATCAAATCAAATGTTTAAGTTGGAGAAACTTTATTGCTTTTTTCAAAACCCTGAAAATTTGACTTGTTTGTATGACACAAACATGTTCACAAAAACATCTTTGATTTTATACAAATGAATGATGAAGTATTAAAAGGAACTTGCTAACAAATTTCAAAACAAAAACTTTCTTCTCCACTGAGATAACTTTTCTCAAGCAAATACAATGACAGAGTATGATTAATCTTTTTGTTTTTTAATAAATGAAATTAAGTAATAATGTGAATGAAACAGACACACAAAATGAAAAAGAAAATAAACCTAAAAAAACAGTGACATGTGAGACTTGGAAAAAGCTACCTATAACAGCACACTTTTCTTGGTGTTATACATTCACTGACAATAAAATATATACGATACAAACTAGGCTTAAGACTGGTTTTTAGAAGCCTGCCTTCTCAAGAGGATGTATATTTTCTCTTTGATCCAATCTTTGTTATAAGGAGCATATGTATTTGTAGACTTCTGATACCTAAAAAAATAAACAAACAAAATGTATAATATCTTATTAATCAATCAGATCACTAATTCAGTATCAGTTTAACACTTTTTTTCTGGGCTGATTTTTAGTATTGTGAATGAATGATATAAAAAGTTTGTATCATACGTGCAACAGTCAAAACATTACTTCAAGTGAATGGATTAGTTATTTTAACTTTGTGATAATACTATTCTAACTGACAACTTGTTTCCAAAATAACTTGTGAAAATATATGTAAGGAACAAATGAATGGCTATTTATTAACCTTAAACAGTGAAAAATGTTTTACAAGCTACGTAAAAGAAGAGCTCAATGTCTTTAATTTTATATTTCTGGTGGTCAGAAGTTAATATTTTAACTAAATTTTGAAAACAGTTATTTCCTTCTCATTTTTGTTGTTAATGATACAAACCTAAATATATTAAGTATATCCACTTTAACAAAATTGTTGTTAAAAGCTCATTACTTTTCCATTTCTGAAAAACAAACAAACAAAAACTCCACATACTTACATTTGACCATAGTTTTACCATAGCTTTCTTAACCTGATGTAGATGCAAGTATTGTTATAGGTAAAATCTTTTAAAATAAATTATTTCTCTTAAATGCTTTATAAATTTTCTGCAACTTAGTATTAAATTACACTATATAACAAAAATTTTGTTCCTGGATAGCATGCATTATTTCTTAATTGCTTAAGTTGTAAATGTACAGAAAATGGCCATTATTCCTTCAAAGATTGCTTTTGTGACATGGATAATGATATTTAGAAACTAACCTATTTTGTGTAAAAACAGGCAAGTTTTCATATTTCCTTTACACAAGGTCTGAATAAAACAATATATGAATCAAGATTTACATGTATTTATACTAAAGTTACATAAAAATGTTTAGAAGTGAGTAGTTTTGAGATTTGTGACTAATGTAAATCGCTTACACATATTAGCTCCCAAATGTAGTGTCCCATCATGTTTTTGTTGTATGCTCCCAAGTCACAAAAGCAAAGTTTGAAAAGAGAAATAGGTCTTTCCCCCCCATTTACTTCGAGCATAAGAAAATGGGAAATAACATTTTCTGCCCATGAACAAGAAAAAGTTAAAATTTTGGTACATAGCGTTATTCTGTCATAAACAATTTATCTTGAAAAATATTCAAAAAATTGAAATTTAATAATTTATTTCAATTTTGTAACAGTTGAATGCAGTTTCGAATTTTACAGCTCTGGAAAGAAACTTGCATTAAAGAACACAATACACTGAGCATACTTTACCTTACAAATAAAATTATGATCAAAGCATAGATTACAACTATAAATAACGATATTGCTAATTTAAATATAGCTTTTGTTGCTGTACAGAAAGTATTCTGGGACAGGAAACAAGACTCGTGTTATACTTAAAAAAAAACTGCATTATAACTGAGTAGTTCAGTTTCAAAAGCATGTATACACACTTATCAATATAATATTGAAGAGAATGTTTACCATTAGAGGTGTACAAGTTCCATTCTTACAAACTTCATTTTTGCTTTTAACATTACACACTAGTTTCCCAAGTGTCAGACTGCTAATATCTTTAAGAAACACCATGTAATGTTTTCCAACTATTACATGATCTACACAAATCATACTTACACCAGGCAACTGAGATCTTGTAACTGATCAATAAAATCAAACAACTGACTGATGTCATAAGTTATAGATGGAGTGTTTGGGTTTTGTCGCTTCAGGTGTTCCTCATACATGTGGCAGACACCTTAAAGTAATAAAAACATTCCCTGGGTAAACACACATTTTTGGGTAGTTTATACTATTCTAGTTTTGGAAAGAACAGAACATTATATTTACAGATGTAAGCCACTTTGAAATACAGAAGCAGGTATTTATAATATATTATCTGAATGACTAATGTTTCAACAACTGAGAATTTCAAAATAGTAAACATCAAATAGTTATTTAAGAGCTGGTAAGAGCTAATTGAAATAATATTAAAGAACTATCCATTAATATGCAAAAATAGGAAGCCCAAGAATTTTAAGGTATCAAATCTGGAAATTAAACATTTAGAGAACTCTAAAACACTACTGTATGCTAACTGTGGTTGTGAAATTGCATGTTTACAACCAGCTTATTTAAATGAGACACCAGTTTACTGTTTGACTTGTTTAACTGTGTGTGCATGCAGCGTTTCTCAGAATGAAACTAAGATGTGTTGGAAATAGTACTGATGTATTACAAACATTCTGACGATTTATGATAACAGTCAAACAAACACAATATCTCACTACGCTGACAAAATAAACTGACTAGTTGCCTTCCCTCTAGACTTACGCTGCTAAATTAGGAATGGCTAGTGTTGGTAGCCCTTTAGCAGCTTTGCACAAAATTCAAAACAAGACAAACACATCCCAAGAGATCAACTACAACAAATAAAAGATTTTATTATTAAAACAATTTGTAACAGAATATGAAAAAACCAGATAAAGAAATGATTCTTATAAATAGATTTCTTATACACACAAAAAATTCAAAAACAAAGAGGTGTTTAAATATTATTTTGAAGAAAACCATCCAAGCTAAAGCAACATAAAGAGAAAAACATCCAACAGTAAAGTACTTTACAAGCCATTTAAACAAAATTGGCAAATTATTTCTGAACACTCGAACAAAATTGTATTTCACAGCATATGTACAACTATGATGTTACACACGAGATGCTTTACCATGTGTTCGAGCGAGCACGTAACACAAGAACTTGTTGTGGTCTACCCCACGCAGAAATCAGTTAACTATGCATATAGTTTTGAATGTGGCTTACAACGCAAAAACAAGTGGGGGGGGACCCTTGCATTACAGCTTGAGTTAAGAATTCCTAAAATTTAGAACTAACAAGATAAGAGAAAGCTTTATCTGGAAATGTAGACACAAGCCTGCATAACATTAGAGGATAATTTTAATAATATGGCAAAGTCAACTAATGGTTTATAATAAAATTTTCCTTACCTTCCATGCATTCATTAACCGATTCATAGTCAGAAAATGTTCTAGTTTCTGGTTTTCCTGGTTGAACCAACAAGATTGTATGTGACTAAAAATATAAAAATCAGTTAGGAAAACCTGAAGTATACATTCAGTATTAGACCTAAATACTTACAAAGTGATGTCCACAAATAAAAGACTATTTTATACATTAACTTCACACACACAGTTTATTACCACAAAATATGCTCATGCTACATAGAATTCTGTTAACTTTACTCTTTCAAGATAAATTAATGACCAACACACAGAACTATGTCCTTGAGTGGTGTTCACTATGTGAAGACTGATATCACAGCAAATACTGCCAAATGACACTATTTACAAACAACTTTTATAAATAGAAACAATAGAAACAAATGTAGTGAAACTTGTTAACCAGTTAAGATTAAGTCTTCACGCAAGTTCAAATACAATTTCTGAGCACTTTATTTTCATAATGGCCCTCAACTGGCACAGTAGCATATCTATGTACCTACAATGCAACCATGGTGGGCAGAGCACAGATAGACCAATGTGTAGTTTTATATTTACATTAAAATATTTTCATAATGAATCTGTCTGCTAAATGTGAGTTTAAACTCACTAGTAACAAATTATTTGTAGGCTGGTTAACCAAAAGGTAGTAGGATTAGCTATAATAGAGTAGACTCTTAAATTGGGAATTTCAAATTAATACTGGAGTAGTGATAAACAGTTTTTCAAACAGTAACACAAACAACAAAAAATTTGTTTTTGGTATCACATACTGTCAGACAGTATAGTTAGTAACTCAAAATTACCAACAATAGCAGAAAATCTCAGTACCTTTGTCATAACAAAGACAAGATAAGAAAATCTGGTAACAATAGAAAGTGAACCTAAAACCTTGTAATAACGAGTCCCTCTGTTCAAATTACAAAAGCTGAAGAAATTTAAAACTTAAGATTAAGAATAGTCTGAGTATAGACAGCCCAATATTATCAACAAAACATTACATAAAACAAGCCAGTGAACACAACAGAAATATCTTAATTTGGATAGGTGATATAGTTTAAAAAAAAGTGACATTTTAATCCCTAACTTTGATTAATCCTTTTTATACAGGCTCAGTATAATATACACGAGCACATCTACACATTTGCACACTGGTAGACTATTAGTAAAGATTACAAGTATTTTGTAAACAAAACTGATTCTTTAAATGAAGTATTTTTACTAAATATTTGTTTGTGAAAATAGTGTTTCACTACTAGTCTGAATGCAAAATGATTTCACATTATGACTAAAAGAAAGTATTCCTTTTCCCAAAAAATTATCAGGTATGAATCCCTAAAACCCCCAAAATACATTTCAAACATTTGTTTGCAGTAAGACCTTATATTTTGTTATTTTCTAAATTCTTTACAAATTTAGGGTCTGTTACTTGACCAACTGGATAACAATTATGTTAAAAGAAAAAATTAATTTGCTTTTTTCATGCTAAAATGACAACATATTATAACATGAAAATAGACATCTTTAGTCCAAGTAGCTTAAATCTTATAATGCTATATATATATTTACACGTATATTCAATTTTTTATTATACTGACCTTCCAGCTAACATATCTGATAATATAAAACTGACCTTTTGTCTTCACTGTTTTGGCTGTGTTTTAATGGACTAGTATTTTGTAATATATAGTCACATTCCAATCATATTACATACTAAAACAAGTACGTGTTGATCATATACATAAATGTACTTCATATTTATAAATAAGTTACTGGATATAGGTTGCCAAGCCTTTTAAAATTTTCAGTGATGTCGAGAAACCCACTTGTTGAGAATTTTATATGCAAAAAACGGCTCTTTTGGGCTCAGAAAACACTTCAAATAGAAGAGCGAACAACGTTTCGACCTTTTTTTTTTTTAAATATATATATAGGTTTTTACACATACAGTTGAATAATCAAAAAACAAGCAACTACAAGTAGTCTTTTCACATATTAAAATGGCCAAGAAAATCATTCTAGGGAGGTTCCAAGTTTTTAATTGGTTATTCACATCATATATTGAAGAGTATATAAGGGGCTATTTTCAAAAATGGAAAGAGATGAACTGAATTACTGTGTCTGATTCAATATGCACTCCATATATCAGCAAAATAAACAGAAACAAGATTCTTATTCTATATTCTACCTCCATAATATCAGTAATGAGTTTCTAATTTGTACAAAACAGACTTAGTATCATGACATCACAAACATCTAATTTTAAACAGTTGTGTATTCAAAATACCACACGATTTGCAAAAATGTACATATATATAGATCAGTTTTACATGGCCTTTGGTCCATGACCCATTGCCTTTACAACAATTAGACAAGTTAAAAATGAATACAAATAGGTTTTGATCTGTCATAATTAAAATTGGTTAGGTGATCTTCGATTCAAAATGTGTCCAGTCACAATCAGGAAAGATCAAGCCTTTGTATTTTCAGCTAACTACTTTAGAGGTACATTTAATACATTACTTAAATAGAAGTCATAGAATAAAAACTTTCATAGGAAACAAAACTGTACATAAATGAATATAGTAACTAAATTTAAGGTGTAATGAATTCTTGAAACAAATTGAAGTTTGAATTATAATCTACAATTGATTCCACATGTATTGACATATATTACAAATTATCAGTTCAATGAAATTTTGAATGCAAATCAACAAACATGATGACATGGTCTTTGACCCGTGACTTGAAATGAAAAGTTAAATGAGTACTTATACAAAACTAACGTACGATTGCAACTCACGAGTAACTGATTATATTACCTAGCTCCATTATTATAGTAAAGTTATTAGTACAAAATTTAGTTAAAATTTCTTTGGACATTAAAAATACGTAATTATTTCTTTATATGAATCACTTGTTAAAGCCCACTTGTAATTGTTAGGTTGGTTTCCTTTTATAACAAATGATACCAACTGGTCTATTAAAGGTTTAAAAGAATGCTTGAATGGTCTTTGGAAAAGATGTCTTCCGAATAATAATTTATCTTTTGCTAAAAGGACAGGAGGCAATTTTATGCGGAAAACTAATAAGATTATCTGGAGAATTGACAGCCAAGCATCAGATTTATTTCTGCCATATTATGAAGGCTGTGATTAAAAGTTTTATTTTTCTAGCTAGGTGGTTAGTTTTTGGAATGAACTGTCATCAGTGATAGTGGAGACCAAAACCTTACAGTGGGTTCATGTAATATTTCAAAAAAATAAAGGGCACTTCGATATTTAGTGAAGTGCATGTACAGGGACAGCCACTGAAACCCAAATTGTCCCTTGTTTTTGGTATTATTATGTAATCAAAGTTTAGTTGCATGTAAGATGTAGCATATTGTATATTTTAAATGTACCATACCACATTACCAAGCACTTCAACCAAAATGGTATCAGAAAGTTTGAGTTAAGAAAACAGTAGTTCTATTATACCAATATCATTGTTTAAGTTGTAATTCTAAGCCTGAAAATATTAGCTAAAAGTTGCAATACGTATTTCTATGTCTTAGTACAGTTTTATAATGTGTACTCAAAAGGTTTCATTTAGAATAGTATATGGATTTTGCTTTTGTAACCCTCACTACAGGAAAAACATCACAATACGGGCATATAAGGATTCCAAACTAGTCATTTACCTTAAGACTACAATATGCATGAGGAAAAAGTTACTGAATTGCTTTGCTTAAACACATTGTGGTTGTTGAATTTAAACTTTTAAAACTTGTTAGGGGATTAGATGGCTTTCATACGAATATTAAAATGGAAAGGCTAACAAGTATTAGGGATATTCTATTAAGTTTTACGAGTTTAAAATAAATTTTTTTTGTTACGATTCACAAATTTAACTTTCTCTTACAGCTGTAAAGGGCTATATTTAAGTTTAAAAAACAAAACACAACAGAAGTGAACGAGTAGGCTTAAAATGAAAAGTTTAGATCAATGAGATAACTGTATTTGTCACTTTGGCTTTCCCTCTAATAAATTTAACTTTTAACATTTGCTCTATGGTTATCTACTACCATCTCTAATTTTAAGCTGATGACAAGAAAAATGCAACTTCGTAGTTTTATCATTGAAAAGCATAAAAGTTACCATCATATTATATCACTCCCACAGTTAAAAGCATGAATATTTTCAACATTGGAAGTCAAAAACATTTTGAAGTTAAAAAACTATTGTTCTTCCAAAACAACACAGGATATTAGCAATTTGAAGCTTTTCTGGACATTGCTGGGTGTTAGTTTCATTTTATAGTTAAACACCGAGTATCGTACTGGAGGAAAAGAACTGTCGAATCTGTTATTACTACAGCAGTTTTACATAGGTGTCTTTAATACAAACCTTAATAATACCTACGTTACTACGCAAAATCTATTTGCTATAGTAATTTATAACTATAATTAAAAATAATACTAGGCTTACGAAAATCATATCAACACTAGTAACTATTAATAACATCCATTACCAAAAACTAACAGTACCACAATAATTAACTTAGATAGTAACATTAACTACCACATTCATACTTGACACAACGATACTGAAATTTACGATGAATTAAACTCATAAAACTTACCATTCTAATCAAAATACGAATACAAATATCAATATAACCTAAACCTTACAATTTAAAGTAAAACTATGGGTACTTGGAACCACAAATATACATCTATAATTTCCTTTTACTACTTTTTCTGCTATTTTATAAGGCTGATTCTAAACGTTATATAGAATATGAAAGATGTCGCTAGTGAATTCAAATATCACGCGTGTGTAACTGCAAAAACAAACAAAAACTAATAATTATTTGCGTTCTCTAAATTTATTGTTATATAAATGAGGAGAACTAGAATTTAGCTGAAAATAATATATACTGAGCCTCTTTCTTTTATAATAGCCAGAGAATCTATCCACCTTCATGGAGATGCAAAAGCATAAATACACGTAACAAGATAAAATAATATATATATATATAACTGGTCTCAGAACAAAAAGACTACTTCTGATGCAATTGCTAGGCCCCAGATGACGATGTCTTATTTCATTTTCAATTAAATCAATAAAAACAAAGGGGTAAAAAGTTATGAAGAATTGCAATTTTTTGAAAAAATAATCTCAAACGTGAGAAATTTCATGCGATCTAAATGTACATATAATTTCATAATATCACCAACCCAAACTAGCGATTTTGAAATAATTTTAAAGAATATTGTATGCGTTGCACACAGAAACAGAAGGGCTGGTATAAAACAAACAAACAAACCCAAAAGGCCTAGCATTTGTAAGAAAAATACTTAAGCTGATGATCTTTTTCATATCTCTCTTAATTTGTCAATTTAAGATTCCAAACCAAATATATGTGACATAACATACAGATCTTTTTTTCGTCTCCTATAAGCAATTGGCTAAGAGGTTTTTCGTTCAATACCAAACCTCTTCACTCAGGTTAAATGATGAAGAAGAAGCGTTCATCTTTTTATTCGTGTTTTTTTTAATGTTTTCAAATCATAGTGCAGTGTTTCCCAACTTTTTGCCGCAGCACTCCCTTCATCAAATAAAGATCGCTCATGACCCCTTCTAACAAATTTTAGACCATCAAATATTTTACTAAAATAAAAATTGTAAGGCAACAATTGTCAGTTGCAAATTTTAAAACATTTTGTTTAATAAAAAATAGACACCATCGTTGCACAGATTCATGACTATTACATAACTGACTGTAAAGAAGAACAAAATAATATATATCGTGGTGAGTTTGTTTGTTTTTTGAATTTCGCGCAAAGCTACTCGAGGGCTATCTGCGCTAGCCGTCTCTAATTTAGCAGTGTAAGACTAGATAGAAATAGCTAGTTATCACCACCCACCCCAGCTGTTGGGCTACTTTTTTTTATAACGAACAGTGTGATTGACCGAAACATTATAACGCCCCCATGGCTGAAAGGGATGTATTGACTGGGATTCGAACCCGCGACATTCAGATTACGAGTCGAATGCCTTAACTCACATGGCCATGTCCGGCCATTGTGGTAAGACATTGAGTATTGATTTCATTTTTAATGAATGCCACAAGCTTGATTGCTAAACGCTTGCCACAAACATACCCATAAAATTATTTCTGTTCTTTTTGAAAGAAAACTTTTATTTCTTATGGTTTTAACAAATATAACATCAAAACTCTCAAAACTTTTCTGTCTGATTTATGTATTCAAAAGTTATCCAAATGGGTAACTAATTTATATAGGAAGAACAAATTCGACAGAAGAAAGCAAAAGATTTAAGAAATAACAAAATAGCATTATTTAAATAGGATGAATATTTAAAGATGTGAAATTTTCCTACCATGTTGGTTAAGGTAAATGAACTCAAGTTACAGATCAGTTACACATCAAGGTACATTTCAGAAAAGTTTGCTATTTTGAACTGCGTTTTCAATACAGTTTTCATTGGAAACTCATACTCTGATTAATAATTCATTATTACAAATTAGAAATAATCTATTTATGAAAATATGCATACATGTAAAAGAGGAAGCTTACCTAAATTCCATCCAAGGTAATAGCATAATAATAAAGAAAATCAAGATTAGCTTAGATTGAACATTTAATATACCATTAAGAATAAAGCTACAAATCAATAGAAATATAACATAAAGACATAGTTTACATCGCAGAAACGAATTATCCCATATGAAGTTAATACACCCTGAAGAAAAGTAAGGTCACTATCAGACTAACTATCTTTCATCATGCTGTGTTTATAGTCAATATTACTTTAAAACAATGCACCTGTTCTGGTGATTGGCAGCAAATGTGTCTAAAACAGTATCAATATCGAGTTGTTTTGCCCTCCTGGAGTTCACTGATATGACAGCAAGGTTGCTGGTGTGGTTGTTACCACTACTGTTGCACAAGTGTGTCTTGAGAAGAAGTTTCAGACATATATGTAGGTAACAATATTTGGAGAGGAGCTTGACTCATTTGGGAGGGGGGCTCAAACCCCCAGAGCCTCTCCTGGCGCCGCCACTGTTATAGAGCCTTTAAAATATTAATGATCTGTAGTGTAAGTAGACACGAAACGAACACAATTTGGATATACCCCAAAGAAGTCTTGCAGAAAGAACAATGTATCGAAGTTACTTGACAGAGTTTATGTACAATATAACTTAAACTACAAATAAGTTCATATAGATGCTTATTTTTTAATACATTGCATGTTTTAATTAATTGTATAGGAATTAAATTACAAGTATGTCGTTCCACCTGAGAATTTGACTAACGAGTATTTTATAGAGAATATTTTAACTGTAGGAACTACTTAACTAAAAGAGTTTTGAGGGTTCATCGAAAGACCATGCCAATTTTGTAGCTTTGTCAATTTCTTTCATTTCCAATAACACGGTAAGTTAACCAAACACAATTAATTCTTTCATCAGAATGGATAAAAACAACTTAATATTCGTGTGACAAACAAGAGTGAGTGTGTTTGTGTGTATTTTTTTATAGCAAAGCCACAGAGGCTCTCTACTGAGCCTACTGAGGGGAATCGAACCCCTAATTTTAGCATTTTAAATCCGTAGACATATCGCTGTACTAACGAAAGGTAACTAGAATGAGACATCACTCTTAAAAATTTAATGTAAAAAGCCTATTAAAGATACTGAAATTATTTCAACACAAGAAAAACAAGGAGTATTAATTAATCAAAATCGTGTTAATAAAGTATTTACAAGCTTAGCAATAAAATTACTAAATTAATTCGTGAGTCAATAAAAGAAAATAAGCTGAGATTCTAAACATAAATAATAAAAGCCGTGTGCCCAGCAGAAGAATCAAATGGATAATTCGCTTAAATTAAGTAGCTTCTGAAACTCTGAAATATAAACAAGACAGTTATGCAAAATAACTCCATTACTAGAAAGTTCTGTAAGATTAAGGTAAAAAATAATTTGTTCAAGGACAAAGAAAAATCATAAAATTCGCGATTTTTTGGGAGGCGAGCGAGAGAAGAACAGGTTAAAAAAATTAAAATGTTAGAACGCACTAGAGGGACAGTGCACAGAGAAGCATCAAAACAACAATAAAAGATATACGAAAGATTAACACTGAATTAAGAGATAGGGATGCTGTAAATATACAAGTCTCCACTGACTTCTCAAATACTAATGCTACAGGGCCAATTTAGTCTTACTAGCAACTGAAACATGATTAATGAAATACTCCGATAGATCCTGTATCAAAGGTAATTTATCAGAAGTGATAAAATAAGAACGTCTTGTTGCTTCATCGTTCGAGTCGTAATCCGAGGGTCACGGGTTCGAACTCCTGTCACACCAAACATGCTCGCCCTTTCAGCCGGTGACGGCTAATCCCACTATTCGTTGGCAAAAGACTAACCCAAGAGTTGGCGGTGGGTGTTAATGACTAACTGCCTTCCTTCTAGCCTTACACTACTGAATTAGGGACGGCTAACGCAGATAGCCCTCGCTTAGCTTTGCACGAAATTAAAAACAAACAAACAAAACAATGCTTCATCGTCGGACTAATTAAAATCCCAACGAGTTAGAAGATAAATCTTGTTCCGTTCTTAAGTGTTTCGTGTACGTAAATTGGAGATTGTGGGAATTATAAGATAGTAATTCTGTACATATATAAGTCCCCACTGACCTTTCAAATACTGTTGCTATAGGACCAAAAGTACTTCAGAAGCTAAAAATTTGTAAAGCAGGAGAAATAATACAAACCATTTCCCCAAAACAATACGTAAGGTTTTATTTAAGAAGGGCGAAGGAGAAAAGAGGCTTAGAAAAACAAAATTTCAACACAGACTAGAGATTAGCGCTAAGATGTTATAAAAGTAATTTCGTAATTTTAAGCGTCAATTTCACAAATTAAAAATTAAGCTTGCACACAGAGGGAGCTGTAGCTATTTTCGTTAATTTGATTTTATTTCAGTTACTCACAGTAAACCTTAAAGTTTACGTGGATAATAATAATATCTCTGTAGAGAGCTTCTAGAAATAAGTCGAAAACAGTAGCAGTTTAGAGGTTTTTTTTCTTCTTTATTAAGTGTTCACTGCTGAGGAAAGTCTATTGTAGTGTTGTTTTTTTTCGTTCTTCTCTTTGTCTTCGATATTTCAAATCTTGCTAATTCTAAAGACTGCGTAAACTTTACGTTGTTTTGATACCTAGTTAAGATTATATTGCGTTTGATTTTAGTGCGAAGTTACACTATAGGCTATATATGCTCTGGGCGGTAGTTGGAATTGAACCCTGGTTTTAAAATTGTAAATAAGGATGCTGGCTTCTGGCCTACCGGAAGGGCAAGGAGGAAAATAATAAATAAAATGGCAATCATAGTAAGATGATAGTCTAGGCTACAGACAGCGACACAAATATTTTAACACTTCTTTGCAAAAACTAAACGCTACTAAATATTGCAAACGCTGAATGGTTACTTATTTTTCTTTCATTGTGGATATTGTATAATTGTCAATCTCTCTCTCTTTATATGTATATATAGATATATATATCTATGAGAGACGAAACCAAACTATGAACCTATGAAGTATCTATATATATTTCTTGTAACAGTACATAGTTACCAGCATTTTCCCCAACATACAGTTTCATTCGCGACATTTCTGTTACAAGAGCATAAACTCCAATGCCACTGCCGCTGATCGAGATCCGGTTGAATTTATGCTGTTCCTTTCTCGACAAGGGTTGATCAAATTTGTAGTATTTTATTTTGCTTTAACACTATTACACCTCGCTACACGAACTCATGAAATTTTCTAATTAATTTAGAACAGAAATTGTGAAAACGCATAAATAAATAACAGAACGTCAGTAATAGTACTCTTTGTAAGTACTTAACAAACTTTAAACTTGAAAATGTAAATAATTCCTCAGCACATTTCACAATGTTAAACTTCTAGTTAAAACTGGTTGGAGGTCACAGGTCGCGGCGTACCTTTACCTTTCATGTACGTCCAAACTTCAATTCTTATGTCTGTAACAAAATCCATTAAAATTTTGTTTCCGTAAGTTTTATGTTGGTTAAACGTTTTTTTTTATATATATATACTTCATCTCCAAGTTTATTTTATTGGCTAAATATATAAATAGTAAAATAATTATCTTTTCCATCACATCTAACAAGAATTATTTTGGGCGGATACACACGTGCCTGTTTACCTCCGGAACAGGAAAGCAGTATGTCTTCACGAGAAATTTTAGTATGTGATGCAATAAGGATAAGGTTTTGTTGCAAGATGAGACGGGGCGGGTTTATCAGGTTGAGAAAGTGAGGTTAGTCAATTGGATAGCCAAACGTTGTTGTCGTCATCAGGCTTTTCAGAAACTGTTGTTAGCTTTTTCATCTACAAAGTACAAAGCTGGTGCTGAAGTCGTGATAATCGCGTCTATTTATTGGTATAAATTTGCTGCGAGGCCCTGAAAACAGAATATAGTATATGATGGATTTAGAATAACTGAGAGTAACACTGCTTACGATATTCATGTTTGGGGGTTTTAAACTACATGCTCTTTTCCGAACAACATATATTTTCGTGCTTAGCAAATGTGGTAAAATTAACTAAGCAACTGCAAGCGTCAGTTTTAAAGATTAAAAAGTCAGCTTGCACATAGAGGGAGATATAATTTTTCGTTAACTTGATTTTATTTCAATTGCACATAGTAAGCCTTTACTTTTGTAAGCTAAAAAAATTCATCGTCATGAATCCTATTGTTATTTTACTCCTTTCGGTCATAACAATGTTTACTGGTTCCTGTATGGCAGGAGTTATCCCTCTGGTTGTGACTTTATCAGGGGTAGGTTTTTGTTTTATTTTATTTTGTTAGAACTACAATATAATTTAGGTTCAGGGTAAAACCTACAGTTCATCATACCCCGTTACTTGTATTACCAAGTGTGCAATTTCACTGCCATGATTGCGTCTTCCATCTTTTGTTTAAGTTCCTTTACAATATTTTGTTTTTCATCATCAGTGCTACACAAGTTTCATATTTTTCAGTCATTTTGATGTGAAGTTTGAAGCTACTAGCCCTTTTTACTATTAGGAACGCTTTAAAAGAGAAAAGGCATAGGTCGAAAGTGATTTTATATCTTCGTTACAATAGCAATTCCATAAGATATTCAATTACGTTTCTTGGAAGTTTTTATTTCAGAACAAACACATTATGTTGTATGATCTATCCAATGCGGGCATTCGAACCCCGTATTTTTGCATTGTAAGTTCCATGTCCGTTTATTTTTAACAAGGATAGAAATATAGCGTATTGTGTGTATTTTCTTGTAGCAAAGCCACGTTGGGCTATCTGCTGTGTCCACCGAGGAGAATCGAACCTTTGATTTTAGCGTTGTAAATCTAAAGACTTAGCGCTGGGGACTGAAAATACAGAAGACAATTACGTATCAATACTTGTATATAATTGTTTAAACAAGTGGCGCTGCTTGTAAGTTTTTCCCCTGTGTACATGTGCAACGCAAAACTAAACGCCTTAACAGTTTTTATTTGAACAAGTTTAAGTTTATTTTTAAGCACAAAGCTACGAGCATCAAAACTCAGTTTTGTATAAGTTGTATAAGAGAGAGTTGTTATTACTGTAATTTTGCATAAAATTGAAGGTTAAATTAAGTAGATATTATTTTAATTAATATGCCACAAGATTGGTGCTTTCTGGAGTTAAGTTTAGACGCTTGTTTGTTTTTCGAATTCCGCACAAAGCTACTCGAGGGCTATCTGTGGTCGCCGTCCCTAATTTAGTAGTGTAAGACTAAATGGAAATAGCTAGTTATCACCACCCACCACCAGCTGTTGGGCTACTCTTTTACCAACCAATAGTAGGATTGACCATAACACCCCCAAGGCTGAAAGGGCGAGCATGTTTGGCGCGACGGGGATGCGAACCCGCGCCGCTTAGATTACGATGTCTTACGCCTTAACACGCTTGGCCATGCCGGGCCCAGTTCAGACGCTCAAAATATATCAATTTATATGTAATACGCTATGAAACTTCTGTTTACGTTATACGAGGGTCGAGTACGGGTCTATGGTTCTCGTCCCATTACCACCAAAAAGTAAAAACAACAACAGACGCCTCGCACTTTGGATCAGTGGGTGAGTTATCAGAATGACAGTCAAATCTCAGTATTGGTTGGCCGTGAATGGTATTGTCTAACAACCTTGATAAAGAGGACAGACTAGTGCAGATATGTTTCGTGCGGCTTTGAGTGAAATGCAACAAAACGAAACGTGTTACGAATCGTGTTTCCACCTCAAATAGCTTTTTAATTTGGGGCTGTTCAGAACTTCAGAGAATATATCAGTTGATATGATTGCGTTCATTTGTAAACACTGAGTTACGTTTAAATTTCAAATTTCTGACTTTCGTAGATGATGACTTGCAGTTGTCCGAAACTCAAGGTCACCAGACGGGTAGTAATTGAGGTTTTCCCTTGCTGAATATCACCATTGGCTACAGTTTTTCTTGTGTTACTTGGAAGTATTGGAAGAGTGAAACAGTTTTATTACTTCATTAAATGCAGACTCAATGCCAGTTTTTTTACGGACTGGTTCGGAGATTTGTAATGAGCCACGAACCTTAGCTCAGCTTCATAAGAACTAAAAACAGGAAGATCAATCGAAAACAAAAATCAAAGTCCATGAAACTGCTCATGAACATCGATTTTTCTACATTACAAATAGTGAAATCATTTGCAGGGCAAATCTTTCACATTTCTTCCTCCTGTAATGAGGCCGATGTCATGACAACATGTTCAAATAGTCGAGTGCAATAAACGTTTTTTTCCCACTGGAAATTTTATAACTAATATCTTCTGTTATTCAAAACAGGATAACAGGTTGGACACAGTGATGACGAACCGCTGAGTTATTAACCCATCCTGGAATTTGTTTGACTATATAACTCAACTAAACGAAGGAAGTAACGTGCTAAAAATATTCGTTCATTTCGTTAAACGTGTTTGTTGTTTTGCACAAAGCTGGACTGACTTACCATGTTTTGCCCACTGCAAGTATCGAAATCCAATTTTCTTTTGTCGTAATAAGCTGTCAGAGCCATAAGAAGGAGGTTAAATTTTTTCATCACACATTAATGTAATCACACCATACATCATTGAATAGAAAACAGTTAAAATCGACAAGGTAACTGATAATTTATAGCTGAGGGTGGTATATCGATATATAATCCTAAGAACACATGAGAAAAATAAAATTTTGTAATGTTTGTTTGTTTTTTGAATTTCGCACAAAGCTACTTAAGGACTATCTGTGCGAGCCGTCCCTAATTTAGCAGTGTGAAACTAGAGGGAAGGCAGCTAATCATCACCATCCACCGCCAACTCTTGGGCTACTCTTTTACCAACAAACAGTGGGATTGACCGTCACATTTTAACGCCCCACGCATGAAAGGCCGAGCATGTTTAACGCAACGGGGATACGAACCAGCGACTCTCAGATTACGAGTCGCACATCTTAACACGCTTAGCCATGTCGGGGCTCATATATAATATGTCAACCACACAACATCTGCCATATCTAGTGCCAACGATGCCTTTTAGACATTGCTAGAGTTTATGAGGCCGGCCGGGATACGAAAGACATAATAGTGATCTAAGAGCAATTGGTGTCACCAGTTCTCATAAATAACGATTCTTTTTGGAGTGGACTACATTGAGTAAGTGAATAGTATTAATTATCAGTTGTATTAAACAGGCCCGACATGGCCAGGTGGTTAAGGCACGCAATTTATAAGCGGAGGATCGAAAGTTCGAATCCCCATCACATCAAACATGCTCACTCTTCAAGCCGTGGGGGCGTTATAATGTGACGGTCAATCCCACTATTCGTGGGTAAAAGAGAAGCCCAAGAGTTGGCGGTGGGTGGTGATGATTAGATGCCTTCCCTCTAGTCTTACACTGCTAAATTAGGGATGGCTAGCACAGATAGTGATCGTGTAGTTTTGCGTTAAATTAAAAAAAAACAAAAAACAAATTTATTTAAGTGATTTACAAATGATGGTTTTGGGGGTAAGTTTGTTTGGTTTGTTTTTAAACCAAAGCTAAGCAAGGGCTATATCCGATAGCCGTCCGTAGTTTCATAGTGTAAGACTAGAGAGAAGGAAGCCCCACCGCCAACTCTTGGGCTACTCTTTTCCCAGCGAATAGTGGGATTGACCGTCACACGGGATTTAAACCCGTGAACCTCAGATTACGAGTCGAGTGCCTTAACCACCTGGCCATGCCGGGCCTTGGGGGTAAGAATTAATGATACAACATAATGGTAAATATTTACGTCTGTTGTAAATACTAAAACATTCAATTTTGTATACTATATTGAGGCATGAACCCTGAAATAGGGAAATGAAAAATTACTAGCTAATACATGTCACTAACGACGAAATTTTGAGCCGTGTTTAAACGTGGGTTTTCTTATAGCAAAGCCACATCTGCTGAGTTCACTGAGGGAAATCGAGCCCCTGATTTTAGCGTTTCAATTCCGTAGGCTTACCACTGTACCAGTGGGGACGGTTTAAACATAACACGTAATTTAATGAAGTTGTTGAGAGTTGAAACTCGTGCATTTAGTACGTTTCCACGAATTTTGCTTTTGCACGGTACCGGCTTTTAGCTTTCAGGATGTTGAAAGCTTACACGTGACATTTGAATACATGGTTATCATTCTATTGAAAAGTTAAGCATATATAACATCTAGGATTAAGAACAAGATATACGTTTCATGTACACAGTGAAAAACGGGCGGACGACTGAACAGTTGAAAATGCTATCTAATAGTAAACAACCAATAGGGCTTGGCATGGCCGAGCGCGTTAAGGCGTGCATTCGTAATCCGAGGGTCGCGGGTTCGCGCCCGCGTCGCGCTAAACATGCTCGCCCTCCCAGCCGTGGGGGTGTATAATGTTACGATCAATCCCACTATTCGTTGGTAAAAGAGTATTCCAAGAGTTGGCGGTGGGTGGTGATGACTAGCTGCTTTCCCTCTAGTCTTACACTGCTAAATTAAGGACGGCTAGCACAGATAGCCCTCGAGTAGCTTTGTGCGAAATTCCAAAACAAACAAACAGCCAATAGTAATTAGCCAATTAGTGTTATTTATTTTGAAGTCACTCATTAATTTTATCGAATAAAATCTGCCCTCGCTAGTACAGCAGTATGTCTCCGGATTTACAACGCTAAAAACAGGTGTTTGATTCCCCTTGGTGGGCTGAGCAGATAGCCTGATGTGGCTTTGCTATAAGAAACAACAAACAAATAAAATCTTAGTTTTATCGTAAGAAAATGAAATTTTTTATTACTTTAACTTTCTGCTATAACATCAGGCCGTAATAACATTTCTAAACGATAACCACAAAACAACTAGTGGTAATAATTCAACGATTAAAGGGCTAATGAGCAGCCCCCCAGTGGCTCAGAGGTACGTCTGCGGACTTACACGCTAAAATCCGGTTTTCGCAAAAAATAAACTCGTATATTATTGTTATGTTTGTGATCATATTAAACTCTACTTATTACAATAAGAAACAAATTCACACTTTTTCACTTCGGCTTGATGTTCTTTCATAAGACGGTTTTACATTCTTTTTAAACTCTTCAAAAAAAATGTAAAATATTTGCAATAAACAGAGTTTGTAAAATAGTTTTTTTTTCAATTTATTGAATGTTTTCTCACTGTTCAGAGGGACTTTACATTGTAATAAAGTTTTAAAAATACTAAATGTTTGGTTGATCGTTGTTGGCGGAGGATGAAGGAAGATAAAAATCAATATATGCGCTTTTCCTAAACACCGATATTAATAATAATATTAACATTTCGTAATCATAACATTTTAAAGGTGGAAAAATAACCCTTTTATTCAACGTTTTACCGAATCAAATTGTAAAACAAAATTATTACATCTAAGGTTTGTATCAATTCTGTGGGTAGCGTTCTGTCGCGACCTGATGATGCTGTCTTAACCAACTAAAATCTATTAAGTAAATTTAACTTTTCTTAACCCTGATTTTAAGCTTTGTTTAAGTTTCTGTGTTTTGTACGATTGTTTTATTAATTATCATTTAATATCATACACGAAGTTACACTTTGAAAGTAATTTGAGTTAGATTCACCATAATACAGTTACACAACAGAAAACTTGTTTTTCTTCTGGGAATTGTCTTTTGTGCTAAGCGTTTACTTCAAAATTCCTCGTTAAGCATGACAGGAGTATCTGCTTACATTCGTCCATAGTCTCATACTTTTGTACTATGTACAGTGTGTTTTAATAATTGAATGTATTTATTTTTCTTTCGTGTGTGTGTTTTCTTATAGCAAAGCCACATCGGGTCATCTGCTGAGTCCACCGAGGGTTTTTCCTTAGCAATAGGTTGAATTTAAAAATACGTAACTGAAAAAAACAAAAACAAAACACACGTTAAAACACCATTTGTGAAAGAAAAAAATCTTATTACTTTTACAATGAGAGAAATTCTAGAGTCTGATAAAAGAAGCATTCCAAATAAGTCCTGTTAGATATGATAACATAAAAAAATATCAACATGGATTTGCTAAAGAAGATTTTTCGTTACGAATCTGTTAACCATTTTTAAAGAATGTCACTTGTTACGTGAAAATATGTAGGCTTGTGCAATTTAACTTCAAAACTCTATTAATAATGAACCACAAAAAAGAAATAGTTAATACAAAATAACATGGTGGAAACTGTGGAAAGGCAGGAAAATTAAATTGTAGGATGGATGAATGAGGAATAGCAAAAACTTTATCATTAGTAGATCCCAACTGGACCCTTTTAATAGTGCAATGTTTTGAGAGTCGATACCTGGACTCTTGATTTTTATAACAGTTACTATACCTGGATCATCGTAATTTTGGTCACATATTTAATGTCGATGGGAACACATTCTGCACGTTGATCGTAGAGAAGACTATTGGCCTAATGAAGAATAAGTCATTCAGGCCAGCGAGGAAGTTCTCTGTTGTTTGTATTATATCTAATATAAGCTAGACCTTTAGGATTCATTTATAGACATATTGGATATAACTATAAGGAAATTTCATTTGGCGGAAGCCCCAGCCGTGAAAGTGAGTTTTCTTGGGGTACTCACGTTTTCCACCACAGCAAAATTTCTGTTAAGTGCATGTGTTCTTATAGCAAAGCTACATCGGACTATCTGATTAGTCAACCGATGGAAATCGAACCCCTGATTTTAACATTGTAAATCTGAAGACTTACCGCTGTACCAGGGGGGTATAATTTCTATTCAACTTAGGAACCATTAATCCCAGCCCTAAAAAGTCCAGTCTTAAGTTTATTCCCCCCCGGGACACCGGTAAGTCTAGTGATTTACAACGCTAAAATTAGAGGTTCGATTCCCCTCTATGGACACAGCAGATAGCCCGATGTGGTTTTGGTGTAAACACACACACACACATACGCGCACACTTATTTTTAATGTGTGCTTGAAAACAGTAATTGTTAAAATCCAGAATATTTGCTCAATACCAACATAACTACAAAATTAGTCAAAATATTTTAAACAGAAATATCTAGCTCTTCTCTACGACAGACCATGCCATTTTTAACCAAAAATACTCTCAAACCACGGGTACAAACTAGTGAACAAATCTGAATATATCTCAGAACAGCTGGTATGGGTATTAAGATTTTTACTAATAAAGCAGAGAACAACAGTAACAGTCAGTTACAAAGCTCTCTCTTTGTTAACCTGAAAATGAACTGAGAAGGTCGAGAAAGAACAAGTCTCACCTTTCCTTTGTGACCAAGACACCATCCAACCAAGTTCTTCTTCCGATCCAGGAGAAGCTATGAGGAGCTTTCTTTTGTAGCAAAAATAACATCACCATTCAAAAAATGGCAACTCCAAGCACCTTTCAATACTTAATCACGTAGTGGGTGAAGAAACTCAGAAATTTTTAACCTAAATACCTGTCACACCAAATCACTAGTTAGGTCTCACTTGGAATGCTGTGTATGGCTTTGGTCTTCTTATCTGAGGAAGAAAATTGATTGATTAATAGAAAAGGGTTCAGTTGGAGGCTTCAGATAACAGACGAGTTATGTTATAGTGGATATGTTGAACTCTTTTAACTTATTTTTTGTTGAAAAAATTAGGGTTATAGATGATCGTATTGTAGGTTATCGATAGAATAAAGATATCTGATTTATTTGTACTATATTTTGTAGATAATAATGCCAGATGGCAGAAATGTAAGATTTGAAAGAAGACAGGCTAGGTTCCATTTAAAATAGTTTTATTTTTCGAACAAGGTGATTAAGGTGATTGGCTTATGGAATGAGTTGCAGTTAGCAGAATTGGAAGACAGTATTTTACAGATACTTAAGAAGGGAATTAATAATTTCCTGAAACTAAGTTGCGGATTTGAATTTTATCTTCTCCCAGCTGTCGGTGTGCAGGGTTAGCTTTGAAAAACCAAACTTTCACTCTGCCATTTCCTTTCAACTAATGTTTTGATATTTTTTTCAAGTTCAATATTTCTAACTTCTTTTTTTTTAACAACGCTGATTATTTTAACTCACTTTTCATTGGTTAGTTAAGATATATGTAAAGGATACTGGAGCATAGGGGGAGTAAGTGAACGTGTGCTATTGTCAGTGCTACGCTCTTCTAGCAGGCGAATAGAACAGCCGAATTAAAATCCAAGTTTTTATAATTTCATACTGATATACAAGTTGTTGTAAGGGTTTGTTTCTTAGCTGCATTAAGAAGTGATTATTTACAAATTCGCTACATATAGAATTGCACAGTTACTAAGTTATAAAAGGTATAAGTAAAAAATTACTATTGATTTTGTTTACGTATATTGCAGAGTTACCAACTACGAAGATTTGGTACAGTTATCGTGTTTATTTCCAAAACACAGATAGTTTATGTGTTGTTGTAATACGTACAGTCTTAACATGTTGCCCCCAGTGGCTCAGCGGTATGTCTGCGGACTTACACGCTAAAATCCGGGTTTCGATACCCGTGGTGGGCAGAGCACAGATAGCCCATTGTGCAGCTTTGTGCTTAATTCTAAACAACTAAACTTGTAGGAAGAATAAAGTGTCACTATTTTCTGGTTATTGCTTAAGGGTTTAATCTTAATTACAATAGTCTTAAGTACGATAACAAAGTTATCATTATTGGTACACTGAATTTAGTTTAGTTATAGTACACGATAAATGCATCAAGTCTGAAACAGCAAACAATCTATTGGTAAGATCATTTTTATTGTTAAACCACTTGGAGGCTATTTGAGTATAACATCAGGGAAGATGATGCTCTTTAATGTGGGGTGAATGAAATCCCACCAATTAAAAATAATGAAAACGCTAATGTCAAAATTTCACAGTCTGCTTTTCCACACTACAGCTATGAATCTTATGCTGCAAATTTGGATGAACCAATAAGAAATGCTGATTGCAAAGGCAACAGAGATTCCTTAATGTGCCTGGCTTTTAGACATAATGGACCTAATGACTGCAGTGGTCACCTTTTATATGAGGCATGCATTTCAGGACAAAGTGGGATGAAACAATATCAAGGCCCAAATAAGGATGCCAAACTTTCTGGCAGTCCCCATACCCTTAAGTATCTCTTCACCATCAAGTGAACTCGAAACAACGTCTTTCACACACGTTCGTACTTGTGTAACAGTGATATCGATAAAGTCTAGGCTAAGTTAAGGCATATAAAGCAAGATCCAGCCAGGATTAGAGCATGTGCTTTTTATCTTTCAAGATTCAAAGTATGAAACATGAAATAGAATAAACTATTGAGCGACACCACCCTTACAGGTATTGTGTTGTGTCTTATGGCTGTCGTAGGAACTAAAAAAAATAATAATGTCAGTCATTACAATCATAAAAGCTAATTGTCGGTCGATCAGTCATTCAGTCAAGCTCATTCTTTGAATTTCTTGAGTTACACCAGCCCAATTCCACTCTTTCTCTTATAATACTTGCTCTTTCGATCGTCTTCTCCCATTTTTGTTGAATTTAATCTCTAATGTAGACCTAAATCTAAATAATTCTTAAGTTTCAGATTTTTTCTGCTGTATATAAGACTGTCAAGGAGGGAGTTTCGAAACCAACACCTATTTAGCACCAAATGGAAATAATTTGATGTTTTTTACGAAAAGAAGTTTCTGAACAATGTTCGAATGTTTACAATAAATGTGGTTTTAAGAAAACTATTGCAATAATACAATTGATGAGATAAGAAAATAGCTGTGATCAGTTTGTGCTAGGAAAATGATCGCTACCGAGAAGAGAGAGTTTTTAGGTAAATTAGATATTGCTCGTGGTAGGCTTAGGTTTCTCGAAGACCTCGCATTTTCTTCTCGTCTCTGTTTACAGGTGGCAGAGTTGCAAATGTATATTGGATGATTCAAATTTGGTAAACTTTGGTTTCTCGTCATTTTTAACATGAAGACCAAGATGAGGGTTTCGTGTGCAGATACGTTAACCAACGGGATCATTATTATATATATAGTTGAGGCTCAAACTACAAGCCGCTGTAAGTAACACTGATAGACAAGTTAAACAGATTTTGTTTGTTTTGGAATTCGCACAAAGCTACTCAAGGCTATCTGTGCTAGCCGTCCCTAATTTAGCAATGTAAGACTAGAAAGAAGGCAGCTAGTCATCACCACCCACCGCCAACTCTGGGGCTACTCTTCTACCAACGAATAGTGGGATTGACCGTCACATTATACGGCCCACGGCGTGGAGGGCGAGCATGTTTGGCGCGACGGGGGCGCGAACCCGCGAACCTCGGATTACGAGTCGCACGCCTTACGCGCTTGGCCATGCCAGGCCAGTTAAACATAATCACAATTACATCTAAAGATGAAATTACACGTATGGATGATGTAAGAATTTTAACAGCTTACAGAAGACAACATATTATAGCCAGTATTTTAGTGTCAACATAGCTCGGTAACAGGTAGCATCCCTGAAATATGAAGTTATGCCTTTAGCAAATTCTTGTCTAAATTCATGAAGTATCTCTCTCACCTCAAAGGTTATTGAGATATTGTTTAACAAAACATCGGAAAATATTGTAGCTATGAGACTTGCCTATAAGATTGAATCATTGGTGGTTATCACAGTGGTACAAAATCTGGATCAATGCTGTTGATTTCCCAGTTGATAGGCGGGAAGGGTTTAAAGCCAATGAGAGTGTCTTGGCAGCAGGTTTAAGCCTGACAGAGGCCTAAAGTAGAATCCATCTGCCTTTGTTTGCTGACTAAATAGTCAGAATTGGCATCGTCGCTTGTGCTAGTTATCTTTAACGTCTACTTCTTTGTTCTAACTCCTCTTTACAGTTCATCCAGACACTAATAGCATTCTGTTCTGCCATTTAAATCGAGGATGAAATATAGCTACCATATAACAAATGAACAAATGGTGCAACAACACAGGCATTTTAACCATTCTTGTCAGCCATGTTCTTCTCTCTCAAAAACAGATATGTTTCTGAAGGTATTCTATAACCAATCTACATGGGCACTATTATCCTTCTGGAAGAAACACTGAATATCTATGCATAACTTTTAACAGTCAACGCAACTTAGTTGGCCACATAACACCATGTTAACAAAAGCTACCAAAGGCACCAGTGTATTAAAAGTTGCGGAAGAAGGTATGTTTTTACTACATCATTTGCTTATGCACTACCAAAGTCTTGTCCACTTCATCCTGAATTATGTGCTATTGATGGTCATTATGAGTGTTATGTAGCTAGATAAGAATGATGAAATAAAATATATTGTTTAATACCCGTTATGGGATGTAAGTTAGCCATCCCCATTAAAGCCGTATTGCATCTCATAAACTTCAGTAACATTGCTGATCACCAACAGTGCTTACAAACAAAATTCTTCACAAGGATCGTGAAGTATAAATGCCATATATTTCATCATTTTCAATTAGGACAATTCAGCTTCCTAATGACCATGTAGAGATCAACAAAGCATTTAGAAGAAGACTGAGCTGAATCATCATGATCAGATCTCACATATGTGAAATAAATATCAAGAGATCTCTGGAAATCGGCCTATACCAAAAATGCAAAGGCTGGGAAGTGGTTGAAGCAGAAAAACAATGTCAGCATCCTTTTAAAAGACCACTGAGAACAATTACCTGCCATCTCAGCTATATATTGTTCTCACAGCATAGACAGCCAAAGATCTGGTTCGAAATTCACTGGAACAACAACATTCTAATGCAGAGTTCAATCTTCCAATAAACAGCACAAGTACGGAACTGGAAATCATAACGTAAGCTCTCTTATGGACTGCTTAAAGCAATCAACTGGAATCAGCATAGTATTTGCGAGCGATTTCCAGGCAATATTCTATAAAATTCAGAAGAGTTGGTTCCCAGATGGATAGCAGAAGGCAAAGCAACTGTATAGTCAAACCATCACTTGTATGGATGTGCTAAACCTTGTACGGACAAAGCTAAATAAATCCGCTGACAAGTTAACAAAAAACGTATCTTTATCAAACTTTACACAAAACTACTGACAAGATGTGGACTTCCTTTGCTCTTGTGAGATGAAAGAAAGTGACAACCATGAAAGTTCTTCATCGACATCCAGAAAAATGAGATTGCTTAATAACAAAGTATCGTGTGGTGTAGCAAAGAGAAACGAAAGATGGGTAACTAATAGAATAGTACACAGACACAAGAACTCTGGTAACATCAATCAAGGAACTATTTCTGCCTTCTCTGAGGCAGCCGACCAACATGTGAAGAGTCAGTGTCTGTGGACGTAACCTCTCTGTTGCCACCTAATGCTCAACGGCTAATGCTAAACTAAATCTTTTACTCACAAGAGTTTCACTTCAGAGTTTTAAGCTTTGAAAGAATTTAATGGTACATACGTCTAAAGCATCTGTTTTTAGATTGTAGAATAAACTGACATAGGTAAATTGTTTTACAGTAATTGAACCTAATAATGTTCTACTGTTTAGAAGTAGTGACAATATTATTGCAATTAAATTAATTCCAATTCATACCGTAACGGTTGTTGTTCATTGAAACTGGTAATACGAAGAGCGCTTATGCTGTAACCATATTATCGTATTATGCAAAAGGTCTCGTTGGCATTAGACGTGACAGATGTGTTGTGGTTAATGTGTTATAATATATTCTATTTTGCTTTCACTCGTAAGTTAGTTTTCAAATTAGAGACGGATAACGGAGATAGCCCTCGAATAACTTTGCGCGAAATTCAAGCCGAACGAAACAATCTCCAATCTATTCTAATGTACGTGTTTAAAATGAGGCAAATAACTTTGCTATCCTTTGTACAAAATATAATATTTGTTTTCAAACGTGTAAAGCAGTTAGATGTCCCTCATAATTCCATCATATATTTTAGTAGCATTTTAATTGTTCTACAGAACGAACGAGTGGAAATAAAAATATTCCTACTTGAATTTCCAAAAGTAAATACTATAGAATTTCTATTTTACAAGACAAAAAACAAGCAATAGCTTTCTTAGACGTAGTTTTTTTTGTTAGTGCAAAGCTACACAATGGGCTATCTGCACTCTATCTACCGGAAAGAATAGAACCTAAAACTTTGACGATGTAAGTTCGGAAACTTATAACTGGTCCACCAGGAAACGCCGAAAGACGGTAGCGTTAAGTTTGTGCATCTAGCATTTGGTTATACAGGAAATACGTTTTTCTGGAACATATCGATAATTTTTAATATTAAAAATACCTCCGATTACAAGCACGGCATGGCCAGGTGGTAAAGGCACTCCACTCATAATCTAAGGTACGTTGGTTCGCATCCCAGTCACGCCAAACATGCTCGCCCTTTCAGCTGTGGGAGCGTTATTATGTCGCAGTTAATCCCACTATTCTTTGGTAAAATAGTAGCGCAAGAGTTTATGGTGAGTGGTGATGACTAGCTGCCTTCTCTTTAGTCTTACACTGCTAAATTAGCGAATATAGTCCTCGTATAGCTTTGCGCGAAATTCCAAACAAACCAAACCTGCAATTACACAATTTTCATTGTTTAATGTTGACCAATTGTAAAAAGTTTTTTTTTCTCGACTGTATACTTATATGTTTATAATTAGGTTCAGATACGCGATTATTAAAGAAACACTATTTTCTATTGAAATATAGAGGAAACTACAGATGGTGTCGGTGCTTGGTGCTGGCCTATTAGTTGGAACTGCATTATCAGTAATAATTCCCGAAGGTGTCAACACACTTTATTCATCAAATTTAGGTAGGTTTATGTTGATGGATCTGTTCACTAGGTTTAGATCAATTGAGTCAGTGTTATTATTATAAATAATGTAATATCCTTGTAAGGAAAAACATGTCTTCAAACTTTGAGTAATATATTGTTATTGTTATAAACAATGTAACATCCTTGAAAGGAAAATATGTCTTCAGACTTTGAATAATATATTATTATTGTTATAAACATTGTAACATCCTTGAAAGGAGAACGCGTCTTCAGATTTTAGGTAATATATTATATTATATGTAAAAACGGCTCGTTTGGGTTGAGAAAATTTTTATGTAGAGGAGCGAACAACGTTTCGACCTTCTTCGGTCATCGTCAGGTTCAAAAAGAAAGAAAGGGGTAACTGACAGATAGCTGACCATTTAACATCCTTGAAAGGAAAGCATGTCTTCAGACTTTAGGTAATATATTATTGTTGTTATAAATAATGTAACATCCTTGAAAGGAAAGCATGTCTTCAGACTTTAGGTAATATCTTATAACATCAACTCTCTGTAGTAGTTGAGCTGCTGTATTTCCAGGTTGAACTGATTTCTCTTATAGCACACAATAAGAAGTGTACGCTAACTGAAAGGAGATTCTAGCGTGATAATGCTATAAAGTAATTTTGAGTTATCTGAGCAGCTAAATACATGACAAGGAAATAGAAAGACTCAATAGTTGCAGAAAACAACAAAGAACAATGTGTATTCTACACACACTTTTGGAATATGAACAGTTACTTTTACGAGAGAGCTATAGTTCAGATTGTTTTCATTTTCTCAGGGTTTGTTCCAGACTAGCTAAACTGTGTTTCTTAGTTAAAATGGTAACTCCAGACTAAGTTAACTGTGTTTCTTATTTAAAATGGTAACTCCAGACTAACTTAACCGTGTTTCTTATTTAAAATGGTAACTCCAAACGAACTAAACTGTGTTTTTTTTATTAACAATGGTAACTCCAGACTAACTAACTTGTGTTTCCTATTTACATTGGTACCTCCAGACTAACTAAACTGTGCTTCTTATTTAAAATGGTAACTCCAGACTAACTTAACTGTGTTTCTTATTTAAAATGGTAATTCCAGACTAACTTAACTGTGTTTCTTAGTTAAAATGGTAACGCCAGACTAACTTAACTGTGTTTCTTAGTTAAAATGGTAACTCCAGACTAAGTTAACTGTGTTTCTTATTTACAATGGTAACTCCAGACTAACTAAACTGTGTTTCCTATTTACATTGGTAACTCCAGACTAACAAAACTGTGTTTCCTATTTACATTGGTAACTCCAGACTAACTAAACTCTGTTTCTTATTTACAATGGTAACTCCAGATTAACTAAACTGTGTTTCCTATTTACAATGGTAACTCCAGACTAACTAAACTGTGTTTCTTATTTACATTGGTAACTCCAGACCAACAAAACTGTGTTTCCTATTTACATTGGTAACTCCAGACTAACTAAACTGTGTTTCTTATTTACAATGGTAACTCCATACTAACTAAACTGTGTTTGCTATTTACAATGGTAACTCCAGACTAAGAAAACTGTGTTTCCTATTTACAATGGTAACTCCATACTAACTAAACTGTGTTTGCTATTTACAATGGTAACTCCAGACTAAGAAAACTGTGTTTCCTATTTACAATGGTAACTCCAGACTAAGAAAACTGTGTTTCCTATTTACAATGGTAACTCCAGGCTCGCTTAAATCGGTTTGCGCTGGCACGTTACTGATCGTCTTCATTCAAACACATGAAAACTGTAATCTTGAGGAAGAAATGATCTACTATTAGAGGGCGCTGCAATCCATTTTCATGCACAAAATACAGATTCACATTCGCATTTCTCATGGACAGATCCTGTGTTATATCAATAGCATGACAAAGAAGAAAGGTAGTCATATCGAAAGCAAATCATCAATTTGTTTGACACATGTTATGCGAAAACTGACACATAACTGGCATAAGTGATATATCTCGCAAATTTCTGTATTAAGACAAGACGGTAAAAACGCAACTTTGAGTCCGAAATATCAAATCTGACCTGAAATATATACCTGTTGTTCACCTTGTACTTTATGTTTGTACGTTTTCAGTAATGTTACAGTTTGTCAACCAAGAGGCTACACTTTCAAAATTTTGAGAATAAGGTTATTTCACGAATCTTCTGATATTCATCAATACTATTCTTGTTTATTGTTGTTTTGTACGATAATTTTGGTGTCCTATACTCTGCTATTAAATTTCGTATGCTTAGAGTTTTTAACTTTATTAATAATTTAATTTCTCAGTTCATTTATTTTTCCCCATTTTAATCTCTAGGCGTTTTTAGCCTTCTAATCTACATCCGTCTTGATTTTTATTGAACACTGTAAGAAAATTTTAATTTTTAACTTTATGTCAAACAAATCTATTTCAGATAATAATGTTATGTAACTATGGTGATTGAAGGCGCAAGCGAATCTTAATATTAGGGTTAATTTAAAAGTTTTATTTTTGAATAAATTTATAGATGAAAACATTTTTATTTCAATTTTAACTACTAACAAAATAGAAAGTTTGAATAATCATGGTTTTTTAAATTACAAAACGTTTGCTTACTTTTTTATTTAATTCGGTTAGTTCGAATTCTTCTTTATCAAACTGATAAAGGCTTAGCTTGTAAAGTATTAGCTCATCATAGCTTTCTGTAATGTTATTAGATTATTATTTTATGCAGAAAATGATAAATAGTTCTTCCCAAGTATTATTAGTAGAAGGATATAAACAGTCTTTGAGGTTTTGATTAGCTTACTGTCCAACTAACAAGTGTGTACTGTGTATTAAGAGTAATTATTAAGTTGCACGTCTATTCATATGACTAATGGTTTTTTACACCTTATAATTTTGGTGGATTTTTTTTTATTCACGGGCACAGGTTTTCTAGATTGCATTACATATTAAAATGTTAAACGAAATAGCAATTACTGGTTATATGAAACTTTTCTTGTTGTTTATTTAACAGTGATACAAAACCACATTGAAAAGGAACACGAAATTACAACTAACGAGACAAGTATTCAAGAGGTGGAACACACAGGTTACCATCACTACCATCTGTCATTCGTCGGGGAAGGCCACATTTTAATTGGTGTTACATTGATTTTGGGTTTTATCTTCATGCTTTTGATAGATCAAATAAGTTCAGCCCATTTAAAACTTTCAGGTACTGGTAAGTAGGTAGATTATATTGGTCCAGCCACTGAAAGACTTTTAAATGTAGAGAGATTGCATGATGGATTACATGTGTTCACCATTTGTAAGACTTTCAAATGCTGGTACGTTTGTAGATTATATACGGCTTTAAAATTCTGGTAGATTGTATAATGGATCAGATAGGTTCAGTGCATGCAATAAAAACTTTCATACTAAGGTAAATTGGTAGATTATATAGGGTCAGCCTGTGTAAGACTTTCAAATAAAGGTGGATTAAATAAGCAATCTGATAAGTTCAACTCATATGATACTTTCAAACAAAAATAAGATGTTGGATTAGTTTACTTATTTGTTGAGCTTCGCACAAAGCTACTCGATAAGTAGCTGCGATAGTTGTTTCTAATTTTTAAGTGATAGACTAGAAGGAAAGTAGCTAATCAACATCACCCAGCGCCATCTTTTTTGACTAATTTTAAACAACGAATAGTGGGATTGATCGAACATCATAACACCCTCCAAGGGCTGAGAAGGCGAGCGTGCTCAGTCGCAGGTTTTGATTTTAAGATCGTAGATTGTGAACCAATTGCCCTTACAATCAAAATTTATTAGGCCTGATTGATCAGATAAATCAAATAAATGTTTCGAAACTCAGGTATCTCAGCTACCTTCAGCATATAGATAGCTTTGAAACTTACGTAGGTTGGTGGATCAGAAATGCCAGTTAAATGTAAGACTTTCAAACTACGTTGGTGGATCAGAAATGTTCACTAAATGTAAGACTTAAAACCAAAATACGTTGGTGGATCAGGTGGATCAGAAACATGAGAGATTTTCAAACACAGGTATCTAAGATATTTTTTAGTACGTGCCTAACTTTGAAATTGATGGGCTAGATTGGCTTAGAACATTCACACACAAAATATTTGTTTGTTATAAAGGTGATTAAATTAAAACAAGAGCGACTAAATAAGTTCATGTTTATATTTAAATATTAAATAAAACTGAACAATTTAACTCAACAAGAGTATTTAAAATTGGTAATATACAGGATACACTTAATTTAAATTGAAACTTCGTAATTTAATTTTTTTTCAACAGACGCTAAAGAAGGAGAGACAAAGCAAAATGGCTACAATATAACAACCACTATTGGGCTAGTCGTTCACTCGGCAGGTAAGTTAATTAGTAGGTGATTAATTTGGTCATTAGGATATTTAAACAAAACCACTTTTGTAAAGATGTCTTTATTTTAAAAAAATATATTTTATTTTTCATGGATGGTTAATTTGAATGTTACCTTACATTACAGGTATTTGTATTTTTATTCGAATTTTACTGGGTAGAATACTAATAAAAAAAACGTTTTCAAATACGATATTAGCCTACTTTTTCACACAGTTTTGGTATAAGTTTTTGGAACTAAAAATTATAGTTTTAAAGATTTGTCGTCTCATGAAAGGAACCTTATTTTATTTTTTTCTGTAATTCACCATTTTTTATGCAAACTTGAATGAAGAAGAAATACTTAAGTTGAGTTTTATTTTTCTTTCAGCAGCAACTCATGTAAGTTTTAGTTACCTTTTTCTGTTCCTCACAACTGATCTCCATTTCATTCTTGAACTCGTGTGGTCTTCCCTTTACTGTTCTTTCTAATGCACTGTTTTCTGTACATAAATTAAAAGCATAGTAGTCTATTGTTCATTATCTATGTAAAATGTACCTATGTTTTTATCCCACATGAGTGAAACAATACAGACAACCTTTTGTTTTTGACATTTTTCAAAATCCGAGTCTTCTATAACAAAAAAAAATTACCATCTAACATATGACCCATGTACGAGTACTAATCACTGACATCCTTTAACCTTTTGACTGCCAAGTATTTCAGCTGCTACAATACAACTCTAATGCTTCTTCATTTTGCAACTTTTTCGTGACATCATTTTGGATCGAAAGTGAAACAATTTGTAAGTAACTCAAATTCATGCATGTTGCTGACATATAGCGTTGAAGTTAGGTATTATTGAGAACGAATTAACTCGTCCGTGGCACTGTGTTACCGATCGGCTTGGATGAGTTATCTCGTCTACGGCACTGAACAGGTTAAAGGAGTGAACTTAACTTATGAAGAATTAGTAAGCTAATAAGATACATAGATTGAAACTAGACGTAATAATTAGCAAGTTAATAAGATACATAGGTTGAAACTAGACGTAATAGTTGATCCACATGTGCAAGATTGAGATAAATATTGTTCCACTGAGGAATTATGGGATGTGTTTTGAAACGAATCCCTGCAATTTTAAACGTTTCGAGAGGTCCGTTACATAAGTAATTGTCAAGTGCTCGAGAATGTAGGTTTCCCCAAGTGGTTTTAAAAATTATATATAATAATAAATTATACTATACCACTTTTTAAACATTTAAGTGCACTTTTAGAGCATAAATTTCGCTTCATTATTTAGTTAAAACTGGGTTCACAGTCATAACCAGGTGAACTTTATGTACATATTAAGTCATGATGGTGAGGACATAAGGTCCGGTGTGTCCAGGTGGTTAAGGCACTCTGAGGGTTGCGAGTTTGAATCCCTGTCACACCAAGCGTGCTCGCCCTTTTAGCCGTGGGGGCATTATAATGTTACAGTCAATCCCACTATTCGTTGATAAAAGAGTAACCCAAGAATTGTGGGGGTGGTGATGACTAGCTGCATTTCCTCTGGTCTTACACTGCTAAATTAGGGACAAGTGACACAGATAGTCCTGGTTTAGCTTTGCACTAAATTTGAAACAAACCAGACCAGAAAACGTAACATTTGTGGTAAAGGGTTGTGTTGATAAATAAAATCGTCAACATGTATTTTAAAAATAAAATTGAGATTAGAACAGTTGAAATAGTGTACTTCTGAGCACTAAAAATTATGATTTCGCTGGCCGTTTGGTACATTTTCGTAGTCATGTTTTCTAGGTTGTATTTATTTACTTTTTTTTGTTTAACTAGTTGATGGCATTGCCCTAGGAGCGGCGCTTAACACATCGCAAACAGATATAGAAATGATAGTCTTCATGGCAATTATGCTGCACAAGGTAAGTTACATTTCACCCGATTTAGGCTTAGTGCGAAGGAAGCAGTTCCTGCCAAGCTCAATATTTTCAATAATCATACTTGGACGTTAAATGTAAAAGAACATTTTTTAACTTGAAATATATTTTACTTGCTGAGGGTGTTCATTATATTTAAATTTAATGTGTGTGAAGGTGATATGAAAGGTGCAAGTCAAAAGTTTGCCCAGTCACGTGCATTTATATATAAATAAAATCATTTTTAACTGACAGACTTAAATTAGCCGATCTTTTTATTTTTATTTTGTAGAATTTGATTTATTTCGATTGAAAGTGCCTTCTTAAAAAAAAGAGGCCTGGCATGGCCGAGCGCGTTAACGCGTGCACTCGTAATCCGAGGGTCGCGGGTTCGCGCCCGCGTCGCGCTAAACATGCTCGCCCTCCCAGCCGTGGGGGTGTATAATGTGACGGTCAATCTCACTATTCGTTGGAAAAGAGTAGCCCAAGAGTTCGCGGTGGATGATGATGACTAGCTGCCTTTTCTCTAGTCTTACACTGCTAAATTAGGGACGGCTAGCACAGATAGCCCTCGAGTAGCTTTGTGCGAATTTCCAAAACAAACAAACAAACTTAAAAAAAAAATTGTAACTAAGTCAATGAAGTCCAGTAACTGACAAGTCTCTAGTCTTTGTACCATTGGAATCTATTTTTATTTCTTAGGTCGGTTGATATGTATATTTATTACATGATTACTCAGCAGATAACTTCACTCAAAAACTCTTATAATCGCTATCTGGTTCTGCGAGAATTTTCATTTCATGAAGAGATAATATACATATATATATTGAATTACCCTTTTTAAAAGGCTTACTATTATATTGAATTATATGAAAAAAAGTTGGGTATCTTATTTAAAAGCGCAGCTTAGTTCTTTGTTGTGTTTATGATGAACATATATTAAAATAACTCGAGTTATTTATTTTGTAATAAAAATTGCCTTAAATAAACCTCAATAAAACCTCGCAGAAATTATAAATTTTTATCTGTTTTTATTCTGATGTGTCAATTCTCATTTAGGCACCAGCTGCTTTCGGCTTGGTGACCTTTCTTTTACACGAAGGCTTGGACAAGAAAATGATCAGAAGACATCTGTTGTTATTTGCTCTCGCTGCACCTGTATTGACAGTTATATCTTACTTCAGTATAAATCAGGTAGGTGAGATAATGTAGTCTCTACAGTTATAAGCTTAGCAACTAAGTAAAGTTGCATGAGTGTAGTGTTATGTAAACGTGAGAAATGTGTTTTTGTAACTTCAATGCAAACCTGTGGAATCCGGGAGCAATTTTGGTTTTGGGTGTAAGGAATATGAACCAGTGAACAGTTCAAGTCAAGAAGTCCCAAGTGATCAATACATTGAGATCAACTTTCTACGCAAAGTTACATGTGCTATACAGGCTATATAGTATATTAAATCAGGTCTAATGTATTAAGTTCTACAGTGTATTTCAAGCAGTGACTTGGCTTAATGTATTAATTAAGTAGTGTCTAATACTTTAATTTTGAAATTGTGCTTTCAACATTGACTTGGCGCACCATTTTATGTTGATTGCTTAGATATGCTTGGGTTTGAATTTTGCCTTCCTTGTTTCAGTCAGGTGTCATATATTTTGTTATTACATGATCGTAGTTACACATCGACAGGATGTTTATTAACATCAAGTAAAGACGTTTCGAGGGAAATAAAATAAAACGACTTGTGACAACAGCAACGAGAGAAAATAAAATAATAGGGAGGTAGATATTGAATTTTGTATAGACGTTGATAAACCATATGACGTAAGACAAGTAGACTCCGCCCCAAGAAAACGTTATTCTTACGTGTTATTTCTTTTCTTTCAGACGGCTAAAACGGCTATGTCAACATACAATGTTACTGGAATTGCCATGCTGTTCAGTGCAGGGACGTTCCTCTATGTTGCCACAGTCCACGTGTTGCCAGAGGTGGCGAAGCATTCTCACACCCACTCTGCGGGCACAGAGTCTGCGCAGTCAAAACAAAAGGGTCTTAAAATAATGGAGTTATTAGCTTTGATTCTGGGTACGATTCTTCCCATGCTATTATCTTTTGGACATCATCATTAGGGGTACAAAGAAGAACACAAAAAAACGTTTGCAATATATATATAAATAATGTTCTTGTCTTATTCAGGCTTCTTGAGTGAGCACGTGCATGAGGTTGGTTTGTGGATCATTTAAATGGATTGAAACACGCTTTTGTTTATGAATATTTATTGTTTTATTAGCATTTCATAAACATTATTCGTGGATTAAGGAAATGTACCTCTGGTAATTAGTATGGCTTTTTTATACTCGCTTATAATGCTTGTTCTAATATTTACTTATTATTTATTCAAGCCATTATTTGCAGGTTGTCTTTTAAAATTTATGCCATATACTGGAAAAACTTGCAGATTTTGATAAAGAGTTACGAAACAAACGATCTCTATACTCCAGGTGTATGCAAAAGGTTTCGTTTTAATATTTTAACCAACGTTTTGTCTTTGCGGCTTTATCTACAAAGCTATAAACTCGGTTTATATTAGCATCCTATGCCACTAGGGGGCCACATAATCTTGTAAATTGTTTGCAACATTGCCATTAAAGTTTATATTCTTTACGTTTATTGTTTCTTAGCAGCTTTTATTTTCAGTCTCTGTTTTTTGATGTAATCATAGAGTCGTTCTCTCTGTTTTTGGCCCGGCATGGCCACGTGAGTTAAGGCATTCGACTCGTAATTCGACGGTCGCGGGTTTGAATCCCCGTCACACTAAACATGCTCGTCCTTTCAGCCGTGGGGGCGTTATAATAATACGGCCAATCCCACTATTCGTTTGTAAAATAGTAGCCCAAGAGTTGGCGGTGGGTGGTGGTGACTAGCTGCCTTCCCTCTAGTCTTACACTGCTAAATTAAGGACGGCTAGCACAGATAGCCCTCGAGTAGCTTTGTGCGAAATTCAAAAACAAACGAACAAACAAGAAACGCACCTTACGGTAATAGAACATTACAAGCAGTTTTATAATTTAATCTAATATCAGACATTTGTGTGTATTAACCCTGATGAAGCCCCAAAGGCGAAACTTTGATTTAAACATTGTTTTTTGTATATCTAGAATATAAAGGTCGTTTTTTCCAACCCTTTTATCATTATTTGTAACATATGTTAGTTGACATCGAGTTTTATTGAAATATAATTTATATTTCAATTAAGAGCTTTCTTTCTTATGAATTTGTGTTTCGTTAAGGTTTTACTTCTGTTAGTTATACATTAAAGGTATTTATGTTTAAAATGCTTATATTTTATTTGAATTATGTTGTTGTTTTGTAAGTAACTGATTTGGTTTATTTGCAGTATGCCTCACTTCATTCTATTAATATTTTATCCACATACAATTAAGTTGATATATCACTGTAATGTGTCGCAAGATAATTTGTAACCATGGGTATATAATGCATTGTATGTATTTCAAATAATGTCCTGTAAACCTTTGCAGCTATTATGTGTCATATTAATTCTACGTTCGGATTGAGAATACATTCAATTTGGTCTGCTTTTTCAAAAAAAAAAGAAGTCACATTGTTGATATCCAAGAACTTAACGTTTTTTTTAATAGTTTATACGTGTGTTTTAATATCATTGTTTCGAGACTAATTTAAAGTATTCACTAAACTTTGGTTTGTGGATTTTGCTAATTTTCTGTAACCCATTTTGTCCACACAACAGATGCTGAGCGTTATTTGTTACTCAAGTTCTGATTTGGTACTATTTATAAAGAATAAAAGGGAAGCAAAACATGCTTTTCATGTTTGTAGACATTATTATAATTTTATTTGAAAGTATGCAATAGCCGTTTTTAATAATCCAGTGAATGTAACCACCAGCACTTGTCCAAAAACGTTTTTCCCTAAAACTGACTGATTGAACCGAATTGTTAGCCTACTAGTTATTCTCAGCAGGGCACTTTTTGGTATCTGAAAGAGCTAGACGTAATCTAAGAGTTAACATGCTGGATTTTGGGCCTGCCCATGTTTCTTTCCCTTCGCCACCAAAGAAACCAAAACAAACAACACTGCGCTTCATACTTTGGAGCCATAGGCGCATTACAAGAGTGACCGTCAAATCCCACTATTGGGTTAGATCAGTTCAGGAGTTACCGGTGGGTTCTGTTAACTAACTTTCTTCACTTTACAAATAATATCAGTTCAAGCCAAATCGGGTTTCGATACCTGCAGTTGGAAAAGCGTAGGTGGTATATTGCGTACTTAATAATAAAACGACATTATTTAACATTTAATAATTTACTTAATAATAAAACGACATTATTTAACATTTAAAGACGACTAGCGTTAATAACACACAGTATATCTACACTCGGATATCCGAATCAAATAAATATCCAAAGTACAACTACACAAAATTCTGGTTTTATGAGAAATTTTCAACATTGTGAAACTGAGTTGTGTGTGTTTTCTTATAACAAGGCCACATTGGGCTATGTCCCGAGTCCACCGAGTGGGGGAAACAATTGTCGATAGTATTATGAGAATTTTCACATACATGCCTTAATAAAATAAGATAAAAAGTAAAATCAGGTGTAGAGTGCTCTACCATTTCAAATCAAAGCACAAACATGAAACTGTCGCGATCATTTGTTTCATTACCAGAACCAATTAAAAGTTATCAAACTATGGTATTTGACCAACGGTATCGACCTCCATTAACATGAAACTGTCTTGGTCATTAAATGATGACGAGAAAACCCACTTGTAGAGAAAAAAATTATATGTAAAAACGGATGATTTGGGTGGAGTTGTTCACTCCTCTACATAAAAAATTTATCCACCCAAATCATCTGTTTTTACATATAAATTTTTATCTTGACCATTATTCTTCTGTCATTATCAGGACCAATTAAAAGTTATCAAACTATGGATTTTGACCAATAATATCGACCTCCATTAAAACGAAACTGTTGCGATTATTATTCTTGTTTTATTATTAGAACCGTTTTGTTTTCTCAGAGCAAGTCATACTGGACTCGGCTGTGTCCACCGACGAAAATCGAACTTCCGATTTTAACATTGTAAGTGGACTTATCACTATTCTAGCGGGGAACGTTACTCTAACCAACAAAAAGCTATTAAACTATTAAATTTGATCCATGATATCAATACCCATTAAACTGTCATTATTGTATTCTCATCGGAACCAATAAAACTTTATTAAGATAATGAACTTTGACCTCAAAATACCTCCACATATACGTCGGAGAATGACCAAACAACATGATGATACACGAGTTGTTCTTTAAACACATACTGAACACTTGAGTTAAATCGCTTTTATTGCATGAACACTCGAGTTAAATCACCTCTATTGCATAATATCTTCGTAAATTGCTAATCAGGTGTTTTTGCCTTTCGAACTCGTGTGGATCGGTATGTAGATTTTAACGGACGACCTGTAGGGTCTGGTCAAATCTAGACCTCTTTTTCCCTTTTTTGACTATTGTTATTTTCAAATGCTGCATGGTAGTTCATAAGAATTAGCGCATAGACAATACAAATCTTTGTTTCACTATTCCTATTACCCTCGTGCTATTTACCACTCTATTCAGTTTAATCACATCACAGTTCGTTGGTGTGAAAAATAAAGAGTTTTGCAAAGGCTTGTCTGTGCCGATGACGTGTTGGAACGAAAGGGTTGAACGTTTGTGAATGTCCTAATAAGCAGATGTATCTTTATTGGGTTACAGCGCATGTTGACCCTCAGAGATATTGTCAGCATTATAAGTTGTCTCATATTTATCTGATATATATGGCTAAAGACGATGTTATAGACCACCAAGTTGAGGCATAACCATATTTCAACCACAACTGCTGATTACAGTGAGTGAAAAAAGTCAGTTCCAGACGCGCTGTTCTTAACCTAATGGGGCCCGGCGTGGCCAAGCGTGTTAAGACGTGCGACTCGTTGTCTGAGGGTCGCGGGTCCGCGCTAAACATGCTCGCCCTCCCAACCGTGGGGGTGTATAATGTGACGGTCAATCCCACTATTCGTTGGTAAAAGAGTAGCCCAAGAGTTGGCGGTGGGTGATGATGACTAGTTGCCTTATCTCTAGTCTTACACTGCTAAATTATGGACGGCTAGCACAGATTGCCCACGAGTAGCTTTGTGCGAAATTCAAAAAACAAACAAACAATTAAACGTATTGTTAATAGCAATGAAGTCTATTCTGTTACCCTACAGTATAGAACTCCCTCTAGCGGCAATACTTTATATCAAAACACTACAGTCGCTAGGTTATAAAGTCTATATTAGTTTATGATTTGTCTGCGAACTAGCATCTATTACCTCAGGTGATGTTATATAGGGATAGGAAAGCCACCATCTGTTACCTCGGGTGACACTTCGTAGGGTTAGCAAAAACACCATCTATTACCTCAGGTGTTATGTCGTAATGTTGAAAGTTTGAATAATCCTCACCAAGTTTAAAAAAAATTATATTTTTTGCGAATTTTCGTCCTCCGTATCAGAAAGTTTTGTTTCTTGTTTATTTTTGAATTTTGCGCAATGCTATACGAGGGATATCTGCGCTAGCCGTCCCTAATATAGCAGTGTAAGATTAGAGGGAAGACAGCTAGCCATCAGCATCCATCGCCAACTCTTGAACAACTATTTTACCAAAGATTAGCGGGATTAACTGTCACATTATAACGCCCCCACGTGATTTAAAACATTTAATCCTAGTGTTTTGATAATTGCATAATGTTTTAAGCATTCAACAATATTATGAATTGTCGTAAAGAGAGCTTCATAAAGTCAAAGAAATTCGTTAAGATTTAAAGTTTGAGTTCTTTGTTAACAATAGACGTGATATATGAAGGAAAGTTTTCCTGGATACGAATTATCAAATCCATGAGCAGTTGTATTATAAATATTTTTCTGTATAAACCACAGCTATGCAGTTACAAAGTTGCAAAATCGGGTTCGTAGAACAGTGATACAAAAGGGAAAATCCATATTGTGTGCAATAATGGAAAAGACACTTATAGTGTTATGCATTACGTAATGCTCTTAGAATGTTATTTTATTTTTATCATTACCTAAGTTGAGCTCCGCCTATAGCCATAAATGTTAATATAGTTGTTAAAACGTTATCACTTTTTGTCTTATAAAATAATTTAGTTAATGTTCGTGCTACACTTTTAACTTTTTCTGTTTCTACCTTTGAAATGGCTCAGCGTTAAGCTTGAAGGATTATAATGCTAAAATTCTCGGTTTGATCCCTTGGTAGAAATAGCAAGAGATGGTCCGTACTGCATTTTGTACTGAACAACAAGCACCCAGAATTAACCACGTTTTTATTGTATGTATCGTTCAAATTTATCTACGTGAATAATAGTCTAGTTTCTAATTAGATATTATCTTTGAACACATTTAAAATATTCGAGCTTTCACGTGAAGCATGTGTAGTTGTTTTTAAACATTTATCGCATTGTAACAAAGGCCTGGTATGGCTAGGGGGGTTAAGGCGTTTGACTCGTCATCTGATGGTCACGGGTTCGAATCCCGGTCGCACCAAATATGCTCCCCTTTCAGTCGTGGGGGCATTATAATTTTACGGTCAATCCCACTATTTGTTGGTAAAAGAGGTGGCGGTAGGTGGTGATGACTAGCTGCCTTCCCTCTAGTTGTACAGTGCTAAATTAGGGACGTCTAGCGCAGAAAGCCCTCGAGAAGCTTTGCGCGAAATTGAAAATAAACAAACAAAAAAGCCTTACAACACGAAAATGTGAAATTTGAGTTATCGGAATGTGTAAAAGAAAAACAAAACAGAAAACGCTTACACTGACTCGTAAAGGAAAACCAATAGAACATAGTCCATATAAGACCTTGAGGATATGAAAATGAGTAATAATGTAAAGTTTAGATGTGGTTTTGCCTTTTACAGCACCTATGAATGAGAAGCCTACTGTTTATTGTCGTATCATAATTTCTAGCTGAAAACGTGCCAACTGCAGGAGATCAAGAGACACTGGCATGTATATTAAAAAACGGCGTTTTCCGGAAGATGGCGCTTCATATTAACTTAAGACTTAAGTGTAACGACGAGGTTTGTGTAATTTAAGTTTAAAATGTTTTGAAGATAAATTATTTAAAAGGTACGAAAATTAAATCGAACAGAATAATTAAAAAGAATCGTAAATAATTACCGGCCATACTTCTCTTTGATACGAAGTAAAAAGAAAGGCAAAAAAGGAAAAGTGTCCATAAAATTAAACACAGTAAGAAACCTGGAATAAAACACAATAATTTAAGTTGAACTTCAGTAAGTAAGGACAGACAAAGCATCCTTCCGTGAACTAGGAGTTGACCTTTTCTGTCATAATTTGTTTACATTCGAGATTAAAAGAAATCAACTTAAGGAATATAATCATAAGTCTTAAAATGACTTAGAACTGAAAGAAGTAACTGAAAACGAACACTAGAATGGTATAAACAGTCAGACACAACAGATTCGTGTCTGTGTTCGTGTATAATTCAAAGGTGGAGCCACCTTAATCCCTTACAAATGTTTGTATGAAGTGATACACTAATTATAAACTTGTATGTTTTCTGACATTTATTTTCGTACGTTTTGCCAATGCGTGTATTTCGACGACATTTTAAAGTTAGATATTTGCACTTCACTGTTGAGTAGCTGCTAACAATTTCAATACACTTACGTCCAGTGATGTCAGATTTTTATTTTGTATGTTTATTACTGATATATTATGACGCTTATTCATAACAATTTTCTTGTCACGAACTATACTGTTTTTAGAATAGCGTATTTTTAGAACATACATTTGGTAAATAACTTAGCTCAACGATTGTCTAAAATAATTTCATTGCCCGCTATAACCTGATAGAGATGAAAAGAGCAGACGCAGTGCTTCTTTTATTTATTATATATACATTAAAGGCTGGTATGGGTAGAGAAAATTCTGTGTAGAGGAGCGAACAACGTTTCGACCTTCTTCGATCATCGTCAAGTTCACAAAGAAACAAAGAGGTAACTGACCGATAGTTGACCACAAGTTTGAAGGCGGTTGTGTAATTGAGTGTAGGAATGTAGAGGGTGTGCTTAGATGTTTGATTATATTTGTTAATATAGGTATTTCCAGTTCTAGCCAATATTTTTATGACACAAGTTGAAACACAGCATTACACCCACCAGATATGTACATGACACAGATACGTAGACGACACGATTGCGGATTCACATCTACCGAACACACACTTAATTTTTTCAATCACATTAACGCTATACATCCCAACATTAACGTCACATGTGAACAGGAAGAAAGCAATCAAATATGAAAATAAAGGATAATATTAGGTCATCTCATAAGTAACATCCGAAAATTTAACACAGAAAGTGCATCATCATTCTGTCTTTAAAGAAAGTTTTAATGACTTATCATTTCTTAACCTCAAAATTACAAGAATCGATACACAATTTAAAACAGAAATCCACCAAAAAATCACCCATTCTGGACGATACATTCCTTGAGACTAAGCATATGAAACAGAACAAAAACTCAACATACTTAGAAACCAAATAAACACAGTCACAAAACTATGATCACCAGATAAAATTATCGACGAATTAGACAAAATAAAACAATAAATACCTCATCCTCCTCAAACCGTATAAAACATTATACGCACAGACATAAACAAAAAGCAAAATCAACTAACAAAAGTAAATATACTCCACGAATTAAAAAAAACCAGGAAGCCATATACTGCTGCATACCATATATTCTGACACCAGCAGAAAAATAACCAACATTTGGCAAAAAGTAATAAAAAAACACATTCCAATTAATGATAAATTTATTCAAAAACCATGTACAAAACTTATGTCTATACTATGTAAAAACTACACTAACAAATACCACACCAACATTATCTATAAAATACAATGTGATAAGTGCCACGACTTCTATATAGGAGAAACAAGTAGAAAAATGGAAACCAGATTCAAAGAACATAAAAAGTTGCCATCACACGTTTTCGAACACTGCAAATCAAATAAACACAACATAACCATAAAAAACACCTAAATACTAAATAAAGAAACAAACATAAACAAACGCAAAATAAAAGAAGCCTTACTTTTACAACAACTCAAGCTTAAAATAAACCAATTGAAAGGAACACCTTTATACCTATATTAACAAATATAATCCAACATCTAAGCACGCCCTCTATATTCCTACACTCAATTACACAACCGCCTTCAAACACGTGGTCAGCTATTGATCAGTTACCTCTTTCTTTCTTTTTCACCTGACGTTGTTCGCTCCTCCACATAGTGCTTTCTCTATTCATACCAGCTGTTTTTACATATATATGTTTCTCTAAAAGTGGGTTTTTTCGTCATCACGGATTTTTTTATTTATTGATTATAAATCTAATTAACATATTTTCAAGATAATTCTGAAGGAAATGACAGTAATAGGTATACATTGTAAAGTAACAATAACTAAACAATAACGGTCTATCCTACTATTCGTTGGTAAAAGAGTAGCCCAAGAATTGGCGGTGAGTGGTGATAACTAGCTGCCTTTCCTCTAGTCTTACACTGCGAAATTAGGGACGGATAGCGCAAATAATCCTTGTGTAGCTTTGTGTGAAATTCAAAACAAACAGTTTAAAATTAGCAAAAACAAGTTTTCTTTTAAAGAAAAGTGCATTTTAAGGTATTATATTGTTATATCAGTATCAAGATAAAATAAACAAAAGCATTAAAGTGTTTTCAAACTTCCGATTTTTAGTTACCATGAAATTTGCAGGGGACCGTGAATAAACCTCAGAGGGATTTAAAAATCTCTTTCTTTATTCGTTTTCTCATTTCACATAGTTTTTTGAAGCCATTTTAATTTTTCCCCTTGTTTCTACCAGCAAATGACGCACATGCACGTCTTCTCGACATCCTCTTAGGATTGTCATTGTTTTTTTTTTACAGGTGAATTTTACAGAGAAAAGAAAACTTTGCAGTCAAAAGAACTACTCATACTGATTAATTTTGCACGTTCACATTTGTTATAAAAATATGTGCTTATAAATGAAACATAGAACTTAATGCAGAAAGAGCCCTTTCCAAGCGGCAAATCGAACGTTTTAGTTTGTATGTTTGACTCTAGGAAAAGTACTGTGACGTAATAGTTGCCAACAAACCGCCAACGTCAACGCGTTGAATGTAAATAAACATGGCCAGTGCATAAGAAGAAACAGAAGCGGAGTCTGTTTTCACTTTGTGTTTTGAACAGTGTCGAGTAGCGCCATATCAATTCGAACATAGAACAGTTACTTTTGACATAGATCTGACAAGTTCTAGTGATGAGGACAGTTCCACGAGCGAGAGTACCGGAACTGTGAGTGATACTGATTGTGCCCAGGCCAGATGCAAGTCGGTCATACCTCCAGTGGAAGAATGGTAAGCCTAAATCATGACAAAAATGTGGTATGTATTATTTCACGTGCAATTTTAAGCATCTCGAAACCTGTCTGGTGTTTATAAACTATTGGTATTACAGACTGAGTTTTATTTGTTTATACTTTGCTGACTATGGTAACTAATACTCGGTCCTTCCGCAACCATTGCACCAGATATTTATGACTCGTAACATGATGGTAGGGACGATCCTGTCTACTGCCGATGGTTTTTTCAGTCTCAACCTGCCTGGCTTGAAACCCACGGAATTTAAAACAGTGGGATCTGACACAAAACGTGAGCATTCAAAGTGATCTTGACAAAGCTTTGCATGGTGTGAAGGAGTCTAGTTCTTCCTATTGACCATCCGCACCCACTGTCGCCACCTTGCCGGTTCCTTCTCCTTGCCTGATGCCGAACCATTTTTACAACCATAAGCGCAGTAAGCCATGTTATCATAAAACAAACATAGAGTAGCAATATCAAAACAAAAAATAGTCTCACAAAGTATGTAATCCGAAAAAAGCACCGATAGATTTACATAAAACACCAGCAGTGAAAGGAACAAAATGGTCGGCGCGCTATGAAGTGTGTTTGGCAACTATTATGTCATAGTTGTAAAACGTCACGGAAACAACCGAACGACCGAGAGGAACTTCAGTTTGAGGACTCGCATATTTTGTTTCATTTTTTACTCAAAAACTAAAGTGTTTAAAAATATGGCAACCAAACAGGAATTATACCTAACCAAAGTACAGTTTTTAAGGCAATTATTAAATTTGTTGAAAATTTACCTTTAAGTACAAAGCTACACCAACCTAGAACCTTACTACGTCTATCAAAACCTGATCTATAACAGTATAAATCCGCAGATATGCCGCTGGAAGTGGGGAAAAGAAATAAATTCCTCACCTCGTGGCGAGGAGAAGAAATAACGCTGTTCTTTATATTTAATATACAGTGTTCCCTCGTGTATCGCGATAGATGCGTTCCAAACCCCCCCCCCCGCGAAAGGAGATTTTCCGCGAAGTGGGATCGCCGATTTTTACGTATATATTTATGTGCACTTAGACTTTTAATACCCTCCCTGTACAACTATTTAACCCTCCCATTACAATACTGTTCATTATTGCTGAAATAATAAGAACAATTATTAAGATATTAAGCCTTAAAATTAAAAATTACAGATCTTCAGCAGGTGGTGTTTTTTCGGGGGACACCACTTCCTCTTCTGTGGAAGGTGAATCGTCAATTTCTTCGTCGGTCGTTACAACTTTAGGAACAGTACTTGCCATCGGTACCCTTTCTTTCTTGCTCGGCTGGAAAAACATTGTTATTGGCAGTTGTTTTCTCTGCCTCTTTAGCCTATCGAAAATCATTTGATAAGGAGTCATCAGTTCTTCTATTTTATTGCAAAATTGTACTGATCGAACAATATCGTTGTCCCATTCCTGTGAGCACTCCTTCACTTCGTTAATTAGTTTCATCAGTTTACCTAACTGCTCTAACGACCATCCACTTTGCTCGATTGTTTCCTCGGCTTCTTTCGGTGTTTCCTTTTCGTCGCCTTCCTCGGCAGCAGACTTCGTCAGTGCTTCTAAGTCTTGGTCGGCGAGTGGTTCGGATTCTAAGTCAATCAGTTCATCTACGTCTTCCTTCGTCATATCGGCAAATCCTTCACCTTTGATTAACGAAGCTAATTGCACAGCTTTTTTAACAGCCGAGTGTTGGATTTCTTCAGGTGTGAATCCCTTGTCGTCGTGCACAACCTCAGGCCACAACTTCTTCCAGCTTGCATTAACGGTGCAGGGCTTCATCTCTTGCAATGCCTTATGAACATTTTGAAGACATGTAGCAATGGTGAAAGACAATCAAAATGGGTAGCTGTCATTGGCCGTCTTTCATTTCTGCACCAATCATAGCCCGTCTTGCACATCGCTACGCCATGAAGCTGATCTCGCGTAGCCTTCGCAGACGCACAATGCGTACATCTATAGTCTCTCCAGTTGGTTCTGTTTCCATTTTTACGCTGTTATAAACTCAAATATATGTTTATATCTCAAAATATACCTGTTTTTTTTCTTTACACTATCAATTATATTTATTTTTAATATTTTAATGGTATTTAATGCTATATTTTAGATTTAATGTTTATTATTTTATATATATGTGGGGGTCGGCCGAGCCCGCGAAGTGGCGAGGGAACACTGTACTTTAACATTTTGAATGAACCATAAAAAAAGTTAAATTATTATATCTTTCACCGCTTAGTAGCGTTTTAAAATTAATTCAATAAAATAAAATATATTTCTATTTAAATGAAAGTACACCAGGTGGTTGGAAACAGGATCTTGTTACCGAAACTAGGCTTATTTTTGTTCACCTTCCTCTCTGCATTATTCAAAATATAAAAGGAAGTGATAAACACCAGTCACCCAATTACTAAAAGTCTTCTCCCCTTTCTTCCCCTCCTTCCAAGTAAGTTTTGGCATTATCTCAACTACTCACAGGTCATATTATAAAAATAGCCGAATCGTGTCCCAACAAGTACAAATACACGACAAGTTGTTGTCTTAAATAGGCATACCGAAACGCAAAGTAACTGAAAGTCAAAAATCTACACTAAAACCGTGTTATTATAATAAATCACTCAAGGGAGCTTCAGTGAGCTCACTAGAAACGTAAAGAATACTTTAAAAAATGCCCTAAGTAACAGCTGAACTTTGACATTTCCCACTAAGAAGCGTGAGCTAAGTGCCGTTAAAAATCGATATTTTCAGTTAATTTTACACGTAAAATGTTTGGTTAGTGATAACATTCATGGTTGTAACTTTGCTCTTTGTCATTCCAGTAAAATATAATGAATATAAAAAAACACCGTGTAAAACACATCGATATATGATTTATGGTTTGGAAAACTCTAGTCTCCTTAAATAGAATAAAATAAAATAAAATAAAAATATTTGAAGCGGAAGTCACTAATGGAATTGATGTGAAACAAACGACAAGAAAAATGGAAAAATTCTAATCACTTCAGTCTCCTTAAATAGAATAAAATAAAATAAAATAAAAATATTTGAAGCGGAAGTCACTAATGGAATTGATGTGAAACAAACGATAAGAAAAATGGAAGTAGATATGTGAAGAAGGGAAAATAGTTGCCTTATAAAAATATGTCACACATCTGTAATTGATTTGTCCACATGGGCATTGGGACTCTAAAAAAATAGCATCCTCAAAACTGGTCTGACTCAGGCCTAAATTTAGCACGTTTGTCGCAATTATTTTGGTTCGTGCTACTATTTTTTTTTTCTTATGAAGAAACGCGGGATGTTAAGACTCTCGAGCTGGTCGTTTTTGCTCAGAAGTAGCGAAGTTTTGTTGGCTGCGATCCTCGCTGTCTTGAACCCCTCTGTCCATAAGTGGTGAGCGGAGAATTCGGATTATTTCTCACCAGGATAAGTGACAAGTAGGTCAATTTTTACTTCCTGCACCGTAAAAACGTCCATAACTGAAACTGATCTTAAGTGATAGCATTTAAGTGAATTAAATCCTTTGAGTAACTGGAAATAATTTATTTATTTATTTGTTACCATTACATTTTTGGCAAGGCGTGGCAAGGTGGTTAGAATGCTCGATACGTAATCTGAGGGTCGCAGGTTCGAATCTCCGTCGTACCAAATGTGCTCGCTCTTTCAGCCGTGTGGCGTTATAATGTGACGGTCAATCCAATTATTTATTGGCAAAAAATAGCCCAAAAGTTGGCAGTGGATGGTGATGGCTAGCTGCCTTCCCTCTAGTCTTGCACTAGTCTTTGTCTTTCCTGTAACCCTGCATCCCAGAGAACAATGATTACTTATTACTAAAGTTGGTTCACTCCCTAACATACCACAGCATGTGATCATAGGATGCAGAGCACATGACCCCTCATTTTGTATCGAGCCTTCCTCAACTCCACCTGGAAGGAAAAAAGGCTGGCCTTCCACTTGGCATTGTTTATTTTAATATATCACGATGTCACTTTCAAAAAGCGAATCTCATTTTATAAGAAAAGTTTTTTTTTTCGTCGGTTATTTTAGTGTGTGTGAGATAAAGGTTTGTTCGTGTTGTCTTGTTGAAACGGAAAAAGGAAAAAAAAGGAAACCACAGTCGCAATAACACAGTTGTAAACCGTAAACAAATCATTTTTTTTTTCGAATTTACTTTTGAGTTCTCATCTGAACGGCTAGTCTTGTTTTTTTTTAAAACAAAATAATAGCCAAACTGAACTTTGAGTTCGCTGTCCGATTTAAAACAGCTTAACACTTTCATAACTTATGGTTATGATTTTCTGTTATATACAAGTGCTTTTGTGTATGTGTTTATCTATATGTATACCACACTGACAAGCATATACGAAATTATTTGAACATGTGTTTATGATTCATCTTCCAAACATAGCCAAGTAGCCCAGTAAATGATTACATAGACACGTCATACATGTAGATTTGTAGCAACAGAGTACATGCAATATTCCCAAACAGCGCACGTTGGGCCTGGCATGGCCAGCTGGGTTTAGGCGTTCGACTCGTAATCCGAGGGTCGTGGGTTCGCATCCCCGTCGCACCAGATATGCTCACCTTTTCAGCTGTGGGGGCGTTATAATGTACGGTCAATCCCACTATTCGTTGGTAAAATAGTAGCCCAAGAGTTTGAGTTGAGTGGTGATGATTAGCTGTCTTTCCTCTAGTCTTACACTGCAAAATTAAGGACGGCTAGCACAGATAGCCCTAGGATAGCTTTGCGCGAAATTCAATAACAAACAAATAGCACACATTGTATGAATCTGGAAAGAGGGAGAGTATAAGCTGTTACAACTTATCAGTTTCAAAGCAATAAAATTAAGATATTTTAGTAGCTCACCCACAGCTCAGCTGTTAATCGAGTAGAGCATTTCTAGGTTCAACCGAAAACGATAATTCAGTATATGGTATCTCGTTCTTCCATTGACAGAGACTAGTAGAACACGACTATGAATGAACATTTTCCCCAGACTCTTTATTTTAAGGGTCAGGTGTGGTCTAAAAACCTGAGGGTTTTGAAAACAAACTACATTAGAACTGCACGAGTTTTTATAGAGGCTTTCTTCAGAATTATAAAACTTTTTACATTACATTAGCTCAGAATTTTACGAATTGTCGTCCTCGCTGCTACAGGGGCAAGTCTTCGGAATTACAACGCTAAAATTAGGTGTTCGACTCCCATCAGTGGATTCAGCAGATAGCCCAATGTGACTTTGCTATAAGAAAACACATAGACAAGAATTGTCACTTCATAGTGTTGAAAACAAACTAGATCAAAAGTTCTTGAGTTGACTGACATCTTACAGTGTTTAGAACCAACCAGGTTAAAACTTCATGAGTTGAGGAACAAATTAATTCAAAACTTTATGAGTTGACACCTTACAATATTTAGAACAAACTGAGTCTGAACTTTATGACTTGACACCTTACAATATTTAGAACAAACTGAATCTGAACTTTATGACTTGACACCTTGCAATATTTAGAACAGACTGAGTCTGAACTTTATGACTTGACACCTTGCAATATTTAGAACAAACTGAGTAAATACGTTTGGAGTTGACACCTTACAATATTTAGAACAAAATGAGTCGAAACTTTATGAGTTGACGCCTTAAAGTGTTTAAAACTAACTCGGAACTTTATGAGTTGACATCTTACAGTGTTAGGAACTAACTATGTCGAAACTTCATGAATTGACACATTGCAGTGATAAGAATAAATTGGGTTTCTAGAACGACATGGACTGACACCTTGTGGTGTTAAGAACAAATTCTGTTAGAATATCATGAATTGATTTTTTATAATATTAAAAAAAAGGAAAAAATGAACTAGGTTGCAACTTCATGAGTTGACATCTTACAGTGTTTAGAACAAACTAGGTTGGAATTTCGTGAGGTGACACTTTATACAGTTTAGATAAACTAGGTTAGAACCTTATGAGTTGACACAGTGCTTAGAACAAACTAGTTTAAAGCTGACACCTTACAGTATTTACAGAAAACTGTCGGGTTTTGTTTATAATACGTAGATTGATTAATTCATTTTAAAGAGTGTAAAGGTCATGATACTCTATCCATCTATCACATAAGTACAACATCGTTTTAGTGCTTTCTATAATAGAATGAAAACAACCGGAAATGAGAGACGTAATGTTACAAAACCACTAACTGGCAAACTAGCTCACAATGCAATTAGGCATTCCTGCACATTTAAAATCGTGGGTAAAGAGAAAGATGAAAGGAAGGTAAGCAGTTACGTCATTTAAGTTATTACAGATGTCTCTTGTACAGATCGACGAAATGTGCTATTTTTGTAATTAACTTGAGCGAGAACTGGGGATGTGCCAAGCTGGTACAGGACGAAGTTGAGATTCCATAATGTTTATTTTATTATTATTTTTTCCACTCAGTTTCTTGGCTGCTTCAGAAGACCGAAGAGGAAGAGTTTTGACAGGAATCACGTGTGATTAACAAATCTCTAACTATGGACAGAATTCCAGAACACGTTAAACAAGTTCGAACAAGAGATGCTCAAAATAAGATGGTGGGTGTGGAAAACTATTACGACCTTTCTTGTACGGTTCAAATTTACATCAGTGTGTATTTAAGTTTTGGGACAAATTATATACGTACATATACACAAGTACAAAATCAATTTTTTTTTTTAAATTTGAAAAAGACAAGATATATATGTAACTTAGCTAGCTATAGTAATACAAAAAGTTTTAATGTTTCACAAAAATATTGAAACTGGAAAGTCTACAAAGACTAAGTCACTTAAAAGTAAAAAACAAACTAAAATTCTGTTTTAGAAGTTCACTGCAACTATGTCAGTCTGAGCTAAAGTTGGAATACAATTAGGTGAAGATTCTTTTAAATAGTAAAATTTCGATTCATTCTGTAAACATGTATGAAGCGATTTAGGCGGCTTTATAAGTACATTTTATTCTTACTCAGTCAGTACTGTGAAATAATCGTTGTTAACATTTAGACATTTTAAAGGTGTTTACCAACCGGGCGATTATTCTGGCCGCCATTTTGTTTTGTTTTGACCCCTACTATTAACTACTACCGTACTTAGTGATATATACATATATGTAATAAATGAAAACGTAAATATGTCGTACGATTGCTGCTTGATAGTTATTGTATTTTCTAAACAATTACTTCATTTTCTCTAGTTGTTATTATTTATTCTAAAATGTAGATTTGACGTACTGGTAGTTTGATACTTTTGACAATATTGGATAAATAGTCTGTAACTATGACATGTCTGCGGACTTATACTGTTAGAAAACGGGTTCTAATACCCGCGGTGGGTAGAGCACAGATAGTCCTTTTTGTAGCTTTGCGCGTCGGCCCGGCATGGCCTAGCGCGTAAGGCGCACGACTCGTAATCCGAGGATCGCGGGTTGATGCCCGCGTCGCACCAAACATCCTCGCCTTCTCAGTCGTGGGGGCGTTATAATGTGACGGTCAATCCCTCTATTCGTTGGTAAAAGAGTAGCCCAAGTGTTGGCGGTGGGTGGTGATGAGTAGCTGCCTTCCTTCTAGTCTTACATTGCTAAATTAGGGACGGTTAGCACAGATAGCCCTCGAATAGCTTTGTGCGAAATTCCAAAACAAACAAACTTTGCGCGTAATGACAAGTCAAGCATAACTCTTGGTGATTGGATGCCTTTTATTTTAATAATGACACAAGTATATATATATATATATATAAAGTTATTATAAAGTTGACGAAATGTGTTTTGACTACGTAGTAAAAATAGTTGCTTTTCTTGTTTTACTGAGTTCTTTGCACTAAATTTAATAGTTTACGTCACCAAGACTTTTGATGTGTTTTTTTTGTTGGTTAGTTTCAAGTTAAAACGAGTAGTCTTATATATGTATGTGTGTGTATCGTTTGATTAATCTAAACGATAGTTAAGATAAATAACTGTTCATATTGAGAACTGATAATGGAAATAATTTAGTTTTGCTTGCACAGATTAATTGTCGTGTTTGAATTATTTAGTATTTAGCTTGTGTTTGTGTGTGTTTTTCGTATAGCAAAGCCACAAAGGGCTATCTGCTCAGTCCACCGAGGGGAAACGAAAGTATTTAGCTTCACTCTGATAAAATATGCCTTAAGCAATAATTATCTAAATTTAATACAAGCGTGAGTTCTTTCCGTAATATTTAGACATTTTCTCGTAGTTATATTTATTATTAACTTTTCATAACGTATTTATGTTAAAGAGTGACATCCATTGAATAAAGATTTCATGAGAAGTTTGAAATGACAAACTTAACGCTTAGTAACTAATGACCGTCAAAATACAGTGAAAAAGAAACTAAAGTATTGTATTTGCGACAGTTCATTGTTATACAAACCAGAAATTTAAGTATTAGTATTGTGATCTGAAGTTGAGTGATAAAGAGGGGAACAGCTATCTGAGGTGAAGTAGTGACGTGTAGCAGTGATCTGAGGTGGAGTAACGAAATTTGGAGCAGTGATTTGAGGTGGAGTAACGAAATTTGGAGCAGTGATCTGAGGTGAAGTAACGAAATTTGAAGCAATGATCTGAGGTGAAGTTGTGACATATGTAGCAGTGATCTGAGGTGAAGTAACGAAATTTGAAGCAATGATCTGAGGTGAAGTTGTGACATATGTAGCAGTGATCTGAGGTGAAGTAACGAAATTTGGAGCAGTGATCTGAGATGAAGTAACGAAATTTGGAGCAGTAAGATGAGGTGAAGTAACGAAGTGTGAAACAGTGATCTGAGGTGAAGTAATGACCTATTGAACAATGATCTGAGATGAAGTAATGACATGTAGAACAGTGTTCTGAGGTGAAGTAATGACATGTAGAGCAGTGATCTGAGATGAAGTAATGACATGTAGAACAGTTATCTGAGGTGAAGTAGTGACATGTGGAGCAGTGATCTGAAGTGAAGTAATGACATGTAGAACAGTGATCTGAGGTGAAGTAATGACATGTAGAACATTGTTTTGAGGTGAAGTAATGACATGTAGAACAATGATCTAAGTTTAAATAGTGACATGTGGAGCAGTGATCCGAGGTGAAGTAATGACCTATTGAACAATGATCTGAGGTGAAGTAATGACATGTGGAGCAGTGATCTGAGATGAAGTAATGACATGTAGAACAATGATCTAAGGTTAAATAGTGACATGTGGAGCAGTGATCCGAGATGAAGAAGTGACATGTAGAACAGTGATCTGAGGTGGAGTAACTCAATGTGCAACAGTAATCCGAGATGAAGTAACAAAAGCTGGATCAATATTCTTTGCACAGTTGAGCCACGTTTCACCCTGCACCAATTTAACAGATACATACTCATTTGGAGAGATGTCTGGAACCAGATTCAACCGTGTTTTCTTATAGGAGAATGACGCATGGCTATGAAGAAATAGAAATTATCCTTCATAACCAGTGAAACCGTGACATTAATACCACACCACTGTTAAAATGGTTGACACATTCCTCTAAAAAGAAGGAATTTAAAGAACAAACTAGTTTATCTATATATTTATATACATAAACGTTCACTGTGCTTCTGCAACGCATAGAATGTTCTTGAAGAACTTGTCAAGTATTGTAAAACGATACCAAAGACCCAGTAGATACAACTGTTTAGGAGAGATAACCAAGAAGCTTACAAATGGTTTGAATTTAAGCATACAAGATAGGTGATAGATTGCTTTATGGTGACCATAACCCCTATTGAAGCAAAATGTTAGGAAATGTAAAAGATGGAAAAGAACATTTGCCAAATGTGAAACTGAAGAGAGAAGGTACAAACCAGTCGTCTGCAATTCAGGTCACATGAAGTGTTGTTAAACATTCAGTTTTCGTAACTATGGACTGAGAATACACGTGATTAAACATTATATTATAATACTGTTTGTGTGAGGGTTTTTTTATAACAAAGCCACATGGGGCTATCTGCTAAGTCTACTGAGGTGAATCGAATCCCTGATTTTAGCGTTGTAAATCCGGAGACTTATTGATGTACTTTTATAATAGTGACCTTATCGTAACTAAAATTATTAATTCCAATGTTACTTTCATTTTTATCTGTATTGTACACTGTTTTTAGGTATTATCTTGCTTTTAAGTGCATTAACGCATACACAGAAACCAGCTGTACTATACAGAAGACAAATCATGCGTTATTTTAAATAAACGTGTTTTTATAATTTTAGAGGACAAATAGCATTGTCTGTGAAGCAAGTTTAGGTGGTTTACCACTTAAAAAATCACGTTATCTTCAACGTCAACACAGTATGCCAGACATCATAAATAAGGCTCTGTCATCATTAGAAATTTTAATCAAGGCGCCCTCTGCCACCACGGAGGACGAAGGGCAAGAGTTCAAGTGTGCGAGGACAGCTGAACAAGAATATGCACACTACGTGGAAAGTATCACAAAATGGTTACGAAAAGCTCAAGACGTTATATTAGACAATACTGCAGAGCCCTCTAGTGCACTAGAGAATGTAAAGGTTAGTTTTTGTTATTGAAAAAGTTAATAAATTAAAAAATATAAATATTTTGGAAAAAGATAAAGCATTTCGAGAATGTTTCTGTTTGCTAAAAACAAAACAAAAACAGAACAATACTTTTAGTAGCAGTAATTAAGTTGAGTAACCTTAAAGCTGTTTACAATACTTTTAGTAGCAGTAATTAAGTTGAGTAACCTTAAAGCTGTATACAATACTTTTAGTAACAGTAATTAAGTTGTGTAACCTTAAAGCTGTATACAATACTTTTAGTAGCAGTAATTAAGTTGAGTAACCTTAAAGCTGTATACAATACTTTTAGTAGCAGTAATTAAGTTGAGTAACCTTAAAGCTGTATACAATACTTTTAGTAACAGTAATTTAGTTGTGTAACCTTAAAGCTGTATACAATACTTTTAGTAGCAGTAATTAAGTTGAGTAACCTTAAAGCTGTATACAATACTTTTAGTAGCAGTAATTAAGTTGTGTAACCTTAAAGCTGTATACAATACTTATAGTAACAGTAATTAAGTTGTGTAACCTTAAAGCTGTATACAATACTTTTAGTAACAGTAATTAAATTGTGTAACCTTAAAGCTGTATACAATACTTTTAGTAGCAGTAATTAAGTTGTGTAACCTTAAAGCTGTATACAATACTTTTAGTAGCAGTAATTAAGTTGAGTAACCTTAAAGCTGTATACAATACTTTTAGTAGCAGTAATTAAGTTGTGTAACCTTAAAGCTGTATACAATACTTTTAGTAGCAGTAATTAAGTTGTGTAACCTTAAAGCTGTATACAATACTTTCAGTAACAATAATTAAGTTGTGTAACCTTAAAGCTGTATACAATACTTTTAGTAGCAGTAATTAAGTTGTGTAACCTTAAAGCTGTATACAATACTTTTAGTAGCAGTAATTAAGTTGAGTAACCTTAAAGCTGTATACAATACTTTTAGTAGCAGTAATTAAGTTGTGTAACCTTAAAGCTGTATACAATACTTTTAGTAGCAGTAATTAAGTTGTGTAACCTTAAAGCTGTATACAATACTTTTAGTAGCAGTAATTAAGTTGTGTAACCTTAAAGCTGTATACAATACTTTTAGTAGCAGTAATTAAGTTGAGTAACCTTAAAGCTGTATACAATACTTTTAGTAGCAGTAATTAAGTTGTGTAACCTTAAAGCTGTATACAATACTTTTAGTAGCAGTAATTAAGTTGTGTAACCTTAAAGCTGTATACAATACTTTTAGTAGCAGTAATTAAGTTGTGTAACCTTAAAGCTGTATACAATACTTTTAGTAGCAGTAATTAAGTTGTGTAACCTTAAAGCTGTATACAATACTTTTAGTAGCAGTAATTAAGTCGAGTAACCTTAAAGCTGTATACAATACTTTTAGTAGCAGTAATTAAGTTGTGTAACCTTAAAGCTGTATACAATACTTTTAGTAGCAGTAATTAAGTTGTGTAACCTTAAAGCTGTATGCAATACTTTTAGTAACAATAATTAAGTTGTGTAACCTTAAAGCTGTATACAATACTTTTAGTAGCAGTAATTAAGTTGTGTAACCTTAAAGCTGTATACAATACTTTTAGTAGCAGTAATTAAGTTGTGTAACCTTAAAGCTGTATACAGTACTTTCGTGATTTTTTCGCTAGGTTGCTCATTGTGAATGGTGTGACACAATGTTAAACTTATAATACCGCTTGTTTCAGTGTAGACAGTCGATGCTGAAACATTGTGGATTTGAACAATTAGCTTCGTATTGCTGTTCGTTTTTTTATTATTTTCCATGACGGCTTATTAGATTGATTAGATAGACAGGGTATCCCCAACACATATGGGTATTACTACCACAAACATTATCCGTTATGACAATAAGTTGACAATCTGGACAGATAACGAAAGTGAGATACTTAATTCGTTATTGTTTTATATCCCTAATTTAATCATCTGTTAACAATTAATTCATTCAATAGTTTTTAAGCTATTTATTTACATAATCGTATGTATATATATATATATATATATATATATATATCTTTGGCAATTTTAAGTTTAAGACGCATTATTATTTTAAAGTACGTTTTAATGTATAAATTTTCCCTTTGGAGCAGTAGAAAGTGCGAAGGCTTATAACCTTAATAACCTAGCCTCGACACCAGTGGTAGCCACACCATAGACAGTCCATTGTGCAGCTTCATACTTATCAACAAACAAGTGTTTTATAATCTTTTTAAAATGTTTCTTAAATTTATTGTTAGAAACTTTGTTTTGACGTATTAAAAATAAATAAATAAACAAAGTGTAACGTTTCCAACTTTAAGTATCAGGATCAATACGATTTGCTCGAAATCAATATCAACACAAGTTTTATTTTTATTTCCTGTATTTCAGACCCTTGCAGCAGAGATCTTAGATATGGAAAAGGACATCGAAAAGTTAGAACAAACTGGAGTAAAAGTCATCACTAACAGCACCTTGAAGGAAACGAAACTAATAGTAGAAGAAACCATTAAATCCCTAGGCGAGCATCTCTTAGAAGTCCAGTCCTGGATAGAGGAACGGCTGCAAGAGATAAATGACATAATGTTGTTGTCGAACCAATTTCAAAACACATATACCTGTCTTGATGAATGCTTAAAAAAAGTAGAAAATATTTTACTCCAAGAACTTCCATTACATTCTCTCGTGGAGACAAAGAAACATTTAAAAAATCTTAAAGTAAGTCTAAATTTTATTGGGAAGGGAATAATTAGAATAATTCTACAGCTTTTTTTCTGATTCGATTTTCGTATGAAATAAAGATATTTAATTTCGACTATAAAATTCAATTTAGAAAACATTGACGTTTTATCAACATATTTATGTACCAATTCTGTTTTTTTATTCCACAGTATTTATTTTATGACAATAAAATATTCTACTGGAAAAGAAAAAAATAATGGGTGTTTCCAAATAATATTATCTATATTTATAAATAACAGAAACTGAAGACTAAATAGAGTTTCTTTTAATGATCAACTTTTTAAAATAAGTTTCAGTTAACCCTTTTTAAAATTATACCCGATGTAGAAATGCAAGGCAGGTTTTAGTTATTTTGTTTAAGTTGAACAATTTTAACTTTAATAATTTTGTCTGGTGTTTCAATTAAAAAAATATGTTTTTTCACTTTTTATTATAATATAACTCAAAGCAAATAGGTGGGTGTAGTTTCGAATAGCATGTAGCCTAACCGATTACATTTCATGTTTAAGCTTGCCGTCACAGAAAATTACCAAGGTCGAGAGTATTTAGCAAAACTCGTGAAAGTATTTGGAGAAATTGGATCGTCTTGTAGTGTAGGAAAATTGGGATGTCAACTGGATGTTATTGAAGACAGACAAACTAGAACTGAAAACAAACTTGAACAAGAAGTGGCTCTCTTCCAAGAGATGGTAGAAGAATGGGAGCAGTGTGAATTTAAGATAAAACAAGCAGTTGACTGGGTTCACAAAGCCTATCGAGATCTCGCTTATCAAATCGAAGGAAAAAATTTACGTGAACGCTTAACGTTTACAGAGGTGAGAAGGAAATGTGATTGTTTGTTGATAATATTGTTACGAGGTGTTTTTGTAAGTCTCGTATGGTAACTACTTGTTTCTGAGGCAAATTATTGCTTAACTATGTTTTAGCGCCACACACACACAGAGATATATATAATATATATATATATATATAGTTTTGAACAATAAAGGTTTATTTTAATCAAACAGATTAATAGTATTTGTGTAAAATCATGTAACATTATTTTAAATGTATGTAAATTGAAGAGTTTACCTTACCGCCCATTTGTAGCATGTATACACACTGCTGGCCAAAATCTTCAGGCCAATGAACATAAAGAAAAAATATGCACTTTACGTTGTTAGACTAAACCATTTATTTGAGTAGAGCTACGAAAGATGAAAATGAGAAAAGGGAAAATAATAATAAAAACATTTTTAGCATTTAATGGGGAAACTGTAAACACTATGAAATTACCCTAAGTACCAGCTAATCGAAAGGTTAAAACCATACTGAAAAAAGCGTTAATCGGTAAACACGTAAATAAATTTAGTCATTTGTGTTCAAGCATCAACGTTGCTAACATTTCCCACTGACATTTCCTGTGTTACATTTGGGTAAAAACATGGTAAAGGCTAAAAAGTTGACAGAGTTTGAATGTGGCAGAATTGTCGAGCTGAAAAAGCAAGGTCTCTCTCAACGTGCCATCGTTGGTAAGATTGGGCGTAGTAAAACTGCTGTTGCAAATTTCTTACAAGACCCTGAGGGATACGGAACGAGAATTTCAGGTGGTCGGCCCAAGAAAATTTCGCCGGCGTTGAGCAGGAGGATTCGACGGGTTGTCCGGCAAGACACCAGCCAATTGTCGAACAAGAGTAAAGCCTTAACGGACGCAGAATGCAGGTCAAGAACAATAAGACGGCATCTACGAGAGAAAGGGTTTAAAAATCGTAAACGATTTCAAAGGCCACACCTCCTTCCACATCATGAGACAGCTCGGCTAAACTTTGCTGAGAAGCACCAAACATGGGACGAAGAAAAGTGGACGAAGGTTTTGTTCTATGATGAGAAAAAAATTTAACCTGGATAGTTCATATGGCTTCCAATGTTACTGGCGCGATAAGGATATCCCGCCGGAGACATTTTCTACACGACACAGTGGAAGAGATTCCATCATGATCTGGGGTGCTTTCTCCTTCCATGGAACAATGAAGCTACAGGCTATACAAGGGCGTCAAACAGCAGCTGGTTAAATTGACATGTTGGTAAGAACATCCTTATTGACTGAAGGCCCTCGCTTGTGTGGAAATGACTGAATCTTTCAGCAGGACAATGCTGCAATCAACAATTACCGCAGGACAAAGGACTTTTTCATGGCGAATAACGTGATTCTTTTGGATCATCCAAAGTGTTCGCCCGAACTGAACCCCATTGAAAATGTTTTGGGGTGAATGGCAGGGGAAGTCCATAGAAATGGACGTCAATTTCAAAAATTCATGATCTTAGTGAAGCCCTTTTCACCACTTGCAATAACATTCCAGTCAGCCTTCTGTAAACGCTTATATTGACCGTGCCAAAGCGAATGTTTGCAGTTATTCGCAATGACGGCCGTGCAACTCACTGTTGAGACCTCTTGTTGGGCATTTCCTACCCTGTTTTAGGACTTCTTTATGGTATGGTCTTAAACTTTAGTAGCATAAAAGTTGGCGGTGGGTGGTGATGACTAGCTGCCTTCCCTCTAATCTTACCCTGCTAAATCAGGGATGACTAGCGCAGACAGCCCTCGTGTAGCTTTGCGCGAAATAAAAAACAGCAACAACAAACAAAGGTAACTAAAGTTACTCTTTTTATAAGAACTGTCTGAATCTCCCTAACTGATTTAATAGTAAGCTGTAATTAGTGTTATATACCTGCGATGAGACTCACACACATAATCCACTGTGAAGCGTTTAAAAACAAACAAACAGACGTCAGTATTTATCAAGCTGCCTATGCAAGCCAGAAATAACGAATTCAATTAAATATAAGATGTACATATAATATTATAGATCATGAACAAAGAAAAATTATTTGGTGGCTCTGAAGGCTTATAACGTTAAAAACCAAGTTTCGATACCTCTGGTGGGCACAACAAAGATATTCCATTGTATAGCTTCACAACAAATAAATAATAATTAAACATATGATGGATTTAATATGTGTCAAATAATCAAGAAGGTATACTGTCTGCTAACAATAGTTTCGAGTACACGCTCTTATAAAGAACTTGTAAATATATAGATTCAATGTTTTCATATCCTGTTTTTTTTAAAAAAAAATACAGAGATTGGTAGCGGACATTGCCATTCAAAGGGCTAAAGTTGTTATGGCCGTCGAAAAACTTGAAATCCATTTTCACGCAAGGTCTTCATCTCCGGAGTACGTGATTTCTACAGCTCAAGAACTAGCAAAGAAGTTAGACAATTTTCAAGAAGAGACTAAGAAGGAATGCCAAAATCTACTTGAGAGTGTTCATCTGGAAGAACTTTGCCAACAAGAGTTAGCAGAGCTGCGCCATCTTGTGTTACAGAAGGAACATCAATTAAAATTAACACAGAATCTTGCCTTTTCTCCAGCAGAATGTGAGGAAAACAACGCCTGCCAAGCTGTAAGTGCCCTTTCATGCATTTAAAAACAGTTTTGCTTAAATGTATTGTGTTGTCACAGTGGTTTCCAACCTTTTTTATGCTCCGCAACCTACATTTTTTTAATGTTCTCGCATCCCTCACAGTAATTATTTATTGGAAACCACTGTGTTATAGCATCATTGTTATTTTAGTATCGCATTAAGTAGCCCAGGTGGTTATGGCGCTTTACTGGTAATTTGAGGGTCACGAATTCGCATCTCCATCACACCAAATATGTTCGCCCTTTTGGCCGTAATGACGCAATAATATGACAGTTGATCCTACTATTTATTGGTAAAAATGTAGCCCAAGTGCTGACAGTGGGCGGTGATGAGTAGTTGCTTTCCTTCTAGTCTTAAACTGCTAAATTAGGGACTCAGATATCCCTCGTGTATCTTTGCACTAAATTCACAAAATAAACAGTATTCCATTAGGACAAATGTTTCTCTGGGCAATCCCATACTTCATTCTCTTAAACTGATGGATACAGAAGGGGATGGAGGTTTCATAACAATAATGTTTATAAGAAAATTCTATTAATGTGAAATTAATTAATTGTAGTTGTAATTAATTATACACTAGCTTTATCAAAGTGTCACATTAACGCAATTTACTCACTAATGTTATTGTGAGTACATTTTTATCTAACGCCCTTCTTCTTTTCGAAGAAAGGCCTGGCATGGCCGAGCGCGTAAGGCGTGTGACTCGTAATCCGAGGGTCGCGGGTTCGTGCCCGCTTCGCGCTAAACATGCTCGCCCTCCCAGCCGTGGGGTGTATAATGTTACGGTCAATCCCACTATTTGTTGGTAAAAGAGTAGCCCAAGAGTTGGCGGTGGGTGGTGATGACTAGCTGCCTTCCCTCTAGTCTTACACTGCTAAATTAGGGACGGCTAGCACAGATAGCCCTCGAGTAGCTTTGTGCGAAATTCAAAAACAAACAAACAAGATCTTTTCGAAGCTTTAAATTCGTCCACAGTTTCTTCATGTACTTTTTGAACCTTTGATATAACTCATATTTGGCCAGATGGTTAAGGCACTCGACTCGTAATCTGAGGATTGCGGGTTCGAATCCGCGTCACATCAAACGTGCTTGGCCCTTTTAGCCATGTGAGCATTATAACGTTATGGTCAATCCCACTATTCGTTGGTAAAAAAGTAGCCCAAGAGTTGGCGGTGTGTAGTGATGACTAGCTTCCTTCTCTCTTGTCTTACATTGCTAAATCGTCAATATTCGATTTTTGGTTTAAATTGAAAAAAATGATTGAAGAGTATGATTTAACAACAAAACCAGTCTAGAAGTAAAAACGTTTGACTTAAACTGTTTGTCTGAAGTTAATTCGAATTGATCACATTACTGTTGCACATATTTGCTTTACTTTATTGAAATTTCTCGATCTTAATCGAATTTAGAAAATTAATAATAGGTGTAGATATGCAGTATTAAAACTGTATCTGTGAACAAACTGGTATACATTCAGTTCGATATAAAAGCTAAGTTAAATATTAGCTGTAATTGGCAAAAGTTAATTCATTTTAACGCAACGTGATTTACTATCCTCAAAAGGAGATCAAAGAGCACATCAAGAAATACCGTCAGCAAGTTGCAGAATTAGAAAATCGAATACAAATTATAAACAAGAAAAACCTCACCACGTTATCTTCAAAACTGATAACAATCCAAAAGGAAAGCAACATACTTTCACATCAAACCAAGGATATTTTAGAAGGGAAACCATTAGATGGCGTTTTTGGAGATGACTGTGGTTATCTTCAAGCAGTTACGAACTCTACAGATAATAATGAAAGCAGTATTGTAAATGACAAAGAGACCAATGATAATGAATTCGTGGATAAAATCGGCTCGAAGAATTTACATTCTGCAAAAGAAATATTACCGAAAGAAAAGTTGCAGAGCTTTAATGAGGTAAATGAGAATATTTTTTGGCTGGAAAAGCAACCTCGTTCAAGGAGAAAGAAGCGAAGAGAAAAAGAAAAACCAGAAGTCTTATCAAATCTGTCTTCCAAAGTGTCTGACCAAGTAATGGATGATGCAATTGGAATTGGTTCTGGGAATCTCTTTCCACAAGGTGCAAAATCATCACCTCAAATACTTAGTTATGCTGATATTCTTGGGAAAGGAATAAGTTTCTCACCTCATCAGACAAGTTCTCCTCTTTCGAACTTACAGGAGCAATTTCAACAAGCCAAAAATTCTTTTTCTGAGCAAACAATCCCTCAAAGTAACGAAGATAATAAGTGTCCTAATTGGTATCCAGTTGAAGATTTCCTTTACAAGGAAGGGTACCAAGACAGTGTATCTTCAGAAAATAAGAATACTGTAATGGTACCAAACGTTAATGACGTTTCTGACTACGGCAGTTCTATTTCTACTTTAGGTAACACTGATAAGGACCTACACTCAAAAGTAAGAGATCCAACTGCCATCAGGGTAAGTACTGTTTTAGAAGATGAGAAAGAACCTTTCACTTTACCACACTTTCAGCATGAGAGTGTACAAGATTGTAGCGATATATTTTACAGAGAAACACTGCCATTGAAAACAAATGAAAATGAGTCAGTTTTATCCCCTAAAAATGGAAACTTAACGTATGCAGAGGTCGCTAGGAGAGGAAGTCCCCAGCCATGTTCATTAAGAAGTCCTTCACCATGCTTTCGAAATCGAGTTCCTGCCCCTTCAACTCGAGCTACTGGAAGCTATAATCAACAGATTAAGGTACGTAAAGTATCATCTAATGACTTTATTCAAGAGAAATCAGGAAATGACCCAGTTGAAAATATAGCAAATAACGAAAACAAATATCACCAGTTAGACTCGAGAAAATATGTATTGAATATCGATCCCTGCGATATAAACGATAAGGATATTACAGGAGCTAAGCGCTCAGAATCCATCCCCGAGTCTGAAAATGTTATTGAGGAATGTAAAAGTAATTGCACACAAATTATCTCTGAAAATGCTTTATCTACAGCGTCAACGGAAGACGAGTGTAAGGATTTAAACTATTCTCTCGAGTTAAAGAATAATGGATTACAGGGAACGTATGTACAAGATATCCAGTCTTTGAACTGTAAAACCAAGAAGAAAAGAAAGAAAAAACTGAAGGAGCAAGTAAATGAAAAATCAGTTGAATTGGAAGGATATACCGAGTATCTCATTAAAAATAAAGATAACATGAACTTGAAAACAGTTGAGTCTCTTCATGATATTAAAAGTAATGAAGAACAAAACTCCAAAACTGAAATAAAAGCGAGGAAGTGTGAAAATAAAGACAAACAAGGTGAGAAGATTATAGACAATTCTGTAAAAAAATCTTCATCTTCTGATTCATCAAAAGAAGTTGTAGTTAAAAAAGAAGTGAGGGAAGCTAAAAATGCAGTTAGAAAAGACCAGCTTCAACGAGACAAAAATTATTTGTCCGTCTACAGTGATACAATAGATGTAGGGCTTGTAGACACTCATTCATTTCCAGAAAACTATATCCCAAAAGATACTACATCTAAAACAAAGAAGAAAAGTCAAAATAAAAAACAGTCAGAAGCGAATGTGTCCCAAAATGACGAATTAGGTTTAAATGTAAAAGGTCAAGTAAAAATTGATGAAACTGAAGTAAAAATGTCAGCAGTGTGCCAATCAACGATGTGGGAAATATCCAATTCTCAGGATATTGTAAAACCGTCAAACAGGCGGAAAAAAAAGAAGAAAAGCAAAAAGGGTTCTCAGTCTGCTGTTTCAGTATATAGTTCTAAAGACGGAAAATATGGTGGCGTGGAACAAGATATATCTAAAGAAGAAAAGACTGGTGGTATAAAACTAGATAGACCTGAAGACGACAATTCTGGTGGCCTAGAGCAAGGTAGATCTAAAGATGAAAAGACTGGTGTAATAGGACAAGATAGATCTGAAGACGAAATATCTGGTGGCATAGAAAAAGATAAATCTAAAGAGGAAAGGAATGGTGGCATAGAAGATAGATCTAAGGACAAAAAGACTGGTAGCACAGAAGATGGACCTAAAGACGAAAAGACTGGTGGCATAGAAGATCAATCTAAAGATGAAAAGACTAGTGGCATAGAAAAAGATGCATCTAAAGACGAAAACATTGGTGACATAGAAGATATATCTAAGGACGAAAAGTTAGTGAGTATATATAAAGAAAAAGAAAATTCATTAACGTCGTATGAAAACTGTCCATCAGAAGTTTTAATCACTTCAGATGAATATCGAGCATCGGAAGACCAAGCTGAAACTGAACCAGTCTCAACTAATACCCCAGTACATCAAACCAAGAGAGACATTGAAAATACTTCTGTATCGTGTTCACAAGATCATACCAATTCAGAAAATGAGCACCATAAAATTTCTGAAAAAGATGATCCTAAGGAAGTGAAACAGCACAGCAAGGCTCTTGAATCAGAGGGATATTCTTCTTTGCAAACAACGACTGAGAAAAGATCTGAACCAAGGAAAATTCTTTCTCTAAAAATAAAGCATGAAGATGTAGAAGGTAAAATACTAAATTCTACATTGGTAGGAACAGTGAATTCTGAAACAAAGCAAGACTCTATTCAAAGGGCTTCTGATAAAGGGAATAAGACGCTTCACGAATCTGATGTAGATCGTATAATCGAATGTCTGGTTAAAGAGTCCAGAGATGAAGGTTCCATGCGAGGCGATAAAGCATCAGGATGCGAAAGAGACGTAACACAAGAATGCCGACATGAATCCGTTTCATTTCATCGTCATCTATCTGTTTGTAAATTTGAGTTTGTAGAAGCAGGAAAAGTTGAAATGCCTCTCAGTCAAGCAGTGGAAAATTATAGTACACAAGAAAGCGTTCTTGAGGATGATTGTCCACTTATTATGAGAGAAGAAGGATATGTAACCAATTCTGTTCAACCTGGTTTTCTGTCGTTGGTACAAATACAAGATAGGCCAGAGACAGAATACAGTACAGTTAAGCTTCTAGAAACATCACCAGTTAGGACCACAGGGTTTTATACATACCCACAATATGTAATGTCTGTTGGTAATTCTACTTGGGATGAGGTGAAGTCTTCTTCTTTACAGAGTGTCGAGGAAATTGCTGATATGAACTCGAACGAAGTTACCGTTTTGAATGGAAGTGAAAATACGTCAGTGTATACAACAGAAGAAGAATCCATGGAGAAAGAGGTTTATGAAGACAGTCTAGATGGAAATGTTGATATGCCATTGGATGAGTCTTTAAGCAGTTTTAATTCTGACACTATTGATAAAGACGCTTTCAATCAGACGCTTGTCAAGGACGTTTCAGTACCTGAATACTCAGTAATAAATGATAGAAACATAAACAAACTTTGTATTTCTGAAGAGGCAGAGAATGAAGGAAAATCCCTTATTTCACGAACGTTTAATATTTGTGAAAGTGTGCAGATAGACGAAGATTCCTTAGAAGAACTACTAGGCACTGAGTGGTTCACGGGAGAGTTGAAACTTACAGAGATGTGCACAGAATACGATATTCCAGGGGCAACTGCTGTTAAAGAAAATCAAAACTGGGGAATATCTAAGAAAGAGGAACAAAGTGTCCTCCTTAACGAGGAGTCGGAGGATCAGGAAGAAACGACAGTTACTTCTTATATGGAACCTTTAGAACAGTTTGCTGAGATCGTTTATATATCTCCGTTTGAATCGATAGAAGAAAAATCTGAAAAATATAACAATGGCTATTACGAAAAGGATGACAGCTCGTCGGAGAAAGATAGTTCAGATAAAGTAAACGTGTCATCAGTTTTCGAGACCATTTTCCCTAACAACGATTTCGATTTGGGCTCGTCTGAGGACGAGGATGATGAATTCCTAAGTAGTTCTGTAGAAACGGTTATTTTATGTCCCCAGTTTGCTGATAAAACCTTTTCTTCAGAAAAACAAGAAGTTTATAGCACTACGTCGATTAAAGATAATGTGTCTTTCAGTGAGACCGAACAATCTACTGAAACAGACACTGAAACTTTTAAATCACACAGCATTACTTCCAGAAATGATAGAAACTTCATAAAACCTCAAAGTGTTAAGAAACAGGGCGAAAATTGTAATTCCGAAAACAATATTACTTTTACAGACAATATACCCCAAGAAGGCTTCATTTCTTATCATATAAACAAAAATCCAACGGAATGTTTTTCTTTTAATTCTTCTGTGAGCAGTCTCACTTCAGATGACACAGAAAACGAAAAGGGAATAAATAAAGGAATTTCTGATCACCAACCAATCATCTCTGTACATGACAACCAACTAGATATCTCTTTACATGACAGTTTTTCAACTGGCAAGAAAATTACTTCTTCTGGGGAAAGCGTTCTGTCTGAACGCACTGAAAAATTATTAGATGTTTCGAGAGCTGATGTGAACATTAGGTTTTACAAGAATGAGGCTGTCGCTAAGCATAATGGAGAATCATTATACCTTTATACACTCGATTCAAACGCTAAAACTTGCGAAGATACACTAACAGAAAACAGCATTGGCTTTATAAATACTTTTATAGCTGATAAAGTAATTACATCTTGTGAAGATAATGTCTCCACTGAAGTTTTAGATGTGTCGGAAACTGATAACAACAGCACATCATCTGAGGTTTACCTATTCACCAAACCTAATAAAGAACAATTAGATACTCCAACAGCTGACAAAGATATCACGATTTCTGAGAAAAATGCCCTATCCGAATACAATAAAGAGTTACTTAATATTCCAGCAGCTGCCAAAAATAACACACCTGAGGGTGTATTGCCCAACAAACAAAGTAAAGCACTTTTAGATAGTCCAGTTGACGAAAACATCACGCCTTATGAGGGTATTGTGATCACAAAACAGAGTGAAGAACTGTTAGATACTTCTACGACTGAGACAATTATCACAACTTCTGAGGACTGTGCTGGTACCGAACACAGCAAAGAACTATTAGGTACTCCTGCAACTGTTGAAAATATACCGTCTTCTTATGATAATAACCTCACTGGATACAGTGAAGGACAATTAGGTACTCCTGTAACTGATGAAAATATCCCGTCTTCTGAGGATAATGACCTCACCAGACACAGCAAAGAACTATCAGGCACTTCTGCAACTGATGAAAATATCCCATCTTTTGAGAATAATGACCTCACTGGATACAGCAAAGAACTATTAGGCACTTTTGCAACTGATGAAAATATCTCATCTTTTGAGGATAATGACCTCACTGGTTACAGCAAAGAACTATTAGGCACTCCTGCAACTGATGAAAATATCCTGTCTTCTGAGGATAGTGACCTCACCGAACACAGTGAAAGACTATTAGGTACTCTTGTAACTGAAGAAAATGTCACGACTTCTGAAGATAATTACCTCACCAGATGTAGCCAAAAATTGACAAGCACTCCAAGAACTGACGAATATGTAGTGTATTCTGAGAATAATGGCGTTACTGAATACAATAAAGAAATAATAAACATTTTTGCAGTTGATGAAAATGCAGGAACAAAAGTCATGTTGAATATAACCCCTGAAGAAGACGTGAATGTTGTATTTGATAATGACCCCAAATATCACAAAAGAGAACCTTTGGTAACATTTGCAATTGCCAAAAATATTACGTCTGCTGGCCACAGTGAAGAAATATTGAGTGTTCTTGGGTCCTCTGAGAACTATGTTCCCGGTGAACATAGTGAAGAACATATTTCTACGACTGACAAAAAAATTAAATCTTCTGAGGATAATGTTGCCATGGTACACAGCAAAGAACCGTCATGTACACCTGAAACTGACGACAGTAGCATGTCTGAAGTCGCCTTGAATGTAGTTCCTGAAGACACCAACTTAGCAGTGGCTGAATTAAACGTCGATGTAATTCATAAAGAAGACGAGCATGTACCTTCTGTAGATGACTTGAATGTAGTTCCTGAAGAAACCGTTTTAGCACATGCTGATTTAAACGTCAATGTAATTCATAAAGAAGACGAGAATGCACTTTCTGAAGTCGACTTGAATGTAGGTCCTGAAGTCACCGTTTCAGCAGGTGCTGAGTTAAACATCGATGTAATTCATAAAGAAGACGAGAATGTACATTCTGAAGTCGATTTGAATGTAGTTCTTGAAGAAACCGTTTTAGCAGATGCTGATTTAAACGTCGATGTAATTCGTAAAGAAGACGAGGATGCACTTTCTGAAGTCCACCTGAATGTAGTTCCTGAAGCCACTGTTTTAGCAGGTACTGAATTAAACGTCGATGTAATTCATAAAGAAGACGAAAATGCACCTTCTGAAGTCGACTTGAATGTAGTTCCTGAAGCCACCGTTTTAGCAGGTGCTGAATTAAACGTCGATGTAATTCGTAAAGAAGACAAGAATGCACTTTCTGAAGTCGACTTGAATGTAGTTCCTGAAGAAACCGTTTTAGCAGATGCTGATTTAAACGTCAATGTAATTCATAAAGAAGACGAGAATGCACTTTCTGAAGTCGACTTGAATGTAGATCCTGAAGTCACCGTTTCAGCAGGTGCTGAATTAAACATCGATGTAATTCATAAAGAAGACGAGAATGTACATTTTGAAGTCGACTTGAATGTTGTTCCTGAAGAAACCGTTTTAGCAGATGCTGATTTAAACGTCAATGTAATTCATAAAGAAGACGAGAATGCACCTTCTGAAGTCGACTTGAATGTAGATTCTGAAGCTATCGTTTTTACAGGTGCTGAATTATATGACGATGTAATTCACAAAGAAGACGAGAATGTACCTTCTGAAGTCGACTTGAATGTAGTTCCTGAAGCCACCGTTTCAGCAGGTGATGAATTAAACATCGATGTAATTCATAAAGAAGACGAGAATGCACTTTCTGAAGTCGACTTTAATGTAGTTCCCGCAGCCACCGATTTAACAGGTACTAAATTAAACATCGATGTAATTCATAAAGAAGACAAGAATGTACCTTCTGAAGTCGACTTGAATGTAGTTCCTGAAGAAACCGTTTCAGCAGGTGCTGAATTAAACGTCGATGTAATTCATAAAGAAGACGAGAATGCACCTTCTGAAGTCGACTTGAATGTAGTTCCTGAAGCAACCGTTTCAGCAGGTGCTGAATTAAACGTTGATGTAATTCATAAAGAAGACGAGAATGTACCTTCTGAAGTCGACTTGAATGTAGTTCCTGAAGCCACTGTTTTAGCAGGTACTGAATTAAACGTCGATGTAATTCATAAAGAAGACGAGAATGCACCTTCTGAAGTCGACTTGAATGTAGTTCTTGAAGACACCGTTTTAGCAGGTGCTGAATTATACAGTGAAGTAATTCATAAAGAAGACGAGAATGCACCTTCTGAAGTCGACTTGAATATAGTTCCTGAAGCAACCGTTTCAGCAGGTGCTGAATTAAACGTTGATGTAATTCATAAAGAAGACGAGAATGTACCTTCTGAAGTCGACTTGAATGTAGTTCCTGAAGCCACTGTTTTAGCAGATACTGAATTAAACGTTGATGTAATTCATAAAGAAGACGAGAATGTACCTTCTGAGGTCGACTTAAATGTAGTTCCTGAAGCCACTGTTTTAGCAGGTACTGAATTAAACGTCAATGTAATTCGTAAAGAAGACGAGAATGTACATTTTGAAGTCGACTTGAATGTTGTTCCTGAAGAAACCGTTTTAGCAGATGCTGATTTAAACGTCAATGTAATTCATAAAGAAGACGAAAATGTACCTTCTGAAGTCGACTTGAATGTAGTTCCTGAAGCCACTGTTTTAGCAGGTACTGAATTAAACGTCGATGTAATTCATAAAGAAGACGAGAATGCACCTTCTGAAGTCGACTTGAATGTAGTTCTTGAAGACACCGTTTTAGCAGGTGCTGAATTATACAGTGAAGTAATTCATAAAGAAGACGAGAATGCACTTTCTGAAGTCGACTTGAATGTAGTTCTTGAAGACACCGTTTCAGCAGGTGCTGAATTAAACGTTGATGTAATTCATAAAGAAGACGAGAATGTACCTTCTGAAGTCGACTTGAATGTAGTTCCTGAAGCCACTGTTTTAGCAGATACTGAATTAAACGTTGATGTAATTCATAAAGAAGACGAGAATGTACCTTCTGAAGTCGACTTAAATGTAGTTCCTGAAGCCACTGTTTTAGCAGGTACTGAATTAAACGTCAATGTAATTCGTAAAGAAGACGAGAATGTACATTTTGAAGTCGACTTGAATGTTGTTCCTGAAGAAACCGTTTTAGCAGATGCTGATTTAAACGTCAATGTAATTCATAAAGAAGACGAAAATGTACATTCTGAAGTCGACTTGAATGTAGTTCCTGAAGAAACCGTTTTAGCAGATGCTGATTTAAACGTCAGTGTAATTCGTAAAGAAGACGAGAATGCACTTTCTGAAGTCGACTTGAATGTAGTTCCTGAAGCCACTGTTTTAGTAGGTACTGAAATAAACGTCGATGTAATTCATAAAGAAGACGAGAATGTACCTTCTAAAGTCGACTTGGATGTAGTTCCTGAAGCCACCGTTTCAGCAGGTGATGAATTAAACATCGATGTAATTCATAAAGAAGACGAGAATGTACATTTTGAAGTCGACTTGAATGTTGTTCCTGAAGAAACCGTTTTAGCAGATGCTGATTTAAACGTCAATGTAATTCATAAAGAAGACGAGAATGCACCTTCTGAAGTCGACGTGAATGTAGATTCTGAAGCTATCGTTTTTACAGGTGCTGAATTATATGACGATGTAATTCATAAAGAAGACGAGAATGTACCTTCTGAAGTCCACTTGAATGTAGTTCCTGAAGCCACTGTTTTAGCAGGTACTGAATTAAACGTCGATGTTATTGGTAAAGAAGACGAGAATGTACCTTCTGAAGTCGACTTGAATGTAGTTCCTGAAGCCACTGTTTTAGCAGGTACTGAATTAAACGTCGATGTAATTCATAAAGAAGACGAGAATGCACCTTCTGAAGTCGACTTGAATGTAGATTCTGAAGCTATCGTTTTTAGAGGTGCTGAATTATATGACGATGTAATTCACAAAGAAGACGAGAATGTACCTTCTGAAGTCGACTTGAATGTAGTTCCTGAAGCCACTGTTTTAGCAGGTACTGAATTAAACGTCGATGTAATTCGTAAAGAAGACGAGAATGTACCGTCTGAAGTCGACTTGAATGTAGTTCCTGAAGCCACTGTTTTAGCAGGTACTGAATTAAACGTCGATGTAATTCATAAAGAAGACGAGAATGCACCTTCTGAAGTCGACTTGAATGTAGATTCTGAAGCTATCGTTTTTAGAGGTGCTGAATTATATGACGATGTAATTCACAAAGATGACGAGAATGTACCTTCTGAAGTCGACTTGAATGTAGTTCCTGAAGCCACTGTTTTAGCAGGTACTGAATTAAACGTCGATGTAATTCGTAAAGAAGACGAGAATGTACCGTCTGAAGTCGACTTGAATGTAGTTCCTGAAGCCACTGTTTTAGCAGGTACTGAATTAAACGTCTATGTAATTCATAAAGAAGACGAGAATGTACTTTCTGAAGTCGACTTTAATGTAGTTCCTGAAGCCACCGTTTTAGCAGATGCTAAATTAAACGTCGATGTAATTCGTAAAGAAGACGAGAATGCACTTTGTGAAGTCGACCTGAATGTAGTTCCTGAAGCCACTGTTTTAGCAGGTACTGAATTAAACGTCGATGTAATTCATAAAGAAGACGAGAATGTACCTTCTGAAGTCGACTTGAATGTAGTTCCTGAAGCCACTGTTTTAGCAGGTACTGAATTAAACGTCGATGTAATTCGTAAAGAAGACCAGAGTGTACCTTCTGAAGTCGACTTGAATGTAGTTCCTGAAGCCACTGTTTTAGCAGGTACTGAATTAAACGTCGATGTAATTCATAAAGAAGACGAGAATGCACCTTCTGAAGTCGCCTTGAATGTAGTTTCTGAAGTAACCGTTTCAGCAGGTGCTGAATTAAACGTCGATGTAATTCATAAAGAAGACGAGAATGCACCTTCTGAAGTCGACTTGAATGTTGTTCCTGAAGCAACCGTTTCAGCAGGTGCTGAATTAAACCTTGATGTAATTCATAAAGAAGACGAGAATGTACCTTCTGAATTCGACGTGAATGGAGTTCCTGAATTTTGTGTTAATAACATTTTTGTAGGAGACGTGAATTTAGTAGACACGAATATAGTTCCTGCAGAAGACGTGAACGTTACTTCTGAACTCAATGTCAGTGTAGTAAATGGAGTAGACAGTAATGAATCTCCTGAAGTAGGCATGAATTCAGTGCATGATGTAGACGTAAATGTATTCCAGGTAGTTGATATGAATGTAGTTCCTGAATTAGAAGAGAATGATAAAAAATTTCTCGAACGAAATGTGAATGTAGTTGGCGAAGTAGACATGAATGTAGTACTTGAAAAAGAAGTGAATATAGTACCTGAAGTAGACGTAAATGTAGTACCTGAAAAAGAAGTGAATATAGTATCTGAAGTAGACATGAATGTAGTACTTGAAAAAGAAATGAATATAGTACCTGAAGTAGACATGAATGTAGTACCTGAAAAAGAAGTGAATATAGTACCTGAAGTAGACGTGAATGTAGTACCTGAAAAAGAAGTAAATGTAGTATCTGAAGTAGACCTAAATGTAGTACTTGAAAAAGAAGTGAGTATAGTATCTGAAGTCGAGGTAAATGTAGTAACTGAAAAAGAAGTGAATATAGTACCTGAAGTAGACGTAATTGTAGTACCTGAGAAAGAAGTGAATATAGTACCCGAAGTAGACGTAAATGTAGTACCTGAAAAAGAAATGAATATAGTATTTGAAGTAGACCAAAATGTAGTACCTGAAAAAGAAGTGAATATAGTACCTGAAGTAGACGTAAATGTAGTACCTGAAAAAGAAGTGAATATAGTACCTGAAGTAGACGTAAATGTAGTAACTGAAAAAGAAGTTAATATAGTACCTGAAGTAGACGTAATTGTAGTACCTGAAAAAGAAGTGAATATAGTACCCGAAGTAGACGTAAATGTAGTACCTGAAAAAGAAGTGAATATAGTACCTGAAGTAGACGTAAATGTAGTACCTGAAAAAGAAGTGAATATAGTACCTGAAGTAGACGTAAATGTAGTAACTGAAAAAGAAATGAATATAGTACCTGAAGTAGACGTAAATGTAGTACCTGAAAAAGAAGTTAATAAAGTACCTGAAGTAGACGTAATTGTAGTTTCTGACGGTGGCGTGAATGTATCTCTTAAAGCTGATGGGTTCATAGTTTATGATCAATATGTAACTGAAGTTCCTGAGGACAGCCTGGATACAACTTCTGAAGTAGACGTGTACACAGTTTCTGAATTTGACGTCAGTGTTGCTACAGAAGACGACATCAATATACTACCTGATGTATACGTGAATAAAGTCCTAGAAGCAAGTGTAAATTCAGTTCCTGAACTGGATATGGATAACATTCCTAAAAGAGATGTGATTGTTGCTCCTGAAATCGGTAGGAAGGAATTAGATGTAGTTTACCTGAATATAAGTTCTGAGGTAGATGTGAATGCACTTGCCGAAGGAGAGGTGAGTGTAGTTCCTGAATTAGAAGTGGATGTAGCTCCTAACACTGGTGTGAATGCAGTTCCTAAAACTGATGGGTTCGTAGTTTCTGTAGTAGAGGTAAATGAAGTACCTGAAGCCAATATGGATAAAACTTCTGAAGTCGAGGTGTATGTAGCTCCTGGAGTTCACATGAATGCAACCAGTGAAGGTGACATGAATGTAGTTCCTGAACCTAGCGATAAAACAGTTCCTGAATTGGACGTGAATATAGTACATGAAGAGAACGTAACTGATGTAGTTGGCAGTGGTCTAGTTTTTGAATTAGATGTGAAAATAGTTGATGAAAAAGATACGAATATAACTTCTGAAGTTGACATGAATGCATTTTCTGAACTAGACGTGACTGATATCGACGTTAATGAAAGTTTTAAAGTCGATATGAGTTTAGTTTCTAAATCTGATATACCTTCTGAAATCGACGTTAGTGAAGTTTCACATGAGGATAAGGCTCTTGCACAACAGGTTGAAGGATCAGTTGCACCTTTTACAAATGAAGAAAATACCAAAACCACGTCTTCAAAATATGGTGCACTAAAAAGTCACGAAGAAAGACCTTTAGATTCACTTTGTGAAGATAGAAATGCGAATTATTCTGATAATACTACATCTGTGAGACACGTTAAAGAATTTTTAGATGAAACCTTTGCAAGCTTTAACGATGATGATTTTGATACGGAGTCTTTAAATACCTTTAAAGTGAGAGATAACGACATTTCTTATGAGAACGTTGTCGTTGATGGAAATGACGTGGAATCGGAACCTACTTATTTATTTACAAAGAGTTTTATTGCTGTCAAAAATGACGAATTAACAAAAGAAAACGAGGAACACGATATCAGTAGTCTAACAGAAGACAATAAAAATCCATTAACCGTTTGTGAAATCGATGCTAACTATTTTCAAGACCGCTCATCTGAAGAACCTTCCATAAAGGACGAGACTGAAGAACCTTCCATAAAGGACGAGAATGCTGCTGATGTTCATGAGGTTGTAAAGCTGATTAATAAACCATTTGGCTCCTCTCAAACAGACGAAATCATCACTTGTGTTAACGATGGTGTTGCTAGCACTTTAAATACTCATGTTGTAGATGCGAGAGTCACTCCTGAGAAGAATGATGTACCTGGAGAGCGTTTTGGACAAATATTAGTTACTTCTGGTTGTGAGAATAATTTTATTGTCAAAGAAGGGAGATCTGATGCTGTTTCTGAAATCAGTGAAACTAAAATTTCATGTGAAAATAACGACTTAACAGAACAGAGCGAAAAGGCATTAGGTATTTTGACAGTAGATGATAATGAAACATCCAATGAAAATACCGTTTCTGAAGAAAACGTCAAAGGAACTAAAGAGGAACTTGAAGAAACTCCAACTCTTTCCAAAATGCGAGAAAACAAATTAAATCAGAATGTTAACTTCGGCGACTCTAATGCGACTGTAGAAGAGTCTTCACAACTAGACGATGTCTTCGAAATTACTCGAAATCTTATTTTGACAGAAAACAAAGCTCTTGCTAGAAATATCAAAGAACCGTTAAAATATTATACACCTGATGCTAATGTATTTTCTTATGAAGATACGTTACTCCCAGAACATACTGAGAAACAATTGCCCATCTCTTTAAAAGAAGAGTCCAGTATTTTTAAGAATAAGAATTTTACAGAAGAATTACCCGTCGGTTTTGTAGAAGAAGATTTCATTTGTTGCAAAAACCAAGATTTTACAGAACATATTGAAGAGGATTTGTCCTTTTATTCTGTAAGAAAACCTGAAGAGGATTTTACTTTATATAAAAGTCAGTGTCCTACAGAGGATATCGAAGAGGATTCCACTTTCTATAAGAGTCAGTGTCCTACAGAGGATATTGAAAAGGATTCCACTTCATATAAGAGTCAGGGTCCTACAAAGCATATTGAAGAGGATTTGCCTTTCTCTTATGTAAGAAAACTTGAAGATGATTCAACTTTATATAAGAGTCAGGATCATATAGAGCATATTGAAGAGAATTTGTCCTTCTCTTATGTAAGGAAACCTGAAAAGGATTCCACTTTATGTAAGAGTCAGGATCATACAGAGCATATTGAAGGGAATTTGCCCTTTTCTTATGTAAGGAAACCTGAAAAGGATTCCACTTTATGTAAGAGTCAGGATCATACAAAACATAGTGAAGAGGAGTTACCTGTCTCCTCTGTAGAAGAAAATTTCAATTTTTATAAGAGCCAAGGTTTTACACAACATACTGATGAGGACATATACGTGTCTTTTGCGAAAAAGGATCTCAATTTTTATAAGAATCGGGATTCTACAGAATATGTTGATGAAAAACTATACTTATCTTCTGCAGACGAAGGCTTTAGTAATTACAAGAACCAATATCTTACAGGATATATTGATGATATATTACCTGACTCTTCTGTTGAAGAAGGTTTTAGTCAAGGTTTTACAGAACTGGTTGATGAGGAGCCAACTGTGAAGTTTGTTGAAGGACAATACCATATCGATCTACCATCGCACAACTTTTCAACAGATGAGAATGGAATATGTCTTGGCAAAAGTGCTGTTACCAATGCATTTGACGAACAGTCATGTACTTCCATGTCTACTCAAAATATTAAATCTTTTGACGATAAGGTAAATGAAGAACAGTTTGAACAGCCACCATTTACTTTTGGAGTTGAAGATATTACTGCTTCTTGTGGTGACATTGTATTTTCAGATCAAAGTTTAGAACGAGAACATGATGCTCAAGTTAATGAGAATGTAATAAATCATGAATACCATCTTGTGGAAGAGAATGAAAGACAATTACATGTTTCAGAAGAAGATAAAAATCACATTCTAAACAACAGTGGTGTTCTTACGAACGAAGCTGAAAATCCAATGATTACAACTAGAGTAGAAACGACTTCCAGTTACTTTAAGAATATTGTCTTTTCAGATCATGACGTTCCAGGAGAAACTGTCAGGACCATAAGGCACACAGTAGATGATATTTCCGGACAACATATGTTTAAACAGAATGACTCATGGTCAGTTAATAAATACAAAAGTTTCGGAAAACAGCTAGAAACGTGTTCTCATAATGAGGAAACAAAGAGTGAAGGACTGGACTTTGCTTCAGTAGACGAAGACGTAAATTCTAATGAGCACAAAATTATTGAAACAGAACATTCATGCGAAACAAAGAAAGATTCTACTAGCTTCCGAGACACAGTCAAAACAACGACTGAAGAATTTATTACTTATGTAGTTGGAAATATTATGGCCCAAGCTGTCCATATTGCTCAAGCTAATGGAAATGTGGGGAAAAGAACGGATGTTACAGAACCACCAAATATTTGTGTTCGCGATGATGATGTATCCTATAGCTGTAAAAGCGAGCATTTATCTACGGGAACTTCTCCAAACGAACAAAACACAATATCAGAAAATGAATTATTTTCAGGTTTAAATACAGCAGAAGAGTTATCTAATATATCGTGTGAAGAAAAGAGAAACTTATTATGTAAAACTAAAAAAAATCTACCTGATACGAAAGAAGAAACGCTACCATCTCTTGTGGCAGAGCAGGGATCTTTACTAGAATCAGAGACCTTCCAGAACCAACAAGAGGCCTGCCAAACAAAGGTAAGTTACATTCACAGAACTTTGAATTTGTGTTTATAATTTGTCGTACACCACTTGTGTGTTACTGTTTAGACTGAAAATGTGGCCTGACTTGACAGACAGGATATAAGTTACATATGAAATATAATACAGATCCGTGTTGCTGTCGTTATAACAACTTCTGTTCTTTGTTTAATATTTAAATAAGAAAAAAAATTAAGAAAACGTAATTATTGCGTTGTTTTGTCTTTACTTAACTGAAAATCTACAAAGAAGTTTGAATAATTTAGAAATGGTTTTATTATAGAGTGTATTCATGTTTTCAAAGGAGACCTCTAATCAAATGGAACTGGAAAATATCCAAGAGATTCGTAGGGAGATGGAAGAAGTATTAGAAAGATTAAACAGGACAGAAACTAAGCTGGCAGAGATAAATCTTATGGAATTGGAAAATGATGAATTGATTTCAGACATGTATGGAAAATATATGGTAAGTTAATCCTGTAATAAACATAATTCGATTAACAGTTGACTTAGATAAATAGTTCAATATGGTATACCATTTGATCATAGAGTATAAGATGGATAACATTACCAACTTATTAGATGCCTTTGTTTTACAACGCTAAATAACCGGAAGCCATATTTAATTAAACACATTCAGCCTGCTTCTGATTGACTTTAGCATTCCTTTGTCGCGTAGGATATCCACCAGGATTTGGAAAAATACGAGTCACTGATGAATCGTGTCAAACAGAATATCAGCCTACTGACTGATGGACATAACATTTCAAAAATGAGTAATCAAGACGGTGAATTACCATGGAATAAGGAAGTTGTTTTATTACAACAAAAGGTAGAGGATGTGATAACACGAGTTACTGCGTCACAAGACACCTGTAAAAGACTCATTTGGCAATTGGAGAATAAGTTTGAAGACAAAACTAATCCACAAATGGTAAGCTTTAATTGTATCTAAATCTTTTTAAAAATTGTTTTATTTCTTTCATCGTAGCTCGAAATTTAAATATCTCAAGTTAACATGGATGATATTTTGGAATTCGTTTTTTTTTTTTTATGGGGGGGGTGATTGATTACAAAGTACCAAAAATGGTCAAATAATGAACACTATTTCATGATAAATATCAAACGCCGTGCCGTTTAAATTTTGAAAACGAATTCTAAAGTGGAGAAACTAATGTGCTGACCGGTGTTAGAACACGTGAATGAACACGACTGTTTGTTTTACAAATGATCTATCATTTCGGACACCCGCAGAATGTATTCCAGGTTAGGGCAAGCCACATTCTGTGAACAGTGGGAGGGGTGTGTGTAGTTTCTTCCAGAAACACTTTAAAATAAGATACTCGTAAACTATATTCTGTGGTATTATAAATCTTATTAGAATTTGGAAATTTACGATGTTCATCAGTAAACTTGGAAATGAGGTAAGAAGGTTTCAGTTTTTATTTGGTTACTGAAATAAAAGTCGTCTCAGAGCGCAGACCATTGCTTGGAAGCATGAATGAGGACTCTGGCTACCCATGTCTTCTTTGTCTACGCCCAAATTTCTTTATGTCTAAATAATATTATTTTATAATACGTTTTTAAGTTAATTATTCAAATAAATATTCTTCTGAAATTCTTGGGGTTGGAACAAATACCTTCTTCCCCCAACCTGCAGACATCAATGTCTATTACATTACATTCCCTCTAGTTTCACGAACCAATGCAATGTATTTAGTTTAGAAATTTAACTTAACTAGACCTAGTAATTTTGAAATATATAAACATTTTCACAGTCACGCGCTTGCTAACAAATAACACTCGGATGGCGTTTTTACAAGTTCAACAAACATATCTTTACAAATTCGTGCATTTATATGATTTATTTTAATTATTTTCTCTTCGATTAATAAACTGAAATTGTTGATACTGTGTCTTACACCTTTGTGCACTACATAGTACATTGTCGGACTTGTTTTTCATTACAAACTTCTTATTGCTTTGTTAACTTTTCAGATAATTTATCAAGATCTATCAAACGCAAGGGCTAGTACTTTGGATTTGAGTAACGAAACGAGGTAAGTAAATTAGGTTTATAAGTAATTGTTTGTGTACAAATCAAGAGTTAAAAATGTTTGAAACTCGGGAAAATTCTAAGTGTTATGATTTAGATCCTGCTTCTCAGCAAAGAGAAACTTTACTGAGCAGACGATAGAGAAAATGTATATAAATACAGACATAAAATTAATCTAATTTGCCCCTTTATAACGGACACAGCCCGGCATGGCCATGTGGTTAGGGTGGTCGAATCGTAATCTGAGAGTCGAGGAGGGTTCGAATTACCGTCATACCAAACATACCTTTTCAGCCATGTTAACGTTGTAAAGTTACAATCGATCTCACTATTCGTTGATTAAAAAAGTAGCACGAGAATTGGCGGTGTGTGGTTATGATTAGCTGCCTTCCCTCTAGTCTTACACTTCTAAATTAGGGAAGGCTAGCGCAGATAGTCTTCGTGTAGCATTGTGGGAAATTTTAAAATGCAAAACTATACTGGACATATTTTTTATATTGGTTATTCATAACCGGCTGTGCCGTACCCACTGCTGGGATCGCTAATTTTAGCGTAACAGTTATTCAAACAGCAATTTACTGTGTTTTATAAATTTCATGTATATATTTCTGGATGCACCTCGTTTTACAAATCTTAATTTTCATTTCTGTAGAATCCTTATTTTTTCATTTGTTTACAGTAATCTATTAGAAGACGAAAACCAAGATTTACATTACAGAAGTTTCAGACAACGCTTCTCCGACATCTTTTGGAAATCCCTGCCTTTGCAACTGTTCCTCCTCGTAGGTTTCGGACTAGCGAGTCTATTCCCCAAATCAGACGATCAACTGACTTGCGCAGTAATCAATAATTACGGCCAATCAATGGAGCTTCTGCTACATTATCCATACGGACCTCCTCCAGTGTAAAGTCAACCAATAAATTCAAACCTGTAACTAAAAATAAACGAATGGTGATTCGCCAGACGTTTACGCCTTGATTTTATTTGTGATTTAATGTTCGTGACAAGGTGTAAATGTCTGATTTTCGACTTTCAGTTTATGTTCACCAAACTTTCATACTTTTAACTGTATATTTCGTGTTGTTGTTTTGGTATGAAAGCTTGGATATTTATATGGATAGACACCCTTCATAAAGATGAAGTGTTATGGTATATCATATCTTTTCCTGTGTTTGCCATTTTTCCTTGACTGCATAGTGAACATTGGGTCATTGTCTTGTAAGTCACTGAGGAAATTTTTCGTATGGAATGTCTCAGATTTTCTTTCCATTTTGTGTTTTTAGTGTGTTCTATGATGGCTTTAGTGGTTTTCTTGGTGAAGCCATTATTATTCTGTGAAAATCTGCGTCTTCCTTATTAGAAAAAGTTTTATTAGCGTGACTTATAAGAAATAGATGTTCACGTGACACAAAACTTTATATCTTTCTATCTCGTTCAAGCCATTATGATTTAACCATAATGTCTGGGAAATATTATAATTACTTTTTACTCGAGTAATGCGTAAGTGTTGAAATAGAAGAATAATTGTTTGTTCCACATATGTCAATTTTTTATTAGATTATTTTGTTCTTACTTTTTTCATGGCTGGATCATGAAAGATTGACACATTAGCCGTACTGATAATGTGCGTAGTGCATGTAGTTAAGACAGATATCTTTCGTAACATCATTGCATAAAACTATTCTTTAAGCTATCAGAATATTATTATTCTTAGTCCATAGAATAATATGTTTTCCGGCAAATGTTTGTTTTCTTTAGAGGTATTCACATATATACGACTATTATCTTGATGTGTTATTTTGAACGCATATCTTTCTCTCGTTTAAAACGTTTATTTTCTAAGGTTACGAAGGTGTTTTATATGGTGAGTTTTTGATTTGAATAGATTTAGTTTGTGTAATTTGTAAGAAAATTAGGATAATATTATAATATTTTTAAATGACACCTCGGAGTTTTTGCTTGTGTATATATTTTTCACAACTTTGAAACTCTAAGATATACGTTCACACGTTCTTTGCCATTTATCTGTGGAAGAAATATTTACGCCAAATGTAGACTTAAACGGCAAGACGAATCTTTTGTTTTTCCAATAATTTCTACCGCGATTTGTAGGCGCAGCGTTTTAAATTGTTTTCTTCAAAACTGAATTTCGGTGAGACAATATTTAGATCTAAGTTTGTTTACATGTCTTGATATATTTATCTTGTTACTGTTTGAAAATAAAACTCGGTATTTAATGTTTGGCTGCTAGTATTTGTTTTAAAGAAATTCTTGTACATTCATGGTATTGTTAAATACTAAACCTGGTTTACAAAATAAAAAAACAAAACCAATTTAATCAAACAATGACGCCATCTAGTGGGATTTGCCAAATTAATGACATTTACGTACATTTATGATAGAAGAGTATCTGATAATTTTAACAGCAAATGTCGAATGAAGTGGGAAACCTCGTTTTTTGTTTGAAATTAAACATAAAACTACTCTGTGAGCTTTCTGTGCCCATTTTCAACCCATAATTAACTCATAATTCTCGTTACTTCTTGTAAGACATATACGATAATATCACTACATTATTAGGAAGATTTAAAGGTAAGCCGGCCCGGCATGGCCAAGCGTGATAAGGCGTGTGACTCGTAATCTGAGGGTCGTGGGTTCACATCCTGGTCGAGCCAAACATGCTCGCCCTTTCAGCCGTGGGGGCGTTATAATGTGACGGTCAATCCCACTATTCGTTCGTAAAAGAGTAGCCCAAGAGTTGGCGGTGGGTGGTGATGAGTAGCTGCCTTCCCTCTAGTCTTACAGTGCTAAATTAATGACGGCTAGCACAGATAGCCCTCGAGTAGCTTTTGTGTGAAATTCCAAAACAAACAAACAAATTAAAGGTAAGCGTTGTATCTTTTCTCCTTAAAATTGACTTTCATTTTCTTTGTGCTTCTATAAAATGAAACTAAAATGCAGTTTAACATATAAGTATAAAGGTAACTTACTATTACTAGGATGAAATCGAACAGAAAGCTTCTATTGACAGGTAAAATATTTGAAACCGAAAAATTGTATTAGTCACTAATTCGTGTTAAAGAAAAACAGGTGGCGACGTAACATGCAAACTATGAAAACAGTATAATATATTGAAGTGTGAAAGACAGACGTTCAGAATTTAACATACTACATTTGATTATAAACATGTAATGTTGTTCCTGACCTTAACATGATATAAACTTACAGTGATTCTAACTTTAAGATGACCCTCGTCCACTTCAATGGATATCACTAACATCAGTTTCGTGTCTCTCTTAACGTATTGTTTTATTAGAAACCGGCCAATCACTCAACTTAATTTTCATGCATCAAATTTTAAGTCTAAATTTCTCGCAATAGATACAAAGAAACCTGTGATTGAACAAACAAAACATCTCAGGTTAGGACAAATAAAGCAGCGTAACCACTTTTACCATTACAGTACCTTTATCTTTATTCAATTATTTGACTCTAATTGGTTCTTTTTTGTTTGTTTGTTTTTGTTACTGGGAATAGATCGAACGTATCAACTAGAATATTGCTTATAGTTAAGCACAAAGCCGCTCAATGGGCTGTGTTGCACTCACCATGGGTATCGAAACCAAATTTCTAGCATTGTAAATGCACAGAGCCTCCTGCTGGTACTGCGATATGTCTCCGGATTTACAATGTTAAAATCAGGGGTTCGATTCCCCTCGGTAGGCTTAGCAGATAGCCCGATGTGGCTTTGCTATAAGAAAAACACTTTTTCATTTGAAATCGTAGTAACTCAAGACACGCACAGGAACGTAATTAGACAGACTCTCCATTGTGCTACTTGGGGACATAACAAACGAAATGGATTACGAAACACTACTAAATAAAGGACGGTTAAGGCAGATAGCCCTTGTAGCTTTGCGCGAAATAAAACAAAAAAACACACACGCACACAAAACTGACGCAGTGTGATAATTTGAAACATACGTTTTAATGTTTAAAGACATACAGAAGCTAATTACCTTAATTGCCGACAGAGTGGAACGATACGTGTGGAAATCTGTGGTAATTCTGATTTAGGGTTATACGAAGCACAAAATTACTTAAACTCTACAACAACAGAGATTCAGGGAATTACTGAGCGTAAGGACAAGTGCTTATTGAATATCGCGCAGAACTACTACAGAGATGTTTGAGTTATCTGTCCCTAGTTTAAAAGTGATAGTCTATAAGGAATTAAGTTAGTTAACACCAGGAATTCTTGGACTACAATAACCAAATAACGAGATTGGTCGTGACACTATATCGTATCCCATGGTTACAAGGGCGAGAAATCTTGATAATGTGAAGCGAGCACCTTAAACTCTAGGCCATGTAAGGATAAGTGTCGTGATTTTTAGTAACGTAAAGAGAGAGTTAAAATTTTGTGTTAAGTTCAAGTAAAAATAAACGTTTTATTAACTGAAGAGATACTAAAGATCATAAAGATAATTATTATAGAAGAAGGGTATTGCATTATAATGAAGTTAGTGAAGTAAAATGTAAAACATAATGAATATATGAAGTTAGAAGATAACATGGCATTAGCAGACGATAGTAGAAACACTAAAACGAATTCTGCTACTCTAAAACCAGAAACGATCTGCTGCTATTTTTCAGGCCGAAACAAAAATGTCTTCGTTTCTCTTTACAGCTGTTATTAAATAACAACAACAAATAAAACAACCACAAGAAACTCCGAATATCTCTGTTCCATGCAGCAACCTCAGTATAATTATTTATACACAAAGCGAAGGGAAGGCTTAAGAGCCCTGTGCAAATTTAAAAACGCGAAGCTGGATACGTTGAAATCAATGTGAGATTTGGTGGTAACGAATAAACCACAAAACTTAAAAAATACACATACACACTTCAAAATAAAATACATCATCACATATAATGCTTTCAAATACAATTCAGTGCATAGTTCTAACGTATTATAATAATTATATTGTTGGGCAGGTTACTTTGGATTATTGGGTAAGAATAATGCTAAAGTCAGTACACATAACAATAACAAATTAATCTGTTTCTTTAGTCATATTCTATACAGGATAAATGTTACGTTCACTAGTAGGCCAAACTGAAAAAACAACGCTTAATATACGTTTAATTCACTTGCAAACCTTTCCTCTCTAAGAGATGAATAACAAATGCACTATGTATTTTAAAAACTTAATCACTGATGGACGTTTCCTGGTGGGACAACGGCATATTTACATACTTACAACACTAAAAATGCAGGATTCGTTACCTCGCGATGGATACAGCAATGTGGCTTTGCCGTAAAACACTAAAGGGTTTACTGAATAACAATGAATGGATTAATTAATCTAACTTAAACGATTTAGACGTTTATATTGTAAGAGTTTTCTACATACTACAGGAAGCTCGAAAATTTTATAAGCCTCGATATGGGTAACTGTTAAGAATCGCCCTCACACCAAACATGCTCGCTCTTTCAGCCGTGGGGCGTTATAATGTACGGTCAATCCCACTATTCGTTGGTAAAAGAGTAGCCCAAGAGTTGGCGGTGAGTGGTGATGACTAGCTGCCTTGACTCTTGTTTTACACTATTAAATAAGGGTTTGTTTGTTTGTTTTTGGAATTTCGCACAAAGCTACTCGAGGGCTATCTATGCTAGCCGTCCCTAATTTTGCAGTGTAAGACTAGAGGGAAGGCAGCTAGTCATCACCACCCACCGCCAACTCTTGGGCTACTCTTTTACAAACGAATAGTGGGATTGACCGTACATTAGGTTATTAAGAGTCACGTTCCTAAAATAGTGTTCTTCAGGTAGTGAAAAGCCAGTCGAGTAGCCTTATTCCTGATTTAAATAAATAAATATAGGCATCCTTGTACAACAGTTGTATATATGGCTTTTTTAAAGAGTCTATGTAATGTACTTTTCATATATTATTTTATATCATGCATAATAATATTGCTGCAGTAAATAACCAACTCAGAAACGTTTTTCTGTTGTTCTATTACTTTTCATTTTGTTTGGGTATTAAGAAAATTGACTTTATTTTCTTTGTGACTTGAATTTTCGGCCATCCCGTCAACACATGTACCCAACTCCTTTTCTTTACTAACAAAATTATATTTGCAAATTCTGTCACGTGTGCAATATGACGACGCACAAAATATTAACTATTTGTGAAGAAAATGTAGTGCCGATAATACTTACCTCACTAGCTTTATCCATTTAAGAATTAGTATGAATCTTTTCTCGCTTGCCACAGCTATTCTGCCCCTACTATATTGCACATAGCAAGTTAAATGTTGTAATTTTATCCACCTACGTCAATATGTCCCTGCCCCAGATCCGTATATAAGCTCCCCATTATTTTCTCCCTTTTTAAATTTCTCGGGCACGGTCAGAAAAACTTTATTCAGCGCCCTGGCTATAAAAAAGGGGCTTTCTTGGGACACTCTCGTTTCCTTTTGCAGCTTAATTTTACCTTGAACCCTCTATATAAGGGCCGTTTTGCGAGATAAAAGAAGCAAATAAATGAATTTAAGTTTCTAAATCATATTATTGCTAGACTCTAGACAATACCTAACAATATGGTCCATTCTAGTTATTCACCCACAAAATGTGCTCTAGCTATTAAATTTACTATAAATTTGCTCTTTGAATATTGCTGTTTAATTCCTGTTTTATCACGATTCATTAGTAGACCACGTGTGACTTGAAACTCACTGCCCTGGTCTTCATCGACATTTCGAACACAAAAGTAGACGAACCTGCGCCAAAACTTGAAGAAACAAAATACAACAAATTGAATTCAGAATTATGGGACCTCTTTCATCTCACTTAAACTAAAGAAAGATATTACCCAGATTGAGACTATGAAAAGAAATTCTAAGTCTTCAACCTTAGAAGCAAGGCAATACCCCCTGTCCCCAAAATTATAAGTCCAACCAATAGCACAGAAATTAATGTTGAGCATATAGGAATCGAAAACCCTCTTTCATGATAATGACCAAGAGAAAAGGCCATGCTTAACTCAACCAGATAACCAAGTATCATCTCTGAACCAGGCTCCCACCATACCTCTGAGAAAACCATCCAAGGGTATGGGGAAGAGAGCACTCAGCTTTACCCTCCTTTCCTTGAGCAGAATAATGAGCTCTCTGTAAAAATGTGAGAATAATAGACCTCTGTCCAACACTCCAACAACTATAAACTGAGAGTGGTAAGAACTACCATGCTTCACAGAGAAAAGTGAGGGTAACTCATGTTCGGGAGTTCCAAGGAACATTGCTGCAGGTAGTGTTATAGATGAACTGTATTCCCTATTCTAAAAAAGGAAACCCACCCAGATTTATTCAATCTAGGAGTGAGCAAAGTTCCATCATGTTTTACTCATGATAGTCGGCAAGTGGTGCTCCAGTAGTGTATATAATTGTCTAAGACCTGGAAAACCACAAGGTGTTCTTATGGAACATCAAACCTCGGAGGTCGTTGCTACCAGGATTTTTCTTTTATCTGTCTAATGTGAATTTAAAAGGAAGCATATTTGATTAGGCAACACCCGCCACTGAGTGAGATTCAAATAAAAATGACCAGAGGGTTCCCCCATATACACAAAAAATATAAATAAACACAAAAGAATTTCGTCACTCGCCTCTAACAATTCAGCTTCGGCGTGGAGAATAGTTATTTAGGAAGAGTAGCCAAAAACCATCTGAAAAGACAGCTGCCAAATCATGTAAATAGTGACATAACTATATCAGGCATGGTTCACATACTAGCCTGTAGAATCCCTTACACCAAGTGACTCAACCAAGCCGCCATGGTCATTAATATATGGCAAACTCAATGAAACCTTAAGACATCTCTAGTTCTCCAATGAAAACCCAGGGTAACCAATACGAACCAATTGATGAATCCAACCTGTCAAAGTGATGGGGGATAAGTTATGTAACACTATAGCATTTCAAAGAAGAAACAATGATGATATGAATCCCGAAACTCTTCAGTACACGCATCATAATATCAAAGAGTCTAAACTAAGCCTAAAAGACTGTCCAGTTCCAAAGAGGCATGTAAATGAGAATATTTGTTTGTTTTGGAGTTTCGCACAAAGCTACTGGAGGGCTATCTGTGCTAGCCGTCCCTAATTTAGCAGTGCAAGACTAGAGGGAAGGCAGCTAGTCATCACCACCCACCGCCAACGCTTGGGCTACTCTTTTACCAACAAATAGTGGGATTGACAATGACATTATAACGCCCATACGGCTGAAAGGGCGATCATGTTTGGGGCGACCCTCAGATTACGAAGCGCACGCCTTAGGCCATAAATGAGAATGAGATGAAAGATATTTTAGGTAAAATACGCAAGAGGCAGAATGGTAGGGCACAAAAACTTAATAACCTATCTCTTGGGCACAAAACGGATTTGACGTGACTACTCTGTAATCAGAATATAAAGATAGGCATCTGTAACTTCGAGCTTGTCATCCGTAAGTCAGATGTATGAGAGATCTCTACAAGCCAAAGAAGGAAGTCAAACTTCCTCAAGCAAGGGATTTCTTTTCAAAAGCTTCTAGCGACAAACCAATCAAGAGATCAAAGAGAGAGAAGTTGATAATCTTATCAAAGTAGAAGTCAATAAATGATTAAGATTCTCTGATAATTGAACAGGTGACCTGTAATAGGCCTCAGTTAACAGCTGCATAGAAAGTGAATATAAAACTTTTGTAAAAGACAGACGAAATCAGGGAAACCTAGTTTGGTTGAAATAAACAAAGGGATCAAGATGAGAACCTTAAACAAGAGGAGAGGATCTAATTTCTGATAATCTAAATATGGGTTTTCCAAGAAAGGGAAAGCTAAGGTTTGCCAGTCCAATAAATGGAGAATATAAGGCATGACAACATTCTTTCTCAAGTAATCAATAAATCCCCAAGCATGCACAGCAATGTCTGACAAAGGTGGAAAGACCAGGTAACCAGCCAGATGATTTTTCCTAACAAAAAAGAGGTGTAAGTTAAAGTTATTTAAGGCAATATAAATTGTTGTTTAATAACAAAATGGTGCAGGAGGAGGAATGTCCATCTTAGGTTTGTTTGTGCAAAGAAAAGTGCCAGAAAAATAGTCCAAATTCTCATCATTTTGCCCCTTTTCTTCCAAAAAAATCTAAGCATCTAAGCGAATTAAGAAAAGAAAAAACATCAATCTTGTAAAGCTCCACCTTTGCCTACGAGAGACAAAATGCCCACCTTAGATATCCAGCTAATGCTGACCTCCAGAGGTGACCCCGTGTCATAAATGTGAATTTATATTTAAAAAACGTCTCATAAATATGCTTCAAGTAAAATAAGCAAGGAAGACAACAAACTTAACACCCAATGTAGGTATACTCAACACTGAATGTAAAACCATAATCATAATGTTTCGCCATAGGAAAGGTGAAAGGAAAGTAATAATGAGACCTTGTACACGGATCTAGAATGGGGGCACAACATAGGTGAAATCATAATATTTAACTTGTTATAGGCAATACAGTGGAGTATAGAGACTGAAGCGAGTTAAGATTCATACAAATCTGAATAGAGAAGAGCAAGTTTCATCGTGTTAAGGCTTTAGTGTGAATAGAGTTTTGGAATTCAACACCAGTTTATAAAATTACTATTTTTAAGTTAAAATTTCATCATTCATGCAATTAAAAGAAATCTTGAAATATTAACAGACAAAGGTTAATTCTACAAACGTATCACAACCAGTATTACCAAAAGCATACTGCAAAGGTAAAATACATACAGCATATGATTGTGTTGCTAAGCAGTGTGAAACATTTGGAAATACAAGTCGTTGTAATTGTTAAATAAAAATAGATATATTAGTTACACAGTAACTTGTTTCATTTTTTAAGATGTATAGTACTGAAAGTGTTTTATGTTATGTTAAAACATAAACTACATTAGATATTACTATTAACACCATTATATATAATTTATTTCAGTTCATAGTGGTTTGTTACATCTTATTGGGAAAAAAAAATCTACACAGTTTTGATGGTAGTGAGAATTTATTCAACAATGGAATGTAAAGAAACAATGTGATAAGATAATTTCACCTTAAGAGTATCTTCTGTAAAAATCAGCAAACTTTAAACAAATTGTAAATATAGAAATTTATACATTATGGCAAACCAGTTTTAACCTGTATTATTTTCATACTTTATATGGTCTATATATCATGTTATAGAGTTTAACCCTGTAACACATTATACACATAAATCATCTTAACATCTGAGTGTGGGCAGTTAGCTCACTGGTGAGAGTAAAACAATAGATATTTAAAAAATTAAAAGAAATTTTATTTTTCAAGCAATAAAAGTGTAATTAAAAATCAACAGAACTGATAAACATTAATACTGAAAATAGGTATTGTAAACCTAGAAACAAGAAAAACACATTTTTACAGTACTGGCAAAAGTAAACTTTGAAGATAGGTGGAATTACTATTTTATAAATAGATAGCTGTATGTCATAGTATACTCTATTGTCACGTTTAAAACCACTTGGTTGTTTAGACTTTAAAGTAAAACTTGCAACAAAAATTACCCAAATACACACTCAACAGTTCAGTCAGTTTCTAACCAATTACTTTTGTATACAAAGGTTGTTATGAAGCCAGACTCCATCTTTTCCCTTTTGATTGGTAGCAGAGGAGATTTAATCAATTCTTATTGGCAATTTTAAAAATACATAATTTTTTAAAATTATTACTTTGGTTCTTTAAACCACGAGGGAGAATGAATTTGGGTAGGCTAGTGTGAAACCTGGGGTGCATGGCCCACCAAAGGAATCCTACAGCATTGGCCCTGAACTGGATAAAGTAACCTGCAGTTAGGCTATTCCATCCAAATGACCAAACACTTGCTTATGACAGCCACTTTTCTGCATAATTTTCTTATAGAGAAGTTGCTATGTTAATACTGAAAGATACAATAGTCAAGTTTACACATATCTTTACATTTTTAGATACCAGTTTCACATAAACATCAATTGTGCCACATATGGTTACTATATAAACAGGTTTGACTATAATGTAGTAAATTAATTCTGAAGTACATTAACACTGGTTAAAGGTATAACAGAATGTCTGGTATATATTTAGAATACATAGTATTTCATCCAATGAATTAAAAACAGAATACGTATAAGTAAACAAACATATTTGGGTATTCATTCAACATTCCTAACATGAAAGAACATCCAAATATGACAAATTATGAAAGTACAATTAAACAAAACATCAAATGAAACAACAATTCTGGATGTGTCACATTACATTCTTGTATTAATAACCTTTTTATACTCTTCATTCTGTAGTCACTTGTAAGTGGATTTTTTTCTTAAATATTTGATAAAGTTAAATAAACAAACACTAGAACTTTGGGCAATACTTTAACAGCTGTTGCACATTAATCTATACACTTACAGAACTAAGCAGAAATGGAGAGATTTTTAATCATGAAATGATAATCCAGAATTGGTCAGTAGGTCCCATGGTTGCATTTCTTTGTACATATTAATGATGTTATAATGAGCCTGAGAATTAAAGAAACATCAATTTTAATTAATTTAATTTGATTAAAAGAAAAGACTAACAAGTGTTAGCAACATTTAATTTCCACTTTATGAAAAAAGTGTCAACATTTAAACAGAATGGGTGTTAAATTGCATACACAAACATGCACTGTTAACTACTCAAAATATACAGAAGAAAAATTAATTTTACAAAAAACCCACAATGCAGTAAATAAAGACTATTCAACAGATAATAAAGTACCTTTTAAACTTTTAAAAATTAGTTCATAATTATTTGTCTTTGACCTCAGTATACACAAGTCAAATGCCTAAAACACCTTAGAAACTTTAAAAATAAGGTGAAAGCTAAAAAAATTATGGCACAAGAAATTCACATCTGTTGCCTTGTAGTTTTATTTTGAGTGTACCCGTTTTTTGTTAATGGGCATTTTTCATTACCATTCAAAGATCTATTTGTATGATTAGAAACACATGTAATTTCATTAACAAATAGACTTTTGTCCTTCTCAAGAAAATGGTAACAGCACACATCACTTCACTGTTTATGTAAACAAAGGAAAGAGTCATAACAAGTAATCCACATTTCACCTTAACTTTAAGGGTGCTGTATGAAATTCTTCATACAAATTTATACAATTTCTTCAGCATTTATTCAAATTCCATGTATGTATTTTATTTCTAATTAAAAACTCTTAAAACACCTAAATTTTCATTAGTATTACATTTTTTTTATAAGAAACCAAGTGATTCTATTTAAAAGTAACATAAACACCATGAGAGACAGAACTTATTCTGACATCCCACACATAATCATGGATTATTATCAGATACATTTTTAAGCCAACTAAACAGAGAAATGAAAAGAAATTAAAAAAAAAAAGGATAAACAGTGACTTCTTCCCACACTTAAAGAATATAATAGAAAGATAGAAGAATACTGAAATAGGAAAATCTTACAAGACATAAACTATCATGATTGTTGTTGACATGTCATAATGATCTCGTAACATTTGCTAAGGACCTCACACTGTTTGAGTTTGAGCTGGCTTTGGAGTTAAAAAACAACAACAGGAAAACTGAAGTAACATGTTAATAGAAAACTAATTATTATATTACATAATCTGTAAAAAAAAAGAAAGTTAACATTTCTTTAAACTGAAAAATGTATTATCAAGAAGAGTTTCTGTTCCATAACAAATTTGAACTCTTATAAAATTATCTGACACTAATATAATTAGAGATCGAATGTTTTTAACTGTTTAGTTTTATTCCTGGTGGCAAAAATTCAATAAGTAATTTTTAAAGTTTACTGCCAGAGAAAAAACAAAACTGAACGCGTGATTATAAACTCTATGTTGCTTACAAACTTCATAATTTTACAAACAATATTCATTAGTAAACAAATAAATTACAAATATATATATATATATATATATATATATATAGACATACATATCCCACTTAGATTCTATTCAATATATAACATGAAAAACTTTAAAAAATCAAACAACATTCACAAATGGTTATTTAATTAGTTTTTACTCAGATTAAACATAACTTGTAACAATTTTCAGTGTCAGCATTTCCTAAGAACAGACTATCAACATCATAAGTTAGAAATCTTGAACTATTGACTACATGAATAACCCCACACTCTCAAATTATATATACATCAATTCTATTCAGATTAAAATAATGACAACAAACTAATACACATCTTGAAAAGCTGTTAAGATTATTTTTCAGAGTTTTGTATTTCAGTGGGGGTGATATTCTAAAAAAACAAACAGTAGAAGTACTCGTCTTGCTGAAATGGAACCGTTTTTGAAAAAAACGTTTTTTTAATATGTAAACATAAAGAATGACAACCTGAATGCCAATGCTTTCTGACAGAACTATGGAATACACGTGCATCCGAAAAGGTAGCTCAACTAAGTCCCGATACTAGTACCACCTTAAAAAATAAGTTCTGGTACTAGTGACAGCGAATTTCACCGCAATATTCGAACAATAAGACAAAAACTTCTTTCTCATCACATCATCATATTTAAACAATACAAACACGAGACGAACTAATGCCCTGAAATAATACCTGATTATTTTCATCAGTATTCTAAACCAAAAAAATACAAGAATTTTTCTTCACTCTTATTCAGAGTTCTTTTCCTGCATGCATATAACTGAACAACATTTCAACAAATTATAATTAATATATACAAATTTAGAACAAAAAGTATACTGCTTGGTGGAGTAGTAATGGCTTTTGAAGAAATTCACTCATCTCCTAATATTTTGAAAAGCATGTTTTGTTCAGTTGATTTTTGAACTAGACTTTGAAAACAGCACCATTAGCACTCACACTTAATAAAACACTTTTAATCAAGTAAAATAAAGTTCACACTTCATTTTTATAAATATTTTCAGATATTTTTTATCTTCTTGATTATTATTCTCATGATTTAAAAATGTAACAATGTTATTTAAATTATTTAACAATTAAACTGACTAATTACTTTAATGTACACTCCTATGACACTTATGGCAACTGGAAGGAAAATAAATTTGTAACAACATTCATAGATAATATTAAAATAACAGAATAGCACACTTTAAATTAGAGCTTATGGTAGAATGAAGTTCATAAAACAATTTTAAAAAGAATTGAAAATTTAATCTTCCAGATTAATGTTTTCATAAGAAAAAAAAACACCAATTTTTTTCATAAATATTAAATTACCTTACATATTGTTACTTAGGTCACTTAACATTAAGAATGACTGTCTAAATTAATGTATTTTCTTAATACCATTTATGACAGCCATATTTTAGATACCACAAAGTAAATAAATGTCTCACAACATTCATGAATTGTAATGAACTCGTGAATCTTACTAAAAGTATAATAATATTAGTTGTTCTAATGGACTTAGGGTTCCCACAACTTTATGATTCTACTTGTAAAGATTATCACTCCTTCATAATAAAAGTACACATATATCAGTTATAACCCTTAAATATAACACATGTCAGATGAACATGTAACAAATGAGCAAAATCCGTCAGAGCACACAAAGTTTCCACTATAGGAATGTGTAACAAAACACCGATAATAGCACAGAATGAAGCAAAACTGCCGTAATAATGATTGTACTAGCCTGTTTTGTGTCGAGTTATTGCTACATCCTCTGGATCCTACTTTTCTAGACTACATGTACTCTTGCACAGAAGGTCGAATACTAAACTTATTCTAACATCTTTCTCATTCTATATTTAGTGCTCAAAGATTCTAAACTGTACTTTTATGTCTTCTTTTGGGTTGAGGAATTCAATAACAGCTGACAACTGAAAAAAATTAAAGAAGCTTTAAATGCTCGAATTAGTTCTTAACATGGAGTCAACACATAGGATACCAATACATGCACATAAACATAGAAAAACTAAAGTAAAAATTCAACTATTATATGGTTGTTCTTTTCCTTATAATACTTTTAAAATCTTCCATATAACTTAGTCTGAAAGTATACAGAGTAATGAGTATTCAGTGTATGCTGCATATACTTAGTGAAAAAGTAACAGAGATTTCGTGTTTTTGTTAAAATAATCTGAATTTCATAAAGACTTTTGTCTAGCTTGCACTAATTATTTAGAGAATTTGAATACAATAATTAATGTGCCCTCTCTCTCTTCTGTAGCAAAAGAGAATGATAATCTGTGTTCGAATTTGTTATTGAAACAAACAAATATTGTTCATCAGCATGATTAAGATTTACAGACATTATTGCTCTTTTGAATTGTAGTGCGAATAAATTATTATTTACTACAGTGCCACCTTTCAAATGTCACAGGAAAAATAAATGTCTGACAATATTCATAAACTGTATTAAATGTCTTGTCCTTTTTGGCAAACTTAATAATTAATTACAAATATATGAACTAAATGATAATAAAGGAAAACATAATTATAATGGTCATATTAATCTGTTTGACACTTTGAATGTTATACAAGTGAACAGGAGATATAAAAGCTTTCTTGGTAGTATTTCATAAACACAATGTAGCATTTGAGAAGAAAATTTGAATTAGGAAACAAGATGGATATTAACAAATACACAAAAACAATTATAACAAGAAAGATTAAATTTTAAAAACTTACCAGCCTGGTAATCAAGAAGATGGAAGCTCAACATGTTCCTACTGAATGCATAAAAACAAAACAATTTGAGATCCTAAGCAAAAGGTTTGTTTTTTATTTTCTTATTTGAATATACAATAACTGTGATGAAACTTTTTCTATAAGTTTAAACCATATGTCAGACTGTAGAAGTACTAACCAACATATGCAATAAGCAAACTTTGAAAATATAGAAATCCATCAAGTGAAGACATAAGTTCAAAATGCCAACTGCCAAATTTTGCACCCTATGTGGGTTTTAAGAGTATACAAGAAATTTGGTGACAGCTCATAAAGCAGAATGGCAGTGATAAACACATACATACATATGTAGGCAGACTTTTGTCAAGTGATGGTTTAGATGTCTGCCAATATCAATTAAATTTCACAAGATATTTTATAATCTAGACACCAATGAGTTATTAATTATGCAACTAAACCTTTCATAATATATACCATAAAATACTTGCTTCTAACTCTGCTATGAACCAAACTAAAGAATCATAAAATATTCACTCACAAAATAAATTAATATTTGCAATTTGTTTTTAATACATAAAAAGACTGTCCCTAGTTCACATACTAATTCTTCTGATATGATATAAACCAATATTTACAGTTTTTTGCCTGTCCAGTAGAGCTCTTCTTTGATAAGATCCCTGAAATTCCTCTTTACCTTGTGTTGCCTGAGGCCTGTATTTCCTGATCTATCTGTATACTAACACAGTAGATTTTTTCCTTTTCTTTCTTATCAGTCAGTTTGACACTTCTGTTGACATCATTGTACGTCACAGTTCCACTCAGTGACTTCATTATGGAAGTTAAGGACCTACTGGACCTAAGAGCACTATCTTCAAATTCTGCTTTTTTGACACCTGCACCAATCATGTCCATTTGTACATTAGTAGTTACACCCAAAATGATTTCTTCCCTCTCAAAGCAGTCTTAAAAGGATTGGCATGGTAGACCTTTATAATCCCACTAATTTTCAGTTTATAGTGCATAATGTTGATAAGTTTATTGTTGTATGTATCTCAGAATGGCTGGTATGGGTATTAACACATTCATTGATAAGCACAGAACAATGTTTCCACCTTCCTAGGTCATCTTCAGGTTAACAAAGAGAGAGTTGTTGTCTATAGGAAGCAGAACTTCAACTTTCAGTCCAACCTTGAAATGTCAACCTTTGACCTTCTTGCTATAGAAATGTTTCTGACTGTCCTTGAATTTGACTTTCTACTAAAACTGTTTTGGTAGGTCTGATTCAATACTGATTTCCAGTCCTCAATTCTGTAAGTCTCTTCTCTCTTTGAAATGTGTTTACTTCCCCAAGTTTCTGCAGTCTGCCTTTCTTCTGCACTTCCTATGAACTCACATCTGACTTATCGCTTTAAGAGGTTTGGCATCTTGCTTGCTCTTTTTCTTCTGAGGTCTTACGATGACTGTAATTGCTTTGATAGTCTTCTTTTTGTCCAGTTCCTCTAAATTATTACCACCTGATATATTTCCTGTCAGTAAGCCATAAGGTGGTTTTTTTTATACATATGGCTTCAGGGTCTCCTACATAACATGGAGTATCACCTTTATTTTTGCCATGGGAAATTTCCTCACTGTCCAATAATTAGCACACACAGTTATACCTGATCAATGGATAATAGACTGATTCTCACTGCTGCTCTAATGTACCCAGTATCTCATAAAACCTTCACTTTCTTGTCCCCAACACATCCTTCATATATTGGCACTTCTGATGTTTATCACATGCTCCTATCCTTTGTGGCACTGTTGATCCATTTGCTAACTGAAACCAACCATTAGATGTGCATTGAACAAGTAATTTATTCATATATTGAATCTGACAAGTTGTCTTGATTCTTTTTCATTTTGTAGCAGCCTCAGTAGTACAAGTTGCTATTTCTTCTTTCTTACTAGCACCTTCTTTGTAAGTTCCTCCAGCTACTTTTTGTTGGCATTTCTGTTGTTGCTTACTGATGAAAGATTTGCACTCTTTTGCAATATGCCTCATATTAAACAAACAAAGCATCTCTTCTCCCTTCTATCAACTTCTCATCATCTCTGGTACATTCTTGCTTCTGGTCAGCCATTACTGGTTATGAATTTAAGTGGATATTCTTGAACTAGCCAGTAACATCACCTCCATTGGCTTCCATATACTGTTCTGTCATCTTGTCTACATCCTTTGGTGATTTCTCCTTTAGGAAAAGTGACTGGTCAGTTGGACATGTTATCATGAACTGTTCTTACACTAATAGGTCTGCCAGTCCCTCAAAACTATTTTCATATTTAACATGCCAGTCCATGTGATGAAATATCACCACAGATGTGCCAGAAACTGAAATATAGTTTCTTCAGTGTCAAATTTAACATCTCTGAGCTTCCAACAAAAACCTTCTTTACTGAAAAAGTAGGAACATACTAAAGCCACTTTTATTTGTCAAATTTCATGGCATCTTCTGACATTATTCTTGAATATACCTGTCGGCCTTTTCCTGCTTGAAGTGGGCTAAGACAAACTGCCCAGTTGACTTGTTCCAGTTATGACCTGTAGAGAAATTTTCATATCTTTCCAGAAAAGCATCCATGTCATGTTTATGTTCATCAAATTTGGGCAACTAGGGTCAGCTGGTCCTAATTCCATTGTAATTCTTGGGTCCTTCTTCCTTAAGGTTAGATGAACTTTGCAATCTCAATATGTACTCTTATTCTCTCTAAACCTAGTCTCTCCTATCTGTCTTCTTCTTTTTTCTATATTTGTATTATGATTCTCTCTATTTCTAGTCTCTTCATCTTCTTTGTTCGTGTTGTTGTTTAACAAACTGTTGTAGTTTATTGTCTTTTAATGAAAGACATTTCTTCTTTTTCAACTTGTTTATTGAAATCACCTGACACAGAGTAATTGTAATCTCTACAGTATTTGCTCTACAACTACAGCTGTGCATATACAAACCTACTTATTTTTTGTATCGTTCACATTTTCTTCTGTTACAGTTTACCACTGTATAATCTTGGCTGTGGCTCATCAACTGTCAGTTTAAAGACTTTTAAACAGTATTGATATTTGCTGTTTTTATTGGGATTAGGATTCTTGTACAGTAAGTGTCTGTGACTTGTTTGTGATAAATTAAAAAAAAAAAAGAACAGCACTCAGTTCACTTGTTTTCAAAATAATATACATATAATATATATATTTGAGATTAGTTAAACATATGTACAACAAATATTTTACACTATAGATGATCATAGACATATAAATACTATTAGTTCTCTTCTTGTCAGAGTCCACTTAGGCCAATTCAGTTCCTTTAGAATTTCAGTTCACAAACCAAACTATTTTTCTCCATTATTATTGCCAAACTACCCAAGCATAGTTCACTTATGAGTTACCATGGCTGTATTCTATACTTCTAAAATCATCTGCTCCTTTTCTGTCTTTAGGTCTACTTCCAAAAAATGTCTCCTATTTGGCAAAGTTCACACAGGTAGGTTTCAATTATTTTAGAACTACCTTTTATAAAATAAACTATTCCTCTTTATTTTCTTACATCACCATTAGTTGCACTCTTATATAAGGTAAACTCTTAGGCCTTCCTTCTCTGTACAAAAATTCTTTTACATGACCTCACTTTGTTTCTCATCTACTCTGTCTACTTTTCTTGCTCATCTCACGTTATTTATGTGTTTATTACTAAATTATCTGCTAGCTTCATATTCTCGACGTCAATACAATTTCACACAATAATCTATAATCTCGACATCAAGATTTATGTAACCGAATTATGTAACTACATTTATTCTAACATTTATTTTAAAATAAAGAGATCATAAAATATTCAATCACAAAATAAATAAATTAATAATATCAACACTAACCAATCTTTTCTATCCTTGCAACACATAAACTATAGCTTATGGATAAAAACCAGGATGGTTTAGATCATCATAAGTTGTAGTTTATGATTAAAGACCAGACTTGTGTGTTTTCCTTAGGTAATGACCAATTTACAGATCATCAAAATTCTTCTGGAAAATAAATACAGTCACAGTAAAGAAAGATTAAAAGAATTTCCTTAATACAGAAATTAAGAACAACAAACAAACTAAAGTCATCACACAGAAGTGACCGGGCTACTATTTCACAGTAAGAAGTGTGAATTAAAAAGAAATTAACTTCTCACAAACAATATTAAATTATCAAATTACAGAATGTGCAATAAAATGTCTTAAAGTAAAAATGATTTATGGCAAAGAGGAAACAAATCAAATATGATGCTTCAGAAACCAGTAAAAAGTAAAACTAACAGTTGACATTTTTATCTCTTCAGTGCCTGACCTCTACCTGAAACATGATTTGTAACTTCTATTGCAGAAACAAAAGTCACAATTTTTTTATCTCATAGCTTAAGTCAACTTACTGTTATTTAAGCCTTCTAGAACTTCTTTCTCAAGGCTCTGGTCTTCAAACAAATCCAATGAGCAGCTGCTTGTCAGGTGACGTCGTTTATATATCTCTTGCATTCTCTCCCAGTACATTTTGTTGGTAGCAACTGCCTGGGCTGTTTCTTCAGCTTCTGGGAATAGTTTAGCTAGCAAGCTACAGGCAGAAAGAATGAAGCTATTAAATATGCTGAGAGAAAAAGTGACACACTTTAACCAGGAACTGAGCTAAGAATCTTAAGCTCACACTAGGTCTAACAACTAAACCATCAAGGCTTTAAACCCCAAAAAGAAACACCACCTAGATTATATGTATATGTTTTCTTGTAGTTGCCTGTCATTTCTAGTGTTAAATATCTCGAATATCATCTTATATGTATTCTAAAGATGGCTGGTACAGGTATTAAAACTTTAATTAAAAATAAAATACAGAACAATGTTTCAACCTTCTTAGGTCATCTTCAGATATATTTTTTATTTAAATATCCATACCAGCCATCTTCATAACATATTTTTACTTCAAGTGGGTTTCTGTCATTACAAGTCATCTTATATGTTGCTACTAAAATTACCATAGTATTGAGTGTCAACTAAGATCCATGTAACAGTTTTTTAATGACTTAGTAAGATAGATGGACATTTAATTGTTGGCAATGGTTCAGAGAAAGACTACTAGGATGACATCTGTGAAGAAAAGGTTGTCATATGAGGACAAGATAAGATTTCTAATATTGAGGATATCTAACTGAGGTTTTAAGACTGTTAAATTAATTAACAATTTTGATGCATAATCGTTTTCAATACTTGTTTATGAAAATAGTATGACTTGGGGTGGGTACAATTATATATTTTGGCAGGATAAGAATTATCTTCAGCTGGGATAGTTTTAGTTTTCTAACAGGATGGTTGGCAATTGAAATGAGTTGCTTTCAGATGTCATGAAAGCAATTAATCTAAAGGAAGGCTTGATAACTATTTCAATGATGATGGCTGACTAGTTCAAGCAATGTTAAAACAAACTGTGTTTCTTGTCAACTCCCTCACAGAGAGGAACCACATATTTAAGTGTAACACAACTTTAGAACATGTCTTATGATGGATGAAATGTCAACTTATAAAGATAAAAAAATCCTAAGCACAAAATGACACAGAGTCACTACAAATGATGTAACATGATTCTTTTTTTTCAGCATTTTTGCAGATTAAAACAAAAGAAAACACAAACATGCTATCCATCTACAGCAACTGGACTTTCTTTGTGTTATCCACTACTTCACAAACCTATTCCAAGAAATGCTGCATTAGACATATATCTCTTGTGATGAAATATTCTGATACCTTTTTCGTTTTTCAGATGAATGATGGAGAAACCACATAGACGATGTTGGAAATATATAAAGATTATGGTAAAACTTAAACATCAAGTTGGCAATTTTTCAGAATATAATTTTATACTCCAAATTTTAAATGTAGTGAGATGTAAATGCAGTTTTGACATTTTTAAACAGTTTATCTTCCTATTGTGAAGCCACATTTTTATTATTTAAAGGTCTAATTTGTGATGCACTAAATCCAATTTAGATCATGTAATTAATTCAGCTCTAGGTGTTGCCTTCCACACCAGGTTTCATTCACTAGAGTCAATTGACCAACTAGAATTCTCCATATTAAGCTTAGGATATAAAAAAAAATATTATTCGTAACTAAATTACTGAAACATTGGAAATTCTTGGCAGTTATAGGTTAAACTACTGAACTTAAGTTTACTTAATGGTGGGCTACTGTTAAACAGCTAAAGTAGTGAATTCTTCAAACACGATGTATTTGGCTGCCAGACACTCTCCTTTTATATTTGAGATTTATACTGATATCGTTTTCATTACTTGAAAGTTATTTCATGACCTAAAGTTTCACTGAAATTGTTAATGTTCTGTAAAAGTTATGACTATATAAAAATGACAAAGTTAAGGTCACTGACTGAAATTCTCCTTACAATTTACTAAAATACAGCTGGAAAATTGTATGCACAAGTTATAAATAAAGATATTTTTGTGTGCTTTCTACTTCATGACACTTATAGCAAGCTAAACTGATGTAATTTTCTTTGACCCCACACAGAAATGTCAAGAATGTACTTTTGAAAGAGAACAGGATGTGAGAAAACAAAACTGTTTAATTCATTCTGGAGTTTAATTTATCATTACCAATAAACATGGTATTCTTTTTGAGTCTATAGCTAAGTTGATGTAAATGAATGCAAAAGCCACTTGGCATCTGATGGCAGTGATGCAGAGATCTTGTATGACGAGTCGAACTAGATGCATACATTCAAATACAACCAATCATTTGAGATCAAGCACTGGAAGACAAGGTTGTTGACTAATTTATACTTATTTGTTATTTGAATATTATCTAATTATATTTGAAAACTTTCATGTTCATACTATTTTAATAACTACTTGTACCATGTTACTGATACTTCCATGTATTATCATATCAACAGCTTTACTCCTATCGATGATACAGGTATGTAAGATTATATACGTGGTATTTCTCTAAAAATAACAACACGTCAAAATATCCATGGCTGTTCAAAAGGAGCCATAGCAACAGGAAAGAGGTTAAACAGTCATATTACTAAGCTGTATGTCATGGTCCATTGGTTAACCATCAAGTAAACAGAAGAATTATAAAAGGAGAAAGTAAGGTTTGATGAAAAGGTCTGAGCAGCAACATGGTGTAGCAGTCATCATTGAATGACAAAATAGCTAATTTGCACAACAAAATCAATGTTTGCTCTTTTTGTCCCTAATCAAAGTTGAAACATTTTCAGGAACTTTCAGAAATGTGGTAAGAATTTAGACATCAAAAACTAAAACTGTTTTAGTTTCTGTCTTACTCATAAACAGGTTGAACTATTGTCTGGAGAAAGACAATTTGTAGTTGTGGGACACAAGCTTTTTCTCTGTCCATCATCTCACTTGGGCTATTTCCCATTGCCTTTTCAAGGTCTCCTTGTGAAAAAAATTCACTGTACACTTGTTTCTGGAACAGAATTACACAATAATCAATATAACAACCAACAGAACATTTTCACTGAAAAAAAACCACTACAGATCATTTAATATTAAATATTTATGAAAAATAAACACTAAAAAAAATCTAATTTCATTAGTCAACTTAAACAAATGTCACAAACAGCATAAGGAAAATTTGAAGAGTAACAAGGTGGTTTAACACAGGTACCAAGTTTGTTCTAAAAAATAGATAAAGTACACATAGATTTTTCAAAAATGTTAGAGATAATTGTATTTAGATACCAAAACGTATCACATGATACATTTCCTACCTTCTGAAGTTTGAAACTGAAAGATGTCTTTCCATCTCTTTTAATGGTACTGAGGAGGGAGGGGGTTGTTATAAGAGGAGAAACTAAGATCCTCAAAATTGTTTCCTCTTGAAAAAAGAAAAGTTAGAGAGGATCTCATTGAAGTGTTTAACATTGGTAAAGGAACTGATAATGTGGATGCATCAACACTTTTTGTGCTTAACAGCAAGAATTATAAAACCAGGGTACACAAATTCAGATTTAGACAAAGTAGCAGCCATCTTTACCTTTGTTTATCAAATATGGTGGTTGGTCAATAGAATGGGTTGCTTAGGATGTTGTGGAGGCAGTAAATTTGACTGAGTTTAAAAGAACATTTGATAGATGTATGAATGATAAGGGCTGGCTTTAAATTTTTCAATTCATTTATTTGATAATTTTTAGTTCCACTTAAGAGGATGAAACAGCCAAGTTAGACCAACAAGTCCCTTGCTATCCCCATTATGTTTGTGTGTATTATATTAAATTGCAGAATTCATAAATATCCCCACAAACGTGCCTGTTTATCTTTAGTTAAACTGAAAATTGACTTCTATGCAATGAAAAAACCACAGTGTAACATCATCTTCTATCCATTAATCACTAACCAAGTTCTCCGTTACATGGTCATCTTCAGATTTTCTCAACTGATTAAAACCCATTACTGAATAATCTAACAGGTATTGCTTTTTCTTCTCATTCTTTCTGTCAACATGTTATAGTAGCTGTATGAAATACTGTTTATTTTAAAACGAAAATACTGTTTAACATGTGAAAGAAGAATGTAAACATGTAGCTAGAGAATTTAAACAAAGTTATCTGATGTTATATATAAATTCTCAAACCTAAAAAGGAACTTAAGAATATTGAAGCTGATCATTTTTTTAAAACTCTGATAAAATTATAAAATATTATTTAATTATTAACGATGTTTATTCTGAGAATTAATTTACCTCTTTGCCTTTCTTACCAGTTTCTAGAGGAAAGAACTTACAGCAATTTTCTTGGAACTAGGCCAGTCCTTGGTCTGGTCAGAGAGGTCACATGCTGTAACAAGCAGAGAGAGCAGCAACTTGTGATGTTGGGGATTATCAGAGTTGTAGCCCACTAGGAGTAAACATCTGACTATGTTAGTACCTAACATGATTAGCTAAACAATAGTCTACTGTAAACTAACATCCATAAAGATTACTCCAATAGGATTCTTTTAAAAAGTAATTTTAACATAAAACCTAGCCAATAATTATATTTAATGGTTGGTGTTACAGGAAGGTTTCTTTGAAAGGTTTCCCACTTGATTATTTGGACAAATATCTTCAGACCTGTACATATATTTTATATGACTCACTGGTATTTCACTTTTCTTCATCACTTGTGTTCGTAATTTGGTTATTCCGGGAAGTAAAAGCTTCACAAAATAGATATTTCAGTCTATCTTTCACAGTACAGAGAAATATCTTCAAGTTTGGATATTGTAACAAGAGTGGATATAAAACATTTCATTTATAAAATATATTAGAGTACTGTCATAAAATAGAATGAATTAGGTAATTTTCATTATATATACATGTGAATTTCAGTAACTCAAACTAGAAATGTTATCTGCCACCATCCTTAATTTTGAACTACTGTCCATAGTAGCATCCTACAACTCATTATCCACATTAATATATTGAATATCATCCTCACAACTTACTCACAGTTAAAAATGCAGTGAATATTTTGTGGTATTGCAAAGATTCAGACCAAGCCAACCAGCTCTGAAATCCAGAGCTCTAACTACAGGGCTGATTCACACCATGCTCCATAACAAAAAAATTAAATTGTTTAGTCAAAATACAATTCATTATAACAAGCAAGACTGCCATAATATATCAGAAGAAAAATCTTTAACAGTGTTGGTGTATCATCCAAGACCAGTGTGGTCCGACTGGCAGCCTACAAGTAACATTTAGGTTTTCAAATGAATTTATTCCACCTGTAACATACACTACATTATACACTGTACATTAATTACACTAACTATAAAGTTTGTTTTATCAAAAAAATAATTTAGATATCAAAGTCCTATTCCCGTAAGTGATTTGAATAATAAGTTATGGGTCTTCAGTGTTTATATTTTATTCATTAACATGGCTCAAAGGACAAGGTTTTAGTTGACACTCAAGAGAAATGTTTTGTTTCAATAAACTGTAAATTATTCTTGTTTTTTCATGGATAAAAAAGTTTTTAGGTATCAAGTGTAAAATGTAAGCATCACGTGTGCTGTAAAAACCTGTATTATATAGAAGGATAAAGAATGTTTGTAAAGGTTTTAAGTTTAATGTATCTCAGAACAACAGAAGAAATATTCTTTGGTTAAACCATGCTTCTAGTAAAATTCAACACTCATTAATGTCATATCACATAAGAATGAAAGTTGCAAATTTTTAGTCTTAGAAAAGTACAAGTGGAAATTTCTTTATAATGCCATTATTACTAGTTCTTTAATGCCAACAAATCATAGGCTGGATAAAAACTTGGAAAAAACGGGTGTTACTTTTCAGTGAATGTAAAATATCAATTCTAAGTAAAATTCACTGTCTTGAATAATTACATTACTTGATTTACTATGTTCCTGGTTTTTCTGTAGTGAGTTACTGTAACATTTAATTGTCCTCCCTCACAGTTCTTGATGCTTGAGTTATTGCAACATTTGATCGACTTCTTTCACAGTTTTTGTGGATCGAATGTCTGTGATGACTATGACACATGTTCCTCTTTTAGTGTTTGTGACACGACTTCCTTAATAATTCTTCTGTAATTGAGTGATCACCATATTTGAGTTACTTCTATTATGGTTCCTCTGTGCTCAAATGACCACTATATCGGACCTCCTTCCTGCTTCTTTTGAACTTGAGTGATTGCAATATTTAATTGGTTTCTACTTAAGTGATTGTGGTTTTTTATTTCATTTTTCCTCAAGTTCTTCTAAGCTTTCTGTTAAAACTTTATATTTAGATATATTTTAAATCAATGTAAATTTCTCTAATTCTTTTACAGATGAGCAAAAAGCCAGAATGGATTAATGTGATCTTACCTTCTGCCATTTCACCAATATCTTTCATGATACGCAAGTGATGAGCCAGGTCTGTTGCTAGTATAATATCCCTCATGTAATCCAAACATTTAGTATAATCCTGCATATGAGATATTAAAACTGTCTACAACCAAAGATTGGGAATTTTTTATTTAATGTATTAGTGAAAAACACAAAACTATTTCTCGATTTGAATAGAACTGATAAAAAGTACAGTTCAGCAGCTGAAACAGTTCCTTCTGGAAGAGTTGTTATTCAGGTAACACATATATTAGAATAGCACATCAATAAATACTACAACCAATTTATGTTATGAAATACACATTGCATAATGTTACGTAGGCACAATTAACAACCTATGATTTGTTAAACAAAATGATACAGCTGCACAAAATCTATTATAATATAAATTTAAAAACATCCAAGTCCCTTCTGTATAACATAATAGTTTATATAACAGAAAAATAAATCAAATTAAGACATCTACTAGGTCAGGCTTTTACCTTTTTAGATAAACTTTCAAAAACATTACATCCATCAGTGTTGATAACAGCCATAGTCTGTGCAAAGTGGTGCCTCTAAATGAAATAAAAGATTATTGCATTAAAACAAATTCTGTATTTATTAGGAAATATGTTTGAATTTTTTTCAATTAGATTAAAAAAAAAAAGACAACATTTAATATAAATACCTAATATACCTCTTAATAAGATGCAAATTTCTTTGAAAATAAATTTATGGCTGATTTTAAAGGGCATTTGTACTGGAAAAAAGAATAAAGATACTGATTCACATTAAACTAACTTTTCTGATGATCTATGGACAAATTTTTCAATGTAAAAGATAATAAAAATAAAATTAATTAAATAATTTCAGATTTCTGGTTTTTTGTTCAAAATAACAAAAGACAAACAACTAACAATTGTGACAATGAACAATATTTTCCTTACACCTTATATTTATTGCTTACCTAAAAAACTGAGTTTGAAAGTTCCGAAGTCACAACTGATGACTTGTTTGTTTGTTTTTGAATTTTGCATAAAGCTACATGAGGGCTATCTGCACTAGTCATCCCTAATTTAGCAGTGTAAGACTAGAGGTAACTTGTCATCACCACCTATTGCTAGCTCTCGGGCTACTCTTTTACCAATGAATAGTGGGACTCACCATCGTATTTAACTTCCCCACATCTGAGAAAATGAGCATGTTTGACATGATGGAGATTTGGTCTTCTGATACTCAGATTACAAGTCAAGCATTGTAATCACCTAGCTAGGTCAAGCCAATTTATGACTTACACCAAATATTTGACACAAAATGTAAATAGATAATACTACTTAAAGGTGATAAATTAGAAATAAATGCACAGCAAACAATATGGAAAGGAAAGAAAAAAACTAATACTCAAAAAAAAAATTGAAAGACAATTTTTTCAGCTTACTATAGTACTTTATTTGTCAAAAGACATAACAAAGAACACTAATGAAAAGTACTTTAACAAAATGAATGGCTAAAACAGCATATAGAATGATTCTCCACAACAATTTCTTTTTGATAGATGAAAATCAACCATTTGATAAAACTCTTCACTGCGTAACATTAAAAGCTGATACACAAAACGTGTATGCAAGAAAACTTGCATATTTTTATTATTATAACTGTCTGGTGTAGATTTTAAAAACAGTTAAGGCATTCTTAACTTCTACCACAGAATGTACATAAAAAAAAAACTTAGCATTTTGTTGACTAGAATAAAATATTACCTCCATGACTGAACCCTCTGAGCTATATAATGCTGCCAAAACAGATTTCTGTAACAGATAATCAAACAAACAAAAAATATTAGTTATAGAATGTGTCGCTGCACTGCTGTAATTATACAGTATTGATTTATTTCTATGTTATAAATAATACAAATTATTACAAACAGTACCCTGATTTTTGGTCTGTCAGACCAATAACTATAAACTTTGCATACAAATATGTCCTTGGTCAACTGACATGAGAAAAAATAGGGAGGAACTGGATGGCTTTGTCACAGTTAATATGGTCATTTCCTGGTATAGTATTATCAAAAAAATATTTAATTTCCGAGTTATTTTGTGTAAAATTATACATTTGTAAACTGAAACATGAATTAGTTAAAGAAGTTCTGCTGCTACAGATTACATTTATCGACTTTAACACATTTTAAATTTTTCTGTTTAGGTTCAGCTCTGAGTGAAGACAAGTCCTATTGGGCAGAATATATCAAGAGAATATATGACAAAAGAAAAACAGATTTGAGTTAAAATAAAAATCTGTAAAAATAATAACACATTCACTGATTTGGAACTATGTTATTTAAACAGTGCATAGAAATAAAACAGGTTCCAACTTAGCAACAAAGTGTTACAAATATGACTGATTCATACTTGTTATAAGATCCATCAATACGCTCTAGCAATATTATATTGTTGTTTATTTTATGGTTAGTAATACGAATAAACAATATTCTTTATGGAACACTGTAATATATGAATATAAAACCTAAATCTAAAAATAAGTAAAAGGAATCCATCCATTAATAATTATGTGCACACTTGCAAAATCAAAATTCCAGTTGCTTTTGCAAAATACATTCCTTGTTCAACACACACATAAAATGTATTTTCAGTGCAAACATTTACTTTTTAAATGCACTGTTTATCAGAAAAGACTTTCCAATAGATTATTTACTTTGTGATAACCCTCTCTAACAAATATTATGTTGGTAATATCAAACACGTTTTTCTAGTACATAAAAATACTGTTATCTCTTGTTCAAACATTCCTGAAAATTCCACTTGAGGAAGGCCTGAACTGACCGACCCAAATTTGCAGATACCACACCAATTATAAATCGTACAGCTTCTACTTTTCACTTAAATAATACTCATATTATTTTTGATTAAACTCTAAAGAAAGATATGCTAACTAAATATAATATGAATAGAATTTACTTAAGTACACTTCCTTCATTTTCAATACATCATCACAATGAATTTTCTCTAAATTTGTTCTTTACAGTATTTGTCTGTTAAACTTATCGAGCATTATCAAATGAACCATTCACAGAAAAATGTTAATCACAAAATACAAGTTACTTCGGTAAATTTTTGTCTTTAACAGATTTCATTTAATCAATTTGATGAACTGTTCTGTTAATTTTAGTTGTATGTTTACATCTAGGTTTTAAAGGTTTTATATATACCTACTGATGCGAGTTGGAAGGAATTGTTTGTCCCACGATGGTCCAGATCATGACACATGCAAGCTACGAATAATGCAAAGCCCTCTATATGCCTGAAAAGATTACACAGTAACATGTTCATGTTATTTTCCTTTTTGTAATTTACCTGAAAAATCAACATAAGAGGTAAAGTTTATGGTTAGAGTCTAGATTTTGTGCACACATTCTTTAAGAAATTATTAAACTTTGTAAATATTAAAAAAATATTGCTTTTACGTCAGTTTTTCTTTAATAATTTTGTTTTCAAGGTGATTTTTCTTCACACTAAGATTTTGGAAAATTTAGCATTTATAAACACAAATGCATATTCTACACTAAAATATGTTTAGTTACTCTGAATAAAATTAATTACTAATGTTTAAAGAAAATTAAACTCATTGCAGTAAATATCCAACTTTTATAACATTCGCTTTCTTCTGCAAATTTGCACAAATGTAAAAAAAATACTGATCATTATTCATCACATATATGAAGCAGGTTATCGTATAATAATACCCACAAGTACAAGTTTACATAAGAATATGTCAGAGAAGAAAAGCTGGGTTATTGTTTAAGTTCTTTTACTACGTATGGCCCTTCAATATTACTCTAATCTTTGTTAACTAAGTAACCCAATTTTACAACAACAACCAGTGAATATTATTGTAAGTTACAATCACAAACTAATATTAAAACGTTTAATCTAAAATTAGCACATAAAAGAACATATTGCAAAATAAATAGAATGTTTAAATACCATATATTTTATACTCAAGTAAAATGACACAACTATAAAACAAAAAACTCCATGATGGGAGTTCCATCACGTGAAGTTTTGTGTAATGTCAACGGTACTTACATTAGGTAAGTTCCTATCAAATGTAGGTTATTAAGCAGCAAAAAACAAAAGTGCGAAACAGCAAACGCATGCATCCAATTATGGTATGGGGGATTTCTATAGCCTCTACTAACCATTAGTATAAATCTGAAAAATAAAAAGTAAAACAAATTTTTAGTTTTACAGGAGATGTTATTAGTATAGCCACAACTTGTATTTAATTTTTTATGATAACAAATTTCACATATTTCACTAACAAATTTAATGTGCTACTTTACTTTAAAAGTGAAGCACATGCTCAAAATAGTCCTTTTTATTTTAGTGTGTGCTTGGAATTTTGGGTTTCTTGGTTATCTGTGTTAGTCAAGTATACTTCATTGAAAGTGTGATTGTGATACAGCCCTCTAAATGTTGGAAGAGTAAATTATGAAAGGTAGAAACATTTTAAAATTCTTCATTTCTTTAAACATATATATACCATGTGAACCTCCTCACAGATGACCCTCACCAAATTCTTTTTGAGGAGGCGGGTATGAATAAGTAATACAGTATTGACAACTGGAGAGAGAGAGAGTGAAAGAAATATTTATTGATACCATCTTAGTACCTTACTCTTAACAAATGGTCAGAGCAATGAGGTGTAACAGAAGTAGAAATACTTTACTAACAATAAAGGATGTTAAAGTAACCGTGGTGTATGGGTAAAACTAATTAATTATTTATCTCAAGTACAAACAGAAATCTTTGTCAAGTTTCCAAAATGTCATTTTTGATGAAAGAAATTATCTAAGAATGCCAAGCATGAACTATTAGAAAAATTACACATAACAGGAGAAAAGTTTATTTTGTTTTGACACATCTTTATATTCAAAACAAATATCTTTAGGCAGCTCCACAGAATGTTTAAATTACTGTATAATGAGATATAAGAATCAAAATATAAGAATAACTCTCTGAGGTCTACATGATAGTGTAGATACTGAGGATACAAATTTTGTTTCTGCACAATACCCGTTAACCTTGATGTCTTCAGAAAGGTCTTGTAGTTTTAAATATTTTACTTTTAACTTTCTTCATTAAGTAACACAAAAAATTACATTCCATTTTTCCTAACTGCTAAAACATTGTACACATGCCAGTTATAGATCACATTACTATTATAAATGCTCGTTATTTTGAAAGTTGTTTGTTTGGCATTTTATGGTGCAAAGCAACTAGGCTACCTGCACCAAACAACCTGTAAAAAAAAGTCAAGTGAAGGGGAAGAAAGTAAAATGCAATATTTTGTTTTAAACTTTTACATTATCATAATATAACTTCAAACACAATTTGTTTACTTTTGCACAAATAATCCTTATGTGTATGACTGCTTCAAAAGCCAAAAGGGTTAAAAGAGATATTATAAAACATAATGTTGTTACAGCATATACATAAAATTAACTTTTCTTTTAATGCTTACAAAATTTTTTAAACCAAAAGGTGCTGAGGTGTAAAACATTTATTACATGGTACATTTCACATACAAATAATTGTTTAATAAAATACAAACCATTACTTTTGTTAGTTAACAGTGGTAAAACACACGAATCTAAGTGGGTGATTTTCACTAATTATTGATCTTAAATGCGAAAGAAAGCTAAACAACAAAATATATTTGAGTTCATTCCATCAAATAATAGAAGAAAAACACAAGTAATACTTTCATAAAGATGAATGCAATTCATAAATTAACTACACTAATTAGCTATATAAAACTATATACTGGGTTAATGTTTTTCAAAAAAGTAGTTACCTTGCTCTGGTTGGCAGTAAGTTATGAGTTATCTTTCTTCTTTATAAATCTATCATTTATTTTCCATCAATTAAATATAACTCCATTATACTTTTTCTTTGATAAGTTGTAAATAATTTAATAGATGAACCAACAGTTTAATATTTATTCCTTACCTTGACAATGTTTCTCTTCTTATTCTCCATTGAGCAATCATTCCAAGGTCTTCAAACATGCACAATATTGCCTATTTCCAACCAACAGAAAAAAATATCTAATTAACACAGTTAAAAAAAAAGGTTTCAAAATTCAAGAAATCAAACCCATGAGATCTTACAAAGTTTGAAACATGTTTTTAATTGTTTATTTTTTAATTCACGATAATTTTAGAAGGTGAGAATAAAGTTGCATCAACACTAAAAGACCAAACAATATGGCCGAACTTATCAGTCTGATTGTAGTTTCAAAATTCTCACCGAAAAATTAAGTTACTGTTTCTGTCAAACATACAGGTAAATATTCTGTTCATCTTTACAATAAGAGGGCAACAGAATTCACAGATGTTCATTGTTATCACAAGAAGATATATTATGGATTTAGTTTACAAAACATAATTTCTGTATTGTGTTCTGGATAAAACTTTTTGATTATACCACAGGTCTGACACTGATGTATATTATGCTACTTACCCCTTAAAAAAAATGCAGTTTTTTTCCATATGGACTTAATTATACATGCACTGTTATATATAATAAATAAATATTTGTATATTATTTCCTTACTTTGGAAAAGCTTTCTGCTGTCGTATACGTTGAGTAGAATGTACACAATGCCTTCCAAAAGCATTTATATGTTACGAGTAATGTCACATTTTTATGAAATACAAATTATGTAATTTTTTTTTAAACTGTAATGATCAAACTTAACACTGTTATTTGTGTGTGTAGGAACCAGCAAAAACTACAAAGAAAATATATAAACTGAAATTTGCTGATTGTACAAGTACTCAACCCCTAAGTACTTAGTGGAAGCACCTTTGGTAGCAATTACTGCTGTTAGTCATTTTGAATATATTTCTACTATCTTTACACAAAGAGATGGCATAATTTTTATCCATTCTTCTGAGGAAAGTTACCCTGTTATTCTAAGTTCACTGGGAATAATTGATGGACTACTGTCTTCAGGTCTTGCCATAACTTTTCCATTGGATTCAAGTCAGGAATTTCACTGGCCACTCCAGGACCTTCACTTTCTTCTTTTGAAACCACTTCATTGTGGCTTTGGTTTTAGATTCTTGTCTGGCTCAAGTTTTTTCCTGTAGGATTCATCTCTACTTTGTACCATTCATCTTCCTCTTCATCCTGACAAGCTTTCAGCTCCTGATGATGAGAAGCATCCCCATAACATGATGCTGCCACCACCATCCTTGACAGTTGAGATGGTGTTAACTGAGTGATGTGCTTTGTTATGTTATCACCAGTTATAACACTTTGAATTTAGATCAAAAAGCTTAATTTTTTGTCTTGTCTAACCACAAGACTGTCTGCTACCTGTCGACAGTATCCTTTACCTGCTCTGTTGCAAACTCTATACGAGATTTAAGATCATTCATTCTCAGTTATGGCTTCCTTCTCACAGCTTGCCCACACAGGCCAGTTTTGTGTACAGACTGAGATACTGTTGATATATGAACACTAACTCCTACCTCAGACATGAAGCTTTGCAAATCTTACAAAGTCACTGTTGAGTTTACAGTGACATTCTCAACAAATTTCTTGCTTGACAGGCTGCTTAGTTTCAAAGGATGGCCTAATGTGGATATTAACTGGGTGGTATGAAGCACATTCCAATTCTTAATGATGGACTTCATTGTCCTCGTAAGGAAAATCAAAAGTTCTGATATTTTCTTAAAACCTTCTCCTCACCTGTGCTACTAAACCCTTTTAATCCTGACTTTTTTAGAAACCTCCTTAGTCTTCATGGTTGGTTTGACATATTACAATGTGAGTCATGTCTTGAACAGATGAATTTGCTCTGAAGTTAAACCATTTTTATTACACACAGACAGAGACCATTACACTAATTTTGTGACCTTTCAAACTAATCTTCTGCACCTGAAATAATATTGCCATATTAGCATCAGCACATTTGTACTTAATTTTCTTAAACTCACCAAGGGAGTCTCTGCTTCTGGCACAAGTCTTGGTGTGTAATAAAACTTACAAAAGTCTTCATGAAAATCTGATGGCTTAGGAATCTTTGTTTGATTCAGTTTATTCACTTCTTCCTGTGACACCTACACAAAAAAGAAATTATAGTTTGTTAGCAGATTACTTTAATGTTCTTAATGAACATTTCAGATGATTAAACCTGATCAGATTTTAACTGGGTCAAACCAAATGTAGATTAAAGTCATTTTATCTGGTGAGGTCTACAGGAGCTATCCAAATGAAGATTTGAATCTCATAAATCTGGTCTAAGTCCAGTTAACTTTGTATCATTAGGAGACAGAATAATTAATAAAATAGTTACCAAAAAGTTAGTATGAACATATTTGTGTCTTGAGATGTTTATAATCCATATCTTATTGTTTTGTAACAGTTCTGCTCCCATTTATAAAGTTAGAGCATATATCAGATTTACATGACTGAAGTACAAAAATTAGACAATTTTTATGTTCTTATTAACATGCTAAAACTAATTTTTTTTACACATTTAGTGTTCATGCCAATTAAAGAAAACTGAGACTAATAAACCAACAAAGTTTGTCTACTTTTATGTTCAATTCTGATATTCAGTAGTTCTTTATGTTCTATTTTCTCTATTGTACATAAATTCAAACCTTTTTTTATGAGCTTGCATTTTATTCACTCAGCAAACTGATGAGATAAAAGAAGCTTTATAAACAAAGTTCTACATTATGTATTTGATCAACTGTCATTTTGTTGTTCCTAGTAGAATAATAAGGAGTAATAACATGTGCATTTTAGAAGAAAAATTTAAGTCTAAAATCATATTTTTTCTATGTTAAAAATGTATTTTCAATAGGCACTTACCCTCCACTCAAATAAATAGCTATTCTTGTTTAGTGCTGCTCTTTATATGTAAAAACCTTTTACACATGCCACAAACTTTTTATCTCCCCACAGTTGGAAATGACCAACTCTAATTGGTCTCTTGTGCAAATCATCATGTGACAAACCCTCCACCAATAAGAGTACAACATACTCACTTGATGAGTGTAACTCCTTCCATTTAATTCTACTGAAGTTTTACTTCAAGTTTTGGCAGAAAATGGAAGCACTGGTTTTCAGTGGGGAAGAAAGGTGGAAAGTGTGAAAAAAAGTAAGTACCTATTGGAATATATTTTCATTATACAAATATTATAACTTCTGATACAGTACATTACCTCTGCTCACATAAACAGCTAGAATCTCACATTGAACAGGTGGAAGGACTGGTGCAATGGAAAGAGAAAAAGCATCCTTCAAAAGCATCCAAAGGATACTCCCTAATATGAGATAGTCAGATTCTGAACTAGATACACTCTTCATCCATCATGTAAAAAGGTCACATATATGGGCAGAAAAAGAGAGAAGCACATCTCAGTGGCTGGACAGAGAGATAAACCATTCAATATTTATGAACCTCAATCACAGAGAATATAAAAATAGATAAAATGAAAATATATACCTCTCGATGTAGAGCGGTTAGGACTTAATAGTCCATACACAGAAAGTCAACTACATTCAAAACTAATGCTATTGAGAACTGAAATCCATGCAAAAGTAGAATGAGAATCATATTGGTAAGTCAACTACAATCCAAAACCCAACTGCCAGGCACTGACATCTACATGGAGGTAGAAAAGAGGATCATACCACTGGCAAGCTGAATACAATCCAAAACCTAGGCCACAGGGAACTAACATCCATGTAAGGTAGGAAAGAGGATCATACTGTCTTATCTAAAAGTTCATGACACAGGAGGGAATCTAGTACCCCCAACTCAGGAATGAGGCACATGTTGTATGGTAAATTTATAAATTGGCCCAGAAACCCAATTTCCAGTATTGAAAATATATCTGTGTTATGTAAGCCATTTCCCTTAAAATGAAATTGGCCAGAACAACTCCAAGTGCAGCATCATTTTTGGAATGAATATCAAGAAATAGCAAAAGAAGAAGAACAGTCATAATAACTTCCAATGTGAGCCACAATACTGATAAAGTAATATAGACATCTGCAATAAATGTGTAAAAACTTGTGTTTTTCTGTGTCATATTGGAAGATATCATGTCATCTACACCAGCAGAACCCACTAACCTTCTCTCAACTGAATGGTTTTTATAATCACTTCTATACTTTGTTTATACTTCATTAATCCATTCAGGAGTATGCCTCCACAGTCCACCAACCCAGCATCTTGAAACTACAAAGTGTTAAGGACTATCAAATTCCACTTGAATAAAAAGGAGAGGGAAAAATGTAGTGGAGAATCCAGAGGAATGACAACACCCAAGACAGTGCAATGGGTTACCATGAAACCATATTTTTGAGAGCAAACTATACTGACATGGCAAGGACATACATATTTTATCATGCTTTACCCATGTAGTTTAGAGGTGAGAATGGTCCACAATGTGCAAATTTATGAAGCAATTCTATCACAAAGATAAACTTACAAGTAATCTTGTAGAACACCAAATCTCTGCAATGTATCCCACGTGGCTGAGAAATTATAATTTGCAACCAACATGACTTTAAAGTGCAGATTTGAGCATATAAAGGATACCTGGTCAGGTATGGATAGAATATAACATAAAACACTTGGATAGCAAACAAAGTAAACATCTGAAAATAAATACTGGCCATGCGAGAAGTGATAGGATTGAATAGAGGGACTAATATGCATCAACTCTTGTTGGTGGAGAGTTGTTGCATAATGATATATGAGACACATTGTAATCAGTTGATTCCAAGAAAAGGTAGATAAAAGGCTTGTAGCATGTAGAAATATTTTGGCATATAAAGGGCAGCACTGAATGAGAATAGCTATTTATGTGAGAAGAGGTAATGTATTGTACTGGAAGCACAACTTAAACTGACCATCATACACATGACTAAAGATTAAACTTCTGTTTATAAACATCAATTTTTTTTTATCTTTGTATCTTTATCAGTTATTGCAAAAAAATGCACGATTTTAACTGAAGTGCTTGCCTCCATCCAAAACATGGTACTGTAATAATGATAAAATATAGTAAAAATGGATCTCCTACCTTCATATGATACATCATTAATTCATTGGAAAGCTGACTTCTGTGTTGTCCATCCCTTACTTTCTTCCACATGAGGGACTGTTTAGAAGTATTAACAATTTAAATGGCTAATAACAAATAAATAACTGAGGTGTAACAATTAATTCTCCAAATCCATGTTAACATACATGTAATTTATTGTCACTTAACTGACTGTTATAGTAATCATAGTATTCTGTTTTATACATTAAGACAACATTTTTAACCTTTTTGATACTAGCTGTTGGTTTGCTGTCTACTTAGTGGCAAATATAATGAAATATCATTAGAATTTAAACATGAATATTCTGTTTTTTTTAAAAATAATGAATGATAAATTTGTTTGTTTAGAAGGATTAAAAGATACTTTGTTTCGGGAGAGGAGGGAGGGAGGAAAGTATAGATCCATGCACATATTAATAATGGTACTTTTTATCATTTTCATGCATGAACTTTGTATGTTAAACACGTAACTACTGTTCTTATTAATCCATGTTTTAAACAAGTGAACATTTTCATATTGGCTTTGTTAAGCCTAATAGTATTTACAAATTATTAGAGTAACCACCACTGACCCCCCCCACATTTTGTTTACGATTTAGAGTAGGAAAGGATTTCCTCTATTTCACACACCTCTGTTCCAGTGAAAGCATTTGAGTAGAGAAAGCCAAACACAACTTGAGAAAATAACTACTATAACTATATATTCTTATCTTTTAACATATGTAGACATTCTGTGATATTGTACAAGGTATATATGAGAAGATATTTTAAAAAAATACTAAATTTTTTTTACATGGCTATTTCTTGGTACATATGCACATTAAGGTCTCTCCTATAATGTTAACAACTCTGTTACAACCAGGGGCATCAGTGCTGAATAGTTTTGTGAGAAAGGGCGAAGTGATATCAGGATATATAACCTTTGCACTACTGTATTTATTTGTTTATTTAAGTAAACTTCAACAATCTTATTTATTATTATATTACATCCTGCAAGAAACTGTTCCCTGCCTTGTATCAAATGATAATCTTGGTTAAAAAATCATAACAGTCACCCCTAGTGAGATTTTTTAAAAATATACTCACATGCATTATGCTAATTCCACAGTAAATTGAAAAGGCTTTAGCAATTTCTTCATCAAAAGATGTGAAGAATCGTCTATTGATTTTGTTGCAGAGTTCTGCCACTCCTATTACACCTGTATACGGTAATTAAATGAAACAAACTTGTATTTGTATTTATGGTAGCCTACTGTTTTCAAAGAAAATTCATATTTAAATTCTGATACACTTTTCAATCTCATTTTTTTCTCCTGTGGGTAGACACAACAGCACATAAAAATGGACAACGATATTGTTAAATTAAACCATTCAATTGAAACAATATTTATTATTATTACAATAACCAAATATTCATGTCACATAAATATATCTTATAAATTTTCACCAAAACAATCAGCAAAAATATCTTTTTGTTACTATGTCTCTATGTTAGTACAAATGCATCAATAAATTCTTGAATGCTATTATTTATAAAATAAATATATATTTTTGTGAAGCTAGTATGTTTAACTAAATGGTGCATTATTAATCTTACCAGTTCTACTTTGAAATGAGCAATAATGCAGATATTTACTTCAGGGGATGAGATTATTGTTTTATTCATTCTAAAATAAGTTTTACAGATGAGATACATTTGCTGAAATAGTGGTAGATTAAAGTGTTAAAAAAAAGATGTTAAATTTAGAATACTGCTGTGATAATGGAAGTTGTGACTTTAACAAGAGGAAGGAAACATACTAAAATTTGGAGGAACTATTCTAGCTGTACTAACCATTTTCATCCTTAATAGGAAAGCACAAGATACTCCTGAAAGAAAAGAAAACTAAAAGAGTTAAGCTCAGATTTATATTTTTACTATGTTTGTTCAAAATTCCAGTTGAATGTTACAAACATTGGAGGTCAACTTCACACACTCATAGCTTTCTAAACCATTGTTTAAATACACCATTACATAAAGAAAATACTTCTTTAATATCTTATCGGATTTATCTTTACATGACAAAAACTTAAATTGTTTTGTTTATACATATAGTAAGATCAAACATTATGCAGACCCAACAAATGAAGTGTGAAAGTATACTGACATAAATTTCTGAAGGAATGACAAACCACGGCTTCAAAAAACATTACACTGAATGAGTTAATTCTTCATAAGTTTCATTAAGACATAAAAGATCAGTGTGATAGTTGTTCTATGATACTTGGATATCTTTCAATAACTACTGCTATTGAAAACTTTCTATAACTTATTTTGAAACATTTAAATTTATCAGTATTATCCAGCATCATACAGAATACTTATTATGATGTCACATACCTTGTTTTAAAACCTGTTGTTTCATCAATTTTTCTATAGAACAAAGGGTGAGCATAAGCATCGTGGATATTAAGCAGTTCTCCTAGTAATAAAGGATAAATTATATTAACTAGAAACATATATACAAACAAACAATAAGTAAGAGCTGATAATTGGTTTATGTACCATTATTACAGAAAATCAAAGTTTTATACAAGTTTTAAAGCTGCTTTCATGCTACTTAATGTTTATCAATGTATATGATTGTGAAATATTGCTTTAAATGTCCTGTGTTGCTTCCAATAACTGAACCAAATTGTCTGATTGCTACTCAAACTACAAAGTTTCCTTATAAATCTATAGCCTCAGTAATACTCCCATTGGTTGCAAGGGTTCTAGTGGTCGTTTTTTCTTTTTCTTTCCAGGTATCGTTTCACAACATTTGCTACATGTTTATGACCATCAGCTTGCTGTAAGATGAATCTCTGTGCAGCATAGCTGCTGTGTGAGGGAATGAAAAAATTGATAAGAATCTGTTTGTACCTACCAGCAGTCAGGTGCCATCAATTTTGTGTATGTTTCTAACATCACTGACCAAAGTGCAGCCCAGTTATATTGGTGCACCATATACAGTGTACAAAGACTGTGACACCATTCTCTGCATTCATATAAACTAATGTTCATAGTTTCCAAACAATCTGAGTTAATCTCCGAAGATCATCCTCCACCAAATTCTCTTATTCAGAAGTTTGAAGTACAGTGTCCATTTGAACCTTCTGGCTCGGTTATTTATCCCATGCAATAGTCTTTGAGTAGCTAAAGGTCAGCTCGTGTTAACGTCCGTCCTACTATTCTGGTGACAGACATGCTTACAGCTAGGTTATTGGAAAGATTTCAACTGGAATGCTATGTATTACATACCAAGTATACCAAGAGTTACTTAGTCACTTTGGAAGAGTCTGGACTTTCTGATTTGAATACTTCTGTCATCACAAACATTAGTTTCTTAATCCTTCTTCAAACTTTCATGCAGCTTTTTACTGTAACATTGAATTCACTTAAATCTGTTCATTGGTGCAGTCTTCACCTGCCAAGAACATTAGGTTCTACACATCTGCCATGTGAAAATTTTGTCTAAAAACATTAGGTTCTACACATCTGCCATGTGAAAATCTTGTCTAAACACATTAGGTTCTACACATCTGCCATGTGAAAATTTTGTCTAAAAACATTAGGTTCTACACATCTGCCATGTGAAAATTTTGTCTAAAAACATTAGGTTCTACACATCTGCCATGTGAAAATTTTGTCTAAAAACATTAGGTTCTACACATCTGCCATGTGAAAATTTTGTCTAAAAACATTAGGTTCTACACATCTGCCATGTGAAAATTTTGTCTAAAAACATTAGGTTCTACACATCTGCCATGTGAAAATCTTGTCAAAAACATTAGGTTCTACACATCTGCCATGTGAAAATCTTGTCTAAAAACATTAGTTTCTACAAATCTGCCATGTGAAAATCTTGTCTAAAAACATTAGGTTCTACACATGTGAAAATTTTGTCTAAAAAGCCAAGAGTGCATTTCCCCACTCCTAGAGAGAATAGTACACTTGCCTGTACTTTTATAGACAGTATGCTAGTGTAGAACAGCCTGCTTGTTCAGCTACAACCATAATGTTAACTATTTACACCAGTTGTATTATGGTGCAGTTCATTTTCAAACAACAGAGAGAAAAACAATCTTATAATATTTGTATCTCTTACTCCTTTGATTCATCTTCCATCATTATGTACAGTGTTGAATGAAATGAAATACCAAGAATAAAGATTTCCTTATTTTACATTCTGAAAACATGAACTGAGAAAAGTACACATGCATGTGTGTATATATATACACATTTATATTCACACACCTTTTGGAACTTAACAAAGACAACTAAATTCATTGATCTTTCTTGCCTTAACACCACCAGTTATTGCATCAACTTAGTAACTAAAAATAAATATTTAATTTGGTAACCTATACACAGTGGTCAGTTATGAGATAAACCAAAAATCTCCAGAGCATAATGATACGCACCTGATTTCTTTAAGAAATTCACACAAACACAAACATTAAGTTCCGATCATGCAAAAAACTACTACAAAGTAGTTGATACATAAGGTACTGTTTGTAAGTACCTTTTTGTAGTAATGACAGTGAAAAATAACACTTACTGAACAGTCACAGAATAATAATGACCTTATCTAATATTTACTGAAAAGTCATAGAACAGTAATGACCTTGTCTAATATTTACTGAATAGTTTGAATAATAATGATCTTATCTAGCATTTACTGAATAGTCATAGAACAATAATGATCTTATCTAACATTTACTGAACAGTCATAGAACAATAATGACCTTATCTAGCATTTACTGAACAGTCATAGAACAATAATGATCTTATCTAACATTTACTGAACATTCATAGTACAATAATGACCTTATCTAACATTTACTGAATAGTCATAGAATAATAATGACCTTATCTAATATTTTTGAATAGTTAGAATAATAATGATCTTATCTAACATTTACTGAATAGTCATAGAACAATAATAACCTTATCTAATACTTACTGAATAGTTAAAATAATAATGATCTTATCTTACGTTTGTTGAACAATCATAGAACAATAATGACCTTATCCAACATTTACTGAACAGTCATAGAATAATAACAACCTTAACTAATATTTACTGAATAGTCAGAATAATAATGACTTTATCTGCCAGCCCATATCTCTCTTTTTATTGTGTTAGCTAACTATGATCTTGCAATATTGATATCTTAGATGTATTCTAAATACTTGAAAATTGAAGTAAATCTTTATTGAAAAATAATTGTATGAAAAAAAAATGGAATAACATAGAGCAAGTCTACCAGCTTCCTAGTAGGTATATATGCGAGATTAAGTTTCCAAAACTTGAATTTGCTAACATTATAAAATGATAAAAACACACATTATAAGGGTAAAAGGAAGAGAACACTGCAGGCATACATGAATTAAAATGTCCAAAAATTTATGAATCTTCTATTTTGCAGAAATTATGAAGTATAAACACATCCAAATTTTGCATCATTTCAAATATTAGTGCACAAAAATAGCAGGAAAGATTCAGTTTTATACATTAATGTTGAAATTGTAAAAATAAAACTAAAACCTAATGGTTGTTGTGAAGCAAGTTCTGCCAAGTTACTTATGATTATTTGAATTATTAAATTAAAATACCAGATACATCACCAAAAAAATTTCTTAAACTTAGTTTTCATTTATCAAAACTCTGTACTTAACTGTAATTATTTCATTTTACAAGTGACTTCAGAATACACCTGCAGTAATTAAAAAGTTTATTGTATTTATACTTTAAAATTTTTTTCCAGGTGATTTAATACTTTTAACATTTTTGGCAAATTAACAACTTTGAACATGTCAATTTAACATTTGACCTCACATCCTACCTGTTGTTGCCACGTGACCTGCTATGCCCTGGCTTGCTGGGATTCTCACTTCAGACATGTTCTGTACAAAGAAAGAAAATAAGTGCACATTATTGCTGTGGTAATACAAGCTTATTGATTTTTGGATTCTCCATGTTCAGCCATTCAAACTGTTAGGAACACATTAATGACTATAAAAATGCTACAAAAAACCTCTGTATCAATACAATATAATATAAATATGCAAGTTATTGTTTCAGTTTGTTGTTACTTCTGCAAAACTGATGTACTGGTTTTACAATTTAAATCCAGATGTAATTTGCATCGATAAATAATACTATACCTTTCAACCAACCAATCATATGCATTTATAGGAATAAATAAGTTTTGAACATTCTATAAAACAGCAGTATTATTTCAATATTTCCCTACTTACTTAAGCTAATCTGGCATCATTATTCTTTACTGAAAATGTATAAATCTGAACTTCAACTATAAAAAACAGCTATTCATTGAAACACTATAATATAGTTAATGACCAAACGACTTCCAACTTCTTGACACTTATATAAAATTGGTGTTTTTTGTCACTGTCTTATTTCCTGCATCTACCTATGACTGGATCATCTTCCCAGCTAATGCAAAAGAACTTTAAATTAAAAAATAATTCATTTCAGTAACAGCTGAACTATATTTTCATATTAATATCTAATAAGAAAGTTTTACTAAAGACAATAAAAATTACAGAAATATTTTAATAATTTTACGGAACATAAAAGTATCTTTAGACATGACTTTTTAACTAAAATTTAATTAAATATTTTGGTAACTGCACTCCTATCAGTACTGAACGAAAATGCGGTATTTTAATTTCAATAAAGAATTAAATATAACCTTTCATTAATGAGTATATAAATTAACAGCCTTGTTACGAGTTCAAAGATTTTACCTCTGATCCATCATCAGCCAAATTTCCATCAAACACTTTGGCAATGAGCTCGTTCTGTTCTTTGTCCAATAGAAAGAGAGAACACCTGAATAAAAAATAAACAGTCAATTTCAAAAATAACTTTTCTAAAGAAATTAAAAGAAAATCTGGAATAAAATTTATGTTGTGATTTATGATTGGTCAACAGCCACCATACGAAATAAACACAATCCAATCATACAAAATTGTTTCAAAAGTTCATATCAAAAATCAAAATAACTTGAGAGCTAAGAAAAAATTAAAAATTCTGAATAAAACTCTTTTTAATGAATCAATAGTTCCTTATAAATATTTATCATTTTGTTTCAAAAGTTCATATCAAAAATCAAAAGAACTTGAGAACTAAGAAAAAGTAAATATTAATACATTAAAAAGGGTTTTATTCAGAGTAGTTCCTTACAAATTTATGTAATTTTATTTTTAGTGAATGTTATTTCAGAGAATTATAGATATGTAGTTCAACATGTTTTACAACTATTATTTTATTTTATTATAATTAGTTTACCTTTATGTTTGTTCATTTTATTTTTACATTTGCCACTTTTTTTTTATAATGAATTAGTTCTCAGTGACTAAGTCAATGAAAGATGAAAATACTGATTTTGTACCAGGTAAATCAACAACTGAACTCATAAAATTAAAGCAGAGACTTGGTAGTCTGATGACAGTGACTAACTGATATCATAAAGCATGCTGGGGAGATCAGTTTCATGTTTATAAATCACTAAAACTCCAATAACTAACTTAGTAATTTTTGATAAAGTAAGTAAACTTATTGGATATTAAGATAGTGAAGTCATCAAACTAGTAAACAGACCTTTTTATGTGATTAAATCTTGCATGTCTGTTAACATAGTATAGTAGAATATTTATTATGCATGTCTGTTAACATAGTACAGTGGAATATTTATTATGCATGTCTGTTAACATAGTACAGTGGAATATTTATTATGCATGTCTGTTAACATAGTACAGTGGAATATTTATTATGCATGTCTGTTAACATAGTACAGTAGAACATTTATTATGCATGTCTGTTAACATTGTACAGTAGAATATTTATTATGCATGTCTGTTAACATTGTACAGTAGAATATTTATTTTGCATGTCTGTTAACATTGTACAGTAGAATATTTATTATGCATGTCTGTTAACATAGTATAGTAGAACATTTATTATGCATGTCTGTTAACATAGTATAGTAGAACATTTATTATGCATGTCTGTTAACATTGTACAGTAGAATATTTATTATGCATGTCTGTTAACATTGTACAGTTGAATATTTATTATGCATGTCTGTTAACATTGTACAGTGGAATATTTATTATGCATGTCTGTTAACATAGTACAGTGGAATATTTATTATGCATGTCTGTTAACATAGTACAGTGGAATATTTATTATGCATGTCTGTTAACATAGTACAGTAGAACATTTATTATGCATGTCTGTTAACATTGTACAGTAGAATATTTATTATGCATGTCTGTTAACATTGTACAGTAGAATATTTATTTTGCATGTCTGTTAACATTGTACAGTAGAATATTTATTATGCATGTCTGTTAACATAGTATAGTAGAACATTTATTATGCATGTCTGTTAACATAGTATAGTAGAACATTTATTATGCATGTCTGTTAACATTGTACAGTTGAATATTTATTATGCATGTCTGTTAACATTGTACAGTTGAATATTTATTATGCATGTCTGTTAACATTGTACAGTTGAATATTTATTATGCATGTCTGTTAACATTGTACAGTTGAATATTTATTATGCATGTCTGTTAACATTGTACAGTTGAATATTTATTATGCATGTCTGTTAACATTGTACAGTTGAATATTTATTATGCATGTCTGTTAACATTGTACAGTAGAATATTTATTATGCATGTCTGTTAACATAGTACAGTTGAATATTTATTATGCATGTCTGTTAACATTGTACAGTTGAATATTTATTATGCATGTCTGTTAACATTGTACAGTAGAATATTTATTATGCATGTCTGTTAACATTGTACAGTAGAATATTTATTATGCATGTCTGTTAACATAGTACAGTTGAATATTTATTATGCATGTCTGTTAACATTGTACAGTTGAATATTTATTATGCATGTCTGTTAACATTGTACAGTTGAATATTTATTATGCATGTCTGTTAACATTGTACAGTAGAATATTTATTATGCATGTCTGTTAACAGTGTATTGTAGAATATTTATTATGCATGTCTGTTAACAGAGTATTGTAGAATATTTATTATTCATGTCTGTTAACAGAGTATTGTAGAATATTTATTATTCATGTCTGTTAACAGAGTATTGTAGAATATTTATTATTCATGTCTGTTAACAGAGTATTGTAGAATATTTATTATTCATGTCTGTTAACAGAGTATTGTAGAATATTTATTATTCATGTCTGTTAACAGAGTATTGTAGAATATTTATTATTCATGTCTGTTAACAGAGTATTGTAGAATACTTATTATAAAAGAACATTCTTTCATTTGCCCTTTTTTTTAATTAATATGTATGCATCATCTATTTTGTTTAACTTATGGGTCAGCAGAGGACAACAAAAATGAATAGAGCTACTGATAAGTTTCTTAATAGTCTTGATAGCACATTAACATTAATATCTAACATTAATTCAATTCCCAGGACTATGAACAATGTTGCACCCTAAAACTACTAGTAAATTGCATTGTTAAATAATATAAGATCATTCTACAATACAGCAACAATGCTAAAAGTTACTTAAATGCCACTAAAGTTTAGATTTTATGTTATCAGCAAAGTTAAAAACATACAAGTAGATGAAGCTTTTCACTGAAAAGATAATTCAAGACAAAATTCTTGATGACGAGAAACCCACTTGAAATAAAAATGTATCTCAGAACAGCTGGTACGGGTTTCAACATTTATTGATGAGCAGAGAACATTTCGACCTTTGTTAACCTAAAGATGACCAAGGAAGGTCAAAGCAGCGTTCCCTGTTTATCAATAAATGTGTTAATACTCATACTAGCCATTCTGAGATACAAAATTCTCAAATGAGACCTAAATAATACAATTCTTAGTTGAACAAATTGACAGATTTAAATATTTTGTCAGAGTCTAGAAATGAATGTTAGTCTACGTCGTGCTACCTCTGGTAAATCCTGTTCTTCTATTAAACAAACGGTTTTTACCTTTCAGCACTTGTGAGATTTCTGGCTTCTGTCATTATCTCCTTGAGTAGTAATTTTACATCATCTTCAAAGGAATAAAAGTTACAAAACAAGTTACACTAAACCATGAGTTAAATTCACAGTAAGATTCACCCTAGCAATATGGGGAGATGCTGTGAAATAATGCAAATAAACATAAAAACCAATCTTTCAAGTTTGGAGGAAATACATCTAAAAAATATAAATTTTTATTGTGTGCAAAACTCAGTGTTATGCAAGGTAGGTTCTTAAACTTTCATATACAGAATATTTTACTACTGTTTCATCAGAAAATGAGGCAAGTATTATTTTCCTGAAGAGGAAATGGACTTTTTTATTTACACATTTTAACACAGAATGGCAGATACCCAATCTATTAGATACACAAGTCCATAAATAAAGCAACATCTCTACCAAATTTCAGAAAATTTTCACCACAGATGTTTAAAAACCTTTTATTCATATCTATTAAAGAAAATAAAGGAAGGAAAATTGCAGCAAGTTTCTGATTGCAAGAGATGGCAGCACTAGTGCCATGGAATGTGATAAATCATGTCATTATAATAATTACTTCTCTAGCTATAATAATAATAATAAAGAGAGAGAAATATGAATACCCATAAACAAAGAATTCAAATTTATAGAATTGAAAAAGTAGAAAAGTAAAAAAAAAAATAATGTATGTACTTACCCAAATGAGTAAATAGGTTCTTTGCAACAGTAAGCAGAGACTGGAAAAAGAATTAATTTGAAGTTACTTTTGAACAAGAATATTAGATAAAACAAAGAAAGTTCAACAAATAAGCATTCCAATTTGAGTTAAGAAAAATTTCAGGAAAAACATCTACAGTTGAAGAATTCTGATAATAAAAAAGAATATTATAATGTAGAGAATTCAAAAGATAATATTAATTTTCAAGGTTTGACTTCCTAATACAATACAGTTTGTGTCACATATATAAAATTAGGCTTAAGGGAGCTGATAAACACATGTTAAACTTTAAAGGAGCCATGTACAGTGGGGTTAATAGATATTTTAATCCAAGAAGGTTACATCAAATCAAACTGTTTCAGGCATTTCATATAGGAAAAAAACAACACCAGGTTACTTGAGGTCACTATTTCAAGACTTGTTTTGAGTTTTAAACATTAAATCTGCTCATAAAAATATTTTTAGCTCTGACTTCTAATCAATAATGTACATGATTTCTGCCAGACTTAAACACAACAAATGTTAACTCAAGCAAAATATAATAAAATCTTGTTTTTACATCTTGTTTTCCTGACAACATCTACTGCAGTATTTTAATTTATATTAAACAACTATTTAACATGCATCATTACTATATATTTCAAATGATTTTAAACATCAAATCAAACTTGTATGAATTATAAAACTATCCTCATCCTATGTGTGGAAGAATTACATTCAATACATGTCAGTTTGGAACCAATAATGCAACTGCACTGGGAACTTTTAAAATTAGCTCTAGAGGATAAAGTTATCTTTCTTTACAATGTACAAGACAGGAAGGCAGTTAGAAATGTGTTTTGTAAATTACACTAACATAACAAACAATACCTTGATAATCATAAACATTCTAGATTCATTCAAAATTCTAAGTCTGTAATTATAAAAGTATTGATTTCAAACTCTGAAGCTATTTTAATACCAAACCACAGTTCACAGAACAAAAAGATTATAAAAAAAATCAGGCATACATTGATTTTGGTTTAATAACAAAACATTATATTATTTCAGAATTAAAAAAAACGAGTGATTACTTTATCAAAATAGTAATTTTGAATTTTAATTTTTAATTATATTAGTAGCAATATTTTAATTAATTAATGATGTAAATTGCTAAAACTGCAACTCCTGCACTCTTTTCTTACCTTATTACCTTGAATGATTTTTGTATGCAACTGAACTGCTCATTGCACAGTGATTACATATACTTAGTACAGGTAGGCAGTTCTCTATCTATTGCGATTATGTGAAGAAAAAATTCAAGACTTTAAGGTGTGTATAAGAATTATTCTTGTATGCATATTATTATATACAAGAAGCACTCTTGTATGCAATGGACTAAGCCTACAAATAAACAATTTTCCAGGTGTATTTCAAATTCTTTATATAAATAGTTCAACATATATATTTTATCAAAATTATTGAGTAATAAAACTGTACTAAGAAGGGTTGGTTTCTGCAAGGCTTCAAGCAAAACGTTCAACACCATCACAAGTATTAATTAACTCCCACATTACCGAGCTTCTCTGATGCCACAGGATTCTCTGGCAATTTTATTTCATTCTGTTACTACTAATACTGTTGGTGTTCTTATCTCATACACAAGTAAGTTAACCTTTATTAACAGTAGAGAAATAAGAAAAAATATTATTATTAATAGGGGAAAATAAACTCATCTTAAAGTGTGCTATATTTATTTATTGTAATAACAAAGACGGCCTTAATATATTTTTGTTTTCCATCTCAAGAAGTTTTGTTCATATACCTGTATCAATTGTTATCTGAATTTACAGGTGGGTGATTAGTGAAATTTTGTAGTCGAATATTCTCACAAGACTTGGAAACTTGAAATAATGGGAAAACACTAAATGTTGGTTATTTTCATTTATTTAATTGTAATTTCAATTAACTGGTGATTATTTTATGTAACACCAATTGACGATCATAAGTAAGTGAGTTAAATTCCTTCCCCTTCTATCTCAATTACATGCTGCATGTTGCTTTATTGGTTTTTTTTTAATCTTTGAACATGAATTTCAAGCTTTATCATTCTGGACAACATGGTAAGACATTAACGAAGAGCCTGTGTTGAATTATAAAACTAGTTCCCATTTCTGAATGATAGCAGTGTAAATGAGATCTATTATGGAAAGGATTTCATAGAAAAGTTAGTATGGAAAATCTACTATAACTATACCTCTTTTACCCTTAAACAGCAGAAATGCTGTTCGTAGCAACATCAATAGATGACGGCTGCCATTTAAGAGTTAAATACTGGTGCAGAAGTTGAAAAAAAGAACAACCCACAAGACTATAAAACTAGTAATAATTTAAAACATTGACGAAAGATAAGTGTTTTTATGACACTTTTAATAATGAAATTGAAGACCTCACTGATGCAACATGAATTTGACAACATACAGAGAATTTTTCACACGTGCTAAGAATATTGATTGTATGAAATGTTTGCATTTCAATAATGTGGTCTCAAATACCATAAAATGGTAATGCAAAAAGAGATGAAGGAATAAAGTTATCACTTATAATAACTACCAATCTGAACAAGTTGTATGCTCAGAGTAAAACTAACAATTACCTTAGTCATTAATATAAAAAATAAACTATGGGTATCTGCAGAAGGGGGTGGAACTGAAAGAAAAACATAATTCAATCTTCATTCCCTTAGCATTTTTATATAAATTTACAAGTTTTTTTTCTTATTCACTTCAAAATTTCACACGGCTTTGCCCTGAAAAAAAACACACACCCATCTCCAAAGTTCTGTGGATGTCCACAGAATCAACTATACTATTCTTGTGAATTGAGTTGTAAATATAATTCTCTACAAGCTAAAATGATGAGTAAAACTTGCTCTAACTTACTTGGCACTGTTCTCTGAGACGCTTCTCTTCTTCGTAAGCCTGGGACATGAGCAATAAAGGTACTACAGCTGAGAAACATTCTATTACCACTTCCTCATCTTCCTCTAGAAAGCTAAAGGTTTTATTATAGCTAAGACTATAAATCTGTTGTTACCAGCAACATAATTCAAAGCTATTCTGACAGTTTAAAACAATAAATAGATTTTAATTTCAACCACGTTATTAAACTGATATTATTTACATAGATTATTTTGCTTTACACACGGGATAAAGAAACACGTTTTCAAAAGAATATCTGTAATATCTTGTATATTTTTTCTCAACAGCATTACATAAGATTGACAATGAGTCTCCAAATAATTTTACCTCACAGAGTTCTCAATTTATGTCTTAACTCAAAACACTGTATAGATACAAGGTGTTTGTAAAAAATAAAATAGAAAATTGCTTGGTGTACTTACATTTCTATATTTAAATCAACTAATGTCAAGGATAATTACACACATTTTTGGAAAACCTGTTAAAGCTTTAGAGTTCACATCACAGACACACCTAACACCATTCAGAGCATTTTTATTTAACAATTTCTCAGAATATCTGTTATCAGACAAATATTTTATTTTCTAAGTTAACAGTTCTGTACAATATAAATGTGACATATTATCAAACATTTTCAAGTATTCTATAGGTTAAAAAACTTTTGTGGAACATCTTAGATTTTAAAGGACTCCATGCTCTCTTCTGTAACTACTTTTTTCTTGATAAAAACAATATCTCTAGAAAAATATTATTGCCTGCAATGAAATCAAACAATCAATAATACTGATGTCTGGACTTCTCCACATTAAAGAACAATATACACTTAATTCATAGCAGGTCTTTTTTTATCATAACAAAATTTACTTACATAAGCCTCAGTTTCTTCTCCATTGTTTGAAAAATCTATTTATATAGGGTTTGTGATGGCACATAAACTTAAGATTTTTTTAGTAAAGGAATAGTCCAATTTAATCCTTATTGTGATGGTGTAGTTTTGGTTTCAAAATCTGGGAGGACAGTTTCCATACTTAGGGTATGCATGATTGTGTTCTGCTGTAAAAAAAGTCCCTGACAAAGTGTGGGAGACATGCCACTATCTAAATTACACCCATGCCTTCTTGCCCAAGTCCAAACTTATTGCTAATGATATTATAATGTTAGTTATAAATAAATCACAATTCAAAAAAAGAAATATTTAAATATGCACCTTTCTTTGTTTACAAGATTGGCTAAGATAATAACTTTGTCACGGTCTTCAGGGTGTAAGATGGGGACACACAATAATGAGTCAGGTTGATATCCCAGCAACTTCTGAAGAAAGTCCTGGTGATCCTAGAAAAGTTAACACCACTTTTTTTATTTTGGTCACACTATTCTGTATTTAAATAATCAATATCTGTGTGATAAAAGTGAGCCATTTAAAAACCTTCACTCATAAATTATAAATATTGCACAACAATTCTCACTTTTATATTATATTGCACTGAAAATCAGAGCTCAAAATTATAACAATAAATCATTTCTGCTTACATTAAATGAGCTTGAATTCTATAATCCTATATAATATCAGGTCCAAAATCCATTTTCCAAAACACTTGGGGCCAGTTGTATTTCGGAATTCAGAATATTTTTTGATTTTAGAGCAAATGTATCACCCCAGTGGGGTATAGGGCAGCACCCCATAATCATTTTCACAGTAAAATTTGACACAAAGTCACAAAATAAAATGCAATAAAAAATATCAGTGAACGGCAGACACATTTGACCAGTAGGAGTGCTGAGACACAACTGACGTGCCGGTCAGACTGCTGGGCACTAGGGTCAATCTGTCATGTCCTACCTGAGTGATGTGGATCAAGTGGGTTTGGAATTGGGTAAGCTGTTATACAGATGCTCCACACTCCATGAAAAAGCTTCAGTTTTTGGAGCTTTTATAATTTCAGATATGAGATTGTGGACCTGTACTAATTTATCTTTGTATTTTACCCAACTTGAATGAACTAATTGCCATATTAATAAGCAAATCCTGAAGAACTGTTATGTATTACAATTCTAATACCTACCATGTGTGCTACTTACAGAATGCAATCATCCATTCACCTAAATGTTATGTTTAATCATTCTTTTGATTCAAGATAAGCAGACCAAGAGCACATTAATGCAGACCCTTATTAAAAATGTTTTCAAATGCTTTGAACACAGTAATTAGTTTTAGTAATTGAAATAATCTATGAATATTTTTGCAATTTGATGTGTGCACAGAAAAACTTATTACAAAAAAAATGATTGTATAAACATTCGTAATTCAAATTCAAAAATCTATCAAAATGCATTTTGAGTACAAAACTTAAAGATCAGTGTTAATCTTACTTTAATACTAAATTGGCAACAAAACATTATTTGTAGCTTTGTAATTACCAAAAAGAAGGTATGTCATCATTATTTATAAATATAATAATGAAAATTTAAATCTGTACAGAGAATTAAACAGGTTGTTTTGAAAAGAAATATTCTTTCTGTGAATACAAAGTCAAATTTATTTCCAGATCAATTTATGCTTTTGGTTTCTATTTGTCATATTTATATTCCAACAATGAATCTATGATTTCTTAGTTTAAGTTACAAAGAAAACAAGAATCTGTGATTTAGCCAGAAAAACTGTGTAACTTTTGGTAAAGAAGCTGGGTCCAAACATCATCCAAAAAAGTTGTAATAAAATTCAGTAATATATAAGTCTTGCTCTAAGGAGCCTTTTTGCTGTGGTTTCCTCTAAGGGTTAGAGTGGATTCTAATCTATCCAAAGTTAACAATTCTTACTCTTCTGATCATAGCTGTCTGGCTAGTAAAAGTCAACTCTGTAAACACTTATCTCAAGCCTTTTAACTCTTTGACTCAAAACAAGTTCCCACTGTAAACACTGCTATTAGGAAGCCATTCTGCAACATTCATTTCACTGCAGCTCCCCTCCACTTCGATAATCTACAGTTCTATTCATCATCATCACCAGTTTCACAGTTCTACATCACAGGTCAAAGTTCATTTTTCTCTTCTTCTACGTTCTACAGCCCCTACTTCATCACCACCATCAGTTAAGTTTTTCTACACTACAATACCCACCTTCTCTACACCTTGCAGCCTAGTTCATCTTCACTATCCTCATCCTGCATACCTTTTAATCATTCTTTTGTTAACTTTTTCATTATAAACAGTTTTCAATCAAGCCAAACTAATTATGCTTTGTCATTCTACACTAACTTTCTGCCGATGCATTGTTTCACGAGTTTCCCCAGTGCAGATGCTTTCTGTGGTATCAGTCTGCATTCTTCTTACACAAAGAAGTTTTAATGTTGGTATGGTAGCTTTGAGAGCAAAACTATAGATACTGTATTACAATAAAACAATGATCTCAGATAATGTTTGGTAAAAAAAAAATTATCCATCTACCAAACAAATATGGAGAGAGAGAAAATCAATGTATTTTCTCCAATTCTTTTCAGTTATCGAGTTCACAAACTCCACACACTGGGTTGTGTTCTGTAAGGTTTGCAGAGGTTTGAGGAAATACTGGATGTGTGCTTCCTAGAGATGAAATACTTAACACATTCTGGCTGATTCAGAGTTCTGACATAAAACACTGAAGTGGCCATATCTCTGATTAAAAAATGTATTAGTGTATTTCTCTGAGATTTGTAAACGTTTTTGAAAGTGACTAACAAAAACAATTCATCAAAGCTTTCTGCAGCAGCAAGAAGTCTAAGTGGAGTAACTGCTTGAAATAAAGTCGATTTGCAACTGATTATGATGGTATTATTATAGAGGTTAAGTTAGGGTTTAAGAGAGGCTATCTTTTATGATGGTATTATTATAGAGGTTAAGTTAGGGTTTAAGAGAGGCTATCTTTTATGATGGTATTATTATAGAGGTTAAGTTAGGGTTTAAGAGAGGCTATCTTTTATGATGGTATTATTATAGAGGTTAAGTTAGGGTTTAAGAGAGGCTATCTTTTATGATGGTATTATTATAGAGGTTAAGTTAGGGTTTAAGAGAGGCTATCTTTTATGATGGTATTATTATAGAGGTTAAGTTAGGGTTTAAGAGAGGCTATCTTTTATGATGGTATTATTATAGAGGTTAAGTTAGGGTTTAAGAGAGGCTATCTTTTATGATGGTATTATTATAGAGGTTAAGTTAGGGTTTAAGAGAGGCTATCTTTTGGAACTTCCGAGAGTTAAAGAACACACTTAGGTGAAATATGAGAGACACGTGCATAAGCAAGTTACCTTTGGAGAAGAAACAGTCATAAAGAGGTTAAACAGCATCACAGTGAGAACTAAGGGCCAAGACAAGAAGGTAAGTAATATTTGACCTCCCCTTCACCTTTAACTGTGTCTTAGTTATTACAGGAAGCTAAAATGCTACATGGCATATAGTTCTCTTGCAGTGTCCAATTACATATTTTTCTTTGATTCTTACCCAATCAGGTTCATGTTTTACTTAATACCCTACTAGTTGATTCATAGATTTGTGTCAGAAAGGAATATAAATGAATATGAAGGAAAATTAATGAATAAACAATAATTAATTATAAAATAAAATTGTGAAAGCAATCATTTTTGTCATTTTTATTATTTTTTTATTTTTTGTGTTATGCTTTCTTTGTTAGTTAGTTTTTCACTTATTTTTCACAAACACCCTTTAGAAGAAAATTCAAACAATATGTGTAACTTAGCCAAAATACTCATATTTTTTGGTATGTGTTTTTTTCTAATATACTTTTTAATTTTTGTTATTAAACTGGCCAGATGTCCTCTTCAGAAAGCAATTACTTACACAGTTTTTTCTTTTACTGAAATGCAACATCCAACTGTAAAAAAAACTTTAACATTACTGTTACTCACATTTTTAATGTCTTCCAAAATAAGTGATCTCTTCTCAACAATTGCCGTACTGAAGCTATTACTTTGAATCTAAAATATAAAAACATACAAAAATTAATATTTGTTGAAACACAATTGACTTTAGAACTTAATTCTTTTTAAATTATTTTGTACGCATAAGCTTATGAATACTTTTTTGTCACCATAAAAGGTCAATAAAAATCATAAAATAAGTAAATATTATAAGAACGTGACCTTTTATTGTGCAAAAAAAAAAGCTGTAACAGAATACACTCATGTGTTGATAGTTCACACGGTAATTGTCATCCAACTTATGAGAAAGTTTCACACCAGTGAAAGTCTAGAGCAGATGTGGGCAGTCATACTATGCCTTCAAAAGATCACAGAATATCAAAAAATTGGTCAAACAAGGAATTAGGACATCAAAAATGATGCATGAAAATGTAAAAATAAACAGGGAGGATTTCTTTAACTTCATTAAGAGTAAACATAGAAACTGTCAGAATGGGGGAAAGATCTTTGAGGGACATTACAGAAAGGGTCATATCTAGTGATTATGGGGTTATTAAACTGTTTTATTTTTAAAATTTTATGAATGAACATTTAAGCTATATTCCTTGTATAGAACAGGTGATAGATGTAAACTAGATGGACACATTGATTCTGAGCTGGTTAGGAAAACATTGGGAAGTATAAAGTATAACAAGCCTTCTGGGCCAGATATTTCACCATAGATTTTGAAGAAAGATAAGTATTGGATACGTGAGGAACTTACAATTTTTGTTCTTATTTGTTATGTTTAATTTTACACAAAGCTCTACGAGGGCTGTCTGCACTAGCCATCCCCAATTTAATAGTGTAAGAATAGAGGGAATGCAGCTAGTCATCACCACCCACCGCCAACTCTTGGGCTACTCTTTTAGCAACAAATAGTGGGATGGACCATCACTTTATAGTGCTCCCATGACTGAGAGGACGGACATGTTTGGTGTGACCGGAATTCGAACTCATGACCCTCGGATTACAAGTCAAACACCTTAACCCGCCTGGCCATGCTGGGACATTTTTTGTCAGTTCTTGAATAATGAGCAGGTACGAGAGGACGTTATCTAATGTAACTTCAAGAGAAGTGATAAAAACTGTCCCAGTAATTATTTACCCATTAGCTTTGGAAAGTCTGTTAAAATATTCTTTGCAAAGCCATTTAACGGCACTTTTACTGGAAGGTGAAAATAGTTTCAATAAGGGAAATGTCTTATGTATCTTTTGGTATTCTTTAAGAAAGTTACTGCTTGTGTAGATGAGAGTATGGACATAGGTTTGTACATTTGTTTTGTTTTTCATTTAATAGTTTCAGTTTAGAGGATGGAACAGGCTAGGTACACCAATAAGTCCCTTGTTGTTCTTAAACATTATGCTATATTTAGATTAAAAATATAATAAACTTATAAGCAAATATAATAATTTAATCAAACAACTGGTTAACAATCTTGTTTAATGTTGATAAATTTAGTAGCAGGTTTAACAAATATGATTCATGAGACAAGTGACATAAAAACTACCTAATTAGAGCTAACAGATTTTACCATATGATCAACAAAATATTCCGAGAGCAACAACTAAATTAGATTTTGTTTTTTTTAAAGTCACAGCTCACCAACAAAGCAATAAAACACTAGCTTAACTACTCCATTAAAATATCATTTATAAAGCAATGTGCTGGTATTTAAATAAATGAATTTCAGTACACGTATCAATTAAGCAGAAATCAAGAAAACTGTAATTGTAACAAGTACTTCATATTGAGTTATTTTACAGTTCTTTGTTCACATCTGCATAAAAGGGACATTAGAAACAACAACAATGCAAATATTAAGAAACTGATTATAAGGAGTAGAATCAACATGGTGGGTTAGTGGTTATAAAGTTTCTTGTACAGTTAAGTACTTCAGGCATATCAACTTATAACTTATTTTAGTTATACATGCTAATAATTAGAATTTAAAGAAAGTATCAACTTACATTTAAGAAGCAGATTTAACAGTAAACAGTAAACAGCATGTCTGGTTAACTGATTACACAGTTTAAATAATGATTTGGGCATAAAACAGATTTACATGTCAGTATTTGGGCATAAAACAGATTTACATGTCAGTATGGCATTGTATATTTTTTTTTAACTTCAAAGCAACATCATTTATAAAAAAAAACATGCATTTTTCTTATTTATAGTTGATGTGGGGAAAAATAACTTTTTAATATGATTTAATAAGGTACACAAACATTAAAAAACAACAAGTGATTGAAAGAAACAGAACAAGCAAACGTCATATAAAGAAACATAACAAGTAAACATCATATAAAAATGTTAATTTTGCAGCCATCCTTACAGGGAATTTAATTTCTTCATCCAGGACTTTGTCTCCAACTACCTGAAGAGATTAGAAAAACTATTACTTGAATTGTACCAGAATATTAATGTGCATTAGTTTAGAAATATTTACCTAGAGTATCTAGCATATTCCTTATTGTACATGATAAACTAGAATCAGTTTACATACTCAACATTTCTGATGCTACCCTGCAATATGAAGTAAGCTGGAAATTACAGTAAAACATCTGTTGTCATATCACGGTGTTAAAATACTGTAATATATTCATTTCTGTAATGTTATGCTTAACAATATTCTTAATAGGCTACTGATATTTAACGTTGAGTATTTATTCCCATTCTACAAATACAATGGTTAAGAATAGTATGGCAGTTTTGGCATCACTATTTTTTCGGTATAATGGGTGCAATAACTGGGTTTTATTTGGAATATCAAGACTGGTATATATATTTATATGTATCTCACAATCACTTTTATAGTTTAAAAGCAACACTAATAACTTTGTTGCAACAAAATAAAAAATAACTTGTTTCAATAAAGCCACTGTTTAAGATTAATTCAAAGTAAAGAGAAATGTTTAGAAAATAGTTTTGTGACTTTTACACTTGTTTGTATTTGTAATGTTTTACAAAAAACAACAACAACAAAACCTTCCATATTTTTCAGAAAGGTTTTTTTTCCTCACTTAAAAGAAAAATTGATTCATGTAAACAATGCCAGTTTATTTCTAAATAAACCAGTAAATTTTAAAAATCATAACTTGTATGGATGATCAAAGAAAAAAAAAAAAGAACAGTGTTAGAGGATAAATATTATGTACAATAAGAAGATATTTCATTTCTTAATTGTACACAAACTAAGAAATTACTAAGTGTTACTTTAAATTAAATACCTTTTTAGGTTAAAAATTCCAAGTTTCTCATAAACTTTCAGTTTTTTTTGCATATTCAAAAATGTTCAAATTTCAGCTCCAGCAGAATAATTTGGGAAACAGCTCATTTAACTCCTATGTGACCAAATTCCTTTTGAGGTATGAAGCCATAACTAATGCCATCAAGTAATTGATCTTGCCATAAAATTATTTCTACACAATAAAGAAAATTATCCAAATTTTACTATGTACCACTAGAATGTTCTTTACTATTACAAACTGTTTAACTTAAAACATTATGTTTAAAACACACCTTGCAACAAAGTTCATCTTGATCATCAGACACAAACATAAGGAAACACTGTTCAGCATTAGTCAGAGCTTCAAGCTACAGTTATAAAAAAACAACAAAACAAATTTATGTTACAGAATCTCCCATAACTAATAAATAATTAATATTTAATAAGTCATTACTTCTTTCAATATATATTTTATATAGACTCAAAGCCAGCCTTTATTATCCAAATATCTGTCAAGACTTCCCTTAACAATTTTAAACACCTCAATTATATCCCTTCTAACTTTTCTTTTCTCAAGAGAAAACAATTAGAAATATCTTTACTTGTCCTCATACAACATCTTTTCGATCCCAGCAACCCTCCTCTCAACTCTTTCCAAATATTCAATATCTTTTCTAGAGTAAGAAATCCAAGAATAAACACGATACTCTATTGTCATCTAACCAATGACTTATACAATGATATTATAACCTCTTTGGGCTTGTACTCAATATTTTGGTAGCGACCTAAAATAATGTAGTTTTAAACAGTTCACAGAACTAATAGATATTAGTAATAGAAAAACAAACAAATAAATTTGCTGTTTGAAAAGTGAAATTGAATCTTTGTAATTTAATTATTAAACTGATTACTTACAAATTTAGTTATCTTCACTTGGATGGAACTTGTGTCTTTATCATGCAAATTCTCTGGAAAATCATATAAGATATTTAACTAAATTGTTTACAATGCAGTTAAAAGAATTAAACTAAATATTAATAATAAATTATGCAAATTTAGTGGCATCATTTAAAAACATATTTTTCTGACAATAACTTGAAGAAACTTAAATAATTTGTAGGTTTTATATGGTTACTGTACTTCCAAGTTAGTAAAAATTGGAATAACTTTATCTGGTTAAAATAATATGGATTCAAGAGATCTTTGTGCTTGTTTCACTTACCACATAATTTAAGCAATAGACAAGGGTCAGATCTCATCTTGATTGTTGAATAACTGGTCCCTCACTTTAAAAGAAATCATGACCATATTAACTTTAAACGACTAACACAAACATATAACTTTCCTTCAGAATATTTAATCAGTTAAATTATTAAATTTTTCTCTTTAAGTTGACTATCCACATTTGTTGGTTAACTTTAATTGAATTTGGGGCCGATTTTACACAATAAATTTGCGGGATATATCAAATCCAAATATAAACTCATTACCTTTGGATTGTGGTTAGCAGTTTAACAGTAACGATGATTGAACTGAAACCTGAAAGTAAATTTAACACTAATATAAAATTATTACTAACTTACTTAAGACATTATTTCACAGAAGGTGCTGATCTGAAGCAATACTATTAGCGTAATGCAGATAATACAATATTCTTTTCACAATGTTTTTTGTAACTTATACAAAACACTGAGAGTAGAGAATCGTAACCACAGTTTGCACGTTGGTTACACAAATCATTCACAGGAAGACAAACTTTTGTTATTTATTCAGTTTACATAACAAAACTGTCATTGGTTATACATTCAATGAGTCATCACAAATTCTTACTTTTAGAATAACACTCAAGACTCACACTTAAGTAAAGACTAAGGCCATAACAGGGTAAGGGGCAGAATTGCAAATTGTAATGTAGCTTCTTGTCGTTATACTACTGTTGTAAGATTTTTGATATTCAATTTCAAATTAAATTTCTTCGCATGTGATTAAAAGTGTTAAATAACGCAAGATCTACACAATAGCTCTACCTGTTTTGAGATTGTTTCCAAAATAACATTTCTTTACAACATTACGTAAACGAAGTAAATAACTCAAACTGAAATTGCTATTTATCATGACGCGTGCAACAACTATAACACAGTGACTTGAACACCGCTTGCTACCACCATTGCCACCTGTATTACATAAAAGGTATTATTGAATATATTTATTTTTTAAAGAGTTATCATTCAACATATGAAATCAAGCAGAAATTAAGTTAAACTTGAAATTATTACTAAAGGAGTGTACGTTGTAAAGCGAAATCTCATAAGAGTCAACAGTAGCATACGAAATCGTAAAAGCATTTATCTGAAATAATGAGTTTCACGAAAATTTATATCACCTTACAGAACAAAATATTTGGCATAAAATAATATTACACCCATATTACGAAGGTCATTCAAAAGTTGTGATTTATAGTTGGTGTAGCAATTAAATTAAAATTTAGACTTCCGTTAGAGAGCACATGATGTTAAATTATTCCTAGATTGTCCGTAATATGCGAGAATATCGTGAAAGAGACAGTTTACGATGTGTCTATAAACAAGAATACGTCAAAAACACGATAATTTGTGAGAAGTGAGTCAGCCATTTTAGTTCATTGATGTATTCAATTTTAGTGGAGATTTGGCGTTAGTTATCGCATATACCACGTTAGTAGTAAAAAAATCAACAAAATATTCCTATTTGAACGTCATTTACAAAGTTATTTAGACACACAACTGAGATCAAGTAACAATAGCGTATTAGTGAAGGCAACTTTTACAAACGTTAAAAAAGGAATAAACTAATTTGTTATTGTTAAGTAGAACGGACTTGGCCTTACTTTCAGCAAATAAAACCAACCCAACAAAAGAACAACCACACAACAGTATTTTCAAGCAATCATATGATTATTTTGATAACTATTTACAGTACTTTTTCATAACCTGATCTAGAAGTACTTGCTGAACAAAAGCCTAAGCATTTATACTTTAATGAATTAATTGTACCATCCACCTAATAATAAAATGAAGCATTGGGAAGCTTCACAAGAAGGTTTGGTCTGTTTTGAATTTCGCGCAAAGCTACTCGAGGGCTATCTGTGCTAGCCGTCCCTAATTTAGCAGTGTAAGATTGGAGAGAAAACAGATAGTTATCACCACCCACCACCAATTCTTGGGCTACTCTTTTACCAACGAATAGTGGGATTGACCGTAACATTATACGCCCCCACGGTTGGGAGGGCAAGCATGTTTTGCGCGACCGTCGGATTACGAGTCACACGCCTTACGCGCTCAGCCATGCCAGGCCTTACATTCCTGGGGGAATGGGGGATACATCGCCACTTCATTTTAGGTGGGGGTATGGTACATACAATCATCCCCCATATAGTTTGGTCTGTTTAATTGTTTTATTGCATCACAGGCCTACAAATTGTGTGTTTGTTCTTGTGATTTTCGTGTTCTTACCGATCGAATTACATAATTAGGCCTAGATGTAGGCTTTTTCAGTATCCGAAATTACATCTTTAATAGAGGCGTTCTTCTAAGCTTTTCGATCTATGCGATAGTTCGTTAAGTATTAGTCAGTAGGCCTAAGTATACATGCAAGGCTTGCAAGCACTATCACAGAATCTACTTATGTTTTGTAAGTAAAATTTTTATCACAACAGATTGAACAGAACATGAAATTCGAAAATATTACTCACAAGCGTAAACTCGTGTGATCTAAGGTCTGGCAGGCCATTTGTAGCTTGTATCTGTATGAATCTTATGTGTATATGGTGCGGTTTTCATACGCCATTTGTTCTTATGCATGTTTGGCTGGTTTTATTGTCGAACGCCTTATTCTCCTTAGCTACCGAAGTCGCTGACCATAGTGTACGTTTAGTGTATAGTTAACGACAGGTTCGAGCCGCTCGGATCCAGACGCCCCCTACATCAACCCCTCCCATCCCTTTAGTCTGAGCCTCGATTTTACAACAGGGATCATTAGACCTGTGTCTGTGGCCCTCATTAATCCATGAAATTACATATTATCACAGCCCTCTAATGAAACGCTGGTGCTTTATGGTAAAAGAACAATATATTCTCTTGTCATAGATGGTAAAAATACTGCATTTTCTTGCATAATTAGAACAGAAAAGGAGCGATTTCAACATCCTGAAGCCTCTACTCGAATTGTATTGCTAGTTTTTGTTTAGGTGTTTTTATTTAATAGGTGTGTTTATGAACATTATATCACAACGTGTTTGCCTTTTGATGAGTTTCAACAGAAATATAATATATTTGTGATTGTTTAAGTATTTTTGGAGAATCTTTCAATTACTTGTGTTGTAACCAGCACACATTATTGTCCCAGCGATGCCCAGGCGGTCAGTCGGCTCGGTAGTCACTGTGAGGTTCGCGCGTTCGACTTTAATACATTGTACAGTTCAATCCTACTTCCATTCTGTTCTATCTTCGATCGTTGTACGTTAGAGTTTTTCAATAAAGACTGTATTTTAGCCTGTTGAGTCATCTGGGAAACAGATTCCAATTATGACAAGCAAGCGTCTGAAACTTTCCGATATTAGACAGTACTACAAGCCAGTTACTAGTACTACAAGTGACAATATAGATGTAGGTAATCCAACAACCTCAAGCAAAGGAATAGAAACTTGCCATACAGAGGATTATTTGTTTTTTAATTTCGCACAAAGCTACTCGAGGGCTATCTGTGCTAGCCGTCCCTAATTTAGCAGTGTAAGACTAGAGGGAAGGCAGCTAGTCATCACCACCCATCGCCAACTCTTGGGCTACTCTTTTACCAACGAATAGTGGGATTGACGGTAACATTATACACCCCCACGGCTGGGAGGGCGAGCATGTTTAGCGCGAAGCGGGCGCGAACCCGCGACCCTCGGATTACGAGTTGCACGCCTTACGCTCTCGGCCATGCCAGGCCCTCAAAGTATAGACATAATAGAAATCGTTAATTATTATCAAACCAAACTTTTTAAATAAAAGGAAAGGACATTCGCCACAGTTATGCCAACGTGTAAGCACGGTCACAAGACTTGGTATAAGCTTGGCATCGAGAAACCTTGGATATATATAGTAAAATGTTCAGAAGATCTAAGAGCCGTATCAACACTCCATACAAAAGCATGGGTACAAATATAGCGCATATAACCCTACTATACAGCAGAGTGATACATATGTAGGTACTGGATGTAGACACATATTCGTATCTGAAAGATTAGAGTACTAAACGTACGATCATGGAGGAACACCTACCAGTCAATACTGGTATTCAATAAGATTTCTATATTTATGATCAAAGTTGGGAAAATGCACTGAGTTTGCTGATAAAAAGTAGTCTACCACACGGAGAAACACGTGGAACATTAGACACAGGTTTGCCCCAATTAGTGACACTACTGCATGTTTTGAAGTAACACAAAGATATTATAATTAACTTTAAATTTGTAAAGTCATTACGAGATTCTGAAATTTGTCAAAAATATGTCGAATTAATTGCTGTAATTAATTTTATTTGGATGTTTTTGTGCATTCTGGTTAAGGTCAGTTTCGACTTATACCACAAGCCGTCAAAAGCACGAAATCTAATTTATGTTTATTGTATTTTAAATATATTTTCTCACTATTAAATGTCCTACTATGCTGAAGGGATTCAGAAAATACTTTGTTGTTAAGCACAAAGTTACACATTGGGGTAGGTGTAGTGTGCTCACTACGAGAATCGAAAGCCGATTTTTAACATTTTATACCTTCAGACTGGAGGCTTCACAGAACAGATACTATAAATATCATTCATAATTAATAACAAGAACAATTTAATTGAAAAATAAACTAGGTAGATTCATTATACCAAAAAGAGCAAAATTACTCAAGTTTATTGCTGAAGATAAAGATACAAATTTGCCCGCGTTGCGCCAAACATGCTCGCCCTCCCAGCCGTGGGGACGTTATAATGTGACGGTCAATCCCACTATTCGTTGGTAAAAGAGTAGCACAAGAGTTGGCGGTGGGTGGTGATGACTAGCTGCCTTCCCTCTAGCCTTACACTGCTAAATTATGGACGGCTAGCACAGATAGCCCTCGAGTAGCTTTGTGTGAAATTCCAAGACAAAAAAAAATACAAATTATTATTGCAGAATAAAAAATAATTCTATTGTGAAATTCGATGATATTAAAGCATATCCATACATTGTAGTTTGCGGGTAAGACTAATTAATTATGGTTCATTGTTTACATAATATATTTTTGCAGTGGTTTGCATTGTTGAGTAGATTACTTTTTTATCCGTATACTAGTAGTTTGCGGCTAAGACTAATTAATTATGGTTCATTGTTTACATAATATATTTTTGCAGTCGTTTCCATTGTTGGGTAGGTTTTTTTCTAACATTGCTGAGTAAAATTTTTTGTTGTTGTTTTGAATTAAGCACAAAGCTACACAATGGGCTATCTGTGCTCTGCCCACCACGGGTATCGAAACCCGAATTTTAGCGTGTAAGTCCGCAGACATACCGCTGAGCCACTGGGGGGCTGCTGAGTAAAAAGAAAAAAAATACGAAGTCCAGTTCACCTAACGGTAACAAACATTTAGTTCCTTCTATTAAAGGTTCTCCAAGAATAAGTTATACAAATAACGATAGACTTGAGACAACGAATAAACAGGTAACACTTTAACATTTACCTGTTAACTTTCTCACACGTACAGTAATTTTCGTATTTCTAGCATTCTGATGAAAATAAAAACCAAAAATTGACAGCACTGAACCTACTTAATTAATATCTAAAATAATTCACTGTAACACTCACAAATTAATCAACCACTCTGTTCTAGTTTCACCCAACTCAAGTCTTACATGATTCACATCGTTTTCCAGATTGTCAAGAAAACTCGAATTGTGACGTTATACGTTCACAATTTAACGTCAAACCTCCCTCCAGCCAAATATAATAAAAGTGTCTAAATGCAAAAGAAAACCATATTCCACAACACTGCTCCCTTTAGGCAGTAAAATATCTTGAACAAACCCATTAAAAAGTAAAACGACTGGCTGTTTTTGTTTGTTTGGAATTTCGCGCGAAGCTACTCGAGGGCTATCTGCGATAGCTGTCCCTAATTTAGCAGTGTAAGACTAGAGCGACTGGATGTTAAACTTCCACAACTTTGTAATGGAGTAATTATTTGAAATTAACAACATTAATATTAGTGAATAAAAACATTTTATTTGTTAAAAAATAATGAGTGAATCAAAGTACAACAAAAATTCTGATTGTTAAAAATACCTATTTAATTACTGTCCTTAAACTTTCCAGTCATCAGATATATGTGTTATTTATTTCTTTTCCGTGACTTAAGAACATAAATGAGATGATTTTTTAAGCAACACTTGCTGGCTTCTCACTCTGTGTTCTCCGCTAGTACTTCGGTATGTCTACGGATTTACAACCCAAAATCAACGGTTCGATTCCCCCTCGGTGGGCTCAGCAGAGCGCCCGATGTAGCTTTGCTATAAGAAAACACACAATTATCACTGTGAGTTCTCTTTAGGTTGATGATTTATTGTGTTACAAGCATTCAGGTTTACTACTGAGCCAATGGGGGGATAGCGTGTTTGTTGCTATTTTAGCACAAAGCTATGCATGGAATGTGCGCGCTCTGTTTACCGTGTGGAATCGAACTTGGGATTTATTGTTGTAAATGCTCAAACTTACTGCTGACTCACCTGGGGACGGGTGTTTAGTGAAAAATAGGGTAATATAAAGATATTTCTCATACGACGATAATAATAAGCACGTGTTGGCCACGAATAAAAGATAAAAATAGAATTGGCTAAAATAAAGTCAGGTGTTTAAATTCAAAAATTCGGGGTAATAAGAATATTAATAAAGTTGTTTTTTCAACAGAAATAAACTAATCTTTGAAAGTTACGAAGTATCGTAGTTTTAAACTGCTAACCTGTTTTCAGTCATCAGTTAAGTTATATTTAGTAACAATAAAAGATGTAGATTGTACTGCATTGTAATGCAAAATAACATATATATATATACACAACTCAAACATATATATATATAAGTCTAGAAATATTAAATTAAAAGTATGTTTTGTTTTTAGAATTTCGCACAAAGCTACTCAAGGGCTATCCGTCCCTAATTTAGCAGTGTAAGACTAGAGGGAAGGTAGCTAGTCATCACCACCCACCGCCAACTTTTGGGCTACTCTTTTTACCAACGAAAAGTGGGATTGACCGTCACATTATAACGCCCCCACGGCTGCAAGGGCGAGCATGTTTGGTGCGACTCGGGTGCGAACCCGCGACCCTCGAATTAAGAAGCGCATGCCTTAACGCGCTAGGACATGCCAGGCCTTAAATTAAAAGTAAGTCATTCACAAAAGTATCGTTAATACACGGTAGAATGCAACGATAGCTGGTAATACAGGAAGGTTCCGCCTTCTCGCATCAACAGCGCCACCTTATGGCATAAAGTTAAGTATGTAGTTCACGCTTTTCTCATTTTTAGACAACTATTGTCAATAAGCAAACTGTTTTTGCCCCCCTCCCCACTCAAGAATCGCAACGTGGCTAAAACAGAGCTATTTGCTCCACTTATCAGATGCATTAGCTCTCACAGTTTATGGAGTATTCACAACAAGCCACTAACTGATCAGGCCGCGTCTCATAGCTAGAGTTTCCTCAGAAATTGGATTCATTGAAATATCACGGTAAAAATATCCATGCGTTACAGTAGGTGATCTCTGTCACGTTTTCTAATGTTGATTTGGCTGACGAAATTTGTTGATAGTAGAACAATAATTTTATATGTAGTATTCATGGCTGATGAAATATTGTTGATAGTAAAACAATAATTCTATATGTAGCATCTATGGCTGATGAAACATTGTTGATAGTAAAACAATTATTTTATATGTAGTATTCATGACTGATGAAATATTGTTGATAGTAAAACAATAATTCTATATGTAGCATCTATGGCTGATGAAACATTGTTGATAGTAAAACAATTATTTTATATGTAGTATTCATGACTGATGAAACATTGTTGATAGTAAAACAATAATTCTATATGTAGCATCTATGGCTGATGAAACATTGTTGATAGTAGAACAATAATTTTATATGTTGTATCTATGGCTGATGAAACATTGTTGAGAGAAAAACAATAATTCTATATGTAGTATCTATGGCTGATGAAACATTGTTGAGAGTAAAACTATAATTTTATATGTAGTATCCATGTATCCATGGTTGATGATACATTGTTAATAGTAAAACAATAATTTTATATGTAAAATCAATGCCTAAACTATGACATCGTCCTCAGGCATAGAGTATAGCGAAGCTTCTGTATGACTGGTTATAATTTTCATGTGAAAACTCCGCAGGTGTTCTTTGGCATTTGTTTATATTTTGGGGTTGATTATGTTATCAGTAGAAATATTTATATGAGACAGCACTTGTAAACAATAAGAAAATATATTTTTTTGCGATGTCTCTACGAACCCTTCCTTAATGACACAGCGGTATGTGTGTGGCCTTATACTGCTAGAAACTGACGTTCGATACCTGTGATATGCGTAGTACAAATAGCGTAATGTGTAACCTTGTGCCTAATCACAAACAAAAAAGAAGTTACTACGACCAAACAATTTGTTTTCTTCAGGAACAATGACAATATTCTTAAGGACAGAAATTTAGATCATAAACAGGTAAGATGGTAATGTATGTGTAACTTATTTTATCAGACTAGAGTAAAAGCTGATGAGTTATCGTTTCGTCAAGGGTTTTTTTCCTGAATGTTAAGTGCTTTTATGTCGGTAAAGTAGGGACTACGAAGCCTTCGAAAGCTCACAAGGAATTGAATTACTGTTCTCTGGATAAAACCTTGTAAGTTCTATGTTAAGAACAAAAGCGACTCCTGGTTTCGTAAAATATTATTTCTCTCGAATCTCAGTTACGTCGTAATTTGCCATAATAATTAAATATACAATAAAGACTTGAACATTGAACCAAAGAGAGACGACCAATACTAATACAGAACATACTTTTAACGATTTGTTTCTTTGTTTGCTTTCTTATAACAAAGCCACATCGGGCTATCTGCTGTGTTCTACCTAGGAAAATCGAACCCCTGATTTTAGCGTTGGAAATCCGAAAATTTACCGCTGTACCAGCAAGGGACCATACTTAAAGAAAAATGTTTCTATAGTGGAGAAGAATATTAATGTTCTATATTTGTTATAAAAAGTTAAATAAAAAACAACAACTGACGATTAAAATTACCGCGATTAAGCCCAGTCCTCGCACTCTAAGGCAGATGTAATTTTCTCGTAAACAGAAATAAATGTTATAGGTGTAACAGCTACTAATTACACCCTTCAATAACCATTAACAATATATATTTATTCAGGTGTATTTCACGTAGTTTTTCACGTGTTTTGCTTTATTTATAAAGTAATTATTAACTCTACGTCGAAAGGTTCTAAACATGTGCTAATCCTTTTAGGTAGGTAGAAGTCAATGGTTAAAGCTAATAGCACGTAAATCCCGTATCCGTATACCTTCTTTGAGGCATATGCGATCCCACGTTCGGAGGTGACACAGACATTCATACAAACTGGCATAAGTTAGGATTTATCGCTGAAGCATGCAGCTTCGAATAAGCATACCTTACTTAGATCTATTTGTGGTTGGTAATGTCTTTGTCAGTACAGAAGTTATACCAGAAAGTTGCAAGCTGGCTATTGGATAAAAATAGATAGTGACTAACATATATTAGTGAATAAAGATCTTATTTTATATGCTCGCTTCTTTTCAGGCCTTTCCTCTTTACTTTCTAGGGTTAAAAACTATTATTTGCACTACATTTCCAGAATCTGCGTTCTTGCGGATAATTTAATAGTTGTCTGTTGAGTACCAGCGTATCTGGATACCACATAATATTGATGCACCATATCATAAATATTTTTGCTCGTATGATGCAACGCTAACAGCATCTCATGAATTTTTTATTGAGCTATGAAACTATTATAAGGATATAAATAGAATATCAGGTCTCGTGAGTTAAACAAAATTTTAAAGTTTTCACTTGGAAAAAAAAAAATTGTGACGAATATGACACGAACCTCTTACCGGTGTTTTTACAATACAATGGTTAAATGCATTGCACTAAAACAAATTTGGCCTCACTACGTCGTTACTGTTGATGTCGCGACTTCCGGTCGTGCTCTCTCTGACGACTGCGTCTTTTGACAGTAGCCCTGAAGCATAACTTCAATTGTAAAAAAGTGCTCCGTTGTAAGGCTGTCGTATCCAAACCCTTTCTCAGGGTTGTTTTCCAAAATCGGCCCGGCATGGCCAAGCGTGTTAAAGCGTGCGACTCGTAATCTGAGGGTCGGGCCAAATATGCTCGTCCTTTCAGCCGTGGGGGCGTTATGATGTGACGGTCAATCCCACTATTCGTTGGTAAAATAGTAGCCTAAGAGTTGGCGGTGGGTGATGATGACTAGCTGCCTTCTCTCTAGTCTTCACTATTAAATTAGGGTTTGGTGCGACAGGAATTCGAACCCAAGGCCCTCGGATTACGAGTCGAGTGTCTTAACCATCTGGACATGCCGGGCTTATAAAGAAGTAACGATTACAGTTACGCTGAATAGTTCACAAATAAGCCAAAGATTCACGAAGCTGTAACATATGTTTGTGCGCCTACAAACGGAGCATAACGCATGTGACGTATTCTGACTTGTTACAGAACAGTGTAGCAGTTTAATATCAGATTCCATTAGGTATTTTTTGGACTTAATCCTTTATTTTGAAGTAAGTGTGAACTCAAAGTTGTCTTATTTCACCTGATCGAATTTATTAAGTAGTTTGCGCTTTCCACAAGGAAAGAAAAATATTGATGGACATGTAACAACTGTCGAGAAAGACATATTTCAGCATAACAACTAAAAAGAAACAAACAAATTAATCTAAAAATTCTCGATCATTTTTTTTAAAAGCAACAAAAAATTTCTAGATTATTTGTGTAACAAGTCTGTTGTTTTCTTGTGAAAGATGTAACAATTCGTGTCTATGAATGAGCCTTTAACAGACAATGTAACACATGAGCTATACAAAAAAAGGGTCCGGCATGGCCAGGTGGTTAAGGCACTAGATTCGTAATCCTGGAGTCGCGGGTTCGAATCTCAGTCACACTAAACAAGCCGTGGGGGCGTCATAATCTTACGGCCAATCCTACTACTTGTTAGTAAAAGGGTAGCCCAAGAGTTGGCGGTGGGTCGTGATGACTGGCTGCCTTCCCTCTAGTCTTACACTGCTAAATTAGGGACGGCTAGCACAGATAACCCTCATGAAGCTTTACGCGAAATTCAAAACAAAACCGACCTGATGAAAAACGTCTCGCATAAACTCTCATCAGAGGCCCTCCTTCTAAACTTGAAAAAAACAAACAAACAGGTCTTCCTTTTGCTCCTCCATGGCCATGATATAAATGTATTCAACATGGAGAAATATCTGAGTTCCACTGATAGTAAACAATACAGAAAAGTCGATACTTTAAGGGCGAACGATTCTCAAATAACTATATAGTGTAACTTGATATCTAGGAAAAATGTTTTCACTATTACGAGTCTAACCGAAACACATCGAGGATTAAAAATATATTAATATATCTATCTGAACTTGAAATAACTGCTAAATTACCATGACATTTAAAGCCGGCCCAGCGGGTTAAGACGTTCGACTCGCAATCTGAGGATCGCGGGTTCGAGTCCCCGTCGTACCAGCCATGCTCGCATTTCAGCCGTGGGAGCGTTATAATGTCAGGTCAATCCCACTATTCGCTGGTTATAGGTGGGTGGTGATGACTAGCTTCCTTCCCTCTAGTCCTACACTGCTAAATTAGGGACAGCAAGCGCAGATAATTCTCGTGCAGCTTTATGCGAAATTCAAAACAAACAAAACCATTTAAATTCAGTTAAAGCAGCATAACAGTAATGGAACATAACTGTAACGAGTAAGCTTAAAGTGAAATTTGTATTAAATCCAAGTCAATGAATACTCTTCATTGACAATCTAATCCTATGAAGAATAAATTGTTTGTTTGTTTTGGAATTTCGCACAAAGCTACTCGAGGGCTATCTGTGCTAGCTGTCCCTAATTTAGCAGTGTAAGACTAGAGGGAAGGCAGCTAATCACCACCCACCGCTAACTCTTGGGCTACTCTTTTACCAACGAAAAGTGGGATTGACCGTCACATTATAACGCTCCCACAGCTGAAAGGGCGAGTATGTTTGGAGCGACCGGGATGTGAACCCGCGACCCTCAGATTACGAGTCGCACGCCTTAACACGCTTGGCCATGCTGGGCCTATGAAGAATAAAACGACTGAAGATTTTTTTTTCTCTTATCTTTTACATACAATTTGGAAAAAAACATAAGAATGGATTCTTGCAAGAACGTACAGAACGTACGTTAATCTGCGATAATACGCCAAGTAATGTTTAGTGGTACCATAATTAATCAGAGTTCTACGATAATGAGAAATTTGGAACCGAGGTACAGTACTCAGAACGTTGTCTACCCACACCGTATATAAACCAGACGCGTAAAAACTAAATGGTCATATTTAATAGGAGCAATTTAACATTTTAAATACTGTGTAATTGCAAAAACATGTAATTGCAGAGACGTAAGTGCGTGTGTGGGACAATAAAACTGCGTGCCAGCCATGACAGATGGCTGTCTGCCTCAGATGCTGGCCAGTTTACTGGACAGTGATTACATGAATTAATTATTGAGAACAAACAGTTTGTTTTCAGCTACAATGTGAAGTGGACATTTTTCTTTGGAAATTACCATCATTTTTTATTGTACTTAATATTTCTAAAGAACTTGTCATTACGTGACGTTAAATAACGTTTTCCAAATAAGGACTGACGTATTACAGATTTTACTGAAAAGTGCCATGATGCCTTCCACTTTCTGTCACGTTACAATTATTTATATATGTGTGTGTTTTCTTATAGCAAAGCCACATCGGGCTATTTGCTGACCCCACCGAGGGAAATCGAACCATTGAATTTAGCGTTGTAAATCCGTAGACTTATTGCTGTACAAGCAGGGAGCATCACTTACATAATTTTAAATTACATTTATTTATTTTTGTCAAAATAGCTTACACGTTTTGCACACATGGTTTTGTGATTTTTATAGTCGTGTTTGCTGACGAAGTGATAATTTCGTTTTTTTTATATGATTCTTAAATTCAAATATTCAAAGTCGTTGTGAAAGACCCGGCATGGCCAGGTGGTTAAGACACTCGACTCGTAATCTGAGGGCGGCCCGATCGAATCCCCGTCACCCAAAACATGCTCGCTCTTTGAGCCGTGTGAGCGCTATGATGTGACGGTCAATCCCACTATTCTTTGGTAAAAGAGTAGCCCAAGAGTTGGCGGTGGGTGTAATGCATAGCTACCTTCCCTCTGGTCGTACACTGTTAAATTAGGGACGGTTAGCGCTGATAGTCCTCGTGTAATTTGCGCGAAATTCAAAACTAAGCTTAATATGAAGCGAAAACAAATTTCAAAATTCCACCGTGGGGAATGGAGTCTCGGGTTTGAGCTGATTTATCTTGTACAAAATAGGTTCACCAGCATTTTAAAATTTAAAGCCAATAATTAATCAAACTAGTCATGCGTATGTTACTGTGGTAAATAAGTCGATTTGGATATGAGAGATTGAAATGTCAGTCTCTGTCAAACAAATACATTGGGTGACTTAAAGACCCAAATCTTTAATTTAATACGCAACCCCACATATTTCTCACTAAGCCTAATATTTTTAAACCAAGCTCTGTTGTACACTGCAGATAGTCCGATGTGGTTTTGCTATAGCAAAATACACACACACACAGACAACAATATTTTTGATATCCTTCTCCAATATAAAAACAATAACTGTTACGAGTTATTTATGGCCAGAAAAAAAAAATCGTTGCTCTCAGATTCAGATCACAAATGGATATAAAAAGCTATAATAAATATAAATCAAACGAAATCCTTTGATGGCCGCGGCACATAAAATTCTTTTAAGCATGATTAGAGTAAATTAATCTGTGTGACTCTGGGTGTGGTCTAATAATAAATCGAGACTGTTTGACCTCCCGAGTCCAAAACTGTAATTAGATTTCAAATCGATCAAGAGATGACAAAGCTATGAGCTAAAAGTTTGTACTTAAAAAAATTCAAAGCCATCCTATGATCCGTAATGCCACTGCTAGAAACTAACCTAGAATGCAATTACAAGCTAAGCACAATGATAATAATAAGCTTAGACGTAAAGGAGTGCCACATTCTTGAGAATGTTTCATAGTAATGATGGCCTGTCGTATGATTTATTAAATAATTTAGAGTGTAATAGCAGTAAATATGTCCCGGCATGGCCAGGTGTGTTAAGACGTTCGACTCGTAATTTGAGGGTTGCGGGTTCGAATCCTCGTCGCACCAAACATGCTCGCCCTTTCAGCCGTGAGGATGTTATAATGTGACGGTCAATCCCACTATTCGTTGGCGGTGGGTAGTGATGACAAGCTGCCTTCCCTCTAATCTTACACTGCTAAATTAGACACGGCTAGCGCAGATAGCCCTCGAGTAGCTTTGATTGAAATTCAAAAACAAAACAAAACAAACGAGCTTTGGAGGTTACTATTTCGGGCTACTGACTCTAAGGTTCATATCGAAATATGCCGTTCAATAAGTAACGCACATTCAGTTGTGACATTATAACTCTGACAGTCAATAAGGCTATTCAGTTTAGAAAAGCTGCCCAGAAGGCAGGCTCCGGTGACAGATTACGCTTCCTCTTGTCAGCAGATTTGAAAAAAACAACAAAACAACTGGTTATCTGGCTATTTAGCTCCTATATCGCATAAGGCGGGTTTAGGGTTAAAAATCCAAATATTTAGAAATGAATGTTTCAATGTTGTTTTCAAGTACAAACTCTTAGCTCACAGCTCCGTTATTTCTTGACTGATTTAAGATATAATAACATCTTCGACTCATGAGGTCCAATCCTTTCAATTAATGTATTCGACCACGCCATAGATTAATTTACGCCAATCCTACCTAAAAATAATTTAAATTTGGGTGTAGGACTGTAGAGATCCTAATGAGTAATACTAGAGAACCTTCAATAGTCGCGGCTGTGATTACATCTCAAATCCTCCGAGAAATGGAGATGCGAGCTAAAAGTTTTTACTTGGAGAAAAAACCAACAAACTCAGAGCCATTTTATGAGCTCCTATGTCATAGATAATAAAATTGAATAGGGTATACGAGCGCTTCATGCGGCGAGCAAAAATATTGGTAAATGAAAAATGGGATGACCAGAAATAGCCAGGTAGTTAAGGCGCTCGACTCGTAATCTGAGGGTTGAGGGTTCGAACACCCGTCGCACCAAACATGCTCGCTCTTTCAGCCATGTAGGGTGTTGGTAAAAGAATAGCCAAGAGTTGGCGGTGCGTGGTGATGACTAGCTGTCTTCACTCTGTTCTTACACTGCTAAAATTAGGGACGGCTTGCGCGGATAGCCATTGTGTATCTTTGCGCGGATTTCAAAACAAACGAACAAATAAAAAGGGAAAAAAAGGTATCATGGATTAATTTACTCTAATCTTGTCTGAAAGTGCCGCGGCTACTGAGGATTCCCCCTTGTTTTTAATCTTGAAAAGTTTCTCATTTAAATACCTACTTCATGACTAATGACGGATCTATCAAAAGTTAATCCTCATTAAAATAGGATGTTGTTTATCGACGATGTTTTGTTTAAGAGGGTGTGCAAAAATGATTAGGTCGTAAGTGCATTTATTACGATTTTGAACGATTGTAGAGACAGTGGGCTAACTTCAACTGCTCAAGACGCAAGATTGTTCTAAATAAATATGTTAACACAAAAGACGAGGTTTGATAACATAACGAAAAACAAATTGATTTCTTATGTTTTGTTCAATTTCTTAGTCAATAGGTATTTTCTTAGGATTATAATTGAAAGTCTTTTCTTTGTTTTTGCTTCAGACAATTTTTTTACTTATCTTAATTATTAGGTTACACAGTGTGCTATTTCCGCTTTGTTACACCAGGGGAAATTAAAACCCGTACTTCAACATCGTAAGTCCATAGACAAAGCTTTGACGACACGGAGGGCTGTGTTTGAAGCAATTACTTTAGAAACACACAGACAGGGGCGTAGATTTTTTTTACATCCGATTGGGGGGATGATTTTTGTAACCACCTACGTGGACTGTTCAATTTGCAAATTTGTAATCTCTGATTATGTGAACCTGAAACCTGTAAACATGCAGTCACAGAGTAATCTTGTTGTCACGATACATCAAGGTTTCCATGTAGGTTTACATAAGTGTTTGTTTGTTTGTTTTGGAATTTCGCACAAAAAACTACTCGAGGGCTATCTGTGCTAGCTGTCCCTAATTTAGCAGTGTAAGACTAGAGGGAAGGCAGCTAATCACCACCCAGCGCTAACTCTTGGGCTACTCTTTTACCAACGAAAAGTGGGATTGACCGTCACATTATAATGCTCCCACAGTTGAAAGGGCGAGTATGTTTGGAGCGACCAGAATGTGAACCCGCGACCCTCAGATTACGAGGATTAACGCGCTCGGCCATGCCAGGCCCAAAACATAAGAAATCAATTTGTTTTTCGTTATGTTGTCAAACCTCGTCTTTTGTGTTAACTTATTTATTTAGAACAATCAGACTAAAGGGATGGGAGGGGTTGATGTAGGGCGCGTCTGGATCCGAGCGGCCCGAACCTGTCGTTAACTATACACTAAACGTACACCCTGGTCAGCGACTTCGGCAGCTAAGGAGAATAAGGCGTTCGACAATAAAACCAACCAGACACGCATAAGAACAAATGGCGTATGAAAACCGCACCATATACACATAAGATTCATACAGATACAAGCTACAAATGGCCTGCCAGACCTTAGATCACACGAGTTTACGCTTGTGAGTAATATTTTCGAATTTCATGTTCTGTTCAATCTGTTGTGATAAAAATTTTACTTAATCTTACACTACGTACAAAACATAAGTAGATTCTGTGATAGTGCTTGCAAGCCTTGCATGTATACTTAGGCCTACTGACTAATACTTAACGAACTATCGCATAGATCGAAAAGCTTAGAAGAACGCCTCTATTAAAGATGTAATTTCGGATACTGAAAAAGCCTACATCTAGGCCTAATTATGTAATTCGATCGGTAAGAACACGAAAATCACAAGAACAAACACACAATTTGTAGGCCTGTGATGCAATAAAACAATTAAACAGACCAAACTATATGGGGGATGATTGTATGCACCATACCCCCACCTAAAATGAAGTGGGGTATATCCCCCATTCCCCCAGGATCTACGCCCCTGCACATAAAATACAGATTTTTACAAGTTAAATAATACAGAAAATTATTTACAGTAATAGAAATTAACACGTTATTATTATTATTAATTATTAAAACAAAATAACTTGGTAGCTTTCCTTGAGGAGTATAATATTTTAAAACTTGTCACACACACACACACGTGTAACATAAATCTAAGCTTGAATTCGTTGTCTTTTATTCGCTTTGTGATTATGATGCTCGGGTCGCAAGCTCGTTTATTACTTGGTTAAAGTTAAGCACAAAGTACACTACGGGCTATCTGTGTTCTGCCCATCATGGGTATCGAAACCTAATTTCTAGTGTTGTAAGTTCATAGATATACCGCTGTACCATTGAGGAGCTCACGGGATCGAATCCCGTCATTGAACACGCTTCCCTATCAGCCGTACTGACTTTATTATATAAGGGCCAGTGCCACATTTCGTTCATAAAGAATGGCCCAAGATTTAGCAGTTGGTGGGCTATATACACACTGCTTGCAAAAATCTTAAGGCCAATGAACATAAACAAAAAATATGCATTTTGCGTTGTTTGGCTCAACCACTTATTTGAGTAGAGCTTCGAAATATGAAAATGAGAAAAGGGAAAATAAAAATAAAATAAAAACTTTTTTAGATTTATTTGGGAAAATGTGAACACTATGAAATTAGTCTAAATATTAGCTGGTCAAAAGTTTAAAACCGTACTGAAACGAAGCATTAATCGGTAAACACATAACGAAATTTAGTCATTCGTGTTCAAGCATTAACGTTGTCAACATCTCCCAATGACATCTCCTGTGTTACATTGGGTTAAAACATGGCAAGGCTAAAAAGTTGACAGAGTTTGAACGTGGCAGAATTGTCGAGCTGCAAGAGTAAGGTCTCTCTCAACGTGCCATTGTTGGTGAGACTGGGCGTAGTAAAATTGCTCTTGCAAATTTCTCACAAGACTCTGAGGGATACGGAACGAGAATTTCAAATGGTCGGTCCAAGAAAATTTCGCCGGCGTTGCACAGAAGGATTCGACGGGTTGTGCGGCAAGATACCAGCCGATCGTCGAACCAGATTAAGGCCCTTACGGACGCAGAATGCAGCTCAAGAACAATAAGACGGCATATATGAAAGAAAGGCTTTAAAAACCGTAAACGTCTTCAAAGGCCACACCTCCTTCCACACCATGAAACAGCTCGGTTAAACTTTGCTGAGAAGTACCAAACATGGGACGTAGAAAAGTGGACGAAGGTTTTGTTCTATGATGAGAAAAAAATTTAACCTGGATGGTTCATATGGCTTCCAACGTTACTGGCACGATAAGGATATCCCGCCGGAGACATTTTCTACACGACACAGTGGAGGAGGTTCCATCATGATCTGAGGTGCTTTCTCCTTCCAAGAAACAATGAAGCTTCAGGCTATACAAGGGCATCAAACAGCAGCTGGCTACATTGGCATGTTGGAGAGAGCATCCTTATTGACTGAAGGCCCTCGCTTGTGTGGAAATGACTGAATTTTTCAGCAGGACAACGCTGTAATCAACAATGCCCGCGGGACAAAGGAATTTTTCATGGTAAATAACGTGATTCTTTTGGACCATCCAGCGAGTTCGCCCGAACTGAATCCCATTGAAAATGTTTGAGGGTGATTGGCAAGGGATGTCTGTAGAAATGGACATCAATTCCAAACAGTGCATGATCTTCGTGAAGCCATCTTCACCACTTGGAATAACATTCCAGCCAGCTTTCTTCAAACACTTATATCGGCCATGCCAAAGCGAATGTTTGAAGTTATTCGCACTGACGGCTGTGCACTCACAACTGAGACCTCTTGTTGGGCATTTCCTACCCTGTTTAGGACTTCTTTTTGTTTCGGTCTTAAACTTTGACCAGCTGGTATTTAGGTTAATTTCATAGTGTTCACATTTTCCCTGGTAAATGCTTAAAATTTTTTTTTATATTTATTTTCTCTTTTCTTATTTTCATCTTTCGAAGCTCCACTCAAATAAGTGGTTGAGTCTAACAACGCAAAATGCATGTTTTTTTCTTTATGTTCATTGGCCTCAAGATTTTGGCCAGCAGTGAGTATCACTTCTAAGTTAGGAATGGCTCGCGGAAGTAGCCCTCGAAGAGAGTTGAGGAAACTGAACAAAACTTGAGGTTTATGATATTTTAAGTCGGTTTATTTATTTGGAAGAAAGTAGAAAGCTACAAAATGGGCTACTGCTCACCACGGGTATCAAAACCCGGTTTCTAGCGCCGAGACGCCACTGGGGGGGAATTCGAGTCGGAAATCACGATTTCTCTCATTAATTATGACTAAAAACTTTTACTTACCTCCTACTAAGCGATAGACAAATTTTTGTTTTTTTACAACACACAGAAAACTTTGAAGTTCGCCATGTAAAAGGATTAAACATGCATCAACAATTATTCGTCTTAACAAAATTTAGAAAGATCGTCAAACCGTGACCTTAAAATTACACTGATAAACTTAAATAATGAGACATACACCCTAAAGTGTGGAGATGGTTGGGTACAGTTGTTTTTACGAATTAAAAGTACGAATTTCATCGCAAAACTGCGAGCAGTAAATTACTCGATCGATTGACTGAAAATTTTTACCGGATTTTGAGAAGCAAAAAAACAAAACAAAACATTTTTTATTGCAAGCCGTACCGTCAAAGGAGAAATATTCCCCTACAGGTTACGTTATAAATCGATGCTTTCGTGCAAGTAAATATAGATTAATTTGATATATTTCTATTTATCCGTTTCCCTACGTTTACAGCCATTTTATTACATTTTTTTATTTTTTTATATTAGTTAGTTCTTGTTTCTGAATTTCACGCAAAGTTACTTGAGGGCTATCTGCGCTAGCTGTCCCTAATTTAGCAGTGTAAGACTAGAGGGAAGGCAGCTAGTCATCATTACCCATCGTCAACTCTTGGGCTACTCTTTTACCAAAGTATAGTGGGATTGACCGTCACATTATAACGCTCCCACGGCTAAAAAGAGCCAGCATGTTTGGTGTGACAGGGATTCGAACAAGCAACCCTCAGATTATGAGTCGAGTGCTTTAACCACCTGGCCATGCTGGGCCTTCTTTACAAGCATGTAAATATACGAAAATAAGGGTTCTTTTAGAAAAAGCCGTTTTTCAATAATATACCAATTGTGTCTGTTGATGGTTAATATATAAATATATATAAACTATTTACAAATAAATAAATAAGTTATAAATAAAGCTCTGAAAAAAAATGTTAGGTGAAAGATAAACCTTTCCTTTTAAGTTAAGTAATGGTGTAGTAATAACATGAAATTCTAGCTATTTCTACACATAATAATATACACGAAGCGTAACTATCTCTTAGGTCCTGTAGCTACGTACGTATATTAATTTCTTTTCTTTGTTACGAACCATAACGACATGTTTTTATCCTTCCAAACGATAACAGGATGTCTTAGTACTGTGTAATGGGTAGAGCCAGTAGTTAAAGATACCACTCGCAAACATGCACAAGCCTTTTGAATCTACGTACAGCATTCACACAAATGTATGGTCAAAATTACATATATTTCAGTTTGTTGCACGATAACCTCGTTCTCAGTGTATCGTCCACTGTATATTTCAGTGTCTCGTAAGAGATTACATAAGGATGTTGCTGCTATGAACCCAGAAGATTATCTGGTTAGGCAATGATACAGTTCACAGTATCTCCGAGTTAAGTTGAAGCTGTAAACAGGTAAGGGTAGAAGTTTGTGGGTTTAGATACCCATGATGAATAAAGCGCAAATAGCTTTTTGCTTTGGTTTGTGCTTAACTAGAAGGAAGACAGCTAGTCATCACCATCCACCGCCAACGAATACTGGGATTGACCATAACATTATAACGCTCCTACGGCTGAAAGAGCGAGCATGTTTGGTGTGACGGCGATTCGAATCCGCGACCGTCAGATTACGAGTAAAGCATCCTAACCACTTGGCCATGCCGGCTGAATCCAGAGACATTGGAGTAGTTATATAACGGACAGACAAACAGACGGGTAGATTTGTGTGTGTGTGTGTTTTATATGTACAGATGACCCGGCATGGCCAGGTGGTTAAGGCACTCGACTCGTAATCTGATGGTCGTGGGTTCGAATCCCAGTCACACCAAACATGTTCGCCCTTTCAGCCGTGGGGGTTATCATGTGACGGTCAATCCCACTATTCGTTGGTAAAAGAGTAGCCCTAGAGTTGGCGATGGGTGGTGATGACTAGCTGCCTTTCATCTAGTCTTACACTGCTAAATTAGGGACGGCTAGCAAAGATAGCTCTCGAGTAGCTTTGCGCGAAATTCAAAACAAATACAGAACACGTATAGGTATCACCTCGCGACAGTGGTCATTAATTCAACTGTTACTGATTTCTTTATAAATATCACGTGGTAAATATAACTGAAATGTAATACAAATACAGTGTATTGCTGTGTGTAATCAAAGAATGTTGGTAGTATTTGATTATTATTGTACGTCTCACAACAATTTTAATGATTTAGCCAAACATTTAGTACTCAGAGGGTTATTACTAACCACTTCAAGTGAGCTTGAGATTAAATTTCTTTGGTATTGATATAAAATGGTCGTAAAATACGCTGGTTACATTGTTGTCACCAGTAATTTTCATGTAGCAAAGACGACACTATATTATAGACATCGCGCGATTACGCTAACGACGCTGTGTGCGTTTTGACTGAGTAAAACAACTATGCAATCAAAACATATTTATGGCTTCTAATCTCCTCTAAGGTCAGTCTTACGAAAAGGTTACGCGTTAGAATATACTAATAAACGTTAGAATCAATGACACGGAATCAGAGCCCATTCCATTTATCGTCCGACCATGTCTTCGCTACTGTAATTTAAGTTCAGCTGTCATGCTATAAACTGATAGAGAATGAAAACAAACAAAACACATGAACTGAATCGTTAAAAATGTTTCTTCTCTATACTTAAAGTAAAATAAAGTCTTGGACGATTTGAGACTGGTTACAGCTGTCACTATAAACTGCAACCAAAATCATGATTAGGAAACTATTTGTACTGTAAACGATGTTTGAAACTTTGCTAAAAGACGACTGTGTCCTGATCATTATTAGGAAACTATTTGTACTGTAAACGATGTTTGAAACTTTGCTAAAAGGCGAACTGTGTCCTGATCATTATTAGGAAACTATTTGTACTGTAAACGATGTTTAAAACTTTGCTAAAAGGCGAACTGTGTCCTGATCATTATTAGGAAACTATTTGTACTGTAAACGATGTTTGAAACTTTGCTAAAAGACGAACTGTGTCCTGATCATTATTAGGAAACTATTTGTACTGTAAACGATGTTTGAAACTTTGCTAAAAGGCGAACTGTGTCCTGATCATTATTAGGAAACTATTTGTACTGTAAACGATGTTTGAAACTTTGCTAAAAGGCGAACTGTGTCCTGATCATTATTAGGAAACTATTTGTACTGTAAACGATGTTTGAAACTTTGCTAAAAGGCGAACTGTGTCCTGATCATTATTAGGAAACTATTTGTACTGTAAACGATATTTGAAACTTTGCTAAAAGGCGAACTGTGTCCTGATCATTATTAGGAAACTATTTGTACTGTAAACGATGTTTGAAACTTTGCTAAAAGACGAACTGTGTCCTGATCATTATTAGGAAACTATTTGTACTGTAAACGATGTTTAAACTTTGCTAAAAGGCGAACTGTGTCCTGATCATTATTAGGAAACTATTTGTACTGTAAACGATGTTTGAAACTTTGCTAAAAGGAACTGTGTCCTGATCATTATTAGGAAACTATTTGTACTGTAAACGATGTTTGAAACTTTGCTAAAAGGCGAACTGTGTCCTGATCATTATTAGGAAACTATTTGTACTGTAAACGATGTTTGAAACTTTGCTAAAAGACGAACTGTGTCCTGATCATTATTAGGAAACTATTTGTACTGTAAACGATGTTTGAAACTTTGCTAAAAGGCGAACTGTGTCCTGATCATTATTAGGAAACTATTTGTACTGTAAACGATGTTTGAAACTTTGCTAAAAGGCAAACTGTGTCCTGATATAGTTTCAAAATGTATCGACTGAATTATAAATGTTCGTCATCGTCGATGGTTTCAAAATGTATCGACTGAATTATAAATGTTCGTCATCGTCGATGGTTTTCTAAAAAAAAAAACATTATTGAATTCGACAGACAAGAGTTTTCTTTAAATTAGCTTTCTTTTCAATATTAGTGAAAAGCTGCCCTAATTCTGAAATGGTAGACAGTGGGAGGACATGTGAGTGAATAATGGAGTTTGACTATCACTCTTAAAAAGCCCCCCCCAACCTCCCCGCAGTAGCACAACGAAATGTCTGCGGCCTTTCAACACAAGAAATCAGGTTTAGACGATATCTGTGGTGAGCAGAACATATATAGCCCATTATGCAACTTTGTGCTTAATTAATAACAAACAAGCACTGAAAAAGGTACCAACTACACCGAAGTACAGAGTAATATTTAGTGCCCAAAGAGACGTGAAGCTGAAACTTTCGGATTCACAGACCAGCAAACTAATTACAGCGACAGTGAGAAAAATTAATTAATTTTACATAAATACGTAGGGAATTCAAATGTATGTATTTTTTCGTGTATGTGACACATTCAACAAACAAGTCTCCCGCTGGGACAGCGATAAGTCTTTAAATTTACAACGGTAAAATCATGGGTTCGATTCTTCTCGGTGGACTCAGCAGATGGCACGATGTGACTTTGCTTTAAGAAAACACACACACATGCATTCAACAAATAAAGTCATGAACCCTCGAGCAAGCTGGTATGTATATACTCTAAAATATAATTTTAAAAAGCCGATTCCATCTGGAGACCACCTTTAGTTCTTTGTTTAAGGATAAAATAAGACTATTTCAACTTGTCAGAATTTGTGAAAAAACAACAACAAAACAAACAGACGTAAAGCAGTTTATTAAAAGTTAGTGGCCCGGCATGGCCAGGCGGTAAGGACGCCTGACTCGTAAACTGAGGGTCGCGGGTTCGAATCTCCATCACACCAATCATACTCGCTCTTTCAGCCGTGGGGGCGTCATTATGTAACGGCCAACCCACTATTCGTTGGTAGAAAAGTAGTTCAAGAATTGGTAGAGGGTGGTGATGACTAGCTGTATCCCCCCCAGCCTTACATTACTAAATTAGGGAGGTCTAGCGCAGATAGCCCTCGTGTAGCTTTGCATGAAAGTAAAAACAAACAAACTCCAAATCTCATTGTTGACTGTAAATATTCTTGTGTTTTTGTTAACATTTCTTTAGAAATACTTGGTACTTCATTACCAATCCCCTTCTACATATGAGCAAATCTGTACATAGAAACGTTTCTACACTTTGCAATAACAGAATAATGTGTATTGCAAGATATGGAAATATCTCTAATGCAAATATTCTTAAATAATAGTTTTAAAACAAAGATTAATATAGAAAGTGGAAAATGTTTATCTCGCTTTCCTCATGTACATATATATTTATTTGAAGTTAAAACACCGTACAAAGCTTCAGGCTATGTCACGCAAACAGGAAGATACAACTCAGTGATTTATTTTGACGTCTGCTTATCCTTTCCGTGTGCGTTGTCATGACAACCAAGAGTGTTACTCAAGCGCCCGGTGTCTCAGTAAAGTCGGTTTGGCGCCACATAAGTTTCGACATCGATCTAATCATTTATTTCGTGACCTTTCTTCGTGTGCCCACTGTGTTTGAAAGTAGGAACTTGTGTTTGGTTAGTCTGCTTTTTTTTTTTTAATGATGTAGATATGCCAAAATGTATACATATAAAAAATATTTTTTTTAGTGTGTGTGTGTGCTTGACATCTAAATATAGCACAAGCTTCTTTTTGTAACACGTGGGGAAAATATTTTTAAAGTATCATATTTTTAGCGACTATCAATAATCTTCGAAGACGAAAAAAAAATAAAATTGAGAGACCTTTTTCCGTACAAGTAGTTGCTCTATAGGGTTAGCTTGGGTAATGGTTATTTTTGCTGTTCGCGCTTCGGAGAAGTATGTTTAAAATAAGCTTACGAAAAGCATGTAATAAATTAATGTTACGTAGATGGTAATGCAGTCCCTAATGGATTACGAGAAAACAAAATCCGTGCAGTAAACAAATACTAAGCAGAAAATTTTCGAGTTTAACATTCAGGTCTGCTACCGAAAACAGCAAAACAGTTTCTTTGTGTATGAATGTGATTTAATGAATCCAGTATTTAATAGCCCCCAGTGACTTGGTCACGAATCTGCAGGCTTAAGACGCCAAAATTCCGGGTTTCGATACTTCCTGTTGGGCAGAGCATACATGATATATAAGGTAATTTTGCACTTAAGAAAGACCAAACCAAGCATTTAATAATTTAGATACAAGCGCCACGTAGTAGAACATAAATAAATAGTTTTGATGGTTTCTAGAATTATTCCAAAATTATTTCAGTGAATAAATATATACTATATCTGTTTTCTCTTATTTTCTTCATTCAAGAAATGTTTATTTTTCTATGGTTGAAGGTTTACTAAGGACACCGTTATGCTGGTTAGTAATTGGAAGAAAAATGAAACACACTTAACTCACTTTATGAAGTAAGCAGGATTGGGCTAAAACATCAACCAGTTTATGTGCACGTACGTACTTTGCAGTTTCATAGTATTTAGTACCAGTAGAAAATACTTTATACCTTGTCGCAATACAAGACATAGAAAAACCTAGTTTAAAATTAAATGCCTCTTTTTTATAAAATTTTGCAAGAAAAAAAAGCATGTTTATTTTTACCAGAAATACTGTGATATGAATGATTTATATGTAAGTGTAGCTTAACCAAAACGTTCTGTTTTTTCTCACTACACTCAATATTTGTTTTATTTGATTTTGAATTTCGCACAAAGCTGGCCGTCCCTAATCTAGCAGTGTAAGATTAGAGGGAAGGCAGCTAGTCATCACCACCCACCGCCAACTCTTGGGCTATTCTTTTACCAACAAATAGTGGGATTGACCGTAAATTTATAACGCCCCCACGGCTGAAAGGACGAGCATGTTTGATGCGATGGAGATTCGAACCCGCGACGCTCAGATTACGAGTTCAACGCCTTAGCCCATCTGGCCATGCCGGACCTAACATTTGTTCTTTAAAAAGATTTGTTTGTTTGAATTTCGCGCAAAGTTACAAGTTATGCGCTACACGTCTCCTATCCTATTTAGCACTGTAAGACTAAAGGGTGTGTGTTTTCTTATAGCAAAGCCACATTAGGCTTTCCTGAGCCAACCGAGGGGAATCGAACCCCTGATTTTAGCGTTGTAAATCTGTAGACTTATCGCTGTTCTAGTGGGGAGCAAGACTATAGAGAAGGCAGATAGTTATCACCAGCCACCGCCAACTCTTGGGCTATTCTTTTACTGACCAATAGTGGGATTGACCGCACATTATAACGCTCCCCTACATGAAAAGACGAGCATATTGTGGAGTAACGGGGATTCAAACTTGCGACCCTCAGATTACGAGTCGAGTGCCTTAATCACTTGGTCTTGCCGACCCCCTTTGAAAAGAACAACAATTTTTTTCTGATAGATTTGAGGTGAAGTCACTTGAAATTAAAAGAAATAAAATTCTTAACTTGGTGTTTTATTGGCGAAAAAATCGTCCTCGTGTATCAAATGGCTGAACTTCTCCGGTGGCACATTTATACCACTAGAAACCGGGGTTCGATACCTGTTATAGAGAGAGTACAGAGAACTGTTTATGCAGCTTTGTACTAAATAACAACTACTCGAGTAAATTAACTATTTCCTTGAAATTCATGAACTAATGTATAATATCATGCTTATCATCAGTCCTAAAAATTCATGTTTCAGAAACTAAAACTGTTAAGGACCTTTTGAATTAGACAAGTAGTCTTAAGAGAATTAGCTCTTCCCAACATTTTAGTATCATTAGTAAATTTAGTAACAGTGCTCCAAAGGTCATTCAAGTGGTTAATATAAAAATAAAACAAAGAAAAAAGTTCTAAAACCAACAACAGTGGGACCCTATTTTTACCACCTAATAAAATTACCAATCGTTTTCACATTTCACTAGGTCCGACATGGCCAGATGGTCAAGGCACTCGACTCGTAATCTGAGGGTCGCGGGTTCGAATTCTCGTCACACTAAACATGCTCGCCTTTTCAGCCGTGGAGCCACTATAATTTACGGTCAATTTTACTATTAATTGATAAAAGAGTAGTCCAATGGTTAACGGTGGGTGGTGATGACTAGCTGCTTTCTCTCTTGTCTTACATTACTGAATTAGAGACGGCTAGGGCAGATAACCCTCGTGTAGTTTTGCGCGAAATTCAAACGAAACCACATTTCACTTTCTACCAATAAAAAAAGTCAAATTTCTAACCACTCCTGAATCTTCTACCAATCCTAGGACAGGTGTTTTATTTACTAATCAACATCCCGCGAATCATCCCACTTAAACTTTCAGAAAGCCAAGGTATACAAATTAAAACGTCAAGGCAAGAACCACTAACTTGGTTTGGCTTGTTTTGAATTTCGCCTCAAGCTGCAAGAGATCTCACTGCACCAGCTATCTTAAATTCACATATTGGTCATGCAGTTATCATAAATTAGAACATATTGTTTGTAGTTAAGCACACAGCTTTACAACAGTCACTGCATATAACACACAATGCATTTATTGAGCAGAACATTCAATACACGAGACTGAAGAACTGTTCCCTTCAGTTCATTGAAAGCTGTTTGCGAACGTTTTATTTTCTAATAGAGCAAATCCATAATGGTCTCTCTGCTGTGTCCACCACGAGGAATCTAACCTCTGAATTTAGGGGTGTAAGTCAGTGAAACCACTGTCCCATTGGGAAACACGTTAACTTGTTGCTCTAAACATATCTATATATATCAAACGTGTTGAAAGTTTCTGTTCATTCTAATTTTAAAAAGTAATCTAATGTAGTCAGTCGTTACTCAAGTGCTTAAACCACAGAAGTGATAAACTGCAGAGAAATACACGTCGTTGGCGCCTTGCTTGTGAAAAAAAAATTGTCAGAGCTCTTTGGCCTAGATATAAGACTCGTTGTGTATCGAAACATTTTAGTTAACAAAGTATTCGTCCATAATAAACGAGGCAAAGAAATCATGTTCCACGTTTTAAAGGCCCTTAAATGAACTGCAAAGCAGACTACTAAAGGACTTTCATGAAAGTAATTTCAATTTACTCTCTTGAAATGGCGCCACTTATGGCTGATAAATGACTTCAACATAGTGTGTCCATTGTGAAATGTGAACGCCAATCAGTCTTTCTTTTAATGGTTTGGTTTCTGAGCTTGATGTTCGAATGATTCATAAAAATACTCTTTTTAATATCTGCGAAACGTATTCAAAATTTAACATTTTTATTCATTTATTTTATTGTTGCTTTGATTTGAAGATTAAGCTACACAATGGGCTATCTGTGCTCTGCCCACCACGAGTATCGAAACCTGGTTTTTAGCGTTGTAAGTCTGCAGATATACAGCTATGACACTGTAGGGGTGGCTACAACACTAGAAACAGGCTTCCGATACCTGTGATGGGCAGAGCACAGATAGTCCATTGTGCAGCTCTGTGCTTAACAGACAAATAAACTTTTCTATAAAAACGAATTTAAGCAATGTCTGTGATACATGGTATTAACATCACTTTATTTTGATACCATTACATAGAGTCAGTAAGAGTACAACTCATAGAACTGTTGGAACCTGTCTTATCTTGTTTGTGACTGTAAATAGTAGTATCTAAGAGATGCGAAAGGCAAGGTAAGAAACAAAACGCGGTTTCAGATAAGGCACGACATGGCCAGGTGGGTTAAGACATTCGACTCAAAATCTGAGGGTCGCGAGTTCGAATCCCCGTCACACCAAACATGTTCGTCCTTTTACCCGTGAGGGTTATCGTGTGACGGTCAATCCGCACTATTCGTTGGTAAAAGAGTGGCACAAGAATTGGCGGTGGGTGGTGATGACTACCTGCCTTCCTACTAGTCTTACACTGTAAAATTAGGAACCACTAGCGCAGATAGCCCTCGAGCAGCTTTGCGCGAAATTCAAAACAAACCAAATCTTTTTTTTACCCAAGCTACAAAGTCGGAAACTAAAAGCTGTTCATGGTTCATTGTATTGAAATGAAAAGGTTGGAAAACAAACGCAGTTTTAAATCTATCTTCCTTTTTTTTTCTTCTAACGGCAAGATCAAAAACTAAACCCCGTTTGTGATATGTTTTTACCGTAACTGCTAGTTTTTTATTTGTTTTGTTTCGCACTACATTTGCGTGAATATGACAAAGTAAATGGTGTTTGTTTGTTTGTTGCTGAGTGCAAAGTTGCACAGTTGGTTATCTGTGCTATTGCCATCACGGTTATTAAAAACCGATTTTAAGAGTTATAAACTCTCGGTTTTACACAACTCAAACGATATAAAATAAACTCTTAAGAATTATGGTAACTTTTCACTGAATATGAAATATTAATGTAAAACATTTAATCGGCATATCACGGTTTGGTGGTCAGGGCAGTCGACTCAAAATATGCGGGACCTGCGTTCGAAATTCATCAAGGAACATGCTCGCCCTTTTAGCCATGGAGCGTATGATCAGGCTAATTCCACTGTACTCCTTGGTAAAAGGTGCTCAAGAATTGGCGGTAGGAAGCGTTGACTAATTGCCTTCCCTCTAGTTTATCATTTGAAAACTAGAGACGGCTGGCGCAGATGTCCCTCGAGTAAGTTTACACAAAGTTCAACAAACAAAACAATCAAAGAGGTAGATTAGTTTCCATGAGATTTCTAAATAACTAGAATCACTTCTCTGTGCTAGATCCTTTAAAGCTAGGAAAATTGCTGAATGTTTTAGAAGAAATTGCTTTCCAACTAAATGGAATTTGTAGCTCCATTATTACTCACATAAGATATGACATATAAGCTGACGAAGATTTAGCTTACTTTGGATCATGAGTGTAGTGCTACAATAACATTGACAGTTATTTAATTATGTCATTTGTTGATCGTTGTGTTGACGAAAGGCTTCGTCGACATGATAAGGTAATCAGTATAAGTAGGTGTGTGAAGTCAGGTAATGAAAATCCTTCATTTATGTCGACATTTCGAGCAGTCGTTCTCATTAAAATGCTGTAGTACGGTACAGTTACCTGATGAAGGTGAATTTTGTAATAACTCTTACTTTGTATGGTGTGTATAACGTCACTTATTCTGCAGTTTGTCTGGAGTAAACAAAGAACGTTGTGTACAACGTACATAAACCCTAGCTCATTATATGCTTCACCCCTGTCTGGCGGTTACCGATAAAGGGTGGAAATCGTCATAACAGGTCTAACTTAAGAGCACGTGACAAATCTAAGAGTAGATTAGACCTGGCCTCGTGTTTCTTTTAAAAATATGAACAAAGTTTTTGTGATAAGAAGCGAAAACAATCAAGGTATTTTGATCAGTTAATAGAATGGGAAGCAAGAAACAGAAACAGAGTATACCCAAATTAATATTTTTGTTGAACAAATATATTTTGTTTTATTATAAAAAAATTGTATCATCGTCCGTGATAAATAACGTAGGTAATGTTTTGTTTTAAATTTTCGTGCAAAGCTACATAAGGGGTATCTGCTCAGTCTGTCCTTAATTCAACAGTGTAACACTAGAGGGAAGGCAGCCAGTCATCACTACCCACCGCCAACTCTTGAGCTACTCTCTTATCAACAGATAGTGGGATTGATTTCCAAATAAAGTTATAAAGTGGAAATCAATCCCACTCTCTTACCAACAGATAGTGGGATTGATTTCCACTTTATAACGCACCCATGGCTGATAGGGCGAGCATGTTTGGTGTGAAGGGGATTCGAACTCTCGAGCCTCATATTACGAGTCGAGCGCCCTAACTACTTGGCCCTAATGTAACTAGTTCTACACGAAATATATAGAGTTTAAGTTCCACGTAAAGTCTATTTGAAGTGACATTCTTGGATGATTACAATAACGAAATGAATGCCAGTTTAGTTCACAGGGTATTGTACCGTTTTCTGTTTCTCTTAATATAAAATGCTCAGAGTGTTTACAAAACATGTTAAAATATTTTGAAAAAGAAATGAAATACATGAGTACAGTAATAAAAAATCTAGTTTCGTAGAATATTAAAATAAATATTAAGTGTTTTGTTACACATGTGTAGTTACACTTTACAAGAATAATTTGCGCATGCTAATATAGTGGAGTACCAATAGAGTTAGGCGTCACGGTGCTACAGGTGGCATGATTAGCGCCTGTATGATGATTTGAAGTGTCACAGGTGACATGATTAGCACTTACTTATCGGGCTTACAATGAATTTTGATCATTCCACTGTACAACCCCGTCATGACAGACTTATGGTTGCATAACAGTTTGTCACAACATTTTGAAAGGAAGGATGTTTGTTTAGCAAGGCTATTCAATGATACGGAGCCATAGAACATCAAATGTCAAAGAATGGAACCTTCCAATTTCTCAATGGAAGCGAAAAACTCGCACAGCAAGGATAATAAAGGGCTCCAAAATATTTTTAGCGTAGACATCCGCAAAGAGAAAACTATGCTAACGAAAGAGAACCCTTCAACCCAAACTCTCAGTGCAATGAAGTTGAGCATAATTTGTACATATATGTCGTGGCAACGTTAAAAATAAAATAAACAAGAGTTGAAGTTAATTAAAGCTTGAAATTCACAATTACACAAGCTTACACCTAAAACAATCAATGGCTATTTTCACGAGAAAAATGGATGAAGAAACCAGAATCGGCAATATATATTATGTCCCAGATGCTTCAGTGTACTTTTGTGTCTTTGGCCTTTTCGACAGAGATGTTTGAATATACGTTCAGTAAAGGATCTGTGAAAATTAGAATGACATTACTGATGTCCATTAGATGTTCAGCATTGACAATGAATGATTTAGTTCAAAGATCAGCAAAGATCCTGGAACATAGCAACGTGACTTATTAATTGTGATAAATAATTTTTGTAGAAATAATTTTAATTTGCTGAACAATTAAAATACTATTATTAAATTAAATAATATTAAAATATTTACTTTCATTATTTAATTATCTTATAAAAGTCTTTTTGTTTTTGTTTGTTGTGAATCACAGAGATGCACAGTGGGCTTTCTTTGCTTTGCCCACCTTGGGTATCGGAACCCGATTGCAAGTCCACAGACGCACCGTTGTGCCACGTAGGGGCTATCTTAGAAAAAACAACAACCGCATGTATTCCTACACAACGTCGTTTATTTACAAAGAAATTAAATTTACAAAAGACGCGCCGCCTCCTCCCCTGACACAACAGTATGTCTGTGGACTCACACCGCTAAAAACCGGATTTCGATACACTTGGTGGGCAGAACAGACAGTTAATGCATTAATTCAGTGTTTTGGTTGATTTATGACATTATACACACTTCTAATCAATGTTAATAAAGAACTGACTTTATATTTCACATGTACTTTTTAGCTTTGATTTAATATATAAATAAGTTGTTACTGTTTTGAAATTAGAACAAAGCTACACAATGGGCTATTTGTGCTCTGCCCAGCACCAGTAGAAGTCCGCAGACATACCGCTGAGTCCCTGGGGGGGGGGGGGGTATATAAATAAGATAATTTTGTTTAGTTGTTTTATTTTATGTTGAGCAAAGCCACACTGGGTTGACTATTTGCTGCGTCAAGGGTTCCATTGCTGTAAATCCGTCCCATCGGTTGACAAGTTACTTCGAGTTTTAGAAAACTCACATTTCCTGAACTTCTATTCACGTAAACTGGAGTGTTTGTGATTACGTTTTTTGATTGATAATCAACCAATGGTTGTAACAAAAGATCCCATTGGATTATTTTTAAGTTCACCTTCATTGCCACAGCAACGAATTTATATTCAATTATTTAACAATTGTCTTTCCCTTTTTTTGTCCGCATAACTGACGCTCATTGTCTTCTCTCGAAGCCGGGGTTTGGCACGAAGTGATATTAACTGGGTGTTTAGTGGTTGAGTCGTTTGTAAACATCGATCGATTTAAAAGTACCCTTACCACATTCGAACACTTCAAGCGCGCGGTACTTGAGATACTAAGGTCACTTTGATCCTTCAAACTTGCGCTCATTTTAAAGTAGCGCACATTAGAACAACCTGCTCTTGAAAACGTTTCAACCTGCGTATGAACCTTGCTAAGCACGTGAAACACACGCACATGTCCAAATCGAAGCAGAGGTTAGCTTTAATAAGTTGTTGCACGAGTAATGCTCGTATTCACAGCCCATGACCGATATTTTAAAAGCAGAACATTTCTGCCGGAAAATAATATTTTACAATAAAAAAACTGCAGTTTAAAATATTTTTCCCATGGGTCTTTAATGGGTTTTTTTTTTTGCTTTAATCTTTTTTTTTTTTTCTGAAGGCTGACGACACAAAAATTGACTTTAAATACTCGTTGTGGGCGCAGCACGGATAGCCCATCGTGCAACTTTGCTCTTAACAAGAGAACAGAACAAACGTTTGTTGTTGTTGTTTTTTTTAATTTTGCGCAAAGCAAAACGAGGGCTATCTGAGTTAGCCGTCCCTGATTTTGCAGAGTAATTAGAGGGAAGGCAGCTAGTCATCACCGCCCGCCGCCAACTCTTGGGCTACTCTTTTACCAAAGAATATTGGGATTGACAGTCACAATATAAACTCCCTCACGACTGAAAAAGCAAGCATGTTTGGTGCGATAGGGACTCGAACCCGCGACCTTCGAATTACGAGTCGAGTGCCTCAACCACCTGGCCATGTAGGGCCTAAAATAAACGTACTGTAACGTTTTATCTTTCCAAAAGTCTTTATGTTAAAACGTGCTTGTAACTTGTTGCTTAGGCAAACGTTTAGACTTTTTTGCTAGTCTGAAATTCAAAAAACACAACGCAAAAAACCGAGTAGTTTTCACTGTTTATAACAGCTGTTAACAGAGCCCAGTCTTGATGGATGATCTTGTATTTTTAGATATCTGACAAAGACGAACACGTGTGTTGTTTGATTGTTGAATTTCGTGAAAGCTACTCAAGGGCTATCTGCGCTAGCTGTTCCTGATTTAACAGTGTAAGACTAGAGGGAAGACAGCCAATCATCGTCACCCACCGCCAAGTCTTGGGCTCCTCTGAGGGTCGCAGGTTCGTATCCCTGTCACACCAAACATGCTCGCCTTCTTAGTCGTGGGGGCGTTATAATGTAACGGTCAATCCCACTATTTGTTGGTAAAAGAGTAGCCCAATAGTTGGCGGCGGGCGGTGGTAGCCCTCGTGTCGCTTTGCGCGAAATTCAAAGCAAACCAAACAAAACAATCTACCGAAACGTGAATTATTATCTCACGTTGTTATGGCTTTCAAAACATTAATCAAAAATGCAACGCAAGCTGACAGATTCATGTAATCTAATAAACATTATATTACTACGATAGTTAGCTAATGCGAAACGAACTGCACATTCCCTCCTAAATGACTTGAATAACTTATGTATCCGTGTTCGTGAACTCTATAGCATTCCTAATTGTTTTGTGTATAAGGGCTTAATAATTAATTAATCGTTTTAGAACGTACTGAGCAGTCAGATAATTAACAAAATTGTTGTAGTTTTTATATATTCATAACAAAGCAAGCAAGCTATTTACTCAGATCATGTGACGTCAAATAATGAGATCTATTTATCTGTTAATCATTTATTACTTCCACACATCTTACATCCGCAGTGCGACAAGTCTAACTTCCTTACCAACTGTGCTTGTACCGTATTTTGGCAAGAGTTCTAACCGTCTACTCTACCCTGGTATAAGTTAGAGACGACATACAGTCCATGAAAATGAAGGTTCTATAAGAATTTACCACAAACGTTACTTACCTCCTTTCAAATTCCTGTCATCCGAAGTTTCCAGTGCACTTTGGTTTGTTCAACGTCTGTCTGGCGGGAAAGCTTAGTCTAATGTACTTCAAGAAGACGACAGCAGGTTCTAGTACCTTCTGAGCATGCGCTCATCACGTGATGGCAGTCTCTGCTTTTGACAAGTTCTTTTGTATCGGTTAGTGAAACCCAGAAAGTGATAGTGGCTGAATGCGGCTGTTATATTGTGATGATCAGAGTATTAGATAGCCAACCTTATGTAATAATATACACACACACAAAACTACAAATACGCAACGTTATCCAATTAATTTGCTACTGTAAAATCTGTAGCGTGATTTTTTCCCCTTAGAGATAAGTCGAAGATTAGAGATGAATCTTGAATTGAATCAATCGAAAAGTACCATTTGATCGAATCTGGTGACGTATCAAGGTTACAACAAAACGAATTTCATTTGTGCTTATGCCTGGTTTAATTTCTAAAATCAATAAAAGTATTTTTCTCTTGAATAAGAAATTGTTTTAGCATTTATGGGACACGAGTTTTAAATATTGTATAAGTGTCTTCAGTTCCGTCCTGTCTTGACCAAAGCACAAGAAATGACACTACACTTAGTTAAGTCACAGTGGCACAGAAAGTGGTATATATGTGTGTGTGCTTATTTTATACTATCTGCTGTGTCTACTGGGAAGGAATGAACATCGGATTTCAGCGTTGTAAGTCCGTAGACTTACGGCTGTCCTAGCAGGGGATTCAAAACAAAATTTTAGGTGTTTTAGAGCATTGATAATTTATAATTGAAATGGATCGTTAGTGAGTGTGTGTGTGAAAAATCAAGTTACGTCGTGCTTTATTATTCTAATATTACAGATTTATTGCTGAAGATTGGTACAGACTAACGATATTGCAAAGATGTTTTTTGGATATCTTCGATTTTGTTACTTTGTATTCTTCTGGAGTACCGAGGTAGTATCTCTCTCTTCTATTTAACGAACTAAGCACGTTTAGATACCGCAGGGATCGAACCCCGAAATTTAATTCCTCAGCTTCAGTGCTTAGCTGCCTCTCATTGTGCCCACCGTGGTCAGGTGGTCGGAGTATTCGTCTCGTAGTCTGACGATCGTGGGTTCGAATCCACGTAAAATTAAACATACTTAACCTTTTGAGCTGTGGGGACGTTATAATGTGATGGTCAATCTCACTATTTTTTGGTAAGAGAGCATCCCAAGAGTTGGTGGTGGGTAGTGATGACTAGATGCCTCTCTTTTGGTATTTAACTGCTAAATTAGGGATGGTGAGCACAGATGGTCCTTGTGTAGCTTGGCGTGAAATTTAAAACAAACGAAATCTATCAATTTGGTTACATTTTATAAAGTGACATTTGTGAAATAATATTTAAAGTATGACTTGTAAGCCCGTAAGCCATAAAACATTTTGATAACTTCTAAAGCCTGATTTAGGATTAACTGCAGGTTAGTCAAGATTTTTTGTTTTTGTTTTTGAAGTTTAGTCTTACACTGCTAAATTAGGGAAGACTATCCTAGATAACTTTTGCGCAATGTTCAAATAAACAAACAAAGAATTCTTACCAACCTCAGAACAATCTCTAAAGTGCGAAGAAAAACAAGGCATGAAAACACACAATGTGAATGTGATAAGAAATGTCCAATTAAAGAAACAAGTGTTGTGATCGCTGAAAGATACTGTAATAGAAATACCAGAAACTGGGTTCTTGATGCCAATCTGTAATGCTTTATTTTTCCGGTAAAATAAGTCATACTTTCAGGTAAAAGAAGTAAAAAACACTGTAAACGATGAGTAGAAAGGTTTTCACATTTGAAAAAAAAGTTTTAACCATTTTTATTTCAACTACTTGTTTGTGTGTGAGTGTATTTACGTTTTCGTCACTTTCAAACTCACCACGGGAAGCGATCGTCGTAAACGGGAGACAGACACCACGGTTCGCATCATATATAAGATTCGAGCAGTAAGTTTCGTTTTTCTCATGTTACGCTACATTTTATTAACTCTGTGTCTTACGAGAGCAGAAAACATAATTTCAAAGGGAGGTAACATTTTCATTCGAGAAATTTTTAGTTATAACCTAACGGGTTTCGTTTTGTCCAAATCAGTTACGATAAGAAACTAGGTATCTGGAAACCGAAGCAAAGACTGCCTATTAATGATAATCGGAAATCGTAACCTACTGTGAAACACAAAAATTAGTGAAACGGAAATAAATGAAACTATATCCAGCCGAGAATCGAACTGTCTCTTTCACCAGTTTAGAACTATGGAGTCAGACATACTTATCAAACATTTTAAATTATTAAACAAATAAAACTTATTTTGACTCTCCTTCCTCCGTAATCCATCACTTGACGATTACATACGTAACACTCACCAGCCCTAAAACATCCCATCATAACGGAGGGGAATATTTCAGAAGTTATAATTTTCCACAGTACTTCAAAATCGTCACTTTGAACGTAGAGTCTAGAGGGCGTTACTACTAGGCCTCATGAAAGCGCAAAGTAATTATACTTAGCCGATGACTTTATTGTTTCTAACATAAGAGCTGTTATGGCAACCATAAATAAGTGAGAAAGTTAAAATCTTTTCAGACGTACATATGACAATATATTTTTTCTGTATATAATTATTGTTTGTTTGTTTTCTCTTATTATATCATTGTCCTAATCTTAACTATCTCATTCTTAATTGTATTCTCCTCTGTTAATGATGGAGCATTTCTAATCATCTCATTTTTAATTGTATTCTCCTCTGTTAATGATGGAGCATTTCTAATCATCTCATTTTTAATTGTATTCTCCTCTGTTAATGATGGAGCATTTCTAATCATCTCATTTTTAATTGTATTCTCCTCTGTTAATGATGGAGCATTTCTAATCATCTCATTTTTAATTGTATTCTCCTCTGTTAATGATGGAGTATTTCTAATCATCTCATTTTTAATAGGCCTGGCATGGCCGAGCGCGTTAAGGCGTGCACTCGTAATACGAGGGTTGCGGGTTCGCGCCCGCGTCGCGCTAAATATGCTCGCCCTCCCAGCCGTGGGGGTGTATAATGTGACGGTCAATCCCACTATTCGTTTGTAAAAGAGTAGCCCAAGAGTTGACGGTGGGTGGTGATGACTAACTGCCTTCCCTCTAGTCCTACACTGCAAAATTAGGAACGGCTAGCACAGATAGCCCTCGAGTGGCTTTGTGCGAAATTCCAAAACAAACAAACAAATCATTTTTAATTGTATTTTCTTCTGTTAATGATGAAGTATTTTTAACGAATTCTTTTTTGTCACTTACCTCTAGGTCCTCCAACAATGTTTTTTTGAATATATACGAGTCTGTGTATCTTTCTTTGAGTTTTCGATGAAAGATGTTTGTCTGTCACATAAACTTCTTTTCTCGCCTTTTAAGCCTCTTTAAACCACATTTGTACATCTCATATTCATCTACACCGTAAGTGCATATATCGGTTGATTATGTTACTCCTACTGAACCGGTGAAATTCGCAGCTCTCGGAGTGTTGCCATAGTGATCGCGTGTAGAACGAAAGGTTTCTTCTGAATTCTAGATGTGTTGAACTGAGGAAAACTTTCATCGAGTAATAGACAAATATTTCATGTGTACCTTTCGCTGTTTTTAACTTTAGTATACAACGTGAGCAAAACAGCGCGATTCTTTTGTGAGCAAAAATATAAAGGAAAACGAAGTGAAAAATACAAATATTTGTTTACACACAAAAATGTGAAATAAAAAAGAGAAGAGAGATGAGCACTAAGGTAAAATTTGAATAAAAAGTTTAAAAGTCGCTAAAGAAAATTAGTCTTAACAATAGGAATAAAAACAAAAGAGTTTAAATTGGTTTGTGGTCAGTTCTGAAACTGCAGTGAATTAAAAAAAAAGCCTTTATTTTCTGGAATAGCCTCTATAAAGTAATATTTCTTGCAAGATTTATAAGCGGTGCCAATAGAGGTCATGTTGTTAAGATCCACCTTTATGATATCTGAGTGAGGAAGCACTCTATATAATAGTAGATTGGTCATATAATGGATTATAGGCATAAGAGAAACGTTTCGTTGTGCTTATAAGTCGCTGGTAATCTACCTATTATAATACAACCATTTGTTAATATGAGGTGCTTAAAAAGAAACATGATTATTTTCCCCACATACTAACATCAAAACACTGACCCGGCGAATGCCCTCCTAATAGATTACATTTCTACTGCTAACAGTATCGTATGTTTAGGTTGTTACGACAGATGGCGTGCAACGCCATTACAGAACTGCAGCTGCGAGTGAAATCGATTTTGTCCAACATAACTGTAACTGAGAACTGCAGATGGACAGTACTTACCCTATTCCGCACACAGCCTGGACCTCGCTCACGTGACCTTTTTTTTGTTCCATCAAAATATTTCCTTTGGTTGTACACGTGATTAGAAATGGCATTTTCTTTTTAAATTTTAATAAGGGTCTTTGAAGTTTATTTTCTCTTTGTTGAGAGGGATCTTTATATAAGTCTTTAAACCTGCTGGAGTCCTTTAAGGTGACATAGACTTCATCAAGTTAGTACTGCTTGTAGATAATGCCAACACCATTTCATCTGTACTGTTTGAGAAGATTACATTATTCAAATGTTTTAGTTTATTCAAGGTGATTATTTCATAGTTGGACACATTGCTATTACGTTGTTGTTTTATCAAATAGACATATTATTTTACTAAAAAGCTATACCACACTTGCATTTTACCGAACTGGTGTCATGAAACTTACTGAAAGACAGTGGAAAAACTTTACTCTAACAGAGACTATATTCCGAGATGGCGCCTACGTTCTCAGTGCTATCAGTATACACTTGTTTGTTTTAGTCCAATATAACTGACAGTAAACCCAAGGAACAACCTTTCCTTCCACAGAAAGACATAAATCAACACCCTAAAGTATATTTGTAGTTGCAGGTTATGATTCAACTCTCGGATTTTGTTAGTTCAATCTTATACTGACACGTCTACTAGTGTAATAATCCACATGGATGTTGTTTGAAGTTTTAAAGATTGAAATATTTTAGAGTTAATTGGTTGTTTATTTTAAACTTTTGTGTAAAGTTGTTTTTTGTTTGTTTTTTGAATTTCGCGCAAAGCCACACTAGGGCTATCTACGTTAGCCGTCTCTAATTTTGCAGTGTAAAACTAGAGGAAAGGAAGTTAGTTATCACCACACACCGCCAACTCTTAAGCTACTCTTTCACCAAGGAATAGTGGGATTCACTGTCACATAATAACGCCCTCACGGCTGAAAGGTCGAGCATGATTGATGCGACCGGGATTCGAACCCGCGACCCTCGGATTACGAGTCAAACGCCTTAACACGCTTGGCCTTGTATAAAGCTAAACAACGACAAACTGTACACAGTCTTCCAAAACTGTGAAGTTACAAACTAGAACTAAAGCAGCTAGTCAACAGCATTCACCGCTATCATCTCTTGAAATGTTCTCATCTGAGGGGATGTTGGGATTTCCCTGCCTCTCCACTCATCGATCATTCCCCAGTAGCACAGCAAGGACTATGAATTTTTGAATTTACTACCCATTTTGTCTTAATCCAGCTGCTTTATTAAAGGTGCTTGAAAATGGTCAAAAGGGGTCATCATTCCTTTAAACCTAAAAAAGTTTGTGATCCACAAAAGACCACACTTAAAAATGTTATTACTTCTCTCTTGTGAATCAGGTTTGTTTATTTTTGAATTTCGCGCAAAACTACACGAGGACTCTTTGTGCTAGCTGTCCCTAATTTAGCATTGTAAGGGAAGATAACGAATTTATCTTCATAGTGTCGCAGATACTTCTGATGACGAAAGCTAAGAGCTACGATAACTCTATTTTCTTCAAATGGAATAGGTTGGCCCATGTCCTTTCTTACATCGATCTGATGTAATGAGGTTTGGTAAACGCTCCATTGATCATGTCTCCATCTCGACCTCTAACGTGAACGATTTGAATTAGAGGTACAATACCTCACCAATAGTACTAGGTTCCACAATGTCTGAGCACATGTAGAATTAGTAACACGTGTATGGGGCTATAGTGGACTATGTCATGATATGGTCATCATTCAATTCAAGTAATACTGATACTCCAAGATCGAGTGTTTTGGAAGCTCCGTCACTGATGTTCAGTTTGCTCTTCTGTTGAAAGGTTCATAAGTAGATACAATTTTCTTGATGGATTTAGGAAGCGATTCTTTTACTAGGTTTGATATTCTCTGCACCCGGAAGAGGGGGTGTACTTAAGACTGCGGGCGTTTCTGGAGTAATATGTTACTTGTTTTTAATGATGTAATAGTACTTTCAATAGTATTAATTCCTTTTATCAACTCCTCACAGTGGGACAAAGGTAAGTGTGCAGATTCACAACACTAAAATCAAAAAGAGATCGATATTCCTCAGTGGACACAAAAGATAGCCCGATGTGGTTTAGCTATGTATGTAAAAACACGCACATTTTTTACAAAAAATAAAAGAAATTCTGCCAAAGCAGTTTTAGAGGGACTAGGAGAGAAGTAAAAATACTTTAAGTTTAGCAAAGAAAACTGCAAAAATCCGTTCAATGATAGACTCAGTTACTAGCTGGCCACTTTGGTTTTATCTATGCTAATCCTCTCAGACTTGAGTAACCTAAGCTTCAGATGCAAATTAGGTTAATTTCTTGATGTGCTAAGTGATCCTAACACACTATAAGTAATTGGGATAAAGGAGTTTCGATCCACTCTAACATATATGAGGGAATTTAAAAAGTCTGCACTTCTCAAAGAGAGATATGAAAGTGGGTGCAGGTTTAGCAGGTGATACAGTGACTAAGAAATATTTTTGTAGGTCGTTGGAAGAGATTAGTCATTAGAGTTTATCAATAATGAAGTAAGTGTGACCTCAAACATATAGTGACAAAAAATAAACAAGGAAAAAGCAATCCGAGGAGAAAGACGGTTTTACAAGACAGTAAAGTCCAAGTCTCATCAAATAATAGACCAACTGACAGGTGTTAACTGCAGAGAAACCATCTACAGCTGTACCTTGCAAAAAACACTACATCAAACAGATTATGTTATAAGCCAAAGGATTTGGTTACTAGCAAGATAAAACGATCTCAAATGATTTAAAGGTCACAGACGTTGGACTAAGGAAAAATGGTGAAAGGTGAGGCTGTCTAATGAATCACGTTTTATACTTCCTTTTGCACAGATGGGACAATACTGACATTATAAAAAAGTTACAAGAATAACCCAACACTTCTTTTGTGATTCCAACTGTCCAATTCTCCGCTAGATCCCCTGATCCTTTTATAAGGCAGAATGGGTTCCATAAGTTTTCTCAGTATCATTTCTGATAAAGTGCATTCAGTGATAGTTCATGCAAAACCTGATGGGAATTTAGCTATTCCTAAAATGACATCATACCCAGATTGTGTGTGCATGGTTTGAGCAACATGAATACTTCAGGCATCTGTCACAGCCATCACAATCCTCAGAACTTAAAACACACATTCAACATCACAATCTTCTGCTTATTTCACTCCACGTATAAAGTCTAAATAGGATAACATTCTCCAAGACATTTTCCAGCCCCTTATGGATTCAACAACCATCTCGTATCATGGCTGTTATCCGGGAATAATATGCTCCGAACCAATTATTAGGTCAACAAATATATAATGCTTCTTTATGGAAATAAATCACAAGGATCGATGCAATACCTTTATGTTTTAAGTCTGTTTTTCTTTTCCGAAAAAGGATTTCGAATAATGATCACAAACCATCATTATATTCCAGGATACATTTCAGAAGCAGACTTAAATTACATGTAATGTGACTCAGCGTTAAGTCTTAGGACTTATAACTTCTATAGAACACAGTGCTCATGGAGCCCTTTCTGTAATTTTGTGCTCAGAACTAAAATGCACTTAGACGACACACTAGAAGAAGAGAAACAGAGGGAAAGTGGCTACACCATGCTTTTTTAAAATATAATCCCTGACATGTAGGAGAAAACGTTAGTGATAAATTTGCTGAAAACCTACATATATACACACACATACGAAACCATTTAGATTTCTCAAGGTAATTTCATTACTTGAAAGTCACGAAAATAATTAAGACGTTTCGTCTTGTTCAGTTACAGAGCAAGGATTAGGTTTGATATTGACGTGAAGTTGCATTAAGGAAGCTGAGCAAATTAATTCTGAGAAGGAAATTTTAGAAACATGTTCACAGCAGAAAGTTCAGAAAAGTGACAAAATTAACAACCAGATATCCGGAGATATATAGATTTAGGAAGTGAGGAGAAAGACAATGACAAGTAATTTTACTGTAAATGAAGAAAGGACAATATATTCAGAGTATGTGTAAGAAGAGCAGTAACATAGACAAGTAACTGATGCTGAAAGACATACATATAATGAAAAGTTTAGAGAACTCATCATATTACGAAACGAACAAAAGCAACATCGGATAACTTATTGTTAAGAGTAAAACTACACAAAGGGTTACTAGTACTCTGCTCACCACGGGTATGAATAATGGTAGTATTAATTTTGATTTCATTATTGTAGCATTATTTTTAGTTTCATTATTGTAGTATTACTTTTTAATTTGGCCCCCAGTGGCTCAGCAGTATGTCTGCGGACTTGCACGCTAAAATCCGGGTTTCGATACCCGTGGTGGGCAGAGCACAGATAGCCAATTGTGTAGCTTTGTGCTTAATTCAAAACAACAACAACTTTTAATTTCATTTTTGTAGTATTACTTTTAGTTTCATTATCGTAGTATTAATTTTAATTTCATTAATGTAGTATTACTTTTAGTTTCATTATCGTAGTATTAATTTTAATTTCATTATTGTAGTATTACTTTTAGTTTCATTATTGTAGTATTACTTTTAATTTCAGTATTGTAGTATTACTTTTAATTTCATTATTGTAGTATTACTTTTAGCTACATTATTGTAGTATTAATGAGTAATTGTAGCATTAATTTTAGCTACATTATTGTAGTATTAATGAGTAATTGTAGCATTAATTTCAGCTACATTATTGTAGTGTTAATGAGTAATTGTAGCATTAATTTTAGCTACATTATTGAAGTATTAATGAGTAATTGTAGTATTAATTTTAGCTACATTATTGTAGTATTAATGAGTAATTGTAGCATTAATTTTAGCTACATTATTGCAGTATTAATGAGTAATTGTATTATTAATTTTAGCTACATTATTGCAGTATTAATGAGTAATTGTAGTATTAATTTTAGCTACATTATTGTAGTATTAATGAGTAATTGTAGCATTAATTTTAGCTACATTATTGTAGTATTAATTTTAGCTACATTATTGTAGTATTAATGAGTAATTGTAGAATTAATTTTAGCTACATTATTGTAGTATTAATGAGTAACTGCAGTTTTTTTAAACGTCACTAAAAATGTAATTAACAGAACACAAATACAGTTAGATATTTTACTAATTCAAGAGCTACCAAAGACATGTTTAGGATTGCTTACACAGAGTGTTTCGATGTTTCGTACTATAATACATCCACTCAGGACAGTGCTATAGTAATATGACTTTTGTTAGTTCAGTGGCAAGACGGAAGGTGTATTAGGATAAAAATCAAGTTTAGACATCCTCGGTAGGTATATCACAGATAACCCATTATGAATATATTTGTATATTTTTGTTCAAATACAGAGGTGGTGTTACAGTTTAAACACTGATATATCTCAGAACGGCTGGCGTGGGCATTAACACTTTTACTGATAAGCAGAGAACAACGTTTCGACCATCCTAGGTTTTCTTAAGGTTAACAAAGAGAAAGTGTTTGAATGTGACCCTTGACGGACACATGTCTTGGAAACGAGAGTTGGAGAAACAAGAAGAAAAATGGAAAGTAGATTCAAAGAAGACAAACACAAAAAACCTTCACACATTTTTGATCACTGCAAATCAAATAAATACAACATAACTATCAAAAACACCCAGATATTAAGTAGGGAAACAAATATGAACAAACGCAAAATCAAAGAAGCCCTACAACTAAAATCAAAATTAAACAATACAAAGAAACAACTTTATACCAATTAATAACCAAACAACCAACTGCACTGACCCCTAAAATCCTGTACCCGTTTATACTCTCCTTCCTAGGACATGTGTCCATCAACGGTGAGTTGCAAACTTTCTTTGTTAACCTGAAGATGACCTAGCAGGAACGTTGTTCTCTGCTTATCAGTAAACGTTTTAATACCCATACCAGCCGTTCTGAGATATATTTCTATTTCAAGTGCATTTATCGTCATCAAGAGGTTAAACACTCTTAATGTGATAAAAGCTTTCACACCCGAGCACTTATCCAAGTTGTAACTTAACTCGTACACCAGTTATCGTTATTATATGTACACTACACATGCTGGTAATGTATTTACCGCACATTATCCACTGAACTGGTTCATTCTTTTCTTTTATTGTGTGTAAGTTGTTACAATTAAAGAAGATCTCGTGTCTTAATATTAAGTGAAGCAGATGATGTTATGATTATTAAAACGTATACATAAAAAAAAGTAATGAATAAGTTATTATATAAAATAATAAATAAGTGATTCAATTATTTCCTAATAGGAAGATTTCTGGTGCCTGTGTATTAAATCTTGTATATGGAACCATATGGTACATTACTAAGTTACGATATCAGATTACCAATGTATACATATGTATAATAGAGTCAGCTGATATGGGTAATAAACACTTTAACATTATGCGTTTTTAATTAAAGGTTTAGTATTCCGATCAATCGTCTCTACTATATATTTAGTTTAAGTGGATTTTCGTCATCACAAATTAGATGTTTGTTTGTTTTTTTGTAATTTCGCACAAAGCTACTCGAGGGCTATCTGTGCCAGCCGTCCCTAATTTAGCAGTGTAAGACTAGAGGTAAGGCAGCTAGTCATCACCACCCACCGCTAACTCTTGGGCTACTCTTTTACCAACGAATAGTGGGATTGACCGTCACATTATAACGCCCCCACGGCTGGGAGGGCGAGCATGTTTGGCGCGACTCGGGCGCGAACCCGCGACCCTCAGATTACAAAGCGCACGCCTTAACGTGCTAGGCCATGCCAGGCCCCATTTTTCTCAGCCCACCGACGGGAATCGAACCCCTGATTTTAGCGTTGTACATCCAGAGACATACCGCTGGACTAGCGGGGGGGGGGGTCACAAATAGGAACATCTTGATAAATCATTCAGTTTAATCATGAGAAAACAGCAAACTTATAGCCCTTTTGTATTTAAGACAAAACCATTCCAACACATATACAAATATTTAGTCATTAAATTAAATATCTTTTTAGTAGAAGCAAATAACTTCAAAAAGAATAGACCTTGTTGAAATATAACGTTTCTTCTTCCACATTGTTTGCTCATTTACATTTTTTCTTTTCATTATGGACCAACTTGGCCAGGTGGTTAAGACACTCAACTCGTAATCTGAAAGTCGTGGGTTCGAATCCCCGTCACACCAAACATGCTCGCCCTTTCAGCCGTGGGGATGTTAGTTATGATGTTACGGTCAATCTCACTTTTTGTTGGTAAAAGAGAAGCCCAAGAGTTGGCGGTGGGTGGTGATGACTACCTGCCTTCCCTCTAGTCTTACACTGTTAAATTAGGGACGGCTAGCACAGATAGCCCTCGAGTAGCTTTGTGCGAAATTCAAAACAAAACAAAGCATTCTGATTGGACAATGAAATTAAAAATTTGTTTGGAGCCAATATATTTGATGATTTTGTGTAAAGGGCATTTTACCCAACCAGTAACTTTCAGCTTTCTGTAGTGAAGGTTAATTCAGTTCAATAAAACTGTGAACGTTTTTCAGCTTCACAAAAAATTTATCAAAATCAAGCTTTTTTGGGGTAAAAAAGTAATTTTTAAGATCTTAAAATTAGTGATTTATTATTTTGTAGATAGATTTACAATGATGTTTATATAAAAAGTATTATTTTACCTAAAACGTTTCCCTTCTTTCCAATGATACAGCGGTATGTCTGCGGATTCATATCTCCAACAACCAGGTTTCAGTACCAGTGGTGGGCAGAGCACAGATAACCCTTTGTGTACGTTTGAGCTTGATTTCAAACAACAACAACAACTAGTTTACAATTTTAATCCAGGTTAGACAAACGTAGGGCCCGGCATGGCCTAGCGCGTTAAGGCGTGCGCTTCGTAATCTGAGAGTCGCGGGTTCGCACCCAAGTCGTGCCAAACATGCTCGCCCTTCCAGCCGTGGGGGCGTTATAATGTGATGGTCGATCCCACTATTAGTTGGTAAAAAAGTAGCCCAAGAGTTGGCGATGGGTGGTGATGACTAGCTGCCTTCCCTCTAGTCTTACACTGCTAAATTATGGACGGCTGGCACAGATAGCCCTCGAGTAGCTTTGTGCGAAATTTCAAAACAAACAAAATAGACAGACGTATTCTCTAACTGATTGGTCGTGTATATTGTTTGTATACTTTTAATATTGTGTTTGTTTCTGTATTATTCGCTTACTGACTTTCAGTTTGATTTATTATTCGCCAGAAATTTCTAGTTAATTTTGTATCGTTGGTGAGACAAAGAAATTTTGCTGATGAAACTGTTTGGAAGGATGTTCAGTTGAGATAGAGCTTGGGGTTGATTTTAATTAGCTTTCCTAGTTTGGCTAAATCTAAAATTTCTGTTTTTGGTGTGTTCAATTTATTAGTTTCTTAGAACAGTATTCAGAGGTATTATTTGACGAGGGTTATACATTTGTGCCCGTATAGATGGCGCTTGGAATCTTTTCCACATAGCTACATCGACTGCAAACTGTAAGGTGAAGCAAAGATTTGGGCCATCTAATGGCGTGCCGCTTACGTTTATAGTGAAGAGTTTAGAGCTAACTATCCCTCTTTGAGAAACACCTGCCTCAGGAGTAAAATACTCTGACTATTTGCCTGACATTTCCTATTTTCTAGAAAGATTAATAACCAGTGAATAACTCCTCGCGGCAGTTCCATCTATAACATCCGGGATCTTACAGATTGTATCGAAAGCCTTCTCTTGACCTAGAAGACAAACAACCGTGCATTCTCTTTTGTTAAGGGCCCGTCATGGCCAGGTGGTTAGGGCGCTCAACTTGTAATATGAGGATCGCGGGTTCGAATCTCGGTCACACCTAATATGCTCGCCCTTTCAGCCGTGGGGGCGCTATAATGTGACAGTCAATCCCATTATTCATTAGTAAAAGAGTAGCCCAAGAGTTGGCGATGGGTGGTGATGACTAGCTGCCTTCCTTCTAGTTTTTTACACTGCTAAATCATGGACGGCTAGAACAGATAGTCCTCGGGTAGTTTTGCAAGACCGGACTTGCAACGCTAAAATCAGGGGCTCGATTCCCCTCGGTGGGGTGAGCAGACGGTCCTTTGAGGCTTTGCTATATAAAAACACACAGAAACACAGCTTTGCAAGAAATAGAAACAAACTAATTTTTGACTAACACATCCAGTGACACAGAGATATGTTTGCCTACTCACACCACTATAAACCAGGTTTGATACCCGTGGTGGGCAAACCACAGATATCTCATTGTATAACTTTGTGCTTAATTCCAAACTGACTAACATACTAACCAATAATTCATCTACTGTAGCCTAAATCGCATTATATACTCCTAAAATTTGTAAAAAATAATTTTCGATCAAACAACAAAGAAACTATCTATAATAAGGCAACAGAGGTCAAAACTACATACAGGTCACGCAGCAACTAAGTCGGTTTTAAGATAAATGTTTCATGATAAATTACAAAAGAACGTTTAAAGATTTAGAATACATAACCAATGCGTTCTCAGAAAGACTGCTAATGAGTCGATCGAAGCTAGGAACGGCTATGCTCAATTTACTCTTTGAACACAATATAATGTTTTAGAACAACAAGGTACCCCTTGGTCAATCTCGGCTGCCTCACCCTTTAAGTCAAGACAAAACTGTTAAAAATGAAATTTAAAGTCATCCTTTATCATTTATGCATCTATCAAGCTTTATTTTAAACTTACTCAAATTTACTCTCTCCACAACATCCGAAGGTAACCCATTTAGAAGAAAAACGAAAATGTGATGTGCATTATATAGTTAATGTTTTTTCAAGGTATAATAATTGACGTGGGCCTAGCGCAGTACAGTGCCATGATCTAACGCTTGGCGCTTTGAAACCGAGAATGTGTTATAAGAGTAATGGTCAAATCCCACTGTATGATTAGGGTGGTCCACAAGTTGGCGGTTAGTCATATTCCATTCAATTTATTGCTTCAAAATTAGGAAGGGCTAAGATAGGTGGCACTAGAGTAGTTTTGCGCGAAATTTCAATAAAAAACAGTAACAACAAATAACATGACTACTTTACTGCAGGGCGTAATGTAACAGCAGGTTTGCATCAGTCAAAGCGAAACTGAATTAACAATCACCAAGTTCAACTACAAAAAGTGCCTCGCGCTCGCGAAACGTGTCTGACCAAAGTAGCAGGAGCAGCGACACCAAAGCAACAAAACACATATGGGAGCCACATAAAAATATAATTGATATGATTAATGAAAGACGGAGCTCACGTAGACTACATACAAACACGAGAGATGCGAGGTTGAAACCACAGATAAATGCACTTCATATCAAAATTAGAAGCGAAATCAAACAACTAAAATGAGACAACTGAGTTACTTACTGTAATAACTTAGCGAAGAAAAAATGCACAAAGTATTCCACAACCACCTAAAAAAATGCACACAAAACAACAAACATATAAATCCTACCAAACATTCGCACGTGGTAACAAAATCATGTGTTCTAACTAAAAGCTAAACTATTTAGAGAACACCTACAAAGCACTCTTCAAGCACAAAACGATCGAGACATGAATAACCATTACCGTACCCAAGTAAACAATATATCATTACACCGAACTTCCATGTTGAATTCTTAACACAAACAAATAAAAACTGACACTATGGATGAATGAATACGCGACAAAGAAAATACGAATGATACAAATCTCTATAACTATAAAACATAGTAAAAACAAAGTACCAGGTGCAGACAACATACAAGTAATATTACTCAAAAGCGTTTGTTTGTTTTTGAATTTCGCATAAAGCTACACGAGGGCTATTTGCGCTAGCCGGCCCTAATTTTGCAGTGTAAGACAAAGAGGAAAGCACCTAGTCGTCACCAGCCCCCGCCAACTCTTGAGCTACTCTTTTACCAATGAACAGTGGATTGACTATAACATTATAACGCCCCCAAGGCTGAAAGGGCAAACATGTTTGATGTGACAGAAATTTGCACACTCGACCTTCACAATACCATCTAGCCATGTCGGACCGAAGACTTGGTACACAATGTAAGAGTATTTGTTTGTTTGTTCGACGTTAAGCACAAAGCAACACAATGGTATACATCCGTGCTCTGGCCACCACGGGTTTTTAAACCCGGATTTTATTGTTGTAAGTTCAAAGACATACTACAGTGCTCCTAGGGAGCAGAGATTCAAGAAGACATATATAAGCTAAAATAAATCAGTATATGTTAAATACTCTCTCATCTTAAGTAAAGACCTCATATTTACTTCTTAGTGTACAAAATACCAGAAAGATTTAATGTATAAATGATCACAGGTTATCAGAAAAACGAAATATTATAGGAAGTTGACCCAAATTTCACAATAGTCATAAATACATAGTGACATAAGAACCCGAATTAACTTATGAATTTAATATAATTAAGATGTTTTGTAAGATACACGCAGAATGTAATCGTGCCATAAATTTCTCAAATTTGTTTAAATGATCTGCTGGACTTTAAACGAAAAGTGGACAATTTAGAGCTATTACCGCCAAACTAATCATGTTTGTCTCAACAAATATTAAAAATACGAAACTGTGTTTTACGAAACAAGTTATAGCTCAATTATATTATTTTGCAGTCAGATAATAATAATACACTCAATTTGTTTTTTATATTTCATTGTATGAAAAAAAGAGAAATTTAGACACATAAAGGCCCCTAGATGGCAGCACATAAAGCCTCTTTATGATTTATTGAAGTTTTATTTTAACACTAACAACAACAACAAGGTAACAAGGTAACAGTTTACACGTATCATGCAAACGCATGAATAACCAACTCGTCATTTCCCATTGACCACAGAAAGAATCAAAAGCCCCAAAAAATAAAACAAACAAAATATCTGTTGAAGTTATTGGCTTAATTAGTCACAAAAGACAGTATCAAACCCGGTTTTTAACGTTGAGCCTTTACGTATATCGATGACTGAGTGAGTTATAATTTGATTACTTGTGTCAATAATTTATGCAAACAAATATGCTCCCCAGTGGCTCAGCGGTATGTCTGCGGACTTACACGCTAAAATCCGGGTTTCGATACCCGTGGTGGGCAGAGCACAGTTAGCCCATTGTGTAGCTTTGTGCTTAATTCAAAACAACAACATCCTCTTAAATGAATTGTATCCATATCAATTCCAAATTAATTTGCTCATCGTAAACCCTTTGACAAGAGATCAAGGAAGTACCAGACTAGATGGAGGACTGGATGTTGTTTATGTGTGAAAACCTTTGTATATAGATCAATATATGGGATAAGCGTTATTGTAAATTGTATTATTGTTTGTACATTAAAATATATTTGAATTAAAAAACAAATAACCACTGTTTATTAACCTTTCTTCGTAAGTATCATAAATTCGATACATTTAAACATTTATTTGTGTGTGTTTTCTTATAGCAAAGCCACATCGGGCTAGCTGGTGAGCCAACGGAGGGGGAAATCGAACCCTTGATTTTAAGGTTGCAAATTCGTAGACATACTGCTGTACCAGCGGGGGACTGACATTTATTTGACTTCTAAATCTAAATTATCATTGAACCCAGTTTCGGGCTATTTGAAATTGTAATTCGTAGCTCATTAAATATGAAAACCAGTATTGCACTAATATTAATTGAAGTTTAAAATGCGGCTACTTGAAATATTCTTCTATAAAATAACAAGTCGAAGTATCTCGTTTTGATGCAAACGAGCAAATCATAATTAGAAATGAATGGTTGAAGTGGAGGGTAGGCGTGCGTGAAGGTGAAGTGTTTGTTTGTTAGCTTTGAATTTCGCGCAAAGCTACGCGAGGGCTATCTGCGTTAGCCGTTCCTAATTTAGCAGTGTAAGACTAGAGAAAAGGCAGGTAGTCATAACCACCCATCGCAGACATTTGGGCTAGTCTTTTACCAGCGAATAGTGGGATTGATCGTCACATTATAACGCATCCATAGCTGAAAGGCCGTGCATGTTTAGTGCGACGGGGATTCGAACTCGCGACCTTCAGATTACGAGTCGAACACCTTAACCCACCTGGCCATACCGAGCCCGAAGTGGAGTGTAGCCGTAGATCACCAATCTAAAAAATAGTTACTGACTGCTAACACCTATAACTCGTCTCTTGTTACATTGTGGATAATAGTGTAATGTGAAAAAAAATACTTAAGTTAGGTCAACTTTCCCTGAACAAAGATATATATAGATATTGTTTAAACAAAGGAGATATATTAACTGCCAAAGTTATCTGGATAACATACTTACTCAGAAACTTTTTGCTTAAGATATCCGAGAAATACTTTGTTGGTGCATAGTGCTACGGATTTACTCTGTATAACGTTTTTAGGTACATGAACGGATTAATGAACGTATTTTTGGAAACATTTTATATGGAATATTTGAACCTCGCTACTTAATTCAGTTGGTAGAAAACATGCTTACCGTGTGAAAAGTGTAGGTTTCAGATACAAAGAAGGAAAAAAAAATCCAGGCCACAGCACTAGAACTCCATGGTTAAGAAAACCGTTACTAAGTTCAGCACAACATAGTATTTTAACTAAAATATTCTTAGTATGAATTTTAAGGCCAAGTAAAAACTAGTTTAAGGCCATAGCATGGCCACGTGGTTAGGGCGTCCGACTCATAATATCAGGGTGGATAGTTATATTCCTCGTTATACCATGCATCCTTGCCCTTTCAATCGTGGAGGTGTTATAATAATACGGTCAGTCTCACTATTCGTTGGTGAAATAATTGGTGGTGGATGGTGATGACTAGCCGCCCACCCTCTAGTTTTACGTTGCTAAATTACGGACGGCAAGTGCAGATGGCCCTCGTGTGGCTTTGGGTGAAATTACAAACCAGCCAACGACAGAAATATTCTGTTTAATTACATTCTTCAACAGTTAGTTTAACGGGATGAAAAAGCACGTTTTACTCTGTTTAAGGACACCTGAATGATGTAGTGTATTTGCTAAACCAAAATCAACTGAAGGTAAAATTAATGATTTTTCTTTCAAGTTTAGGTAATTATAATCAGTAGAAGAAATCATGGACAACGTTTGGGGGCTTTAGGGAGTAAATGCAAACCTCAGAGGTTAACTAAAGACCACTAGTGAGTGACCCTAGCCGTCCCTAATTTTGCGGTATAAGACTAGAGAGAAAGCAGCTTGTCGTCACCACCCACTGTCGACTCTTGGGCTACTCTTTTACCGACGAATAGTGGTATTGACCGTCACATTATAATGCACCCACGACTGAAAGGACGAGCATGTTTGGTACCGGTGGGATTCGAACCCGCGACTCTCAGATTACGAGTTGAACGCCTTAATCACCTGTTTGTGACCGACACTTCAATTGTAAAAAATAAATAAAAATTTTATGGTCATTCGAAATATCTTTTTTATAAGAGTAACCACTCCCTTCCCATTTGTACAGCAGCATGTCTGCGGATTCGCACCGCTAAAAACCGGATTTGGATACAAGTGGTGGGCAGAGCAGAAATAGCCCATTGTGTAGCTTGTGGTATAAAAAAACATTTATTGGCTTTCTTTAGCGACTCTATTGTGTCTTGCTGTAGGTGCTATCATCCTATAAGGAAGGGCTACTCTTGTAGGTTGTTGGAGAACTAATGTAGGTACTGCACTCACAGGATTGTTTTTTGTTAGCAGATGTCTTTCTAATGTTTGTTAGGGTGATAAACATCACATCAAGAGGGCGCACCTGTTTAAGAAACTCCTACTTTATATCATTTATTTTTTCACAAAGGTGTTTCACATTCTCCACTGTAGGGGGTATCATTACCCTATAACCCTCGAAAAAACATCTCAGTTTGATTTGTGATGTGGGATATTTTGTATAATTTTAATGGTGTATAAATCTTTTTAACGATGTTACCATGCTGTAGTTATATTTGTTTTTCTCTTGTGGCGAAGCTTCCTTTTTCTAATGTTTCATTTAGGTTTCGTTCCAAACATATTTCTTTTAATACTGCAAATTTAGTATAAGTTTCACATACCAGTTATATATACTGTTAACTAATAATTAAAAACAACAACAACAATACAATTTTCACACGAAGTTCTTGAAGTGAGAACCGAATAAGTTCACTGATATTTAAACTTCGCTAATTAAGAAATCTGTTACATGCATGTTTTTAAATACTTTTTGTTGCCATCAGTGAAACTGAGATATAGAAAATATTGAACATTTTTCATTACATTAGCGCAGTGAAATAGTAATATCTAATGTGTTTTACATTGCAAAATTACCCTTTTAAGTTCAGCATGTGGTTCACGTAAGAGATAAATGTTCTGGTTGATGCTTCATATTTTTTTAGCCGCGGCATAGTAGCTCATAAGATGACTCTGAGTAGGTTGTTTTTTGTTGGGTTTTTTTCAAGTATACACTTTTAGCTCATAGCTCCGTCATTTCTTAACCGATTTGAGATCTAATAACATTTTTGGACAGAGGAGATTAAACCTTTCTGGTTGATATATTTCACTATGCCCAAGGTCCCACAGATTAATTTACTCTAAGTCGTGCCTTAAAGAATTTCGAGTGTCTCGGTTACATAGGACTCCCTTTTGTTTAAACCTCTGTCGATGTACGATCTAATGTGATTTAGTGATCTTGATTTTAATAACCCTAAGACATAAACAGACTTTTCGACAAATCAGAAACAAAACTTTCAAAATCGCGAAGTGACCAGATCTTTAAAAACTGGCAACATTAAACGTTTCTTCGTAAAAAATGTTATTAAGTTCGTTTGCACTAGACGGTGGTTCAGCTGCAAACTGGAGGGCATGGTTTCATAGGCTAAAATTTAGGGTTCAATCCTTTTGGTGGAAACAATGCAGATAGCCGATTATATGACAATAAGGTTAACAGCAAACAAAAGAAAAACTTGTTAATAAAGTATAACTATGTTAGTACTTATGATATACACACTGTACTTTTCCAAACACGTGACTATGTTTTTTCCTCTTTTTTTTATTCTAGATGGAAAAGACCGATGTGTCTATGTATCCATTAACATACCCATTCAAGCAAACTAAAGACAACATTTTTATGTCGTAGGAAGAAGGAAACTAAAAGAGGGATGATGTCCTGAGGATGGAATAGCCTAAGCCCGATGCAGCCTGCTCCAGGTGTAGTTACAGCTTACTGGGAGGAGTGGCTGTTGGATGACAGGTGATCTGTTGTTTTATTGATGGTTTGTTTGTTTTTTGAATTTCGCACAAATCTACTCGAGGGCTATCTGTGCTAGCCGTCCCTAATTTAGTAGTGTAAGACTAGAGGAAAGAGAGCTAGTAATCACCACCCACCGCCAACTCTTGAGCTCTTCTTTTACCAGCGAATAGTGGGATTGATCGTCACATTATAACCCCCCACGGCTGAAAGGGCGAGCATGTTTAGCGCGACTCTCAGATTACGAGTTGCACGCCTTAACACGCTTGGCCATGCCGGGCCCCTATCTCCTTAACACACTTGGTTATGCCGGACCCCTATCTCCTTAACACACTTGGCTATGCCGGGCCCGTTATTAATGGAACCTATAGTAGAAGTTTACTCTCCTAGTTAACTCGATTTTTTTTTATAATCATTATTCTATTGTCGTTTAAACTCTCTAGACAAAAATCATTTTCTTTCTTCAGTTTTTTCTGTGGTGATTATCTCAGAGGTTGTGAGCAGTTACGGATATTTGTAAATAGTTACACTTGCGCTTTACCCACCAAGAGGCGCTGACAAGGAAAGAAGAAATAATCAAACACTTTTTGAAATAGCAACATGAACTAACCTGCAGGTGCTTAACGTGTAACTAAGTGCGCTCTATATCTACACATTTGAAAATCAGCAGAACTCTGGTTTTCTAAAACACTGTTGTTATACTGGTTGCATTTTTTATTAAATATCTTAAGCTATTGATCTTAGCACATAGCATAAAGCTTCAGAGCTTGTAACTCTAGAAATCGGAATTTGGTAGGTGTGGTTTACTTAGCACATTATAGTCCATTCTGTAGCTTTGCACATAACAACAAACAAAATCTTGTCTTAACGATGTAAAATTACATAAAATAACGTATATGTTAAATAAAACTTCACAATGTTTTGGGCGGATCGTCTTCCTATGCATTCTAAGACTCTTTTTCTGGTGATTTCGAACAGTAGCGTGAATTTTCCACTTTGTTTTTTCAATAACTCCTGATCAGTTCACCGTGGAAAGAACAAAAAAGAGTAGAAAAGAGGGGAACAAATTACTGTGTTGGTTCTTAATCCACAGCACTTATGGTCTACGGTATTTTGTATCTACACTGTGTATAAGTATATTTATATATATATATATACATTTCTATCTTCGAAAAGAGCTGAAACTCCATGTAAAAAAATATCCCACGTCTTTAGTCTGTGTAATAGCTATATCTGTTATTTTGAATCCATGTATAAGCTCTCTTCAGTCATATTAATATTTCTTTCTTGCACATTACACAACGCGTAATACAGCGTTTGTTTTTCTTAAAGCAAAGCCACACAGGGCTATCTGCTTGCGGTGTAATATGGGGGGAAAAAACAGTTGTTCCTACAACTACGTTCTGCCTATTTGTGACAGCGTGCATTCAAATATTTATCGCTTTCAACACGTAATAACATTTAAATAAAACGACGTTTTTAAGTCAGTGTATATATCTAGTTCATGAATAATAAAAATCTGATTCTAAATTATACGTTCGCACAGTCACGTTACTTTTCGTTCACATATTTGTTTATTTTTACAAGCAGCTAGAATAACAGTTTATCTTTAGGTTCTGGGAAAGCCCTGTTTTAAAATGATTTCGTCAAGCCCAGTTCAAGATAACACATGCGACAGATTCGGGGAGACACCACGGACGTGATTAGCTGGCGGTGTAAGACACACACACGCACGTGCAAGGTTGTGACTCTCCCTGTTCGTAACAAGAGTTTTAGTTAAAGTTACTGCTGCTCATGTACAGGATTTTTTATACATAACAATAGTTTAAGCGCTCCCTTACAAGGCCAATCGCTAGATTTAGGCTTTATTTTTTTTACCTAAAAATCCCCCCTTCCCTCTCTTCGGTGGATCAGACGCGTGCTAGTAAGCTTAGCATGTGGTAAAAATTGGTCTTACCCACAATCCACAAAGATTGTCCAATGAAATTAATTCGATCAAATATTCCTGAAAAAAGGTCCTGGAATAATAATCAAATTTATGATAAGAAGTTGTATAATAAACCTACCTCACCAGGGAACATTTACAAAATGCAGTGTGAGAGTTTTCCAGCCTTTTACTTACGTGAAACAGGACGTGACTCGAAGATCAGGTTAAAGGAACATCACAAAAAAACCTCTTCCAAAGTCCATAAGCATACGAGTAAAGACAAACATTTTTTTGAATGGAAAACCACAGTACTAAAACAGAAAAAAAATAAGGGAAGCTTTATTAATAAAATCAAAGAAGCCCATAACTAACAAATGCCGGGGGGCATCTATATATTTTTTCTGATCGTTAATTTCCTATGAATTCCGAGTCTTATGCAAATATTTTTCATAAAAATATTCTGTTGTTTTTATATTTATTCATCTTTGGATTGTGTTTCGTTTAGTCATACAAAAATAAACTGTATAATTCACGTGATTGATTGGTTTCTTTGGTTTGGTTTGAATTTCGCGTCAAGCTACTTGAGGGCTATCTGCGCTAGCCTTCTCTAATTTAGCATTGTAAGACTAGAGGGAAGGCAGCTTGTCATCACCACCCACCGCTAATTCTTGGACTACTCATTTATCAACAAATAGTGGGATTGACGGAAACTTATAATGCCTTCGCGGCTCAAAGGGCGAGCATATCTGATGTGACGAGGATTCGAAACCGTGACCCTCAGATTACGAGTCGAGCGCCTTAACCATCTGCTCATGCCGGGTAGACATCTATGGAACTTTCTTTTAAACCTTACTCTATTAATGATAAAATAAATGAAATGCCTGATTGATTTCTACGATACAATGTATGTTTTTTTTCTTTTCAGTTTTTATGTTATATCGAATGGGTTCAAATCCGGCCCACTAGTTTCGTTTTAATAAATAGTTAAAGAACAAATCATAAAATTCCTTAAACTAAATTACATATTTAGGATTTACACGACCAATACTCTGCATTATCATTTTACATAAAAGTGCTGATCGAATGTATTTTATTAAATCTTCAAGAAGAACTGAAAACAGAGACCTCTGCCTTAGATTTCACTTCTTCAAGAAAGAAAAAAGAAATGAAAATAATTTTCCTTCACTGGTTTTGGACTATACCACTGCCTGTCAAAGTCGTAATTGTTTGTGTTTGAAAGCTGCAATATCTTTTACTAATTCATGCTCGCCTCCCGGTGGCACAGTGGTGTATCTGTGGAATTACACACTAAAAACCGGGTTTCGATACTAGTGGTAGGCAGAGCACAGATAGCCCATTGTGTAGCTTTGTGCTTAATTCTAAACAAACAAACAAAATTCATGCTCGTCTTAGATTGCACATTTGACACTGTACACCCCAAAAAAGAAACACAATAAAAAGAACAACGAAACAACAAGAATTGTGGGTGAAAAGGTTTTGTTGTTTTTTATTTAATTTGTTTAAACGGTTAAAGTATGAATCGTAGAAGACCCGGCATGGCCGGGTGGTTAAAGCAGATGATGTTAACTTTAATTCATCATTTTGTTTAATTAGAGTATTTTTTGATTTTGAAGATCAAAAGTGTAATGTCTGGCAAGGGTTAAGGAAGATGTTTCATTGTTTCAGAATTTTTTCGCGCAAAACTAAACAATTTTGAATTTATAGATTAGAGGGTAAGTAAACAGCTAGTCAAAACACCCATTACCAGCTCTTGGGTTGCTATTGCCTGATCGAATAGTGGGAGTTTGAACGTCAGTCTTAAATATTACCCACGGTCCAAGGGTGCGTAGTGTGATTTTGCAGCAACGGGACATGAGCCAGGAACCTTCGTATTCGTAAATCTGAAACAACTAAACTTTAGGCAACTCCCAGTTTGCAAGAAATAAACCTTATTCGTTTGAGGTTCATATGAAATAATGGTATCTCAGGGCCTTCTTTCCTTGGTTTAGTCTCGAGGGCTCACTGTCTATCGTAACATTAAAAGAGGGTATCGATCCAAGTCTGTTTACCAATTCTTATCAGGAATTGCACGTGCTTGTCAATTATAGGTCATCATTTAAGACAAATCACGTGTTATTATTGATATATAAAGCTAAAGTTATGCTATATTTAAATAAATGCTGTAGCAAAGTTAATTAAATTAGGGCCCATAAATCTAATTTCGAGTTTATAATTCTTGAAGAAAACTCGATGTTTTGAAAATATTAGCGTTTTATAACTATAGCATAATTACAAAACGTAAAAAAACGTGAAACAAAACCGTTATTTAATTAGAACTGATCAAGGTGTATGTAGCTCAGAGTAACTCGATCAAGGTCATGGATGAGGCGTGGTTTTCTCCTAAACAGAGAAGTGGACTGAAGAAAAACGTGGTATGAGTGATTTTAAGTACAAGTACATGTAGTGTCACATAAAGTTAAATACAAAGAGGCACTGCATTCCGTCTATATGGAAAATATTGTCGGACCGCTCGCGGCCGATTGGTTAATGTGTTCGAACCAGGGTTTTGAAGGTTTAAGGTTTTCAAACTGTTATCTCAGAAATGAGCTTGGCACTTTAAGGACGTTAGAGTGATGTGACGGAATTACTATTATATACATATTTGTGTTTATTTTAGCTAACTTTACATTCAGAAACGTGCGCAACTTATAGTGTTAAAATTGTATTGCGAAAATCCCCCCCCCCCTCTATTTTCTAAAGTTATAGAAAATTCTCGTCGATTGTAAGGATTAACAACATGTGTGTAGGTAAACATTAGTGTATCGTCAGTGTTGTTGCGCAGGCTGAAATTTCTAGAAACTCTTCTCATACCTATAAATGTAACCAACGCGCTACGCCAAGAGACAGGATGTTATTGGTTTCTTATATTTGGGACGCTACAAACTTCGGAAACTTTTACTGTGATTAACGCTTGTTAATCAGGAACTCCAGACATTTGATCAAGAACGTTTATAGTTTTCGAACATTGCAAACCGTTTACCTTCAGTGGTTTCACATCATATATTAGTATTCTTACGAAGACATTATATAACTTTGGAGGCGAAAAACTCACTTGTGATTAGCGAAAAAACATCAAGCAAGTTCCAGACCAGAAAAAAATACTCTATATTATTCGTAAAACACAGATCATTATGAATAATAACTGTTATTTTAAATTGTATTATTGTTTACATTAAAATATATTAGTATTAAAAAAGAAACTGTGTGTATCAGTCCTGCTGACAGGCCCGGTATAGCCAGGTGGGTTAAGGCGCTCGACTCGTAACCCGAGGGTCGCGGGATCAAAACATGCTCGCCCTTTAAGCCGTACGGGCGCTATAATGTGACAGTCAATCCCAGAATTCGTTGGTAGAAGAGTAGCACAAGCGTTGGCGGTGGGTGGTAATGACTAGCTGCCTTCTCTCTAGTCTTAAACTGCTAAATTAGGGATGGCTAGCGCAGATAGCCCTTGAGTAGCTTTACGCAAAGTTCAAAAAACAAACAAACAGTCTTGTTGACATGTATTTTAAATTGGATACATATAAACATTTTTATTTAACTTAGGAATTAAATTACTATTTAACTCAGTTCCAGTCTATTTGAAATTTTGATGCCAAGCGATGACTTTCAAATCGCACGAGAATGCCAAAAGGTTGACGGTGAATGCATTTGACTAGTTGTATTTGCTCCAATCCATCAGCTCAAAATTAGGCAACAATGGGCGAGTAATTTTTGCGCGAAAATTACAAAGCAAAAAAATAAAGAAAAATATATTTGTCTACCTGTAGGTGTCACTAGTAATTCATAATTCGAACTCTGTTTACAAATCGTTGTCTTGGGATCAGATAAAACGACTTTGTAATACATGTATAATCAATAACCGGTTTTCTCGTGGCTGCATGAATCTTCTACCGAATTTGGTTACAGAAGTAAAACACTGCAGTTGTGAACTTGACCTTGGAATCGCAATATATTGCATACCTGAATCGTGCCAGTACTTAATAACCTTATCTGATAGAAATATCTTGGAGATTACAGCACCTGGTCAAAATGTTCGCAAAGTGAACTCAACGTTCGGTCGTGGTCATTTTTTTTTCTGTTTTAAGAGAAGAAAAAAAAAAGCAATTTCTATAAAATAAGCTGGGCATTAACACACGGGCCCCGTGTCCCGAATCCCAGTTGGTGTCTTGAAAAACCAGAATAGAAAACCCTGATTGATATCATAATGAAACTGAAAATTCCTGGGCCATGGGCTCGAGCATTGAACCTTACTTAATGACGTCTGTTGAGTCTTGTCTTCTGGGCCCATAAAGACTGGTCATAGCGACAGTTAGAGCAATCACGGAGCTAGTTGGACACTTTCAAAAGATGGCTAGCCTGCTGGTCTGTTAAAATATACGCAAATAAACAACTTAAAAATAGAGTTTCTTATTTTCAAAGTTTTTTGCACAAGTTTAAGAGTATAATCTTTTATTTTAAAACTCTGTATACAATTGTTAATAAATTTTGATTGAGTTTTGAACCTTTCCCACGCAAGAAACTAGGGCCAGTCTAATAGTCTCAAATTACCTCCTTCCGTTAGTTTGCCCCTGATTAGGTTAAGACAGAAGTAAAACACTAACGAATCTAAACATTTATGAAAAGCACGTGATACTAAAGTGTTACTTACATAACTTATAATCGCGGGAAGATTTAGCCACTACATTATTGACTGTAATTTATTTATTAATGCCTCCAATGGCTTAGCGGAACGTCTGTAGGCTCACCGACGTTAAAATTCGAATTTTGATATTAGGAGTGGGCAGAGCAGATAGCTCATTGTGTAACTTTGTGCTTGACAATAACTAAGCTACTTTATCAGCACTGCTCTACGTTTTTACACCAATAATACAAGTTTGAGTCAATGTAGAAGGTTCTGCTACGAGGAATACAAAAATAGTTTGCAACTCGATGCTGTAATGGTTGTTGGAACCTTAACTAACTATATTTAATAATGGCCAAATACTAAAATGTTGTGTAATATTGTAATAATATTCAATTATATGCAAATTTATTGCTTGTTTGGCTTTTAATTTCGCGCAAAGCTACACGAGGACTATCTGCACTAGCCGTCCCCAATTTAGCACACTAAACATGTTCTCCCTTTCAGCCACGGGCCTGGCATGGTCAGGTGGTTAAGGCACTCGATTCGTAATCTGAGGGTCGCAGGTTCAAATCCCCGTCGCACCAAACATGACCGCTCTTTCAGCCGTTAGTCGTTATAATGATACAGTCAATTTCACTATTCATTGGTAAAAGAGTAGCCCAAGAGTTGGCGGTTGGTAGTGATGACTACCTACATTGCAAAATTAGGGACGACTAGCGCAGATAGCCCTCGTGTAGCTTTGCGCGAAATTAAAAAACCCAGCAACAACAACAAACAAGCTTCCAGCCGTGTAGGCGATATAATGTGATGGGAAATCCCACTATTTGTTGGCAAAAAAGTAGGCCAGGAGTTGGCGGTGGGTGGTGATGACTAGCTGTCGTCTTTCTTGTTTTAGACTGTTAAATTAAGGGAGGTTAGCAGAGATAGTCCTTGTGTAGCTTTGCAATAAATTCAAAATTGGTGTGAGTCCGCAAACATACCGCTTTAGCACTGGGGAATCATTTTTTAATGCCTGAAAAATACAATAAAACCATAACAGATTTAAGAGAAAAGACCAAAATTTTAGGAGATTTTGGAAAAAGTTTGGGCAAATCACCAAGTAACAAAATATAAAAATCTGACCTTCTTTAAAAAAAAACTTTCGCCTTTTTATTCGCTAAATTTTGTAATACACTGCTTTTCTGCCCCTATTTGCATTCCCTGTAAAACATCTTTGAGCGTGTATGTAAAGAACAGACAGGGGGCTAATGCCCCTTAACCATTGAAGAATCCAATCGTTTTATGAGGGCTGATTGTGTAAAAGGTACAGCCAACACTGTTCTATAGCATGTCTGTCTCCTTCAATACTCTACATGAAAAGTGACAGCTTAAATAGAATCAAGACGTCTTCCGTCCTACTTACTGCTTCTCAGGAAGTACTTGTAGGCACCACGTGCAATTATTTCTCCCAACCATCGAAAACCTTTCTTCCCTCTTAGGCGTAGCATTTCTAGAATACGACATTCACCACGTACATACAGTCTTGTCTGTTTATTGTGATGTCTATTCCTAGGGCACCAGTTGCCTGTAATGTAATAAACTAGTTGAGATTAAGTTAAAGAGTTGGGATAAGTAAGACAGTTATCGATTTCAGGAGTTAAACTGAAATACTGGGATACTTCACACGGGTCATAATGTGAAATAAGTCATGATATAACTATGTTCAACTTGAACTCTGCAGAAAATTTATTGGCCAAAAAAATAACATGTTCGATTTGTGAATTCGATGGTTCACGGCTCATGGTCCGTTGCCCCTAAAGTTCTGACTTCACTTTGGGGCCATAGGGGCGCTTTAATAGTGGTGATCAAATCCCAGGAATCAGTGTCCTAGAAGATGGCTAAGGATATGCCATATTCAAATAATAGTCTGAAAGTGTAAGGTTAGAGATTTTACAGTTGTAAAAGCAAAGGGATTTTTAAACAACATAATGACTTCTACTGTGCTGCTACGTTTAACATCTTTAACTGTTTTAAGGGGCTTCTACCACGCCCATAACAGGCTGCACACAGTGGGTGAGTGTAGTAAGTACTGAGACATTAAGGGTAAAGGCATTCGATAAGTAACCTCTATTCTATCTTCCTTGTTAATTTTCTAGTTATACATTTGTGTTTTTTAGGATTATCTGTGGTAGGCAGAATATCCACAATGTTTCTTTTTTCCTTTAAAAATTATTTCTTGTACTGTTGTCCTTTATAGACGAATACTATCATATTTTTGTAGTATCATATTTTAATTTTCTCATTTGATGTGTATTACAAGCACCATATTGGATTTGTTTCACTTTGGATAAACAATATATTTTAGAATGTTATTGCAACTGATATTTCTGGTTTCGAATTTCACTCTTGATATATTGTGTATATGTTTTGTCATTGTCATGTAGTTTTGAATTTATCGCCTATTTACACATGACATAGTTTCGGCATGACTAAATTGTTCAGCCGCTAAGGCGTTATAAGTTACGGTCAATCCCACTATTTATTGGTAAAAGAGTAGTCCAAGAGCTGGCGGTGGGTGGTGATGACTAGCTGCTTTTCCTCTAACCTTTCATTGGCAAATTAGAGACGGCTATCGTACTTAGCACTCGATTTGCGCGAAATTCAAACCAAAAACACGTGAAGTAATTTATAGTATTCAGCTTGTTATAAACATGTATTGACGCATCTTTGTTGGTGCGTACGAGTCGTATGCTATAAACTTGTTTTTTGAATTTCGCATAAAGCTACACGAGGTATATCTGCGCTAGCCGTCCCTAATTTAGCAGTGTAAAACTAGAGAGAAGGCAGCTAGTCATCCCCACCCACCAACAACTCTTGAGCTACTCTTTTAACCAATGAATAGTGAAATTGATTGTAACATTATAATGCCTACACGGCTGAAAGGGCGAACGTGTTTGGTGTGACGGGGATTCAAACCCGCGACCCTCAGGTTATGAGTCGAACACCTTAACCTACCTGGACACGCCGGGCGAGTCGTAAGCTCTTCTTCCTTTTATGATTATGCAAATATGTTTCTTCTTTATACTTTTTTGTGTCTAGTTACATAGAAATGGTCCCCCGCTGGTACAGCGGTGTTCTACGGATTCGATTCCCCTCAGTGGACTCAGTCGTACGTGTTCAGTGTAGCTACCAGCTGTATACACTGAGCTACAATCCGTTTCCTTTGCTATATTCCCAAGTGGCACAACAACAACTTACAACGTTAGAAATCGAGTTTCGATACCCACGGTGAGAACAACACAGTCCACTGAGCACCTTTGTGCTGAACTGTAAACAAACAAAACAAATCGTACGTTGTTATCAGATTTTGATGAACTTTATAAGAACGAATTAAAGTCAAATAAAAATGTGTTGGTAAAAGAAAACAGCTAAGTTGGTTACGCTGCTTTATTTGTCATAACCTGAGATGTTTTGTTTGTTCAATCACAGGTTGCTTTGTAATTAATGCGAGAAATTTACACTTAAAATTTGGTGTATGAAAATTAAGTGATTGGCTGGTTCATAATAAAACAATACGTTAAGAGAGACACGAAACTGACGTTAGTGATACCCATTGAAGTGGACAATGGTCTTCTTAAAGTTGGAATAACTGTAAGTTTATATCATCTTAAGGTCAGGAACAACATTACATGTTTATAATCAAGTGTAGTATGTTAAATTCTGAACATTTGTTATTCACACTTCAATATATTATACTGTTTTCATAGTTCGCATTGTGAAACAAAACGTTTTAGTTTATTATTTTATATGTTTGTGTTACGTCGCCACCTGTTTTTCTTTTACGCGAATTAGTGACTAACAGATGAATTTTTCGGTTTCAAATATTTTACCTGTGAATAGAAGCTTTCTTTTTGATTTCATCCTAGTAGTAGTAAGTTACATTTACACTTATATGTTAATCTGCATTTTAGTTTCATTCTATGGAAGTACAAAGAAAAAGAAAGTCAATTTTAAGGGTTTTTTGTTTTCAATTTCGCGCAAAGCTACACGAGGGCTATCTGCGCTAGCCGTCCCTTATATAGCAATGTAAGACTAGAGGGAAGGCAGCTCGTCATCACCACCCACCAACAACTCTTGGGATACTCTTTTACCAACGAAAAGTGGGACTGACCGTCACATTATAACGCCCTCACGGCTGAAAGAGCGAGCATGTTTGGTGTGATGGGGATTCGAACCCGCGACTCTCAGATTACGAGTCAAATACCTTAACCAACTGGCCATGCTGGGTCCAGTTATAAGGAAAAAAGCGTTGTGTTTTACTTTGAAAGCAGCTTGATCATGTAGTAATGCTATTGTACGTGTCTTACGAGATGTAACGAGAGTTGTGAGTTAATTTTTTGTTGAAAATAACAATACGCAAGAAGTTATTACACAATAACGTTTCAGATATCTTTCTCTGATATTATGTAACACAAAGCAGCTTTAAAAAAAGTGTAAACTGGTTTATTCGTGTTTAATTTTTTTTTCTAAGAGCTACTGTGTCACGTGATCGTTTAACGGTCTTCGTTGTTATACTTGGACGCTCAGAAATATTATGTTTACGGATTGATTTATATTTTGTAAATCAAAACAAAAATCACAACCATTCGAATCAAGCTCAACTGAGCATACTTGACAGAATGACCACAAAAATAGTCACCTCGAACTTTGAATGCCGGAAAATAACAGATCTAAGACTGATGAGTTATCGAACAATATGTACCATTTTTTCGAACACGTTCAGTCGATAACACGAGTTTTGTTGAATAACATAGCACAATAATTCCGCTCGCATGTTTCATTCGATGGTGACTGTTTGTAAACACGTTTAAGAGCTGCAACCATTATTTTTCTTGCATATAATTAAGCTAAACTTATAAAAACAGATGGTGGTAATAGTGGAGATATGATATCTAACATTGGCTGCCTGACTTTCACATTTCCCACAAACAAAATATTTCTTATGCTTGACTACGTGGTTCGAAATACCTTAAAAACAGATTTTATCTGAGTACATATTCCCAAGACTCTTCACTGATGAGAAACTCCCAAATCTGTATTATTATCTGTTTCAACAGATTTTATCCCCAAGACTCTTCACTGATGAGAAACTCCCAAATTTTTATTATTATCTGTTTTAACAGATTTTATCCCCAAGACTCTTCACTGATGAGAAACTCCCAAATTTTTATTATTATCTGTTTTAACAGATTTTATCCCCAAGACTCTTCACTAACGAGAAACTCCCAAATCTTTATTATTATCTGTTTCAATAGATTTTGTCCCCAGTCTCTTCACTGATGAGAAACTCCCAAATCTTTATTATTGTGTGTTTTAACAGATTTTATCCCCGAGACTCTTCAGTGATGAGAAACTCCCAAATCTTTATTATTGTGTGTTTTAACAGATTTTATCCCCGAGACTCTTCAGTGATGAGAAACTCCCAAATTTTTATTATTATCTGTTTTAACAGATTTTATCCCCAAGACTCTTCACTAACGAGAAACTCCCAAATCTTTATTATTATCTGTTTCAATAGATTTTGTCCCCAGTCTCTTCACTGATGAGAAACTCCCAAATCTTTATTATTGTGTGTTTTAACAGATTTTATCCCCGAGACTCTTCAGTGATGAGAAACTCCCAAATCTTTATTATTGTGTGTTTTAACAGATTTTATCCCCGAGACTCTTCAGTGATGAGAAACTCCCAAATTTTTATTATTATCTGTTTCAACAGATTTTATCCCCGAGACTCTTCAGTGATAAGAAACTCCCAAATCTTTATTATTATCTGTTTCAACATATTTTATCTCCAGGCCCTTCAGTGATGAGACATTCCCAAATCTTTATTATTATTTGTTTTTAATTTTCAAGTTCTTGGGAATGAAGCAGGTCTGATTATAACACATACGAGATGAGATCAAATTCTATGTGAAATTTTAAGAGGTTTATAGTCAGAATAACTGAAGTCACCAACATCAGAGTTTCCCAGAGTGAGGGCAGTGACCTTCCACTGGGGGGCGGTGAAGTTCTATCTGGAGGGTGTATCAAAAATTTACCGAAAAATGAGATGTTAATTTAATTTTAATTAAAATTATGTTGAATTAATTGATTGATACAATATGTCAAAAGGAGGTATTATTGTTTTTTATTACAACACTAGTTTTCAGTCATTATGTTACAGTTATAGGTTATGCGGCGTCAAATATTTTTATAGGAAGTATTATTGTTTTTATTAGAACACTAGTTTTCAGTCATCATGTTACAGTTATAGGTTATGAGGCGTCAAATGTTTTTATAGGATGTGCTATTGTTTTTACTACAGCACTAGTTTTCAGTCACCCTGTTACAGTTATAGGTTATGGGGCGTCAAATGTTTTTATTCACGTCAAGGGAGACTTTGACTAAAAGAGTTAGGGAACTACTGGTATGTAACGCACGTAACAAGTCAACCATGAACACAGATGAATCTCACATTAATCTCATATTGTTGAAATTGGGGTATCAAATTTATAATTATAATTAATTTTGGTACACGTACTGACATCGACCTGTTAACAGGTGAACTCAATGGTAAAATGTTTCACGTAATCTACAAACGCATACGTACTTCGTGGTGGTGAAACAAAAATATGCTTTATCACATAACGAACACATTTCCGTCTAACTGAATCTAATATAACAGTTTTTTTTAACTATTCACTGAAAGGAAGTATGCACAATTATGTAAACCCACTAATTTTTTTTACTTTTATTATTATAAATTACAATGTTTTCATTGCAGAAAATCGGAAAATTCACAGGGAGGCCACGAACGTTGTCAAAGTTTAGATAGCAGAATGCGCCTGGCAGGTCAGAGTAGTTGTTGAGGAGATGACTTGATATTACAAGGAGTGAAATGGAGCGCAAAGGTGAATCAGAAGGGCCCTTGGAGATGAATGAAATGATAGGGAACGAGTCCGGGAGATCCTCGAAACATTATATATATTTTTTAAATGAGTTAAAAGAGACTTGGATAGGTGGAGATGGTTCATCAATGACTCAGAGAGACGAGTCAGAGTTTCATTCAGATATTTATGATGAGCTACTTAAACTTCTCTAAGTTTTATCTGATGGACTAGAGAGAAGACCTAAGTTTGATCTGATGGACTAGAGAGAAGACCTAAGTTTGACCTGATGAACTAGAGAGAAGACCTAAGTTTGACCTGATGGACTAGAGACAAGACCTAAGTTTGACCTGATGAACTAGAGAGAAGACAGCTTCTCAACAACATCCAACGTTATCACTTTAGTAACTTTAATAAGTAACATATCAAAACGTATACAATCTAACTTTTAGCCCGAAGACCTTCTGTTGAGCTTTTAAGATGCATTTATGGTTTTCTTTGTTTTCAATTTCGCGCAAAGCTACATGAGGTATATCTGCGCTAGTCGTCCCTAATTTAGCAGTGTAAGCCTAGAGGGAAGGCAGCTAGTTATCACCACCCACCGTCAGCTTTTAGGCTTTTCTTTTACTAATCAATAGTGGAATGGACTTTAAGTTATAACGCCCCTACGGCTGAAAGGGCGAGCATGTTTAGTGTGACGAGGATTCGAACCAGCGACCCTAAACCAATTTTTTAGTATCACGACGTAATTAACGTAATTAATGTTTGTTTGTCAGGTGGCTAATATCGATTGTTTCAAGGAGTTTGGAAAACTCGACTATTTGTTATTCGGCTGGAGATAAAAGAAATCCTAATTGAAATTAAAGTTATTTCTGTTAACTACAAGAATATGAAAAATAAAGAACTACTGAACTGACATATTGTAATACTTATTTGTTTGATTATTTAATAAAGAGGAAAAAGACTCGTGAATTGTTAAAAATATTGTTTGTGAAGTAATGTTAAATTGTTGGCATTGTTTGACCTCATACATGGGTCCAACACTTTAGCCACTGGACCATGTGTGAGGTCAAACAATGCCAACATGTTAACGCCCTTGAGGCTGAGGATCCGTTAGAAAAGTGATAGGTAATTTTCCCATTTGATTTAAAGAAAAGGGCAAGCCTTCTACCAGGGGGCACTGCTGGCAAGTACTATACTCCCCCTGGGGAGTAATTCAACATTACTACCCACTTTAAAAATCGCAATATTTTTAATCTAAGATAGTTCTTTCAATGGTTTTTGTTTCACTACGAGAGTGCGAATAAGTTGAGGTTATATAAGTATTCAATTTCGCACAAACTCACTTGCGGGATTCCTGTGTTGGTCTGTCCCTAATCTTAAAGCGATCGCCTGGAAGGTTGGCAGCTGGTTTATATCATCCACCACCAATTCTGGATACACACTTAGTAAACTTTCTGTTATGTGATGATATTCCTACAACTGAAAGGTGAGGCTCTTCGATGACGGGATTTAAACCTACGACCTTCTGGTTGTGACCATTAGAACGTGCCAGCATGAGTATTTTAACTTTTATTATTGAAAAAAATATTACTTTTAAAATAAACCGTAGAAGAAAATGAAAGATAACGAATTATTATATTGTGTTTATTAATTTTTACTAAAACTAAATGACCAGTATTTGGACTGTTTGCATTAAAAGAGTGACAGTCAAATCCTATTATTTGATTACATTAACCTAAGTGTTGGCGGTAGGTGTTACTAACTAGCTGCTTTCTGTTAGGACGACTAGTGCTCGTGGTGTTGTACAATTTTGTATAAATATTTCAAATTCGACATTAAACCTGTGCTCACGAACTTGGCTCGTGATCAAGTCGTACATTTAGTTTATGTGCACGTGTATAAGTTAAAAGCTCCCTTTTCAAGATTGTCAATTTTTACCAAAACTAAATTACCAGTATCTGGACTGTTTGCATTTGTAATTTCTGTTTTTTTATGGGTTTGTATTGAATCTGGCAGTTTCAAACGAATCTAATTAAAAGGTTGCTACGTGGGGATTTGACCTAAATAAATTCTTATAAAATGAAAAATATTTTGATACACACAAACATTGTGTTTTGATCACTCACATTGAGCTCGGAACTAGCTTGGCCACTAGCCAAGTTTGTGAACACAGGTTTAATGTGGAATTTGAAATATTTGTACAAAATTGCACAACACCACATGCACTAGTCGTCCTAACAGAAAGCAGCTAGTTAGTAACACCTACCGTCAACACTTAGGTTAATGTAATCAAATAATAGGATTTGACTGTCACTCTTTTAATGCACTAATGGTCTTAAATAGTGAAGTTTCTTTTCTTCTATTTTCGGCATTGGGACATAGTGCATGGACCCTCCGATCCACAGTCCTGTACGCTTGCTATGTAAATACGTGCGAATCAGTAAGATGATTTCGTAAGCTTTATAATGTGACTTTGAAACCAGTCTTTCTAGACGTTTATTATATTTCACCAACTTCAATCGTTGTCTCACGCTAAGACAGCAGTAAGTCTTCGAATTTACAACGCTAAAATCAGAGGTTCGGTTCCCCTCGATGGACACAGCAGTTAACCCGATGTAGCTTTGCAATAAGAAAACACACAAACACACACTCATCAACCGCTACTGCATTCGTTAATCCCAACAGATCTAAGACCCAAGGTATTGTGAGAAAGTCTTTCGTTGCGGTGGATATAGACATAAAGTATAGTTTAATGATTACTGTACACTCTTCTTTAATTTCATTCGAACTACACACTTCAATTTCGTTTGTTTCATAAGACGTGCTGCCGAGTCACTGGAGGTGCGAGAAGAAACGAAATAAGCTCCATTTTATGTACTTTCCCCAAACCAACAACATATTTGTTGTTTAACATGAAGCTGTACCATAGATTATTTGTAGCGTATTCAACACAGGGATCGAAATCCGAATTATTGTGTTATATAAGACCTCAAGTTTGACACTAAGTCACCGAAAGGCCCAGTAATGGCGTTAAATTGCATTTATTTTATATTTCAAGATTATAGTGGAAAAACTAAAAGTAAACTAAATGGGAAAGTGAATGTATTCAAGGTTGTGGATTATAATTCTATCTTTATCATCTAAATATGATATTACGCACTAACACCAGACTTGTAGAAACCTGTCTATCTGAAAAGAAAAGAACTTTTAAGATCATTTATGGAATCTTTTTTGGTGTAAAGCTAAACACCTTGTGGTGTTTCCATAAGTTCACGTGTCACTGACGTAATCTTCCTTGCGTTCTGTTAAATATATTTTCCTTCGTTTTGTTCACCAGCGGATCAAATCCTTTTCTTTAAATGATTACTTGGATCAAATCAGTCTCGTTTATATCTTGTTGCTAGGTGATATTCTATTTATTTTATCACGACAGTTTAGGCTTGCAGTTTCAATAAACTTCTTCGATTAATAGTTTCTTTAGGTGTTGTTATTTTATGAGAGATTACACTGCCAGCCACGTTCTCCAGTGCAGGTGAACCCGTTGCTGAGAAACTGTGTGGATAGCATGTGCGTGGCACGAGAAAGTCACGTGATAGTCTGATAGATCAGGTTATTTTAGCATGTATCATATACTTGTAAAGATCTTTATAATACAGATGACCGTATGAATTAGTTTCTTTTTCAGGGCGATATTATCTCGCAATAATGCCTCGTGTATTATATTATCTCTCTTTTTTTGTCTAATTGAGCATGGCTCGTGGGTTTATTATAAGCATCTATTTTAACTACGTTAATCAGAAACTGAAAAAATAATGAACAAAATATTCTTGTCACTGGTCATTCAAATACTCAAAACTATGCTAGCGGTAAAATAATGCCCCCCGCTAGTACAGCGGTGTGTCTCCGGATTTACAACGCTAAAATCAGTGGTTCGATTCCGCTCGGTGGGCTGAGCAGATAGCCCTTTGTAGCTTTACTGTAAGAAACACACACATGGTAACATAACATATCTTTCACCTACTCCTCATAACCACGTATCCTAATCAACCGTCTTTAATATCCTGAGAAGTTATTCATAAAAAGTGTGTTTTCTTATAGCAAAGCCTCATCGGGCTATCTGCTGAGTCCACCGAAGGGAATCGAGCCCCTGATTTTAGCGTTGTAAATCAGTAAACTTACCGCTGTACCAGCGGAGGACTTCATAGAATGAATCATTAAGACAAAATAGATGCAGTTCTTTTTACGTCCACATTATAACTTGGTTCTTTACAAATACGTTGGGTAGAAAGTGTTTGTATGGGCTTTTTTTAAGCTTTGAATCTGCAGTGTTGTTAAGTAATTAAGAAAATGTTAATGGATAAAATACATTTTTATTAATTAATTAATTTTCTACCACATACATATCTAGTTGAACTAAACAATGAATTATTATTTAGTATACTGTTCGTTGTTATCTTCATTTCGTATTTGTATGAGTGATCCAACGGTGATAGCAAACAAAGTGGGATCATTTGGTTTGGCTTGTTTTGAATTTCGCGCAAAGCTACTCGAGGGCTATCTGAGCTAGCCGTCCCTAATTTAACAGTGTAAAACTAGATGGAAGGCAGCTAGTCATCACTTCCCACCGCCAACTCTTGGGCTACTCTTTTACCAACGAATAGTGAGACTGACCGTAACATAATAATGACCTCACAGCTGAAAAGACGAGCATGTTTCGTGTGACGGAGATTTGAACTCGTGACCCTCAGATTATGAGTCGTAATGCCTTAACCATCAGGCCTGGGGTCATTTGTTTTTCTTCAGTAAATTCTCAAAACACAGATCTGACTCACTCAAAATATTCAAGACTGAAAAACAGAAGCAAATCTGCGAATTTCAGGCGCATCAATGTTTGATGGAAACCAACGCTGTTTGCCCAGAATTTTAGAATTAACAAACCAACATTTAACAGATACAAAGGCTGTTTTCCCACGATTTTTTAATTGTTATATAAGATCAACATTTTGACCAAAGCGTATGCTTAGAATTTTATATTTTTTTAGATTCAAATTCAACATTCATTGAAGGTTGCTCGTCCAAGATTTTAAAAGTCTTATATCAGGTACAGTAGTTTGTTTAGCCTAACACTGACCGCATTCCGCACGCGAAGTCATGCAAGTAAACAACTGATAAGACTTCCTTCTTCTCATTAGACACCTTCTGTTTTCACAAGTGGGTGCTAAAAGCCAACAAATGAATATGCCTGTGCAATAACCACTTTAGTTTCGTAAATAGAACATCGGAAAAAATTATATTTACTTTTTAGGTGTAAGTGAACACTACAGTCGATAAATAAACGATCAATCGAATTCAAAATAATTTACGCTTGCTTAAAATAATACCGTAATAATCACTCTAACGTTATAAAAACATTACCTTTTAATCTGTAAACATAAACATTATCATAATAACCTTATATTATATTTGTTTCTAAGGTTATAAAAATAATGTGTTCTTTTTTTAATTACCAAAATATTACAAAATAGTACGTTAAAAAGTATGACATTTATATTTAAAATGTCAAAATGTCTCTCGAAAAAAAAAAGAGTTTGACATACGTATGATAAGAGAATGTGGCTAACAGTTTGTTCGTAACTGTAAATCTTATCCAAAACGACAATACGGCTAAAACATGGAGTTCTGATCAGTATTTTATAAACAACAACAACATTCTTTGCTTGTGTATTAATCGATTTAATTACAATTGTAAAACCTAACAACATCCAAAACAGTGAAAAGGGTTATTACAGATATTACAGAGGGATAGGGGTGGGAGGTTAAATGACAAAATGATATTAAAGCTGTAACAAGGGAAGATAAAAATGATTATTTGGGAAGTGGAGGACGGAAGTGTTCTCCCCCTTGTGGATACTCATGATGTTATCATATTTTTCATTTCGATATAATTTTAATAATATTTTTAAAACTTGTTTGATCTTTCATACAAATCTTGTTCACGAGTACAACATTTATCTATCTCGCTCTTTTAAAATGATCGATTGTTTTAAGTCAGGCATTACTTGGACCAATTCTACCGTATGTGGTTTCAACTAGTTTTTAGTCACATACGACTCATTCTGTCTTTGATTCTTTCCACCTGCATTGTTTTAGCGTTCTGCATTTCCTGGAGTCATACTGTTTTGGACTGATTCCATCCATGTCGTTTCAAAGTGCCTTAGATCCAGTTCGACGCATACTGTCTTGGACTAACTCTACCTACATCGTTTCAAAGTGTCTTAGATCCTTCTTTACCATAACTAACTGATTATACTCTTTTCTTCATAGTCTGATCTCTACTTCGATCATTACTATTTCGGAGATTTTGTCGTTTCAAAGTGTTTTATATTCCAAACGACCTTTAACATTTTGGAATAGCTGCCTACGTCATTTCAAAGTGCCTTGCATCCTAATTAACTTTTACTGTTTTGAACTAATCCCACCCATGTCACATCAAAGTGCCTCACATTTAACTTAACTTTTACTGTTTTAAACTAATCCAACCCATGTCATTTCAAAGTGTTTTACATTCTAATTAACTTTTACTGTTTTGAACTAATCCCACCCATGTCACATCAAAGTGTCTTACATCCTAATTAACTTTTACTGTTTTGAACTAATCCCACCCATGTCACATCAAAGTGCCTCACATTCAACTTAACTTTTACTGTTTTGAACTAATCCCACCCATGTCATTTCAAAGTGCCTTGCATCCTAATTAACTTTTACTGTTTTGAACTAATCCCACCCATGTCACATCAAAGTGCCTCACATTCAACTTAACTTTTACTGTTTTGAACTAATCCCACCCATGTCATTTCAAAGTGTCTTACATTCTAATTAACTTTTACTGTTTTGAACTAATCCCACCCATGTCATTTCAAAGTGTCTTGTATCCTAATTAACTTTTACTGTTTTGAACTAATCCCACCCATGTCACATCAAAGTGCCTCACATTTAACTTAACTTTTACTGTTTTAAACTAATCCAACCCATGTCATTTCAAAGTGTTTTACATTCTAATTAACTTTTACTGTTTTGAACTAATCCCATCCATGTCATTTCAAAGTGTCTTACATCCTATTCTACCTTTAACGTCTTGAGGTGGTTCTACCATCGTCATTTCATAGTGTCTTGAATCCCAAGTATACTTGACTGTATTCTCTTGAGGTCTTAATACAAATGACAATTAAGGTGGTCAGTTTGATAATTATATATGCAATTCTATTTCAGGGTTATATTTACAACACAGAAATGAAAAACAAACAAACAACAAAGTTTTGTTGAAGGAGAACCCTATCTTTAAGTGGTCCACTTGACAAAAGCCTCAGATTTTAAACTGTCCAGATAGCAAAAATGTCGATGTTCAAATAACCCACTGGAGAGAGAAACCTTGGTCTTTAGCTACTTAATAGAAACAACAATGCGCAATAAAGTTTTTGCTTCTTGAACACTGTTGGTGTTCCTTACAGATTTTTGGCTGCTTATCACGAAAATCACATCCAAATTTGCCCATCACGTAATCTTCAGTTTCACCAGCACATTGAAACTGCAACGTGATGCACCGGACATTCAATACAAACAAAAATCAGGAGCGAAAACACTTTTAATTATGTTGAACTTAATAACGTATTAGAAACATAAACGCAATTAAATACGTACTTGCCGGTAAACAGTTAACTGTCTATTTCTCAGAGTTCCTACGTAATGAAGCAAAACCAAAACTATGTTTGTGCATACCCAACCGGTACCTGTCACAAACAGCAAAAACTTTTCAGGAAGCAAAACTTTTCAATGAAATTGTTGTGCAGTGTAATTAAACAATTAATTACCACAATAATTAATATTTAAATGATCCAGTGAGGCATAAACTTTGATATCCAAACGACCCAATCCAGCGATACCTTGATCTTTTAAATAGTTCAACGAGGAAAAATGATTTATGTTTATAAATGATGTAATAGACTTAAGCCTTTTGCATTTGTAAGATTTTCCCATGGATGAACCTTGCACTCAAGTGGGGTGATTTTTTTTTATAATTTGAAATAACATTTAGAGCGAAGTAAATATACATACATATAAGAAACTAACAATGTTTACAGTTTTTAATAGAAACCACTTAAACATCAATAGATTAAAATAAGACCACGCACTTAATGAAACTCGTCTTTCGATACAATGAAACTCAATTGTCCTGCTGGACGTATGCACTTGCAACCAGGCAAGTACAAAGAGCAGCGGTACGAATACAATACAGTTTCAGTAGGATAAACTTTGGCCAAACTGATGTCCTTTCCATTTTTTTTGTAATTTTTCCGAATTTTTATCGCACTTCTCTGAGAAGTATTTTGAATGTCGTTACTTCGTATCTTTGAATTACGTCTGTTGAGTTTTTTTTTGTGTGTGTTTGGCAGTGAAAGCTGTGATTGATTGAATTTCAGTAATACGTCCAGCGCATGGTTGAATTCCTGGGTATATAAAGTAATGTAGACTAGGCATATTGATGTAACTCTCTCATACAGTCACTCAGCCCTGCTAATCCCGTTCAAAAAAGGCCCATCTGTGATAGTGGCGGCTGTGACCACGTTCGTGGGGTTTCTTTTTCGTGTAGTCCTCTGGTCGTTTTGGACACTTTCCACTGGTGGCGTCATAAGGTCCATATTCACAATCTGGTATGTGACAATAACCAGCCAGTACACACCTAAGGGAAGCAGACACATTAAAACGTCATTTTATAACACAAATATTAAAATAATATTAACATGTTGACTATTGACAACAATTAACATGACTGAGAGTCACAGTCAATTTTTTGTTTGTTTTTTTACCATCATCTGACCACAACTCTTCGTGGTAAGGTAGACTTTCCTGGAGCTATTTTCTTATCTACTGCTAATTTATCTTTCACATTCGGCGAAGTTATCTAAATGTTTTTGTTTTAATATAATTTGTGAAGTAAATGCGTCAGATAAATTTGCCAAAACGAATTAGAATTGTCCAATGAAATATTTGTCCAACATAAGTTTGTTTGTTTTGAATTTCGCGCAAAGCTACACGAGGGCTATCTGCACTAGTCGTCCCTAATTTAACAGTGTAAGACTAGAGGAAAAGAAGCTAGTCATCACCACCCACTGCCAACTCTTGGGCGACTCTTTTGAAAACGAATATTGGGATTGACCGTACATTATAACGCCCCCACGGTTGAAAGGGCGAACATGTTTGGGGCAACGGGGAGTCAAACCAACGACCCTCGGATTACGAGTCGAGCGCATTAACCACCTGGCCATGCCGGGCCTGCGATACCACATAATCCTGTCCTTCTGAAAGTAGTTCGGTAAAAAAGATGTTCAAATCAAATAAAAATTTGATGAAAGAACCAACGTATTTAACTATTAGTTTCAAACGAACTAACGTTCACGATAATCAAATGTTTAGAAACATTATTATTGAAACTAAATTTACTGCAAAAAAACTAAAGTAGTTTTACGAAGACTTCTGTATTCTGATATAAACAGTTTTTTTTATTAAAATACCTTCTCTCTATATCCGCAATGGCGTCTCGTCCTCTCTTGATTCTTAAGCACGGTTTCTGGTGGTCAAAACAATCACAACTGCATCTGCCGTCGGAATATTCTCTTCTGTAGAAAGGAACTGGGCATTCCTGACACCTGGTGACAAAAAATATTGGTAAAATGAAAAAAAAGAGTTCAGCCTTTACAGTCGTTATTTGATACAAGCTAATTGTTTAATCGCAAAGCTATACAATAGCCAATCTGCACATCGCCTACTGCGAGGAATCGAAACTCGGATTTTAATCTTAACGCTTATCTACTAGGGGATACATATCTATACGATTTTTATTTAAAACCTGAACCTAGACGTCTCAGTTCTTTAACACTATATAAATGAATAAAAAAATATAAAAAACGGGACTGTTGGTTACCTCATTTTCAAATGTTTCTACAACTGGCAGCTGAGTGTTTGGCTATCCCACATTAGAATGTTTCTACAACTGGCAGTTGAGTGTTTGGCTATCCCACATTAGAATGTTTCTACAACTGGCAGCTGAGTGTTTGGCTATCCCACATTAGAATGTTTCTACAACTGGCAGCTGAGTGTTTGGCTATCCCACATTAGATGTTTCTACAACTGGCAGTTGAGTGTTTGGTTATCCCACATTAAAATGTTTCTACAACTGGCAGCTGAGTGTTTGGCTATCCCACATTAGAATGTTTCTACAACTGGCAGCTGAGTGTTTGGCTATCCCACATTAGAATGTTTCTACAACTGGCAGCTGAGTGTTTGGCTATCCCACATTAGAATGTTTCTACAACTGGCAGCTGAGTGTTTGGCTATCCCACATTAGATGTTTCTACAACTGGCAGTTGAGTGTTTGGTTATCCCACATTAAAATGTTTCTACAACTGGCAGCTGAGTGTTTGGTTATCCCTCATTAGAATGTTTCTACAACTGGCATTTGAGTGTTTGGCTATCCCACATTAGAATGTTTCTACAACTGGCAGCTGCGTTTCTGGTTATCCTACTTTAAAATGTTTCTACAACTGGTAGTTAAGTGTTTGGTTGTCTCACTTTCAAATTTCTCTGCAGTGAACAGCTGGGTTTTCTAGAATTTGCGATTATTATATATATATATGAAGTAATTACACAGATTTTTATTTAAAACCTGAACCTAGACGTCTCAGTTCTTTAACACTATATAAATGAATAAAAAAATATAAAAAACGGGACTGTTGGAATGTTTCTACAACTGGCAGCTGAGTGTTTGGCTATCCCACATTAGAATGTTTCTACAACTGGCAGCTGAGTGTTTGGCTATCCCACATTAGAATGTTTCTACAACTGGCAGCTGAGTGTTTGGCTATCCCACATTAGATGTTTCTACAACTGGCAGTTGAGTGTTTGGTTATCCCACATTAAAATGTTTCTACAACTGGCAGCTGAGTGTTTGGCTATCCCACATTAGAATGTTTCTACAACTGGCAGCTGAGTGTTTGGCTATCCCACATTAGAATGTTTCTACAACTGGCAGCTGAGTGTTTGGCTATCCCACATTAGAATGTTTCTACAACTGGCAGCTGAGTGTTTGGCTATCCCACATTAGATGTTTCTACAACTGGCAGTTGAGTGTTTGGTTATCCCACATTAAAATGTTTCTACAACTGGCAGCTGAGTGTTTGGTTATCCCTCATTAGAATGTTTCTACAACTGGCATTTGAGTGTTTGGCTATCCCACATTAGAATGTTTCTACAACTGGCAGCTGCGTTTCTGGTTATCCTACTTTAAAATGTTTCTACAACTGGTAGTTAAGTGTTTGGTTGTCTCACTTTCAAATTTCTCTGCAGTGAACAGCTGGGTTTTCTAGAATTTGCGATTATTATATATATATATGAAGTAATTACACAGATTTTTATTGTGAGAGAATAAGTGCTTGATACAGGAAAATATTTGAGGAAGTGTGCGTGTTTCTTTTAGCAAAGCCACTTAAGGCTATCTGCTGAGCTCACGGAAAGGAATCGAATTCCCCGATTTTAGCGTTGTAAATCCCTATACTTACTGCTGTATGAGTGGGAGGCTTGATGAAGTGAGGTACAGAAGTTAAATTTATTCAATAGCACTTTACACTTTGCTGCATGGTTGTCTTTTTCGTGACGAAACAGCTTCAATCGCGTGGCTGTAATTCAAACATATATAACACACGCAACTGTAAAAGAGATAAAGTATTAGCAAATAAAAATAATAACATAGGTGGCTCGGTGGGAAGCTCTTGGGTTTATATGGTTAAGATTCTGAGTTCGATCCATGCAATGGTATAGTGCAGATACCCCATGACATGTGACATTAGGAGTTTAACGAATATTTCCCCAAAAAATAGTGAACAATGAATATAATGTGCAGTCAAACCAAAGAGCAGTATAATTGTCTATTGGGCCATTTACAACCGTCTTTGTTGCATTATATACGTTATTTAATAAAATAAAATGGCCTTGCATTTGTTTTTAACCAACTGGCACTTATAACAATCCATTGTTAGCAAAAATGTTTGTTTTTCGATGCACAGTAGAGCGTTCAAGTTCGCTGAGCAGCAACGGAAAGTTTACCGTTGGATGCTACCTTTCCTTGTCATTTTCTTGTCGCAAGGAAAACTGCCACCGAAATGAGCTTCTTTCAGAATTATAATTCTTATAAAGAGAGTCAAAGTGAGGATATTCAATTTAAATGAATTTATTCCACATGGTATAATAAAATCACGCATGTAGATTTTCTTTTTAATATACAAGCTAAATAACAACATATATATTTATACTCAAGTACGTTTTTCTCCATGTAGTTTTTCCGTTTATATTCCTATCATTTAAATATTCTTTCAATCAGTCGAAGGAGGAATTTTTTGTGTTTTCTTTGTGAAATTCCCTCAGAAAAAGATTTTTTTTTTCAGATTGTCCTGGCATGGCCAGGTGGGTTAAGGCGTTCGACTCGTGATCTGAAGGTTGCGGGTTCGAATCCCCGTCGCACCAAACATGCTTGCCCTTTCAGCCGTGTGGGCGTTATAATGTAACTGATAATCCCACTATTCGCTGGCAAAAGAGTTGCCTAAGAGTCGGCGGTGGGTTGTGTTGACTAGCTGTCTTACCTCTAGACTTACACTGCAAATTTTAGGACGGCTGGCCCAAATATCCCTCTTATAGCTTTGCCCAAAAGTCAAGAAACAAAGCCAACAAACTTCTCAGATTGACCGTATAATGGATACAAGACTTGGTGTCTATAATGAAATATTTTAGGACATAGAAAAGCCCCCCAGTGGCTCAGCGGTATGTCTGCGGACTTACACGCTAAAATTCGGGTTTCGATACCCGTGGTGGGCAGAGCACAGATAGCCCATTGTGCAGCTTTGTGCTTAATTCTAAACAACAACAACTACATAGAAAAACATGAATTTTTTTCTGTAATATACTCTTCATAAAAACAATATAATATGCGGTTGTTTTCACAAGGATTAAACTTTCAGGATGTACGTAACAGACAAAAATTAGGCTATTATCAGAAAGTGTTTATTGTATAGGGATGGACCGGGAAAAATAGTCAAATTACGTATTGGTCATCATAGTCTCGAATCTCGCTTAGACCTATTTAAAGGACTTTTATAAATAACTTATCAAAGTTTGGGAAAGCTATTAAGACCTTCTTCAGTTTAGTAAAAAACATTGATAAACCGACAAGTAGGGTCACAATACGATGTTCTACTGATTATTTAGATTCTGACGTCAGAAGAGCTAGCTCACCAATACTTGAAGTCGTTGCAATGGCTTATTCACTAAAATGTTGTAATTTAACTCAGGGAGTACAGAAGCAGTATAACGTTTCACTAATTTCAAATCATAATATCCATCAAGCTAAGACGGCTGCCTTCATAGTAACTGGCATTCATCAATACTCATAAAAAACCGTGTTTCGATACTCTTGGGGGCACAGCAAAAATTGCCCATTGTGTGGTGTAGTTCTGTGCATAACGATACACGAGCAAACTTTATTTTTAAACAAATTTACACGATCAAAAATAAAACCCAACGACTTCGATATTACTCCGTGGAACCTTACAAATGTCCTACATACAAACTGTTTTAGTTATAACTGTTCTTTATGTAAAACTTACAAAGAGAATTATTTCGTAACGTAATCTCTGGACAATTCGGTATGACCTCCCTCTCTTCAATAATAGACATCCCTACAAAACTTTGGGGCCAGAGGTTACATTTACAAATATTTGTAACTAAGGGCGTAACGTCGAATTACTTTTCCTTCCTTTCTCCAAAATACGAACACCAAATGGGGTACTACTTTATTTATGTGTAAGACCACTGATGAAAATGATAGCTATATCTCGCCCCTCCAACATACTACTGTCAGAAACACGACACATTATAACGAATTGTAGGTCATAATCTTCCTGCAGACAACGTCACACTTTTCTGGACCTTTGTTTATTTAGGTTGAGAGTTTCTTTTGATCAAACACGTTATGTTTTTAGTTTTGATATAATATATTTCATATAATAAATAGAATATTATAGTTTTTTTACTGAATACTAGTTTATCCAAAACGATCTTATTTCAATCGATCTTTCCATGACAAATAATTTCAAATCAACGTGTGGCCACAACTACTTAAATACACGTGTGAAACATGTAGGCCTAGTTGATCCATTTCCATCCGAGGTGTTTTGCTTTTCCCGCACCGATTAAACGATGGCTTTCAAAAATTATACATTTCACTGATACTTAGATGTTTAAAAGTATATATCACGATGTTCGTAATTAGCTATTTAAGCTTCGAAATCACAAATTGATAACAAAGTGAAAACAAACTTGCTGTTAGGCCTTATTTATACAGATTCAATAGGCATTATTTATTGCTGTTTTATTGTTAAAAGGCGCTTTTCAGTGGAAGTTATGAGACTGTTTCAATAACAAAAGTAGCGTTTAGTTCAATAGTGTATTTTAAAAGCCGTGTTATTGTTATAAATCGCTTCATAACCATATTTAAACCTTTATTTGAGAAAAATCTCTGCGTGTGTTCGCTTATAACTTACGAATTAGTAGACCAATTATCACTTAATACGATGGATATTAAGTGAAAATGGTAGGGGAGGTTAAGCCCCACACGTCTTCCGCGTGAGATGAACGTGTATGTGAATAAGATATTTTATTTGAAGCCTATTGGTTGTTAAAAGGATTGTCCAGGAGGTATTTTTTTGAAAACCTAGTTTCGTTAAAAGTTGTACTACTTAATGACACGTTTTAGAACTTTGACGTAAAGCTTTTAAACGATAAATTAGAAGAAGGGTAGCTTAACAAGAGGACACGCAGACAGCTCATGGAATATAATCGAATATTAGAATTATATTGTCCCTCTTATATAATTTTCACACCTCTCCAAAGAGTAGAGCACAGATTTGCGGTAACGCTATGCGGTAACGAAAGATTTGCTGATAATTGTTTTTATATAACACACAGTTTGAGTGTTATAAATATTTTGTAAAACCAACCAAACCAGTTCTGTAATAAAATATAACGTATATTTCTTGGAAGAAATAAAATACATTTATTAACTTCTCAAAGACGCATTTTGGAAAGAATGGTACTTCGTTTTTATAAGATCATTGATTTTGAAGATAACAGTGTTATAAGACTCCATTAAATCAATCTATTATTGTCTTCAGATCCTCGGCTGTCTTCGTAACTGACTACAATGATAGTTACGTATAATAATGTTAAGATTGAGAGGCGTGGGTTTTCCCTTTTGGTAGAGCTCTGAATTTTCGAGCTGGCTAGTTGGTGAGGAAACTTTAGCACTTCAAAAAGCTGTATGTGCGTTATAAGAGTAACCGTAAATCTCTTAGCGTGGAAAGGAAGTGATAGGGTGTTGCTTTTTCATTCTGGTCAATATTTCAAAGTTAGGGAAGGTGGTAAAGTAGTAAATAGAGTTATTAGCTTTGCCGCAAATGCAAAACGACAAGAAATGAAATTTGACATGTTCGTAAGAAAACGAACCATAGCCCATAACACAGCTTCTGCTCAACAATTTGTTTAAGGTAACGCTAAAAAGAAAGCAAGCTCATATCATATGTATGTGTACAAAAATTGCAAAATTAAAATAGATAATGTTTGATAAGATTATTTCGGCGGATGCACGGTGTGACACAGATGGCCGTTTCTGATTAGTAAGAAAATCATTTTATTACCTACAGTGCCACGTGGATATAAGAAGTAAATTTTTATCTCACCCTCCCCCAATTCTGTTTTCATATTTTTTCCTGCGTCTTATATCCTTGATCTCGTGCCATTGCAAAGACGGCTAATGATAGTTATTCTTATATTTACTAAAGCCAGAGGAAGGAAAATAGATATGCCATAAATAATTTATACTCTTTAGCGCGACCTGTCAAAAAAACGAAACTAAAACTCACTTTGATCTTTTCTCACTTGGATGACCTTGAAGCTGACTGTTGTTTGTAATTGGTTGAAGCGGATTATCTCGTATCCTTGGCCGATTGTTTATTGGTTGGCATTCACACTGGGTGTGATTAATAAACAGTAATTTTTCCACTGCGTTGTTCCAGCCTGTTCGTATTCCATTACCTTTCAGATGTAGAGTCTACGAAAAAATATCTCAATACAGTTAGTGATATCGTGAAATGAAACAAAAAAAAATAATAATGAGTGTCTTGAATATGTTTGTTTTTAACTTTTAGTTTATGTATTTAAAATTTTTCTTGAGCTCAGTTTAGTCTGCAAAGATAATTTAATATGTCAACTGCTATGTTATTATTCGTGCCATTCATTTCGTTTGGTAAATTAACCACATAGACATTACCATTCCAATAATTACATAACTTATCTCTCGTTCTTTTTAAATGGTATTAAGTACAATAGTAGTCATTTCTTGTAAGATATTATGCACATTTAGGGTTTTCATAGTAACATAAAAGTCCACAAAAGAGAGACGTTTTCTTAGAAATAAATAAATACTGATGAATTTGACATTTTTTTTCATTAAGTTTTTCAGAAATTAAGTGTTTTGTTTGTTTGCTTTTTGAATTTCGCGCAAAGCTACACGTCCCTAATTTAGCAGTGTAAGGCTAAATGGGAGGCAGCTAGTCATCACAACCCACCGCCAACTCTTGGGCTACTCTTTCACCAATTAATAGTAGAATTGATCGTCACATTATAACGCCTCCACGACTGAAAGGGCGACCATGTTTGGTGCGACGGGGAATAAAACCCGCGACCCTCAGATTACGAGTCGAACGCCTTAACCCACCTAGCTATGCCGGGCCGAATTAAGAGTTATATCATTGTTTCATGCAGCTATTAGAGCCTTATTTTTGTGACCTACATGTCTATGTGAAAGAAAATCAGTTGTTTATTCTACATTTTCATTATATCAAACGTTTGCTGCTTTTGAGCTCGTTTTACGTAATTCTATAAATACAAACGTCTCTAACTTTCAGTGTTAGTCTTCGTTGTTTTGAAGAATTATTATAACGTTAACAAACTGTCGGTGAAACTATTCTATGAAGAGATTAATTCAGCATAAAAACAACTGTTATAACTTGCATTAAAAAGTAGTAAGTGATAGGTTTGTTTAGGACAGACAGATTGGACGTGATACTTGTTGAAATTATTCATTTACTTCAAGAGAGTTTCCAGAAAAGTCTACAGATTTCTCACAACGAAGCTTTTTCTATTAAAGTTGACATTTTAAAAAAATATTTAAATCAGTGACAGCTCTTTTAGCGTGTATACGAACGCCACAAGATGCAAGTGTAAACGTGTCTTGCATATCTCCTGATCAGAAGGAAAAGCTAGACTCCATTAATGTCTAGAACTTTGAATACATTAATATCCATTCGCTAAAGAATGTAGTACACGCTTAAAAATAGGGCGTGGTAGAAGGGCTTAATCCATCGGCTAAAGAGTACCAAGCGTAGTACAAACACTCGTGAGCCATAGCACGTGCTCCTACGAACAATGTGAAAAACACCTGCTAACCACACTGTTAATGGTGTGTGTATGAAGAGATTGTGATGACGTAAGCAACCGTTTTGTCCTATACTTTTTATAAGATATAATATTGAAATGTCCTTCGACTCATATCTGTGTTTCAGAGTTTAGTCAACAGTATCGTTAAACCAGCGACAGTTCATTCCTTTTCACGATGATTCAGCAACAAATTTCTTTGGTAACACAGTAGAAAACGAAATAAATTTCTGAGAGGTGGCTGTGAAATAAATTTTATAACAGTGAAAGAAAACTATAAAAAAGTAGCAAAAAATTTGTCAAATTCTTTGAACGTATTCCCAAAATTTGGCGTTTATTACACATTACAACTTGCAGGCACACTCGTGCTACGAAATGACAATTACCGATTTTTGATCGTAACTGATCATAATAGAAAGTAAAAGTGCGTTAATGTTCATAACATCTAATTGGGTCGTTATATAGAGAAGTGTGTGCTTTCTTATAGCAAAGCCACATCGGGCTATCCGCTGAGCCCACCGAGGAGAATCTAACCCCTGATGTTAGCGTTGTAAATCCCGAGACATACCGCTGTACTAGCGAGGGGGCGTTATATAGAGAAAGATTTGATAATAGTTTGTTTGAAATTAAGCACAAAGCTACGCGATGGGCTATCTGTGCTCTGCCCACCACGGGTATCGAAACCCGGTTGATAGTATTGCAAGTCCGTCGACATATCGTTGTGACAATGAGAACAATGTGATAATGAAATATCAGGATAATAAGTAAAATAAGTGTGCACTAGACGTTATCAAACCAAAGGTAAAACAAAACAAGATAAAGGAATAACATTTATAACAGTTTGATATACACCTCACCTATATTTATATATATATATATACATCTATAAACAGGGCCCGTTAGGTTTACTTTCTGCAAGCAAGGTTAATATTGTTCCCATGTTGAACTGTAGATAATTGACAAGCACGTGTCTAACGTTTCAGTGCTGGTATTCTCTTCTCACTGTCTATAAGAACCTTCGAGGTAAACTTCATGATGTGTATCAGTTAAACAGACGTGTTTTTGAAAGCATAACAATCTGAAGAAATGGACGTTGAACTTCATACCAAGACGAACAAGGAAAAAAAAATGTAAAACCATTCGAATGGAGCTCAGTCTAGTCAGTGAGTTCCATGGTTTGTTCGCGCTCTGTTAGGGCGATATAAACAGACCTGATTGGGTTTACTCACAACTTTTCAGGAGTTTTAAATACTGAGAATGTGATTTTATTGTTTGTTAGTGATTAAACAACAAAACTACAGAGTGGGATATCTGTTCTGTGCCAACCACGGGTATCGAAACCCTGTTTCTTGCATTTTAAGTCTTCAGACTTATAGGTTTCGGAGCCAGCATTTGATTGTCAACCTGAGTGAACCTCTGCAAACATAAAAGTGTATGCTATGTCTTTTTGTATGAGGCGTAAGCCTCGCTTTAAAGATTGAACTATTAACGTTCTGAAAGAGTCGTGCTTGTTCAATAAATTATAAGCAAAATATGTAAGAAAAGCAAAAGAGTTTGTTTGTTTGTTGGGAATTCGCACAAAGCTACTCGAGGGCTATCTGTGCTAGCCGTCCCTAATTTTGCAGTGTAAGACTAGAGGGAAGGCAGCTAGTCATCACCACCCACCGCCAACTCTTGGGCTACTCTTTTTACAAACGAATAGTGGGATTGACCGTCACATTATACACCCCCACGGCTGGGAGGGCGAGCATGTTTTTAGCGCGACGCGGGCGCGAACCCGCGACCCTCGGATTACGAGTGCACGCCTTAACGCGCTCGGCCATGCCAGGCCAAGCAAAAGAGAATAATTAAAGAGATTAAATTAGAAATATTCCATTCTGTGTTTCTTTCCAACCTAATGCGTATTAACTTTTAATAAGAGTACTTGTTTCTACAGAAAAACAAATTCAAAGACAAATTTTATTAACTCCCTTGAGGTTTAAGATATATTGATAAAATGTCATGGCAAATCTTTTAATTAGTTCACGTTCCACATTCCATCTACACTGTTAAAAGTAATACTGGCAGCCTTGCTCTGAGGAGTATAACAGAAAGATGTGGACGAGGCCACGAAAAAAAAAACTGATAAAAAACTACACATATCGCAGGTGTGTATGATAAACATGCAAGGTAACTGAAAGTGATCTGATAAAGATATGCAACTAATTCTTGGGGAAAGAGGAAGTTATTAAACAGATAATGTTTGAGATTCTTGATAAATAATTCAGTTTACTTCAATGTGAGTTGCTGTTTGGATCATATTGAGAATCATTCTGAAACATTAAGACCAGCTGTTATATATTTTTTAATTTTTAAAGCGGCATCGAGAAAACATTTCAGAACTATAGAGAGTTATATAAGTAGTGTAATTAACTGTGTTCAACTCCATATTTATAGATTGTTCAAATTGATTATTTTAGTTATTTTTTGCGTTTTGAAAAACGATTCGGGTGTAACTGCTGTTCCATTATCCTTTCATTTCTTACTGAACGTTCAGTCACGTGGAGAGGACATTAAAAGGGCAGGGGGTCATTAAAAAAACCTGGGAGCAGTTTTTGAACATCGCAATGTAGGTTATTTCTTTTTTTTGGGGGGGAAGGGTGTAGTTGGTAGGGTAAACCGTGGTTGCTCTGATACACACTGGATAATCAGATGCGTCTTTAATGTGTGTTTTTTTCTTATAGCAAAGCCACATAGGCCATCTGCTGAGCACACCGAGGGGAATCGAACTCCTGATTTTAGCGTTGTAAATCCGTAGACATACCGCTGTACTAGCGAGGGGCGCGTCTTTAATAGTTGTGGAACTTTATGACTGAGAAAAGGGGTATTTTATGGGCGCAAGAGCAGAAAAACAGGGGCTTAAGTCCACCATGCCATTCCCCTGTGCACGTCACTGAACGCTGAACTAGATAAAAGCTTCGTTGTTTTAAAATGTTTCGGATTTCCGTAACTGAAAAAATATGTTCTACATTATTTTCCTATTTTAAAAGAAATTTATTGATAATGTGTTTTATTGGGTGAACTACGACTAACTGTAAATTAATCTGGTGTAAGAAATTGAACGAATTTGCAAGAACATTTAGCTAAGGAACTGTCAAATTTTTTGTTGGAAGAGAATGTAGTATACTGTGCCTCTGGAGCAGTGGTTTCCAACCAGGTGTGCGAGATAGCGTTCCAGTGGGTGCGAGATAACATTCTTTTTGGCCCCCATTCACCTTTATTCTAAAATAAATAATTACTGTGAGGGGTGCGAGAACATATTAAAATTTTCTAGGGGTGCGGGGCGTAAAAAAGGTTAGGAACCACTGCTCTAGAGAGACGACTTCTACTATCTCGTTTTGTGAACGAATGTACGAGCTTACACGTTCAGAAATGATAAGAAACGAGTACTTTAAACAGAAAATTCAAATGTAATTAACCCAGTGTAACTACAAGACAGTATTTACTCAGTGTAACTACAAGACAGTATTTTAGAAAAGTGACCAAAACTTACATAGAAGTACAAAGTGACATCCTCTACCTGTAGTGGACCACATCTGTGAAGTCCATCTTCACAACAGCCTGTCTCGTCGGAGCAACGGTGTAGAATAGTGCAGTGTGGAACGTAGTACTTGGAGATATCCGGATAATAATCTTTGACCCGCACGACCTGCGGACGTGGGGTCTTGCATTCTGCTCTGCTCCTGATTTTTAGAAAGTGGTCATTTGCTCTACGGACATCTTCAAGCTCTTTAGCGTAAAGAAGAATACGGGTTGTTATATTTTACTTCTCTATCGAGTGCAGTAATTTGGACAAAACTGGTCAGTTAGAACTATGTGTTTCCCCAGACTCAAGGAAAACATTTTAAATATAGCTATAAAATAAAATGTTTAAAAGTCTTATGGAACTAGACAAAATGTCCCAAGTTATATACTCTCTAAAAATAAAATATTTCCCAAACCATCATCTTAATATAATCTCTTTCGAATCCATAATATTAGGGCTTATAACACTATAAACTAGATTTTTATACCAGCGACGGGCACAGCAGTGATAGCCCTTTGTGTAGCTTGGCGGTTAACAACAAAGAAATAGCATCGATAAACGTATGTTATGTTGCCACGGAATACACTTGACGTCAAAGAAATGCGTATGCTCAAATGAATAAAAGCAAGGTTAGTCCATTAAAGTAGTTTTAGTAAATGATATTGTAACATCATTTTGCACTCTTTAGTGGTCAGACAGAGGTTATTATATCGTTTGACCAACGGTGTAAATAAGTGAATACGTGTACACGACAGTGATGACACAGTGTTGTCAATGGGTTGTATTTTTTCTTTTCAAAGATTTAAGATGTCTGTTTTTATACGTAACTATCTGACGAAGTTGGATGGCTTCTGAATCTTTAACGCCCCTCAAGCGGTGGATCTCACAACTAATCGATCAAACTAACTGCTATCTTATACAATTTTAAACAGCGATGGTACATAAATATACAGTTGTGTTGAAGTAATCGCCGATATATATGACTGATAATTTCTGTGACCTAAATAAACAAGTGTGTAAGTCACCTTTGATATAGTAAATACGGTGTTGATAAAATCAGCATTGATTTCTCACATACACACACACACACCATGAAGAAATCAGGGTACGTTTATAACACTCTATACTCTACTGAATAATTTATAAATTTCTGAACACAAAACGACGGCTCATTAACCTTTGGTATATCATATATAGAAACATACGTGACCAGTTACCAGTTGTCCTAAATCACTGCACGTGACCTATACGAAGTAGTGGTCAGGTCAGACACGATACCTAAAGTAAACTACGTTTGAATCACTAAATGAAATATATATATATATATATTCTCATTCCCTGGTACCATTCTTTTCTGTTTCTTATGTACAGTCACTTTTAGCAGTTCATTGAAATCCTAGTAGTAGTCACAATTGTACGTGTACAGGTAAGTTGGTCGCAAGCTGTCAGTTTATCTTTTACTCTTCGTATTCACAAACTAATTAACAAATGACATTTCACTTGCGCTGTGTGTAAATACCACACTATCACTTCAGCTAACTTATATATGTTAACTTCAAAGTAGAAATCTTGAAAGTTTTCTTCAATGCCTTATTTTTTCCTGACCTGCAGTACAGACGAACTCGACCACATTAGGCTTAAAGAAATGCCATTTATTAATGTTATTGTTTATGAGAAACGTTCCCTCTTCTTTTTTTTTCCTTTCTGACTTTGGTACTTGCGCGAGATCACGTTGTTCTATGTTTCTCATAGTTGGCACGAGGTTCTCACGCAGGCATACACACCACGTGCACCACATACACAGGCGAATATTAAAGCGTTAACGATGAGACCACTGCACTACCAACAAAATGTTTCACCTACTAGCCCAATAGATAAAAATTTTATGCTGTTCTGAAACTATAACTTTATGATGTTACTACAGAATTTAATAACATTCAGTCACTTACTTTGTTAAGAAAAATAAAATAAAAAATACTCGATATTTACTTAATATGTTGAGAGAAGTAAATGATATTTTTTTTTCATGTATATTTTCTCTTCATCAATAAACAAGATAGGTAGTGATGATGTAAGCTTTCCATACGGTTATGGCCTGAGTGATCCATTTATTTATGTTGGATAACACCAAAACAAGTTTCCAATACATTTTCAAGCAGTTTTTCCGGGTGTAACATTTTATATAGATGTCAAAGAAACTGTAAACTCTCATATAACGGAAGTTTACTTTCCCTAGAGACAATTTGTTTCGTTGTAATTAAGCGCAAGGCTACACAATGGGCCACTGGGCTTTACCCACCACAGGTATCGAAGTGAATGAAAATTACGGCGAATTTCTTATTTACGCACTGATAGTTATTAGGAGAAACAGTGCAATTATGAGATAGTAAAGAAATAAGATTGTTTGTTTGTTTGTTTTTTAATTTCGCACAAAGCTGCTCGAGGGCTATCTGTGCCAGCCGTCCTTAATTTAGCAGTGTAAGACTAGAGAGAAGGCAGCTGGTCATCACCACCCACCGCCAACCCTCGGGCTACTCTTTTACCAAATAATAGTGGGATTGACCGTCACGTTATAACGCCCCCACAACTGAAATGGCAAGCATGTTTGGTGCGACCGGGATGCGAACCCGCGACCCTCAGATTACCCTTAACACGCTTGGCCATGCCGGGCCAAAAAATAAGAAAACACGTCTGGAAGTTGGGATTACGTAGGAAATGCTTATAAGGTAGCCTTTGATTGAAGAGAAAGAACCTATAATATGGAAACGAAAAGGAATACATATTAATGTATGTAATGACATTACAAGAAATCCATTTACAATTATCCACGAGTTATCCAGATAGCTAGGTATATGCAATATGTCTCGACCTATAAATATGTATAATATAAAATGATGTATCTTTCCTGCTCCTTTAACAAATTAGTATTCACATAATTTATCCATATGCGTGTCATTATCTACATATATATTTATTTACAAAACCACACCACACTTTATCAAGTTCAGGGGTAAACGAGCATGAGCTCTCGATAATAGTAGTCGAAGAGTTGGCGGTGGGTGTTGTTGAATAGTCTTCTCTCTGTGGTATGCATGTTCAAACTATGGATAACTATGAGTGGATAACACTTTGGGTAACTTTACATGACTATTGCGAATACAAATTATTTGCTTATCAATTTTTGTATATGAGAAGGAACATGCAGTAAAATATAGTAAACCACATAACCTGTCCCTGAAACAAAAATAGTCAAAACGCGTAACTTGTCCCTCAAAACAAAAGTCAATATACATAATCTATTCCCGAATAAAAAATGGTGAAAACACATGAGCTATCCTTTCAATAAAAAAATAGTCAAAACACATAACTTGTCCCTCAAAATAAAAGCCAATATACATAACCTATCCCTGAATAAAAAATGGTGAAAACACATGAGCTTTTCTTTAAATAAAAAAATAGTCAAAACACATAACTTGTCCCTCAAAACAAAAGTCAATATACATAACCTATCCCTGAATAAAAAATGGTGAAAACACATGAGCTTTTCTTTAAATAAAAAAATAGTCAAAACACATAACTTGTCCCTCAAAACAAAAGTCAATATACATAACCTATCCCTGAATAAAAAATGGTGAAAACACATGAGCTTTCCTTTAAATAAAAAATAGTCAAAACACATAACCTGTCCCTGAAATAAAAAATTGTCAAAACACATATTCTGTCCCCGAAATAAAAAATGGGGAAACGCATGAAATACATCTTCAAACCTGTCACTCCTGAGATCATGATTCATATTCTGAATGTTTCTGTTTTAAAGGACAGATTTGGGAGAATACATACATTTAAGAGGAGGTGCCAAAGACACCTAATTTTTTTTTTGTTTTTAACGCCCCCACGGCTGGGAGGGCAAGCATGTTTGGCGCGACGGGGATGCAAACCCGCGACCCTCAGATTACGATTCGCAAGCCTTAACACGCTTGGCCATGCCGGGCCCTATTGAAGAGGCGTCTAGTTACATCGAACTGTGATTTGTTCACCGAACTGAACTGAATCGTGTATTTTAGCCTTGTAAATCCGTAGGCTTACCGTTGTCCCACAGGGGAACAGAGTATCGTAAACTTAAATCAAAGGATATTTTAGAGATTGCCTTCTTATTATCTCACTTAAATGGAAAATTAATATATTTTCTTTAACTGGATAATATACCATATAATTGATTTAAAAATACGTGAACGTACAAGTAATCCTGCTAAATGTGGGTAAAATAATGTAATAGAGATTAAAAATGAAAAGATATTACGTACTACACGATTAACAAAAGTTGTTGTCGTTTTCTTAGTGAAGAGCCCCCCAGTGGCATGTCTGTGGACTTATAACTTTAGAAATCGGGTTTTAATACCTGGGGTGGACAGAGCATAAATGGTCCACTGGGTGGCTTTGTTCTTAATTACAGACAACAACAGTAGTGAAAAGCTACACAACAGACTTTGTTCATCGCAGGGTATCGAGTTTTAGATTTAAAGTTGCTTCTAACTCACTGGGGGACTGTTAAGAGAATAACTAACAAGTGTGATATAGTGACACAGGTTAATAACAATATATATCACGAATATTGTGATGGTGACCTTCATGCTTACAATACACGAAGAAATTATTGTAGTGTGGACGTTTGATTTTTTTCATATAAAATAAAAATGACTGTTACTAATATTAATTTTAGCAAGGTAGGAGGTACTGAGCTCAGCATGAAAAGATGAAGTAGGGTTTAGTGATATTTACGAGGTAACCATTGAAACATGATCTCCATATGTTACTTTGATACACCACGTGACAGAAAAGTGATTCAACTTTCGTGAAGCAATTAAAACCAGGCTAGAATTCACAGTATAGAGTTGTTGGAGGATTATGTTACTATATAAGATAGGCCATCTGGAGTGAAACCAATCATGGCTTTAATTAACTGAAAGCAGACACAACAGCTATTCGAAGAAATCTGTTACATGAACTGCACTAATGTTTTTATTCTCTCATGTGCCCTTGAACGTGACCCATAACTTACTTTTCAAAGCTTTTACAATCGTAGATAAAAACCAAACCAACAGAATTATAATATTCCCTTTTTTAGCTCAGTAATTACTTTGGTAAGTGAAACAAGATAAATTATACATATGCAATTAATTATTTAATAAAAATGTTTTCAGGGGCGTTTTTAGCAGTTATTTGTTGTGATATAAATATGTGTTATAACGAGACAATAGTATTGTTTAAAAAACCCCCACAAAAAACATCACTAAGTCAGCTCATCTTTGGAAGGATGGGCGCTCTATTTGTGTCAGAGTTGCTTTCCATCTAGTCCAGCAGATAAAAATTAGGACAACTATGAGCGGATAGCCCTTGTGTATCTTTGCACGAAAATTCAAAACTAACCAATTCGCAAAAACATGGTTCAGTGGTCTTGACGACTGTCTGTTTTTTGAAAGAAAACAACAACAACAAAAGGGTTATTTATTGACAAAGAACCGTGCAAGAACGCCACCTATCTGTAAAAGTGAATCATCGCTAGCATGCTTATGTAAACTTAAGATTTTATACTACATTAGGTTAATAAAATACTTTCTAGAAAAGAGTAATCTTATTGTAATAATTTGTTATTACAAACTGTATATACATTACTACGTTTTACAATTACATATTATTGTAAGCTTATGATTTGTCAAATGTACCGATCACCATGTATGAGAAATATGATATAAATATAGGTGTGAAAAAAAAACTGTCTTGTTTGTTTTTGAATTTCGCACAAAACTACACGAGGGCCATCTGCGCTAGCCGTTTCTAATTTAGCAGGGTAAGACCAGGGGGAAGACAGGTAGTCATCACCACCTACTGCGAACTCTTGGGTTACTCTTTTATTAACGAATAATGGGATTGACCGAGACTTTATAACGTCCTCACAGTTGAAAGAACAAGCAAACCTGCGACCCGTGAATCGCGAGTCGAGTTCCAGAATCCACCAGACAACGTCAGGCTTATTACGTAAGCAAATGAGACAAGAATGTTAAGTAAATCTGTCGTTATAAGAATCGTGTCTAACGTGTACTGCACTTTGACCTCCATTGAACCAAGGTGTATTAAATTTGTGGTATTTCAGTTAAAAGTTATTTCTTTTTTTGTTGCAATTTCTCTTCTTTCGTATTAGACGAAACTGCTGTTTCATCAGCTGTCAGTGATGAAACATTCTGTATATAATCTTGTACTTCATATCGGAAGGTTATCTAGTGACATTACATAGAATGACAATGTGCATCCTTTTCGTATAAAGTGGTGTCAAGAGCTCCAAAAAAGTGTGCACATTGTTTTACATCTGGCTCACACATATTACTTATAATTATCAGTAGATATCGTTTTCATTCTCACTGGGTCATATGAAAAGGTTGTCTGAAACATCAAGACTACAGATAATTTGTTGTTTATGTATAACGTGCGAAACTTGTAAAAAATAGCAACTGAACAACTCGATAGTCATGGTAAAAGATCCTTAATAGCTTGTGGAATTATCCACATGGACTTACATCAAGGTTATTCCATGTAATAACTATTTAATGGGAGAAACCAAAATACTAGTACATAAAAATTTATGTAGGGGATGGGTACGTAATGATAATGATTATAAGGCTTAGTATTAACAGTGAAAATAATCGTTTTAAATTATCAATGAATGCCATAATAGGCATAGTATTATAAGCTAAACTTTCAAGGCTAGTCTTCTAACCAATTAGAATATTTACATGACTAACTACTCTGGAACCACTTGTAATTGAGAGTTTTCAATAACATATTTTAACTTGATAAAATAGGGACATAACTGAATTGACTTTACTGTGACGAAAAGGCATTCCAACGATAAATTTGTGAAAATTACGTCGTAGTTCATGAAAAATAAATTTATTTTTGCAAAATGCGATTGTATAGGATAACTAGTCTGGATATAAAACATTAAAATTAGGCAATACGATGTTCTAAAAACATTTTAAAGTTAAAGAGTAAAAATAAAACGATTTAAATAAATTGGTTTGTTTTGAATTTCGCGCAAAGCTCTTTAAGGCTTATCTGCGCTAGTTGTCTCTAAATTAGCAGTGTAAGACTAGAGAGGAGGCAGCTAGTCATCACTATCCACCGCCAACTCTTAGGCTATTATTTTACTAATGCATAGTAGGATTGACCGTCGCATTATTACACCCCACTACTAAAAGGGTAAGCATGTTTGGTGTGACGAGGATTCGAACCGCGACCTTCGGATTACGACTCAAGTACCTTAACCACCTGGCCATTCCGGATTGAAAGGGAAAGAAACACGCCCTGTAAAAACCTAATTTAACACTTACTTTGTTGAATATTTTGTGTGGTTAAAAGTTTCTCACGTCCTGTTGGCCCATATGTCTTTTCCAAATTATTCACTGCTTCCGGTGTCCCGTAAAACGTCTGATAGAACTGTTGATAGGAGTTTACAGTTTCACTTCTGTTTCCGTCATTTGATTGTCCAGATCCACCCTCTGGTGGCCAATCAGTGTATTCCTATAAAATTTGATAACCTTGAATTATGCACATTTGATACGTAATAACCAATATATATTCTCTCCATTAAATAAACGAATTAAACCTTTTAAAATACATCTAAAATCTTGTTGGTAATTTCTTTAATCAATGTTATCTAAATACATCTTGTTCTAGTACAAATAACAGCCACGATACAAGTTACTTGGTATTTCAAGCTTGAATTTCATTTTTCTTGCAACAAAGCTGTAAAAACCACACAAACCGCTGACGTCGTTCAGTTTTTTAGCACGAGTACGTTATTGTATTTAAGTGTAAGGTTATCTTCACAGAAAATTGTGGAAAGTTTTTGAGAACTTAAAGTATCAAGAAAACCGACAAAAGGGGTCAATGTTTTATTAATTTTGAAACATTCTTTGTATTGGAATATTTTTTTCTCTTTTTTCCAATAATTTATTTCCTCTTGCTGAGTGTTATACTTCGAAATGTATCATGAGTATTTATTCTAGCATAACTTAATTGGTAGATTTCAATATAAACAGCATTATATTTATTAATTTCGCTAGAAGGCCTTTCTACCCCTAGTTCTACCCCTCGCTAGTACAGCGGTAAGTATACGGATTTAAAACGCTAATATTAAAGGTTCGATTCCCATCGGTGGGCTCAGCAGATCGCTCGATGTGGCTTTGCTATAAGGAAAACACATACTTGAAAGGTCCTTTTTAGAACAACGGTAAGTCTGACGACTTAAAACACTAAAGTCCGGGGTTTTTTTTCCCGCAGTGGATTAACGCAGCTGATACTCAAGATGGTATTGCCCTAAAACGGTTAAACAAAAACTCCAGAAAGATCTGTTTACATAATTGCTACAAAACTCGTAAATTAAGATTTCTGCACATAAAATCTATATAAAATCATACAAAAACAAATAAAACAGGTAATATTTGTGAACCATTTATTTGTTTATTTACCGTTTATTTATTTCTTATACACCCTTTTGTAAATTCCAAAGCTTCTGAGAAATGAATGTTATTTCTTGGCCTCAATAAAAGTATAAGGAATATAAGAACTGGAATAACGTGGTCATTAACTTGCTATAAAACAACTTTTAATAATTTGTCCGAAAAACAAATATATTATCATTGTACTGTAAAAGTATCAGGTTTAGAAGTGTCCAGTCAGGTTTTTCAGGTTGAGAACCATAGAAATAATACTGACATGCTTAAAGTTTAAAAATATTTACTCGTAGTAACAGAAATTATATCAAAATAACAATCGTATTAATAAAATATCTACAGTCTGTTTAGAAAACATTCAGTGAAGAAGTACGGAAAAATATGTTTTGAGAGGAAAAAAATACGAATCTGAAAGTCATATATAAAATAAATAAACAATCTTTCTAGCTTGAAAACAATTTATTTTTTTACAAATAATAATAATTATTAAAGTAATATTTCAATTACGTTAAACGTAAAAGAGTAAAATATTTCGGCTGTTTATTTATACGAACGTAGGAAGAATCTTAGGCCTTGTTTTGCGGAGTGTAAGAGCTACCAATCCATTCTTTTGGCGTTTTTTTACAGTCGTTTGTTGCCAAGTTCAACATATTTAAAAGAATAATATACATTATCAGAGAACTTTCCTATATCGTATTTGTTTTCTCATTCTTCTCAGTTGTAAAATCCACCTTTTTAGGTTATCATCGTCTAGACAACTGAGATAAAAAGAAATAAAGTGTTTACGTTTTAGGTGCACAGTTATTTGACAACTCACCCGCTAACTTGATGTTGATTGGCATAATGTTCCAAATAGCTTTTTAAGTCTTTTCTTATCTCTAGAACATTGGGTGGCACATACACTGCTGGCCAAAATCTTAAGGCCAATGAACATAAAGAAAAAATATGCATTTTGCATTATTAGACTCAACCACTTATTTGAGTAGAGCTTCGAAAGATGAAAATAAGGAAAGGGAAAATAAAAAAAAACTTTCTTTACCATTTTATAGGGAAAGTGTGAACATTATGAAATTAGCCTAAGTACTAGCGGGTCAAAAGTTTTTAAGACCACACCTAAAATAAGTCCAAAACAGGGTAGGAAATGTACAACAAGAGATCTCAGCAGTGAGTTGCACGGCCATCATTGCAAATAACTGCAAACATTCGCTTTGGCATGGTCAATATAAGCGTTTGCAGAAGATTGGCTGAAATGTTATTCCAAGTAGTGAAGATGGCTTCACGAAGATCATACACTATTTGGAATTGACATCCATTTCTATAGATTTCCCTTGCCATCCACCCCAAACATTTTCAATGGGGTATAGTTCGAGCAAACACACTGGATGGTCCAAAAAATCACTTTATTCACCATGAAAGAGTCCTTTGTCTTGCGGGCATTGTGGATTGCAGCGTTGTCCTGCTGAAAGATCCTGTCAATTCCACACAAGCGAGGCCCTTCAGTCAATAAGGATGCTCTCTCCAACTTGCCAATGTAGCTAGTTGCTGTTTGACGCCCCTGTATAACATGGAGTTCCATTGTTCCATGGAAGGAGAAAGCATCCCAGTTCACAATGGAACCTTTACCATTGTGTCGTGTAGAAAATTCTTCCGAGCTGTTTTGTGTTGTGGCCTTTGAAGACGTTTACGGTTTTTAAAGCCTTTCTCTCGTAGACGCCGTCTTATCATTCTTAAGCTGCATTCTGCTTCCGTAAGGGCCTTAATCTGGCTCGACGATCAGCTGGTGTTTTGCCGGACAACCAGTCGAATTCTTCTGCTCAACGCCGGCGAAATTTTCTTGGGCCGACCACTTAAAATTCTCTTTCTGTATCCCTCAGGGTCTTACTACGCCCAATCTCACCAGCGATGGCACATTGAGAGAGACCTCGCGTTTTCAGCTCGACAATTCTGCCACGTTCAAACTCTGTCAACTTTTAACCTTTTGTCATGTTTTTACCCAATGTAACACGGGAACAGTGGAAGATGTTGACAACGCTAATGCTTGAACACAAATAACTAAATTTCGTTACTTGTTTCCCGATTAACGCGTCGTTTAAGTACGGTCTTAAACTTTTGACCAGCTTGTATTTAGGCTAATTTCATAGTGTTCACATTTTCTCTATTAAATGCTTAAAAAGTTTTTTATTTTCCCTTTTCTTATTTTAATCATTCGAAGCTCTACTCAAATAAGTGGTTGAGTCAAACAACGCAAAGTGCATATTTCTTCTTTATGTTCATTGGCCTTAATATTTTGGCCAGCAGTATATATTTGTATAATTACACATACACATGTGTGAAACTTATTAATGCCATAAGCTCGGAACCACATAACAGGTATAACCATGACACATACCATTTTATCTTTATTTATTAGATTTTCTTTAGAGTACAGATATACAGTGGGCTACCTGTGTTATTACCTTGCGTGTACATGACACCAATTATTATAGTTATGAGTTGCTGTCAGATGGGTTATGTGCGTTGTGCCCATTGTGGGTATCTAACCTCAATTTGTAACTTTATAAGCTATGAATGTCAACACGCATTAAAGGACCATATGTGTAGCGTGAACTAAATCTGTATTTGGAACAACTAAAGTACAATAAATATTTATGTAAAAAAATCTAACACGAACTGAACCTATGTTTAAAACAACTAAAGAACCAGCAATACATATGTAAAGAAAGAACATTAGTTTTGCTTATTTCAAACAAATTTATTCTTTATGAAACTCATTTTCAAGCTTCTCAAAGTGGTTTTTCTTATCTTTGTACTCACCCAGAGAATCACTAACCGAGGTCGTATTTCCTTCTGTCAAACAACCGGTAGAGGTCGCATTTTCTTAAAACTAGTAATGCTTCTTCAATTCGTTTGACGAACTGAAGTTTTACTTTAATGTATTTTTTAGGGTTTCCAAATTTAATACTCGAAAAAATCTAAACTGTTCGATCTCTAAGATAGAAACAAATTTTTAGAATAAGCGTGATCTTTATGATTATATTTTATCATCGGGTTTCAACTACAATTAAAATCCACATTTGTATAAAAAAACCAACAAAAAGCACATTTCCTTCAGTATTTTTGTTTCGTTTGACGCGTTCGAAGTAGAAAAGATAAAGATTCAAAGTTATGTAAAAAGTAAAGGACTTTAATACAAACATCTACGTGTAGTATAGGAATTTAATACAAACATGTAGGTTTAGTGTAGGACATTAATACAAACATCTAGGTTTAGTGTAAGACTTTAGTACAAACATCTTGGTGTAGTGTTGGACTTTAGTACAAACATCTAGGTTTAGTTTAGGACTTTAGTACAAACATCTAGGTTCAGTGTAGGACTTTACTACAATCATCTAGGTATAGTACAGCCGGATGTTGTGTTTCGGTATGTGTTTTTAAATCAAGTATAACCCAAGCTGGAGTTGAATTTATCATCACAAATCGGGCGTTCTCCAACTCGTTTGTATTTCTTGACTTTCTTTAATACCCAAGGTTTCCAGGTCCCTTTTCTATGACATATAAGAAAAAGTTGGAAAAAGTTATCAGTTATCGACAACCTTTACAATTTGACACAAACGTTATCTTTCGTTTTCAAGGATATTTCGACCACTATAGAAAAAAAACATCCCCTACGTACAACTGGCTAAGATTCTAAAAGTTGGTTTGAATATAATACTGATTGTGACGATCGGGCCCGTTTATTTGTAGTTAATCACAAAGCTACAAAAGGGACGACCTGCGCTGTATCAACTTTGGGTATTGAAACATGGTTTTTAGCGTTATGAGTCCGCAGACTTACCTCTGTGCCATTGAGAGACATCACTAGGATGGGGTGAAAAGAAAACAAGCAGCAATCGTTTATTTCGTATCAGTTTTTGTTTGAGTTAAAAGCTCATACCGTTGTCAAGTTTCCGAAGGTTTATACGAACGGAAGTTTTACACGAAGGATTGTAGTTACATTTGTAAGATAGCGAATTTTACTTCTTTTATTTTGTGATAGTTTTTGTTTACAGTTTATTTAGACCCGTTATAATGTGACGGTCAATCCCAGTATTCGTTGTTAAAAGAGTAGCCCAAGAGTTGGCAATGGTTGGTGATGACTGTCTGCCTTCCCACTAGTCTGACACTGCTAAATTAGGGACGGCTAGCACAGATAGCCCTTGTGTAGTTTTGCGCGAAATTTAAAACAAACCATGTCAGTCAATCTAAATTTCTTAAATTTTGAGGTTTTATTTAACATTCTTTATTGTACTCTTTGCAAGAGAACCTGTTGGTTTTTTTTTTTACTTTCGACAACCACTTTTTATTATAAGGAATATGTTTAAGTTGGACATTTAAAAATGTTCCACGTTTAATCAGTCACCAAATATATAAGATGCCCAATTCACGTACCATATTTTGGTTGTATTTCTTCAAAATTTGGTTTTTGAAATTTATATCTAACTGATTTCCACACGCAGCAAAACATTAAACCTAATAGATATTGCACAAAATTTATATTTATCAGTGATTTCTATATTTGAAATTAACAATAAATTTAAAATAGCATTGTGCCTATTAGGTTTTTGACTAATTATTTATGAAAGCTGCACTGTACAATTTTCAAAAAATACCTTTCTTCCTCATGGTTTGACTCTGGTATTTCTCAATCTCTATGTTTGAAATTAAAATGCCCAAAATTATGGCTTAATTACGAACTGAAATCTTAATCTTACTGTACAGTTTCTCAATACTTTTATCAGTGTCATCTGGTGATCTGTAATAAGCTCTCACTGAAAGCCTTTTCTCTTGATATCTGCTAATAAAAACCCAAATCGATTCAGTCTCCTTCTAGTTATATTTCACATTCTCAGCTCCGTTTCTATTTAATAACTGGTAACTATACGTTTCAAGGAATTTTATTTCATCAAAATCTTCCATGTTTAACCATATTTCACCCATTTTCATTACATCAAAATCGTCCATTTCTACCAGTGCTCTAAAGTCATCAATTTTATTTTATTTTTACATATGGCATTAAGTAATAGTTAAGCCTATCCTGATAACTACTTCTATACTCATTTCCTATGGTAAAATCTTCATTGCCTCTTATTCTTTTTGCATTTAGTTTATCCTGGTTCATATCGTATTTGAATAACAGTAATCCATTCCAAAAAGCTCTCTTTTGCCATTGAACTGATCCCAGAAGTCCAAACAGTCAATATGTTCATCCCTATATATTAACGGCCGTGCATGGCCAGGTGGTTAGGGCACTCGACTCGTAATCTTAGGATCACGGGTTCAAATCCCCGTCGCACTAAACATGATCGCCCTTTCAGCCGTGGGGGCGTTATAGTGTGACGGCCAAACCAATTATTTGTCAGTAAAAGAGTATCCCAAGAGCTGGCGATGGATGGTAATAACTAGCTGCCTTTCCTCTAGTCTTACACTGCTAAATTAGGGACGGCTAGCGCAGATAGCCCTCGTGTAGCTTTGCGCGAAATTCAAAACAAAAAACTTCTAACTCTTTTGCCCCAATTAATTCTTGACAGTGCCCCTCGTACTTATTAACTAGCTCTTCTGTTTTACCTTTCAGCACATAGGTTACAACAAAATTTGTATCTCTACTACCTTCCTTTATGATACCTTCTGTTCGGTCAATTATGTACACCACTTGTGCCCCGGGGTACAGTTCTTGTGGTAGTTAAGAAATATACTGTACGAAGGAACAGAAGTTTAATCAAATATATCCTGTGTCAAAATGTGCTTTCATAACCATTCTTTAGCTAAATGATTTTAAACTTTGCTCTCGTTTCTCAGAAACAAAGTTGAACAAGTGATAATTTGTACATAATTTATTCACGAGCTTATAAACGGATGAGGCAAGCATTACGCTAATTATTAGGAAATGAAATAATGGGATTTGACTGTTACGTTTAAAACACAATAATGGTTCTAAAGTTTGTTTGTTTTTTGAATTTCGTGCAAAGCTTCACGAGGGCTATCTGCGCTAGCCGTCCCTAATTTAGCAGTGTAAGACTAGAAGGAAGACAACTAGTCATCACCACCCACCGCTAACTCTTGGGCTACTCTTTTACCAACGAATAGTGGGATTGATCGTAACATTATAATACCCCCACGGCTGAAAGGACGAGCATGTTTAGTGCAACGGGGATTCGAATTCGTGACCCACCTGGCCATGCCGGGCCTGGTCCTAAAGAGCAGGATATGTTTTTTATTGGCGGTAACAGTCCGACAAGCTGACGGCTGAGATTTTTTAAGTCCGTCAAGATTCTTACCAGAGTAATAATTATTTGCAAAAATTATAAGTTTGAGATACATGAAAAGTAATGAATAAAGTTATTCTACAGTAAATAGTAAAACAACAACTTAGTCGAAAGAAGCCACCATACGCATTGCCGGTTACCATAAAAACAATATTCCAAAATAAACGCTAATTACTATGAGAAAACCAGCAAGCAGGGAGGATGAACACAGTCCAAAAATGGATTTATCAACACCAAGTTATACTAAGTAGAGAATAAATTTGTCTCATAAGCTAATGTCTGAATGCGCTTAGCTCAGAACCGAACCTATTGCTGACGGCGTTTGTTAACTTACACTAGATGTTGCATCACATGCATGATGCAGTCTTGCCAGATAAGAAACACGTGTTTAAAATGGTCAATGTATGCATTCATCCAGCTCTTGGAATAGTTAGTGGTTGCACATGTCTTTGGGAAAAATCTGTTTATATATTATTCAGAAATGTTATGTTAAATGAAAGCCTCAAGTATAATTTGTTTAAGCATGTAAGACTTTACAGTTTAAGAAAACCACAAATTCCTTTGCTTCAACCACTGCTGCAGAACACTCACGAAGTTCTTCCGGGTGTGTACAGCGCCCCCTAGGGCATAATAAGTGTAAGGATTGACTGTAATATATATATATATATAAACAAAAACGATAATGCAAAACCTTTGCTCTAGTGCTCTTAACGTGTCATTTTATTTTTTCTACTCACTCCTTAAATAACAAGTAGATGCGTCAAATGTACCTAAACAAATTGGTTACAGTCTAAATTAAAACAAAATGAAAAGACATTTTGATTCATCAGTACGAGGTAGCTTTAATTCATCTGAGTGGGTCGTCGAACTTACGAGGGCTGGACAGTAAGTAACAACTGTTAATCATACTAATGAACACAATGCATTAGAAGTAATTTGATATGTATTATACACTTCACTCATTTAAAAAAATGTTTCGTTCCTCACAGATCTACTGAACCAACTGTTCATCTTAAGACGTACACCAAATGAAGTCGCAGTGAAACGACCCCCCTTTAGCCAAGCGTCCAAAATTACATGTCCATATCCTTTTTTTTTTACGATACAGTTAGTTCGTTGTCAGCAACACCAGCATTGTTTTATTGTCTAACGTTTGTCTTTGACTTTGTTTTAATATCATAATAGACGGCCTTAAGTGAGTAACGTCAAACGTTACTCAGACAATGAAAGTTAACTTCACGTAATTATGTTTGACTACAGTTTTCGTGCATATTAATCAAGGACACTTTACTTGAGCTACACAGTTAACGCATAGTAGAATACTGTTTTAAATTAGAACGACCTGTTCACTTAACGTATGAAGTGTTGCGATAACTTAAAGACTACATTTAAAAAAAATTCTATTAGTTTATAGTCAGTTTATACACTTTTCTGTCGAATATTTCGTGCAGCCATTTTGATTTATAATTACGTTTAATACGCATTTATTTTAATATTACTGAAAATATATCTTACGAAATGCAGCAAAGTATACAAATACACTTATATATATATATATATATACGTATTTCATAACCATGAAATATTCAAGCCATAAACAAAACACATAATTAAATGCGCTGCACATTTTTTTATTTTTTTTTAAAGAGATCTTAGGTTATAAGCTACAACGTGAGATTATAAAATCTATTCTCGGTTTTGGAGGTGACTGTATTTTGTAGGGACCGACATAGCGGTGGGGATAAACCGTCCATCAATCTTAACCTTCAATTTGTTAGTCTCACATAAGAAAATTAAAAATTAGGAGAGCGAGATGTGGGTTCTCAAGCCCACGACGTCCCACATCTATATCACTCTTTGAAAGGGCAAGAAAAGAGATTAACTTCTGAATATTTTTCTATTTGTAGTAGAATTATGATATGAAAGCCGAAGAAAGGCTTAGCTGAAGAAACGTTTTCTTCTGGACATTGTATTCCAAACAAATTATATTATTACTGATATACTAGTTATGATTACATGCTGAGGGAGTTTCTCCACCAGATAAAAGCACCGCTCCTCTCCCTCAAATTACGGAGTTCTATTGTAGCTCGCTCTTTTAACCGTGGGGGCGTTATAATTTGACGGTGAGTCCCACTATTCATTGTTAGAAGAGTAGTCCAAGAGTTGACGGTGGGTGGCGATGACTAGCTGTCTTCCCTCTGGTCTTACATTGCTAAATTAGGGACGACTGGCGCAAATAGTCCTCGAGCAGCTTTGCTCAAAATTAAAAAAACAACAAATCTTTCTTTGCACGTTTGTCAGTGCGCAATTCAGGTGATATGATGATGTCCCTAGTTTTGAGTACAAACAACATGAAGACAACAGGATTTTTACAATTCACTGCAACACAAATCTAATCAAAAACACCTTAGGTGTGGAAAAAAAAAGGGTACGTCCAAGAAAGTGCTGAGTGTGCGACTTAAAGAAATAAAATCAGTATTGGAGGCCAAACGGGTAGCTACACTTATAGCAATGATAAGAATTTCACAACAAATATTCATTCATTAGTTAATTGTATTTTGTTTCACCCACTATCATGCCCCAAGTTGAAGAATAAACGCAGCCTGGTTAACTAAAGAATGAATATTTGTTGTGAAATTCTTATCAAGGCTCTAAGTGTAGCTACCAGTTTGGCCACCAGCATTGAGTGCATTTCTTCAAGTCACAAGTTCAACCAGTTTTGGACTGCACTTTTTTTATGATAAGGTGTTTTTGTGGAGGTATCATGACTTTCTCTCAATACACACCAACAAACCTTAGCAAGTAAGAAAGTGTTACGCAATAAAAACCCACATTAGCTTCAGAATCGCAACCTTATTATTCGTAACAGACCTTTATTTCACCGATGTTTGTTTGTTTGTTTTTGCAATTTCGCACAAAGTTACTCGAGGGCTATCTGTGCTAGCCGTCCCTAATTTAGCAGTGTAAGACTAGAAGGAAGACAACTAGTCATTACCACCCACCGCTAACTCTTGGGCTACTCTTTTACCAACGAAAAGTGGATTGACCGTCACATTATAATGCCCCCACGGCTGGGAGGGCGAGCATGTTTGGCGACCCTCAGATTACCAAGTGCACGCCTTAACGCGCTAGGCCTTATTTCACAGAACCAATTAGATTATTTAAAGTATATGTTGGTAGTTTTCCTCTGTAAAGCAGTTTTAATAGCTTTCTTTATAGTAATGTCATGGAATTTAGATTAACAATTCCTTGTCATTGTCCCATGCAATTGGTACAGCCGTTTAAAGCATCATTATTTACGTAAATTGCTTAAGCGATTATTACGTGACGCAAAACTCTTTTTAATGAGAATACATTAATAAAATTTAGTAAAATTGAGCTGAAAAAATTGGCAATGAATAATTAATAATAATTTTCTACTCATATGATTAGTTTGAAAACTCGAGATAGAAACTGCTGATGTGGTTTGCTTGGCCTAACCAATGCTTACGTATTTGCTTGTTCTTTCACCTTATAGTTTAGCTGCTCTAAATCAGTCGTCTTAAATTCGAATGACAAAATACTGAAAACAGCCCACTTTCACTCCAACATGAAGCTTTAATGAAACCGTTATATCGATAGTTTACGCGACTTATTGCGTAGGCGTGCGCAAAGTTTTCATCAAATTTTAGCAGTTTGTTTGTTTTGGAATTTTGCACAAAGCTACTCGAGAGCTATCTGTGCTAGCCGTCCCTAATTTAGCAGTGTAAGACTAGAGGGAAGGCAGCTAGTCATCACCACCCACCGCCAACTCTTGGGCTACTCTTTTGCCAACGAATAATGGGATTGACCGTCACATTATACACCCCCACGGCTGGGAGGGCGAGCATGTTTAGCGCGACGCGGGCGCGAACCCGCGACCCTCGGATTACGAGCGCACGCCTTAACGCGCTCGGCCATGCCAGGCCATAAATTTTAGCGGATTCCTTGAAAAGCTTTCTATGCACCAAATGAGACTCTTTAATTTTAAGTTTACCCGTCGCACCAAACGTGCTCGCCCTTTCAGCCGTGGGGGCGTTATAATGCTAGGTCAATGCCATTATTTGTTGGTAAAAGGGTTGCCCAACAGTTGGCAGTGGGTGGTGATTAATAGCTGCCTTCCCTCTAGTTTTACACTGTTAAATGAAGGACGGCCAGAGCAGATAGCCCTTGAGTAACTTTGCGCGAAACTCAAAAATAAAGAAAACTCTCTGTTTTTATATCTCATACAGCAATATACGCCGTATGTCTCTATAACTAGTATTATAACTGTATTATAATATTAGAACAACAGGAAAATCTATACAGGGCGTTCGACTCGTAATCCGAGGGTCGCGGGTTCGAATCCCGATCGCACCAAACGTGCTCCACCTTTCAGCCGTGGGGGCGTTATAATGTTGGGTCAATCCCATTATTTGTTGGTAAAAGAGTAGCCCAAGAGTTGGCAGTGGGTGGTGATGACTGGCTTCTTTCCCTCTAATCTTACACTGCTAAATTAGGGACGGCTAGTGCAGATAGCCCTTGAGCAGCTTTGCACGAAATTAAAAACAAAGAAAACAAAAGGAAAGAAAAAAGAAACTCGATCAAAACTGGAAATGTTAGTTTGGATTAAAAAGTCCAAAATACAGAAGGTGGAAAATCGCCAAACTATCCCTCCTGCTAATAACACAAGTATCCCATAGCAGGTTGTTTTGGCTGCACGACACGGTATCCTGGGTCTTGACACAACTACGATACTTAGTGGGCTCTTCTACTTTTTATCTTCTTAATTAATTAATTCTACTAATTTTGTGACTTCAAATGTCACTCTTGAGGACGTTATTTTGCAGAGAATCTATAACATAAACGTACATTTTTTACAACAAAACATAAATAACCTTTCAAACATTTAAACGTCATATGCCATGGCATGGAATCACGAAACGTACTCATAACAATAACAGTTGCGCCTCAAAACCTGACGCGTAAGTTATGTTTCGAAACAATGTGAAAGTTACACCATCTTGGAGATAAATGTTAATAGACTGTAAGCAAATGAACCACGATCAAAATATTTCCAAGATGGGAATTCTGTTGGACTAATATTACATATGTATCAGAATTACAACACGTATTGTACAATAACATGATTTGTATGAATCATCAGAGAACAGTATTCTTTGTTAGAAGTAAATAAACCCCATTCCGCGTTTTTATTTCTTTTTAATAAATAAAATTAGCCATGACTCATGTCCGAATTTTTTACTTTTTGTTATTAGATTTCACTTCAAAGAAACTTCCTGGTTCGCTGATGAGGTTCACCCAATTCCATGTCATATACAGTTCCCACACTTATTTTATTATTGAAAGCAGATTTTTGGTTTTACATTAGGTTCCTAGATAATTAAAGCTCGATGCAAAATATGTTAATACATTATTCAGATTATCCGTTTTTAATAATACAAAACTGACTGATTCAAGACTTAGGCCGTTTGCATGACATGTTTAAAACATTTTTTGCTGACGCAGAAATATCAAAGGTGTAAAGCAACAACTTTGAAATTGTACTTCCAGGATATCTACGGATTTACAACGCTGAAATCAGGGGTTCGATTCCCGTCAGTGGGCTCAGCAGATAGTCCGGTGTGACTTTGCTCAAAGGAAACTCTAACACCTTTTTACCCTTTATAATAACGCGGAAGAAAATATCCCTGTATCTCGATTCTTCTGTAACACTGGTAATGTAATTAAAACACGTTGTAACATGAGAAATTACTGTAGTAAGAAAAGTAATTTTTGCCATAACTTGAAACCACTAAAATTGATACTTTAAAACGCGATTATCTTATACAATAACAGGATTTAAGTTTTAATTATCGTTGTTGTTTTTTTGCCACATTGACAAACAGGATGACATTAGAACGCGGAAGATCTTAATGTTTGGTTTTGGTTTTCGAATTTTGCGCAAAACTACACGAGGGTTATCTGCGCTAGCCGTCCCTAATTTAACAGTGTAAAGTTAAGTTTTTCATGTTTTTACCTTATGTCTTACTTTATAGTCTTTTAATTCTGAAGCCCCACGAACTGCTAAAGAGGCCAGCATGGCCAGGTGGGTTTGTTTCTTTTGTCACAAATATATTAGCTTTTATTATATATGAACGCTTTATATTATTCAATTTCTGTCGGCTTATAAACGTTCCATGTTCTTGAAGTTACAATAACACACCTGCCAAATCGTAGCTCTACGCTATCAGACTATGTGGTGGCAGTCAGAAGTTCACAAATATCAACACAAATGTGGGAAACGCGACTGAGAAATAATGAGAGGGTTAGGAACTGCTAATATTCGACAAGTGACGGAATGATTGTAATCCATAAATGATGTTGAATGATGGTATTGGCCAGCGGATTTTGCTTTTGACAGAGCCTGGGGTAACAGACCCCTAGCTGTTCATGTCTTTTAGTTTTGTTTACCGTAGCTGCCAGAGTTGAATATCTCATCACCTACACCTGCAACGTTCTCTTATTTTTGTTATCTTTGGCACACTGCCAGAAGCCGTTGGACTAACCTTTCAGTGTAGAGAGGGTTAGATTCTTTAATACTAACACATGGCCTTAATTGTGTACAATTGATTGCACACACTTCAAAGACGCAAAATCTTTAGCAATAGACCCTCCTGTTTCCTAAATTGGTAACGGTAGAATATAAAGTTGAAGGGTATCTTGTTTTTATTAAATTAGTGATAGTAGCAGTAACAGAGATTTTGAATAATAAAAACAGTTTAGATTTCAAAATAAAAGTTAAAACTGAAGCGAAGAAGACAAACATCCAAAAAGCTTTTCTAAAATTTATTTATGGACACAATAAAAATTGAGAAATATAGATTTCAACTATACTAATTAATATGAATTTTTGATTAGAGCAAGTTGTATACCCATAGTAAAAAAAGAAAATCAATATAGTTCATTAAGTTTGTTTTTCCTACATTCTTATATAAAAATGCTTTGCTGCATTAGTTGGTTACCTTATCTCTTAACAACATATTCGGCCATAATCCCAATAATAATTCACGACGTTCGATCAGCTCAGGAGAAATAGCTTAGTTCTAAATACGTATTTTAAGTTAACAATACAAATCAATCTCAATAATAAACGCATAGCAACAGAAATACATTTAAAAAGTAATAACTTTCGATATATTAAAAAGTCAAACCAATGGGATTATTTCAGTATGCCAAAACTGTTTTTTTTTTTTTTTACTTAGAAACGTGTAGGTTGTTAAAATTTTTTTTATAAAATGAGCCTTTAAAGTTGTTATAAACCTATTAGTCTCGTTCACATAAAGAAATATTTTGGGATTATATTTTTGTGTTTGTGAACAGGGCTTATCAGCGACTCAACAGTAAGTACGAAGACTTCCAAGACTGGTTTCGAGACCAGTGGTGGGCACAGCATAGATAGTCCATTATGTACGCTTATTTTTGACAACAAACAGACTGTAATCATTTTTGATGACGAGAAACCCACTTGAAATAAAAATGTATCTCAGAACGGCTGGTATGGGTCTTAACACTTTCATTGATAAGGAGAGAACAACGTTTCGACCTCCTTAGGTTATCTTCAGGTTAAGTATTTTCTTCAGACTGTAAACATGCCCTTCGATAGAACAGCAACAAGCCCAAAGACTTACAATGCTAAAATCCAGAGTTCGATTCATCGCGGTGGATACAGCAAATTGTCCAATGTCACTTTGCTCTAAACAATAAAAAAAACAACACAACTCATTGCAATAGAAAGTACATTAGACTGGACTGAATGCAGTTTCGTTGTTGTTATGGAATTTCGCACAAAGCTACTCGAGGGCTATCTGTGCTAGCCATCCATAATTTTGCAGTGTAAGACTAGAGAGAAGGCAGCTAGTCATCACCACCCACCGCCAACTCTTGGGCTACTCTTTTACCAACGAATAGTGGGATTGACCGTCACATTATACACCCCCACGGCTGGGAGGGCGAGCATGTTTAGCGCGACGCGGGCGCGAACCCGCGACCCTCGGATTACGAGTGCACGCCTTAACGCGCTCGGCCATGCCAGGCCGAATGCAGTTTCGACTCGCAATATCAGCTCCTACTGATGTACCTAGAGCTCAAGTCAAAAATATCACCCAGTGAACATTTATATTTATTTAGATGCTAAAATAATCCTGGCATAACTTTGGTTTATAGCCATCCCGTCATGTTATCACTAAAGGAAAATAAACGTTTGAGAATATCTAGCTAAATGTAATACTCACATCTCATTCGCCTATTGAAAGGTGTGCCTGTATATCAATATAGTTACCAGTGCATTGGAAGTCCGGGCGTCTGAAAAACGTTGTGTTTCCCTGTTGTCAATATCTATTTTCCTAAGTAATATTTATCATTTCCCCATTATCATGTGTATCATAATTTTTCATTGAAGAGACATAAAGAGAGAAGCACGAAAATAGAAGGAAGAAATGCCGGAAGCATATCTCATATTGAAAACAAACGAAAAGTAATTAAAACAATAATTCATATCAAAGACTTAAGAGAACTACTGAAACTATATTTCATATAGAAAACGTAAAGGATACAATAACCGAAAACAGGACTCACGTAGAAGATACAGCACACCAAAACCAGAGCTCATAAAGAAGACATAAATGGGAGGATAATCAAATTCAGAATTCATATAGTCGACATGAAGTGTAGAGACTAGTAAAGACAGAGTACATATAGAAAAGTGAAAAAAACCACTAAAACCAGAGTATATATGGAAGACGTTAAAAGAGAGCCACAATCAGGATTAGTTCAGAAGATGGTAATGGGAGAACCATCAAAGTAGAGTTTGTATAGAAGACAGTCGAAAGAGAACATACACAATCACAGTTCTGATGCCACACACGAGCAAAACTCTTAAAGTATTACGCATGTTCGTTTGTACAATATGGACAATTCTATTCTTCACTTTCGAACTATTCTGAAAATTACACCTAAAATAGAATATTGATCTTTCATTTTGCTGCTACGTGACACTAGTTCAATTTACTAAAAAAAACTCACCATCAGGAGTTACTAACATTTACACTTGTTACATACATAACGTAAGTGCTAAATTTTAGTTCCAGTAATTCATTTCCTTTTCTTGTCAAAATGTTGTCCTAAGTAACTTCATGAAGTTTCATTTTTTGTCAATAACACGGGTTACAATATTTAATATATTTACTTTTATTACTCAATTTTACATGTATTGTTTCATTATAATTATTTATCTGCATTCTTAAATTCGTATATGTATTCAGGTTAGTCTAAGCCTTATGAGCGGACCGAACCTCATGAGATGTTATTAGGTTTACGGCCGAAAATATCGCTAACAGCTAGGAAAACCAACTGATGAAACAAAGCATTTTAATTATTATAAGTAATATAATTTGGTCATTATAAAAAGTGTAGAATGAACATTATATATTATGTTTTCATGCTCATTACTAGGCATATATGTTTAGTTTTGATCCATGTAGGTAGTAGCCTTAATCGGAAATATATCGAACGTTTTAAATTGATATATTGCTTGGATTATAACATAAGCTGTTGTTGTTTTGAATTAAGCACAAAGCTACACAATGGGCTATCTGTGCTCTGCCCACCACGGGTATCGAAACCCGGATTTTAGCGTGTAAGTCCGCAGACATACCGCTGAGCCACTGGGGGGCTATAACATAAGCTACTGAGTGTTATTGTCAGGTTGCATCAGCTCTCTGTAAGTTTGTCACTGTCGGTACATGTCTGATGGGAAGAAAAAAATGTGTAACTTAAATCTCCTGAACAAAACTATACTGCATGTTGAACACTTACACATGTAATATAGTATGAACAAAATTATACTTTATGTTGAATGCTTACATATATGACGTAGTATAAGTTTTAGGCTTTGGCGTTCAGTTTCGTGTTAAACACTAATTTGTGGTCAAAACTGAACAAAATAAAATTATTAAATTAATAAATCGCAAGTTAACGATTAAATTATTTACCCTTGTATAACTTGCGTTTGTCCTCGCATGGGACAGCAGTAAGTCTATAGACTTACAACGCTAAAATTCGAAGTGGACCCAGCAGATAGCCCAATGAAGCTTTGCTCTAAAACCAACAAATAATCAAAATATTGTGTTAGTTTACACAATATGTACAACGTATCATTTAGTTTCATGCCTTGTTGTTTTTGTTTATCATAAGCCACAAAGCTACACAATAAATTATGCGTCCTCTTACTACTATGGGTATCGAAATCCGATTTTCATCTTTATAAGTTCAGTGACTTAGAGCTGAGTCACTGAGAGGAAGTGTTGTACTGCAGCCAAGCCCACATTTTGGGGATTATTTTCCTTCAGAGGGTTTGAGTTCATTCAAAAATGGAAAGATTAAATAGATCTTTGAATTATCAGGTTGTTACAAAAGAACATAGTGAATATTGTTGTCATATAATTTTATCTTGCCTAAGAGTATACATATATATGTATATTATTGGGTCAAGTACATATAAACATACAATGTGTTTCTGTGAGGCTTGAGGCAGCACTTGAGAACACAGGGTGGTTGTTGATCAAACAATACATACGAGAATACGCGAACTTGATTGTGTCGGCAAACGGCAAAGAGTTCCCAGCTTCGTGGTTAGATAAATCAAATCTTTCATAAGAAATGTGCGAATGTGACCACGTTTAAGGTTATAAAATTACAACGTGAGTAAAACAAGAACTAATGTCAACAGCTAGAAGTTATACACAACTGTTCCGTATCTTAAAAAAAAACCCAACACAAACGTTTCCTATGGTTTTGGTTTCGTTTTTTTTTAATTTTTAGTTTTATCTTTGCATTTACGCAAAGTTGAAATAACCGGTTAGGTTAACTAGATCAAAACAATAACGTAAAACAATCTGAATACTGCTTCTTATTTCATTCTCTGTGTATTTACAACGAATAAATAACAGATTGGAACTCAGACTTATAATTATTTGAATATTAAGGGAACGTTCGGTTATTAAGGAAACCCAAACGGTTTCAATACTCGTGTTGGGTAGAGCATAGGTCGCCACTTGTGTAGTTTTGTGATTAACTTCAAACAAACCGAAACAGTTTTATTTTAAAACAAACAGCGGTTTTGGTGGAACATTAAAAGAGTTGCAAATTCAGTGTGATTGGTACACCTTACTAATGGTTCTTTACGTTGTTTAATGTTGTTCAATGGGTGAGCTTTGTTATTTAATATGGTTCAATGGGTGAGCTTTGTTATTTAATATGGTTCAATGGGTGAGCTTCGTTATTTAATATGGTTTGATGGGTGAGCTTCAAACGAATTTATATTTCTTTACTGTTTCGCTGTATTTTTTGCTTCACGTATTTTTTGTGTCTCAGTTGTTGTGTAAGGAACTATTTTTCCCATAACTGTTATTACATTTGAACTAACAGACTAGATATAAGGTATCAGCTAATCACAACACCTACCACCAACAACTATTAAGATACTGTTATGTTGAGTCACATAAGGCACCAGTGGATCCGAAAATCGGAGAGTTTTTTTTTCGTGGTAACGGACCGTGAAACACGAACCTCCGGATTCATAATCTCAGAGCTCTATAAACACTAAAAAACGCCCGGCTCTGCTTGATGTGGCGCAGATAGCTCTCGCGTAGCTTTGTGCGAAAATCAAATATAAAATTAAAATAAACTGCTTGATGTAAAATGCTTTTCTTCTAATGTAAGATTATGACAGCAAATTCCTAACGACAAGAATTTCTACACGATTAATTACCAAGTTTATGATGTTCGGTTTTCTGTTACGAGTATATTTTAACTTTCAGTATTTTTTAGTTTAATATTTTTCACATATTTCTCAGTGCAGATAGTGAGAAGTTAATTCTGATGTCTTGTAAAGTACACGAGACAATCTCTAACCGAATAATATTAATATTCAAGGTTAATTGATATCCATTTCTAATCAAAGCGAGATCCTTACATGGATCACAACTGAACACGTATCCACTAAAGATCTTAGCTAGTTAGATTTACTGTTCAAATAATCATAATGACTTCTTTGATACAGTTAAAGTGTTGCTTGTTTCTTAGCAATAACATGATGATTCATAACAACACGCAGCACGTGTTGTGGTTGTGCGAGATATACAGCCTCAAAGAAGCTTACTTTCGCAAAAAAGAAATAAGAAATTGATATTTATAAAGTGTGTTTCATGTGTGATAGTTTGAATGAAGAGACATTCCTTTTAATGAACGCCATACTTCCTGTGAGGTGCATGAATTCTCAAATCTTAAAGAACTGTCTATAAATTATTTGTCGGGCCTTTCACTAATTTGTGTTGCAGGTCTCTAGAATAAATAAAATTTATGACATATTACAGAGATAAAGGTAGTTCAAATAATGTACTATTTTTTGCACACTGGTTCCTACATCCATCATAACAATTTAACAAACATCCACTTCTTTGCTGGTAGGAACAGATGTCCCAGCTATTTTGCGCTATAAAACGCCAACCAATCAACCTTTGTTAGTAATAAATAGTACTTCTTCCAAAACGAATATAAGCTAGACCTAACTGCGTCAAAGTTGATTTAATATTGCTTACTAAATGTATTAAACATCAAACAGAAAACTTAACGTACTCTTAAATGAAGAAACCTGGGAAGCAGAGGGGCGTCATCTGGTGGAGTAGGTAAATAATTCTCAGGTTATCATACAGTAACTATTCACACTTTACCATGTATGTATTTTAGTCATCTGGTGGAGTAGGTAAATAATTCTCAGGTTATCATACAGTAACTATTAATATTTTATCATGTATGTATTTTAGTCATCTGGTGGAGTAGGTAAATAATTCTCAGGTTATCATAGAGTAACTATTCATATTTTATCATGTATGTATTTTAGTCATCTGGTGGAGTAGGTAAATAATTCTCAGGTTATCATACAGTAAATATTCACACTTTATCATGCATGTATTTTAGTCATCTGGTGGAGTAGGTAAATAATTATCAGGTTATCATAGAGTAAATATTCACATTTCGCCATGTACGTATTTTAGAAATTGTCCCATTTGCAGTCTATGAGTGCCACATATGGGGATCATTCCAGGTTTGTGACACTTTTGGATAACAGCATGGCTGTAAATACTAACAGCGCGTGTATGGGAACAACATATGTTTAATGTACAGTTTCTATGCTCATCTAATGATTATTCGTGACAAAATATTCCTCACACATTTTATACGCATTATTTTAAAATTTAAAAGTTACCTGTTATTATACTAACATTTCTGATGAAATTAATTAATACTTTGCAGAAATATGAGTGATGATAACAACAAAGATTGTTACTATTTTGGGATAAAATAAACATTTGCATGTTATTCTTTCCTTAAATGCATGCATATCTGTGTTATTTCATTATAATTATTTTTCTACAGTCTTAAACTCGTATATGGATTTAGAATAACCTGAGCCTCCTGGCCTGGCCGAACCTCATGAGATGTTATTGGGTTTACGACCGAAAATATCGTCAATAGCGAAAATAGCCATAAAGACAAGCTCTTTCTCTTTTTACCTCCATTAAATATGTATGTCTATCCAATAGGATGTTGCTTAGAGTTGATAAGACCAAAAAGTGCTGTAGCTAATTAGGGGGAGTCCAGAAGAACTATTGAATCTCGAAAGCGGATAAATTATTGGGAATGATATTGATTATATGAGTGTCCAATGTATCTCAGTTCACTACTCGTATCCAGATCTTCCAGAGTTCGTGTGCTGAATTATTTGGATTAACATCTAGGCAGAGTAAGTCACTCCTTGGTCCACATGAACATTGAAACAGTTTTATTTTAAAAGAATAAAAACCCTCACGTCTTAGTTTAATTCTGTTTATAATAACTTTAATAAGAGTTTCAAACTAAAAATCACCGCATTCATTGCGTGCAGAGGGTTTCCTGCTGCTGGATTCCATAAATGGGCTACAGCCCATAACAGTCAATGAATGCAAAGCGTTGGTTGAACGTTGAAACGACGGATTATGCAAATTCGTATTTATTTTGGATGGGTGTATTTGGAGTTAATGCCAACATAATAAATATCTTGGATATAACTATGTTATCCTAATTTAGAAGAGTAACATCAAGATGTGGATTTTTTTACAGATACTCGGCTGATGAGATTTCAGATACACATAGAAGTCTTATTCTGTTGTGTATTTTGTGTGTGTGTGCAAAGACACACAGCATACGCCGGTAAAATTCTGCAGTTCCCCGCTGTTACAGCGGTTAGTCTACGGATTTAAGACACAAAAATCAGGGGTTCATTACCCTCGGTGGACTTCCCTACAAAAAGACACACACACATAATGGAGACTTGCACGTCTTACAGAATACTCTACGCTCTCCTTAGCAATAGCTTGAGGAAGATACCATTCAGAATACACTTGAGGAGCATAAGAAATCTGACCTGGATTCACAACAACTGCCCATGACGTTGTGAAATACGGAATAAGGAGTGAAAGGAACAGACTAATAAATTTCAAAAATTATAGAACTGCTTTGTAAGAGGGGTAGCAGTGCAGCAACAGTTAGTAGCAGGTATTGGAAACATAATCCAGGTTGTAATTAGCGCTAATAGTTACCTAGCGCCATACTAAAACAACGAGCGTCAAAAATAAATTCAAACAACCCTTCGTCAAGGTGTGGCATCTGATTGTCTTTGCAGTAATATGACGCACACATGATTGTAAGTGCAACTTACTGCTGATTTAAAGTGTGAAAAGTTAGGTGTTATATCACGCTAAATTCATGTTATATAGATGTTCACTCTCAACTAAAGACACGTGCAACTGATTTTCTTTTGTGTTGTTGCAAAACCTTCCACATACTAATTTTCGTTTCGACCGTTAAGTAAATTTGACGAGTTTCTCGTATATATTTAATAATACAACAAGCACGCCGATTTTAACACGTGTAAAACAAGACTGACAAGATAGAATTGACTGACAATACTGATGTGTACCGCTTGTAATTTTTATTTTTAGTGTAACACTTGGCATAAAAAAGCCCTCACGCGTATGTAGGTTTTTTTTACAGCAAAGCCACAAAGGGCTATCTGCTCAGCCCATCGAGGCGAATCGAACCCATAATTTTAGCGTTGTAAATCAGGAGACATACCGCTGTACCAGCTGGGGATGCCCTCACGCAGAGTCCACGGTTATGCGATGGAATTCAGGTTAAACGGAGTTTTAAAAGCTTTCCTTGTTGTTTTTCTCATGGTTTGGTTTGTTTTGAATTTCGCACAAAGCTACATGAAGGCTATCTGCGCTAGCCGTTTGGTGCGACGGGGAATCAAACCCGCGACCCTCAGATTACGAGGCCAACATTTTAACCCACCTGGCCATGCCAGGCCTTTTTCTCATTAAGAAGTCGTTAGACGTCACACTTGTTAACCTATTCGCATACCCTACAGTTATAGCTATTAACATCAAGACATTCTGACCCGAAAAAAAATAACAGAATTTATTGTCCCTAAACTAAACAAAATACATCCGATATCTCATACATTTTGATAACTATCGACTCTTTTAGCTTTGTAAAAACGCGTTATATATTGTAAGTATTTTATGATGAAAGTTCGAGAACAAATTAAACATGAATGAGTCACAGTAAAGAACCTTATGAACCAACCTTCACATAACCACGAACAGTCACATATTATTATTGCTCGTGGCTTAGCTGAAAGCATTATGTAAGCTATAAAAAAATAAAATACTTCGTGTAATTTAACAGGAAGAGGTTTGGTTAGTTTTGAATTTTACGCAAAGCTACACGGGGGCTATCTTCGCTAGCTGTCCCTAATTTAGCAGTGTAAGACTAGAGAGAAGGCAGCTAGTCATCACCACCCACCGTCAACTCTTGGGCTATTCTTTTACCAATGTATACTGGGATTGACCATCATTTATAACGCTCCCACGGCTGAAAGGGCGAGCATGTTTGGTGTGGGGGACTCGAGCCGGTGACCCTCAGAATACGAATCGAGTAACTTAACCACCTGGCTATGCCAGGCCAACAAGAATAGAATATTTCATTGCGTATTCGAGATGTACATGGTAAGGGTTATCGCAATATACAATTTAATTTTAAAAATAATTAAAAAAATCTTATTTTCAAGAAATTTTATTAACGAAGTTGTATAGACTTTACACATGTCAGAGACTACATACAGCTTAACTGAAAAACACATATGACTTGAAACAGAGAAAGAAGCGTTGACACGTCCGTCAGATTCTCAGGAACGGTTCGTACTCTAAATCAGTTGATATGACAAAGAAGAAGGAACAACTTACCTTACTTTCTGGTATTACAGAACTAGAGTACGATGACAGGCTTAGAAGACTCTGCAATCGTTGTCTGCTCGTGCTAGCAGACACAGCGTGCGTGTGATATGGACAGAGGCACAACCACGTGCTAAAAGCGAGACATGTAGATAATGAAAACATGATAGATAAAAATCCACAAATCTACAAGGCTACTCAGTCAGCAGAAGAAAACCTTAGTGCTAGTCCTCAGTTCTCTGCGCGTGTAATAAAACCAACGGTTCCGAGGTTCTCAGAGTGCACACTGAACCATCTCGTTCTTCGAGCAACAGAAACCACAAATATAACACGTTTTATCCAAGGATCTCTCGATCGTTGCAACTCAAAAATACCTCCGAATATCACCTTGAGCGGAATGACTTCGAACCTTATGCAGAATGGGTAAATTAAACACTTCTGACGACAGTGTTATAGTAATTAGTATATTGAGTATAACGTAAGAAAAAAACACACACGGTGTAGGCTGTTGTTCGCACTTGTTCATTTGGATCTGTCGAAAAGATTAATTTGTAGATTTATTATTAACTCCCATTTCAATGGAATGAACCGTACTGGATACTAGACATACACAAGCAGGCAAATCTCCAGTCTGCTAACTTTAGTACTTCAGTCCTACAGCACACATTCATTGAAATACGGACAGGAACATGATGTACCCCCACTCACCGTCGTAAGACTTGTTTAAAGAACACGCATGCTTCATAGCTACTTCTATCCCAGTGCAGGCTAGACTGTGACTACAGCTGCCTGCCCGTTCTTCTACTATTTAAACCAACGAATAAAGAAAAGTTCTCTCCCGATACACGGGCTAGAATAATAAACCTTGTTACCTAATGTTAAATTAACACGTGATGTTTGATATGACTACATCCCAAATAGTGTCTCACTAGTAAATTGGAATTTTTTTCCTTCAATTTTTGGAAATCGGCGTGTTGTTAGCAATGAACTATTATCTTTTTTCACTTTTACTTTCTTTCTCTCCATTTCAGAAGAGAAGAGGACATTTTTCTGACTTCTTTAATGTTTGCCAATCTTCTTCTGACCACCATATTGAAGTTTTTGTCATGATCAATGAAAAGGAAGCGGGCCAGGCATGACCAAGCTTGTTAAGGCGTGCGAATCGAAATCTGGGAGTCGAGGGTTCGAACCCCCGTCTCACCAAACATACTCGCTCTTTCAGCCGTAACGATCAATCCCACTATTCATTGGTAAAAAAGTAGCCCAAGAGTTGGTGATGGGTGGTGATGAATAGCTGCCTTTTCTCTAGTCTTACATTGCTAAATTAGGGATGGCTAGCACAGATAGCTCTCGAGTAGGTTTGTGCGAAATTCAAAAACAAACAAACAAACAAAAAGGAAGGGAAAAGACAGTTTTAATGACATTTTATTTGCAAATTTTTAAACTCTCTTATATCAACTTGGAATATAATTAAAAACATTTGTTTTCGCTGTACACTGATGTGTTAACAAAAAACAAAATCCAGACTTTTATTTGTTTATTTAGAACTTTGCGCAAAGCTGCACGAGAGCTATCTGCACTAGCTATCCCTATGTTAGTAATGTAAGACTAGAGGAAAGGCAGCTGATAACTAACCACCCATCACTAATTCATGGGCTACTCTTTTGCCAACGACTAGTGGGATTGACTGTTACATTATAACGCCCCAGGTGTTTGGTGTGACTGGGATTCGAATCGACGACGCTTCACTTAGGAGTTGAGCGTTCAAATCACCGAGTCATAGTTCAGGTTTACAATGCTAAAATCCAGAGTTCGAATATTCGTGGAAAATAGTCTACTGTATAACTTTGTGTTGAAAACCAACAACATTAACATTCTTTGTGAAACAAAATAATAAAGTAAAGTAGAGATGTTTTAGAAATCGTTTTGTTTGACGAAACAAGGTCTAAGACTTCGTCGGTTTTCTGTAAACAATCAAAAAGCTATGTGGAATACTTATCATACCAAATTATACATTATTTGGCAGTGCTAATGGGAAAAATTGCACTTAAGAAGCAAAACTGCTATTAATAAATTTACTACTGGCCTTATTTTTCTCGAAAAATGTAGACAAACTCACTCTACATTAAAGGTTCAATCACGACTTAGACCTCACACTCTTCTCAAAAGAGTTATAATTTTATATTACATTACATTTTCTGAATAAATTTCCCGAAATTTTGTAACCAAACGTTTATTAAGAAGTGAGTTTTCGAATTTACATTTTATCTATGCAGACTTATAAACATTATCGTCTGTTTATACCAGAAAAAGAATTTCTCTGCTTTGGTTTATGGTCATAATCGTAATATTTGTGTAGCTTGGCGGGGACATTTTAATTCTTAATCTAGATTATTTCCATCTCTAATGCAAACCTTCTCTTTCCCTCAGTGGGATTTCCGGGCCCTAGCATGGCCAGGTGGGTTAAGGCGTTAGACTCGTAATATGAGGGTCGCTGGTTCGAATCCTCGTTGCACCAAGTATGTTCGCCCTTTCAGCCGTAGGGACGTTATAATGTGATAATCAACCCAACTATTTTTTGGTAAAAGAGTAGTTCAAGAGTTGGAGGTGGGAGGTGATGTCTAGCTGTCTTCCTTTTAGTCTTACACTGCAAAATTAGGGACGGCTAGCGAAGATATCCCTCGTGTAGCTTTGCGTGAAATTCAAAAAACAAACAAACAACTCTTTCCTCGATCTTTTGACGGAACAGTTATCTAATTATACATCTTTAAAAGCTTTAATTTTAGTGGTGGAACTGGCTAGAGAGAAACATTCCGCATGTGTTATAAATATTTCGTAATTTTTCTTTTGGTGGCCTTGGAAAATCTAGTTCAACTTCAAACCAGTTGGTTGCATTCAATTGTAGTTTATTTTTCGGAGTTATCAGAATAAATCTATTTATATTTTCTACTTTGAATTATATTATTGTTATTATTTATTTGTTGTCTTATCACACATTGACAGTTTAGTTACTAGCTTTACTCGAATATTACTCCTATTTGGCTTTAGATTTTTCTAATTGAAATGAAGTGAACTTATTGGCTTAATTCCAAACTGATACTTTTAATAAGGAACCTTGTAATTGAATTATTTTAAGCCTGACAAACAGTGATATGAAGAAAAGATAAAGTTGGGCTCATTTATTTTTCAAGGTTTGAAGTTAGGAGCTGTAAGAGATATTGTTGGTATAATTAATGCTTCCTGCTCTTTTCAAAGCCATTGCAAAAACTAGAAATATTATAGTGATAAAAAGTCATAAAATAGAAGTTCCTTAAAAATAATTTTGTGGTGTTATGATTTGTATGTCGTTTGGAGACTTCGTAACTATAGAATCAAATATTTTTCTTTTGCTGCGCCATCTGTTATCCACATTGTGTAAAATACTTTTACTTTTTAGATATCAAATTAAATTAATTCATTATGGTAAAAATATAACTTTTAATTTTTCAATAAATAAAGACATATTGTGCATTTTAAAACTAAAATGTGCTATAAACATATTAGCTTTATCCTTCGGACAAACCAATACAATATTAATTAAATACATTACATATTTTAAATAACCGCTCGGCTAAAAAAGTGCAGTTTGTTTCTACTAGTATATATTTTATCACTTACTCATCTTCTGTACATTATTTCTAGCCACCTTAAGATCCTTTTTTAGACAGAAAATCTCAAAAAAATATCCCTGTTTTTAACTAATATCATATAAATATTTACAAAAATTCTTACATTTTAAAGTTAACTTGTCTTACTAGTTTAAAAAAAACCCAGCAGTAATACTCACATAGAGAGTCGTTTGAAAATGTAGCTTTCAGTAATTGATTTTCTGCAATAGCACGTTTATATGACCCTTGTAACGAAAGAGTGTAAGAAAATATAACACCAATGAAGCAACAACTATCAATATCACGTATAGAATATCATCGCATGCAAATGTACCTTTCAAAATCATTGTCAAATCTTCGTAGGTTTACTCATTTTAAAACGTTTGCAATATCTTCTATAGAACTGGCGCAAATAATACTGTTGTTTTTTCATGGAAATAAAAAACGGGACTCTCAGTTTGCCCCTGGAGAAGAAAGGGCCACCTTTCGAGAGCTCTCGGGTTACGGGGTTTTTATTTCATTTCAATAAAGACTTCTCGAACCTGCGGGTTTTTCAAACATCGTGAATAAAAAGAAATGACGAAACTCGTATACATATATATATGATTATAGTTATTTCTGTGTGTTTGTATATATATGGAGGTTGTTCATTGTACTAAGCTATCTTTTTTAACCCACTGTGGGTATCGAACTCTGATTTATAGAGTTCAAGGTCTTTTGACCAACCGTTGAGTTATCGAGGAGGCGGTATACATATAGTAGAGCAAGACCTTTAGCAAACTGAATGTTAAATAGGAAACTGTGGCTTGTGCCCTTTGCCCTTTGTCCTTTAAAACAAAAATCGCTATAGCGCTTTGGGGCTGTGATTACTTTATAAGAGCAGCGTAGTCCACGTAGTTAGGTGGACTTCATTAACTGCTTTCCCGCTAGTCTATCACTTCAAGATAAGGGATGGTCATCACAGATAACCTGCGAATATCTTTGCGAGAAAAATAGCAAAGACATTTGACTCGTTAATCCGAGGGTCGCTTGTTCGAATCCCCGTCACACCAAACACGCTCGCCGTTTTAGCCTTGGGGCATTATAATGTTACCGTCAATCCCACTATTCGTTAGTAAAAGAGTAGCCCAAGAGTTAGCGGTGAGTGGTGATGATTAGCTGCCTTCCCTCTCGTCTTACACAGCTCAATTAGGGACAACTAGCGCAGATAGCCCTCGTGTAGTTTTGCGAAAAATTCAAAACAAACCAAACCAACTCTGATATAGAAGTTTTTCATCAACCATAGAAACTAATGAAGGTTTGTTTTTCAACTGTTTTGTCCTTTATCTCTAAATATTGCTATATGAATATTTATCTTCAGAAAATATTTTGTGAATCCTCATTCATAAGTTTAACCCTGGTGGCGTTTGTACTGTCGAATGGTCAAGAATCCGCTGTGAAGTACTTGTATAGTTGTTGTTAAGCGCAGCATCCTTGGCGCCAATGCTTGCATCTGCACTATTGAAAGTAGCTTTTGTTAAACACCTCAGCGTTGTCGCCACGTCTCGCATGTGCAGTAGAACATCACCATGCATATATATATATTTATTTAAAGCTTTTTTTCTAAACGCTTCAGAGTTATCGCAGTTGCGCTAACATACAAAATCGTTCACGTAAAGTCTGCCTAAATTCTGGTAAAAAGTAAACAAGCATTATGTTCGTAAAAGAAAGGACATTTCAGTGCCTAACGGTGACATTAACTGATACAAGCATAAGAATGATCTCGCAATTGTGAGGTGGGGGGGGCGAATCGCAACTACAGTTACGAGGAAATAAATGTGTGGGACCCGATTTCTTGTTATACGAGGGGATGTGTCTTTTGTAGCTACGGTACTGCTTATACGTACCAAAGTTTTCTCTTTTTTTTAAAGTAACGCTTATTTATTTGTGAACTATATGATCAGACGATTTTATGGAACGTGGAGTTTAAATGGTAATAGTGCGAATTAAAACACGCACCAATATTTCCAGTATTTCACCAACACAAATACTCGTCACTTTTAATTGGTGCCGCTAATAAAAACATTCGTTTGATTCAATCAGTGTTGACAGCGAAAATATTCATCAGTTTCAATCAATCTGCCTGTTATGATATTTATCGATTTCAAACATGACAACATCTTGTTGAATATTATGTGTGGAAAACTTCAAAAATTCGTGTTTTTTTTAAAAATAAGTGTTAGAGTTCATATTTGCTAGGCCTGATACACTAAAATGCTTCTACGCGCTTATTTCCTGCTGAGGTAAAAGTAGCGATAATTTTTTGTACCTATTTTACCGTTCATAATTTTAAAAGAGGTTTTTTCACAGAAACCACCCTCGCAATATTCACAAAGTGAGACCAACTGAGATGATTTACTCTGGTCAAAGGCCCGACATGGCCAGGTGGTTAAGACACTCATCTCGTCACTTAAGGATCACAGTTTCGAATTGTTGTTACACCAAACATGCTCACCCTTTCAGCTGTGGGGGCGTTATAATGTAATGTTTAATTTCACTATTCGTTGGTAGAAGAGTAGCGCAGGAGTTGGCGGTGGGTGGTGATGACTAGCTGCCTTCTCTCTAGCCTTACACTGCTAAATAAGAGACGGCTAGCGTAGATAGCTCTCATGTAGCTTTGGACGAAATTCAAAATCAAACAAACAAAACAAACTTTTCAGTCGGGAATGGGCGTCATAAGTGACGATTTTTCTATTATTTATTGATAAAAGAGTAACCCAAGGGTTGATGGTGGGCGGTGATGCCCAGCGGGTTCCCTAAGTCTAATACTATTAAATTAGGGACGGCTAGCGCAGATAACTCTCACGTAGCTTTGCGCGAAACTCAAAATGAAAAAACATACAATCAATGAGTCTGAATTTTATTGTTTAAAAAAAGCGTTACGAAAAGTCATTTTAAAGTATTTCTTATACAAATATATGTTTTGCTCATTTAATGGAGCGAACGTACTTTTAAGTTGAGAAATATTTTGTGTCGTAAAATAAAGATTATTGTTAAAGCCCTCACAGAGTTTCGTTTAGAAGAATGCGTGTGGCATCAGATTCGTTAAATAATTTGTGGAAGTCATGAACATGACTATGAAGACGTCACCAAGGCTAGCAGACAACGCGAACGTGGAATAGGAAAGCATACATTGTGGTCGATAAGTAGAACCTCGCGTTATTTTAAACCCAAAATAGAACTTAATGATAATGTCGATAGGTTCGGGAGATATCGTATCACTACTTGTCAAAAGACAGTTGAAACTCCATTAGTTTCAACCCATTTCTGGGTAATGTCACCAAAATAACGAGGGCCGAAAATTGTGAAATCGTTAACTCAAACCTTTGGACAACACCTCACACCCTATCTCTTATCGTGTTAAACTCTCCGTATGTGTATACATATATATTTTGAGAGACACTTCTATAATCGTTCCATGCCATATCTTTTTTTAAAGAAATAACAGGCAGTGTATACTTGTACGTTATAGTTAAAATTAGTGTACTGTAACTAAAATAAGATCGAATTTTCAGAGCGGTTTGATGCTAAAACAGAACCAGAACAATTATTATAGTTACAATAGGACTACAAAGAAAGCTTTGGTTTGTTTTGAATTTCGCGCAAAGCTACATCTGCGTTTATCGTTCCTAATTTAGTAGTGTTAGATTTAGGGAGGCAGCTAGTCATCACCACCCGTCGCCAACTCTTGGGCTACTCTTTTACTAACGAATAGTGGAACTGACCATTACATTATAATGCCCACACGGCTGAAAGGGCGAGAATGTTTGGTGCGATGAGAATAGAAAAGGAAGGAGTCGTGACCATGAAACTAGTTTTAAAGCATGAGAAGTTTTCAGGGCGATACGAGATAGGTAATAAAATTATTTTACATTGTGCACCATTTGTTACCGATTTAGCAATTGTCTTCAAAGGGAAAACGCTGTAGAATAACCGATCTGTTTTACCATAAAACAAGCGTGTGCTAAATTCAAGAACTTTTTCTTCAGCGTAAAGCTGCCAGGAGGCCAAAAATTATACTTTAGAAAAAGATACCACGTTGTTTGTATTAAAGGAAAAAGAAAAGAAAAATTAAAGTTCATCTGATTCTAAACAATCCGAAGTACATAATGCAACTAAATCAAAGTTTAACGTTGAGAAATTTGTTCCAATGTAGTTATATACATTTAGAAATAGTGATGGTAAAGGGCTGTTTTTTTTTGACGATATTTTAAAGTTATATTTAAGACGGCAAAATACCTGAAGCCAAGCCTGTTTTAAGACTATAAATATATCAGATTTATTTTATTAGCTACACAGTTTATATACTGGAAGGATGATGAGGTTAAAAAGCTTTATTCGAAAGGCCCAATGTGTCTTACAAGGAAGCAGTCCAGTCAAAAACTCAGTGATATAACAAGACGTAATTGTCTAGCTTGAGAAAAGACACCAAAAAAAAACATGTTTATTCCTTGTAGCTACTTCGAGAAGTTCAAGAGAGATTTAAAGAAATGCATTATTCTTTTTTTTAGCTACTTTCAAAAGTGCTTTTCAGACAACAATTCAGGAGAGTATAATCTGATACAAAACATGAAGACAATAGCTGCAGAAGCACAAAGAATGTTTGTTCTCAGAGCGTATTTCCTCCTTGTTGGATTTTCACGTGAGCGAACTGTGTCTTCGTTTCTCTGGTTGTACCTTAGGGGCATCCATCTGGAAATAAGTGACTTTAGAGCGGTGCCCTTGATTTATCTTACAATATAATACTAGATACTCCTTCATTTTGCTGCCACGACAGCTTTTGTGAGGTATTACACCAATAAACATATTGTATTATTTCATGTTGCAAGACCCATAAATGTATGTCACAACTTCGACTGTATTTATACGCTAAGACATAAACTTTGTGATGAGATTTCTTTCAGTCACGCCTTCCCCAAGTGGCTCACCAATAAACCAACAGGTTTACGATGCTAAAATCTGGTTTCGATACCCGTGTTGAGTAAAGCACATATAGCCCACTGTGTAGATTTGTGCTTAACAATAACTAACCAACCAGCTTTCTGTCATATATTTGTGTCTTTTGAAGTAGACATTCCTAATGACAGATACACTCCGAGACAGCTTTGTATGAGAGTAACCAATAATAAAGACCAAGAAATATATATTTCTGTGATGACTTAGGGTCTTAATAAATAACCAGGAAACACCACACATACGCATATTTTTTTTCTGTGGTAACTGTGATCAGATGTGACCTGTCATACAGTCTGACACAAATTTCCTTTTGTATCAATTTTGTGTCTGTAAAATTAATTGATTGTAGCAACAGATACCATCTTTGTGCCTGTAGAAGTAACTAATTATGGCAACAGATACCAACGCTGGACCAGGAGAAATAACCAATCGTATCAACAGATTTCAACTTTGAGCCTGTAGAAGTAGCCAGTTATAATAACAGATGGTTACATATTGATAAGTAACCAATTAAAAATGTTTAACTACACAAATTCAACCAATGTTAATGAAACCTCCATCTGCGTGGCGATGACACATGGATTAATGTTAATATTTATTTTTACAAAAATACATTTAATTCGGAATGAAAAGATTTATTTACATCATATCAAAAATGATGGCGTGAAACGTTGTTAAAATCATCTAAATCTTTAACCATAACTGTGTGTGCAATTATTCCATCGTGAAGAGCCATCTATTGTTTTTGTCGGATTTAAAGATTAGGTTTTTGTTGTTATTTTTTGCTGTAAAATTCAACACATATTTAAAATTTCAGCCTATTTTATACTTTTGAGGCAATGCTTTCTTTGTTACTCATCACACCCAGTCTCAAAAATAAATTGAGACAAAAAAATTAGAGGATTGTTTATTTTGGATTGTAATATCAGTTAACACCATGCAAAATAATTTCGTTATAAGTCTGATTACACGTGGTGCAATTCTTACATTTTGAAATAATAATAATTTGAAAATGAGTTATTGTTTATGAATACATTTTGTGTAGGTTTTGAGTAATTATTATTAATTATTTTTATACTGTCCACTAAGACGACATTTTCATTACATTGAGCAATTTTCCTGTGTTTTCTAGTATGTTTAGTGTTTGTTTAGAATTTCGGGCAAACTCTCATGAGGGCTATCTGCACTAGCCGTCCCTAATTTAGCAGAGTAAGACTAGAGGTAAGGCAGCTAGCTATTCATCACCACCCACTGCCAATCTTGGACTACTATTTTACTAACGCATTGTGGGATTGAAAGAACGAATGTGTTTAGTTGGACGGAAATTCGAACTCGCGACCTTTAGTTTACGAGTCGAAACATTTAGCGTGAAAACTAAATAAGATAATTAATTTTCTGTGTAAAACGTATAGAAAACTTAAGCAGTAATTAGTGAAATTAATTGAAATGTTTGTTATTTTTGTGGATGACTCACGGGGACTTTGTATCCACAGAAGCCATGGACCCACAAGCAATTTTAGAGAAGAGTCTGAAAAGGTTATGGAGCCCATGTATCTCACCAGTTATAGTGTTCATGAAACACTTGCTAGTTAAAAGAGCCATATGACAACGTAAAATTATACATCAGAGTAATTTCAGAAAACCCAAAAAATATATGTGTTACACAAGAAAACAATTAATAAATTTGAACCACTTCTTTCGTTGTATTTTTTTATGTTGCCAAAAAAGTGTTAATCATATTTATCTAATTTGAGTCGTAGACACAATGAGTGTCAGAAACAACATCAAATACACGTACCTAAGCACATTTTGTAGAAGTTTTGGTCATGTGTAATGTATAATACATTCTAATTCGTCTATAATTCTTAATCTGTGGTCAAGATGAGCCATACAGAAGTGCGTTGACGTTACTAGAAATATTTTTTTAACAACACTTGAAAGAAACTGAGGGTTTTAAAACAAGGAAAAAGTATTCAGTTGTTTTGATATCATTTTATTTATTTAAATAAATAGTTTTTTTGCGATACTAATGTGTAATAAAAGTTTTAAACTGTCTAAGACAAGTTATTAATTCTTTTTCAACACATGCGAAGGATATTTGTGTTATTGTCAACGGTTCCCAATTCGTTGTTTTAGATGTTCGGTGCCTCTGATCTTTTCTTTGTATACACGTTTCATAAGCAATTTAAAAAAAACAAAATCTGTGAGAGTCAAGTCCGGAGATCTTGGTGACCATTCCATTTCTAGGGATCAAATCTGCCCGTCTAATTCCCTGTGAAGGTCTCATTTTACCAAACTCTGAAATTAAGGAAGGATGAAACTCACCTGCAGTTCCAGACTTTGTAAAGAGTTGTGATCGAACGTTTGTTCGAATTGAGAAGTTTCAAACTACGATTGAATTGTTTTGTTTATACATGCGGTCGATGGGTTTCACAGCACCTTAATCTAATACTTGTCTTTTATTTATTAACAGTCCAAGAGTTATTTTTATTCATTTGTTTTCGTCTCATAACTAAAAGTTTATTGTCTTCGCCTTGCATCATGAAAGAAAACGAGTTTCGCACTCAAATACTGTGGATGCGCTATAAGAGTAAATGTCAAATTTCGTTAGCCAATCACAGAAGAGCATGCTGTAGATGCTGTTGATTATCGATTTAAAATTAGGAGTATGTATGCGAGAAAGTGTCAGACAAAAACTTAACGAAACTCATTTTAAGAAATATATTTTGAAACGTCATACTTGGAAAAAATACACTCATTGGAGTGAATTTAGTAATACGTTTTTTGAAAATCAAATATTAATGATTCAAGAGTGTTAAAATATTTGATTTATGAATACATTAATGTTACGTTTTTTACGTGGACTGAACGCAACAGAAAGATACAGATAGCAGCTTGTATAATTTATTATAATTATCTACTTATGTGATAGACACAAAAATATATTATCTAATGGCAATAACAAATATCCAGTTTCAACCATCAAAACAACTTACAATACAAAAAGGTACTGGCGTGTGCTTAATAATATGATCCAAAAAAATGTCCAAATCCGAAATCCAAAGTTCTAATCTAGGCGTTGAATTCAGCCCCACGGAGAAATTTTCGAAGTTTGAATGGGTAATTTCAAACAAAAGTTCACAGTCCAATTCCTATTGACTTTCGATATAATCCGTAATCCGACTGAATTGTAAAGATTGACGGAATAAAATTTTTCACCGCTTTAGTCGATCTAGCTCTATTCACAAATTCAGTTTAAACTTTCTCAAACAAGACAAACTTCCTGATCCGAATAAAATGGATGACTTACTTCTTGATCCGAGTAAAAGTGGATGATTTACCTCGCATCGCCGTCTGTTTATATACTATATCGCGTAACTTCCCAGAATTCCACAGTACAAACACCAGGCCGATACAAGTGATCAATCTATTTAGTTTTAAAAATTTCTAAGTGAATTTTAATTAATTCTAAAATGTTATTTTAAATTTCACCGATTTAAACCTCGAAACAATAATATAAATATAGAATTATAAATAATAAATCTGGGAATTCAAACACGACGTTACATTATATTTACATAACATATGCATGATATTTACATGACATTTACATAACACTCTCGACAACATTTACATGATATTTACATAACAATTAATAAAACATTGGAAGGCGTACAGATCAGATTTGGAGGTGTACAGTAACTTTAGGCTAACCTAATTAAGAAACAGATGAATCATAAATCTCGAAGAATATATTTAAACCGAAATTATGACTACATGGTTGTTGCTTTTTTGTTTACATTTGTAAAGGCTAGCCAAAAGTTACTTCATTTACAGGAACAAAAGCAAGTTAAGTGTAACGATAGTTTTGTATAAAATAATAAACAAAACAGGGATACTGGAGTTTCTGTTGTGGGACTGCTTTGTATACTATGTATACCACCGTGTTCACTAAATGAAATTGTATGAAGATAAAAAATGTTGGTGTACCTAAAAGGAAGGTCATCATAAGAAACTTAGAAAAGGTGACCCTGTAAGTCTACTAAAACATCCATTCTCTGGCCATGTCATTTGTTATTCATTTCCAACGATCCATTGTAGATGAAACACTATCAAAAATGGCTGGATTGCCTATATTTTTCATGCTAGAATTTTTGTTATTTGTACGACCCGAATTCCTACGACATTTCATGGTGTATTCTCATGGTACAGCTGATATACCATTACTTCTGAAAGTATTATTATCCTACAACTGATGTACAGCTACTTCTGTATGTATTATTATCCTCCAGCTGATATACCATTACTTCTGTATGTATTATTATCTTACAACTGATATACAATTACTTCTGTATGTATTATTATCCTCCAGCTGATATACCATTACTTCTGTATGTATTATTATCTTACAACTGATAAACCATTACTTCTGTATGTATTATTATCTTACAACTGATATACAGTTACGTCTGTATGTATTATTATCCTCCAACTGATATACAGTTACTTCTGTATGTATTATTATCCTCCAACTGATATACAGTTACTTCTGTATGTATTATTATTCTACAACTGATATACCATTACTTCTGTATGTATTATTATCTTCCAACTGATATACCATTACTTCTGTATGTATTATTATTCTACAACTGATATACAGTTACGTCTGTATGTATTATTATCCTCCAACTGATATACAGTTACTTCTGTATGTATTATTATCCTCCAACTGATATACAGTTACTTCTGTATGTATTATTATCCTCCAGCTGATATACCATTACTTCTGTATGTATTATTATCTTACAACTGATAAACCATTACTTCTGTATGTATTATTATCTTCCAACTGATATACAGTTACGTCTGTATGTATTATTATCCTCCAACTGATATACAGTTACTTCTGTATGTATTATTATCTTCCAACTGATATACAGTTCCTTCTGTATGTATTATTATTCTACAACTGATATACCATTACTTCTGTATGTATTATTATCTTCCAACTGATATACAGTTACTTCTGTATGTATTATTATTCTACAACTGATATACCATTACTTCTGTATGTATTATTATCTTCCAACTGATATACCATTACTTCTGTATGTATTATTATTCTACAACTGATATACAGTTACTTCTGTATGTATTATTATTCTGTAACTGATATACCATTATTTCTGTATGTATTATTATTCTACAACTGATATACAGTTACTTCTGTATGTATTATTATCCTCCAACTGATATACAGTTACTTCTGTATGTATTATTATTCTACAACTGATATACCATTACTTCTGTATGTATTATTATCTTCCAACTGATATACCATTATTTCTGTATGTATTATTATTCTACAACTGATATACAGTTACTTCTGTATGTATTATTATCTTACAACTGATATACAGTTACTTCTGTATGTATTATTATTCTACAACTGATATACAGTTACTTCTGTATGTATTATTATCTTCCAACTGATATACCATTACTTCTGTATGTATTATTATCTTACAACTGATATACCATTACTTCTGTATGTATTATTATTCTGCAACTGATATACCATTACTTCTGTATGTATTATTATCTTCCAACTGATATGCCATTACTTCTGTATGTATTATTATCCTACAACTGATATGCCATTACTTCTGTATGTATTATTATTCTACAACTGATATACCATTACTTCTGTATGTATTATTATCCTACAACTGATATATAGTTACTTCTGTATGTATTATTATCCTACAACTGATATACCATTACTTCTGTATATATTATTATCTTCCAACTGATATACCATTACTTCTGTATGTATTATTATCCTTCAACTGATATACAGTTAATTCTGTATGTATTATTATCCTCCAACTGATATACCACTACTTCTGTATGTATTATTATCCTCCAACTGATATACAGTTACTTCTGTATGTATTATTATCCTCCAGCTGATATACCATTACTTCTGTATGTATTATTATCTTCCAACTGATATACCATTATTTCTGTATGTATTATTATTCTGTAACCGATATACCATTATTTCTGTATGTAATATTATCCTCCAACTGATATACAGTTACTTCTGTATGTATTATTATTCTACAACTGATATACCATTACTTCTGTATGTATTATTATCTTCCAACTGATATACCATTACTTCTGTATGTATTATTATCCTACAACTGATATATGGTTAATGTCTTACTATTTTACAGTTGATACACAATTATTTCTGTATAGCATTAAACACCCACGCACTTAATAACTTTTTTAATAATAAGTATTTGTAATGGGGTATTGGATATATTATAAAATAAAATCAATAAGAAACCTATTTCATTCTTTTTATTTACAGACTTAAACTTGATGAAATACTATATGTATATTTTTACAAGTATTTTTGAGAATATATATTACAGTCAATTAGAAGGTAATAGTATAGTCTTCAAACGTACAGTACATCTTCCAAAATACAGGTTTTTGTTATTCTCCAAATATCGTAATATGATGTATTTCATCAAATATTGTATATGTTTTACATATCCTCGCATTCCAGTGTTTTAAACTTTGTCATGTGATATATGGGCGAAGTAGTCAAATCAGTGGTCCCAACGCATAGGAAGAAGTTATGTCTATTTTGAGGTGCTGTCCAGTGGGAGGGAAATAAGTCAATAGTTCTCGTTCTAAAGTGAAATTCTTAGCTAAATAGTGGAATTGACTGTTATTTCTATAACATCCATAAAATTTAAAGTGCATAGAACATCCAACAACATATTACGAAATTAAATCCTGTAAAATAGTTAGGCCGTGTCCGATCATTTTCAAGTTTGGAAAATACATTTTTTTAATATGAATTTTAAACAGGTTAAACAAAGTAATTTGTTTCAATTTGCTTGATATGTGCCCAATGCATATTTGGGTTATAACTTATTGTGGTTTTCTCTACTCAAAAAATAATTATTAGAAAACCTAGTGGAAGATAGATATAAAGATTAGATTATTTTAGATAGTTCTCGTTCTCTTTATCTTCTGGAGGCCAAACTAGGTTTTTCATGGAAGTCTTTTTTTATAAATGCATAATATTTACTTTTATGAATAAGTACCAAAATTTTATCTTTATTCTATTCTAATCTTTGGTCATAGAAGCTAAAACATTTGCAATTTTTGTATTCAAAATAAATGCATAGTGTTGTAGTGTAGGATCTATCATATGTTTACTACTCGTTTAGTTAATGTGTACTTTCAGTGTACAACGTTTAAGAACGAAAAGGCGCTCAAGTAAACAAATATAAACTTTTGTCATGTTAGCTCTACGTGTGATATTTATTTACTAATCGGCAGTTAACCGCATTTTCTTGCATACAACTTAGCTCATGATGTCCCAGAGTATAAATTTGTCTTTCCAACAGCGAATCGTGTGATTGAGCAATGAAGGTTTTATATGCGAAATTTAGTGGTGAGCTAATTTGGTTAACATTTATTTTGTGCTGAAAGCCAAGTTCAAACCTAATAGGCAGATTTTGTCAAATTTTTCTCAGACCTTAATTTAAACATTGAGCTTTAAAATTTGGATAGCTTAACTTTTACTTAGGAAGAGTTTTTAACCGTCTTGCTTAATCTGGGTTTTGAGTCCATGACTTAACTTTGGAGAATATTCTTGTTTTTGTTTTTCATTTGAGTTTTAGGTTTATTTTCATTTTGTAACTTTGTTTTAGTTTAACTGAAGGAGAGGGGCTAGACTGTTTTTTTTGGCAAAGTTGTACTGGGCTGTATATTGTGTCCACTGTGTAGAATCATGCTTTAGATTTTAGAGTTGTAAGTCCGTAAAATTGTAAATAATCCAACTGGGAAAGTGGTTTCACACTTGTGAAAGAGAAATCACTAAGGTTTCTTTTTATCTCTCTCTTTCACCAGTTCATCACACTCATTACAAAACATTTATCTCTGTTTTGTTTTATGTTTTTGTCTCCATCTCCGTCTTTCATTTCCTCATTAGAAGTAGCTTTTTTTTCCATATTTATGTTTTAATTCATTACTGGATAATGAGCTCAATCAGAATTTTCAAAGCATCACTATTACTTGATACCACTGAACCTCCAGCAAGTGGACCCTTCTCTTCCTCTGTAATAAATCCGTGTATCACAACATACCACACAGTTGCAGGGTAGGAAAAGTTATGGTGCATGACCATGGATATCATTGTAATGCAGATTCATGTTTTATTAGTGTTTGGGTATGTGACGAGATTTTCTGAACTCCAAAAAGTATACTAAGTATCCTATAGGAAAATGTAGATTGGGAAGTCCCAGGAGAACATTTCTCCTATATATTGGTATTTTAGTGATAATGCAAAGATGATCATTAAAAGTCATCATTATTCTTTTACAAACTCTGGTCAGGGAATGAGTTATTTCGAGCACTTAGAAAGGTTAACAAACTTTTCCACCTGAGATGTAACCTTGAAATGATAATAAATTAGATGACTGAAGATTGTCAAGGTTTCGTGCCGTTTAGGGTGCCAAAGACAAAATGAGGTGGGTTATATAGGATCCCAAGGACCTCATTGACGAGAAAAATGGAACCACAGCTCTTATTAATGTCACACCTGAAGGAAAAATTCAAGTTCTTTGGTGCTTTGCCAGTAAATTAGACAGTTCGTATTGGTAAAAGAATCTGGTGGTGATCAGTGGAGAAGCAATAAACTTTTCTATAAATGGTGGCAACCCGTCATTAAATCAGGAATCAGACACAAGATGCCAGTGATCGAAGAGTGTTACCAATATGATTTGTTTTGCTAGCAGTTGGGTAAAATTCATAACAGTACGAGGTAACATAACAAATCAAAATTTGATGTGTTCAAAGCTTTATTTAATTATGTTGGAATATTTTCAACAGACAGACTTAAATATTACAAAAAATACCCAGATTGTTGAATATATTTTCAACACTTCTCAGCACACAGCTACTTACCATACATTAAAATTCAAATCGTGCATGTAGAACTGAAAGTGAGAAATAACATCTTCATAGCAAGATGTAATTGCTTTCCTCTGTACTGAACTTGTAGTTTAAGAAAGACAGAAGGAAGTTGAAATATTCGTGATAATGACCAATAGGAAAACAATATTAATACTCGTGTGGCATTTGATCTATTTTAGTCCTTTTATTGGGTCATTACTTTGTATTGGACTCAGACTGTTTTGTTTAACGACAAGATTGTATTAAAGGGGAAATGGAAAAAAATCCACGCTGGCTATGGATCATTATATCAGTGACGATCTCAGATCCAAGGATCTCTGGTGTCTACATGTAATAGTGATTGTGCTGTACAGGCCAGTCAAGCATGAACACGTGTAAGTCTATAAACATGAATTTTGACCAATAGCTGTTTTTTTTAATGTTCATACTCTGCTCCTAAAAGAAATGTTATGACTAGTGGTTTCCTATGACCAGGTCTATTACAATCTCAACTCACGCTTTGGACTGAATTTTTCTGACCTCACGTAATTAAATTCTCTATTCTAATTGAGATTTTCTGATGTAGCAGAGTCTATTTGGCACTAAATTGTGAGTCCCAAAACTTGCCACATGAGATCAAATTGTTATCCTATCTGGCTACGCTGTTTTCAACTAGTCAGGTACGAATCATCACATTAGTGTTGAAATAAAATTCCAATATCTGTAGACTTCTAGTAAACCATGGAAAGTAAAAGGTGACTACAGTTTCAACAACCAGACTAGGAAGGTGAAAGACAACAGGACGCGTATTTAACTGGCACCAAGTTATCAAAAACGATTTATATGGTGTAATTTTACTAAGAGATAATGGAGTCATCACAATATGTTCAAAAATGGTAAGCATTTTTTTTGTCTATTGCATAATGCGGAGTGATTCATGATGTATATGTGTTAACTTTTCCCAATTTGACCAACGTTCCTTCCTAAAAGTCTCTCATCGAAACAACAAATCACAGAAAATTACGGATGATCTGGAAACAGGAGTTCAGAGATTACTGGAATTTTTCAGATATATCCAATTGTTCTTAGCTAAAGATAAGCCTATTTTGCTATTAATAAGAAGAGGTTTATATTTTTTTAGAGAAATATCAAGGTTTTTGTTGAAGAATTTAATGTCATGTAATATTTTCTTTGTTTAAGAATTACTTTTGTATCAATGTCATGTATCATTTTTTTGTGTTAAAGGTTATCTTTGGTAGTATATTTCAATATGATGATATGATTAATGTTAAAGGGCATTTTTGTTTATTTTATTCGTTTAAGGGATTTTCTCTCTGTTTACTTTTCATGCATAGTCTGCTGCAAGACTACTTCCACCTGAAACATTTATGTTTGTGTTTTTCTTATAGCAAAGCCACATTAGATCATCTGCTGTGGCCACCAAAGGGAATCAAACCTCTGATTTTAGCGTTGTAAATCCGCAGACTTGCGGCTGTCCCAGCGGAATACACCACCTGAAAGTATTGGTGATTTATGGAACCTTTTTTATTTTATTTGTTTTTTTAAGTATTATTTTTATCGTAGTACTTGTCAGTGTTATTGGACAAATGATTTTAATGGTATAAGGACAAGTTATCATAATACCCTGAGTATCGTGTGGCTAAATTGTGATTATTTTTTTTGTAGTTGTAGAATTAGAAAGTTGGCCTGGAAATAAAGGGGGAAGAAAAATAAGGTGTGGCACAATATGATGCCATATGTTTGTTACCATTTTCAATTGACATACCAATTTTTTGATCTTTTAAAAATTTCAATGTACTCTACCTGGATATAAAAAAGCATTGAAGTAAATAAATCTAATTCTTTTCCATGTTAGCTCTGCCTGGGACCTACAGTCATGAGTTGATAATTAGCAGTGTCTTCTAGCAGAGAAGATAGTTCATAATGCCCTAGAATGGAATATTGTCTTTTCTACTGAGGTAATTTCCAGGGGCTTTTCTGCCTCTGTAATCGAGCATGAGTGAACGAAGGTCTCGCTTGCAAAGTCTGGTCATTAGGAAGCGTAGAATTGCTATTGTTTAAGTCCCGCAGTAGCACAGCGGTCTGCAAACATACAAGACTAGAAACCATGTTTCGATAGCCGTGATTAGCTTTGTGCTTTACTTCAAACAAATGATAAACAATGTTATCAGATATTATTTTTAATATTCAAAGTCAGATTTCCCAAGTGCTAGGGATATTATGCAGAAATTTTGTTAGACTTTAACTTTAAATTGAACTTTAAAACTTGGATGGTTTAAATTATTTATTTTAACCCCCAAAGAATTTAAAACCTTTTCCTTAACTTAACTTTATAGAGTACCTTTGTTTAACTTTTTTGCTTTAAATTTTAACTCCGGGTTCATTTATAGTTTGTATTCCAATTTAACTCACCCTAACTGGTCAGAGAGAGCTCACTGAGGTTTTTCTCCATTTCTCTGTTTCATACTAGTCCAACATAATCATTACAAAATCCCTTGTCTTTATTTCCTATTAGTGTATTGTATTAGTTTCCTTTTGTTTCCTTCCGATTAAAGATTGTTTTTATCTGTTCTTAAAATAAAAGATCAATATTGAGTTACGTGGTATTCATCGTGTTCACAGCCGACCCTAGATAAAACTGTGGTCAGTACGAACTTTGTATTCCACTCTCCTGTCCCTAAAAAACTGACAAGGACTGTTAAATGGAATATCGATTTTGGAGACCCTTGGGGTAAAAGTAGTTTGCGGAACCACACATCGCCCACCTCAAGGGCCAGGCCTGCTCCAGTTATCGGACCCTACTCTTGCCTTTCGATAAACCTGTGTACTAGCGTAAGTTACAGTTGTGTTTATCTGCACATTTATGAATTATAGATCGTATATACGTTTCAGAAGATATTCCAAATCTATGCTATTTAAGACAAATCGTTATGTAGGCCACCTATCATGTAATAATAAGATTTCCCCAAATTCCATTCGTCAGTTTTCGGAGGTATATAACATATATGTAAACAACAATTATACAAAATTTACTTTTTATTTTTTCTTGTTTCTTTCCGTTTTATGGACAAACTTCGAACGTTTTTATCTTCAAATCTCGTATTCTCTTAAACTACATTAGTGAACCAACTTATTATCTTATGAATGCTTAAATTATTTCAAGAGGAAAAAGGTCGATCTAAATTATTCGTTATCAAATTATCCTATTTTTGTTCGAAGGTGAAACATAGGTGGGCATAAATTTAAAGTTAACTAAGTTGTATACATAAAATTATGCGTCCTTAATTTAAACTTTTTTGATTTCGTGACCACATCAATGACAATAAATGGAACAACTTATCATAGTAAATGTCGTTCACAGCGATAGAATACATTGATAAATCAAAGCTACAAAATTGATCATTTGTTCTTTACCTGCAGGGTACCGAAGGCTCATGTTTAGTTTTATGAGCCATTAGGCTTATCGTTGCTGTCGCGGCAGAGGGGGAACTACGCATTTCAACCTTTATAAGTAATAACATAAGAAAATGATATTTAATTAGTTATCCTCATTACCAGACTGACTCTTAATTCTGATGTAATTTTTTTGTTTTGTTTGTTTGTTTTTTTGGAATTTCGCATAAAGCTACTCGAGGGCTATCTGTGCTAGCCGTCCATAATTTAGCAGTGTAAGACTAGAGGGAAGGCAGCTAGTCATCACCACCCACCGCCAACTCTTGGGCTACTCTTTTACCAACGAATAGTGGGATTGACCGTCATATTATACACCCTCACGGCTGGGAGGGCGAGCATGTTTAGCGCGACGCGGGCGCGAACCAGCGACCCTCGGATTACGAGTGCACGCCTTAACGCGCTCGGCCATGCCAGGCCTTAATTCTGAAGTAAGTGGATTGCTCTGATTAGAAATTAATATTAATCAACTACGTACACAACAGTTTATGAATTAGAAACCTAAATAGAATAGTGTTAAGTTGAGGTTTCTTTAAAAACTTATTATCGTGTTTTTCGTTTATTTTTGATTATTAATATATCAGTGAAATTTGAACGTAATTATGATGCTTCTCTCCTGTAAAAAGTAACGAAACAATTTTCCTTAACACAATATTGAACAGTTTGTTTGTATGTAATTAAGCTCAAAGCTACACAATAGGCCATATATGATCTGCCCGCCACGGGTATCGAAAACCAATTTCTAGCGTTGTAAATCCGAAGACTTTCCGCTGTGCCACTGAAGGGCATATTGAACAGAAACCATCTAATATAACTCGTTATCTTCTCATAAACTCGAAAAAGAAAATACCTAGCAGAAGTACCCCTTTGTTTGTGGCCTTATTAGCATAAAGATGATCCTGTGTAAAAAATAAAAACTACTCATGCGATTAATTTTGATAAATCATGAATTATTACTTAGATAACATGTATTTTGCAGTGGCATTTTTTAATGCTATGCGAGCAAGTGCTATAAATCATTTTCTATCCGAAAATTCCTCTTTTCGAAGTTTGGATTCACTGCGAGAATAAGTTGGACGCCATCAAGCATGCTTCTGGTGAATCCTTAACAGCGAAGAAATAAAACAAACAGTATTTATTGTGGAGTATAATCATATCATGTTGTGTTTCCTGTAAATATATCGTGTACAGGTTTTATATTGTCCACTTAGTTATATAGAAAAAGATGTTCTAAAGTTATTTTTTAAAACAGTTCCCAAAGCTGGTATGAAACTAATGCGCATGACAACTGCTGATTTTTGTTTAATGTTAAGGGTGGTAAATCATGAGTTAATGTAGGTTAATGAAGAGACAATTATTTACAGTTTAGTTTAATGTGAGAGGACATTGATAAAATATACGCATAATGCTTCCTAGTATATACGGCCCTTCTGGAACTAGTCGAAAAACAAACATATGTCGATATTTTGTAACAAGTGGAACTTGTTTCTACGGCGACGAATGCCAATTCTTGCATACCAAACTTAACCCTAGCGTCCTGCCGACTGAAATTGGATTGACGGAAGGTCAAACAACATCTATCAGAGATTTGACTTTAACTAGACTTGCAGAAGGTAAATAAAAAAAACGACAGAAAAACGTGTACAGTAATCTTAATAACAGTATAAGTTTAAAAAACAGCTTTAAGTTTAATGCACAGTGGGATTTAACTAAATGGGTTTGTAAGTTTAAGTTTATGTAAGGTTAGATTCTGTATGAGTTACGAACAATATGGATGGATAAATCAGTCTAGTCTACGTTTTGTTATAACAGTTTAACTTTACTGACACAATTGGCTTTGTACCGTAGTGTTTATTATAGCCCTAGACAAACCTTTAAATTTCGCTGAGATCACTGTTCTACTATTTTTTCTCAAGAGAAAATACGTTTGTGATTTTAAACTTACTCTCTGAGTTGTGGATTCTAAGTTGTTCGGTGATTTTTTTATGAGTGATTAAGGTTGGAATATTGGTGGTTTGCCAGAAAATATTAAACAGCTGGCTCTTTGTATCTAGTTTGGACAAAGAACTATAATTTCTTTGTGCTATATTTGGAAACAGCTGGATGAAAAATACAAGTTTAATATTTGGAAAATACTGGCTAGGCTTAAATTAAGATAGGTATTTTTCTAACAGAGTGATCAGCTTATAGAATGAATGGACATCAGCAGTAATAAAGGTCAACACTTTACAAAAGTTTAAAATGGGAATTGGTGTGATTTCCTGAAAAATAAAGGGTGGGTTCAAATTTTTACTTTTCAAGAGTGAATGTGCAGAAAGAACCTTGAAAGGCCATGTTTCTTGTCATGATACATCACAAGTGAGTGACAGTGTTTGTATTTGCAATATATGCTTTTTCTTTCTATGAAATTATATTGTTCTTGTTACACGGTTGTTCTGTGTATCTGATGCATCATAGATATTACAGGATTTTATAATAGATGATTGGGACATGAATATGTAGCTCCTGGCTCATTCTTATGTAGACATGTGCTATACATTGTATCTACTCTACCATCAGGGCTTCAGATCTTAAACAACTCTACCTAATGAGTTTACATCCTACTTTACACTTTAATCAATGTACGCAGCAAGAAGGCATGTTATTCTGAAACGTAAATGGTGCAGAAACTTGTTAATTTCAAGTAGTTGTTTGTGGTAATAACTTATGAAACATTTAAATTCTTTGTCTTACAGTTAAGTTGTAAGATCTTGTGCTGCATAAAAAGATACCTTAAAAAGTAAGTAGTGTCCTCATTTGGAACTCTTATCAGCATTGTTATTCAAGGTTGAAATTAGCCATTATTTGACAAATGGTGTTTAACTTGTAAGAAGAAAAATTTTGTGCTGTTTTTGCAAGTTTGGACGAATTGGAATTTGATCTCATCGGACTCCTTTAGAATATAGTATACAGTGAACATTGTGTACTTCAGCTTGAAGCATGCAATTAGGATTCATTACTACAAGTTTATATTTCTCAGTGTTGTATTTTCAAATTAATTATTTTTAATTTTTTATCAGTTTCTTGATAGTTAAAGTTAATTTGCAAACTTGCACCTGTTTTCTTCATATGTATTTATGGTTTGTTGTTTTATATTTTGTTTAAATTAATGCCACACACTTCTTACCTCAGAATTGTTTGTGTTAACCATTTCAAGATATGTTTGTATGGAAAGATCTTTCAATATTTGTCAAAGGATTTTATGGTGCCCATCTAAGTTTATTTTCTGTGGGTTTAGTTCCTTTTGTTGTAGCAGACTTGAGTATTCTGACATCATGATCAGTGCCTTCAGTAAAGAGACTTCACATTTTTTATTATCTTAGCAATTGTTCAGCCTACAGTAAAAGTGGTATAGTATTTCAAACATTTCCTGAGGTTTTACTGTTTTTTTTTTACCTTTTTTTTTGTTTTAGAAATGGCTATTATGTATTCCAAGTACCCTTTTTCAGTCATCCTGGAAAATGAACTTTCTTGTAATAAACTTTTTCTGGCCTTTTTCTTTGTCATTCCAAAAAAATTAGAACCATCTTAAGAACAGCCCATCAGCTGTTTTCTTCTTAGACCAGAAATTATCCACAGTTACTGGAAAATGATACAATTCTTCTCTTCACTAAGCTTAATTAATAGATCAAAATAGTTGCCTGGACCAGTGTCATATGACTCTTGCATCTGTTTGTGTGTAAAAATATAAACTCCACTAAGCTAGAATTGGCTAATTACATTGAAACCTATAATTTATTTCTATCCTTATTATACTCATGGGTATTCCAAATCATTTTGTTGTTGAGGTCTTAACAGCTTTTCTAAAACTTATCATGGTGTTAAAAGAACTTTAAGAAAACCAAAAAAACCAAACAAGGTACAAGTAGTTTAAATTCTATTATTAAGAGTGGCTCGAAATTAATACTAGTAAGCTAGGAATTACTATTTAGTTTTAGTTTTGCTAGTTGCACTAAGAAGCCACTAGAAAAACTAATAAAACTATAACCATAACTTTTGAAGATATTAGGAAATTGTTGCTTTTTTTTCCTCTTGCAAATTCAGGTCTGCAAGAACATTATTTTCCTTTCCAACAATCTTACTAGTGTTACATGCAATCATTTTGCATGTTGAATCTTAATATGTATTCATCTTATTGTATGTATAAATCCACTTGTCATGTTTTATTCCCTCATGTTTTTGAATATTGAAGCTTGCTTTGATTACCTGCTACATTGTTCTTATTTTAATTATTTGAAGGTTAAAAGATTCTCAATTTCAACAGAAGCTGGTGTATTTAGGTCACAAAATTAATTAATTCTACAGGGTGGCCTGCAAGTCCTTACCATATGTTATTGTTATATTCAATTATGCATGTATTATAAATTTGTCTTTTTTTTGAGAGAAATGTGGCCAATGTAAGCCCATTTATGCTTGAAGAGAGTATTTGACATAATTATTGCATAATATTTTGCAGCGAGAATGACGGACAGCACACAGATACACTGGATACATAAGATATATGGATGGGTAGGGACTTGTGGGCTATCCCGTAAAGTGTTGCAATATTGGTGATCACTGTATACTAAAATAATGTATTTTATTATTAAAAATGATTTTCTTCTTGTGGTTTACTAATAAATATGAGGGCTTACAGTGCAAAAAATTATCTTTTGATATCACATTGAGCAATGTATGTATAGTCCATTATGTGAATTTACCCTGAACAACAAAAGTTTTTGAAACAATGATTTGTAGGTTTTTACTGTTGAGTATCAATGCTCTCATGTAAGTGCATTTCAGTTACGGATATTGCCAGATTATGAGAACAGCTTACTCCAGTTCGTGATTAAAAAGATTGGTTTACATCATTTGCTACATTAAAAAAAAATGTGGTTTTGAGTGCTTGTATATTATTTTGTTTCCTCCATAATAAACAGTAATAATTTAATATTTTTGATCTGAATCAATTTTTGTCATATTTGTTTGTCAGTTGTTTCTAATTAGAATCTGTGTGGTGTGTTTTTATGAAATCACAGAACCTTCTAACCCAGTCACAAGCATGGATTCTTTATTTCAAGCTTTTGCACCAACAGCAGGACTTCCTCCCGAATCAAAACTACAAACATATATGAATGTACATGTAAGTTCCTGGATTTATATTTTCTGTAACATACACCTGTATATGCGTGCAGTTAAAGCACAGTAATGGCTGTTAAATAGCAGTATTGTAAGGAATTGCTTGTGAAAGTTATCATCAGTGGTGTGTTAGAAAATAACTAATAATCACTGATTAATATTCAAAACCAACCATTGTGTTTGGCTGTAAACAATTTGATTTATCAGAAATAAATCATCACTAATTTTATAAAACCTAAAATGTTCCCAGTCTTTGGATTAAATGATTTTTAGGGGTAGATGAAAATATGTTCAGATCCACTTAATTTGCTGCCATTGTTGTTTTAAGTTTTGCATGTTTGCATGCACACACACACGCACACACACACACACACTTTGGACTGTTATGGTGTGAATGTATTTTTGTCTAAACTGGCAAACATTGGTTATAATTTTATGCTTCATAAAATGCTAGTATTAGGAACATAAATATGTAGTATTTTGAATCACTTGAACTGATTGATCAATGTAAGTTAATATTAGCTCACACGGCACTGCAATTTGTTAAACTCGAGCGCATTTAGTAAAACCTACACTCATGACACATATATATTTTGTTTCTTTAAAATAACAGGTTTACAAGTAAGCCTTTTAAAAACTTGTTGAAGCTCATATTTTGAGAATTTTTCTGTTTTGTGTATATGGTTTTACAATCTATACTTTTTTCAGCCACCCTGTAGTACCTATGTTTGTATTTTTATGTTGTGAAAAAAATGTGTTAAAAAGAGGACTAGACTGGAGTGTGTTCCTTACTGTAAATGGTAAAAAGAAACCAAAAACAAATCGTATAAAAACGTGATAACTTGGTATTCTTTGTAAAAACATCAAAAATTTAATTTGATACCAATAGTATTGTGATTTTATGAGTGATTAAGGTTGGAATATTGGTTATTTTCCAGAGAAATTAAACGTAAAGCCAAAAAAACCTATATTTTTCTGGTCCATGAACATGTAAGGACACATTTTTGTGTTACAGCTGATTGTTTTCTTAAATATGGACTGAGATATGTGAAATGGGCTTATTGATAGTTCAACTGATCACCCATAGACATGATCAAGTTGATAGTTGAATACAACAGTGAATAAATCATTGATAAAATAAGTTATATAAAGCACTACAATTTAAATACAAGTTTCAAATATCTTGTGTTATTTTGACTGGTATTTTTGTAGGATTGTAGATTTTCAGTGAATTTGTGAAATGTATTCATCATGTTTAATATTTCTGGCATCTTTGTAGCTAAGTTTTGTGTGTTTAGTTTACTTTTCCTATACTCTTTACAGTAGTAATTGCAGTTTTCACCTCCTATTTTTATTATTTGGATTGTAATAGTTTTTTGAGCAGGTTTCTGCTTCTTTGAACAGTTGGACCCCTCAGTGTGGATTCCTGTATGTGGTGAGGGGTATTCCCAGGTAGGGTTCTATTCTTTCAGTTCACCCATGTGTTTGCTGTGCATGGTGACCCATGAAGGGGAGGAGAGGATCCTGGTGGTTGAGGGATCCAACCCTACACATCACTTTGGCCTTTAATTCCTGCAGACAGGCAGCCTTTGGGTGGTCCCCCTTGGGTCAATCAACTGGTTCACTTGGGCTAGAGTCAACCAAGTTCCAGTGTTGGAAGTTCTCAACGGGTGTAGTAGACATTGTGTCTGATGCTGGTATTTGGGTATAGTGCTCACAAAACCCTGGCATTGCTGCAATGTCCTTGCATGACATTGTAGTGCATCCCCTTGTAGGACTCCATGGTGGGGTGGGGTCAGTGGGTACCATAATTTTCCTTTTTTCCTATGGATCCTCCAACAAAAAATTTCAATAAAATAATGAAAGAACAGTCAATAGGTAAACGACCATGTCTTGAAGACTCTGAGCAGCAATCTTCAACATCTGTAACACCTGTACCCCATTTTCTTATATTACATTCTCTTTCAGAAAAACCTTTAGGGCAAATGCCACCCTTTTTTATTCAGAAGGGATGAGAGGAACTTGCTGGCTCTACAAAGTCAGTAAAGAAGCTTTGATCTGGAGACATATTGGTTGAAACATCCACATCCCAACACAGTGAACTCCTCTTGACTTCAAAGGCAATCGATGATGTACCTATTGAGGTTACTCCTCATGCTACCTTGAATTCATCATGAGGAGTTATTGTTGAGAGGTATTTGAAGAACATCCCCGAGTCAGAAATTCTTGCTGGTCTCTCCACTCAAGGAGTTTCTGCAGTGAGGTGCATCTCCATTCGCAAAGAAGAGGTTACACTGCCGACAGATATCCTCGTTTTGACATTTACATCACCACATGCAACTGCCACCATCAAGGCAGGTTATCTAATTTGCAGCATATGGCCGTTCATTGCAAACCCTCTTTGATGTTTCCAATGTCAGAGGTTCGGCCACTCAAAGACGTCCTGTCATGGTTCCCTGACATGTGCTCGTTGTGGTGGCAAGGGCCACGATGTCTATGAGTGTCACACGGACCCACATTGTGTCAACTGCAATGGTCCCACTTTTCCTACTTTCATTCTTGCCCAAAATGGTTGGAGGAAAAAGAGGTGCAGTGTTTGAAAGCAACCCATAACATCAGTTATCCTGAAGCTTCGAAATTGCTGTCCGCCACTCCATCTCGGACATATGCTGCTGCGCTTCATTCCACAACTACAGTGGGAGTGCAGAAAGATCTCTCTCTTTATCTCCAAGAGCATCATTTTTAAAACAAATGAAAAGCCTTTTGACCTTCAAGGTTAAAAATGTTGATGAATCGACTTTTACACCCATCTCTGTTCCTCCCATACAGTCCAACAAATCTTAAGTACACACCCTTCGGTTTCAAATACAGGCATTTCTTCTGATACATCTTTTTCTCTAACTCCATGATACAAAACAATAATTCATTCATGTCCTCAGTCACTGAAATCCCCTTCCAACAACAAAGACCTGCCCATTCAACCCAGGATCCATGGAGGTCGATAGACCTCCTCTGAATAAGGACATTAAGGAAAAAAGACATGGTTGTAAACAGAAGAGTTCTCCAGCCACTTCGCCTACCCATCATTAAAAGTGGCCACCTTGATACAATGGAACTGTCGAGGTTTACGTTCTAATCTGGATGATATCAAAACACTGATTGCTTCCTACCATCCTGTATGTTTTTCCTTACAGGAAACATTTCTAAAACCTGTTGATACAGTCACCATTTGGCAGTTTTCTCTGCACAGAAATGACAGGCTGTGTGATGGACGAGTACATGGAGGGGTGGTACTATTGGTTGATCAGCATGTGCCCACCCTGTCTTTGTCACTCAACACACCCTTGGAGACAGTAGCCATTCGTGTTTACTTGGGTCATACCATCACTGTTTGTTCTCTCTACTTGTTCCCTGGAGAGACATATGATCAATCAGACCTTGATGCTCTTGTTGAACAGTTGCCATCTCAATTTCTAATCCTAGGAGACTTCAATGAACATCATCCCCTCTGGGGAAGTGCTGTTATTGATAGGAGGAGTCTCTCTGTAGAGCATATGCTCTCTGATCACAATCTTTCTCTTTTCAATACTGGTTCTTCCACTTATTTTCACACATCTAGTCAGTCCTTTACTGCTAATCATCTCTTAGTTTGCTACCCTTCATTATTTTCCTATTTTTTCATGGAGGGTTTACAATAATCCACTAGGCAGTGATCATTTTTGTATAGTTTTGAGAGAGACTGGCCATGGTTGATGCCACCCTACCCGTGTGCCCCAGTGGAAGCTGGATCAGGTAAACTGGTCCACTTTCACTGCTCTTGCAGAACTTGATCCTGCCATCAACAGACGACTGTGTGGCAGTGGTAACTGACTGTATTATACAAGCAGCTGCTCAGTGTATTCCAAAAACCTCGACACGTTTTCCATGATATCCTCATCTGTGGTGGAATCCTGCTTGCCATTTGGCATGGAAGGCTCAAAAACGGGTCTGGGATACATTCTGTAGATATCCCACACTTTCGAACCACATCGCTTTCCAATGGGCCCATGCACATGCTAGGTGGGTGAGACGTCAAAGCCAGAAGGAATCTTGGATTAAGTTCACAATTAGCATATCTTCTACCACCAGTTCCAAGATGATGTGGGACAGGATTCGAATGGTCAGTTGGCACTACAATTCTGTCCCCCTCTCCATCTTACTCTCTGATGGCCAAGAGGTAGCTGATCTCCTGAGCATTGCTGATACTCTAGGTGAAAGCTTTTGCCTGGTATCTAGCACTTCTGCTTGTTCCTCCACCTTCTTGGCCATCAAGACTCAGGCAGAGCATTCACCTCTTTGCTTTCAAACTGACTGTCATTTTGACTATAATTGTCCCTTTTCACTGGTGGAGCTGAAAATGGCCCTACATTGGTCTGGCAGTACATCTGTTGGACCTGATGATGTACACTATGATATGCTGCACTGTCTCTCTCCTGCTTCTCTAGATATTATTCTAATTGTTTTTAACTGGATCTGGCAGGAGAATGTTTTTTCTCATGCCTTGTGCCAGGCTCTTATCTTACCTTTTTCTAAACCTGGGAAAGATCCCAAGATTCCTTCACATTACCGTCCAATTGCTTTGATGAGCTGTCTCTGTAAGACTTAAAAGAGGGTGGTTAATCCTCGTCTTGTTTGGTTCCTCGAATCAAACCTCCTCTCGCCCACCCAGTGTGGGTTCCGACGACAGCATTCCACCACGGATCACCTAATTTGACTTAAAACATCAATCAGAGAAACCTCTCTCAAACACCAACATCTTGTTTCAATATTCTTTGATATTGAGAAGGCTTATGACATAATATGTAGGTATGGCATTTTGCAAGATCTCCATATATGTGTGTTACGTGGCCATTTACCCATGTTTACTAAAAATTTTTTAATGGATAGGAGATTCTAAGTTCGTGTGGGGTTGACACTTTTCCTCTCTTTTGTGCAGGAACTTGGGGTCCCTCAGGGCTGTGTTTTGAGTGTTACACTTTTCAGTATAAAGATACATGCCATCATTGTTGATGTCTTTCACATCTTGTGTCAGTCTTTGAACATGAGATATATTTGTCTGTAACATTGGACAGTGTTATTGGTGATGTTGACACTGTCCACCTTGATAAAGTTTTTAATTTTTTAATAGCCATTAATCTTTTTACCCTCATTTAAGTGTTTGATATTTATTCATTACACCTTTTTAATTGTGGTTCCCTTTTTATAGTTTCGTTCTCTCTAGTTCAGTTTGATATTGTAAAATGGCCAGAACATTAAATAACTTGACACCAGGACTAGAAAGACTAACTTCAGGTGACTAACGCTTCTGTTTGAACTACCAGTTAGTCATCCTGGCAAGTTGTTATTACACTTTTGCTGCATGTCTTTTAACACTTTTATTACTTTACCTTTTTGTACTGGCCATAATGACATAAACCAGGACTGGAAAGACCAACTTCAGGTGACTGTCAGTGGTTCTTGTACTTACCTGTTAGTCTTCCTAGTGGGTTATGATCATTACCATTTTGCTAGAGAAAGTCCTTTACAACTTCTCTTACTCTGGTTTCTCTTTTAACAATGTAGACTAGATGTAAACATTGATTTTATACTTTTTCTATTTTTCAATGATGTTTTGTTTTACCTTCATTTCATTTTGTATATTTTACTACATTTAATTTATTTTTACCTTTTTACTGGACGTTTGGTGCAGATAGCCTAACTGCTTTGTGCCATAAAACACTTAATCAATCAATCAATTGAACAGTTGGATCCTGGTTTATGTAGTATATCTTGATTCTCAGAAAGCCTTGTCCCACAAGAGAGTTTGTCATGATTAGGAGTGGATTACAACAAGGGTTATTGGTACTGTAGCTTTAGGTTTGGGTTTAAAAAGACTCATTATGAGATTTTCTTTTTTTGCATTAGTCTATAGTTGTAATCACAATACTCCCAATAGAAAAAATCAGCCTCACTCCATCTGATCCTTAAACCCCCCATAAGATCTGTGTGGGATTAGTGGTGGAAAATAAATTAGTGATAAATGATAATTTTTTATTTGACCCTCAGTAACCTCTTTCAAGAATGTTGTTTGTGATTTGACAAATGTGTTTGTTTGTTCACTCACAACTGGCCAACTAATAGAGGGATTGCCACTAATCCTGTTATGTTCTTTTAGGGACCCTTAAGCAGTGACATAACGGGGTAACATAAAGATCTTGCATCTTCTATGTCATCCTTAAGGGACACTTGTGTCTTCCCCATTCACTGGCCAGGTATGTTGGCTAGTATTTAATAGCATGGATAGTTGTTTTGTAATATATCTAACTTGCCGATTCTGTTGAAGATGCTTCTCTTATTGAAAAATAAGAGATTTAATATTAAGTAGTGTTAAAGTATGCACTTTGGGTTTGGTGATTTTAAAAAGAAAGGAATCTTGTTGTATTAAAGGAGCATTAGTGTAATGATAAGATATAGGTGTGACTACTGATAAACTTCTGATGCTCTCTGTGGTATTGATGAAAGTAACATATATGGTTGTTGATTTTATTTTTGAATTTAAATATAAGATTAGAAATGTAGTCTTGTAAAAGACTGACATTCCATTTGGAAAATGTGCTGTTTTTGTCCAATTACTGCATAAAGAATAACTTGTTAGGAGGATGTAAAAATAGCCTAATATAATGATACATGATTTATGTGATCTGAACAAATAATTTACTATAGAATCTAGTAAATCTCAATCAGATCCTCACAAACTCTTCTTTTTTTTTGAAGATAAAACAATTTCACAGGTCATAACCTGTTTCTGTACCCCTTGTGAAAGAATCTGACAATGACCAAAGAAGGTTGAAACGTTGTTCGCTCTTCTATGTGAAGTGTTTTCTTGACCCAAACGAGCCGTTTTTGCAAATATATTTTGGTTAACAGTGTCTTTATGTTATGGTTTATTCAAAAGAAAGGGAACTCGGTTATTATTGGAATCTTGCTTCAGTCTGTTGCTTCATAAAGTGAATTTTCAAATTTTCTTTCGCCCATTAGACAACTCCGTGCAAATTGTCTCCGTCAGTAGAGAAGCCCAGGTGTTTTGAATCAGTTTCCCCCATCTTGCATTCCACTAGTGTCACCAATGCCATGGCTAATCTTGCTATTGAAACACTGGGAAAGGTACTGTACTTGTGGCAGGTTTATAGCAATTTTTGAGTTTATTCTAAACCATTCTTTAGTTGTTGTTTTTTATTAAAATTAAACAGGTGTAGAATTGTGAATAGCATTGCAATCCATTTTAAGTAATATAATCAGAAATTGTAGTTGGCCATATTTGCATATTAATGCTTATTTTAAGTTAACAAGTGAAATAACTCTGTAAAGTTGCAGCTGTACAACGTGTGAAAATAACTTCGTAAGACCATCGGTTTGTTTGCTTGTATTGCATGTTTCTGCACAATATTTTAAGGAGAAGAATACTGTTATCCTCTGAAACACTTGAGTACAGCTCTTATTACATATGATTTTAATAAAATCATTGTGAGGAATTTTAATAAGTGTAACAGTGTTTAGTCGCATGTTATTTTTATTGGCAAATCATGTACCAGTTGTTACAAGATGTGTTGGTATAATTGATTACCTGTGAGAATCATTTGTAATGATTAGTTTCAGATGAAATAATCAGTAACTCAATTTTGATTAAGTAATTTTCATGAATATAATAATCTAGTTTATCTGGTTATGATCACTGTTGTAGGTTATTCCCACTATTCAGTACTCAAAATTACTATTCAATCAATTGTCATGAAAATCATAAACTGGTCAAAATTAATGTTTCCAATTATTACCGAGCTCAAACTATCCAGTTATTTAAATTACAATTAAACTGACGAATGTCCTGAAAATAACAAAGTAATGGTTACTAGTGTTTAATTATTCCAATATCCATTTATAAAAATATTGCTATTATGATTTTTTATCCTCAATTTAGAACGGTTCCAATTAATTATACTATCCGCTAATTAGAATACTTCCATTATATTTGTTTAGTGAAAAGCCACAAAATGAACAGTGCGAGATTTTACTTCTACAGGTAATAAAATCCAGTATTTCATTTTAACATTTATGAGGTGTTTTCGCCACCTGCTCGAGAACAATCGATTAGTTTACTGCAAGTGGCTAGTGAGCCTCCTTATTAATTGATAATTAAATTCCACTAATTACTGAGCTCTAGTAGTGAACTACATTTTCAGATAATTCAACTAGTCTCTTACAAAAAAACATTTTTTTCAGACTCCAAATCCTGGGGCAGCAGAATTTGTTCCAATGTCATCAGTAATGAGACCTCCTCAAGGAAGTTTACCACACAGCATGAGTGCAATACCTTATCTTTTCCATTATCCCTTAAGCACTGCTGGTGTGACTGCTAGTACACCATTTGGTAGATTTGGTGATTATACCATTGGGTTCCTAATGTATGGAAATGAAAATCATTGTATTGATTGGTATTTATGAATACATTAGTTGTTTTCTCAAGCCACCATTGTAGGAAAAGGTTGGGTAGTCAGGTGTATCAAATTACTGAAAAATTAAGTATTAATTGTTTTCACATTTGTAAGGGCTTAATTTACTTTAGCCTAAGTTCAGCTTGCTTCTAATCATCGTTAAAAAATCCAATAAATTTTGAGTGGAGCAACATCAAATATCAAGCACATATGAACTATGGTTTAGGGTGTCGAACTTTCTTTGCTTTGCAGATGACAGAGCTAGAGATATCATTATTTAACCCATACACTATTTTTCAATATACCTTTACTATTGTGATACAGTATAAATTTCGGGTACAAACTGATTTACATGAATGAAAGATCAGATGCTTCAACAGTAGACAAAAGTGTCATAAATACAAGTACAGAGATCTTTAAAGGTGTGAAGCAAACACCTTTCTACTGAAGAAAATCTGTAAGTAATTAACAATACATGTGTAGTATCTAAAAATAGTGTTTGAAGAAACAGTACCAGTAACTAACAATAAACCTTTATGTATTGAGCAACAAACTAATATACCTAACTTTTTTTGTAATTTTATATTTCAAAGATTTCACTATGTAAGAATATTTTTACTTGTTCCCGGGCAGAAAGTGTTATTTCCCAATTCTTATGCCTAAAGTAAATGGAAAAGACCTATTTTTCTCTTCAAACTTTTCTTTTGTGACCTGGGTAATGAAATTTTCAAATTTATGTATTTTCCAGAACATTCCAGGTAGATTCAGTGCTGAGTAGCTAGCTGAAAGAGAATTTTCTCACATTTACAAGAATTTTCAAGAACTTTCTCGAATGTTGTAGAACTTGTGAAAATTTTCAAGATCATTTTAAAATTTTCTAGAATTTTCTGTAGTAATATATACAGGAGCTTCACCACTCACTACTTCAGTTTAGTTCTAGCTGCCTAAGTGAATACATAAACCTATCCATGGAGGCTTTACCAAGTTTCTCTGTTATCTTTGACTTTGGAACAGCAGAAATACTGTAATGCACTACAACAGGAAGTACTGGCCTCAGTGGACTGAATTTTCTGTGGGGGAAGCACAGTGTCAAGTGTGAACCACTAGTGGACCTCCAGGAGGTGTTGTTATCACCATTGCACATAAAAATTGGGTCTTATGAAACAATTTGTCACAGCTCTTGATAAGGAGTCTGCAGCCTTCAAGTACCTTCGAAACTTCTTTCCTAAGCTGTCTGAGGCAAAGGCCAAAGCTGGTGTCTTCATTGGATCACAAATAAAGAAGATCTTGGAGGGTGCAAAATTACCCAAGAAGCTCAGTTGGAAGGGAAAAAAAGGTTTGGGCAGCTTTGTCACAGTGGTTCAAGGGTTTTTGGGCAATCACAGGGCCAAAATTTTTGTGCAACTTGTTGAGCAAAGTACGGCAAAATGGGCTGCAGGATGTCCCTGAAAGTCCGTATCCTTGACACTCATCTTGATCAATTCAAGGAGAACATGGGAGCATACTGAGAGTAGCAAGGTAAGCACTTCCACCAAGATATACTGGACTTTGAACTCCACTACCAAGGACCATATAACAAAAACATGATGGGAGACTATATTTGGGGGTTGATACGTGAAAGTGATTTACATTACAGTTGCAAATCTCAAAAGACACTACTCGCTTCTAAATATTTTTGTATAACTTTAGTATAAATACATGTAAATCTTGATTCGTATGTTGTTTTATTCAGACCTTATGTAAATGAAAGTGTGCAAATTTGCCTGTTTTTACACAGAAAATAGGTTAATTTCTAAATTTCATTATCCAGGTGGCTAAAGCAATGTTTGAACGAATAATGGCCATTTTCTCTACTTTTACAACTTAAGCAATTAAGAAATAATGCACACTATCCAGGAACAAAATTTGTGTTACATAGTGTTTTCAATATGTTGCATTTCAAATTGCAAATTTGTGTTGCAGTAATTACTACATTTGCTGTGAACTAATAAAGTATCAGTGAAATTATTTTTATAATTGTGGTTAGTAATTGAAAAAAAAAAAATGTTCTTATCAACTTTGGATGTTGTAAAAACACGTGCAACTGGGCTCCAAAGAGGGGACATTTGAGAACTGACATAAATGTGACTTTAATGATTGTGTAAGTTCATTTACAGCTGATGAAATAAAGACAAAGACCATAAAAGTAAGATAAACAATTGAAATTATTAAATCAGGCTTAGCAACTTGAGTGTACATGAAAGAAGGCATAATTTGGTAGTGGGCTTAACCTGTTCAGTGCTGTAGATGAGATAACTTTACCAAGCCAATCAGTAACAGTGACACGGACGAGTTCATTTGTTCTCAATAGTACCTAACTTCAACGCTAGATGTCAGCACCATACATGCATTTGACCTACTTACAAATTGTTTTACTTTAGATCCAAAATGGCATCACGAAAAAAAAGTTACAAAATGAAGAAGCATCAGAGTTATATTATAGCAGCTTAAATACTTGGCAGTCAACAGGTTAATGTTTTTACTCTATCAGTGGTAAAGACGTAATATTTATTTATTAGATTAGTTGTATTATTTTGTAATTATTACAGTCTGGTGCTTAAATTGTACTTGACATTCAATTTTCCGTTCTTCTGTGAAATGTTTTTAAAATTATTGCTTGTGTATATTAATGATTTAATTAAATTTTTTACATCTCTCATGATTTCTAATTTTTTTTTCAGTTAGATTGTTTTGAGACTGATTCTTCAAGCTCACTGTATGACTTAAGTAACTGAAAACTTGAAATCAAAGATGGAATATTTATAAAGAAATGAGGGAAAACTCAAACACCTGACCTGATATAATACATTTGATAGCTGAAAATCTTGCATTTATTATTATGTTTTTTAAATAAGACTTATCCTGTTGTGGTTTTTGCTTGAACAGATGTGGCACAATGTCATAGCCCAGGTATGTCTCCTAACCACTCCCCATTAGTTAATAGAAAATCTCAGTCTCCATTAACCACACCTCTAGTTGGAGACCTTGCTCTAAGTGATGCACACTCTGCAGCTCAAGATCAGTTTCTGTCATCAGGAACAATTTATCAAGTAAGGGTTTTCTTTAAACTAACTTGGTTTGGCCGTACATCTATGTGATGAGAAGTTAACTTGAGAAAGTAATAACTTATAATTCATGGTGTTAAAATTCCTCTCACTAGTTTTGATGTGCTGTGGTCTGAATGAAATTGATACAATTTTACACTTCACCAATTTAAACTTGTTCTCAATGAGACAATTGTCAAGCAGTTAGTTAATGTAAATAGCATTTCAATTGATATGTTATTTTTCAGCTTTCACGAATAGCTCTGAAATGTCTTTATAGCATTGAATATAGTCATGTTTAGCATGGATGACATACTGTCATAAACTCATCTTTATTTTCACTAAAAATAAGTTGCCATTTATAATATAAGTTGAGTTTTCATTTAAAGTTTTAGTAGATGTTTAAAATTGAAATACTCCGTATTTACATCACATGCTTGAGTTATCTTTCTCCTCTCATTTTTATTATTTTTTTGTGTGTAAATGAAGCAAGAATCAGTTGGTGGAACAACCTACTTTTTCACAGCGGAAGAAACTGGTGGGAGCGCCAAAGAATCACCTGCACATGTTGTGGGGCCAGATTTTGCTCTGTACTCAGCAAATTCAGTTCACACTGAGCACATGAAGCCAAAATCTGTTGATTCTTCATTTTTTCTCTCTGATGAACTTAGAATGGTAATAACTTCTTATGCTAACATTATGTTTAGGTGTATGACTACTTTAGCCCTAAAAGTCTGTATTTTTCTTATAGGGTTAAGAGTTAAAAACTTCTTTATTTTTTAACCATAACATTATTATGAAAGGACTTACCATAACCTACAACACAACTCCAAAAATAAATGTTCTCCATATTAAGACTATGTTTCTCGAGTTTAGAGATTTACAAAGCTAGATGTGATTAGTGTTTTGGTTAAGTGACAAACTGGTTTTAGTCCTTAATTTGTTACTGTATATCATAATGCAGTATTCAGCAGTAAAGATTTCCTAGTCTAATAAAAAAATCTTACCTGGTTAGTTTCTGAAATAATGCATCTACAATTTTTACTAGTGTAATCATAACTTTATATAATTCATATAAATATTTGCAATTCAATTTTTCTAATTTTTAATAACTTAAGTTTGTTTAATGATTTTTATTTATAGAACTGGGAATATTAATTACAGTTTTACAAGTCAGGCAGATTAGATACAATTATCATAGCTTTTGCACAGGGAGATTAGCTTTATAAAAAATTATATCTATCTATCAGTTTGAACAAAGTCAGAATTTTATTGAATAATTGTGTTTTGAATTTTATAAAATACTTCTTTTGAGGTTTTAACACACAGTGTACCTACTTTGGCAGATTGCTTTTAAAATTTATGTAATTTTTATAAAAACTTATCTAGCCATGTATGTTATTCACTACAATTAAACTGCTTATCATGTTCTAACAGTTATTTTTCTAAATTTATTTTATTTTTCACACTTTTTGCTACTGTATATGGATTTGACTGATTTGGCATATGAATTTTCTAGAGGTCCTTATAATTTTTTACAAATAGAACGAGTGAAATGTTTTAATAATAGGGGATTAAAATGTTATTACCTGTATTTTTCAGGATATTCAACACAGGCAAAGTTTAACCTTAGCTCAAGTTAATCCTAACTTACATTCAGGTATGATATGAATTATTTTGTATTCCTATTCATTTGATACCACAAGAATTCTTGAACCATCAATCTATGTATTCATATTTACAAACTTTGCCTGCTGTAATTATTTAACAAGCAAAACAAATTTTGAAATACTTGGGTTGTTTTTTGGTGGATTTTCCAGAAGTAAATTTTTCAAAGGGGCTGAAGGCTACTTGGAAGGGTCACTTTTTTAACCTATTAACCACTTCCACCATTCTACAGTAGTGTGTTGTCTGTCAGTCAGTCATATAAGGGTTGCTAAACTTTGTAATTTACATTTTCATGAGGTAAGTAAAATGTGAACATGCCATAAATTAGAAGAATTATGCACCTTGTATGCCACTTCACAGTATGATATGTGAACTTCAAAAGCAAGAAATAATAGTATTTATCACATTTAATTTTGGACTGATGTACTCTTGAAACAGAATACTCTTGGGAACCCTGTGAAAGTACATCCAGTTGTAAAGAGCATTTGTCTAAATGTGTGTGTTTTTTTATAGCAAAGCCGCATCTGGCTATCTGCCAAGTCTATTAAAGGGAATCAAACCCCTGATTTTAGCAGTGTAAATCTGTAGATTTACCACTGTACCAACAGGGGACAAAAGTTTCAGTTGTTGTTCTTTTGAATTAAGCACAAAGCTACACAATTTGCCATCTTTGCTTTGCTCACCACAGGTATCGAAACCTGGTGTTTAGCATTGTAAGCCTACATACATATTGTTGAGTGACTAGGGGGCTGTTATTAAATATCAACCATATATGAGGTATGGTTCAAGACCAGTAACATTCCTCACCTTGTAGATAACAGAGCCAGAAGTATCATCATTTAACCTAGACAGATCTTCTGGATATTTTTATAATTCATTTTGTTGTTGTACTTTTTATTATATTTTTTACATATATTATGATATCATAGTGTTGAGTTTCTCTGATTGAATATTCATTTAATCAGTATTGAACATTAACTTTATATCCAATTACAGGAATAGATTTTTACATTCTACCACCTTCAATTCGTTTGCAACGGGCTTGGTGTAGTAAACACATTTGCACATGTTAAGTATTTATGCTATAGCTTATAATTCAGCATGTGTACCTTCACAAAATTTGGTGTATCTTTCAAAAACATTAAAAAGTCTTTTGTACACAAAAAAAAATCAATTTTTTTCAAATAAAGTATTTTTACTAAAGATTTATTTGTGAATGTATTGACTCTGTTTCGTTACTAGTTTGAGTGGGAGCGATTTTCATGTAATGATTAAAACTGCTATTTTTCATCCTAAACATCTCAGATTTCTTTTATGTGATCTTTAAAACCTCTTAAATACATTTCAAATATTTGTTTTCAGTGAAAAAATATCGATTATTTAATGTTACACATGTCTTCAGCCCATAGACATTTATGTGTCACAAAGTTTCAAGTTACTTTTTACGAGTTTGAACTGCTAAACATTGCACATTTGTTTTGTGTTTATTTTAATGTCAACAACTAAATAGAACTCCACTGAAAATAAACCAGTAAATCACCACTTGTTTTGGTAGACTGTTTACATGACACCACTGTAATAGAACACTCCTGACAGTCACAAATGTACATACGAGGAGATCTTCAACGTGACTCCTCCTCCGAGAACAGGGTGTCCAATGGATTGGATTATGTATACTATAATGTAATCACACTCCACTAAAAATCAGTGAAAATGTCTATGCTGACAACAGAACATGTAGCATATTGGCATGTGTATGTATCTTACAGTGTTCACAACAAGACTTCTGTAGTAACAGCACTGCACTTTAAACTTGTGAAAATCTTTGTCATGTGGTTTGGTGCCAATACAATAAATGCTGTGTTTCTTTCAGTATTGGTAATCATATTATGGTGTTTAGAATTTAGTGGCATAGGTGTACAGAGATGTTATCTGAGCACATGCTTAGAAAATCCTACTTCTTTTTTAAAAACTTATTTGTCAACCTATAAAAACTCGGGTTTCAGTATTACCTATCCCATTTTTTTTGTTTGGCAAGCATTATAGGTCTAGTCTTTGGGAAAACATTCTTGCTTAAATTGGTATTCACTTATGGAGGGTGTTGACTGATGGTTGTATACAATCTGTTCAAGAATATGGACAACCTTGTATAACTGTACATTTGTTTCAGGTTTTGAATATACATTGTGGGTAAATATTTGCATACATTTGTATAGATGAAGTTGTACGATGTTTCATTAGCTTTTTTTACTGCACATTTCCAAATATAATGAACAAATATAAGTTTTAAAGTTTCCGATGTAGCATCATTTGCTTTTACTTTACCTTAATTTAGACGATTAGAAAAACATGCTCAGTAGGCCTAACTACATATCCCTAAAAAGTACAAATCTAACTGTAACACCAATATTTTGAAAACTGAACTCATATTTTGGCCACCATATAGTACATATAAATAACCATAAATGCTTAAATTTTAGTTATTTATATGTACTATATGGTGGCCAAAAATGAAGATTACAAAGAAAACGATTTTACGGTGATGGGAAAAATATTTTGCCCTTGTGTGCCTTCATTATTATTATTCCTCGTTATTTTTGTCAGATGTGGTGTAAGGGAATATAATTTTTATAGGCTTCAAATATGCATTTTAAAAAGAAAAAGTATGTTAAATTCCTACATTGGGACACCCCAAACACCTGTAATGTGCTTGGTTTTATAAATAAAATATGTATGTGTTAAAAACGATGATATCCATTCCAAGCATCAACTTTGTCATCAGCATTCAACAGTCTTGATGAAATCTCTTCCAAGCTCTTTACAAATAATTGTTAAAATTACATGAAGTACGACTTGCCATTTTTATTAGTAATAAAAACAACCTTTAGAAAAGTAAGTGGAACGAAACAAGAGGTTTGGAAAGAATGGTGTGGGAAGAGACACCACTCTAGTCAATGTTACTTGGATTTCTCAGCAAGTCAAAGCGATGGGAGGTTTTAACTTTATATTCTTACTTGACAATACTTAAAATTAATGTTTCTAATTACTTAACGCTAGATGTATGTAGTAGATGTGAAAAAACAAACAGAGCAACGAGACATGAGAAGGTGATATGTGACATGCACAAATCAATATGTAGCTTTACATACACACACTAAAATTTGAAATATAAATTTTATTGATATGCACTAATAACAAATTTACTTATTAAACTTTTAAATATAAACCACTAAAATACTGTAATATGCACAATTAGAACCACTTGTTTCGTGAACTGTTTAAAAACAATTCATATTTTATGTCGTCTTAGTTTTTATTTTAATTTAAAATGGAAAAACATCCTTCGATATTCATGCATATAGATTGGAGAAAAGTATTTTTTATGTATTAAATGATGTTTATTTATCAATTTTAGATTTGAAATGCTTTGTTTATTCAAATATATAGGTATGTATCCTACTGATTATGTGGTTTTAAAGCCCAAATTTTTTCTAATCTGGGTGGTATAGGCCTTTTTTATATGTTAGTACTAAAAGTCATTGTTATTCTATTGTATGTAGCAATTTTAGAAATATATTTTCTGTAAATTAATAGCGTAGTGTTTTTATATGACTGAACAGCAGTTGGACTTTTGTATATACAGTAAACTCTCATTGTTTCGAAGTTGCTAGAACTGAATATATCACATTATCGAAGTTGTTGGTCCAGCCAACTGTCCATATAAATACATAGTAACAAAAGCCCCTTGAACCGAACTGCATGTATCGAAGTGTCGGCTTTTAACAATAGTCCCTAGGGTGTGAAAAGCATCAATATTACATCCTTTGTATCGAACCAGGTATGAAGATATTCATTTTTCTCTTCTTCCCTAAATTATTTGTCACCACTGCCGGCTGCTGATCACCCGCTAGCAAGTGCAATTAGTCAGTCTCTGCGCAACAATGTGTGGTGCCAACATCAAAATCTTACACTTGAGAAATAGACTGCAGATGGGGTTGTAGATTAGCTTAGCAATGTTTTTACAACAATTATGGTCAATAACACTTTAAACCCCTGCCCGCCCCAACTCACCTGCCCTCCCAGCAAAATTTAACTTAGATATAAAATTTTCAGATTATGGCTTGAGTAGATTATGCCTGGGCAGCCTGCATGCTGTGGCCTATAAAAGTGCTGTTATTTGTCCTTTTGAATTTCATTAAATGTGTTTTAAATGTTTACACACGTGTGACTTCGGAGTCTTTAATCCAATTACCGGTACTTCAACAGCCGTCAGTTATACTACCATTACCAGACTTGGCTAGTGAATGAAAAAAAATCCTTTTTAACGAACTTCTTTTGTAACGAACAATTCTCTTTGGTCCCTATGACTTCGTTACAATGAGAGTTTACTGTATGTATACATAAAGTTATTTTTAGTCTCACTTTATTACAGGAAAAAAAAATACTTTTGAATGTTAATACTTTTTGTTAGACTGTATCTTTTATTTAAAGTAAGAGAATACTAACTTCAGTGTAAAATATAATTATTACAATACAGTAACAATTTAAATGTGTATGCATGTATAAATAAATTAAAAAAACTCCCAACAAAAATGAAAGACTGCAAAAATTATACATGTTTTTGTGTGTGTGGTAAAGACAACTTGCTACTACCATTCAAGTAATTGTTGTTTTATAATCTTGATGTAAGTAAAATATAATTCTTAATAGTTTTTGATATATACTGAATATAGTGCACTAATTGAGAGTAGAAAATACACCACATTGAATATGAAATCAGTAAAGTGTAGTATTTTTCAACATTTATAAATGTGTTTTATATTAGTATCTTGCCTCTTTTTATGTAAAATAGACAAACACTCTTTTACAATAAACTTTAAAAAGTTTTTATTTTATTTGATTGTGACTTTGCACAACTATTAAAAATATAACTTTCTATGCTAAGAAGAACAGTTTATGAAGATTAAATATTTTATTGGTATACCAGAAAATTATTTTTAAATGTTTTTTTTCTTGGTTTGGATTAAGTGAAATCTTAGGTGGCGTTAAGAGTAACAAAAGATGTGGTGTATTAAATTAGTTCTGTATACAGATCTTCCAGCAGAAGTGGATAATTATCATAATCTAAGCCCTTTGGAAGCCATAATAAATGGGTCTTCAAGGAAATCTGTAACATTCCGCTTACATACTACAGTTTACAAAGCCAGAAACATCAAGTCTGGGGTATACTATTGTCTTAGAAGAATACAGGGTGAGAATATGACTTTTGTTATTTCTAAAAGTAATTACACAAGCACACACATGTATTATAGTCACATGGACTATTTTAATTATGTTTGTTAGCTTTATCGGGTTTTTAAGTTTTTTATACTGTTAGGAATGAGGAAAACTAGGCCTGCAATGTGTTGCATGATGAAAACTAGACCTATATGTCGATTTGAATGTGGTTCTTTCAAAAAAGAACAAGATAGAAACTTGGAAGTCTTATGTTGTCATAACTGCTTTACTAATCTCTACAAAGTAGACTGACATGGATATCGTGGGTCACATCCAGAAATACCTGAAATAAGATATACATCTGAAAACTACTTTTTCTCCCCATTTGGTGTTTTCATGAAGAAATACCCCCCAAAACTAAGAACTTTTGCAATTAAGCACATATATATATAGGAAAACACCTATTCTTTTTATAAGTAAGGAATTTTTAGATTTGAACCTGAACTCTGTTGATTTAATTTTTTTAATGATTGTTTGATAAATGTATGTAAAACATTTTTAACTGTGTTAAATAAATTACTGTGGTACAAAACTCTGAAATAAAAAATAGTTGGTCAGAAAATAAATTGTTAGAAATGGTCAAACTTCTAATAAGCTTAAATTTAGCTTATAGAATCTTAAAAATTCACATTTTTGATCTCAGAAATAAAATATGTGGGTGTGGTACTTTGCTGTTTCAATAGTTCTTTGAATGTTTCTTTTCTACTTTTTTTTATTTTTCCTTGAAAAGTTAGTAACTATACTTAAAAGAGGTTAAATGAGTTCTTTGTGTATTGGCCATCTTCAACTAGAGTTTACAGCTGGCTGTTGTATTTTTCTTTGTCCAAACACAGTCACATGGTGTTTGTTTGTTTGAATGAGTGGCCTTTCTTTAAGTTCTCGAGTGTAATTTTTTTTTATTATGGATGTTAGGTTGTGCCTGTGGTTGCAGCTATATCTAAATTGGATGCTTTTTATTTTTTTTTATAAGATAAGCTTAACAAACTTAAGAAAATTACCATTAGCAGAATCTGAAGTGTTTTAAACTTTGCCGTATCTACTGTTTTAAGGTTTCTTATTTTCATCATTAAAGACTGAATTTATAAATTTCCTTAGATGAATGTCTTTAGCATGTCTGTTTGAAATTTGAATAGCTGTATATAGATTTTCTATTTTGATAGTCTGTACTGTCTGTAATAATATGAATATTCATTCATTTGTGGTCTTTCCCATACTGGTATGAATCACCTATGAATGTTTTCAAGATAGGTATCCAGCTTTAGTGGCTTCTATGCTCAGTTGACTCTGTTTGTATCAGTTAGGTGGACTCAAAGATGGATGCTGTATTCCCCTCCCTCACTAATTTTGAAGAAATACTATTTTTCATATTCTTATCTACACTGTTGTCTTAAACAGCAGTTGCGAAGGTTTTAGTTTTTGTATTTTATCTCCACGTTAGGTAACACTCCCTGTTTTTTGAAGAATCTAAGTAAGGTGGATGAAGTAGGCTTTCTTGTCTTTCTTTTGGTTGAGTGATTTGTATTCTATTGTTATATTATGTAAAGCTAATGTAAAAATACGTACATAATAAAACAGCAGCACAGTCACTGTGATGCAGATATATTGTAACTAATGTTACTGTTTTTACAGTTTATTATGATAATTTTAATAAACTTAATTTACAAGGGATTAAGAATTTTACAGAATTTGTCACATTATTCAAATGAAGATTAAAATTTGTTTTTTCTAAGACTGTTTATAAACACTGAATGTGCATCTAAGATATATTGCTCAGATTTGAAGCAAAATTAAGGCATGGATAATACTAACAATATGTTAGGCTTAGTTTTTATAATACTTCATTATACATTGAAGTCATTTGATGAAGAAATACAATAATTGAAAGAGAATTGGTACAAATGTGTTTTGGTCATATTCATGTGGTTGTGTAAGTCAATATGGTGTAATAAACAGTCTCTGCTGTGAATGTTTTGATACTTACCTTTTAAGGCCTATTCCATAAAAGAAAAAAAAAGATTAAACTTTTTTTTAATGCAACTTGACTAAATATTCAAGAATTAAAGTGTGACTAAATGTTGTTTGTTTGTTTTTTTGTTAAATTCAACAAGAGTTGGTGTTGTCAAAGTACACATTTCTAGGCAGTATTTTGTGAATATTTTTTTTACGTCGTAAATAAATAGGTTTTCAACTGACAAATACAAAGTGTATGACAGTTGTAGAAGCATGGAAGAAAGTTCAGCACTCAAATCTTGTGCATCTGAGAGATGTTTTTACAACTAAAGCTTTCGGTGATCATTGTAAGTGAAATTCCATTTTTTGCACCATAATAGATGAGGTTCAGTACCATAAAATAAGAATTAAGGTCATTTTTTTAGAGCTTGCACGTGACATGCCCTACCTTTTAAAATAGTGGCTTAGAATCTCTTGTTTGTAAACTGTTTATTACATTTTAAACCAATTGCTGTACCTATATGACAAAAATAATTGAGATATTTGAATGACATTTTAGTTTTAAAAACAGGCGGGATAGAATTGTGAAAATCTATACTTTCGTTGAGTTAACCAAGGTAAACTTTTTCATTTCTGTTAATCTATTTTTTTAATTATTATGGTTTCATTGTTCAGAGCATCTCTTGTATTTCAAAATGGGGTCAATTTTGTTGGTAACGCTGGTTTACAAAAAAATATTTTTTGTCTGAGGCAAGAATGTGAATAGGTGTTTTTTACAAATTTTGGTGTGCTGAATTCAAATTTATAAACAGTTTTGCTCTATCAGCTCTAGTTTTCTGGTTTTTAAATAGTCTCATTTTAGTATATACAGAGTATATACGTGCTTATTTCAACAGTTGCAGCAGCTTATTACAGATAAAACAAGATAAATAATGAACATTGATGAAATAAATATACTTGGATGACACAATGTACACAATTCATAGTACCGCAGACAGTTAGAAGTGTGTTTTCTTAGATGATCTTGTGTATTTTGCCTCTGGGATGTCACGCAAGAGCATCCAGCAGAAGTCTCCCATCATGCTGGGATTCCACTTGCTTTGGTAGTTGCTCTCCATCTTCGTAATGTCTTGGTGGAATCTTTCTCCGTGCTCATCACTCACCGCTCCAAGGTTTGGAGGGAAGAAGTTGAGGTGGGAATGGGTAAAATGAATTTTGAGTGACATTAGGCATCTCATATCCTCATAAGTCTTCAGCAACTTCTCAATACAGGCTTGGTAATTTGGTACGCGTGTGTTACCAAGGAAGCCACTACAGACTGACTTAAATGTTTCCCATGCTCTCAGTTCCTTTAAGCTAAGAAGCTCCTCAAAATCAGTATCCTTCAGCACTTCTCGGATTTGAGGTCCGACAAATATACCCTCTTTGAGCTTAGCAGCACTGAGACCTGGGAACACAGTAAACAAGTGTTGGAAGGTAGCACCATTTTTGTCCATGGCCTTCACAAAATTCTTCATCAAACCAAGCTTGATGTGAAGAGGAGGAAGAAGCACCTTCTTCATGTCAATCAGAGGATTCTCCTTGACTCTGTGTTTGCCAGGAATGAAAGTGCTTCTAGATCCCCAGTCTTTCTGCTTGTAATGCTGGGATACAGCTCGACTATCCCAGAGACATAGAAAGCAACAGTACTTTGTGAAGCTCGCTTGCATACCCATAAGAAGACCAATGACCTTGAGGTCCCCACACAGACTCCACTGGTACTGGTTGTACTTAACAGCTTCTAAAAGAAGCTCCATATTGTCATAGGACTCCTTTAGATGGACAGAGTGTGCAGTGGGAATGCTGGGATATTTATTCCCGTTGTGCAGAAACACAGCCTTGAGACTTCGCTTGGAAGAGTCTATGAAAAGACGCCAGTCTGAAGGATTATGTGGCAAACCAAGGAAAGTGAACAAGCCAGGTACATTTGTGCAGTAGCAGAACTTGTTTTCCATGTCGAAAAATGAACCAAGGTCTTTGTTCCGATTCCTGAAAATAGTGATTTGTCTTGATATATAGTTATATATTACTCAGCAGTATTTTGACCAACTTACATGGGATTTGATACAAAGGTGTTTTTTATTAATGGTCTCTTATACATACATACAAAAAAATGTGGAATATATCTATTTTTGGCATTTTAAAGGCATTAAAAGGTTTAATAAACACACAACTTTAGGAATTTTGGTCAGTTACATTGCATATTTTGACCAATTGTAAATCCTGCTAGTCAAAGATGAAGATATGGACAGTTTTGGAAGTTTTGTTTTTTGCTCAGTTTTTCACAAGGAAAGCACAGTTTTTTTTTTTATTTATGATTCATGTGCACATAAACCATCTTGCAAGGGTTTTGTTACAAAGATACATTCTTGCAGGTCTCAAACAGTGATATGGACAATTTTCAATTCTTTTTGGTGTTGAAATTGGCCATGTTGGGTTTGAGTGGTGAAGATATGCATTCAACAGCAAATATTGGCCTATTTAATTTTGTTTTAATTTTTACCTGTTAAATTATAATGATTTTTTACATTAACAATTGTGAATGCTACTTGAAATCTGATGAATATAATGTGTTTTTTTTAGCTGTAGTGTTTGTCTTTGACTACCACCCTGGAGCTACTACTCTAATGAACCAATATTTCAGTCAGCCAGAATTGACTGCTATTAATGGATACCCACCAGCTGTGTTCAGTAATGGAGAAGGAATCACTAGACAGTATAGCCATACAAAAGGTGATGTTTTTGTTTTTTTATTTAACATGTTACTTCTCATGCTAGAGCCCCCACTTGTACAGTGGTAAATCTATGGATTTACAATGCTAAAATCAGGGGTTCAATTCCCCTCTGTGGGCTCAACAGATAGTCCGATGTGGCTTTGCTACAAGAACGCACGCGCACACACACACACACACACACACTATCTTGCTGGAGGTTAGTTAATCATGTCCCAATTTGAACTTATCAGTTGTCCTTTTTTGTTATATATCTTATTTTTTTAATTGTTAAATAGCATTACATGAGATTTTGTCCACTTTTACTTGCCCATATTTTATAAAGGCTAATCTTGTAAAAGATCATGTCACTAAAGTTATTTGATATTTTTAAAATTGTTGTTATATTATATCATTAAGATTTAAACTATTTTAATCAAATGCTTATTATCCTTAGAATTTCCATTTAATCTAATAGTATATGATATGATACTGTATCATATGATTTATTTAATTCCAAAAATACATTTAATATTTTCATTATAATAGGACATGATGTATTGTGCATGAAGTTTAACCTTTCTTTAAAGTTGCATTTATTTACACCATGTTAAAACAGTATTAACAGTAAGCTTTTAATTCTTTTCATAGAATCACCTGCAATTCAGCCATGTTTGGTTGACTGAACAACTGTCTTGAAATTAATTCAAGAGTTTCCTGTTAATCTCAGTGTTTTGTGCATTTTTTATATGTTATATCACTTCACTCTTCCATTGTGTTACAAAATGTGTTTGACTGTCTACTTTGATAATGTTGGAGGTTTGATAACAACTTTATTCTTTGATTTTTAACGTTGCAAAACCTTTGTAACAAATGCAGCACCTTCTACAAATTCTGTCTGTTATGCATGATGTTAATTGCATGTGATTATTTATATTGTATGTTTAGATTTTGTGTTTAAATTCTGTTATATGTAATGAACAATATACACCATTTATTGTAGATGTCTTGTAAGCAAGATTCATTATTTTTTTTTTATAAAGTGTTTATTTGGGGATTGTTATATGTAATGAACAATATACACCATTTATTGTAGATGTCTTGTAAGCAAGATTCATTATTTTTTTTTTTATAAAGTGTTTATTTGGGGATTCCATAGTGCATAGTTTTTCGGAAAATGTGCACTTGTGAAAATATTTGTGCTCTTTAAAATTTACCCAAGTATATGTGAGTGGATAAATATTAAAAAAAAAAAGTGGGATTGTAAAATTCCATTTTAAAATTGATAAATGAATGTATTTACTAGAATATTCTTCTTTTTTATTATTTCTAACTATATCTGTACACATGAGGTGTAATGAGGCATCATGTATTAAAAAATGAAGTCTGAATGTAATTATACAGTTAGAAAAAATCAGTAGGAAACGATCTGGGTTCGGCTAGAGTTTTTGGTTAATTTAGAATAGGTTCCGACTCTTATAACGGCCTGATTATAGCTGAGTGCTCAGTTCACCATATTTTTAACAGAGTGACATTGAAAGTTGATAAATTGAATTCCTGTGCTTCATTTAATAATGATTTGTATTTGTGTATATGCAGATCGATATTCTTGCTGATTTTGATTTAATTATTCTCTCGGATTTCTTTTGTCTTGGATTCTTAAATTTGTCATTTGTAAATTATCACTTGTGATTCATGTGTTGTTTCATTGGTGCTCATCTTGTTCAGGGATTGAAATTTTCTATTTAAAGCCAGACATGTCCATTAAAAAGTCAAATTTGACTGGCACTTTCCCAGCTATCACCAGACATCATGACCTGTGGTTGTATTCCTAACATATAGGACACACATACATCTTCCCCGCAAAAATAAGCAAGGCAAAAGCTATGTATTCTCAACCCAAAGATTTTGCTTAAAAGTATATTCTATAATGAATGGAAAATAACTTGCAAAATTTAAAATTTAATTTAAGACAAAAAGAAAAGCAAATTTTAAAAAACAGTGATGAACACTCGCAAAATATGGTTTTTACGTCACCTTATCTGTGCCGTCCTCGATAGTCACATGACTGTCAAACATTCATGATGATCTGACCATGGCATCTGATGGTAGAAAAACGGGAAAGTCTCACAATCTATTTCAGTTTGGCTTCACAAGCAAGACCAATGAATCAGAAAACAATACTATGGAACCTTGAGTGAAAAAACTCAAGCTTGTTGACCCAGGCCCAAGTGTTGAAGCAAAAACTGCTACCGCTAGTACTGGCACTAAGCCTACTCGTTATTTCCAGGATGAATTGAAGAGAGGCCGACCATGGCTGGAGTATAATAATGCTTCCGGACTGACGTTTTTCTCAATTTGTCAGGAATATGACCAAGGTAGTGGAAGGCAGAAGAACACCTTCATAACAGAATCTTCCATCCAACCTGAGATCAAGTGCTGTTAAAGGAGCATGAAAACAGTCGTGCCCACAGTCTAAGTTGTCAAGCTAAGACATCAAAAGAAATACCTGATTTGACTCTTATGATGAAAGAATTGAGCAAACTTAACCAGACAGAGAAAGATCGTTTGCTTGTACTGTTCAAGACTGCCCTTTACATGGCTTTGAATGTCAAACCACTCAGTGATATTTAAGAGCTTCTGTTGCTGCAGGAGCACAACTTTGATATGAACTTAACAGAACATTATGCCAATGACAAACAAGCAGTTATCTGTACGAAGTATATTGCAGAAACAATTAGAACTAATGTCAGATCTCGTGTGCACACCTCATTATTCTTTGGCATTATGACTGACGGCTCAACAGACACTGCCAACATTGAACAGGAGATAGTCTGTGTAAGATACTTGAACAGTGACTGTTACTCAGTAACCCACTTCCTGTGTCTGCAGTCAGTCGAGAAGGCTGATTCTGAACACTTGTTACAGGCACTTAGTTCAGGTAAAGGTTTCTTAATTACCTGGGATAAGAATTTTCTGGATTTATCTTGAATTCCTAATTAAGAAAAATTAAAATGGACAATATTCCCGTACATGTGTGTTTTAATTCTGGTTTACATAGTCATTCCATTATTAATATACATCAGTGAAAACTCAAGCATTTTTCAACTCATTTAAATCAAGAAGAACCATGTATTTACCACTGACAGATGGAGTTTTACCTAGGACAACTAGTGTAATAGATAATGGAGCAATTGAATTTTCCAAAGTACAAATTTACACTTTTTTTGACAGAAAGTAACTAATATTGGGTACTAATTTTTTTGTACTTGCAGCATTGTCCATACATGGCAAGTTTCCCGACTGGCTTGAATCAATTGTTTGTCAGACAGCTGATGGGTCAGCTGTCAATTTTGGCATGAATAAAGGACTTGTCAACAGATTGAAGGCACGGAAACCTTATTTGATAGGGATCCACTGTGTTAGTTGCAGATTGGAACTTGCAATTAAGAAGACCATCAAGGACATCCCTTACCTTCATAGTATCCAAACATTTTTAGAAAACCTATGGAAGTTTTATGACAATTTGCCACAGAACTGGGCTGGCCTCAAAGAATATGGTAAAGCCAACAAAAGAGACAAGAACATGGTGGGTAGCCTACAAAGAGCATGCTCTGGAGTCAGTTTCTCAAAGGGGAACATGGAGAGAAAGCTGCAGGATTTTCAGTAATTTGACAAGCCTAAAATTCATCCTGCACATAGACATACTCTTTTACAGTTCTGCCTGTTTTGACAATTCTGCTACTGTGAACATTGTTTCTGACAAACTCACTGTTTGCAAAGAGAAGCTGGGCAATCTGAATAATGTTGAGAGATCCCAGAAAATTGTTAAAGAGCTCACAACATGTGAACAAACTGGCAAGTGATTACTTAGAGGAAAGGTGATTGTTATTAGTGGTCAGACAAGGGCCAGAGGCTCAAAAAGTGCCTCAAAAGAGAAAGTTGGTCAATCCATGGCTGAAGAAACTGCCATCTTCATTGGTAAAATTGTTACATATCTGAATGAGAAATTTGAAGAATTTGATAAGGATTTTATTGGTACCTTTCACATTTTTGAACCAAGCAACTGGCCTAAAAACAAGAAAGCATTGTCATCCTATGACTATAATGAACTCCAGACACTATTGGAACACTTTGGTGCTCTGTTAGAAGCTAAGAGTTTCAACATTGCAGCTGATGTAAGTCAGCTTGGCAAATATGAGACACTGCTCAAAGCCACAAGACTTGCTAAATCAGATGAGTTCCTGGCTAGTAGTACAAGTGGATTGTGGGCCTATATGCTAAGTCAAATTACTGTTGAGGACTGTAAACCTTTCTCTGGATCAATAGTGTTGGCCTTGGTGTGATTTCTGTGTCATCTGCTGAACCAGAATGTGAATTTTCCCAGATGGCAGTTATTAAGGATGACTGGCAGCCCAGACTAATAAATAATTCTCTTAATGACTTGACAGTAAAATTAGCTAATAATAAGACCTGTGATCTTGCAAGCACAGAATTACTGTGCAAGTCTGTAGAATTCTGGTGGAAGGACAGTAAAAAAAAACAGACAATTTGTGAGTCCACATGGAACTCGCACATTTAGAAAACAATAGAAATACTGAGTCTACATTAGCTGATGTCTTAGTGCTGGATAACTAAATCTACCAGTGTGATTGATATGTTATTTTAAATGGATACAAGGCTTCTTGCCACTTGCTTTGAAATAATGTTTCAGTGCCATAAATAAAATGATTGTTTTATATAACAATCATCTCTACTTGATTTTTTTCGGTAATGTCCGGTGACAATTTTTAGGTGTTCTGCTAAAATTTCAAATGCCTGGCAAGTTTTGCTGTCCAGCAGGACATGTGTCCTGCTGAAAATTTAGAACATTTCTACCCCTGCAGTATTTATGTGCAGATTGTATATGTAGTAAGTGTTGTTGTTTTTTTGTTTTTTACTGAAAACTGAATTAGGGTTAGTAACATATTTGAGTAGTTAACTACGAAGACAACATGCAAAGCTGTATGATAACTGTTGTTTTACTTATCACTCATACTTATGCAATACATTTGCATCAGTATCCATTCAATTCAATGTTATTACCAGGACAAGTAAGTGTTAGTGGAGATTATTTTTGCGTGATATACCAAAAATATCATTCGTCAGGTTTTTGTGCATTCTGGAAAACCTGGTAAATTTCATATTTATCTTTATACTTGGAAAAGTCAAAGAAAAGAAAATTAATATTGGAGAAATACTATAGAAGAGAGAACTATGCTCTTATGAAATTCCTTATTTGATTTAATAATTGTCAGTCATTTCCTTGAATAACAAAATTAAAATATGCAGTTAAATTTAAAAAAAATTATGTAAACAAATTGAAAATGCTTAAGAAGGATTTAGATTTTAGGGGTGACATACAAGGATATAAACTGTCATGAGAAATGACTGAAATATCATGGAAACTTATTTTAACCAAAGGTGGAAACCTTGGCCTGTCTTTTAAAACATTAGATTGTAAAACTTGTTCAAGGTGATAGTAGTAATTGCATGTTTTTTTATGTGTAAGTTACTGACACTTATCTGTGGTTGTAGAAGGAAGTTTTACATTTTACTTTAAAGTATTTCATTGTATTTTTTATTAACTTTGCCTGTTTTAAAACCAGAATCTACTTTTATTAGTATAGCTTAAAGTATTCATTAATAGCTGTTGTAAATAATTATTTTATACATTTGGAAGTGTTTCATGTGTTCTAAAGAATGAGGTTTGCATTATGAGAATATAACAGTTCATACTATATTTAATTGCAAAATATAATAAGAATTTTAAAAGTAAAACCAGTTATAGTAGTGTTAAATTAGTGTAAAACAAGTAGTTTGATGTAATAGAACGAATCTTTATCAGTCAGATGATTGTTGATATATTTATGTGTGAGAACATTTACAGTGGGACTATATTTCATGATTATGATATATTTATATATGAGAACATTTACAGTAGGACTGTTTCATGATTATGATATATTTATATATGAGAACATTTACAGTAGGACTGTTTCATGATTATGATATATTTATATATGAGAACATTTACAGTAGGACTGTTTCATGATTATGATATATTTATATATGAGAACATTTACAGTGGGACTATATTTCATGATTATGATATATTTATATATGAGAACATTTACAGTGGGACTATATTTCATGATTATGATATATTTATATATGAGAACATTTACAGTAGGACTGTTTCATGATTATGATATATTTATATATGAGAACATTTACAGTGGGACTATATTTCATGATTATGATATATTTATATATGAGAACATTTACAGTAGGACTGTTTCATGATTATGATATATTTATATATGAGAACATTTACAGTGGGACTATATTTCATGATTATGATATATTTATATATGAGAACATTTACAGTAGGACTGTTTATGATTAAATTGCCCATACCATTTTAAACAATATAATTTCTTGAATTGGATACTGTATGTATACATTACATGAATGAGTATTAAAATTCTGATCCATAGGTAATCTGAGACAACATTCAGGCCTTCTGCCTGAAAGCCAGATATGGGCCTACATTGTACAGTTAAGCTCAGCTTTACGTACAATTCATGCTGCTGGCTTAGCATGTCGAACATTTGAACCTACGAAGATTCTTATCACGGGAAAATCTAGGTTGGTATTTGATAAGTTATACAGAAGGTTGGTATTTATGATTTCTACTAATCATAAATTGATTTCATCAATTATGTATTGATGAAAATACATAATTTTAAAGTGATCAGTTTGTTTAATATTTCTGTTACTAATTCTAAATATATTAGTAGAAATTATTAAAGTTATGTGTAAATATTTTCAAATTTTTTTTTTTTTGCTTTTTTGGTGGAACTGCTCAGTAGACATCTGATTGTATTTCAAATTTTGAAGTGATAAACCTAATAAAACTATTACACTTAGAGGTAACAATAAAACATTGTTAGTGATGCACACAATGTGTAGGTAAATAGCAAGAGGCTTGAAAGTTTAACAGTAGTGTTTACTTTATTGCTATGTTTGTTTTTAATAGGTTACAGCTCAACTGTTGTGGAATTTTTGATGTGCTCAGTTATGAAGCCAGTCAGCAAAACTTTAAAGCTCACATGCATCACTTCCAGGCAAGTGAACGTTTTTTATTAGTTCAGCTAAACTTACCAGAAACCATTTGTTGTTTTCCCAGTACCTGGCATTATTTGAGTATGAAGCCTTTCTTTTTGCTCCTAAAATAAAGTTAGATTTTTACATAACTTGTACTGCTGTTGTAAACCCTTAAACAGTAACCATCTTCAACTAATGCTGCTACCTTTAACATCTCTGCTGTTTAAGGGTTAACACATATTGTTTTATAGATTGCAGTGCAGTCATATAAACATGTCAGATTTCCTCAATTTGTATGTAAGTAACAGAATATCATTCAATAGCTTTCTGTCATTCATTTAGATGATTTCAGATTTATGCAGTTACCATGTTGAAAAACCATTTGTATTTGATACATGATATCTATATAGCAATATGCTGTACTTTCATTCTCGAGAACTTGTATAAACTCTTAATAAGTGTGGTAAATAGGAGTTGAAATAACTTCATTGTAGTTGCATTAGAATGGAAAAAATGTATAAAGAATGAAAAGGACATCTTTTAGTAGATGTATCGGAATATACAATGAATTAATGTATAAAATATGATGTATGAAGAATGAAAAGGTCATCTTTTAGTAGATGTATCGGAATATACAATGAATTAATGTATAAAATATGATGTATAAAGAATGAAAACGACATATTTTAGTAGATGTATCGGAATATACAATGAATTAATTCTTAGTTGACTGTAAATAAATCATACTATTTCAGAACAGAGTATGAATCTTATTAAAATAACAGTAACACAAAGAACTGAAAAGTGCATTAGAATATTATGTTATTGTTACTTTGTGTGTAGGAGTCTTTGTTTTTTTTCATTGTTATAATCTGTGGCAAAGCTTTTGATTAGTAAAAACTAAGTTGCAAAACTTCATATACAACTTTTTAAATAATTATTGTTCTTTATAAATCCATCTGTGATGTGCTGAAAAGTTGTTAATGAATGCATGTGATATTATTATATGAACCTGCTATTATATGGGATCTTTTTGAGCCCAAAGCAATCTTAATTACCACTACTCTGAAAAAAAATAATTATGAAATTTGCATAGAATTATGTTGAAAAAGAAAGCTTGTTAAATTTACTGGTTTGTAAGTTTATGTACAAATAGTGTAATATATTTAGTTATTCGCTACATTGTGTATGAAAGGTATTCTGATTCATTTGACATGAAGAGATTCACCAAGTAATTATTGAATCCTGAATGATGAAAAAAATTCTATCTTCACCATTAAAACTTATATTGTTCATTTTCATGATTTTCTTTGTGTGTGAATATATCGTTAATGCATATCATTTAAATTTTATCAATTTTAGCAAGAAGATCTTTTGGCCTTTGGGAAGGTTGTGTTGGCCCTAAGCTGCAGCTCATTAATAGCTGTACAACAGGAAAACCTGCAAGCATCCATGGAACTTGTCTCCAGAAATTATTCTGCTGACCTGAGAAATCTTCTGATGTTTGTATAGTTTGTTGTTTTTATTATTGTTCATGGCTGTATAGACTTCCACAGGTGTGGGTTTTAAAAGAATGATTTACTTCCCATTTCAAGGGCTGAACCAGATTAGCAACTAATTTGGACGTACGTTATTGCATCAGTGGCTGTCTTAGCCATAATGAATTAGTTTTACTTAAGTTCAGTTATTTTCATCATTTATTTAATGTTGTTACAGGTCTGTTTGATTGATATGTAATTTTAAGCAACATTCCTAGTATAAACCTGTGTTACTTGGTACTTACTAATGACACACAGTTGATATAATTATCTATTATACTGTCTATAGACCAGTTAAAGTTTAATACCTATGATTTGAGAGTTGCTGTAACTTTATATTGTTGCATAATGTTTAAATGTTGAGATGATAAAGCTGTTTAGACCACTAAGAGAAAGAAATATTTTTTTCATATTTGTGTGATCTGTGTTTTACAGGCTTAGAATATGAGAGCTGTTGTTTTCAAGTCATTTTAAATATTTTATATATTATCAGATGGAAATACCTAAAACATTTCAAATATCTATTTTACTGCCATGTATCCTCCTTAATTTTCAAGTGTTTTATTGTGGAACAGTAAATGGGAATACTGGTTAACAGTGCATAGAGTCAAATTTCTATTGTTAAGAATTATATCAGTTGAGAACAAACAAATAGTGTAGTGGCAGTAGTGACATTTCATAAAATATTCCTGAACAATTAGTGGTTCATTACTTAATGTAAACGAGTTTTAGTAGTTGTAAAATATGTTTGTATCCTGTGATAAGTACTGTTGTACAATAACATCTGATTTCATGTTGTACAATAACATCTGATTTCATGTGCAATGAACTTTTATACTAGAAGAAATGTTGATGGTGATGCTAGGTTAATGCCAGAGAAAGATTGGTGTGTTTATAATAATTCTTTTTTAGCTGTTTTTCTACCTTATTTACCACTGAAACATATGGGATAACTCCAGAATAAATGTTTCTCAGGAAAACTATTTAGAGAAGTTGAAGCATGCTTTCAGTAGAGTGACTTGTAATATTATTTTAAACATCAAGATAAGTGGAAACATAAACTTGTATAATATGTTTGGTTTTTAACTACATTGCAGCAGAATATGTAATTATCTATTAACATGATAATGGAGTAGAAATAAATATGTATTGTTAACAATACTTTTGTGCTTCTTCACGTAGTTATTACTTTGATCTCTGTGTAATTTTTGTGTGATGTCTCTCTTGAGTAGTTTTTGTTCAGTGTATTTTTATTTTATCAAAAATATTATGACAGTGGTAGTTTAATACTTGTATAGTGATTTAGACAAGGAATAATGTTTTATTAGTGCCTTCTGTCAAGTCAAAATCATGGTTGTGGTATCAATGAGATTGTGAATTTTCTTAAACATGTAGAATCAATGAAATGATTCAAGCATGAAAAAAAATATTCCTCAGGTACCTGCTGTCAAGTCAAAATCATACATGTAGTATCAATGAAATCATGCCAATGATTGGGGCCAGATTTTATTCACAACTTGATGCTGTACAAATGAGAAGTGACATGCTAGAAAATGAGCTTGCTAGAGTATGTATATTTTAAAAGAAATATTAAAATATAATACTTTATAAATGAGATACGACATACATGTGCACTATAAAGTTTCATAGACTTCAGGTAGTAAATAAGAAATTGGTTAGTGGACATTTTGTCCAGAGTTTATATGCTTTCAGATATAGTGTAAGTGAAGATAGCTGGCATGTGTGATTTTTCACATTTTTTGTTTTACTAGTTATTAATATTTGTAAGAACTGGACATGTAAATAATATTGTATGTTGTATTGTTGAAGTTACCAATATTCTAGAGTTTATTTAAAGTTGACTTTATTTTTGTTCAACAGTAAGTGATTAATGCATCTGATATTTCTATTTATTGCTTTTCCATACAGATAAAACTGATTTTTTTTACTTAACATTTTTGCACAGACATTAGTGTGATTTTCCTATAGAAAATAATAGAACAATCTTTTGAAATTTTTTTCTTATTCCAGAAACTAAACACTATAATAATAATAAATATTTGTTTCTGTAATAGAAAATGTGTAAAACATATTTTTCTCTTTATTCCACAGGAGGTCGAAAATGGGAGGTTAGTTCGATTGCTCATGAAACTTGGAGCCATCAATGAAAGACCCGAGTATGACATGTTAAAATTTTTTGTGGATTACTGGCTCAATAAGGAATTTCTTTTTTCTAAACTAGAGGGATATTGAATGATATTATTATCCATTAGTCAAAATATTCACTTGTACAGTTTAAGAACCTGGAAATATTAATGTTAATTCAACAGCAATAGAAGGAATATTGATTTCAAACTAAATACAAATACACATGATTTTTTCATGTACATGTGTAGCATTACATGACTGTTTTATTTAGATTGTGAACAATAAGCAGCAAATAAGATGCATTGTTTTAACACTGGAATACCAAATAGAACTAGAAATAAACTGTTGTATAGCTAGTTAAAAAATCACCCCTTTTGACACACACGAATGTGTGAACTTGTGGATTATGGAGTGTTATATCAGTTTCATGTTGATATCATTATAAGTATGTTTTTACACATTTAAGCATGAAAGATAAATTTCTATTCTTACATTGTGAGTAAAATACCAGTAGTTGTTTAATATAGGCTTCATGTGAAGGTATAATGTCAGTTTTATTACAAGCAACATCATCTCATGTTTGGCTTTACCAATTACTTTGACTACTTATTTGGATGTGGTCCCAATCCATAGTAAAGCCTAGATTAAACAATCAACAATCATTCTTTTAAGTACTGTTTATCTGTTGTAAACCAAAGCTCCTTAGTTCCTACTTTCTATAGATCTATGACATTTTGAATAATTAGTATGAAAGGTTTACACATTTTTTCAGTACTGTCTGATTTTTAAATAAAAACCATTACATGAACTTGTACTTAGGTTTCATATGGATCCTACCTGGGCTGAGACTGGTGATCGCTACATGTTGAAGTTGTTTCGAGATTACGTGTTCCACCAGGTGATGGAAGATGGTCAACCATGGATAGACATGGCTCATATCGTGCAATGTTTGAATAAGGTAGTAACTAGTATTTTTTAGATTATCTGTTGAATTACTTGCTTTAGATTAACCCTTTCGTTATGGGATCAGTATAATATACACTAGTTTGTCTACAAATTTGCACGTTACATTTTTGCACTATAACATTTGATACAACATGTGTATGTCCACAATATTTTGTAGATGTTTAGTAAACATTACAAGTATTTTGTATACAAAAAATCAGAACTTTTAATGGAATATTTATTCTGAAAAGATTTTGTTTCATTACTAGTGTGAGTGCAAATTGATTTTGTTACATTAAAAAAAAAAAATCTACTCTTCGTCCCAAAAATCTCAAATATTATTTATGTAATCTCTAAAACCTCTTAAATACATTTCAAATGTTTGTTTCCAGTAAAACTTTATATTTTGATATTTGTTGTACTTTAACTATGTGGCGTCTGTTGCTTGAGGTACCTCGTAACCACCATAAAAAAGAAAAAAAAAAAAGGAAAAATACAAATTATGCTTTTTCATGCTTGAATGATTACATATTATAGCATGAAAATATAAGTGTTTAGTCGTAGTAGCTTAAGTCTCATAGCACTATATATTTATTTTTGTATCATATTGACCTTCTAGTCACGTGTAGCTAACATTATGTAACTTGCATTGAGTGAATGCATATGCACCTAAGTTACATATCCAATAATATAAAACTGACCTTTAGTTTTCCTTTTTTGGCTGTGTTTTAGTGGATTTTGTAATATACAGTCACATTTTAACTACTATACATTATTAACATATATGTATACATATTGTTACTATTTAGAAATATATTGAAGTTATTTTTCATAAAATATAGAATAATGAATCAAGAAGTAAATCACACAATTATCTCTTCTTGCTCTGACCTGTGTATGCAGTTGTTCCTCATAGGTCGCTGAGAGTTTTAAAATTTCATACATGGAAGATATCAAATAATTTTTTTTCTAGGTTTTACATATACAGTTGAATAACCAAAAAATCATAAACACCTGCACTGATAACATAGAATTACACTAATTTATGAAGGTTAACAATTGATATGAATTTAGATTTTAAAAAATGCAAAACTTTGAACGAACAAAAGATATTACTTGAAAACTTGAATTGAAAGAACATGATGGCCTTTTCACAAATTGAAATGACTAAGAAAACTACTGTGGGGACATTCTAAGCTGTTGATTGGTTATTCATGTGTCACATACTGTTGTAGGTGTATAAGGGACTGTTTTGAAAAATGGAAAGAGTTGAGCAGGCCCACCATGTTTGATTCAGTTCATAAGCCACATCTCAGCAAAATAAAATGAGGTTCTTATTTTATATTCTAGGTTGTTAATATTAGTTATTTGAGTTTCTAATTTGTACAAAACTACAGACTTAGTATTTTGACGTTACAAACATTTAATTTTAAACAGTGCTGCATTCATCGTACCATGCGACTCACTAAAACCTATGTTTAGATGTGTTCTTTTAATGTTTACTTTTGAATTAATAAATTAACTTATACATTATATTAAAGTTTGAATTATAATCTACCATTTGATTCCAAACTTGTGAATATAAATTTGTAAAGTAGTAGTTTTACAAAATTTTGAATTAAAGTCTACAAACTTGGTGTCTAGTGTATGGTTTCTGTGCCTGTTTGTGGATTTTAAGGCACCTTACCTACTAGATAAGAGCTGGTGATGTTTAATATTTTTGTTATAAGTCCTTCACTCTGTAAGGTCCTAACATCAGTAAAGCATATTTAGAATAAAGATCAGAATGCTGTATGGTACTTGAGTATAGTAGTAAGATAAAATTGAAATGGAAAAAGTTATACTTTACTTTAAAAGAAAGAATATTTATATGACCAACCTTTAGTCAAAATATAGATCAGATAATTGTGTTTTCTAGTCTTTTCTGATTATGATATAACTGCAGAAACATTTGTGTGTTCATGCTACACTGTCGATGAGAATGTTTACATATTAGTCTACAAACTAGGCACTGACAGGAGCTAAATCCAGTGAAGTTATTATTGATTCCATTGTGTTATTTTTGAATGCATAAATGGAAACTGTTACTGTTATGCATATTACTTTAAGATAATATAAACAATATTCATTAACCATTTCTAGCTTGAAGTAATGTTTTAGATCTCATTCATTCTTTTTGCATTTATTTTAGCCACGGAGTGAAGTGACCAAACTCAATATTCTAAAACATTATTTACTGCTCAGCAGGTCTTTATTGTGCGATAAGATTCTTGTTGGTTTCACTCTTAAGTTTCGAATAATTTTATTTCACAAGCTAGGCTATGGTGAATTATTTAAATTATGTTTAAAATATAGGTTCAACCTTTAGTGTACCACGTGATGACAAGAAATATGCTTGAAGTAAAAACGTATCTGTGGATGGCTGTTATGGATATTAAAATTTTTATTAAAATAAAATAGAGAACAACATTTTGACCTCCTGAAAATGACTTAAGAAGGTTGAAACACTGTTCTATACTTTATTTAATAAAAGTTTTAATACCCATATCAACCATCTTGAGATACTTCTTTGGTGTACTAAACAGACATTACAAGGTTCTTTGTGGGTTTTTCCAAATATTTATTAATAGTTTACTATATCTGACTTCCACTTTATTATGGATTAGCACTATTTGTGAGGTTTGGGGGTGTCATATAGTTGTGGTGTACGTGAGCTGGTCCTGCACAGGTGGGAATAAAGGTTTTCTGTGATTGTGTTGGCTTTTTTTTCCTTTGTAGTTTAGAAGCTCAAACTTGTTTGTATCTAATAAGATGTTCGTTTTTTAGATGTGTTCATTTGTGTTCATTATGACTACAGTGTTGCCTTTATTTGCTTTTAGAATTTTGATGTTTCTCTTGTTTTAGGTTGTTTCTAGAAATATCTTTTCATGTAAGGTTGGTTTTTAGTTTTTTGTGGAATTATGTTGATGGTTTTGCATGAAAATTTCTTGAAAAATTTGTTTAAGATATTGTTTTGAGATGGTTCAGAGAAACAGGTGTTTTCAGTATCACCTGGAAAGGTAGGTTGTTGGTTGTCAATGGAATTTTTGTGAAACTTGTCTTCTTTGTTAACCTGAAGATGGCTTTAGAAGGTTGAAACGTTCTGTACTTTATTTTATGGTAAAGTGCTGATATCCATATCAGCCATCTTGTGAATACAAACTACATTCTTGCGATATTAAATGTCTGAAGTTGTTAAAATATGTATATTTTTTAATAATAATTTTTTATTACTATCTAACTACAGCTAGATTCTGGTTCACATGACAAGATCTGCCTCACGTCTCGTGATGAACAGAACATTCTAGTTTTGAGTTATGCTGAGCTAAAACAGTGTTTTGAATCATCTTTTAGTGAACTTTTACTTGCAGCCACTACTCCAAAGGATCATGTTCACATATAGCTTATTGTATAAAAGGAATTAAGTGGACAAAAACTCATTCAAAGCTGTGAAGGTAAAATGTGTGACAAGCACAAGAAATATGTATATATTCAAATTTCATGTCGTTTGTGCTCAACTGGAACCTCAATATGAATTTGGATGTAACATACGTCAGCCTCGCTTTCTGGTGGAAGTTCCGGATAGTGGTAATTATGTTAGTTCAGCCTGATCTTCCAAGCAAAATTATGGAAAGTAAGAATTGTGATGTCTGTTCTGAAGGTTACAAATATGTATGCCCAGTTAAAGCTTAGGTTCTACCACCTAGACCTTATTACAGAATGATGTACTGTTCACAGGATCATGTTTCTAAATCTATACATTCCTTAAGTGAGGGAGAATGTAAAGTTAACGTCTGTAATGCTGGTTATAAAAACAAACAAAGTTTGTTAATTAAATACAGCTTGTTTTTATTTACACACTTATCTCAGTGAACACACAAACTCATCACAGGAAAATATATATAGACTCAGACAATGCTGGTTTTTAAAGATTAGTTAGATACTGTCATTACTGAATTTAAAATATAACATTTGCCGTCCCTTATCTTTGCAGTGAAGTTATCACTCAGGGATTGAAAATTACAAATGAGGGTGAACTTGTACAGTAATCAAATTAAAGCTTAGTTATTGATGCTCTCAGATTTATTCAAAGATATTAGTGAATTGAAATAGCATTGGGTTATAATTCAAATTTCGAGTAAGATACTAGACAGTGGTGTTTACACAAATAGCAGTTTAAACTGGATGTGTTAAGATAGTACTGTTTGAAAGGAGTTAGCAGAGTAGCAGTTTTTATTTGGAAGCTTTAATTCTTTTATTTCTTATTTGGCAATTAGTTATGTTATCAAATTAATTAACCCACAATTGTAATATTACAATGCTGTCTTTATTCATTTGCATAGATTCTAGATTTTGAATTCTAACTAAAGTTGTAAAGTTTTATTAAATCTGGAATACACTTTGTAAAGATTTCCTTTAAATTCTAATACAAACGATATAATCTTGTTATAAGCTTATTTATAAAAAAAAAAAAAAAGTGTGGTGAAATAAGTGATGGTCTGTAAAATGTAATTTAATAAAAAACAAACAAGGCACTTAAACAGCAAGTCTTTAAACTGTATTTTTTTTTTCATTTTTAAAGCAGTTGTTCTTGAGATTCAAAATCTGGGAAGGGTTTTGTTATTTGGAGAGTCTGAAACTTTATCGTGTATGTTTCTGTTCTAGTAATGTTACCAAACATAAAACATAATCAGAGTCATAGTTTTTTAAATAGATGCTGTCCTGTTTCAGTCCTGTAAGATAACATATTCTATATTGTTTTAACATTTTGTACATAACTATTACATTTTTTAACCAATGATAGTTATGTTAATACATAGATTTTCAGTCTTATTAACAGGCATACTTAGGGTATGTGTATTTTGTGGGAAAAAAAAGAACATTTGCACATTAATATAAACGTGAAATAAATATAATAAATGGCAAAGCATAATGAGGAGCATGTGAAAGGTATGCCAGAAAAAATGATAGTTTAGTTAAATATGAGGAGAATCTTTTTGTTTGATGTGCAATGAACTTTAAAGTTATGCATCACAGGCTGCTTTGCAGTTTTAATGTGATTGTTAACTACTAAAAAGCACATGGAACTGTCAAACATTTTAAAAAAATTTGGCTTTTTTACTCCAGAAATAAGAGCATTATATGTGTTCACTATGTGAGGAAAAGATGGGAGAATGCATGAGAAAGTTTTTTGAAAATTTTTCTAGGCTAATGTGTTTCCAGATTCATCTGGTGTAAAGAGTAGTAAAGATGCTAGATTTTAGAGTTAATATATTTCTAATCCTTTTTTTTTAATGTTATCAATAATAAATGATTTTTTTTTATATTGTTATAGTGGGCAGTACACAACTGGTTATGACATGTAATTGTTCTTTTTTTCCAAGGATGACAAATTAACACATTTGTCATCAATAAGTTATCGCCTTCATTAAAATATAAGGTTTGAACTGTGACTTTTGTTATGGCCTTGTCCAGTTTTTTTTTACTGTTGATGGGTTGTTTACCCAGATGTTCTAAATCTAACGTAACGAGTGCATAGAGATAAAATAAAGTGTTTTAACCATCCTTGGTCTTATCAGAAACGGTTGCAGTATAACAAATTTGTACATTTAACCTTTTTTTCAGTGGAAATATGTAATCTTTGAAGCCTTTTTTATTGTATGGATATAAAAACCGAGTAAGCCTAATGTCTACATATCTACACTTTATTTTTGGTACTTCATATATTGTATCTGGTATTTACACCCTCCTAGCATAATCTGTCATTAAATCAGCAATGCAGAGTAAAATTAATTGTTTATAACTTTGATGTAAGGTACTTAATACTATGTTTATATTGGCACTCTGTAGTAGGTCAGGATATGTACACTTTGACCCCCATTCATGTGCACAAAGCTAAAAAGAACGTAAGAAAAAGACATCTATCTTTGCTTCATAAATAATGTATGCAGTAACTTAATTCTATTACTATTATATGGTTTTGCAAACTACTGTGGAAAAAACACACTTTATTGGTTAATGATTGCATGAATTTTATTGTCTCTGGAGGTGAAAGATAACATTCAGGTTTAAAATAAATAAAAACAACTTCATAGATTCTTTACTGAAGCTTAGTGAGATTTCCATTTCAAATCATAAGACATGCACATTGTTTAAAATAATAAACATGAATATTATTGTAAGAGCCCACCAACAGAGAGGTGTGTCAAAGAGTACAGCTGCCCAGCAGCCTGTGGTAATTGGATAGGTCCGATTTTAATTTAAAATTAAGGCTTAAAGTAAAAAAAAAAAAGTATATTATTGGCCATTTTCTTCTGCTACTGTTTGGGTAAAAAAAGTGTTTAGAGAGTCAGCAGGTCTCTGTTAACTGTTCTGTCTTTGGGCTCAAAATTTAATTCAGTGGGCCTGTTATAGTCTGTAGTTGCCTCATGAATCAGACTTATTTTAACAACATTTAGTTTACATTGAAAACACATTGCCTTTCAATAAAGTACTGTGTTCTGGTTTGGTAATGACTGTCTAGTTGTGTAAATGTAAAAATAATTTATTGGTGGATTTGAAGTATCTGTCTCTGTCTTTTTTTGTGTGTGTCACTTGCAGATTGGATGCTTTACAAACTTATTATTGAAGAACCATTTGTAGAATTGTCAATTGGCTCATTCTGAAAGAGGAAGATAATTTGAGACTACAAATAGTCATGATTACTGTAGTGTAGCTAATTCATTTCTGTTCCATAATTGAGCTTATGGCACAGTGCATCAGTGAAATCTTCTGAGAACTTTGGGAAGTCATCAGATGGCTACAGAATTGGATATTTTTCTTTTTGTTTTTAGGGAAAAAAAATTTCTCTAGAAACAAGAGTTTTCTTAGATATGGTAATTAAATATATGTAATTCTATGGGCGGTTCTATTAGTTCAAAGATTCATCAGTACAAAGTACAACAAAAACCATTGTGAAAAATATACAGAAAGTTAGTTCAATATTGTAGCTGTTTTAATTTGATGTAGTTACTGTACAAGTTACCATTTTTCGTAATGATAATTAAAGTCAAATTATTATTGTAGATAGTATTAACTTATATATGACAAAAAGTCTAGTGAAAATTTCATTTCCTGTTATTTGAGAAGTAGAACAAAAGCCAGTTAATAAAAAAGTTCTTACCTTTTAATATCTACTGTTGAAATGTCAAGGAGAATTTTTGTTATTTTTCTAATTAAATTTCTTTAACAATAAACCTGAAAACCAAATGGGAAATGCTACATTTTGAAGAAGAGCTAAGGCTATGAGATATCACTATAAGTTACAACTTATTTTAGGTTTATATTTGATTTGAATATAAACTATATAAATTGTCTCTACTGAGATTATCCAGTCTTTGTTTTAACCAAGAAATTATGTGTTCATGTATTGGTGTTTTTTTTCTTCAGTGCTTCCATTGCTTCCCCTTAGTGGGCTCAGCAGATAGCCCGTTGTGGCTTTGCTAAAAGAAAAACACACACATGCTTCCATTGCAAGTTAATACAGTTTATAGTTTTGAACTCCTTATAACTAGCTAAAGCAAATGTGAAAGTTCTGCTGCATATAATGAGATGTTTCTAGGTGGCCATTGTTTACTGCACTTTCATAATGTATAGTTAAATATTCATAAGGTACATTAAACTTGTAGGTTAAAACTTTCATGTTATTTTCCCGTGTGATATATGTGTATGTATGTGACAATGTACATTTTGTATATAAATGTGATCAACATGCATGTATTGGCTGATCAAAGATCACTGAGAGAAGTTGTTAAACATTATTTTGGTCTCTGCTAGTGTTTGTAGAGTGATGTTTTTTAACAGAACCAGGTTATCATTCTAAGCTCTCTTAATCACAAGTGTTATGGAAAAACATGCATAAGCTTCAGCTTTGAAATCATGCAAAGTTCTATCAAGAATGTTTATGTGTAACAGAAAAACAAACAAACTATAATTCAAGTATTATTGAAAGGTGGTCCTTCTTTCATAAAATAAGCTGTTTGCTCACACTATTGAAAGGTGGTCCTTCTTTCGTAAAGGTTAAGCTGTTTGCTCACACTATTGAAAGGTGGTCCTTCTTTCGTAAGGGTTAAGCTGTTTGCTCACACTATTGAAAGGTTGTCTTTCTTTCATAAGGGTTAAGCTGTTTGCTCGTACTATTGAAAGGTGGTTCTTCTTTCATAACGAGTAAGCTGTTTGCTCAAGATGAAGAAAGGTTCACCTTTTGAAAAAATGTTTGGGTTACAGTTTTGTATTTTTGTGAAAAGTTTTTTTTTTTACCTAATGTGGTTTCTTAATGTTATGAATGTGTATAAGGACCTGTGATTCTGAAAGTATTGTTTTCCCTACATTTCGTTTAGTGAAGTGTATGAAATGATTATACTGTTCAACTAAGAGCTCGTGTTTTAGAGCATAACTACCACATTCTGTTAACACATATTTTGAATGTGTTTGTGTGTGTGTTGGAGATGTAAAAGACTCCTTATGTTTTAGACAAAATATTTTGTAGCACATTGGATTAGATTGAAAATGCACAGACGAGACCGTAAATCTGATATTTCCATGACACGATGTGCTGGATACTTACATTTCTCAACATTAACTCCACATACTGAACAGCTCGGTCAACTAATAAAAGACCACCCTGGTCATGCTATAGTAATGTCTGAAATACAAAATGAATGGGTAATGGTGTAAGTAACTTAAAAACTGTTCAAACATTAGGTAGTGCTTATTTCTCAATAACTTCTACAAAGATGGAATATGTGGTATATGGTAAAAACATGACCAGCTTTTGAATGATATAAAAAGATAGTTGTAAGGCTGAAGTATTTCTTTTGTGATTAGGTGTGATATAAAAGTGATTTTGTGACTAGTAACTAAATAAGATAAAGTGTTGAAATCAGAAATGAAGACATAAGGCTTGAAAGTGTTTCATATCTCTGTATTTTATATGCAGTTAGACAGTACATTTATGTACCAACTCAGCTGAAATACTGAACTGCACATGGGTTTTTGCTCTCACTGTATAATTTTATATTATGTTGCAAATTGAACTTGAGTCCATTTATAAAGATTTTCGGTTAATGACATAACCATTTCTTGTAAAGTCAGTGTTATGTAAATATCCTTCCATCATGTATGTCTGAAATATGGGCTACAATGACCGTAAGTCAAGTTTACACACAGTTTTTTAGACCCTTTGAAATACTTTGCATTAGTATCTGTTAGACTGACTTTTTATTAAGCTTTTTAAGTTCCCTGAAAAACCCAGTGTCACTTTCTTTTAATTTAGTCATACAACATCTTTAAGAGTTACAAAGAACCTAAGAACGTTTCTTAAATATGCATATCATATTCAATGAAATAGATAAATGACGGGGAATGCAGTTAATTAAGTCTTTCATTCCAAAAAATATAAAAATAAAATGTTGTAACTGTAGTGTTTTCTGAACATTTCTAGAAATCTTATACTATCATGTAGTCATAAAACTCAGTTTTAGAATAAGTGAGAAACTATAACAGATTTCTTTATCCGAAAGATTTAGACAAAAATTCTAAGGAAGCCTCAGCACTGTGTGTAGTATAGTTGGCTATTTCTTACCTATTCAAGACATGCGAGCAGTGCCACCCGAGCTGAACAAGTTGACGTACATAGTTTCTTCTTGAGTAAGAATTTTAAGCAACATGTTTCATTTTGCCATTTTTCTTAATATCCGCAGCAGGATTTGTATTTCAAAGACATATAAATACTTGATGTCACCTCTAGAATGATAATTATATTGCAATTAATACCATTCAAAGTTCATGTTGCATTAAAATTTGATTTGCAACAGAGACAGTGAAGAAAGTGAAGTTTATGAAGTATGATGATAACTAGCATTGGGTAAAACCTTTAATTATTTAAATGCAGTAATTTTATTTAAAATAAAATTAATTTATACACTTTTGGCTTTTTCTACATAATTAATACATGGGTTAGCCTTGTGGTAGAATTATGGATTTTGGAGTTGGTGAGACAGGTTCAAATCTGTGTGATACAGTAAAATACATCTAATAATAACCAGTACTTTAACCTGTTGGTACATTATGACAGTAACTGTTAATTCATTAGTGTGAGTTGTAAGGTTGCTTTCCCTTTGGTCAGTATCTCAAAATTGGCTACAGTGGCAGATAGTCCTAGTAGCTTTGCCGTAAGTACAAGATGTAAAGGAATTAGAAACTCTATATAATTAGTGCTCAGTAAATAAATAATAAAAGTATTTACTCCAGTATTTTCCATTTACAAAGTAGGGAAGATGGCAGATATGTGCTGTAGCTTTGTTATAAATGCAAAATGCAAGTATCTTTCAAAATGAAATACTCAGGTGCTACTCTGTATTTGTAAGCTGGTGTATGGTTTTGCTGTTTGTAAGCGTTAACCATGTGCTGTCATATAAGAGAGATTCAGTAACATTAAAATATGTTATCCAAGTTATCAAGAGCGATTGTGTCACGGAAGGTGAGAATTATGCCAAGCTAGATTAAAATTCGTTTATTTAAAACCGTACAAACTTTACTGTTCTTAGTTAAGTATTCGTGGAAATATTTGAATTGCCATTACTTTATGAGAATGTAGTATGATTTGTTTCTCTCAGTACCTGGTTGTATAGGTGATAGGATTAGGTTTAGAAGTATGAACTGAATGAAATCTTAATGTAAAAATCCCACATGTACTCTACAGCATGTGAAATAAGGCACTGATATTCATACACATGTGAATTAATTTTAACACTTACTAAATAAACCTAACTGAGTAAATCCATGTGAATTGTCACTGCAGTCACAGTTGAAGCTATGAAACATTAACATTTTTCTTGACACTTGTTTGTACCCTAATGGGTACAGATTTAAAACATTAAAATATGTTTTATTTTTCTCAGAGGACAGAGCCCTGACAGTTGCATGGATTTATGTTAGAACACAGTAAACAAAGAAGAGACTGGTTATTTGAAAATTGTTTTTCAAAGAAATTACAATGTTTTCACATTGCATTGAATTTGTTATATTTACTTAAATATTTCATTTGTTTAGTAATTCTCCTTATTACTTTTAAGAAACTTCTCAAAATGATTTATTTAGATACTTTGTAGTTCCTTTCAGAATCTATGCTGGCTGAAGAGTGCAGTTATACAACCTTGTGTTTCAGTTGAAAATGTTCTCTGAAGTAATTACTGTACTAGCCAGGCTATTTGAAAAGTGCAGGATAAATCGTAACTTGTACTTTAACCCCATAATTGCTCATCAGTAAGTTTTCAGGATTATAACACTAAAAGCTGGGTTTTTAATACCCATGGTGGGCACAGAACAGATAGCTCATTGCATAATTTTGTGCTTAACAAGAAGCAAATGTATTTGTATTTTATACATGAACAAAGATAAATGTTTATTTAGGACTAGATATGATAAGAAAAACAATCATTTGTTTGAGCTGATCTTGTTTCAGAAAAGTTTTATTATGACGACTTAGGAGGAGTCTCTTTTGCAGGCAGATTAGGAGGTATTAAGCAAAGATGATAATTGGTTATAAAGCTGCATATGTTTAACAAGTTTGTAAAAAAATGTTTGGTGAATTATTTTTATGATGATGAAAATAAAAAATCTAAACCTTACCTGGTTTCTTTTTATTTGTGAATTATTTGTCAATGTCTATTGAATTTGTAGGATTACTTTAAAAGCAACAGTCTCTGTCATGTGATGATAACATGGAAGTAGTAACAGTGTAACAGAATTAATTTATATGTATGTTAATTATTGAAAACAAACCATTGGATGACATTCTGCCACAGGTACAAACCACTGGATGACATTCTGCCACAGGTACAAACCACTGAATGATATTCTGCCACAGGTAATCAATCAATAGCTCAAAAAGAAAGAGTTGCAATGTTCTTTCAGCTGAATATTTGAATTCTTAGCTATTGTTAACAGCTGTGCAAACTGTCAATCACTAGGCATCATGTGTAATGGCACTAACCATCCAAAACTGTATTAATCAATGACCTATCAATCAGTAATGTAGAAATATTTTGTTCAATGAATCTGTGCAGTAACTTGGAAAGTAGGAATCATAAAATTTGTCAGTCCAGCTGATCTTATGATCAACAAATCATCCTAAATGTGGTACATACATTGTACCATGCAACATCCATTGATGGATTGGAAAGCAAGGTTTACAATGGGTTTAGTTAGTTGTATTTAATTAAATGTTTGCTTTAGCAGCATAATAATTATATTTAATCCCACCCATATCAATTGAAAGGCTATTGCTAGCAGTTTGACTAACTATCAGAGGTGTCCAATGGTCAGTTAAGTACTTTCAGTATTTTTTTTTTCTTTTCCTCTGCCAGCTCAGAATGGTTTAATGTAGCTCTTTGGTCTTTTGAGTCACCTAATCGATATAAAATACATGATTATATATATAATATCAATTACTGTAACTTGTATGTCAAAGAACCATTCTGTTGGAGTATGAAGTATGGCCCTTTCCAATCTTAACTAAACTGCTTCTGTGGTGCTGGTATGTACCAAAGCCACACTTAGTTCATGCTGGTATGTCTTCTCCATGGTTTATCATAGTATCTATTTTGTTGTGTGGCAGTCTTTCAGTGTTGTTTATCAGCAAAATGATATGCATTAATTAAAATCAATCTTAACCACTTCTCATGTACTTCTAGGAAATCGGGGGATATTTTACCATAGGAAAAGGGCAATATATCACATCTACAGGGAACAAAACTCCCTACCCAAGAAAAAACTTGTTCACCTAATAATTTGGTGATTTATGCTCATTTGGATATCAGATTGGAGGTGATATGGTCAAATGTGCTTCTACACCACATCTTATGTTTTTCACTTGGTTGTTTCTACATGTTCTGAATTAGGCTAGTCAGGTCCTCTATCAAAACGTTAGTCATGGACTGTGTTAATGTGTCTGTACGTGGATAAGCCTTGGTTCACTTTGTGAAGTATTTTATGACTACAAGTATGTATATGTATAAATATTACCTCATTTTGTATCTTGGAGTGAAGTGATATTTAGAGCTATGCTATGTAGGGAAGAAATAATTATTTCCTGTAGTTTACCTTGTTTATGCTGTTTGTTTTTTTCCTGGGTGTTACCATACAGCATGTCAACACCTTTGCTCAAAGTGTCGACTCAAGTAAGGCCAGTAGAACTACTATAGAATGTTAGCAGAAATGTGGGCAATGTTTTGGAGCTGTCCAAACTTTGTATTTTGAAAAGTCTGGAGAATGTTGTATATCAAAGCTCTGGGAATCCCCAGTTACAATGCAGACTGAAATCCATAGCTCAGTGCTTGTAAATAAGGTAACACACCTTATAATGTAATAATATCTTATGATATTATTGAAATGATAATTTATTACGAACAGCTTGTATCACTGCTACAGTATTTGTTAGGTCCGGCATGGCCAGGTGGGTTAAGGAGTTAGACTCGTAATCTTAGGGTTACGGGTTCGAATTCCGGTCGCATCAAACATGCTCACTCCTTTCAGCCGTGGGGGCGTTATAATGCGATAGTCAATTCCACTATTCGTTGATAAGAGTAGTTCAACAGTTGGCGGTGGGTGGTGATGACTAGTTGCCTTCCCTCTAGTCTTACACTGCTAAATTAGGGACGGCTAGCGCAGAATTTAGAAAATAAGAAATTAAACAAATATACAAAACCTAAAGTCGAATTATACTTTACTTGAAAAAAAAACAAGGAAAACAAAATAATACTTTTAAGAAATAAACACCAAACTTTAATATTTCACAAAATTGATAAACAAAATACAGTATTAACAATTCCCAACAGTGTTTGTCTTTTCTGTAAGTGTAAGCTCCCCGTCGCGCAAAACATGCTCGCTCTTTCAGCCGTGGGGGCGTTATAATGTAACGGTCAATCCCACTATTCGTTTCTAAAAGTAACCCAAGAGTTGGCGGTGGGTGGTGATGACTAGCTGCCTTCCCTCTAGTCTTACACTGCTAAATTAGGAACGGCTAGCGCACATAGCCCTCGAGTAGCTTTGAGCGAAATTCAAAACAAACAAACAGTTTTTATTATGACATGTATAGTAACAACAAAAATAATTAATTCTGCACGAAAGCGAGAATTTTTAATTTCTGTCGCGCACGTATTCGAAATAAAAGAAAAGTGAGTTTACCTCACTAAAACCTAGCTAGAATACCCGGCCCTATACGGAAGTTATTGCAAATTTATGATAAATAAAAAGTTACCTTAGACTATGAAATGTTGCTTCACTTACACGTAACTGCAAAACACAAAAAGTGAAATCGCAAATTTACATGCATGTCCGCAAAAACTCAACAAACTTTCATGTCAAATTTGGTGAATCTTCATCAATAGAAGGCGATGTAAAGTTAAAAAGAACGCGCACGCCCAAACGCTCATAACAACATGAAAATGCAAAACGAAACTTAACAAGCCTTCACACTAAATTTAGTGAAGACCAATAAACAGGAGGTGAGGTGGTAGTAAATACAACAACTAATTAGAAAATTTGTATTTATGTTTATGTGAAATTTGGTAAAAACCCATTTAAAGGAGATAAAGTAGTGGTAAAAAATAACAATATAAAAAAACGGGAAAATTTAAAATTCGTATGGACGGAATAAGCCCCCATACCAATTATAACGATAATTCAGATACTTTGCGACGTAGTGACTCGCATGCAATAGAAAACAGACAGTATTATTGTATTTATATAGATTTCTATCCATGTTTGTTTTCTCTGCAACTGTAAAATGAATGTGTGTGTATTTTCTTATAACAAAGCTACATTGAGGCTACCTGCTGAGTCCACAAAATGGAATCGAACCGCTGGTTTCAGCCTTGTAAATCCGTAGACTTACCTCTGTACTAATGAGGGACCAGTAAAGTGAAATAAAAAAAATGCCAAATTTCCATAAAATCATTGAAGCTTGACGAAAATGAGAATTTTATTTTCAAACATTTCCTGCACAATACATAATTTATTTTGTGGAAATCAATAATCAATAATAAGGACTTCGTGGGCATTTTATTATGCACACAATTAACCGCAGAGCATTTTTTGAAAAATTATTATTTTTGAAAATCACACAACGAATACGACTTTTCAATAAAATAACATCAAAATATTTTATAATAATTTTAAAAAAAAGATTGTAGCCTTAGATATTTTTACAAAAATGTTTTTTTAAGTGTTAAGATAACCACTTATTTTAATGTATAAGTATAGGAGAGGTATTATTTAAAAAAAAAACAATTTAGAAAATGAGAAATTAAACAAATATACAAAACCTAAAGTCGAATTATACTTTACTTGAAAAAGAAACAAGGAAAACAAAATAATACTTTAAGAAATAAACACCGAACTTTAATATTTCATAAAATGGATAAACAAAATACAGTATTAACAATTCCCAACAGTGTTTGTCTTTTCTGTAAGTGTAAGCTCCCCGTCGCGCAAAACATGCTCGCCCTTACAGCCGTGGGGGCGTTATAATGTAACGGTCAATCCCACTATTCGTTTCTAAAAGTAACCCAAGAGTTGGCGGTGGGTGGTGATGACTAGCTGCCTTCCCTCTAGTCTTACACTGCTAAATTAGGAACGGCTAGCGCACATAGCCCTCGAGTAGCTTTGTGCAAAATTCAAAAACAAACAAGTGTAAGCGGAATCGAAGAAATGACAAAACTTTTGTAAAAGCATTATTGCTTCAACAAAAAAGGCAATTTAGGAAATAAAGTTTTATATTTGAATAGCCCAGACCCAATACACCGTTTTATTTTTCTCTAGTTTTGAACTGTTGAATTAGGGACAGTTAACGCAGATAGCTCTCATGTAGCTTTGCGCAAAAACAAAAAAAACATTCCTTTGAAAAAAAAAAAACGACGACCTATGATAAAAAAAAATATTTTCTCACAAATATAAATGCCTTATGAATTTCCACGAAAACAAACGATTTCTTGTATGCGAATTTTAGTATATACTTTAAAATATAAACCAATAATCATACCGGCTTGTGAAACAACAAAGACATATTTTTAAAAAAACACACTTCGAAACAAGTTTCGCATTGAAGAACATCGAAATTATACGAAATATTTTCAAAAATGAAATTCGAGAGCTTTAAGCCGGCCCGGCATGGCCAGGTGGATAAGGCACTCGACTCCTAATCTGATGGTCGCGGGTTAGGATCCTCGTCACATTAAACATGCTCGCCCTTCCATCCGTGGGGGCGCTATAACGTGATGGTCATTCCCACTATTCGCTGGCAAAAGAGTAACACAAGAATTGGCGGTGGGTAGTAATGATTACCTGCTTTCCTTCTAGTCTTACGCTACAAAATTAGGAACTATTAGTGCAAATTACCCTCATGTAGCTTTGCGCGAAATTCAAAACAAACAAATAAGCCTCAAGCATTTTTCTCAAAAATGTTTTTGTTTTAAAGTGCTGAAATAACTGTGTATTTTCATACAACATTATCGTCTAACTTCTGATGTGGTTGTAATTCGACAAAATAATACAGAATGAGAAGTTAATCAAAAATATGTGTTCTTTCATAAAGTCTAAATCCAATTCAACCCTCCTTTAAAATAGAATAATCAACACATAATAATAGTTTGAGAAATAAACACAAAACTTTAATGTTTCACAAACGTGGTAAAGACAGTATTGAAAACTAGCCGTAGTATCTGTGTTACGAACGGAAGTTATGTAAATTCATAATAAATGAAATTATCTTAAGACATGGAAATTTGCTTATACGTAATTGTAAATAATGTCCACAAAAACTGTAAAATACAAAACATGAAACCATAAATTGTCTTACAGCTCCGTGTGCACCCATTAAACCTCTATACCAAATTTGTTGATTATCCATCAACTGGCGCGAAGTAGTAGCAAAAACTCTGAAATGCTCATAGAAATTTGTATGTATTTTGTCATTGACACAATGAACCACCATGTTAATTTGTTGAAGATCTCGTCATTCTCTGCAAATTAGTTACACGGACATAGAACAAGACAGTGTTATTAGATGTATATATAAAGATACAAAAAATCAAGTTCCCCTAAGATATCGGGCATTTCAAAATGTTACTTGCATGTGTGTATATTTATATATGATCTTATGTGGAATTACTTTTCGGGATCCAAAGTTTCTAGAGCTGCTAGCAGTAACAAGTCAGTCTTTTACAAAGGTTTAAAGTGCGTCAGTACCATTGAGATGATCTTTTTGTAAGCTACAAAAATGTCATTTTGTATTGTTTTTCAATTGTATTTCAATAAAATGTATACCATAAGTGAATATATCAAGGTTTATGATGCGTCTTTCTGTATGCTTCCTATAATTAAAAAATCTGTATATACATATATTGGTTTTCTTATTGGCATTTAGCACTATATATATTTATATCTTACTAAGGTTTGTGTTTGTCCTGTAATAGAGCTCTACATCATGTAGCTTGCAAACTGTGTCGAACTCGTGTGATATCCCTAAATATTCCACCCACACTCTCAAATGTGGGTGCATTAAAGCAGCGACACTCAATTCCTTAGTGTGGACGGTTAATGGTATGGTACTGTTGATTGGCTTCTTCTTTCTGGTCAGTAGTTAAAAATTAGGGAAAGCGACAGATACCCACAGTAGATTTGCCATGAACTAAACGAAAACATAGATGCACATAAACATGCTCTTCTACTAAAATTTGTTAATGGTTTTGTTGATAACAATTTTCTTAAGAAATCTCGCGCCAGGTTAAAATAAATTACTTTAAAATCTGCGTGTGTTTGTAGTTAAGTGTTACAGTTACACAACAAGCTATATGCGCACTTCTCACCATTGGTATAGAAGCCAGGTTTATAGCGTTGTATGTCCAGAAACATAATTTCAAGAAAAGTACTACACGCGTCAAGGACTAGCTGCATATGCCAGTTCCTAATTTTGAAGTAATAGAATATGTATAAAGTAGATAACCAACGGGATCCACTACCAACTCTTCTACTACGTTTCTCTGATTGAATAGTTGGATTTGACTGTTACTATCATTGTGTACACACACCTTCAAATTACAGAACATATTTTTGTGTTTACGCATGCCATTCATACATCCTTGATTACGTGGTCATGTTTGTTCTATGTAAAAGAAATAAGTAGGTAAATAACATCTACCTGAAAGTTTAATTCAAATTGTATGGTTCTGTTAACAAGCATAATGATATTTTGTGTTATATTTTCAACGTTTTAGTTAGAGGGCGAGTGATATTAAAATTATTAAATTTGAGGAAGATACAGATGGGTATATTAGTAACAATAATTACAGTGAATACTTAGTTGAATGAATTAGAGAAGAATTCATTTGAGTAGTAAATGAGAACATAGAGAAGATAGTGAGTGATCGTGTATATTCAGTGTTTATTGTGTATTATGTTACTCCGTAGGTTAGAAAAACAAAGCGTTGAGAGTGAAAACGTAACCTGTGAACTTAGGCCTACAACTATTTGCAAGTATTAATGAAATTTGTTATCGTTATATGAATTGGACTTACATCATTCTAATCAAGAAATTTAAACGTAATTTTTCCAATAATATTTAACACATCTCTCAGTACAGTTGAAGAGATAAGCTCGTCAGGGAATGGCTGATATTTTTTTAAAGATAACACTTCACCTTAAAAAGCCAGTAGAGGTAACGTTGGGACAATTCAAAACAGAGGTGGGAGATAATTCGTATTCTGTTTCAACCACAGGGAAATGATAGAATGGTAAATGTAGTCTGAAGACTGTTAAAAAGAATAATTTTTATTAAAGGTAACTTCACAATAGACTACAATTTATCATCTACAAAATAAATATGGCAAGCATAGATTAAAAGATTCATTGTACTTTGTTTCGAAACAGTTTCAAAGTACTTCAGTTACCAAAACTGTCAAACGCGTTTTATTCGTAAAGCAGTTGTAATGAAATATTACAAACAGAAACAGACATATAAAGACAAAAACTAAAAGCTCGTTTTTGAAATGCACTTTAAAAGAAGTTCTTGTTGATTGTGTAACGAATCATTTATGTTACCTTTACGAATTTAGTTTTTAGAAACATTTTAGGACTGATTAAAATAATGTGCTAAGTGTATGTTTTGCATTGCTATGAATAAGTAAGTGAAAAAGTGCATTGCTTTGTGGAAAATGAATAAACTTATTTATAACTTGATAACGTGGAACCTACTTAGAAAGTAAAAGTTTTGAAACGGCTTGATTAGGTAATGAAAATATTTCATTATAAATATACAAAGTTTCGAGAAGATTTTGTCATCCTCAGTTCAGTCAAGCCATCTCCAAACTTTTATTTAAACAATAGTTATATCTATTGTTTTTACTTTCAATGATTAAACTTAGAATCCAATTATAGTGAACTTAATCTACCAGTACCATTTAATTTAATAGTTTTATATAGAAGTTAAGCTTTTTCTGATGGTTTAGTTTTTCTTGATGTTTTGTGTATCTTATTAGCAATAACGAGAAATAAATTAAATCAATTCTAATTTTGAAAAAAAAGAGAGCAATATAATGGCCACAAATGAAAGGTAGATGGCGCACTTAGTCACGTACCGTATTTTAATATTTTACTCCGTAGCAGCTCAAGAGTGAAATATTAAACTATGGTTATAACTGTTGACAAAGAATTCATAAAAGTCTGGAAAATTACTGAACAAAAATATTTGTTTGTTTGCTGCAGAATTTCTGGAAACGTACAAAAAAACTAGCTGCATATCATTGTCTCTAGTTTTGAACTGATAAACTAACTGAAATAGGTAGCTATCTAATTGCATACACTGCCAAGATATTGGCTACTCTCGCCCAAGAGAAAAGTGATTGTTACTCTTATACCGCAGCAAAACCTAAACGTGAAGCGCGAGCTCTCGTGGCAGTAAATCCCGATCTATAAACCTTTGGATTCGTATTTCGAGTACACTTGTTGTTTTGAATTAAGCACAAAGCTACACAATGGGCTATCTGTGCTCTGCCCACCACGGGCATCGAAACCCGGATTTTAGCGTGTAAGTCCGCAGACATACCGCTGAGCCACTGGGGGGCCCGAGTACACTAACCTACACTAGAAACAATTTTGCGCTACCGCACATAATTTCAGTATAAATCGAAGTCCAATTTAACATCTCTTTATACGTCTAGGAATTTAAATTTTTTGGGTTATTCCTTTTATTCCAATATCTTTTGAGCACGTTTGAATAACAAGTGAAGTATTATAGTAATTATATTTTTACCCATTAGAAACTTAAATCACTCTTTAATTTATTATTCATCTATTTTAATCATAATCTGTCACAGTGATTTTAAATTACTTCAAGGTTAGGAAAATAGATTTAAGTATAATACACGAATAAGTTCACTAGTTCTTCTTCTAATTACGCATAAATGTTTCTTAGAAAACAAATATGCTACAATGTATCATAAATTTTAATGAATAAAAATGTGATATATTAGGATATATCATGAATTTAATTAATAAAAAATGTGATATATCATGATATACTAGACCGATAACAGGTTGTTATATAGACGTATTAAACCAGTCACCATTAAGCTAAATAATAACATGTTTTCTTTTGTAAAGGCATTTTTATTAACACCGTGGGTTATAATGGCCCCCAGTCGGTCAGCGGTATGTCTGAGGACTTACACGCAAAAATCCGGGTTTCGATACCCGTGGTGGGCAGAGCACAGATAGCCCATTGTGTAGCTTTGTGCTTAATTCAAAACAAGAACAAGAACAAGGGTTATAATGTTTAAAATAACTTGATCATTTTTATCATTAATTACAGTTTAATCACAGAAGTCCAGCGAAACAGTAGAAAAACGTTATAAAAATCACAAAGTCGAACAAGCGACTTTGCAAGTTCAGTCTGGTTGTGGTTACTGTGGTTCCGTGTAGCAGCATTTATTAGTAAATCAAGAAGTCGAGGTTTATGGTGTGCGCGATCAATTGCTATTTATGGTTGAATCTTAAGAAACATCAAGACACGAACATGATAATTCTGTAAGGTCAGAGTAGATCATAACGTGATGAATGATTGGCACCACTAACAAAGTAATTATAGTAAGCTACTATAGCCTCGAAAAAAAGACGTACGAAATTAATTAGAAGTGGCAGACACCACATAACCCTCTGTGTAGCTGTGTGCTTAACCCAAGGTGAATAGACACCACATAACCCTCTGTGTAGCTATGTGCTTAACCCAAGGTGAACAGACACCACATGATTCATTGTGCTTAATAAAAACAACTTTTAATGACTACCTACGGTAGGGTTTCTTAATTATTATTATTATTCAGTTTTTTCTCACGTCCCTCTGCAAACATTTTGTGGTATATTTTCATCCCCTTCAATAGTAACTTGCTCCTGATTGGCCTTCTACTTAAAAGCGCGGTGAAAAATATACGATAATAATAGAGTGGTAATTAGTAATTCGTTTTTATTTATAAGTTATTACAACATCATTCTTGCTCCTCGGAAGGTAGGCACTAGACTCGTAATATGAGGATCGCGAGTTCGATTCCCCGTTACACCAAACATGTTCGCCCTTTCAGCCGTGGAGTCGTTATAACGTGACGGTCAATCCCACTATTCGTTGGTGAAAGAATAGCCCCAGAGTTGGCGGTGGGTGGTGATGACTAGCTGCCTTCTCTTTAGTTTTACACTGCTAAATTAGGGACGGCTAACGCAGATAGCTCTCGAGTAGCTTTCTAGAAATTCAAAACTAAACCAAACCAATCCTGAGAAGGTTTTGATGCTCCTCACCTGTTAAAACCCGATGACTTATGGAATTAGGATATTTTTAATGGAAAGGCATTCATAATTATATAACATTTTAGAACAAATTACAACGAGAATGCAAACCACATGTAAAGTGCTACTTAAATACCTGAAACTTATATATGACTTACAAACAATACATATAATTTTTCTCTGTTTACACAGCAGAAAGTCCGATGTGGTTTGGTATAAAAAACACAGACAATACATTTGATGAAAACCAGTTATTTAAACATCAAATCAGATAAATGATAAACTTTTGAGCTCCAAACATAAATCATTTTTAAATTTTCTTTTTGCAGTATATCGAAATTGCCTGATAAAATAAAATAGGCTACAAAATTGAGGTTTAAATTCTAAATAAATGGCTGGAGTTATCATTATCTTGCGAAAGAAAGTCTACATTTAGGGTAGGTGTAACACAGTTACGTGATTACACTGTGCTAATGCTTCCTCTCCAAAACTGTGATTACTCTCACTAAGGAAGTGTGCGACACACGGTGCTTGTTCCTCTATTCTGGGCCACACGGTGGCGCTGTACAAAAAAAAAAACCCCAAAACAACAACAACAAAACGATCTTGAAATACTGATAAGATGAACGAATAAAAATGTATGTGGAAAATGAACCCTTATCCAGACGAACCTCATTTAGATACGGGTCTTAAGGTAGCTTCGAAGTCCATCATCAACGTATCATATACATATATATACCAGTTAAAAGACCTGATTCGTACTGCCAGATGCTTCGAGAACTAGCTAAGCGTGGTAATTAAAAGCACTGAAGATAAGATATTGAACGATGATATATACTGAAAGTTAATTTGAGAAAACTCATCCATATTATTCGAAAGCGTCTCTTTGAAACCCATTTTACGGTAAAAACGTCACACAATATTTTTTAACGTATGCTCTAAGAAGGTGAAGTGATAAATTCTGTCTGGTTCGTGTCGGAATTTATTGTTGTTTCATCAAAAGTATATCAGATTTAACTTGGACTCTACTAGGCAGACTTAAGATAGTTCAATTAAATGCGAATCGTAGTATATTTTTATCCATCCATTAAAATAACCATTCGAATATTTCGTATTAGTAATGTATTGTTTGAATTAAGATGGAATATTTATCATCACAACTTCAAGATATGAAATCCGTTTGCAGTTTGAATATTCCAACTCAAAAATAATTGTTTGTTTGTTTGTTTTTTTAATTTCGCACAAAGCTACTCGAGGGCTATCTGTGCTAGCCGTCCCTAATTTAGTAGTGTAAGACTAGAGGGAAGGCAGATAGTCATCATTACCCACCACCAACTCTTGGGCTACTCTTTTACCAACGAATAGTGGGGTTGACCGTCACATTATAACACCCCCACGGCTGAAAGGGCGAGCATATTTAACCCGCGACCCTCAAATTACGAGTCGCACGCCTTAACGCGCTTGGCCTTGCCGGGCCATAACTCAAAAATTAACCCCAATTGTGAAGCTCTAATTTGAAGTTAGCTGTAAACTATTTTAAATATTATATTTGAATCAAAAGATAAAAAAATACATTTTTCAACTGACTGATAACAGCTTACATTTTTCTTATTAAGTCAGTATTTCCCCAGTGGACTAATGTTATCAATGTGTATTTTGCTATTACTTATGAGCAGTCACATTGAAGAAATTATTGAAAACATGCAGTTTCATCATAAAGTTGTGACGAATGCTTTTTTGTTTTTTAAATCGTAAGTACTTCATAGTTTGAAATGTTAAGAAATAGACCCAACTTTCTTTCACTCGTTAACACATTTTTAAAACAATAACGAACTAACTGACTAGACTATGTTTAAATTAATGTCTGGAGAATTAAAACGAATGTACTGTTGGAGCCTCCGGGTGGCCATCTATAAGTGTATGAACTTACAACGTTAAAATGCAAGGAATGATTCCCTGCGGTGGGCTCACTGTTTGGTTTGCCCTAAAAATTAAACAAAAACGTATGGATGGGTTCAAATTAAATAGAATAATAAAAATTAAAAACTCAAACTTCAAAATAAATTAATTTTACTTTTGCAATAATTCCAACGCTATGATTAAAAATAATATTAATCATTTTTACACAGCCACCTTTCATTTAGGTTTTAATAAAGCACATTAAAAGTTCTGTCAGTTTGCCGTCACTTTTCAAATAACGTCCGTTGAATCTTGATGTGATTGCTGTTTCGGGTCTTCTCCTTTTTTGTTTATTTTGTTTTTATTAATTTCGCGCGACGCTACTAGAGGGATATCAGCGCTAGTCGTCCCTAATTTAGCAATGTAAGACTAGAGGGAAGGCAGCTAGTTATCACCACCCAACGCTAATCCTTGGGCTACTCTTTTACCAACGACTAGTGGGATTGACCACCACTATATAACGCCCCCGCGGCTGGGAGGGCAAGCATGTTTGGTGCGACCGGGATTCGAACCCGCAACCCTCGGATGACGAGTCACCTTAACACGCTTCGCCATGCAGTGTCACTACTCCTTTGTAACATTTAAAGTCGGTTGTGGAGGTTTGGCTGTTTGTTTTTCGGGCGCAAAGCAACTGGGCTGTCCGATCTGGACCAAACGATCGGGAAAAATTATAAAAATAAAAGTTCCATAAAAATATAGAAATAAACCGAGTTAAAAAAAATTAAACAGTGTCCAAAAATTAAGGAATGTAATATAATTAAAAAGGTCAATGACTCGTTAAAAAATAAAAAATAAAACAATCAAGTTGGACATTGTTCTCATCCCCTATGACGCTGTCAAACGTTAGGGTTAAACCTTTAGCAAGTATATGTATGATGTCAAGATGGAAGTGATAAAAACAACAATGATTTGATGATAGCAATAAAATAACCAGAAAAAAGGAGTGATTTATTTTTGAGGTATATTGTTATGTATTTAAATACTTTAAACGTGTTCTTTGCGCACCTAGGAAATGCACAGTTATCATAAAATAAATTTGCATTTTATTGGATCGTTAGAATAAGCCCAGCTTTACTGTTTAACGCAGTTTCTCAATGCTAATTAGAGAAGTTCTCTGATTAAAAGAGGTCAAGCACGACACTGTCCGAGACGTTAAAGAGGATACATGAATTACCTGTCACGTGCATTAAACGGTATCAACTGATACGTATCGCATAGTTTTCTATCTGACTGTAAAAGATCGTATCTGTATGTTATGGATATTAACCCAATTTTTTCCTATTGCACTTTTACTTTGAGCAAAGTAAAATTGTGGTGATTGTTTTCAGCGTTTGTGTTTCGTGAATTTTTATCGAAAAACAGAAAAAAAAAATTCAGCTTTTGCTTTGTGGTGAGAGTGATTCCACTTAAATAGAAGAAGAGCCATTAATAACTGGAGATTTGACAAGATATTTGTTACGAAGTAATTCTGTACTCCTCTGACTACTGAAGTCTTGACAAACGAACGAAGAGTGAATACCAACGTACAATCATTGTTTATGTGCGTATGTGTTTTCTTACAGCAAAGTCACATCTGGCTGTCTGTGGGTGCAGGGAATCGAACCCCTAATTTTATTGGTGTAAGTCCCAAGACTTAGCGCTGTCCCACCGGAGGGATGTTTTGTTTGTAGTTAAGCGCAGAGCCACACAATTGGTTATGTGTACTGTGTTCACCACAGGTATCGAAACCCCGTTTTGAGCGTTGTAAGTCCGAAGATATACAGCTGTGCCCTTGGGGGGCGTACAGTCATAATATACTATCTTCAATTAAAAAACAAACGCTCCATGCTACTTTGAATTTGTCATGAGGAGTTATTGTTCAGAGGAATTTGAAGAACATCCCTGAGTCGGAGATTCTCGCTAGTTTTTCTACCCAAGGAGTTGCTGCAGTGAGGCGTATCTCCACTCGCAAAAATGGAATTATGATGCCGACCAATGTCCTCATTTTAACATTTACATCACTGCGTCCACCTGTTACCATCAAGGCAGGTTATCTTAATTGCAAGATATGGTCATACATTACAAGCCCTCTCAGATGTTTCCAGTGTCAGTGGTTTGTTCACTCGAAGATATTGCCTCGGCATGGCCGGGTGGTTAAGGCACTTGATTCGTAATGCGAGGGTTGTGGATTCAAATCCTTGTTGTCACACCAAACATGCTCGTCCTTTCAGCCGTGGGGACATTATAATGTGACAATCAATCCCACTATTCGTAGGTGAAAGAGTAGCCTAAGAGTTGGCAATGGGTGGTGATGATCAGCTGCCTTCCCTCTAGTCTTACACTACTAAATTAGGGACGGCTAGCATAGATAGCCTTTCAGTAACTTTGCGCAAAATTCAAAACAAACAAACACGCAGAAGGCATCCCGTGGTTTCTTGATGTGTGCTGGTTGTGGTGGCAAGGACTACGATACCTGTGAGCGTAAAATGGATCCTCATTGCGTCAATTGCAATGGCTCTCACGCATCCTATTTTCGTTTTCGCCCTAAGCGGTTGGAAGAAAAAGAGGTGCAGCGTTTGAAGACGATTCAAAATATTAGTTACTTTGAGGCTCGAAAGTTGCTGTTCACCACTTAATTTCGGATGTATGCTGTCGCCTCTTGTTCTACAACTATAGTGGGAGTGCAAACGGATCTCTCTGTGCCTCCAAAAGAATCGTTTTCAAACAGTATGAAAAGTCTTTTGATCTCCATAGTTGAAAAAGTTGATGAAATAACTTCAACACCAATTTCTGTCCCTAATATTCAATCCAGCAAATCTCAAGATCCACATATTTTGGTTCCGGATACAGGCATTTCCTCAGATGCATTTTCTTCTCCCACCTCAAGATACAAAACAATCATTCGTTTGTGTCCTCAGTCACTGGAATCCCTTTCCAACAGCAAAGACCTGCCCAATCTTCCCAGGGCAGGATTCACGAATAAGGAAAGTAAAGAAAAAAGACGTGGTCGTAAACAGATGGGCTCTCCACCCAATTCACTTACACATAAATAAAAATGGCCACCCTGGTACAATGGAACTGTTGAAGTTTACATTTTAACCTGGATGACATCAAAGCACTGATTGCTTCCTACCATCCTGTATGTCTTTTCTTACAAGAAACATTTCTGAAACCTGCTGATATAGTCACCTTTCGGCAGTTTTCTTTGTACAGAAATGACAAGCTGTGTGATGGACGAGAGCATGGAAGGGTGGCACTGTTGGTTGATCAGCATATTTCCACCTTGTCTTTGCCACTCGACACACTCTTGGAGGCCGTAGCCATCCGTGTTCCTTGGGCCACTGTTTGTTCTCTCTACCTTTCGCCAGGAGAGATATATGATCAATTAGACCTTGATGCTTTCATTGAATAGTTGCCGTCTTCCTTTTTAATCCTGGAACATCATCCCCTCTAGGGAAGTGCTGATATTGATAGGAGGGGTCGCTTTGTAGAGCGTATGCTCTTTGATCACAACCTTTCTCTTTTCAATCCTGGTTCTTCCACTTATTTTCATGCACCAAGTCAGTCCTTTACTGCTATTGATCTCTAAGTTTGCTCCTCTTCATTATTTTCCCATTTTACATGGAGGGTTGACAGTAATTCACGAGGCAGTGATCATTTTCCTATAATCTTGAGAGAGACTGGCCGTGGTCGATGCCATTCGACCCACGTGCCCCGGTGGAAGCTGAAACAGGCAGGCTGGTCCACTTTCACTGCTCTCGCAGAACTTGATCCTGCCATCAGTAGACGACTGTGTGGCAGCGGTAACTGACTGTATTATACAAACAGCTGCTCAATGTATTTCTAAAACCACGACACCTTTTCCATTATATCCTCAGCTGTGGTGGAATCCTGCCTGCCACATGGCAAGGCTCATAAACGGGCTTTGGGTACTTTCCTTAGATATCCCACACTCTCGAATTGCTTCGCTTTCCAGCGGGCTCGTGCACATGCTCGGTGGGGAAGACGTCAAAGTCAGAAGGAATCTTGGGGATAAGTTCACAACTACCATATCTTCTACCACAAGTTACAAAGTCATATGGAACGAGATTCGAAAGGTCAGTGGGCAGTATTATGCTGTCCTCCTCTCGTTCTTGCTCTCTGATGGCCAGGAAGTAGCTGATACCCGGAGCATCGCGGATATTCTAGGTGAAAATTTTTACCGGGTGTCTAGCACTTCTGCTTCGTCCTCCACCTTCTTAGCCATCAAGAATCGTGCAGAATGATCACCTCTTTCCTTTCGAGCTCATTGTTTCTATGACTAAAACTGACCCTTTACACTGATGGAACTTAAACTGGCCATTCATCAGCGGCAGTACATTGGTAGGACATGATGAGTGACATTATGAGATTGTGCGCCATTTATCTTCTGCTTCTCTTGCTATTCTTCTGATTGTTTTTAAACGGATTTTCCAGGTGAATGTTTTTTCTAATGCCTGACACCAGGCTATTGTCCTACGTTTCTCTAAGCCTGGGAAGGATCCCAAGATTCCTTCAAACTACTGTCCAGTTGCTATGACGAGCTGTATCTGTAAGACCTTAGAGAGGATGGTTAATGTTTGTTTTGTTTGGTTCCGACGACAGCTCTCCACCATGAACATCTGATTCGATTTGAAACGTCAATCAGAGAAGCCTTTCTCAAATGACAACACATTGTATCAATATTCTTTGACATTGAGAAGGCTTATGATACTACATGGAAGTATGAAATTTTGCGAGACCTCCATCAATATGGGTTACGTGGTCATTTGCCCATTTTTATTACATTTTTTTAATGGACAGGCGATTCCAAATTTGTGTGGGTTCGATACTTTCCCTTTTTTTTTCTACAGGAACTTGGAGTCCCTCAAGACTGTGTTTTGAGTGCCACACTTTCCAGTATAAAGATTAATGCCATCACTGAACAACTCTCTCTTACTGTTGCGTACAGGCTCTGTATCGACGACTTTCACATCTCATGTCAGTCGTCGAACATGAGGTATACTGAGCGGCAACTACAGACTGCCCTCAGTCGTTTACTGAAATGGATCACAGCAAACGGTTTTTACTCCTCTCTTTCTAAAACTGTTTGCACACACTTTTGCCACCAAGGGGTATTCATCCTGATACTGAACTCCGTATTGGTGAAACTGTGCTACCTGTGGTCTCTGAGACAAAGTCTTTGGGGGTTATCTTTGACCGCAAGCTGACCTTTATACCACACATCAATCAGCTGCGAGTCAAATGTACAAGAGCACTGAGCATCCTCCATGTTCTCTCTTCCACCACCAAGGGAGCAGATTGATGTTCTATGCTGAAGATATATTGTGATTTTATTCGAGCAAAACTAGACTATGGGTCACTGGTTTATGGCTCTGCCTGGACCTCGGCCTTGAAAATGCCGAACCCCATTCGACATCAGGGACTTCGGCTCTGCACTTGGGATTTCTGCACTTCCCCAGTTCAGAGCTTATACACAGAGTCTCATGAACCTCCTCTAAACCTCTGCTGTTTGCAACAGTCTTTACTGTATGCTTCAAAACTCCAATCTTACCACAGCATCCCACTTGGGGTTGTGTTTTCCTTTCTCGGTAGGCCAGAACAGACGATTTGCCATTGTTTCTTTTGGCTTTCCTTGAATAACGTTGCTGTATCCACTGGTTAGCTCATTCCACCATGGCTTATTACAATCCCCAAATGCGACCTCTCTTTGAATCATCTGAGAAAAGTAGACATTCCCAATTGGAAATACTGTCTGCTATTTGCTGAACATCTTTTGAACCATTCTTTCATTCCTATTTATACAGATGGTACAAAATCAGGTGACTCTGTGAACTCTGCCATGGTTTGTTGTGGTTTGGTGGTTGCGCACAGAATCTCCTCTATAGTTTGTATGTTCACTGCCGAATTATACGCCATTTCTCTTGTCCTGGATTACATAAAGCTAATCAGTACTCACGTTAGTTTTCACCAAAATTCAAAACTGACTGGAACATTTCTCTTTAACATCTACTTCTATCCAGTTTTGCTGGATACCAAGCCACGTTGGTATGCGCGAGAACGGGCTCGCCCGACACCATAGCTAAATCTATCTGCTCTGTTACTATCACTACTGTGTCTGTTCAGTACATGGACTATGGTCCTATATTCAAGGCTTGGCTTCGTGCCAGTTGGCAGTCGACTTGGAGTGTGCAGCGTGAAAACAAGCTTTTCCGTATAAAACCCTATATTGGACTTTATTGTCTTGCTTCCTTAAGCATCGGAAAGATGAAGTTGTTCTAACTGGACGACACATTAGTCACAGTTTTTTAACTCATCGTTTTCTTTTATCTGGTATTGATGCACCAATGTGTAGTCTGTGTAACACTCGGGTCACAATAAGCCACATTGTATTGTCTTGCCATCGTTACGACTCTCAACGACAGCACCATTTTAAACATGTTTTATCCGAAGGTTTGTCCATAACTGCTATGTAAATGTCGTGTAAATGTTTTGTAAATGACAACATGTCGTGTTGTGTTTGGATTTTCATATCTATTATTTATATTTCCATATTTATATTACTGTTTCAAAGTTTAAACCAATAAAAATATGTTGTTATTCATTTAAAATAACATTTAGAAATTTCTAGAATTAGGTAGATCAATCAATTGACTATAAATGGAATGTTGGCGGCCTAGTGTCTAGACGACAAGTCTCGTGCAAAAACAGACATGCGCAGATTACTCTGAAACTCTGTGGAAGTTATGCGATGGTTCGAGAAATGTAGGCCTACTAATATATAAACAGACGAAAATGTAAGAGAAAGAAAGAGTCAGTCATTTGTTTGTATTTGATTCAAGAAATAGTGTCTTCGTTCGAGAAATTTTAAACGTTTGCTGTGTGTTTATTCAACTTGAATTTGTGACTGAAGCTAGATCTACAGAAGCTGTGATTTTATTTCGTCAATCTTTACGATTCCTTCGAATTACTAGTTATACTGAAGGTCAACACGTGTGGGACTGTTTAGGGGAGACCGGGAAAATTGGAAGGCGATAGATAAGTTTGAGATGTTCATCAGAGGCATCGTGAAGGGAACTTCGTCGAATTTATTGAACTGTGAATTGTTTCTGGACTTCTCCATTCAAACTTCGGTATTTCTTCGTGGGACCAAATTCACACCCTAGACCGGAATTTTGGATTTCTGATCTGAACTTTTGGACTTTCATTCTAGATCATTATATTGGACACAGGCCAGTACCATTTTGTATTGTAATTAACTTTGAAGGTTGAAACCAGTACTATTTTGTATTGTAATTAATTTTGAATATTGAAACTGAATATCTGTCGTTGTGATTATATAATTTATGTTATATCTGTCATATATATAATAGCTTATTGTAATAAATTATAAAAGCTGTTATCTGTGTCTTTCTGTTGCGTTTAGTCTACGAAAAACATAAAACATAAAAAAACGTAACACTAACATTAGACATTGTCATTGGTACTGGTGACACTTATCACCTTACAAATGTTTTTTTTGTTTTTAAAAGCCATTAATCTTTCATGCTATTTAAGGTTTTAGTTTATACATTAGACCTTTTGTTAATATGTTTCCGTTTTAAGAGTTACAGTTCATCTAGTTCGATTTGAAATTAGAAAATGGCCATAACATCAAATAACTCAAAACCAGGACTGGAAAGACCAACTTCAGGTGACTGATGATGGTTTTTGAACCTACCTGTTAGTATTCCTGGCGAGTTATGTTAATTAACGTTACGCTGCAGAAAATCCTTTACAACTTATATTACTGTAGTTTCTCACTGCTGTAAGCTAGATGTAAAATCGGATTAAAAACTTCATGTTTTTAATTCAGAAATTAAACTCTGCTTTGTTGTACTTTGATTCCTTTTTACGAATTTTAACAATTTTACGTTAATTTTAACTTTTTACCGAATGTTTGACGCAGATAGCCTTGTTTTTGCGCTATAAAACGCCAAACCAACCAACCTTTATTTTATAGAATTCTATGAATGCAGAAAAGGCATTTAGAGAAATATAATGACACTTCATACCTACGTAAAAGCTCTTTATAAAAATACTAATATTACTTGCAACGTGCACTTAACTCTGGAATATTTTTCATAGCATCAGGTTTCATTTATTTAATGACCTTTAATAGGAATGAAACGAAAATAATGGTCAGTTTCATTACGTGGTTAACAATTTCTTAGTTAATGTCCTGCTCGCTAGGATACAAAGGCCAAATTATAAACTAATTTACTGACTTCTTCCTTTACATTAGGTAACATGATATGTTTTAGAATTAAATTCTTCTCGTGGATTATACGATATTCGTGCTGGTGAAACCAACGGGTTCCCTACCGTTGGGACGAGGGGACCTTCCGAGTCTTGTGTCATGGTAATCCGGTCTTTCAACGAATGCACTCAGCCGGTAAACTAGTCTTGAAAACTTTGCCTCTGAACTTGTATCTACTTTGTTCTGCACTAAGCAACTTGTGTAATAAGAAAGGTTCAATGTGAAAGCGAACGCATTTGCCGTTCGGTAAATGAAACTGGCCAATCGGACAAGTTAAAGTTTAAAGGAATATGTGGGGGACTGTAGTAAAATTACTTTTGTATAATTGGATGGGTCCCCATTAAAACATCATGTGTTTTCCTCTTTTTTTTCAAACACACAAAAAGAAATTGAGAAGGTATGTGCTGTAAATTTCACACCGTACATTAATCTGAACACACCTTTTAAATTATTTACGTGAAGGTTTCTGAGAGAAACTGGCACCTTTAATTACCACTTTCACACAAGAAACAAGAGGTAGCTGTGTAACAATACGGGTGTGTGTAGTATTACAGTACTATTTCAGTTTTCCATCCTCTGTTAGCTTGTGAAAGACCCATAATATATTTCTAAGCCTAGAATATAGAAATGGAAGAGATCTCATCTGTGATCTCTTTCCAATAAAGTACCATGTTGATATGTTTACGTTGCTAAATGAGTCACAAACGGAATAGATTAAGTAAAAAAAAAAAATACTGCTTTCTGCTGCAAAGCGCAGGACAATACATACATGCCCTTAAATTGCACAGCGGCATGCCTGTGAATTTACAACGCTAGAAATCGGGTTTCGATACCTGTGGTGGGCAGAGCACGAATAGCCCATTGTGTAACTTAGCACGTAATTTGAAATAGAGAGACAAACTATACAAAAACAAAAAACAGTTTTTGTGTTATCTAATGGGAAATGCCCGGTTTGGCCAGGTGACTAAGGTACTCGACTCGTAATTTGAGGGTCGGAGATTCGAATCTCCGTCGCATTACACATGTTCATCCTTTCAGCCGTGGGGGCGTTATAATGGTACGATCAATCCCAATTTTCATTGGTAAAAGACTAGCCCAAGAATTGGCGGTGGGTGATGATGACTAGCTGCCTTCCCTGTAGTCTTACCTGATTAATTAGAGACGGTCAGCGAGCTAGTCCTCGTGTTGTTTTGCCCGAAATTCAAAACATGCCAATCTGATGAGAGAAAGCCTTGAACATCATACCTTTCAACCGTTGTGACGCAAGAAGATTTCTCTACAAGTGAACGAGTTACGTCTCAGTATCGAAATTATTGGCATTATCTATATATACTTTCTGGTACAACTCTTAATACGAACACACACTTCCGAGTAAAACTTCTATGGAAATTTATATATAGATAACTAACTTTTTATTACAACTAGAATATGAAAACTCTAAACGATTCACGAAACTTCTCTTTTTCAGATAATCTGCTTATACACGAAACTTTGTGGACTTGTTGTTGTTTGCTATTAAGCACACAACAAAACAAAGTACCGAAACCCGGTTTTTTTAATTGTATAAGTCCACAAACTTACTACTGTGCCACTAGTGGGCGCTTTGTGGACGAACCAAGGTATTTATTACTGGAAAAAACAAATTTTATTATCATCTTGCCGAGATGCAGAATTTGATGAGTTTATGCTTCTGTGATTTTGAGTTACTATTATATCTTACTGATATAAAGTAAAGGACAAAACTCATTATGCTAGGGTTAAGAACAGGAAACTCGCATGAGTAAACAGGAATTCTTTACCGAAGCAAGCGACACACACTTTAGAATAATATATAGACCCTTGCATAGATTGTTCAGGCAGACCATTCATAATGAAAATTGGTTGAATGGACAGCAACTGCCTGTTGTAGAAACACTAGTGTGTAGAGAACAACGTTTCGAGAGCCTTGTGTTTATTCAACCAAACCTCATGAAAATATAGACTGATATTAGTTATGAACTATTAGAGAAATCTTGCAATGCAAAGTAAAAATATCAAACAATTGACCTTAGACCGAGGGAAAAAAGTTTCCATAATTCAGTAGACATGTGTTTTTTTATCCACTCGCAATTTTTGAAACAAATAATTATTGCAGTTGAATGTATTTTTAATGGAACGTATTCATGCTTACTACATAGTAAGAAAACATAAACGGAAATATGATGTTTAATACGAATACTAACTGCGAATGTCCTGCCGTTGATTCCGTTTAAACAATATTTTGTCTATAAAAACGGCAGCTGAATGTGAACTTACACAACAGTACCGGCGTCAACGCTCGTACGTTAAAAAGCAAATATATTCACAAAACAAACAGGAAAGGTTTATAATTTGTTTAAACAAAAGGATTGTTATCATATGCAATTCACTCATTACCTTTTGTTTGTTGTTAAGTACACAATAAGGTATTCTGTGCTGTGTTCATCACGGGTATCGAAGTACGGATTTTAGCGTTATTGTCTTTCAGAGTTACTGCTGATCCGGTGTGAGAAGTCGGGGGAGAATTGTTGCATCACTACTGAACTGTTGTGAGAGATTAATTGAAACCAGACCCGGTTGTGCAGTTGGGCGACTTTGAAAGCATTTCGAAGAAAAGCGGGTTTTCACAGAATTTAGTTTTCGTGAATTCATAGTACCGACCATTACAGAAAGTAGAAGATTTCGTATTGAATTTTTTTCAGTACTAGGAAAAGGTATATGGCTATCAGATAGACAACATTAGTAAATAAAATAAAGTAATTCTCTCTGTCAAGAAATAAAACGAAACGTTTGAAGTAATTACGTTTCTCAAAGTCACGAAGACGATATTCTGATTATTTCTCTTGTACATTATTAACAGCTTCTGATCAAAGTGAACTAACTCCATTGATTAGAACTATTAGCCTCTGATAAAAAATGAGCCATCAACGTAGATCAAAAATAAACTATTAGCTTTTGATAAGAAATGAGTCAAATAATGTAAGTTAGAACTAAACTATTACCTTCTGATATGGAAATGAGCGACAAAATATAGGTAAGAACTAAATTATTAGCTTCCGATAAAAAAATGAGCCAACAATGTAGATCGGAATTAAACTATTAGCTTCTCATAAAAAATGAGCCAATAATATAGGTTAAAAATAAACGATTAGCTTTTAATAAAAATTGAGCCAATAATATAGGTTAGAACTAAACTATTAGCTTTTGATAAGACATGAGCCAATAATGTAGGTTAGAACTAAATTATTAGCTTTTAATAAGAAATGAGCCAACAATATAGGTTAGAACTAAATTATTAGCTTTTGATAAGAAATGAGCCAACAATATAGGTTAGAACTAAACTATTAGCTTTTGATAAGACATGAGCCAATAATGTAGGTTAGAACTAAATTATTAGCTTTTGATAAGAAATGAGCCAACAATATAGGTTAGAACTAAATTATTAGCTTTTGATAAGAAATGAGCCAACAATATAGGTTAGAACTAAATTATTAGCTTTTGATAAGAAACGAGCCAACAATATAGTTTAAAACTAAATTATTAGATTTTAATAAGAAATGAGCCAAGAATATAGATTAGAACTAAACTATTAGCTTTTGATCTAAAGTAAATTACACTATAGATTAGAATTAAATTATAATTTCTGTTCAAAAGTGAACTAACATTGTAAGTGAGAACTAAACTGTTAGCTTCTGATAAGAAATGAGCCAAACAATATAAGTTGGAACTAAACTATTAGCTTCTGATATGAAAATAAGCCAGCAATGTAGGTTAGAACTAAATTATTAGCTTTTGATAAGCAATGAACCAACAATATAGGTGAAAACTACATTATTAGCTTTAGATAAGAAATGAGCCAAGACTGTAGGTTATAACTAAATCATAACTTACAAGTGAATAAAGCTGACTTCGGATGAAAGGTGACAAGAGGTACTCATCATCAGATAATCTTATGAAGAACAAACATATAATGAGTAGACCATACTGAATCATCTGTTGTACAGTTTAGCTATTAACGATATTTTCGTGGAAATGACACTCAGATACCTGGAAGTTAACAATAATAAAAAGTAAAATGTGTGTGATTACATATAGTTCCCAATAACGTGGATAGTGTGTATTTATTTCTTATTGTCTGAATTCTGAGCAGCTGCCAAAACAAACATGACGCGAAGTAGCATGTGATTCAAAAACGATAACATTAAATACTATTGCACAAGGACATATTATTCACATTTTGTTTTCCCGCGAAAATTAATTCGATTCTGTATGGAGGATTAATTCACCATTCATATTTCCTCGCCTTACGTTGAGAATTTACTACCTCGGAGTACTTATTGGACTTTCAGTAATCAGTTTATAACTACCCCCATTTATAGAGGACGTTAACAACCCATATTCGATTTTGAGTTGTCTAATATAACACACAGAAACATCGCTGTTTATTTATGTATTCATAATGTCATACCCATGTTCAGTCGAACCTATTTTTCTTATTTATCATTGGTAACTGTGGGCGTAAGTAAAAATAGTTGCTTAAGAACTAAAGTTTATTTCAATTTGTACCTGCTGCTGTCATGACATCAGTAAATCCTTTTTATGACGGCCTGGCATGGCCAGGTGGATAAGACACTCGACCAGTATTCTGAAGGTTGCGATTTCGAATCCCTGTCATGTTGGTCCTTTCAACGATAGGGTCATTAAAATGTGACGGCCAATTCCACTATTCGTTGGTAAAAGAGTAGCCCAAGAATTGGCGGTGGGTGGTGATGAGTAGCTGCCTTCCCTCTAGTCTTACATTGCTAAATTTGGGAGGGCTAGCGCAGATAACGAGTCAAACGCCCTAACTACCGAGACGTGCTAGGCCTGCTGTTAATCATATGTATACATGTATAAAACAGATTTAAAATATGTAAAAACAGCACCACGTACCAGCTAAAGGTATAATTTTCAGTGAAAGCATCAAAACGTTTACAAGCTGACTTGACTTGAGGACTCTCTTGCATTTCTTCTTCCAAACGTACTATACACTTTTTCAGACTCTTCAACTCACGCCTCTACTCAGAACAGTGTATGTCCTATTCCGATTGTAAAACCAACAACTGAAATTTCTGAAAAACGTTGAAAAGTAAAATTAAGGTTAATAATAGAGACCTTAGATCCCAGTTAACGTTAAAACATATAAAATTATATTTAAGCATCATGTAGTTCAAATCGAATGTTTTCGACTTAGCTAGCTGCTTGTTAAGACACGAAAGAAAAAAGATTCTGGCTTCTGTACGTGATCATTCGTTATAAAAGAAACTAAAATACATCTTTTGGTCATTAAATAGAGTTAAAATGTCATAAAATTACGGGATAAAAATGAAAAACGCTTTGCTTCACGGAATGGCATTAAGACAAATCGCAATTGGCTTTTTTTTTTAGTATTATTTGTGCGGTTACGTGAGTGGTTGTTTTTTAAACAGAGAGGGTAATTAAAAAGAAAACATTCACATGGGGAAATATTTCTCAAGCTAACTACTGAAAAACTTCCAAGATGTTATATATGTAATGCTACACCCCTGTTATCGGTGAATCGGCGTTAAATCTGTAGGCTTACGACCTGAAAAATCAGGGTTCGATACCCATGATGAGAAGAACACAAATATCCCATAGTATAGTTTTGTACTTAATAATATACGTATTACATATACATACATGAATTTCACACAACTTAAGTATACTTATGTTTGTGGCCAGGTATGTTAAGACGTTCGGCTTGTAATCTAATGAGAATTTCTGATATAGGGACCGTCTATTGTATACGTAACTGTAAAAATATTAATTATTCTTGCTTTGCGGAGTTAGCGATTTAAAAAAAAAATCTTTGTCGTTATTCTTACATAAAAATTACAATAGGAAATAAAGACATACTGTAGTATCGTGGTGAGCCTGCTCGAGCTGTGTATCCGAGGGTATTATGTTTGCAGCCTGTTGCCGAGAGACGCGTTCCTCGTTATTGCGTTTCGCAAGAGAAGAGCAAGAATTGACTAGTTGTTCCCTTGACTTTGTGAGCTCAAAATAGAGGAAATACTATGCGTCATATTTTTTCTTGTAATTTGGCGCGAACGTTCAAACAAACAAGGAAACGATCCAAGTAACATATTTGGCCAACAGATGCCTTTAAACCAGGAAATATTAAAATCCACCTACCGGGAAGTAAGCCGCAACCAAAATCGATAGTGGTAAGAGGGGTTCATCAAACGATTGACCTGGATGTTATTAAACAAGCACTACAAGAACAGAACATACCACACAACAAAATAGAACGAATAATATAAAAAAAAAACACAAACACCAACCAATCTAATACGAATTGACATTGATGACAGTTACAACACCCAAAATTTGATTAATAATGGAATATTGCTCTGGTATCAAAGATATCAAGTTGAGCAATTGAAAACACCGGCAATTGTTGTAACACAGTGTTACAACTGCCAAAGATATGGACATGTTTCAGCAGCCTTCTTAGCATCACCGAGGTGTTGCGGATGTGGCGGGGAACACCATATTAATCAATGTAAGAAAGAAAAAGAAACGCCTAAATGTTGTAACTGTGGTCAAACCCACACAGAAAATTATAAAGGATGCGAGAAATATAAACAAATAAAGCAACGCATTTTTCAGATCAGAACACCAACAGAACAGAATCAACCGAAAACAAGCAGTTTACCTAAAACAGACACACCAACAGAACAGAATCAACCAAAAACAAGCAGCCAACCTGAAACAAGCACATCAACAGAACATACTAAAACAACAAAAACCACATATGCAGAATGGTAAAAGGAAAAGAAACACATAAACAACAAGTACAGAAGACTAATACACAGAACAAGAACACATTAACACAAAACCAAAAGAAAACAACACAACCATACAAGAAACCAATAGTAACACAACAGATAAAACAAGCCTGTTTTCAACAGTGTTTAAAAATGTAATAACAGAGTTTATAACAGAATACACCAAACCAAATCAAACAACTAATTTTATAGAACTACTGATCACAATTACGATAAAACACGTCACACCTCATATACCATACATAATAACTACACTAACAGGTTACATGCTCACAGCTCAATGTTCACAGTAGTGTATATCAACATCCAAGGTGCAATAGCTTCCAAGAAACATGAGATCGAAGACCTAATAGAAGAATTAAACCCCCAGATTTTAATAATAAGTGAAACTTTAACATATAATAATAATAGATTTAAAATACCTTATTACTCAATAATTAGAAAAGACAGGAAAAATAAAAATGATGAAAACAGAGTCATTATGCTGCTTCATAAAGTAGATTTATCTGTAAAAGAAATAGAATTAAACAGTAACAATGAACATGTTACTGTAGATATCCTCCAATCAAATAAAACTAAAATAACCGTAGCAGGAATCTACTGCTCACCCAATAAACAATTAGATACAACTTTACTAAATAACATCTTTTCCCACAATCAAAACACCATAGTCATAGGAGATTTAAATAGTAAAAATGTTTCATTTGGATGCCGAAGCTCTAATTCAAATGGTAGAAAATTAATAAAATTTATTGATGATAATAATATAGCTCTATCAAACGACACTAACCCAACACATACATCCTATTCCACTAACTCTAGTGACATACTAGATCTGTGTATGTGTACATATAATTTAAGCTAGAAATTAGTAAAATTTCAAGTGGGAAAAGATGTACATAGTGATCATCTCCCAATTTTTTGCGTCTTCGATCTCACCCCCTATAAAAATATAACATATAGGAAAGAAAAATTTAATTTCAGTAAGGCAAATTGGCAATGCTATAAACAAGAATTAGATAATCTATTACCTAATGAAATTATTAAAGAAGTTAAAACGCACGTCGAAATGGACAACTATTGTCAAACAATCACGGATTGCCTTCAGAGAGCAGCCAAGTTAACAATACCAAAACAACACCACAAAACAACAAACAACACATGGAAACCCACCACAGAAATAATCAACCTAATAAAAAAGCGCAGACAACTAAGAAGACAATTCATGATTACAAGAAACAGAGAAACTAAAACACAAATAAACAACATTAGAAATCACATCAGAACTCAAATAAAACAACAAAAACAAAATAAATGGGACAATTACTGTAGTAAACTAAACGACATAACTGACCCGAAAAATTTCTGGTCACATCTAAAAAGATTCACAAGTGAAAACACAAACACAAAGAAATATCCTCCACTTGAACATAATAACACCATTGCACGTACAAATAAAGAAATAGCCGAAGCTTTCAAAGATCAACTCCAAAATACATTTAAAACTCACACAGATCCAGAAATGAATACAAACTTCTACAATAAAGTCACTAATCACATAGCAAACAATAAACATAAATATGAACCAATATTTCCAGTAAACATAACTGATACAAAGACAAGTTCTAACACTGATTTTGAAAGCACATTACTAACAAAGGAAATATCCCTACATGAAATACTAGAAGCAATAAAAAACACCAAAAACAAAGCACCAGGAGAAGACGAAATACAAGCTATTCTCCTAAAAAACAGCACTCCGAAATTGTTTGACCACCTAAATTCTCTATTTAACTTATCGCTATCCTCAGGATATATCCCAGTTTCTTGGAAGCTAGCAAACATTTTAATGTTCCATAAGGAAGGAAAACCAGCGAATAAACCAAATAGCTACCGACCAATCAGTCTGACCAGCTGTGTAGGCAAAATTCTCGAAAGAATAATAAGTAATAGACTCTCCACATTCTTGGAGGTAACATCAAAATTACCAGAAGAACAGAATGGATTTAGAAAATTTAGACAAACGACAGACCATTTAATAAGATTAACCGAAACCATTATAGATAGTTTCAACAAAAAAAAATGTACAGTCGCTTGTTTCCTCGATATCGAGAAAGCATTCGACACCGTTTGGCACGATGGTCTAAGGTTCCGAATGAATGAAATGGAACTACCGCGAGGAATTATTCGCTGGTTATCCAACTTTCTGGAAAACAGAAAATGTAGAGTAAACGTAGAAGGAACTTTTTCCGAATACTTTACTCCACTAGCTGGTGTCCCACAGGGAGGGGTGGTTAGCCCTATACTCTTCATCATGTATGTTAACAATATGCCATTGAAGGATCCAAATCATGGATTCTCATCACAGTTCGCAGATGATGTGGCAATCTGGAAAAGTGCTGCAACACCCACGATAGCAGCTACAAACATACAACCACAATTAAATAGAATTAGTGAATACTGTGAAAAATATAGAATTAAAATAAACACAGCAAAAACTCAGCTCGTGCTCTTTACGAAATCGCCAAAACACAGAAAACAACAGTTAGAAATATATATGAATGGCACGCTGCTCCAGATTGCCCAATCAGCAAAATTTTTAGGTCTGACTTATGATTCAAAATTAACTTGGATCAATCATGTCAATGAAATTAAAAATAAATTTGGCGAAGAACCAACTATGTTAGGAGTCTAACTGGTAAACACAGTGGAGCATCCACAGATAATATTTTGAAAATATACAAAACATATATTAGACCAGTAATAGACTATGCAGCTCCAGCATGGGTAACTGTAAGTAATGAAACAATAAAAACCAAACTACAAACAATACAAAACGCACTTCTCACAACAACATACAGAGTTCCGAGAGCAACATCATCTAAATTCATCCATAATTACTCGAACATACCAATAGTATCAGATAGACTCCTAAATATTACAATTAGGTATTTTAACAAAAATTGGAAGAAAAATGATTTGTTATGCGAACTAGATAGGTACCTTATACATGATGAAGAAAGACCTAAATACCTCTCCCCAATTAACATATATATTAAACATAAAGAAAAAATAAATTAAAGTAAAATATGTATGTATATGAACTTTAAATCTTGAATTTATAGTTTACATATTTATGTATTTTAAAATAATAATAAGTTTAAAAAAACAAAATGCCACCAGCAAGCTTGACTACTGTGAATAAGAGACTATAAATGGACATTGCCCTGAAAAGGACCTAACATAACGAACAGTTAGGGAAAATATGTTCAGGAAGGAGGAAGAGGTCAAAGTGAACCTGACCCTCCAGGGCAAATACCCAAATACCATTGACCAAGTAACATATTTATGGCCTGGCATGGCCGAGCGCGTTAAGGCGTGCACTCGTAATCCGAGGTCGCGCTAAATATGCTCGCCCTCCCAGCCGTGGGGGTGTATAATGTGACGGTCAATCCCACTATTCGTTTGTAAAAGAGTAGCCCAAGAGTTGGCGGTGGGTGGTGATGACTAGCTGCCTTCCCTCTAGTCTTACACTGCAAAATTAGGGACGGCTAGCACAGATAGCCCTCGAGTAGCTTTGTGCGAAATTCCAAAAACAAACCAAAAAAAAAAACATATTTATATGTTCTCCAATTATTAATAGTTCAGTAAGTCCGTTCTTTCTAATTTGAAGTCTTAGCTAAGTTCTTGTATATAGATGTTTGTTTTGACTGATATATTATATATTATATATTTTCAGCTATGTTAAATAAGGATTTTACTAAGATGCTTTTGTTGTTATCAAAATAGAAATAAGATAACGATTGTAAAGCAGAAAAAGGAAGTAGCTTTAATAGCCCTCAACGCAACAGAAAAAGCAGTTTCCGAACGAAACTACGAAGTTAAACGCATTTTAGAAAACTACAAAGTTAAATGCGTTTTAGAAAACTGCGAAGTTGAACATATTTTAGAAAACTACGAAGTTAAACGCATTTTAGAAAACTACAAAGTTAAACGCATTTTAGAAAACTGCAAAGTTAAACGCATTTTAGAAAACTGCGAAGTTGAACATATTTTAGGGAGCTACAAAGTTGAACAAAGTTTAGGTGAAAACTTCACGTTACAAGATTTACTTGTCTGTTTTTCCCTCTGTGGTAAAACATATATTAGTTTTAACTCGTGTTTTTGAAGAAACGCATCATGGAAGGGAAGACCTCTATATTCGTGTTTAAGCTTTTCTTTCTTTTTCTTTAACCGTTTGCAGCTAGCGCTTCAAATGGACCTAAGAACTAGACAAGGTCATTTTATTTCTATACATTGATATATTATTGTATTTTAAATTTCCTTGCATGACTTTTCCTATTTACCCTTGTTGTTTATGTCAGCAAAGTGTCAAAGGCTCTGTTTTTATAAACATTTCTTTGCAATTTTGCAGACATAATTCTAAGTTACAACTTCAATAAATTACGGTTTGGGATTTGGAGTATTCGATAAATGGATACTGATGACATCTCGTCTTCAGTAGCGCTAAGCCGTATTGGGAAGCATCCATTTGGAAAATGTATGTAATTATATTTTACACACATTTCCAGAGATTTATCCTGTACGGTGTAGATTTCGAAGGACAATACATCACATTGCTCTCTGTACTCATGTGTTACAAAACCATATGATTAGACAGCAAAATTCAAACTTTGACCTTGTGGAAGCGCTTATCTCACTTTGGTAATCTCTTAAATTTCCTCATAATCAAGTCATCCAACTTAAAGCTCTTGATAAATTATTCCATTATTACAGTAAACTGTCACGCACCTTTTCCACGATGACAACTTCATAACATTTTCTCCAATGAAGCTCTCACAGCGCGAAACTTCCTTGTTGATAGCTTCTCTACATTTACGACTTGGACTGTTAATTAATTAGCTCGCCTTCATTCGAATAGTGAAGTCTGTACATGTCGTCGCCAGTTTCTAGAGCGCCACCTAGCGATATATCTATAACCAAGCGACATTAAATAAGAGTTACTTACTCAACATTGGGGACGCAACTAAAACTTTAAGCTTAGTCTGACAAAGTCATAGCTGTAGAATATCTCCGGAAAAGTAAAAAAAAAAGAAAGAAAAACGTCAGCAGGACACAGTTTTTTAACTCGCTGGAAAGCGTTCTGAATTCATCATTTCCTTATTTACGCGTCGCAAAATTCTGAGGACCCGGCATGGTCAGGTGGTTGAGGCATTCGAATCGTAATCCGAGGGTCGCGGGTTCGAATCTTCGTCACACCAAACATGTTCGCCTTTTCAGCGTTGGGGGCGTTATAATGTGATGGTAAACCCCACTATTCGTTGGTAAAAGAATAGTCCAACAGTTGGCGGTGGATGGTGATGGCTAGTTGCCTTCCCTCTAGTCTTACACTGCTAAATTAGGGATGGCTAGCGCAGATAGCCCTCGTGTAGCTTTGCGCGAAATTCAAAACATACCAAAATTCTAAGTGTTGTACATTTGATTAAGTTCTCTTTGATTCATTTAAACTTTTTTCTGAAGGCCATCAAAAGTCTTTGGAAAAAAATGCTGAAAATTTATAGCTCTTTTAGCACTTGCCAACCTCGTGGACATGTTCGTGATTGATACAGCCATTGAAAGTTTGTAAAGTGTGTATCGAATCACTTAGAAAAGCTTAATGAGAATTTTTAATGTCACAGTACATTGGAGAAAACGCATAATATTAGTGACATTTTTTTTAATATACCGGAATAAAGAAGTGCACGGATCTTGTTTTTTCCCCAATTCTCCCCCCACCTCTCTGTCGTGATCAATAGCACCGCGACTTGATCTACGATGAATAAATGGGCTAATGGAAGTTCTATGTAAAACCTAGTAGCGCATCTAAACAAGTTTATAAAAATCGAACTCATTTCGTTCTGCTATCCAGCCGACGTAGTGCACGAGGCATAACAATGCCATTATTACTAGAGCATGTCTATTCACTCTTTGATACGACTCGTTTTTGTTTGTGTTTTTTTACTGATGTCGATATAAAGACTTCGTTTACTGAGTACTCCATTCGGTGATTTACATTTAATGTGTCAAACGTTAACTAATATTGGGTTTCTTGTCACTAGAGAAATAAAAATAAAAGCAAGGAATCTTCACTCATTACGTATATCACTTTGTTCAATTTTGAAAATGGGAGCAACTGTATTTCCTCCCACTTACCTCAGTTGTCGAAATGAACGAAGCCGAAGAACGAGTTGTTATCAACTGTTCGAAGGTCTGATAGTAGTTAACACAGTGCTAATAATATGACCGAAAATATTTTACAAGTTTTTATTATTTTTCACATTAGATTTGTATAGAATCATAAAAGTAAGGTTTATCAAAACTGAAGTTGGGGAATTATAAATTGGTTTTGACACGAAATACAGTAACGTTTAGCACAGTTGTGGTTTGCATTCAATACTTGGATGTTCTGATCGAGATGTATCTTACCATTTACAAGCCCTGCCTGGATGGCCAGGTGTCTAGGGCGCTCGACTCGTAATCTGAGGGTCGCGGATTCGAATCCCAGTCACATCAAACATGCTTGCCCTGTCAGCCGTGGGGGCGTTATAATAAAACGGCCAAACCCACTATTCGTTGGTAAAAGAGTAGCTCTGGAGTTGGTGGTGAGTTGTGATAACTAGCTAACTTCCCTATAGTCTTACACTATATATTTAGGGACAGTTAGCGCAGATAATTCTCGTGTAGCTTTACCCGAAATAAAAAACAACAACAAAGAAACTTGCCGTTTAGAGCCCTTAACTGGTGCAGTAGAGATTCTGAAGGTTTGTTGCATCATAAACAGGGTTTCGATACACGTCGTGACACATCTCAGACGGTGTTGTTTTGTGCTTATCAAAAGATAATCACTCAAAAACTGTAATTATCAACAGGAGACGAATTAATGTAGACATTGTTTTAAAATTTTCATTAACTTATATATGAAGTTAGGTTATTTTGTAATAGTGTTGTACAGGGTGTTCGGAAAGTCACTGTGCACTTATGTATTTATTAACAGACATGTTTCAATATAGAATACAAGAGGTAAATATGAATGACAATTATAAACAATGTTAAAAGTGACCCCCGTTGGCATCAGTACAGGCCTGGATCCTTCTTATTTTGTTTCTAAACGCCGCTAACAGTTTCTGTCTTGAAACAGACTGAATAAAATATGCTTACAAAACTGCACAGTGACTTTCCGAACACCCTGTATTTATCTGGTTGTTCGTTTTAGTGCAAAACTATACAAGAGTCTATAAACAAGCCCATCTTTTGAGCATTCTTGGTCTGTGAACTTACTGCTAATTCGCTGGGGGACGTGGTGTTATAAAAATGTTGCTGTTTTTATATATAATTCCAAAAAAATGAAACAATTTATCTAGGGGTTTAATTTTGAAATAATTTCTACTTTGATACAAAATATTATTAAGCCAAGCAGGTCGTATATGAATTGCAAAATATTGCAACAAGCTGAATAATTGGTAATAGTTTTTATACAAATAATAACGTAACTGTCGGAAGCCAGACTGAGTGACGGTGCTTAGAATGGAAGTGAAGCTTGTTAGAAATGTGTCTGTCGTGAACAGGTTGAAACTGTTAAGTATCAGTATCGTAGCTTGATTAGTCAACGAAGCTAACTTCCTTACACCTGACAAGTCAACGAAGCTAACTTCCTTACACCTGACCAGTCAACGAAACTAACTTCCTTACACTCTTTCCAAGTTGAGGTCCGGCATGGCCAAGCGTGTTAAGGCGTGCGACTCGTTATCTGAGGGTCGCGGGTTCGCAACCCCGTCGCGCCAAACATGCTTGCCCTTTCAGTCGTGGGGGCGTTATAATGTGACGGTCAATCCCACTATTCGTTGGTTACACTGCTAAATTAGGGACGGCTATCATAGATAGCCCTCGAGTAGCTTTGTGCGAAATTCAAAACAAACAAACCTTTCCAAGTTTGTACAACCTCAGAGCTGGATTCAACCACGTGAATGGACTTCTGAACAAACAGAGAAACAGGCTCAATGACGAAGAACGCAAACTCACAAACCTACAACTCAGTATTCATACGCTTGTTAAACCATATCAGTTCCATCCATCTCGTTAAAACGTTATTATATTTTATGTTTCCAAGCGATTATATTATAATGAATAAAAGTTGATTGTATATTGAAGTGTCTCGACTATGAAGTGTCATTTATAATTTATAATTATGAATTTCAGAGTCCATGACGACTTTAAAGGTTCATCAAGGAGTCAACAGCTCAAAGGTTTAGGAAACCCTGATCTGTCTTACTGTGTTACAACAAAATACAGTTAATATTACATTGTACATAATGTGTTATGCTGTAAACTCTTTATTGTTGAAATATTTTTATCTAAACATCTGACGTAGCTAATGATATATTGTTAACTAGATGGGGCTCCCGTCGCATGGAGGAAAGCCATGTAAATTAATTAAATTAATGAAGTGTTATCTTATGACATAGAAACTTGCTCTTCTTATGTGTAATTGTAAAAAATAAAAAGCATAAACACTCATAGAACTGCAAAGCACAAAATGTAAAACGGCAAGCTTTCATGTATATCCACATAGACTCAACAAAGTTTCATGTCAAATTTGGTGAATCGCCATGAAAAGAGGGCGAAGCAACGTTAATCCCCCAAAACGCCTATAAACTAGCGAAAAGCAAAATTCAGAACAGAACACAACAAACCTTCATACCAAATTTGGTGAAGTTCCGTTTTTGGTGCTAGTAAAAAAAGTCACAAAAATACCAAAAAAATGCCCCCAGAATTTGTAAAACGCAAAATGAAAAACTTTGAATTCGTACGTACCCTCACATGGACCGAATGGACTGTGAAATAGTGACATGGACATACAACAGACACTAATATTAGATTTTGTCTTCTCTGCAACAGTAAAGTGAAATCGAAAAAATTACAAATTTTTCTTGAAAACCATATGGCCTGAAAAATGGAGTTCAGATGGAGTTATCGGTTTGTCATAAACAATATAATTCACAGACTGAGTATATAATGGAAAATCTATATCTTTCTCAAACAATAAATCGAGTTCGCGTTTCCTCAAGAAATAGAATAAGCAAAACAAAACAATGGTTTGAGTTATGAATACAAAACTTTAATATTTCAGAAATTTGATAAATGAGTTGCATGGATCTCTGAAGGGACCCAACAGACCTCCATGCCAAATTGGGTGAAGATCTGCAAAACAGGGGACTAAGTTATTTTATAAATGCCCATACAAACAGCACAATAGAAAATTTTACATACCCCTGCATGGACCTAATGACACCCATATCAAATTTGGTGAATATTCACTTACACCTGCGAAGTAGTTACATGGATATACAACAGATATTATTATTATATTTATACAGATAAAATATCATCTGTTTTTTTGCTTGTTTAGGCTTTTCATGCAAAGGTATACAAGGTCCATATGAGCGTTGTCTTCACTGTGCTAGAGAGTGAAGGCAGCATGTTGGCCATCAATTGTTGGGCTACTATTTTACTATCAAGAAATAGGGATTAATCGATACATTATAACGCTCTGTCGGCTGATAGAGCGAATATGTGCGTTGATGGGAATTAAACCTACAGATTGCAAATCGAGTCTCTTAACCATCAGTTTATGACCTGTATACGGGAAGAATCATAACTGTACATCGCTTCACACCATAAAATACAGAGTAGTAAATAACGCTCCTGATAAAAGGTGCCACGCGAGTAAGTGTTTGTTGTTTTTTAATTTTGCGCAAAGCTACTCAAGGACTATCTACGTTAGCCGTCCATAATTTAGCATTGTAAAACTAGAGGGAAGGCAGCTAGTCATCACCACTCATCGCTAACTCTTGGGCTACTCTTTTACCAACGAATAGTGGGATTGACCGTCACATTATAACGCCATCACGGCTGAAAGGGCGAGCATGTTTGGCGCGACGGGGATTCGAACTCGCGCCCCTCGGAGTACGAGTCCAACGCCTTAACCCACCTGGCTATGCCGGGCAGTGGGTAAGTGATACAAAGTATACCTCGTAGTAAGTGGCTACAAACCAGTTCGAATAGAGTTTTGTTCTTCTGATATAGGAAATATTTCTTATTTTTTTTGGCTACTAGTTGGTGAGATAATTCCTTTTATTTTAACATTGAGGGAATTAGTGAATGATGACGTATATCGGATGACGTGATACAAGAGTGACAGAAAAAGCTCACTATTCTGTCAAAGTTGGCAAGAGTTGGCAGTGAGTACTGCTGAATAGCTAGCTACCTTTTATCTATTTTACGTGTTCAAAACTAGGGGTGGCTATGCGCAAGCAGGTATTGTTTGAGTTCATAGAAACAATATTTTATATTTTAGCAACTATCAAAGCTCTCAATAAATGAGGTTTTAAATCATTATTGTATTTTACGGTTTAATATTTCTAATTATCGAAAATAATAAGTTCTCTGTCATTAAATATACGTTAGTTTTAAACAAACAATCAAAGGAAGCGCGTGTATTTATATATATATATATCTATTGATAATTATTTAAAAGTATGGGCAGATTGTATACGTATATATATATTGGGATATCAAATGGATAATTATGTCATCCATTGTACAGCAAACAGTATTCAAAAAAAGGTAATTTTGAAACAATTTTAAGAATTTATTTAACACTACTATTTGAAACATGTTTATATTTATTTAGTATTTGAAACGTATTTATTTGAAATTAAGGATCTTTATTATATTTTCTCATTGTTACGGACCTTGAGAAACTCAGTCTGCGCACATAACTTTTATGCAGAAACATGGCCTGTATGCAGTCAGAAACGTTTTGTACGCAGAAATATAACCAACACACAGAAACGTTTCGAACACGGAAGGATAACCCACAAAAATTTAGCAACATTTTTTGTTATATATACAGAAACAAAGGGACAGTAGAAACTAGAGTCCATGTTTTTCTCAGTGAAATGGATCACACTTAGCTCAGTTTCCACTGTATACTTTCTTTATATCCGTGTAGCCAAACAAATAACTTCCTTCCGCGGAAAGGAAGTAACTTGAACATAAGTGGATATTGGTACAAACTAGTTTGTGATAATTATTGGTAACAATGGATATGAATACTTATTATTCTATTATGCAGATTGAATTAAAACTAATTACATTTCATTTGGGACGAGTTGTACTCTCATGACACTGACTTGATCCGTGTATTAAATTCGGAATCCCAAGATTTTTAGTGTAATATTTTACGATTGAAACAACGTGTTTCACTCTTTTCTTGTTCAAAACGGAAAGGCCAGGTTGTTAGAACGCTCGACTCGCAATCTGAGGGGGCGCGGGTTCGAATCCTCGTCACACCAAACATGTTTGCTCTTTCAGCGTTGGGGGCGTTATAATGTGACGGTCAATACCACTATTTGTTGGTAAAAGAGTAGCCCAAGAGTTGATGGTGAGTGATGATGACTAGCTGCCTTCCCTTTAATCTTGCAATGTAAATTAGAGACGGCTAGCGCAGATAGCCCTCGTGTAGCTTTGCGCGAAATTTAAAACTAACAAATAAGCCAAAAAAGAATTCCAAACTAAACTGTATGTATATTCCAGTCGCTAGCAATTCCTAGCATGCATGTAAAATCAAATAATGTCCAAAATTAATAAGCTGTTGAATTTTTTTATTTCGTATTTTAAGGGAGAACACACACTTTTCTGTAAGTTATATATAATTTTTCATATAGGGTAATTCTATACAAATTACAAAAAAGAATAAAATTCTCCAGGCGGTGGCGCAATGGATTTACATCACTAAAATTCAGGATTCGATTTTACCCAGTGGAAACAGAAGATAGTCTAGCGTGACTTTGTTCTAAAACAAACAGAGTATGAGAAAAATTATTTTGAATGTTTTGGCTTGGAACACATTTCACGAGCTAAATATGATTTATAATACCCACATTTATAAACAAAATAATTTTTCCTGCGACAATTGTATTACCTGTCAAGTATCCCTGTAGTCCTACTTATGTTTATTTACGTATTTCATTGTTTGTTCCCTTCAGTAGCACAGCTTCAGGTCTGCAGACTTATAACACTAAAAACCAGGTTTCGATACGCCCTGCGGGCAGAGCACAGATTGTCCTTTGTGTAGTATTGTGCTTAATTACAAACAAACAAACTTTGTTTACTTTTTTCAAATAAAGCTACATCTCTGATATCTACACTAACCGCTATAGTTAAGGCAGCTAGTTAAAATCACCCGCCGTGAACTCTTTGGCTACCCTAATCAGAAAGCAGAATTTGGTCATCACTCGTATAGTTTGCTAACGGTTCCACACTCCGCACTGAATCTTTACGGTAATATTAGACGAGCCGAGCTCTTTAAGTCCACGATCCAGACAAACTGACCACAAATTCCAGCCACACTGACCACAAATTCTAGCCACACTTATTAAGAGAAACAAAAATTCTATATCGGTTAAGTTGATTAAATATCCTGCGTATTAATTGTGCGTGAGTAACAGTGCGGTGTAGTAATAATCACCTTTAATAATAGAAAAACTTTCTATTATGTGTTTATGTTACCCTAATTTAATGCTTATATTTGTTTTGTTTTTTGAATTTCACATAAAGCTACTCGAGGGCTATCTGTGCTAGCCGTCCCTAATTTAGCAGTGTAAGACTAGAGGGATGGAGTTAGTCATCACCACCCACTGTCAACTCTTGGGCTATTCTTTTACCAACGAATAGTGGGATTGACCATAACATTATAACGTCCCCACAGTTGAAAGGGCGAGCATGTTTGGTGCGACTGGGATGCGAAATGCTTATATAAAACAAGGAATATTAAAAGCTGTTTCTAAAGCATCTTGATCTTTATTTTTATTTCGATATTCATTTTCAAATACATTTGTTGCTCTGTTGCCTTATTTTTCATCACGATTTCTGGCAGGTGAGTTCGGAAGCATTACAGAATTATATTGACAATATGAATAGTCTATTCAGTAAAGCAACCAGACTACCAATGATGTGTTGATATACTTACTACCCTTACTTTGCAAAACAAATGTCTGTTTTAGTTTGTATACATTTTCCCAAGTGATAGTCTGCAGATGTCAACTATGAAAACATTTTTCAGCACTTTTTTAAAGACCTTTTGGTGATCAGCTAAGTACGTTGGTACTACTCTGAAGAAGTGCAACTTTTACATTAACAGGAATGACTAACATGAAGAAGGAGTTTGGTGCATTTTGAAACCATACGATGACAACAGGAGTGATTAACATGAAGAAGGAGTCTGGTGCATTTTGAAACCATACGGTGACAACAGAAATGACTAACATGAAGGAGTTTGGTGCATTTTGAAACCATACGATGACAACAGGAGTGATTAACATGAAGAAGGAGTCTGGTGCATTTTGAAACCATACGATGACAACAGGAGTGACTAACATGAAGAAGGAGTTTGGAGCATTTTGAAACCATACGGTGACAACAGAAATGACTAACATGAAGGAGTTTGGTGCATTTTGAAACCATACGATGACAACAGGAGTGATTAACATGAAGAAGGAGTCTGGTGCATTTTGAAACCATACGATGACAACAGGAGTGACTAACATGAAGAAGGAGTTTGGAGCATTTTGAAACCATACGGTGACAACAGAAATGACTAACATGAAGGAGTTTGGTGCATTTTGAAACCATATGGTGACAACAGGAGTGACGAACAAAGGAGTTTGGTGCATTTTGAAACCATATGATGATAAGAGGAGGGAATAATATGAAGAGGGAGTCTGGTGCATTTTGAAACCATATGACGATAAAAGGTCATGGAAAAGTTTGATCGATAAAGCAGGACTACTCATTGTACTATCTTTATATTCACTGATAAGATCATTACTATCAACCATTGCGTGGGATTGCCAGAGAAAGAGTGTTTTCAACTTGAATGTTGTCTTGGCTACGCAAGATCTAAGTGGCCAGGTCACAAATTACAACATACGATATTTTCATAGCTGCCTATAATTTAGAATTGACAACTATAAGGATAACAACTAATCAGCATCATTCGCTACCTACGCCACTAGACGTAAGGAAATGGTAGTATTGACTGTCACGATTATAACTCCTCTAACAGATCACGTTCATGCATATCTTGACTTGAACTTATGGTCTTGCGATTCGCATCCAAATACGTTTAACCTCAAGTCGTCCATAACCCACATTTAAAAGGACATATTTTTAACGCACTGAGTCAAATTTTAATGTACACTCAAAGTTAAACCTAACTTTCTTGTGAAAACAAGCTAGAACAATTTTATTCTCAAACGATTTATACAAATCACTCTCTTACAGAAAAAATTAAGATAACCAATGAATAGCGTCTTTCACATTTTCTTTGCTTTTGGCAAGAATAATTTGTCACAGAAATGATACTGAAGTCAACTCATGCCATCTTTGTGACAGGATGGGCTTCATTTTTGAAAATGCATAACTGAACTTCACACGTGGCTGCCATGTGCTCAGTCGGTGGTTAACATCCTAATTTAAGTTGTGTACATCCCGACCCACCAGCGCCCTCTAGTGGCACAACGGTTTGTCTGCAGACTCACACCGCAAGAAATAGGATTTCGATGCCCATGGTAGACAGAGCACAGATAGCCCATTGTGTAGTTTTGTGGTTAATTGAAAAGAAATAATGTTAAATTTGAAACAAAATTTAAACTTCTATTACATTCTAGTATCAGTATGGGTTTGTTTTAAACCTTTTTAGTGAAGTGTATTTGAAACAATTGTCAGCAAGTTATAGCTTAACTGATAAAAAACAACAACAAATACGTAATACCGAACTTACAAAAGATTATTATACACCTAAATCTTTCATTGCTTTCTCGTGTTCACAATGTGTAACGTCGAAAAACTATTCACACTAAACGCAAACGCAATGGTCTTTTAATCCATTTGTTTATTTTTTTTCTTTGCGTTATAGTTGAGAATACATGCTCCCCTGAGTCCGGCATGGCCAGGTTGGTTGAGTCGTTTGACTCGTAATCTGAGGGTCGCGGGTTCGAATTCTCGTCGCACCAAACATGCTCGCCCTTTCAGCTGTGGAGGCGTTATAACGTGACGGCCAATCCCGCTATTTGTTGGTAGAAGAGTAGCTCAAGAGTTGGCGGTGGGTGATGATGACAAGCTGCCTTTCCCTCTGCAAAATTAGGGACGGCTAGCCAGATGTAGCTGGCCACGTGTAGCTTTGCGCGAAATTGAAAAACCAAACAACATGTCCCAAAGTGGTAGAGAGGTATGCCTGCAGACTTACAACGCTGGAAACCAGGTTTAGATACGAGTTGTGGGCGCAGCACAGATAGCCTATTATATATATAGCTTTGTGTTTAATTTCAAAACAAAACGAAAACAAAGCTCAGGGGTTCTTGCAACAAACGTTTCTTTATTTTTAAGTGTGACAAAAGTAAGAAGTGTTAAGCATTGAGTGTGATTTAAGAATAAGTTTGAATTTTTTTTCCTGTAAATGACCTTTGTACTGCATTAGTTGTTTTTGTGTGTGAAAAGTGTTTCTGTGTGTGCTGTAAACACACTCAGGCATTTAAGTAAGCAGGCATTGTTTTGGGTTTTTCGTGTTTTTTTTCCAACAATCATTCCGATGTAAGAAAGAAAAAGTTTTCATTTATTTAAAAGTTCAACTTTTTTATATCTCACTTTTCGTAGATTCCTTTACGGTATTAAAGACAAGTGTCGAAAGTCTCACGCAGGAAACTTTATTGTAACAGCTTGGAGATTTGGACTAAAATGCTATGTGCCAAACTGTAATGGAGTTCAGCGACCCAATAAAGCTGTCAGTAAATAAAATGTGTTGAACAAAAGGTGGTAATTGATGAGAGTTCTATCAATGACGACTCCGGCTGAGGTTTCCTTTGTGACTAACCGTTAGGCTGGTCAATGGCGAACAAGAAAGGAAAACGTTAGTTTAACCGTGGCTCTCTTTCTCTCTTGTTCGAGTCGCAGCTGGTATCGATTGATCGTAGTAAGTCTAACAGAAGCGATTGAAAGAACTGAGGCCACTGGTTGTGATGTTATTGCATCTGTGCCTTATGGATCCAACATATATATATATATATATATATATAAAATGATGATTTTTATTTGTTCTTATCTGTGGCAGAAAGGCGACCACGATCAAAAAGTGATAATGGAGGAAAATGGCTTTGGCTTACTAAGTATTTTTTATCGTTATGAAAAACTGAAAGATGCTTTTATCGCATTAGATGTTTTTATAAAAGTGCGTCAGGTCACCTCCACTCTTCTATCGGGTCCTCCGATGTTAAGCCATGCTAAAATGTACAGTCATGTGACAAATCTAGGACACCCTATGAAAGCCTGTGTATTTGTGTAACATTTTTGGATATACAGATATTTAATCTCAATTTCAACAATACTGAGAGATTATAGAAATATAACTAAAGAAGACTTTTCAGAATCTTTTGCAAATGTAATTCTACAAAAATGCATATTCTAACTGAGGAAAAAGTGAGGACACCCTACCCCCTAATAACTAGTGTTACCCTCTTTGGCTGAAATGAATGCAGTGAGACGCTTCTTGTAGCCATCTACCAGTCTCTGACATCGGTCTGCAAAACGTTTGCCCCACTTCTCAATGCAGAATTCTTTCAGCTGTGAGTTGTTTGAGGGGTTTCTTACATGTACAGCCCATTTCAAGTCACCTCACAGCATTTCAATGAGAGTAAGATCTGGGCTTTGACTCGGCCATTCCAGGACTCTCCGTGTCTTAGTTTTCAGCCAGTCCTTGGTGGATTTACTGGTATATTTTGGGTAATTGTCGTGTTGCAGGGTCCAGTTTCGCTTCAGCTTTAATTTTCGTACAGATGGTCTCACATAATCCTCAAGCACCTTCTGATACACAGTAGAATTCATGGTGGATTCTATGATTGTGAGTGTGTGGTCTGTTCAGGTCCTGCTGCAGCAAAGCAGCCCCAAACCATGACACTTCCATCTCCATGCTTTGCAGTTGTTATGAGGTTCATTTACTGGAATGCTGTATTTGGTTTACGATAAACATGTCCTCTGTTCTGGTTTCCAAATAATTCAGTTTTGGACTCATCTGTCCAAAGAACATTATTTCATAAGCCCTGGTCTTTGTTTACATTATCTATGGCAAACTTCAGTCTGGCCTTGATGTTTTTCTTAGAGAGCAAAGGTTTACTCCTGGCACACCTCCCATGCAAGTTAAAGTTGTGCAGTCTCTTTCTGATTGTAGAGGCATGCACTTTCACATCAACAGTAACCAGAGCCTGCTGTAGGTCCCGTGATGACATGTTAACGTGTTTGGAGACCTCTTTTAGCATCTTGCAGTCTGCTCTCGTGGTGAACTTGCTTAGATGACCAGATCTGGGCATGTTGGCAGATGTTTTGAAAGCCCTCCACTTGTTGACTATTTTCCGGACAATGGAATGGCTGATTTCAAAATCTTTTGAGATCTTTTTAAATCCCTTACCAGACTCATAAGCTGCTACAATTGTCTTTCTGAAGGCTTCAGACAGCTCTTTTGTTCTCACCATGGTGATCACTCTCACTTTAACAGTCATGATCATACCATACTAAATGTCTGAGGTTTAAATAGGGCAAGGCTCATTCATAATGCTGAGTAACGATCTTCTAACCATATGCACCTGGTGTGATACACCTGTGTGTGAGTTGAGCCATTTTAAGTGGGAATAAATGTGGGGGTGTCCTAACTTTTCCTCAGTTAGAATATGCATTTTGTAGAATTACATTTACATAATGTCTCAAAAAGTCTTTTTTTCAGTTTTAATTGTTTAGTTATATTTCTATAATCACTCAGTATTGTTAAAATTGATATTAAATATCTATATATCCAAAATGTTACAAAAATACACAGGCTTTCATAGGGTATCCTAACTTTTTCATATGACTGTATCTCTACTTTTACTATGTGCAGCACGACTCAATTAACTAACTGGATAATGACGTGTGGAAATGTTACAAAATATTCATGACGGTTCCTTGATTCATAAAAAGAAATAAAATAAAAAGTTTTCTGTAATATCAAATAAAATATTTATTGGGGGTGGTGGTGGTGGCTGAATACCATTTCGCGCAAACGCTCCAAAGGTTCAGGGTTCAAAATGTCATATGCCATCAAACACACTCCATGCTTTCAGTTTTTGGATGGTGAGAGCAAGACTAAAATAATGCAGGATGTCTCTCATGTGGTTAGAAACTCTGAATTAAGGATATCTGGTGTTTTGGGTGTTATGTAAATGTCGTGTAAATGTTTTGTAAACGACAACATGTCGTGTGGTGTTTGGAGATTCATTTCTATTATTTATATTATTGTTTCAAGGTTTAAACCAATAAAATATGTTGTTATTCATTTAAAATAACATTTAGAATTTTCTAGAATTAGGTAGACCAATCATATGTATTTAAATGAAATGCTGGCGGCCTAGTGTCTAGACGACAAGTCTCGTGCAAGAACGGACATGCGCGGATTTCTCTGGAATGTTGGGAAATTACGCGATGGTTCGAGAAGTCTAGGCCTACAAATATATAAACAGACGAAGATGCGAGAAGGAAAAGGGTCATCAGTTTTTATTCGAAGAAAAGAAGAGTCATTAGTTTCTATTCAAAGAAAAGGAAGAGTCATTAGTTTTTATTCGAAGAAAAGAAGAAAAGTCAGTCATTCGTTTGAGAAAGTTTAAGTGTTTGCTGTGGGTTTATTCAACTTGGATTTGTGACTGAAGTTAGATCTACAGAAGCTGTGATTTTACTTCGTCAATAATTACGATTCATTCGAATTAGTGGTTATACTGAAAGTCAACACGTGTAGAACTATTTAGGGGAGATCAGAAAAATTGAAGGCGACAAGTTTGTGACGTTCATCGGAGGCATCGTGAAAAGAACTTCGTCGAATTTATTGAACTGTGAATTGTTTCTGAACTTCTTCATTTAAACTTCGGAATTTCTTCGTGGGACCAAATTCACACCCTAGACCGGAATTTTGGATTTCTGATCTGAACTTTTGGACTTTCATTCTAGATCATTATATTAGATACAGGCCAGTACCCTTTTGTGTTGTAATTAATTTTGAAGGTTTAAACTTAATATCTGTCATTTTTTTATTATATAATTTATGTTATATCTGTCCTATACATAATAGTTTAGTGTAATAAATTATACAAGTTGTTATCTGTGTCTTTCTGTTGCGTTCAATCCACAAAAAACAACAACAAAACGTAACATGGGTCTTACACTTGACGTTTTAACCTATGCGTTCCATGAAGCACTGTTCAGCTTAAGAATATTGGTTTTATGAAGACGATATTTAGGAAATCTTCGTTTGTTTTAAATTTTTGCGCACAGCTACACGAGGGTTCTTTGACCTTGCCATCCTAACTTAGTAGTGTAAGGTTAGATGGAAGGCAGCTAGTCATCACCACCAACCGATGACTCTTGGGCTATTCTTTTACCAACGAATAGTGAGATTGACCGTAGCATTATAACGCCCCCGTCGCTGAAAGGGCAAACATCTATGGTGCAACGGGGTTTCGAACCCATGCCTCTCAGATAACAAGTCGAGCGCCATAATCATTTGGTCATGATGGGCCATTTCGGAAAGGAGTAACTAGTTAATTGACATTAGAATAGTTAATATAATTATTTTAACACATCATGCTTGTCTGAGTTTTAACTGTTTGGGTTTAGCTATTTCTCAATAATTTATTGAATATCTAACGACCAGTATTTGCATAGCAAAAAAAATGAGCACTTTGATAGAATCTTCTGAAGTTATTGGTCGTTTTGATATTTAATAAATTTTCTTACAACATGTTGGAAACTACAGTCGACGTTACAATCACTTCAAGACAAACGACTAGTTTTCGTTACAGATGAAAGAAACAAACTATCTCTCTAGTGTGGTTGCTTTTTTTCTACTTTCGAAACCAAGCTCTCGTTATCTTTGATGCTCAGAAGATATCGATTCTATTCTCCTTAACAATCCAAAGCCGTCTATTACCATCGTAATAACCAATTTGTAAAGGATCGCCTTCAACCTGATTCAATTTTCTCGGAAGCTATGGGTCTTCGAAAAAAAAAAAAAAAGGGAGACTAAAATGGACCTTGAAGCTGAAAGGAAAAATAAATAAATAAAACATTTTCTGGAAAAGCAATTTTTGGGAGATTTCAATAATACAAATGTCGAAATTGCACCTGTTGTTTAAACTGCATGGTGCACACATTCACGAGAATGAATATTTGGCTAACAGTGAGCTAAGGAAATTTGTGACACTTATAGTTGAAACTGAAGGATTGTAATGGTTCTTTTTTATTTTTTTTACTTTTTCAGATGCCTCTACCAAAGGAAAGTATCTGCAGCCAGTAGCATATATGAGAGAGAAGCAACTGACTTAAAGTAAAATACTATATTAAAATTCATTGTTCGCTATGAGCCGTTTGTGTTTATCAAAGTAATTACAGTGTTTACAGTCTCTATCAGTGTCTCTATAGTAAAGCTTTCTGTACAAATCGTTTCAAAGGAACACATTTTCCAACTCATGAAATATAAAATCCTAATTTATTTTGTCAATCTTTCTCAATAATCGCGCGTGCACAAAATTCGAGATGACAAACACACACAAAATTTCACTGTTTGTTTTTGAACAATTTTATTAATTTCGATGATGTGTAACCAACATTTACAATATTCCAAACTTACACTGGAAAGATTTGTAACGTCAGAATACTTCGTTACCGCACCTTTCAAAGGTTTGAGCTTGTTCTCTGATTTTAAGTATAATTTTTCCGTTGTACAACTAAAATCCGGGTTTCGATACCCGTGGTGGGCAGAGCACAGATAGCCCATTGTGTAGCTTTGTGCTTAATTCAAAACAAACAAACAAACAAACCGTTGTACAAACATTAACTATCCGGCTTATGCATTTAAGCTAAGTTCATGTTAATGAATAAGACAGATAGCCTACTGAAAGGAACGTTCACATTTACTTGGCTATGTATTTATTCAGTGTGTCATGATACTGCTTTTGAATGCCTTATTTATTAAAAGACACTAGAAAAAAATGTGGTGTATTTTCCTTCATATACCAAACAAGCTATGATTTCAATGTTATAGCGTAGTTTTATAAAACTCCGGTTTCTACAGCACATAGGTAATAATGACGGTTTAGTAAGCTACGAAAAATATATATATTTCTAAATAACGCAATACATTTAACAGTAGTTGCAATACGTAAATAATGCACTGTATGTTTTTAAAACCCAGTACTAGTAATGTACTAATTCGACTCTTACACGTTTCAGGGTTGAATCCAGCATTTCTCACACGTCAAACAAGTCTTAGAAATAACATTTTAAATCCTAGATGTGGTGATATGGTTATTCAACTTTTACACATTCTAGAGGTGAATCTAGTACTTGTCTGAGTGAGTGTTATGCCATCCCAGTTATGGGATGTTCATTCGTTTTTGAATTTCGCACAAAGCTACTCGAGGGCTAGTGTTAGCTGTCCCTAATTTAGCAATGTAAGAATAGAGGGAAGGCAGCTAGTCATCACCACCCACCGCCAACTCTTGGGCTACTCTTTTACTAACGAATTGTGAGATTGATCGTCACATTATAACGCTCCCTCGGCAAAAAGTGCGAGCATGTTTGGCGTGACGGGGTTGCGAACCCGCGACCCTCAGATTAACACACTTTGCCATGCCATCACAAGTAAGAGATTATTCTTGTAATTATTGTTAGTAAGGTAGTTTAAGATATACAAACCACTTATTAACCACATTGTAACTTGTAACTATTGTTAGTAAGGTAGTTTAAGATATACAAACCACTTATTAACCACATTGTAACTTGTAACTATTGTTAGTAAGGTAATTTAAGATATACAAACTACTTATTAACCACATTGTAACTTGTAACTATTGTTAGTAAGGTAATTTAAGATATACAAACTACTTATATTAACCATATTGTAGCTTGTAACTATTGTTAGTAAGGTAATTTAAGATGACAAACTACTTATATTAAACACATTGTAACTTGTTAGTAAGGTAATTTAGAATATACAAACTACTTATTAACCGCATTGTAACTTGTAACTATTGCTAGTAAGGTAATTTAAGATATACAAACTACTTATATTAACCACATTGTTACTTGTAACTATTGTTAGTAAGGTAATTTAAGATATACAAACTACTTATATTAACCACATTGTTACTTGTAACTATTGTTAGTAAGGTAATTTAAAATATACAAAATACTTATTAACCACATTGTAACTTGTAACTGTTACTAGTAAGGTTATTTAAGATATACAAACTACTTATATTAACCACATTGTTACTTGTAACTATTGTTAGTAAGGTAATTTAAGATATACAAACTACTTATATTAACCACATTGCTACTTGTAACTATTACTAGTAAGGTAATTTAAGATGTACAAACTACTTATATTAAACACATCATAACTTGTTAGTAAGGTAATTTAAAATATACAAACTACTTATTAACCACATTGTTACTTGTAACTATTGTTAGTAATGTAATTTAAGATATACAAACTACTTATATTAACCATATTGTAGCTTGTAACTATTGTTAGTAAGGTAATTTAAGATATACAAACTACTTATATTAACCACATTGTTACTTGTAACTATTACTAGTAAGGTAATTTAAGATATACAAACTACTTATATTAAATACATCGTAACTTGTTAGTAAGGTAATTTAAAATATACAAACTACTTATTAACCACATTGTTACTTGTAACTATTGTTAGTAAGGTAATTTAAGATGTACAAACTACTTATTAACCACATTGTTACTTGTAAGTATTGTTAGTAAGGTAATTTAAGATATACAAACTACTTATTAACCACATTTATTCTCTCTCACAGACAAAGCATGCCTTCGAGTCTAATCTCAGGTAGGACTATCGCTCGCTTAGCGTCATTTTGTCAATTATTTACAATAATTGAAACAACATGGGTACAACAGTAACTTTATTTTACGTGTTGTTAAGCGTCTTTCCTTTTGCCAATCGTGGGTGTCGCATTCCTATTTTTAGCGCTATAAGCCCTCAGACTTATCGCTTATTCATGGGCGGGAGGATATAGTTTTGCAACTTTTATAATATTTGTTTCAGAGAAGTAATGCGTGTGTCGCTGGAAAAATACCTATAAAACGGTGGATGGAAGTTATTGCTCATGCATATTTTGGTAATACGGATTAATCCTTCCAGTGGCACAATGGTATGTCTGCGTACTTACACACTAAAAATTGGGTTTCGATATCTGTGGTGGGCAGAGCACAGACAGCTCTTTGTGCTTAATAACAAACAACATCAACATTTCTTTATAATTGCTTTTAAAACACTTCGCACGAATCCATAGCTTCAAAACTCTTCGAAGCTAAATGTGTATATTTATACCACATTACGTGATCAAAACAAAATAACTATGTGTAATCACTTTTGATGTATTTACTGATAGAACAATTTTAGTATTAATTTAACTTTTTTTAAGTTATTTTATTGGCTAACTATAGACAGACAGTTTCCTTTTTATCGTATGGAAAAGTCAGTGACAGTTAATCATAACCCACTGCAAAATTCTTGTACAAGGAAGCTGATAATACACACGAGTTCATTGGAGAAACGACAGCTTAGACAAGCAGACACATGTTAATGTGTCTCAAAGAATTGATTTTAGCTTAGATGGATGAGCAGTTGAAATCGGCCAGGCTGTAGGCTTACTTCATCAATAATGCGGCACGTCGAACTGTCTAGGTTGAAACGCTTATCGAAAATGAACGTTAGCGACTATGCTTCAACCGTATCGGTGAATAATTAGAATCATCTATCAGCGAGAATCCACCTTCTAAACACAGTAATAAACGTCAGCACAGAACTTGTGAAGGTTTAGTCGAGCATAACAAGGATTAAGGTGTTTTTTTTCCCTTTAAATATAACCTATCCGACAGCGAAATGAATCACGCCATATTTATAAAATTATACCTACGCCAGAGGAAAGAGTGAGCTCTTAAAACCACAAATGCACAATCTCATCTCTTGTAACGGTTTATCATTGGATGGATTTTTGTTATACATCTATGAAACGCAAGTTATAACTCGATACAAAGAGTCAGAACTCGCCTTCTACAAGTCTCATTACTCCTATCTAGACAAACAGCGTGTATTCATTGGAAAACTCTGAACATCTCTTTAGACGCTCTACAAAACTAGTAGATCAACTAAAGATCTTAATTAGAACATTTAAATATCCGCTCTAAGTAACAAGCTTCGTTAAATAGATGGCCATAGTAGACATACAACATTACTTTTTTCAACAGTAAACTAATTAAAAAAAAACAACACCTACAAAGTTGAGGCATGTTATTACAAAATTTTGTTTTTAATTTCGCGCAAAGCTATTCAAGGGCTATCTCCGCTAGCCGTCTCTAATTTAGCAGTGTAAGACTAGAGAAAAGGCAGCTAGTCATCACCACCCACCGCCAATTCTTGGGCTACTCTTTTACCAATGGATAGTGGGATTGACCATCACGTTATAACGCCCCCACGGCTGAAAAGGCAAGCATGTTTGGTGCGACGGGGATTCAAACCCGCGACCCTCGGATTACGAGTCTAGTGCCTCTACCACCTGGCCATGTTATTACAGAATATCTGTTTATTTTACTAACAGGTAAAATAGGTCTACTGTAACGAAAAACGTATGTGTTTCTTATTAAGTTGAATGGCCTACAGACTGGTCACAAACTGCAATTGAAAATACAGATTTATGATCTATTATGATAAAATATATCTAAATCGTTTTTAAATACACAGCAGTTTCTTTTGTTTTGCATATCATTTCACTCGCAGTTGTAAATTGGACTTACGCTTTTGTAATCAAAAGTAAGAAACTATCAGTGTTTACATTTTGAAATGTTTATTAAGGATTATTTCCCACTACTCCTCACAAAAGATTTGTTTCATCAATGTTTATTAACATTTAATGTCTACTAAGAATTAGCATCTACCATTATTTACTAAAGAGTAGATTCCTTAATATTTATTAACATTTACTGTCTAATAATGTCTACTAAAATTAGTAGACATATAATAATGTGTACTAAGAATTAATGCCTGCCATTCTTTGCTAAAGATTATTTTCACTGATCTTTATTAATGCTGAGTGTCTACTACAGATTGTTGTCTACCATTTTGTTTTCACTGCAGACCAGTTTCGGTGCTTATTAAGGATTTAGGGTCGAAAAACATAATTTACAAATGTGTAATAAACTTCGTTTTCAGCATAACTGGATACACTAGTACATGTGGTTTTCGAAATTTGAGGAAGCAAAGAAAATTGAGGGGTGACAGCACTTCCACGTGAAAGGATCACAAACTAAATTTTTACATGTTTTAATCACAATCTAATGATTAGTTCGAGAGAGATGTGTGAAGAACAGACGAAGCCAACGGAACACTCTGAAGTCCAATTGTATTTCTTCCATAAAAATCGAGTTACGATACATGAGCAGGTCACTGATAGGTCAATGATCATCTCTGGATTGTACAACAAACAAACTGCAACTCTTTTAAACTCTGATGATGCTTATACAGGGTGTTTGGAAACTCACTGTGCAGTTTTGTAAGCATATTTTATTCAGTCTATTTCAAGCCAGCAACTGATAACGGTGTTTAGAAACAAAATAAGAAGGATCCAGGCCTGTATTGATGCCAACGGGGGTCACTTTCAACATTGTTTATAACTGTTATTCATATTTACCTCCTGTATTCTATATTGAAACATGTCTGTTAATAAATATATAAGTGCACAGTGACTTTCCGAACATTCTGAAGTATCACACAGTGCTTGAACTCACTGTTCATTATAGTATAACCAACTAAAAATGCTTGTCACTTGTTGTGGAGAAAAAAAATGATTTAAATTGATTTTGAGAGTTTATTAACACACATTTCAGCAACAATGTCTGAGTAAGCTGCCCCCTCGCTGCGTTACGTCTGCGGCTTTGCAATGCAAGAAACCAAGTTTCGATACCCGATGTTGGCAGAGATCAGGTGGTCCGTTTTGTAGCTTTGTGCACAAATTCGAAACAAACAAACAAACTGAGTTAACTTGCTCTTTTTATACTCACGCGCGAGCAAATTATGTACCATAAACCTTAATATGTTTTGTTCGGAACTTGAATTAACCGATGTTAAGGCGCTCGGCTCACAATCTCCGTTTCGTGGGTTTGAATTCTGTCATCTGAACATGCTCAATCATTCAGCCGTGAAGGTGTTTTACTGCGACAGCCAACCCTACTTTTGGTTGGTAAAAAGTATTCTACAGGTTGGTGGTGGGTGTTGATGACTTTTACTCCAGGACAGCGACGCTAAACAGCTCTCAAATAGTCTTCTGCGATGTTAAAAAACAAATTAAATGTTTGTGTTGAATTTCACGCAAAGCTACACGAGAGCTATCTGCTCTAGCCGTCCATAATTTAGCACTTTAAGGCTAGAGGGAAGGCAACTAGTCATCATAATCCACCACAAACTTTTGTTTAAGCTCTTACCAACGAATAGTAAGATTTAACGTTACATTGTAACGTCCCCACGACTGAAAGGGCGAGCATGTTTGGTGTGATGGGGATTCGAACCCGTGACCCTAAGATTACGAGTCGAGCGCCCTAACCCCTTGGCTATACCTAGCCCAACAAATAAACTCATCCTATAGCTTGTAAAAGAGGGTTTTAAGTCTCTCTGTGTATATACGTATATATACGTACATTGTACTGAAACGATACTTGTTATATTGCAATATCCCCAGTAACCAATATGGATTGTTAAATATACTTTTTCTCAAAGTCTAAACATAAATAATAACTTCTTTAAAATCAGGATACATTAGAGTTGAATAATCAAAAATTCGTTCTGACGTATTAAATTTCTAATCAACTCCAATCGGTGGAACAGCAGTACGTTTACATCTCTAACAATCCAATGTTCGATTCCCCGCAGTGGGCACAGCAGATAGCCTAAAATTGGATTTGTTCTGAAACAACCATAACCTAATCACGGAAATACCAATAATTACAATTAGTGACAAAAAATATATTTTTATCTTGCGAAAACCGTAGTTTGATGTCTTTAGGGATGAAGTGAACTAATATAGTTTCTCTGAGAAACACACGGTCGTCACGTAACTTTTCCCAAAAATTTAAAACATATCTTCGTTTACATGAAGAAGTCGAAGGATATTCGTACATTATCATGTGTGGATACACTTCTGTCTCTTCACGAGGGTGTCGGTGGAGAGCACAGTAAACATAAGTACACCCAGTTCTTCCGTTCCGTGTCAACAACTCGTTACAACCAATGGATGAGAAAAAACTTATGACAACATACTAGGTTTGAACTTCAAACCTACGTCCCCCCGTTTTGATTAACCCTTAGTTCTCGGTACTGTGTTTGCTGAAGAAGATGGTATACACGTACACTGTACTTGAACGAATATTAAAATTTACGTTTTTCTACGTTGTGACTGGAACAGAACTTTATGTTGATTCTGTAAAGGGAAATTGCGGAAGTTTTAAACCATACTGAGCTTGGAAAGTAAACTACGGTTTAGAAAAGTCGCATATATAAAAAAGTATATTTATCAACGAGTAATCTTTCCAGGACTAAGGAAGAACTGAAAAAGTGTCTTGCGAAACTTTTATTTTGAAGTTTTGTAGAATAAACGGTTCTTAGAATTTACTTAATAGCGATTAAGCGAAACTTTTATTTTGAAGTTTTGTAGAATAAACGGTTCTTAGAATTTACTTAATAGCGATTAAATACGAAGCCACATGGGGCTATCCACTGAGCCCACCGAGGGAAATCGAACCCTTGATTTCAGCGTTCTAAGTTCGTAAACTTATCGCTGTACTAGCTGGGGTCTGAGCAAAATAACCTGACAAGTGACAAAAATAAATTTACGAAACGTTTCAGAATGACCTGATGTTAAATCAAAGGTTCAGTAAAAAGATATTTTTCATAATTTTTACTGAATGTTTCCATCCCATAGATCTATCTATTTGATTAATAGAAAGTAAAAAAATTCTCTATAGTTACCCCTTTAAACAGTGTTTTCGTGCCTGTATTTTTTATCTGGATAAAAGTTTCGCAACACTTATATTGTATGTATTAAGTCTCATTTAAAAACGTAAAACACAACACTGACATAAGTTTATGTTGGGATTATTAATGAATCTACACTGCATTTTGCAAAAATATAACAATATATTCTTGTGTTAAGGTATCTTACTGTGAGATCAAAGATCTAACGTAAATAGTGTTTGTTTTATTTTAGGGAAAAGCCACCGCCGGAGATATAAGCCTCGGATTTGAGTTTTGAGTCCGTGAACTTGGCACTGCCTCCCTGGAAAGACGGAGCAGAGAGAGAGAAAAAAATGTCTGAGCTTGAGTTTTATGAGTCGCAAAGTGACTGTTTAGTCTCTAACTGCTCCCCTAGGAATTCTTATACACTCGTTTAAATAAAAAAGAGAATAAAGTAATATTAGACGTTTAGTACTTTCACTTCTTAGATCCAGCCTTTCAGCCCCATTAACTTTTATTAATGTGCACATTTAGGTTGCAAATTTTAGCTCCAACACCAAAATAACATAATTTGAACGAAGTACCACTAAATAAACGAGATGTGAAGCACACATAAGGAAGTATATAAAAAAATTGAATTTTCTGTTTCAAACTAATTTGTAACACCTTCATCCAACCTAAAAAGGAAAGCTTCAGAGTCTGAACAAACCTCATGAGATAGATTTCAGTTAAATAGTTAGCTCATCCTGCAGGTTTTATGTTTAACATTAATTTACTTGAGACAAAAGCTCTCTGTTATTTAGCTCTAAACATTTGCTTGAGGACAAGAATGTTGAACGAGGCATTGTTACATATTTCAAATGTGGATTTCTATGAAATAATTTATTTAAAAGACCCTTGATCAAACTATCTAATAACATTATAATCTAATTTTTCTCGAATGGTAAAAATAAATTAATAAATTGTATAAGGGCTTTCAGTTTTAAAGAGTAACCTACAAACAACATAAGATATATATAATTCTGTAGTAGGAGATTTTACTGACTAACAGTTGTGTATTAATAAACATACGAATTTAACAACATGTTTGGCTGAAGGTGTTAACACTAATCACATTAAGCTCTCTCACAATGACTTCAGTGACGTTATAGAACACTAAGAACAACAACGAAAGAAGATATTGGAAAATTTTCAACCAATGAAACAAAATGACGAATCAAACTGTGATTTACATTTTTTTTTTAATTATGGAAGGACTGGCGTAAAGAAGATTTACAAAAATATCACGTGAGCTGTTAGGGCGGTACTTGCAAGACACGCCGTTAGAGGGCGTTACACTTGTCGGACTCGGAGAAGATGATGGTGTAATCAAAGACTACGACGTCGTAGTTCCATAAGCTGTAACCAGGGTGCGCCTTGTCAGGGTGTCATGCTCATAATATTTCCACGAATAGAACGAGCTTAAATTTGATCAACATGGCTAAACATGACTATAATTAATACAGTTGGTATGAAACACTAATTCATTAGTTAATTACATTTCATAACCATTTATATTCAAACCGTCGACCAGACTTTTCTGCCCATCCACCTACCCAGTTATTTCTGTTCATTTATCTTCGTCTATCCGCGGTGTTTCATGCACAATCAAATTTTATGAGCAAAATAATGTATGACGCATTTCATAAATGTATATATTTGTATGTATATACACATGAATATAGACATATATGTATGCACATGCTCACACACTCATTATATAGTTATATAATGACACACCTTATGATTTATGCCTCCATGTTAGACGTTTGTTTCGTGGCCGTGTTTTATATTATGTGCATAAATTTCTTCTCAATATGATTATTATTACTTTTCATATTATTTTCCTTCTATAAAATTAAATTTTAATTATATAATATGTACGAAAGTACTTTAATTAATTTTGATTATATGAAAAGAGCCATACTTTGATGAGAACAAATCTTTCTTCTGAGAAATAACGACTTTATGCTGTGTTTTCCAGGCCCACGTAATTTACGATATCATTAACTTAAAGTAGAAATTGTGTTCTTTTCATGTAGCTGGAAGGAAAGCCCAATTTATTGTTACTATTCTAAACAAACCTGTTGGCTTGAGTTGAAGTTGATTTTCGAAAAAAAACAACCAACAACTCACCAATATGGGAATTATTGGATAAAAACACGAGATGTATTGCACTAGTTTGAGTCAATTATGGGCTGTTTTCTGGAGGTTATACTTAGATTGCAGTTTCTACGTTTGGTGTATAGCTGATTACTACCATCTGTCGTCAGTAATGGTAACGTAATAACTGTCAGGTTTTGTTTTCGGTTTTTGTTCTCATCACGTAACTTGTAGCACGTGAAATTGTCCACGTAGAATGGAAGAACCAATGTGATAGAAGTTAATAACTTTGTATGGCTTTCTGCACATCCTGAATACGTTTTGGATTCGTAAATTAATTAACTAAGCCATCGTGTACTTCACGCAAAATTTGCATGAAGTTTTGGTATTCGATGACACAGTAAGGATACAGCTGAAACCAAGAAATATGTGTGTTGTGAAGTAAAAGTGCGATTACTGATGATTCTACTGCACATCCGCAATACGTTACAACAAAGAAGTTACGTTAACGTATTATCTGTGATATTACTTTCTTCGCGCTCCTTCAGAATGATAGCTTAGAAGTGAACAAATAAATAGAATTACATATGTTAGGTTTATCCGTGTACATTTAAGAAACAGTCTCACTTCAGTAGCCTGATATACCAACATTTTTTATTTTAATTTGGCGCAGAGCTAATCGAGGGCTATCTGCGCTAGCCGTCCGTAATTTAGCAGTGTAAAACTAGAGGGAAGGCATCTAGTCATCACCACCTACCGCCAACTCTTAGGTTACTCTTTTACCAGCGAATAGTGGGATTGACCGTACATTATAACGCCCCAACAGCTGAAAGGGCGAGCATGTTTGGTGCGACGGGGATTCGAACCTGTGACCCTCAGATTACGAGTCGCACGCCTTAACCCACCTGGCTGGATATGAAAGACAAGAACTGAACGAGTACTTTATACTTGCTAATTAAAAAGCTATACAATGGGCTATTTGTGTGCTACACCCACCACCGGTACTGAAACTAGCATTACAACCCTTCAGATTTGTCACTGAGCCACTGGAGAGCTCCTGAACTAGAATAAAATGAAATTATTCAGTTGATTGAGAAATGATTTTCTAACCTAATCTCAGCTCAACAAGTTTCTTATTATTATGAAATCCTAACTGTATGATACAAAGTTTGTTTGTTTGTTTTTGAATTTCGCACAAAGCTACTCGAGGGCTATCTGTGCTAGCCGTCCCTAATTTAGCAGTGTAAGACTAGAGGGAAGGCAGCTAGTCATCACCACCCACCGCCAACTCTTGGGCTACTTTTTTACCAACGAATTGTGAGATTGATCGTCACATTATAATGCCCCCACGGCTGGGAGGGCGAGCATGTTTGGCGCGACGCGGGATTATACAAAGTAACTTCGTAGAATTTATTCGTACATTTAAGTGCACTGTTATTGCTGGGTAGAAATCATAAAAAAACACACACACACACATACACTCTTTAAAAACTTGTAAAACAATTCGACATATTTTAGTGGCTAAGAAACTTAATACTTTGTTATAACGAACAAAGTTTCAGAAACATTTCAATGGTTTCTCTAATGTCATTGACATTCTACAACCATTTAAAGGTAAAAATTAAAGCCTGAGAAAAAAATGGAACTAGAATAATTTTTGTTTCACATTTTAATAAGTTTAGCTCCTGAGATATGATGAAAATTTTACGAAAGAATGCTGGAGCATTAGTTTCATTTTTTGATTAAAACTCATAGCTCGTTTTTGAATTAGCGACGCTTAATAATCTAAATGAAAATTTGCGTGACCTGCAAATTTTAATAAAACTTTGATCACAAGGTTAGATTTTATTAAATACATACTTTAATATGTTTAGGTGCACTTTGACAAACAATTTCAAAAATATAATTATACAGCTTAATAATTGTTGAGGAATAATTGGATAACGGTAATAATTATTCATCGTATTATGAATAACACTATGTAACAAAAAATTTTTCTCGTTCTTGGGCAGAAAGTGTTATATCCCAATTGCTTGTGTCTAAAGTAAATGGAAAAGACCTATTTTTCTCTTGAAACTTCGCTTTTGCTACCTGGGAGCGTGTGACAAAAACATTTGTTTTTGAATTTCACACAAAGCTACTCGAGGGCTATCTGTGCTAGCCGTCCCTAATTTAGTAGTGTAAGACTAGAGGGAAGGCAGCTAGTCATCACCACCTACCGCCAACTCTTGGGCTACTCTTTTACCAGCGAATAGTGGGATTGACCGAAACATCATAACGTCCCCACGGCTGAAAGAACGAGCATGTTTGACGCAAAAACATAATGGGAGACTATATTTGGGGGCTGATACGTGAAAGTGATTTATATTACAGTCGCAAATCTCGAAAAACTACTCACTTCTAAACAATTTTGTATAACTTTAGTATAAATGCATGTAAATGTTGATTCATATGCAGTTTTACTCAGACCTTATGTGAACGAAAATGTGCGAATTTGCCCGTTTTTACATAGAAAATAGGTTAATTTCTAGATTTCATTATCCAGATCATAAAAGCAAAGTTTGAAGGGAATAATGGCCATTTTCTGTACTTTTACAACACAAACAATTAAGAAATAACACATACTATCCTGAACAAAATTTGTGTTACATAGTGTTATCAACCTTATTAATAAAATCTACAAAATAACTGTCAAAAACATCTGTTTGTCATAAATGCTTTTGGAAACTTGAATGTTTAAGGCATTATTGTATTTCTATGCAAGTTTCAGACTTAAACGTTATTCCTGTTGTAGAAATACACATTAACACTCTTATACACATTAATACTCTTAACACTACTTTACACGTATTTGTTATCTTACTCGTGTTTCAGTGTTACATTTTCCTTCTTACCATCCCTTCAGAATCTTATCTTAAAACTATATTAGAGAAGTATTGATACAATAAGAATTGTACTGGGATTCATATTAATGCTAACGTTTGTTTAGAAATGTTTATACTGACGAATTAAAGAACAATTTACTGTAAACAAAACTACCCTTAAATCACATTGACGAAAAAAATCTATAAGTGACGGTAGATAAAACTACCGTTAAATCACACAGACGAAAGAAACAACAAGTGACAGTAGATAAAACTACCCTTAAATTACATAGACGAAAAAAACAACAATAAGTGACGGTAGATAAAACTACCCTTAAAATCATAATGACGAAATAAAATCAACAACAACAATTGACGGAAGACGAAATTACATTCAGTTGGTGAAGTTTTACCGGTACTCACCGGTAATGAGTACCGGAACTAACTTTATAAAGTGGTACTAGTGCCCGGACTATTCAGATACACGTGCGTTCCATCGTTCAGTCAGAAAACATTCATTCATTCACACCCAAGTCGTATTCTTATGTTTACACGTGGATTTGTTTTCGTTTTTTTTCGTCCACTTCAGCGACCTGAGTACTTTTTTTGAAAATTTCTTCCTTGACTACGAAAATGAAATAAACAAGTGACGGTAGACAAAGCCACATTAGATTCACAGTGAAGAAATAACGAACGAGTAATGTCATCTCGATACCACTGTTCGATGCAATATGTTCGTTTCTGATGCTAACTTATTTATGTTAAACATTCAACCAGGATGTTAGTCCTAACATCAGAATTTTACGTTAGAGAAAAATAAGGTTCATATTTAAAACTCCCAAAAAACAATTGCTGAAGCGAACCCCCATCATGTGCGTTTTTCTAATGTATTATAAATGAAAATGTATAGAAAACGAACGTTACTTATGTAACTAATTGAACCTTTACATATTAATTACTCATATGTCTAAACCTAAGAATTATGATTTACAATTATTTATATAACGCATTGAGAAATTAGAATTACGGTTAAAGGATATTTTATTTGGAGTTATATTTACAAAGCAGTTGAAAGTTTGTATCTGGGTCTGGCATAGTCTTTTGGTTAGAGCATTCGATTCGCAGTCTGAGACTAATAGTTCGAATCTTCTGTCATCGAACATGATGTCCTATGTGGTCACTGATTGGGCCGGCTATCCGGGTATAAAAAAACCATTGGACGTTTGTGTTTATGAACACTTATCGTCGATAAATTTCAACAATAAACAAACAGCGCACAGTCTACTTGTTTTTAAAATAATGTATTAAAACAAGTCAAACATATATATAAAAATGTTCGTTACAGCTTTGTTTACCACAATTGCATCCAGAGATTCAAATAATTATCTCTTTTTGTTCAAAGTCTACATCGGCTGATTCAATTACTTTAGAACACAATTGACAAGACAAATAATTTTTCTACTCTGTTATTACAATACATTCTGCGATATTTCACTTCAAAAATCGCTGTTGCACGCTCTTTATGATGAAACTCAAACGTTAACCAAATTTTTGACGTGTATTTATGTCCAGAGATCTAGAACGTTCCACACGCTAATAGATAAAATGACACAATAAAACTCAATTGAAACAACGAGAAAAATCTCAGAATCTAGAACGTTCCACACGCTAATAGATAAAATGACACAATAAAACTCAATTGAAACAACGAGAAAAATCTCAGAAACTTCTAGTAGCACTACGTAATGATAAAGGAATCACGAATCCATAACGATTGAAATACACAACTTATAACTCGCAAGCAGTTACGTAAACAAATTTGCGATAAACAATTCCTTCTAAAATAACTAAATTTAACACTCGCATCATAGATACTATCTACATCACACTTCTCGCATTAAACTTAAACCAAAACGTTCGTGTATATCTAACATAGATTTATGATTAATTTTCTCATGCACTACTCTTTGACCCCACGTCGCATCTGTTCTTATTTTCTTGTGAATTTTCAGTACTGACTGATATCACAATATCTGAAATATATTATAACTTCTACTAAATTACTTGCGTTTAGAATATTATTTTAAAAATTATTTACAGCGTTTGACTTAAAACAAAAGTTAAACGACTCGATACTCTTAATATTTCTCCATTAATTTTAAAGTGTGACGTTTTTACTGATGCATTGTTGATGATTGAAGCTTAGGTAATTTTAAACTTAAGCATGATTAAAATATTCTTATAACGATACAAACATATAAAACACATTTTAATTTTTAGTGCGTTTGTCGGGCTTGAAGTTGGAGTTAATACGTGAAATGGAAACATATTTGTGGTTTTAAGATGTGTGTGATCTTTCTCACAGTAAAGCCACATCGGGCTATCTGCTGTGTCTACTGAGGGAAATTGAATCCCTGATGTTAGGGTTGTAAACCCATAGACTTATCGCTGTCCCAGAGGGGAACGGGGTTTAAGGTTTCAAAACGGAATTTGAAAACTTCAAACTTATTTTAAAAAGAAAATACTGTGTGCCTGTGAAAAACTGAACTAAATAAATTTGTTTTTCATTCGGAAATTTTTGGTAATTTTAAACATTGCAACTGAAGTGCCAAATGTTTATAAAATGTGATAGCAAAAAAATTGGTTTATTTTGAACGTCGTGGAAGGTTACACTAGAGCTGTCTGCGTTAATTACCCACAGTTTAGTAGGAAGGTAACTAATCAACACTATCCATTGCCATCTTTTGGGCTATTCTTTTATCGACGAATAGTAGAATTGACCATAACATTATAACGCTCCCACGGCTGAAAGGGCAAGCATGTTTGGTATGACGTGAATTCGAACCCGCGCTCCTTGGATAGCGAATCCAACACCCCTAAACACATGGCCACGCCGGGCTACGGGAATACTTGTTTTGTGCTGTAGGTACACAAAGACTTTTTGCCACTTCAGATCAAAATGGTAAGTGCTTTGGTCACAAAATGTGTATCAGAAATTCTGGCATCATTTACATTTTGCCATGATGAACAGGCCATAAATATATACTGAACAAGCTTTTCTGGACGTTGTAATGGTTAAGTTACTTTAGCTCAATTTATACGTATATATGTATCTTCTTAATATGTATATCTGGATTTTCTTACTCATACGCGGGCCTGGCATGGCCAAACGCGTAAGGCGTGCGACTCGTAATCCGAGGATCGCGGGTTCGAGCCCGCGTCGCGCTAAACATGCTCGCCCTCCCAGCCGTATGGGCGTTATAATGTGACAGTCAATCCCATTATTCGTTGGTAAAAGAGTAGCCCAAGAGTTGGCGGTGGGTGGTGATGACTAGCTGCCTTCCCTCTAGTCTTACACTACTAAATTAGGGACGGCTAGCACAGATAGCCCTCAAGTAGCTTTGTGCGAAATTCCAAAACAAACAAACAAAATGTGAGAAGTGATGAATCCCTCATCACTATTTATCCAGCTACTCAAATGACCTATTTTAGAAAATTTCTTTTGTGTTGAAGTGATAGTAAATCATGTACATTATTTAACTTTGAATAGCATTTAACCCAAAACTCTGGGTACAGCTATTACGAGTGTTCAGTTTCATATTCAGAACATTTATACAGCTACCACTTAAAACATTTCTTAGCTAATGTTATGTGAAGAGGTTAATTATTAAATGCATAATACATTTGTAAATATTACCTTACCTGAGAAATGTTAAACATAATTAGTTGTTGTTTATTTTTTAATTAGAAGAGAACATAAAGATAGTTTGTAGATTATACGTGGCGAGACCAGAACAATAAAAGTGAACTCGTTCCACTGTGTCGCACAATGTAAAAATGTAATTATCTAACACACCACCAGGTGAAATGGCAACATAACAAGTACTCGGAACTTACCTTTCAGAAAACCAATTAACTGTACATTTCTCACCAGAAGATTTTGCTTCGACGTAACTATAACATAATGACTAAAAGTGTTTATTTTTTTGTTTCTTAGAGTACTTTGCCAGTGAAGGAAAACGAAGATAAAGTGAAAAACATTTTTATCTCAGAAGTTTAGTAATGGTTGGTTCTGCGATACGTAGAAATAGGAAATCGCTATAATCAACTTACTGATAGAAGAGGAGAAGAAATCGTACTATTTCAAATGGTTTGTCTGCGGCAAAAGTTAGGCCTAGATATAATATAGAAATATAGTTCAGTAGAGCTGTTTATAAAACTATATAAACGGTTTTTATATGCAAGCTCATCACAGGACAAATGATAATTGCCTTAAGGTTACCTTCTAGTTAAATTGTTGGAGAAGTAAACAAATTCTAAAAATTAATCAATATTTTGAATTGCGTAAATACCAAAAAAACCCTGAAAGGCGTGTTCCATACTTTATTGCAACAGCACCTTTCAAAATACAGGATTTCTAAAGTATCACAAAATAATTCTAAAATCAATAAGCCCGCTTTCTTAGGTCTAACATTAGTTAAGCCTTTATTAATTACGATCCATACTCGATAAAGAGATATATTAACACTGCAACTTGCGTATATTTTCTGCTTTAGTTTAGTTACAGCTAACTCTTTCTGTGCTTTCTATCTCTAAATAAACTTGTAATATTATTCTATGAAATAAATGCGAATTTCTTAAAAGCTTTGATAAATTTTTCATATGTTGCTGTACGAAACGCCTGCTAAAGTACATTTACATCTGACTTTTGTTTGCATCAGTTGAAAATGGGGTTAGCGCGCATGCTCACTTAGATAGTAAAGTGCACGTGTTTTCAGAACCGAAAAGCGCTATATATTATTATCTTAATTTGACATAATCTGGTCCAAACCTTTAACCAAATCCCGATGAAGAAGAAACGGTCACAATAGATACATACACAATATATTTTGTGTATTTCTATTGTTGTAAGAAAAAAAAATTGAAAGGTTTCAAGAAACGATTAATCGAATTTACTATGCGAACACGTTTTATTTGCTCAGATTCTGTCGATGAGAGAGACAAACTCTATTATAGATGTGGCATAAATGTAGCTACGTAGCAGGTGCTTCAAATATAAAAGATTGTTCACTCAAAAGCTGTTTGTTTGTGCGTGTTTGTACGGAGGCTGTTGTCTAAGGAACTGAATGTATCGGCTATTTTCGATAAGAAAAACTAAGCCATCAGTTAAGAAAAAAACACCAACTAAAAGAGAACAATAAAAATGAACTCCTATTATTTGCCGAAAATACTGGTAAGCAATCGTATGTGCCTCGAGATACCAGTGCTAAATACGGGTTTATTTTTAAGACTTTGGTAAATAAGGCCTTCACTATTAAAATACTCTGTTTTAAGAGCTTTTTGATAGATCCGAATTTTTCTTTTATTCTGCTTCGCTAGGCATGCATATCCACCGAGTCTTTGTTCTTGTAGTAAAGATTACTACTAACTTTTGGTAATTGGGGCTTAATCCCCCATGTCAATCCAGTTCATAAAGAGCATTAGCGAACTGAAATTCAATAAAAATTGCCGAATCTCTTGAAAACTTCAAGAGTTTGCTTCGCTGCATTTTAATTTTAGGTTTTGTAAAACCGAAAAATTAGCCAAACTTCTATTGTTAACCAAAATACTTTTCCCGTTAAGCCCATCAATCAAAGACGGTTAAAAGAACAAAAAAATAATTTCCTTTTTCCTGGAATGTTTTTTTTTAGTAATTGTTAATGCAATGCACTCTTATGAGTTATTATGAACGTAGTTATCTCTGAAAAGGTCTTAAAGTTCATCAGGAACAAAAGCCTCGTTCTCAGACTATCACTTCTCTACATGGAATTATTTTGATGTGATAACATGTGGATGTAAAGCGTCGAGACTGATTTTGTTAATTCATTAACTTATAAAAAAATATTATAAACGATTTTGCTCGTTTATTTTGTTTCTTTAACGAGCAATTAATTTTAAAATATGTTGTAATTAATTTCGTCTCTGACACAATTATGAAATTATACTGAACCATGTTTTATTGTAGTCCTGTTTTGATGGTTAACGTCGCGTTTTTTTTTAATTTTCCGCAAAACTACTCGAGGACTATCTGCGCTAGCCGTCCCTAATTTAGTAGTATAGGACTAAAGGGAAGACAGCTAGTCCTCACCACCCACTGGCAACTCTTGGGCTACTCTTTTACCAACGAATAGTGGAATTGATTGTGACATTATAACGCCCCCACAGCTGAAAGGGCGAGCATGTTTGGTGTGACAGGGATTCGAACCTGCGACCATCAGATTACGAGTCGAGTGCCTTGGCCACCTGGCCATACCGGGCCATTAACGTCGTGACATAGAGAAGAAATTCGTGGCCTATGACGTCAAACGTGCGTTTATTTTATTTGATGATCTTATCACAATTTCAAATTATCCCAAAGAAAGATATATTTGAGGCACTTATTAGTTCCCGGAGGGATAACGCCAAAGTCCAAGGTTCGATCTCCCGAGGTTGAATCATCTGGTGGCCCAATGTAGTTTTTGCTCTAAAACTTACTAAATAATGCTTGCCATTTTAAATGAGAGTCGGAACCATTTACTTTGATTCAAATCCAAACAAAGACAATTTTAATGTTTGTATTTATGAACATTTTATAGATTACTATTCCAGCACTTCAAATACTAGAGATCTATTAGAATTATGTGCAAAAATCGAGCAATGAACTATCCAAAAAAGTAAACACACGTCACGTTTGGTTTATTTTGAACAAAGATTGTAAAGTTAAGGAGCTAAAAGAGAACAACAACGAATTAAATTAAATATGTGTTTCTTTGATTTGTACACAACTTTTTTTAGGACATGATATTTTAAAGAAAGGAACGGACTGGGTGTAGCCTTGTGGACTGAAGTTTCAGGCTGCGGAAAGGAAGGTTCAAGATTCAACAATTTTGTTGAACACGTTCTGCAGTTTCAGCTGAAGGTGCAATATAAAAGCTCATTTCGTGTAGTAGGTGGGTTCTGCATCCTCTGCAGTAGTTCGAAATCGGGCTCTACTTGCTTTAACATTCGATTTCCTTAACCTACCAATTTAGCCCATGTATTACAAAAAATTGACTCAGGCAATATCTGACCATTTTTAATGAACGTTTGTTTTTGCCAGCAAGTAAACAAACTACAGTAAAGTTTCATAGTAATACACTTAGCAAATACACATTCCATATAAATATGAATGTACATGCTATAAAATTGCTTGTTTCAGCCCACATCCAAACAATGAACCATTTGTGCTTCATATGGTCCTTAAGCTTTTTATTGGTGATATTATTTAGCGTATCAAATGACATCAGTTTTCGATTTTTTTTTTAATTTTATAGTACATTTCATAAAGTTTGTTATGCATTGTTAATTTAATACGTCTATTTAAAACTAGTCTATACTTCCTAAGTTAGCTGAGTCTCATGAGATTAAAGTTGGGATTATGGCCGAAAATATCGCTAACAGGAAGGAACACAACCAATAAAACAATGTATTCTGTTCTTTGTTAGTAGAAGCGTAAGAAGGGTGTACTTAATTAGCTACACTGATTGAAGGTTGCTCTAAGTACACACTTTGATCGGAAGTTAATGTTAATTATCACTGAACTACCGGGGGATATTATAGAAAGTTCGTTTTTCGAAGAAAAATTGCTTGAGTAAAGGTTTAGCACTGACGTCTTATAACAAACAATTCACCGTAATAATGAAATATACAGTAGACTGGAATACCTGGAGAGAAGAGAGAAGACCTCGCTTATATGTTTCTCTGAAAAACAAAACAGAATAAAAAATACATTTCTTAACGTTTGATACACTTATTTTTAAGATGTCATTTACTTAATGTGTTGTGTCATTTCTTCCCGTTCTGATTTTTTTTTTTAATTACCTCGATAAAGAAATCAATCACCTGAATATGATGCCATTATTCAGCTGTGGGAATTTAAAACTTCAGTTTTAAACTTTTCATTTGAGCTTTTATATTCTTTGTTTTGATTGTATGTTACGAGTAAAATCATAACAAGAAACCACACTTAGACCAAAACCGCTATATTACTGTTCTACCCGTAAAACAGAAGATATTTTAAAACATCGACTTACAAAAAATTATTCATTATGTTATCAAAGTTAACGATAGATGACGCCACAACAACTTTGATAGTCACGTGTAGATTGCACAAACCCGAAACACTCTCTCCAGAGCAAGCCCTAAGAAGGCAACTATTTCACTTTTCTCACAAGTAGTAGCATAACTTTGCTAGATTATTGTTTTCATTTTCTCTAACAATGCATCGTAATAGGTAATACGCCCTCTGAATCACTGTTGTACGTCAACTTAATAACAAGCAAAATATTTTACATTTCTTGAGGGATACACACACACACAAACTGATTTTAATATTTGTAGTCGATAAATGTGAAGATAAAATCTTATATCATTAAACCAGGCTCGGCGTAGGCACGTGGATAAGGCGGGTTCTAATCCTCGTCACACCAAACACGCTCGCCCTTTCAGCCGTGAGGGCGTTATAAGTGAGGGTCAATCTCACTATTCGTTGGTAAAAGAGTAGCCTAAGAGTTGGCAGTGAGTGGTGATAACTGGCTGCCTTCCCTCTAGTCTTACATTGCTAAATTAGGGACGGCTAGTGCAGATAACTCTTGTGTAGATTTGCGCGAAAGTTAAAACAAAACAAACCAGTCACAAAACTATGCACAAGTGCGCGTAATAAGGCAATTTCTTATCAGAAAACGGGTGAAAACGAAAACACATTGCACAAACTTTCGAAAGAAAGACAAATGAAATTAGGGTACAAGCTCCAATATGGAGGACGCTAAGATTCACACTAGTAAACTGGTGGATGCAGGACCCATACAACGGTAGAGACGAGGTCTCCCTCTATGACGCTCCATCCAAGGGCAAAGCGGTATGTTTGCGAACTCACATTGCTAGAAGCCGGGTTTCGATTCCCGTGGTGGGCAGAAAACAAATAGCCTATTGTGTAGCTTTATGCAAAATTCCAATCAATCAATGAATCAATCCATCTGCCAGAGTAAATCTCCATTTGCAGACCCCACACACGAAAGGAAGGCAGACACTGTTTGACCAGACGTAGCTACTTAAACTTACAGCTAGAGTCCGCCCGCTGGTACAGCGTAAGTCTTCAGATTTACAACGATAAAATCAGATGTTCGAGTCTCCTCGGTATGCTTAGCAGATAGCCCAATATAGCTTTACTATAAAAAATACACACATCCTACAGCTTGGACTAGCATTCATTGACTGCAGTCAGTTGTGGAAAGACAGTTATTCACAATAAACAATTTTGAATAATGAAATACCTTCTTTCTTTCAAGAGTTTGAGTGGCATTACTGAAATTTATTTAAAGATTCCAGCCTTTAAAGACGGTAAGAACTTTTTTAAGTGGACGGTTAAGATGTTATTCGTTTCAAATTGATAGCATACATAGCGAATGAGATTTAATATTAACCCGATTCGCTGGCTAGAACATAACATGTTTTAAGAGCAAATTTTCGTGTGAAACCAGAATGACTGCAGAATAACGTTCATTGTAATCGATAGGAAAATAAATTTAAATATTTTGCCACCTTTAGTGCTATGAATTTATCATCCTTTCAGCTCCTAGTGATCTTTTCCGATCTATTCATGTTACATAAGAGAGTTATCCGTCGTTCTGTAGTTTAATGGCGTCCTAAAAATCTACCTTTATCTTTATTTGATATGCCTGATTGTTTAATAAAGTCAGTTTCTTCGTGTTAGATTCCTAGATTGCTATCTATCCTGAGAGAATTTATAAACTGTCCGATATATCACTGTGATATTGTCTAGATAAAAAGCCACGTGAACCGAAGACTTCAATAACGTATCCCGGGTGTGTGTTTGTCAAGCTAACACTGGCCTTTCAGCCTAACGTGTCCGCAGGGACGGTAAAATACACTTTCTAATCCAAACCTCGGTGAGAAAGTAGCAAAAGAGACTCAAATGCTGTTAGTTCCAGTGCTCGCTCTGATGGTTTCTGCAACAGGCACTGTATAGGGATGAAGGCCTAACATCCCCACAGAAGCAAGCGGCTTTCAGCAGCCTTGACTAGCTTAATTAAATTTCAGCCAATCAATTGGTGCTAGAAAATCGATTCATACAATTTGCCGGACGTTAGACAAACTCCAAGAGGTCTGGATGAAATACTGCGGACACAAGCATACACGCGTGTATACATGCAAGGAAGCGCACACACACACACACACACACGATTTATTCAACTTGTCTTCTTTATTTTCACTGCTAGCTGAAAGTTAAACTACTCTAGTAGGTACCTGTAAAAGTCTAATATTAAGGTATATTGTTGGAAAACAATATTTAACAGAGCTATTGCTGTAACGCTTTAGGATGTCTCTAGCTTTTCGTACCAAATATGCTCGCCCTTTCAGCCGTGGGAGCGTTATAATGTGATGGTAAATCCCACTATTCGTTGGTAAAAGACTAGCTGCCTTCCCTCTAGTTTTACACTGTTAAATTAGGAACGGCTAGAGTAGATAGCCCTCGAGTAACTTTGCGCAAAATTCAAAAAATAAAAATAAACAAAGAAAACCATTTAACTTTATATTTATATTAAATTAAAATTAGTACAACGTTGACATAATTACACAAGAGCTAGTCAATTAAATACAGGAACCAGCCCTAAAAAAAAGAGAATGATAATTGTATTCTTATGCTTCAATTACAATGGTTCTTGTGTAATATATATATATATATATTAAAATATATAAAAATATACTAAAAACTAAAGGGAATACGACGTTGTAATCGTTGTAATTAAATGAACAAAAACAGGAACCATTTTAATCTATATAACCTTATATTTATTAATTATGTTAAAAGTGTCATGGCGCTTATTGTCTATTTATAAAGCAAAGTAATTAGCACTTTTTATCTGATTTTCTACTAAGATATTCCACGCAGGGAAGTTCATCCTATATTTACTCTTGAGTCCATCTGTGAGCGGCCCTTCATGGCCGGGGGGTTAAGGCACTCGACTCTTAATCTGAGGGTCGCAGGTTCGATTCCTCGTCGCACCAAACATACTATCCCTTTCAGCCGTGGGGGCATTATAATGTGAGAGTCAATCCCACTATTCGTTGGTAAAAGAGTAGCCCAAGAGTTGGTGGTGGGTGGTGATGACTAACTGCCTTCCGACTAGTCTTACACTGCTAAATTATGAACAGCTAGCGCAGATAACCCTCGTGTAGCTTTACGCGAAATTCAAAACAAACAACATGTGAGTCAGATATATCCTAACGAATTTGTCTCAATTTACGTTTAACGAACAATTGTTAAAATACCGAACAAGAAAGTGTAATTACTGATAGAAAATGATACAATTAAAACAACATTGACAGTGAATGGCTTTAAATGAATGTATTGGTGGTTTGGGTTTCGTGGCATTATTTGTTGATACATAACACTATTAAGTGACCTATTTTTCTTCTTTACATTTTCAGTGTGTTACAAAGTTAGCTTTAAAAGATACATAGAATTATGGCGACTTGCAACATTTGTAAAGATAGTCTCGTTCGTGATCATTTTTTGTTTCTATTTGTATAGTTTTGTTTGTGATTTTTGTGTTTTCTTATTGGTCAATAATGTTATATTAAAGCGTAAAACCATATTAAGCATTAGTGTTAGTAAGCCAACTTACACTCCATTAACAAATTCGGAGAATTAGCAGAGAAATATAGAATTTTAACTTTTCGTTTGAAGAATAATATCCGATATTAGATTTTAATATGCAAAAAGTAAAATCTTAAACCATTTACTAATTTTTAGTTTCATGACTGACAAAAGTGTTACCACAAGTTTAAAATTGGTGATAAATTTTAGCACAAGTTTTATTTTCTCTGAATGTTTCTTGTTAATTAATAATTCGTTAAAAAATATACACAAAATATGTTAGGCTATTCACTTTTCTTTGCTTAACATTTACCAGTTGGTTAGAGGCAAATTTAGGTAAAATTCAGGGTTTCATTTTCTTCAGCGGACAGAGCGTAAAGCAGCCAGCCTGTTGTGTAGTTTGGATCTCAGAAAAACCAAATCATTACTTCCAGGTAATGTTAAAATGTTCATCGATGGCTCTAGCATGACAAAAAGAAATCAAAACAAATACACCCAGTTGTAGCTGGTGCATGATTTAACCAAATGTCGAACAAGAAATGTTAGAAAAAGAAAGAAAGTTAACATATGTTGTCCTGGAAACAATAAGAAGCAGAAAGAACAGAGAGAATATTTTTATGATTTATACACCACTGTGAGAATATGTGTCGTATTAATTTGACTGACTGTGCTTTACCATATCGAACAGTGGTTTATGAAAACTGAGTGGAAAGCCGAATAAAGTCAATGAGTTTCGTTGCTGGAGCTCAAACCTTTTCTGAAAGTAATCACACTTGTATTAGCGTCACATCGAGGCATGTTTCTATAAAACAAATAATATGTATTGGCAGATGAATCAACCACTGCAAAAAAATGCAAAAATTTACCGTATGATTAATACTAGAGTGTGGAATAAAAAACCGTGCTAATGATACTTTTACCGTATGTAAGTGCATAAGTGCTGTAGAGTAGTAAGTAATATAAAAACATACACTAATCTAAATATCAGTTAAAAACTGCGTCTAAACTCTATTATAAAATGTATCGTTTGATTTGAATTTCGCACAAAGTTACGTGAGGGCTACCTGCGCTAGCTCTCCCTAATTTGGTACTGAAAGACAAGAGGGAAAACAGCTAGTCATCAACACCAGCTGCAAATTTTGGGCTACTCTTTTACCAACGAATGGTGAGATTGACCGTCACGTTATTATTCTCCAACAGCTGAAAGGGCTAGCATGTTTGGTGTGACAGGGATTCGAACCATGGATCATCAGATCACAAGTAGAGCGCCTTAGCTAGTGGAGCACGCCGAGCCATAAACTACATCAATGAGTCACTTATTTAAAATCATTTTATTCGCTGATCAGCCATAAAAAGAAATCCAAAATATTCGTACGAATGTTTTTTTTGTTTTGTTTTTTTTGGCCCTCCAGTGGCTCAGCGGTATGTCTGCGGACTTACACGCTAAAATCCGGGTTTCGATACCCGTGGTGGGCAGAGCACAGATAGCCCATTGTGTAGCTTTGTGCTTAATTCAAAACAACAACAACAACAAGTGTGTTTTTTATTGCAAAGCCACAAGAGACTATCTTCGATAGCCCATTGTGTAACTTTGTGCTTAATTCAAAACAACAACAAGTGTGTTTTTTTATTGCAAAGCCACATCAAGATATCTGCTGAGCTCATCGAGGGGAAACTGAACCTCTGACTTTAGCGTTGTGAATCCGCAGACTTACTACTGTACTAGCGGGGGCTTCAGTCACTTGTAACACAAACACGTAATAATACCAATGTATTTTACCTTGTTGAAAATATTTCATACTTAGGGTTAAGTCAAAATCGTTAGCAGTGTTAGAGCGCTGTTGTACGAAACTTCTTACGTTGTATCGTTATAAATTTCATTTCTTGCTTGAAATGTATTTTCTATGATCTTCACTAGATAGCGCTAATTTGTAGACATTATTTCACAGATTTATCTAGTCCGCGATTTTCTTAATCATCCTATGTCTTTAACAATGAAAAAATCCTTTTTGAACTGTTTTCGTAAAATAGAAATCGTGAAAAAGATATATGTACAAAAAATGTGTATCATTTGATTAAAAATACTTCCCAATAATAAGTAAAACACATGCTAACACCATCTCGGTGTTCATCTGCTGACATAAATGTAAAGAAACGGCCTCGTTTTGGTATGCATGTGATACATTACGTTCAATGGTGGGTTACTGGTGATTATAAATCGTCAAAAAATTATAGCCAATATTTAATAAGTCATTCTCTAGCCTTAGTAATATGGTCACGTCATTCAGACATTCATTCTACCACTTTATTAGTTTTAGTCTTTACCATTTGATCTCCCAAAGTTACTGAATATGTTGTTTTCCTAGCTCAAGGTATATGACAGGCCATACGCTCTTTCGATATCGGGGAACCTGTCGCCAGTTTCTAGCGTTGTAGGTCTGGCGACTTACAGCTGAATCACAGGGTACGGTGCCTCAGACCAGTTGGGTTTACTTCTCTTACACTAGTGTTTAAATAGCAACATGGAGTTTTATATGGGTTAAAATCGTAGCTTTACATACTAGCTTTTTCTTTGTTGACTAGCTGCCCTTGTTAAAGGTTACAGATACTGTTGACTGGCTACCCTTGGTAAAGGTTACAGATACTGTGACTGGCTACCCTTGGTAAAGATTACAGATACTGTTGACTGGCTGTCCTTGGTAAAGGTTACAGATACTGTTGACTGGCTGTCCTTGGTAAAGGTTACAGATACTGTTGACTGGCTGCCCTTGGTAAAGGCTACAGATACTGTTGACTGGCTGCCCTTGGTAAAGGTTACAGATACTGTTAACTGGCTGCCCTTGGTAAAGGTTACAGATACTGTTGACTGGCTGCCCTTGGTAAAGGTTACAGATACTGTTGACTGGCTGCCCTTGGTAAAGATTACAGATACTGTTGACTGGCTGCCCTTGGTAAAGGTTACAGATACTGTTGACTGGCTGCCCTTGGTAAAGGTTACAGATACTGTTGACTGGCTGCCCTTGGTAAAGGTTACAGATACTGTTGACTGGCTGCCCTTGGTAAAGGTTACAGATACTGTTGACTGGCTGCTTTCCTTCTGGCGTACCTTAATACTGTAGTTCTTCATCGTTTATTCCATATGTCACATAAGATCACGTTCAGGTTAAAAAAACACGATACGTTTCGATACTCAAAGTTTCATTGTCAAGAAGTGTATAGAGTTAAACTTGTATATCGGTTTAACAAGCACACAATATACACCAAGTGTGTAAAAATCTAGTTTCTCATCCGGTGTTAGTTTCGTGCCACAAACCTTGCTTATCATTTCTTACAGTTAATTAAGAAATACGAGCTTCAACTTTTACTTAGTTTTTAACACGAGATCAGGGCGTTGTTTCGCACAAATTAATGACATTATTATTACATGAAAAAAAGAATAATTATCATTAGATTGATATCAGAACTGTCTGTTGTTTGTTTGAAGTCAGGTTAACGGGTACAAAATGGAATTTTGATTCTATGTACCTTTGTTTGTTGTTGAGCACAAAGCTACAAAATGGGCTATCTGTGTTCTGCTCACCACGGATATCGAAACCCGGTTTCTAGCATTATAGGCTCTGGCATAGCCAGGCGTTTAAGACCTTCGACTCGTAATGTGAGGGTCGGTAGCTCAAATCTCCGTAACACCAAATATGCTCGCTCTTTCAGCCGTGGGGCGTTATGATGTGACGGTCAATCCCACTATTCGTTGTTAAAAGAGTAGCCAAAGAGTTGTGCGGGGTGGCGGTGATGAAAGCCCTCGTGTTGCTTTGCGATAAATAAAAAAACAAACAAACAAATCCTAGCGTTGTAAGACCGCTGGAGGGGGGCACCGAATGAAACGAAAGAAAGACCTTATGATAAACATTCATCGTCACGTTTGTTTAAGGATATTGTAAGTATGTTAATAAAACTCAAAGATTGGGTTTATATTAACAAACGTTCCTAACGTCTATGTTACACCCCTGTTGCTTTCTAAAATCAAAATAGGTATATAAAACCCAACATAAAATTTACCATAAATAAGTATTATCCAATCGCATATTCCATTGTAGGTTCCATAAAGATACACGTGGTTCGAGTAAACATAACTGATAGTATCTACCAACCTGATGCATGTAAGAACAGTGCTCGCCTTGTTAAAGAAACGTAGAATTTCTTCGAGCTTATTATGAAAAACATCTGTGTATTTCAGGTTATTGTGCTGGAAATTCGAACTTTTGAAAGCTAAGATAATGTATGTCAGTGCGGAGAGAGAAGTTTGTGTTTTTTATTTGTTGACTAATGTGGTTTGGACATTCGAGTTTTGAAGACGTATTATATCTACAAACATTGAGTCTGGTTGCATTTTCCAAGATTAGTTTACAAGTATATGTAAAATGATAAAACATTTTCACATCAAGATTTATTATCTAGAAGCAAAACTCTAGAATTTGAAAAGAAATCTAAATGGGGTGATGTTATCTTGGAGGGAAGGTTTCCATGGAAACAAAACCTACGTGTTAACAATATCTAAAAAATTCGCTTGCGTTACTGACGTAATTCAAACAATAGTTGAATAATTGTCATTTTATTCTAGTAACAATGCAAAATAGGTTTATAAAATTAATATCTGTCTATTGTAAAACTTTGAACAAACAGGTGTTTCTATTCACTTACATAAAGACTAACGTTTGATGAATTAACGTGCATTTGTTTTGAATTTCGCGCAAAGCTACACGAGGGCTATCTGCACTAGTCGTCCCTAATTTAGCAGTGTAAGACTAGAGGGAAGGTAGCTAGTCATCACCACCAACCGGCAACTCTTGGACTACTCTTTTACCAACGAATAGTGGAATATTATTTTTGAAATTCGTATGAAATACTGTGTTGTAGCCTATTGAATACATAATTTTGACGCATACATATAAAGTCTCGTCAGTATTAAATACGTCATTCTCTAGACTTAGTAATGTGGCTACATAATCCAGGCATTAATTCTACCACTTTAGCCTTTTGCTGTTCAATATTCCAGAATTGTCTACTGGTTAGTGTATCTATCTGTGGATTCGAAGGTCCATGTTCGAGTTCCGTTGTCGCAAAAAAGAAAAAGAAATGAAAAATTGCTTTTGACTCTGTAGGGACGTGTGCAATAGTGTTTCAACCTATAGTTCGTTTATGTTGCCCCCCAGTGGCTCAGCGGTATGTCTGCGGACTTACACGCTAAAATCCGGGTTTCGATACCCGTGGTGGGCAGAGCACAGATAGCCCATTGTATAGCTTTGTGCTTAATTCAAAACAACAAAACAACATTGTTTATGTTAGTGCCTGCGCATGTTTCTGGACAATTGTCTTTTGTTTTGCACGTGACGTATGTTCTTGACCGTGTATTGCACAAGTACCGCCTGTTCTCGATACTTGTAGAGAATTCTTGAAAGTGAGAACAAAAACATTTGTTTGTGCAAACGCACAAAAATATTGCACAAGCGTCGAAAAATTTGCGTGATTCTTACATAAAAAACCGACGTCGCGATAGAATGCTGTCGGTCAGCTACAGTCAGTGTGTTATAAGCCTAGAAAGCTATAATTGTGACTGACATTTGTTAATCGGAAAACTACAGAATTTGACCAGGAACGTTATATATTTTGAACACAACAAACCGCTAAACTTCAATGAATTACTTCGGTTGTTATTATTTCCACGAGGAACAATATGGACTTATAATTGATTTGTTCGTCGTGAACTTAGACCGTCGATAAAATATTCAGTTCTAGACCGGATATGAGATTCAGAGTAGTTTGTAAGCTACTAAAACTATGTATGTAATCCATCATTTGTAACTGTTATTAGTAATAACCGTTATAATGAATTGTATTGTTTTTATGTTTGTATATTAAAATATATTTGTATTAAAAAGTGAATTGCGTGTGTCACTCTTCTTGGCAAATGACATAAATTTAATACATATGAACATTTAATTAACTACTAAGCACAAATTAAAATTCCGGTAACTTGAAATAGTAATACGTAGAGTACGTCAAAACAGCTATTTGATTAGAATAACTCAACGATTTTTGTGTGTAAGCTGTTTAATAGCTTACAGAGGTAAGTCTATGAATTTATAACGCTAAAATTAGGTGTTTGATTCTCCTCGGTGGGCTGTAGTTGCTCAAAGAAAAACACACACACATACTCTCTGATATATCTTTTCAAAATATGAAACGTCTTTCACAGGTGACACTTGTGTAGCTTTGCTCTAATATTTCTCATTTTGGTACAACATACTTTTTCATAACTTTAGGTAGCGCTTTTTTTTAATAGCTTATGCTCCAACTTTGCTCCAATATTTCTCATTTTGATACAACATACTTTTTCATAACTATAGGTAGCGCTTTTTTTAAATAGCTTATGCTCTAACCTTGCTCCAATATACTTTTTCATAACTATAGGTAGCGTTTTTTTTAATAGCTTATGCTCTAACTTTGCTCCAATATTTCTCATTTTGGTACAACATACTTTTTCATAACTATAGGTAGCGCTTTTTTTAATAGCTTATGCTCTAACTTTGCTCCAATATTTCTCATTTTGGTACAACATACTTTTTCATAACTATAGGTAGCGCTTTTTTTAATAGCTTATGCTCTAACTTTGCTCCATTATTTCTCATTTTGGTACAACATACTTTTTCATAACTATAGGTAGCGGTTTTTTTTAATAGCTTATGTGATGATGAAACTTGGTTACATGGACGACAACTGCCTGTGGTAGAAACATGATTGTAGAAGACGACGTTTGGAAGGTTTCCTGTCTTTCGTCTTCAAAGAAAAACTTAAACGAATTTTAACGCAAATATTAGGGCTGTTTCTCTCCATTTCTTTTCTACTTTTCTGCGTTCGCTGTTTTGCAGGTAAGCACAAAGGTTCACAGAGTTCTGCCCACCACGCGCATCTCTATGTTGGTGTAAGCGTACGTTAATTACGAATTTCTAAAAATCTTCAACAACTTGCATCATGCAAGCAAATTATTAAATATCATTACTTCACAGTAATACAAAGATACTAACCTGCAATGTAATATGGAAATACTAAATGTGATAATGCGGAGAGATAATGCAAAATAGTTCGGGAATTAAATGCTTTAGGGGAAAACGTGCGTAGCAATACAGATGTATTAAATGAGGCGTGTGCAGCTTCAGAAACAAAAACACAACTGGAAATATTTTATCTAATACTGTGCTTAATACAGATATGCCATTTCACAGTGCAACAAAAGATGTTTTTTATGCAACATACAGGGTGTTCGGAAAGTTAGATTGTTTTGAATTTCGCGCAAAGCTACTCGAGGACTATCTGTGCTAATAAACGAACCATCACTCTTACACCTGTAGCTAATTTGTTTACAATAAATTATATTTCGAATCCATGTCGCAGCGGTGGGATTCAAACCCACGCCCTTTCGGACTGGTACCTAAAAAAGTCAGCGTGTCAGACCGCAGGGCCACTCTATCTGTTCAGAAAGATAGCGTGCAGTTTGTTCTGTTAATAAATATAAAAGTGCACAGTGACTTTCCGAACACCCTGTATAATCGCGGAAGCTGCGTGAACAGGCAAAAGATATCTCAACCGTACACTTAGAACTCAGTAAACTGGAATTAAAATTACAATATTTAAATATACATATTGAATAATATTTAACATCTTGTAGTTATTTTATAGATTTTAGGAACGAATAAAAATAATTACCAATTAAAACTTGAGTGAACCAACAAATTCTTTTGAGTAATTCTTTAATATCCTATTTTAGCCTTTTTATTTTTATACCCGGTGTATTTATAGTAGTTTTCTTTTTTTTCAAAATAAAGGTTTCAAACAACTAGTTAGCTGTTGCATCGCATCTTTTCTAATTTTTTGTCTTGGTTAGTGGTATACGGTGAAGAATGCAATGTAAAGAGTATTAAAACTCATGTGGAACTGATGGTTTAATGAGTCAAAAAATGGCTAATCGTGCGAAATCTTGCTGCGGCCTGGCACGGCCAGGTGGTTAAGGCATTTGACTCGTAATCTGAGGGTCACGAGCTCAAATTCCCGTCACAACAAACATGCTAGCTTTTTCAACCGTGAGGGTGTTATAATCTTATTATCAATCCCACTATTCGTTGGTAAAAGAGTAGCCCAAGGGTTGGCGATGGGTAGTGATGACATGCTCGCTTTTTCAACCGTGAGGGTGTTATAATGTGATTATCAATCCCACTATTCGTTGGTAAAAGAGTAGCCCAAGAGTTGGCGATGGGTAGTGATGACTAGCTGCCTTCCCACTAGCCTTACAGTGCAAAATTAGGGACGGCTAGCGCAGATAGCACTCGTGTAGCTTTGCGTGAAATTCAAAACAAACAAACAGTCTTGTTGATGGGCCTGCGGTTTAAATCGATTGTTCGACTCTCTTGAGATTTGTCAAGACTACTGGATTGACTCATGATTTTCTGTGCAGGGCGTTAATGGTAAATGTATGGAGAGAACGTGCTTAAAACACATGTTGTTTAAGAGGTCGTCGTTTGGATGATTAGAGAACAAATAATTTTTAGCGTGCACAACGTATTTAATAAATTATTCCCATTGTATTAAGTACCGTTAAAGAACTTTATCAAGACCAACCAAAAACGTATATCTCGCAAAGCTACTTCTTCGAAATAAATATTGTGGATTTTAATCTCTTTGTGATAAAACTTTGGATCCATTATCTGCTCACGGTTCTCATGTACTCGTTGGCTTCGCAAAAGTATAAGGCTAGGCATATACCTCTTAGAATTATCGTAATTACTTCATGGTAATTATCTTCATTTCGCTTTGATTCTTTTCTCTTTTATCTCTTTTAAAATTAGCAAAAAAACTGACGTGGAGAGAGCAAATAAAACACGTTGTACTAATTAAAGTCGATTAGTATAAAGCGTAATAAGGAATAATGGAACATTATCTACATACTCGTAAGCTTGCTAACTGTGTGTATAATGGGAGGAAAATTACCTGTTTATTTTCAAGGATGTCATTCGGTGGAAACCACATCGGTGTAAAATACATCATTTCAAAAGTTCAACACCCAATATCGTACGAGCACGTTCCACAAGGACAAAAAATAATCGAGGGTACTTGAGAGTTAAAAAATGAAAGGTCATAAGAAAAAAGTGCTTAAATTAATGTAAAAATGCCCTTTGGAAATAATTAATCATATACCCTGCTATATACCCTGTTGGCTGTATAGTTACCCCTTCCAACCACAAACTATTTTCAGCAATACGCAATCAAAAGGGAGGGTTGTAATTTTACTATCATGACTGGATTGCGTTTCTGTCCCCATATTTTGTTACATTTATGTTTCAGTCATTACAGACTAAATTCCCAATTTCAAAAGTACAGTTAGAAATACACCAGGATTCGCGGGCGTTTCAGAAGGTTAGGGATTCTGCAGCATTTCTTGTGTGAAATGATTTTTGTTTTGTGGTAAGAAAAACGAATTGAGAAACGTTTCACGTATATATATGTATATATATATATTTACTTGAGTATACATTGTACATTAAAATACCTTCAATACGCAATTGCGTTATATTTATAACACCTTGGAATCTAGCCCTACATGCCTATCAAGTTGAATTACAACACACCATCAGAAGAAGTTCACCAACTTTATGTTTATCATAACTTGGAATCTAGTTCTACATGCCTGTCAATTTGAATTACGACACACCATCAGAAGAAGTTCACCAACTTTATGTTTATCATATCATGGAATCTAGCCCAACATGCCTATCAAGTTGAATTACAACACACCATCAGAAGAAGTTCATCAACTTTATGTTTATCATATCTTCGAATCTAGCCCTACATGCCTATCAAGTTGAATTACAACACACCATCAGAAGAAGTTCACCAACTTTATGTTTATCATATCTTCGAATCTAGCCCTACATGCCTATCAAGTTGAATTACAACACACCATCAGAAGAAGTTCACCAACTTTATGTTTATCATATCTTCGAATCTAGCCCTACATGCCTATCAAGTTGAATTACAACACACCATCAGAAGAAGTTCACCAACTTTATGTTTATCATATCATGGAATCTAGCCCAACATGCCTATCAAGTTGAATTACAACACACCATCAGAAGAAGTTCACCAACTTTATGTTTATCATAACTTGGAATCTAGTTCTACATGCCTGTCAATTTGAATTACAACACACCATCAGAAGAAGTTCACCAACTTTATGTTTATCATATCATGGAATCTAGCCCAACATGCCTATCAAGTTGAATTACAACACACCATCAGAAGAAGTTCACCAACTTTATGTTTATCATATCTTCGAATCTAGCCCTACATGCCTATCAAGTTGAATTACAATACAAAATCTGAAGAAATCACCGACTTAATGTTTATTGTATCATGAAATCTAACTCTCCATGCCTATGAAGTTGAATTATAACACATCATCACAAGAAGTCCATCAGTTTTATGTTTACAATATCTGTGAATCTAGTCCTACATCCCTAATAACTTGAATTGCAACACAACACGTGAAGAAGTCCACGTACTTTGTTTATCGAGGCCTATAGGAACTAACTCTCACGTTTTTAACCAAGCAATTAACGAAATCCTAGCAACAGCAAAAGTTTCGGAATTTCGCATAAAGCTACTCGAGGGCTATCTGTGCTAGCCGTCCCTAATTTAGCAGATTAAGACTAGAGGGAAGGCAGCTAGTTATCACCACCCACCGCGAACTCTTGGGCTACTCTTTTACCAACGAAAAGTGGGATTGACCGTCACATTATAACGCCCACACGGCTGAGAGGGCGAGCATGTTTGGTGCGATTCAGGCGCGAACCCGCGACCCTAAGATTACGAAATTAAAATGGAAATAGATCGGCCAACCATTTTCACGAGAATATCATTTTCTTTTAGATTTCTTTGATTACGGTTTCTTGTTAATAGTTGTGAGATATTTAATTCACTATTTTCACTGATGATACGAGATATTAAATGGACTACAGTATCTAAATAGATGTGATTAATGTATTTTGCTAAACGAATTACAGAACTTCTTTATAGCCGAAGCACGTGTAATACAAAACTAGAATCAAAGCATGGCCAAGGTTCGTTTATTTTGTTTCAGGTCTGCTTTTAATGCTTTGACTCTGCATAATGATTGTACATTTATAGAAACAGACCGTATCAGTTTACTCTTATAATGTACAATTAGTTAAATAGTTAGAGTGCACTCTGTTTACAACTAACCTTAATTTTATGTAACTTATCAGTATCATTCATGTGATACGGCATATTCGCAAATGTAAGTTTGGTGAAAAGAAGAGTTCTGTATTAACATGTAATGTCATTATTCATTTAAGTTGGGAGAAAAAAAAAGTTAATTGAAGAGGCAACATTTCTAGCATAAAAATATGCGATATCATTTTACAAAGAACAAAGCAAATTAGATTTAATGGATCATCTGAAACTTACTCTGAATTATAACGAATACGTTTGGAAGAAGTTATAAAAACATGACCATTATCTGCCGTGTTATTCGAGTATTTTCTCATGTCAGCAACAGTGGAAGTTTGTTGAATGGCAAAAGGTCGTCTTCATTAAATCCAGGGCTGCAAAAAAGACTTTACTGTGACCTACTTGCATGCCAAAGTAAAATTGGTAGGATTATTAGAGCGTAAATGAAAGACGATATAAATTATTACAAAATAAAATGTTATTCAATACCACGAAGGTTCCTGTCACGGTTTAGTCCGTTATTCAGACCTATTATATCTCAGTTACTTGGTTTGGTTTGTTTTTGAATTTCGCGCAAAGCTACACGAAGGCAATCTGCGCTAGCCGTCCCTAATTTAGCAGTGTAATACTAGAGGGAAGGCAGCTAGTCATCACCATCCACCGCCAACTCTTGGGTTACTCTTTTACTAACGAATAGTGGAATTGATTGTAACATTATAATGTCCCCACGGTTGAAAGGGCGAGCGTGTTTGGTGTGAGGTGGATTCGGACCCGTGGCCTTCAGATTACGAGTCAAGTGCCTTAACCACCTGGCCATGCTGGGCCTACAATGCTAGAAATCGGGTTTCGATATTTGTGGTGGGCAGGTCTTTATATATTTGTAGATTTATTGTAATCAACATTCCACATGGTGGGCTTTATACTCTGAAATGTTTAGTAAGTACCTACAATAATGTTGTATAGTTAATATCATACGTTAATTATTAATTTTTTTTTAATTTTTAAGTCACTGGATATAAAGTGGTTTTACATTTTTCATTTCGACTGTCAAATGGTATTGTGACCTGCCGCCTAGTGGTTAGATTATGCAGCTGGGATTCCGTTGTCAGCAAATAAAATAAATAACAATTCAGGTATCAAAACTTTTATTAAGATAAAGTAGAGAACAACGTTTCGACCTCCTTAGTTCATCTTCAGGTTAACAAAGAGAGTTTCCAGTAATTCACTTTTCGAACTTTGATGTCGTGGGTTTGTTATAAGTATGACTGTGAAATCCTGCTATTTGGTCTGGCAATACTTGTTAGTGGGGGGTGTTTTCTAGTTGCCAACTCTATAGTCTATCACTTTAAAATTAGGAACGGGCTATTGCAAATAACCCTTGTTTATATTTGTACGAAAATCCTAAATAACACGTGGTGGTGGTTAGGATGTTATCCTGGTCGTTAAATATTAGAAGATATGGTGTGCTGTCTATACAGTTGTGGTCTGTATTTTAACTATTTGTATGTATTTAGAATAGATATTTAGGTTTTCCTGGTTTTATTTTACCAGGCTGATTGAATATATTGTTAATTGAATAGTTCTAAGAATCTCGTTTTGCCCTGTTTTTCTCATGTGGGGCTAACATGCTACTATTTTAATATTATTTCGTTAGATTGTATGGTTTTCTTCTCTCGCAGATAAATTGGCGTTTCTGTGCATTCTAGTTCATCTCATATTTAACTTCAAATAAAATCACGTTATTATCAGCGCTCAATAACAAGAAGAAATCGAGTATCGAATTCTACAAATATTCTGCAATATGCCTTTCGTATATCTATTATACTTTTGAATTCTATCTTTTGTTGGTTTCCTTTCGGTTTCGGATTATACTGCCTTTAGTTGCTTCATTTTTAACCTCCCAGTGTAAACGTATAAACACCGGTTTCGTACAAAAATATTTACAATACATTCCAGTTCATTTAACATTTAACTTCAAATAATAGTACGTTATTATCAGTGCTCACTAGTACAAAGAAATGGAATCTTAAATCACACAAGTAACGAAGAAATGCACCTGAACGTGCTTTATAACGTCATCGCAAGTTTATCTTTATGCATCACAACTCACTGTATAACATATGTTAAATATTATAGAGCTATAGTACAGAAACTACGAACTAACGTTTGCCATAGAAGTGGCTTCGAAAATACATCCTAAGGCAAGTAGGAGCAACGTCTTTAATTGCAAAATGAACGATTTGGTTACGAAAGAGAACTTTCCGATTAAAAAAAAAAGCTTTGCAATGAAGCTGAACATAGCTTCTGTTATAATTAGTAAGATAATAAATGAGGAATTGAAGATTTCGCAGGTTTACAAGATTATAACTACATCCTTCATTTAAATATTTTTATTAATTGAAAACATAGACGAAGAAACTGGAACCAGGACAATTAAATCTAACCACGTACCAATCAAACCAATCTGACATATCTCACCTGACATAACTTACTTGACATAGCTCACCTGACATAGCTCGAATAGTTGTTTTGCTATTTACATCAGCGCTTGTTAGTTGGGAGACAAAATAGGATATTAGCTGGTTAATGAAAAGCTATAAACAGGGATGGGACATCACTGGTAAGAATGCTGCCCTCCGATATGAAAGAAAACTTTGCATCGTGGAAGTCATGTTGTACGTTCGTTATAAAGAAACAGGGAAAACAAGACCACGATCGCCGAGAAAAAATAGGGTATTCAGTTACATTACTGTTCCTAGAAGTAAAAGTGACCTGTTCAAATTTTCACCAATATAGATTTACTGATAAATTATTATTAGAAATAATGTATAAGTGAAAATATTAGTAACTGAAGAAATAAAACAAATATTTAAATTCAAAATAGATCGAATTAAATAGAAACAAAACAGAAGATTGTGTTCAGTTTGGATGTTATGTAGTTCGTTGTTGTATTTCCATTAACCTAACAAGGGCCCGGCATAGCCAGGTGGATTAAGGCGTTCCACTCCTAATCTGAGGGTTGCGGGTTTGAATTCCCGTCGCACCAAACATACTTGCCCTTTCAACCGTGGAGACTTTATAAAGTGTAGGTCAATCCCACTATTTGTTGTTAAAAGAGTAGCCCAAGAGTTGGCGGTGAGTGGTGATGACTTCCCTCTAGTCTTACACTGCTAATTTAGGGACGGATAGCGCAGGTGGCCCTCGCGTAGCTTTTTTTGTTGTTTTGAATTAAGCACAAAGCTACACAATGGGCTATCTGTGCTCTGCCCACCACGAGTATCGAAACCCGGAGTTTAGCGTGTAAGTCCGCAGACATACCGCTGAACCACTGGGGGGCCTCGCGTAGCTTCGCGCGAAATTAAGACAAAAATCTAACACGTCACAGATACTCCACGGGGTAGCTTTGTGCTCAACAAACAAATATTTTGATTTTTTTTTTCCACTCCGCTTTGCTAGTCATAAAGCTACATAGCAATGAAAGGTCATTTTTATGAAGGCTAAGTTGCAAATAATTTTATGATGTGAGATATATGGAGGTGTTTTATAAAAAAACAACAACATGGAAATGGCGTGCTGTGGTCCTGTTTTATCTGATTAGAAATTCCTGTCTAACGGAAAATTCAAGTTGGCATGGCTGCGGAGATGGTGTGTGAGATAGAGAAAGAAGATCCGCACGTGTTAACTGCAGCCAAGTGGGCGTTTGAAATGAATGCTAACAAAGTCAAAAAGCCAGCTCCCAGCAATCAAGTCTTGTGTCATTTGCATTCCGGTGATCCAAAACCGGATGTTACAGATCCGCGAGTTTTAAACGATGTCGTTCCGACAAAAGCTATCTTTAACTTTTCTAGCTCAGTGTTTTTATTAAACACGTTTTGAAATGTTTTCTTTTTGTCTCATTTTCTGTCTTTTACTCTATATATGAATATATTGTTAATTTTTTATCGCTGTTTTTCTCTAGGGTCGTCTCTTTTTCTAACCCGTGGTAAACATGTCACAAATTTCCAATTGTGAAGTCTTGCCTTTAAAAAACTAATTATTTTCTTAGCCCCTCCCAGCGGCACAGCGGTGTGTCTCCAGATTTATACTGCTAAAACCCGGGTTTTGATACCCGTGGTTGCCACAGCACAGATAGCCCATTGTGTAGCTTTGTGTCTAATTCCATAACGAATTATTTTCTTAGTTTTTATACTATCTCTTTAAAAACGTTTTTGTTCGTTTACCATAATTTTACCTTTCATATATATTTATTCTTGCTGTTCATGTTTTCTGTTACTATTTTCTGCCTCACTTTCTTTAATTTTTATTTTGTTCAAGCCCTCACACCTCTAGATACTGGATTTTGATACCCGTGGAAGGCAGAGCACAGATAGCCTACTGTGTAGCTTTGTGCTTAATTCCAAACAATCAATCAGTAAAACTGTTAAAAGACGCAGCCTTGTGGTGGAGCTCTAAATTTCGGATTGAAGTAATACTGCACAATATACTCTGTACTTTAAGCTATGAATGCGTTATAAGAGTAACGGTAAGTCCATTATTCTGAATGGTAGTTGGTTGGATGTTGCAGACTGGTTTTCTTTCCCTTGATCAGAATATTAAAACTGGGTTCGGCTGCAGGTAGCCTTACCAGCTTTACCATAAATGTAGAGAAAAAATACTCTTTGTTCGACTTTGTATCTTCCAAGTTCCTTTACCTTTGTTTTCCTTTCCTGTCTCATTAATGAGCCCCACGGTGGTACGATGGTAAGTCTACGGATTTAAAGCGCTAAAATCAGGGGTTCAATTCCCCTCAGTGAGCTCAGCAGATAGCCTGATGTGGCTTTGTTATAAGGAAGTATATATATATATATATATACACACACACTTATTCGTGATAATTCATTCTAAGACATTCTCACAATGCCCAATTCGTTCTGGTATTCTGTTTTAAGTTTGTTTTCATTGTTTGTTTGTTTTAAATTTTCGTGCACAGCAACACGAGAGCTATCTGAGCACGCCGTCCATAATTTAGTAGTGTAAGACTAGAGGGAAGGCAGCTAGTGATCACCACCCACCGCCAACTCTTGGAGTATTCTTTTACCAATTGGGATTGATCGTAACATTGTAACGTACCCACGGCTGAAATGGCGAGCATGATTGGTGCGACCGGAATTCGAACACGTGATCCTTGGATTTCGAGTCAAGTGCCTTATTCGTTGCCGTCATTTTTATAATGTGCATCTAGTACCCCTGTGAAACGACATTATTTCCACGTACTTACAACGCTAAAGTTCGCGGTTCAGATCTCCGCGGTGGACACAGCAGATACTTCAATGTGTCTAAAGCACAATACATTATTATTGTATCCATTAATTAATGGCTATTGTGAAATGCAAAAACGTAGATCTTTATCTCAGTGATCTTACCGTTGCTCAATTTTGAATGTGTCTTCTCTTGTGTTAAATCTCATCGATTGTGAAAGTAAAAACAATGATTTATTGTTAAACATTCTACTGACTCGAAAAACGTACACTTATAGTATTCGTTTTATATTCTTGCCTCTATAAACATACGAATTTAACATTAATTTTTACCCTTTATACAAAACCAGGAATTTCTAATCTGAAAAACAAACAAAAACACTTTGCAACCGTTGCGAAGCGACCGTTTCTAACTGAACTATTAAACTAGAGGCGTTAATAGTTTCTTATGATTCTGTTAACTAAGCATGGAACATTCGTATGTATCTAAATTTGACAAAATTTAAACTGTTTAGGAAAAAAAGGAACAAACTAATTAATCACACAATTTCTTTATCATAACGTATTTCACACTCAATAAAAGTACGGAACTAAGATATATCGTTGAATATTATGGAGGTTAAAGATTCTCTATTGAAACGTGAAACACGAGTTACAAAGAATTCTTTGTTGGGCTTTCAAACAATGCACAGCTCCAGTGTCTTCACCGTCTCTTTTACAACGATAATCGTGAAGACACACTTGAAAATCTTTATTATTGCATTCTAAATAATAACCTTTGTGGTGATGACAGTAATTTATTTACAGAGAGAGCTTTACAGATAATGAACATTTATTCTTCAAATAAAGGTTTGATTTATCGAAGTATCAAGGTTCATTTTTTGTTACGAACCTTCATCTAATTAAGTTTTGAGAATTTTTTTTGCTTATAATTTATCGAGCGTCTATATTAAAAATAAACGAGCAGAAATACGGTATCCGGACAATTCGTCTCACTCAATATTCGACAAGGCCGTAATAGGTCGCAGTATTTATTCGTCACACAGATAAGTTGGTCGCAGCTCAATTCGTAATAATTATTGGGCTAAATATTTTTCTTTTTACAATCGTAAGGCAGGCTTAAGAAAAAAATGTTTAAAAGTGAAAATACCAATTGAGCTGTGACCAACTGTCTGTGTAACGAGTGAATACTGCCACAAATCATGGTTGTTTGGTTGTTACAAAGTTACATGAGGGCTATCTGCGCTAGCCGTCCCTAATTTTGCAGTTTAAGACTAGATAGAGGGAGGACAGCTAGTCATCATTACTCATCTCCAACTCTTGGGCTACTCTTTTACCAACGAATATTGGGATTGACCGACCCATTATCACACCCCCACAGCTGAAAGGGCGAGCTTGTTTGGTGTGACGGGGAGAAAAATTTTGAAGGTGACAAATATAAAGTGCTACGAATTTGGCATGACGAATTCCCTCTGACGTATTGTCCTAAAATCGGAACTACACAAATATTTTCTGTAGTTCATTAGATTCTACCTCAAGCCCTCAATATACGCGTTCTTTGAAGTGAGCAAAGTCAACTAAAAGTTCTAAGCTACTCTTCAGCCATTCTATAGGTGAAGATTAAACAGATAATACTGTGTTTAACCTCAACACATTTTCACACGTATCCGTTCTGCTCGTTTCACAATATAACAGATAATTATTCTACGCCCTTGCACATAAGCTCTACCGTAAAACGTCACGACTAGGGGCTCAACACGCTTATTTATTTTTCTTCAACTGCGCATCTCGTTCGCGAAAAAAACACACACCGAAATAAACACATTTTCACAACAGACCATTCGCTGTCTTACTCTGTGCCTAGCTTTCTTGAAAACCGTGGAATCTATCGTATAAAGGGGACACTAAAACTAATTACTCTTTAAATCGGAAGTGTTGTTTGTAATTAAACAAATTCGTACACAATAAGCTATCTGGTATCGAAGCCCAGTGTCCAGTGTTATACGTCCGCAGACATACAATTGTGCCACTGGGCAGGAGGGATCAACACATGAGAAAACTTAGTAACGGAATGTCTTATTGTTATTTGGTTCATAGCTCTATCAACAATTTCTCGCCAGGAAATTGATTCACGAAATCCCATATGCACATGTTAATTACGAGTGCTTAGCTTTCTGGCAGGCTTATCTTTGCCATTATAATACGTATATCTATAGTGGCATGATACTGAGTACATATTAGATTATTTATGCATTACCAAGTCACGTTAAATTAAAGTAAACATGTGGGAAAGCAGGATTTACATTTCACTGTATTGAGGCGTTACTGTAATATAAATCACTCTATGGGTCATAGAAAGATGAACTTTGACTAGTAGAAGTTACGGTGATCATAAACAGATTACTGGTATTAAACAAAACGAACGAAACGTCTCGAATAACACTGGACTCTGATTAACATTATAGTTTTAAATAAAACTATGAATATTGTTAACTTGTTTTATCTAGCATTTAAAACTAGTTACATTTAAACTATGATTATTGTTGATAAGTTCCATGCAAGACTGCGGAAGGTTTATCTGAGCAAAGACATACACGGCTTAGAACTGATACACTAGATCACGGCTTCTGGTTGTTTTGAGTAGTTTCCCAGTGACATCGCGGAATGTCTCAGTACTTACAACGCCAGAAATCGGTTTCAATACCCGTAGTAGACAGAGCACGGGTAATTCATTGGGCAGGTTTGAGTTTAATTTCCAATAAAACATATGAGTATAGGTCTGAAATAAATCTATCTATATCAGATCTCCTCGTATTTACCTTTCTCTTTTAATAACTAATGGAAAGTTAAAGTTGAAGTCAGTGAAACATTCCTTTGTTACATGCAGTAACACTTTCCCAGTGATGTACTAATATATATATCTATATTTACCACTAACTTTACAATTATTTTTCTTAAATTATTAGATCTACCTTCCAGTAAATTATATCGTTTAACGACAACAGTAAAAAAGAGAGCAGACAACTAATCTACATCAAATTACCGCTATAGTAGCTTTGATCGGCTCTGAAACATAACAGATCATTTAATTAGCTATTTTACAGTGTTTGAACATGTAATAAGAGAAAGCAGGTTAATTCTAAATGCAAAACTTTTACTGAGGAAACTATTTCATAAGCATGTTTAGCAATGAGGCAGAGTTTGTTTGTTTTGAATTTCGCACAAAGCTACACGAGGGCTATTTGTGCTAGCCGTCACTAATTTAGCAGTGTAAAACTAGAAAAAAGGCAGCTAGTCATCACCATCCACCGCGAACTCTTGGGCTACTCTTTTACCAACAAATAGTGAGATTGACCGCCACTTTAAACATTCCTATGGCTGAAAGGGCAATCATGTTTGGGGCAACCGGGATTCGAACCCTCAACCCTCGGATTACGAAGTTACATTTGGTGATGCCGGGCACAGTAAAACAGCATAGTTCAGAAGAATATACTGTTTTATAGTTTTAAAATGTGACGTAGAGCAGGCCTGTATACTTAAAGAGCCCCCCAGTGGTATGTCTGCAGACTTCCATCGCTAGAAACGGGGCTTCGACACCCGTGGCAGGCAGAGCACAGATAGCACAGTGTGTAGTCTCGTGCATGATTCTAAACAAACAGACCAACAAATTTTACTTACAAATTATACTTAAATGTAAGCGAGAATTAGGTCATGATAACATTAAGAAGTATATAAACCAATAACAAGTTACTTTAGCCTCGCAACACGAGATGAATTTATATTAACCATGGAATTCACATTCAGATAAAATGAAAATCGAAATAGACTCAGGTGGCATTTTAAGCTACATTAAACACAAAACTTTGCATCAATTTTCGGAACTTGCATTAGTTAGATAAAAAAAGGAAGCAAAGGCAGAAAAGTACTTAAACTGTGTTTTTGTCCTAATTTGTTTTTCTTTTCCTACTGATTAATGATCGTTTCTTGCTCCACATCGCGAAAAAATGTTTTCTTAAAGAACGCAATTTTAAGCAAATTTGCAGCAACCACAAAACTACTGCTATTTTACCATCGGCCTTCGAGGATTGTGTGGCCTGGCAGTGTTTGTTGCACGTTATTTGTTTTAGTAGCTTTAATATTCTATGTTAACACATGTATGTAAACTTCCTTCCTCCCCTACGTAAGAAAATGAAACTTCCAAAAAACATATTTGGTTCAAAATGGCCATGGATGAAAAATACCTATTCCCCCTTTTTCTTGTTATGTAGGCCTGGCACGGCCAGTTGGTTAAGGTACTCGATTCGTATTCTAAGGGTCGCGGGTTTGAATTTATGTTACATCAAACATGCTTACCCTTTCAGCCGCGGGGAGGTTATAATGTGACGGTCAATCCCACTATTCGTTGGTAAAAGAACAGCCCAAGAGTTTACGATGGGTGGTGATAACTAGCTGCCTTCCTTCTAGTCTTACACTGCTAAATTAGGGACGGCTAGCGCAGATAGCCCTCGAGTAGCTTTGCGCTAAATTCAAGACACACCAAATCTCATTAGATAAAGTTTATATTAAAAACGGTGAGAGCGAATAAGCTTAATAGGTATTAAAATATCGAGCAAATATGAGACATACGAAATAACTGCAAATATACATACTCTTTTATAATAAATTTATGACATTTCAATATTATTAAGTGCCTTAAAATAAAGGACACTTTTCTAAAGGTCAAAATATACAATTTTTATTTTATTGGACAATAAAATATTTTTATTTGCTTGTGCCCATCCGAAAAGTACAGTTTTCTAACCAGCTGTACGTTTATACCAAAACTTATATTGGGCCATCCCTATGAGTACATGCGAAATTAGTTAGAAGATTGGTGAGTAAATCTCGTCGTAAAAAGAAATATTTTTTTGTATTTATCATTTGTAAAGTTATGCACCATGCTCTATTACGTACTTTTTTCTTTAACTTACGAAGAAAAACATAGTGCAAGGGTAATTGAAACTGAAGAACATTGTATTATTTTTATTTTTCTTAAGATTATTTGTATAAAAATAACACCTGGATTTGGTTGGATATCTGGTGTTAGCTGGGGTAACACGTACGTTAACTTCAAAGTTGTATTCCAATTCACTGATCCTTTGCGATTGTAAATGAAAACAAATCGACTTTCTAGAAGGCTTATCACGCCATGATAATAAGTATTATATTCATGCGATGTTATGGTATTCACTTATCCTATCGACACAAAACTACTTTTAATCACATTTTTTTTCGTGGAATTATATTAAATTTTTTTTCAGTTTCGTTCATGAAATATCAGATTATACTAGCAGCGTTTACCTACTTCAACGAAACACATGATTGTTGTTTTTTGAGTTTCGCGCAAACCTACACGAGGACTATCTGTGCAAACCGTCTCTAATTCAGCAGTTTAAGACCAGTGGGAAGGCAGCTAGTCATCACCATCCACCGCAAATTCTTGGGCTAGGCTGCTCTTTTACCGACGAATAGTGGGATTGACCTTAACATTATAACGCCTCCTCGACTGAAAGAGCGAGCATGTGTGGTGCGACGGGGATTCGAACCCGCGACCCTCGGATTACGAGTCAAGTGCCTTAACCATTTGACCATGCTGGGCCCCGAAACAGTTGAGGTTGCATATTTAGAGTTGGTAAGTAGAAATGAATGAGCTGAGTGAAGGATGATTTTGCTAGAACGGTTAATAATTAATTTCAGGGTTAGTTGTTCATGTTTGTTTTGCCCCCCAGTTGCAAAGCTGTATGTCTACGAAATTACAAAGTTAGAAAGCGAGTTTCGATACCCGTGGTGGACAGAGAACAGATAGTCTATTTTTAGTTCTGTGCTTAACTTATAAAAACGAGATGTTTGGTTATCTGCTGTATTAATCAGGTAAATCGAACCCTGAATTTTAGAGCCGTAAGACCATACATTTGCTGCTGTCCCAGCCTCTCAATGACAGTAGTATGTCTGTGAACTTTTCTGCTAGAAACAAAGTTTTGATACCTTTTGTAGGCAGAGCAAAATTTTGTGTATTTGTATGCATGATAACAAATAACAAAACAACAACCACAAAACAGATTTTGTAATCAAATTGTGTTTCATAGAAATACACAGAGAAAAATGAATTGTTTTGACACTAGTTTCAGGTGATGATTTTATAAATGTGTTTTGCTAATGTTTGTTAGACACTGGTGTCAAATAGTAAAGTGTTTTTTTTTCAATATCAGCTGACAAAGATGGGATTGTATGATTCTGTCATCAACTGCCCATACATTTACAACAAAACTACCTTCTGCAATCTCTCATGCTTTTGCCAAAGTATTTATTTCATTTGATATTTTAAAGCATTTGGTAGACAGGTACGACATTATGGTATTTTGTAATTACGGCTTCAACAAAGAGAGAACATAAACTTTGTCTAGAACATTGGCAATAAGCGCTGAGACACGTTTTTCACGACGAGGTTTGTTTGTTTTGAATTTCGCGCAAAGCTACTCGATGGCTATTTGCGTTAGCCGTCCCTCATTTAGCAGTGTTAGACCAGAGGGAAGGCAGCTAATCATCAACACCCAACGCCAACTCTTGGGCTACTCTTTTACCAACGAATAGTGGGATTGACCGTCACATTATAATGACCCCCACTGCTGAAAGGGTAAACATGTTTGGTGCGACGGGGATTCGAACCCGCGACCCTCAGATTATGAGCCGAACGCCTTAACACGCATGGCCATGCTGGGCCCACCACGAGGTAGCGTAACAAGAAATATTGTGTTATGCCAACATAATAACCATGTAATGGTCTTACTAAGAGTAAGGACAACAATAAATTTTGTGTTCATTTGAGATATTTTATGTTCGTAACCTAAACACGTTCCCAACTGTGAAACTATCTACAAAGTGTGGTAATGTTATTTACCATTATTTGACACCCGAAGTTTTTACGTAAGCAAAGATAATTTTTTCCTTATACGACTATGAAAATTTGTGTAACTAAAGGGTTAGAACCTGAATATGAAAATAATTTTGTATTTAAGTTTCAGAAATTAACGTAAAAATTTGTTAATTCTAATTAAACTGTACTATAATTTTTGGTCCCATCCAGTTCGCGTGTTTGCTGAATATTTTGTGACGTGTTAACAGGATTGATCAGTTTGGTATAACTACGTGTCAGACCAATAAAAATATTTCTTTCTCGAAACTTCGAATAATCTCGCATAGTGATTTGGTTTTTGTACGCATATAGCCGTGCAAAAAACAAAACACAGTAATCGTCTCCTGATCTTACCTAGTGTAATAATCTTTACGTTCATTCTGGGGAAAGCAGGTTTGATTACAAGAAAATCTTCAGATACGTTCGAGTCTTCATATAAAACACAAAAGAAAAGTTCTATCTCGAATAAACAATGGCTTCCCGCGACAACAAAAGAAGCAACTAAAGCGAAGTTTTCTTAAATCTCATTTCCTTACTGCTGGGATTACAATGACTTATATATTCCCTTTTTTACATCGATATTGGAATCGAATCGCGTACCCACTCGGTCTTGAAAGCTTGGAATGAGACCTAACAGGTCGAATTCGATATAAACGACAGTTCCTTTACACATGTGCATATAGTATAAAAATTATCTCAGACTGTGGAAAACAAAACATAAGCACTTTGAAACGCGTTGACGTATTGGTTTATCAGAAGTTAAGTTAACAAATTATTGAATTAGTTTTAGATAATTTATTAATGTAATTTGCAGAAACTCTTCACTACTACTTTTGGATCGGCATGGCCAGGTGGGTTATGGCGTTCGACTCGTAATCCAAGGGTCGCCGGCTCGAATCCCAGTCGCACCAAACATGCTCGCTCTTTCAGCCGAAGAAGAGTTATAATGTGACAGTCAATCCCACTATTCGTTGGTAAAAGAGTAGCCTAAGAGTTGCCGGTGGGTGGTGATGACTAGCTGCTCTCCCTTTTGTCTTATACTGCTAAATTACGGACGGCTAATGCAGATAGTCCTCGTGTAGCTTTGCACAAAATTCCAAAACAAACTATTGTTTTTGATACTAATTCAGCATAAACCAGAATGAGAATATTACACATGCTAATTTTGTGAGTTACCAAAACTTTCAATCTCATTTAAAATAAAAATTGTGAAAATTTCAAGTGATTTAAATGTTGAAGTTTACTACAGAAAAAATTGCTTTGTGTTTTAATAAATAATATAATTATTATTTTTTTAGTTGATTTCTTTTACAAAAAGCAGGTACCACTAAGTTGCGATTTAAACGACAATGTTGGAACGATTCGGATGAATTACTTAGATTTATTTACTCGGAATACTACGTATAAATAACCTAACCATTCGTTGTCCGTGAGGTTAAACTTTGAGATGTAAAATTGTGGAATGCCCTGGATTAAAAGAAAAAAATATTTGCTTACATTACGGTCATTTATATCTGTCACTAGTTACGAATTTCTTCCAAACAAGTCATCATTAAAGGAGCTCACTTTTCAGTCCTAATACAGTTTTTCCTTCATTGGTACATGTAGGAGAAAGATTTAGGGCTAACTTTGATGGCTAAAATCTTCTTTCTTATCTGAAAGAATCTTTTCTTCTTGTTTCTTTCTGTTTAACCAGAATCTTCTAGATTGCACCTAAATATCTTTTGTAAACTTCGAGGAGGGGAAATGTGAAAAGTAACTTAAAACAATTTATTCAGAAGATTTGAATTGTTTTCACCAATCTTCTCCAGAAATTTGACTAAAAAATCACCTTGCTCCAAAACAATCCAATCAAACAACAATATACGTTGTTCAACATCCTTGGAAGTTAAGTTTAAAATTCGTTTCCTCTTTGGAGAGGGCGATATAACGCAAAATGTAAATAAACTACTATTTGTGTTTGTTTGTTGTTTTTAATTTCGCGCAAAGCAACTCGAGGGCTATCTGTGCTAGCCGTCCCTAATTTAGCAGTGTAAGACAAGAGGGAAGACAGCTAGTCATCACCACCCACCGCCAACTCTTGGACTACTTTTCTACCAACGAATAGTAGGATTGACCGTCACATTATAACTTCACCACGGCTAAAAAGGCAAGCATGTTTGGTGCGACAGAGATGCGAACTCACAACCATCAGATTACGAGTCGCATGCCTTATCTCACCTGGCCATGCCGGGCAATACTTTTTATGATTTTTTTAAATTAATGTTTTATTCAAATTAATGGGAGTAAAAAACGACTTTAATTGTTATAAAAATATTTTATTATAAAATAATAAATAAAACGAATTAAAATGAGTGAACTTTTCGTTGTTCAGCAAAAACAAACAAAATAATGGGCTATCCATGTTGTGCCCATCACCAGTATTGACACCTGATTTTTTAGTATTATAGTCTTTCCGACTTACCTCTGAATCACTCGCTAGAAGGATTAACAAATTTCACGAGGTACTTAAAAACCGTTATGTTAGAAAAATGTCAATAATTACATTATTGTATTGGTGAGTTTCTCTGTCTCGCAAATGACTCACTCATCTAACTTTTTTGTTATCAAATTAGTACTGTTATGCAGCCATAACGAAGAAGTATTGTCGACGTAATTTCATTAAACGGTCTTACCTTTCGTAATTTTTTTTTGCTGTTCGTAAAATTAATTACATGGACAGCGGTGTGTCAGTCACAATGTATCTCTTGATAAGATCATTAATTTTCTCGATTAAATCTAATCTCACATTCATTTCGCCAGTGATCACGATTCACTATCTCAGTAGGAAAGACAGTTAAGGAGAGTTAGAGAATTATTCATTGAAATTCCAATTACATATACGTATATATTCTGACAAATAAAATATAGATCTATTACAGCCTGCATATGGTAATTTCTTTACGAATTACTGATAACTAAATTTAGGCATTTGCGTATAACGTAACTTACTTTTCAAAACACGTTTTTAAAATGTGTTTCAGCTCGTGTCTGGAAACCTCAAGTGTTGATGATTGGATGGTGTCTTGAAGCTAAACGACGGCTTTTTATGCTTGTCGTTCTTACTTTATCAGCAAAAGACTAGCGGGAAGGCAGCTAGTCATCACCACCCACCGCCATCTCTTGGGCTAATCTTTTACCAACGAACAGTGGGATTGGTTGTCACATCATAACGTCCTCACGGCAGAACAAAAGAAGAGTACATTTAGTGATGTCGAGAAACCCACTTGTTGAGAATTTTATATGCAAAAACGGCTTGTTTGGGTTGAGAAAATATGACCGACGAAGGTCGAAACGTTGTTCGCTCTTCTGTGTAAAATATTTTCTCAACCCAAACGAGCCATTTTTGCATATAAAAGAAGAGTACATTTGATAATACAGAAAATTTAATCCGCGATCTTTAGATTACGAGTCGATTGACCTAACTACCTGGCAGTGTTAAGCCTTTAATTTAAATGAACGATGTATATACTTTACGTTAAATACACACATTGACATATGATATTACTTTCTGTTAAAGCAAGATTGTAACATTAGCTTCTGGTACCATTCTTGCTCGATTTACGAATGTATACAGTTAATAATAATTCCGAACTCTAGGAACAAAAATCAGCTTAATTATTATGTACAGATAATTGGGCATTTGTAAGCTTATTAGTGTTTAGATAAGTTATTTGCTTGTTGTTTTGAATTAAGCACAAAGCTACACAATGGGCTATCTGTGCTCTGCTCATTACGAGTATCGAAACCCGGATTTTAGCGTGTAAGCCCGCAGAGATACCGCTGAGCCACTGGGGGGCCAGTTATTTGCTTTAAAAAGAAAAACAAACACTAAATACAATGGTTATAAAATTAAAAAAAAAAACATTAACTTGACACAACGTTTTGGGCCTGAACCCGTCTGCAGATAATGTATCTAGTGTTTCTGGTTGATTTTGTTTTCCTTAAATGTTGTCCTATATCAATTGTGAGGTCTTATTATTTTTTTTTTTTAAAGAGTGAATCGATCTCCATACTATAAGAAACTCACGGTTGAAAAAGTGAGCACGTTCATCACCTGGTTTCGATCCCGTGAGTCACATCCTACGAGCCAAGTGCTTTAACCACTGGCAATGGGTATCAGCAGATCTTTATAAAATCCACCGCTCCCGTAAAAAAAACAAACAAACAGACAAACATTCTATTGTTTTCTGGAGTTCTTGTAGACAGTGGTTCTAAGATGATGTCTCTGTTGACCTACAATATATATGTAGTTACGTAAAAGTGTTATTAATGAAAGTATAAATAATGACTGAAATGTCGATCAGAGATGAGTGATGTTGAACATTCGTACTAATGCATAATGATCAACGTGGTCCAAAACTCTCACTTTCTACAGTAATAAACACGAACTTTTTCAACCACCCCTGTTATGACTAATATTGTAGACGTGCGTAATACATGCTCGAAATGATAAACAAGACAAAGGAGTTGTTATACATTTTTACACAAGCGATCGTCTGCCAAAAATATTTTACTGGTATGTTTAAAAATGCCCATAATTACTTATAGCGTTTGTTGTGGTTAGAATTTTTAAGATAAAGTTTTGATAAAGCATCCCAGAGCCTTCACTGAAAAATATTTTACTATGTATTTGAATTAATGTTTATAAAATAATTTAATCAGTTTATATAAAAATAACTGAAAGAGTCGTGAAAAATATATTCGATAAAGCAAAATAAAGGCAACGTATTTTATGTTATTTTTTGCAAAAAATACAAAATTCGCTTTAATGATATCACGAGTAACTGAAGAGCAATCAGTGTGTATTTGTTAATCTATATTATATTCACGATACCACGACTTTAGTACTGAAGTGTTACACTAGAGCGTCTGTTTTGAATTTCGCTCAAGGCTACACGAGGGCTATCTGCGCTACCCGTCCCTAATTTAGCAAGGTACGACTAGAGAGAAGGCAGCTATTCATCACCACCCACCGGGCTACTCTTTTACCAATGAATAGTGAGATTAACCGTAACATTATAATGCTCCCACGACTGAAAGGGCGAGCATGTTTGGTGTGACGGGGATTCGAACCCGCGACCCTAGGATTACGAGTTGAGCGCCTTAATAATATTTCACGTTCTACACTGTGCCACTAGGGTGTAAGAAAAGAAATAAATACGATTCTGCCACTTGGTGATAAACTTATCTCCCGAACTGACAATCAAGTCCCATTATAGCAGTAAAGGCTTACTTTAACTGGTAGCAAAGTAGATAAATTATACTGGTATAGAGTCATTTAGTCCAATGTAACTACTAATTTTCAGACTTTACAGCAGCATTTTATGTTTATTCGCATAATCACCTGTTGTAGGACTTTCCCCCGCCGATTGCTTACTCGCCTTTCATAACCACAGTTTGCCAATGCTTGTGTCAATAATGTGCGTGGATATTTTTATATGTAAATACACACACGTTTGTTGTTTTCTTTCACGTGGCTTAACCTAACATCCAATCACGAGTGGGTTGAAAAGAAAGTAAATTTCTGAGCGCTCCCAGCTGATTTTGACCCAGAACTCCGGCTAGGAGCCAGTTCATTCTTAAACCAAAATACCTGCCACATTTTATATCTTTCGCATAAAAGTATGCCAAGTTATTTAACGACCTTATTGAAGAAAAAAACGTATCGGACGCTTCGTGCAAAAACTAATTACATATTTATATTTATTACAAAATATAAGAATAATTTTGTTTACAGTTTCTTTATTAAATCGATTGAATATTTGTGTTTACATCAATATTTCAACACTAATAGTGAAATGTTGTTATATGTTACACATTTCACAGTCTGAATAATTGTGAAGTTATAACACTTATAACACAAGAATATGGCGTGTTGCTATTAATATAAAATATTTTCTTGTATCAAAAGTATTTAGATTGATATCATTATTAACTATTTCCATTTCTAGGTATAAATTCTGCCGGATAAACAGTGTTAACAAAATTACTTATCTCAGGATTATTTATACTAATTAAATCATCTTCGTATCTATAATATTAAGCAAAATTTTCTGATTTATGCAATTTTTAAGAAATTTATTCTCAACAAATACCCCGGCACGGCCAGGTGGTTAATGCACTCGACTTGTAATCCGAGGGTTGCGGGATCGAAACTCCGTCACACCAAACATGCTCACCCTTTTAGCCATAGGGGTGTTATAATGTGACAGTCAATTCCACTATTCATTGATAAAATAGTAGCCCAAGAATTGGTAGTGGTTCGTAACGACTAGTTGCCTTCCCTCTAGTCTTACAGTGCTAAATTAAGGACGGCTAACAGAGATAGCATTAGTGTAGCTTTGCGCGAAATTCAAAAGAAACCAAACCAATCCAGTTCCATAAATGGATAACACAAAACCGTTCTATGAGTGAACTGTGAAAATAGTGTGGTAAAGTCAAATGTTGGAATATATTTTACTTGTTCACAGCTATCAAGTATTCTGAAATGGAACGCGCGTGTGACTTACTAAAGATCCTGAAAGTCATTCACAATTTTTACGGATGTTTTGAATTTTTAATTGAAAATGTCTCCAAGGGGTGATTCAACACATTAGTTAGGCTTTACTGTGTTATTTCTGGTATGATAACAAATATGACAGATACATTACTGAGTTTTTTCTATTAAAGAATAGCTATAAAGGACGCCGTTCCGATGGTCTTATTACGTCATTTGTAGCTTTCAGAAGCAGTTTTTAAAATCTTAGTAGTAGTAACAATGCTCAGAACGGAGTGTGTATGTGTGTTTTCTTAAAGCAAATCCATTTTGGGCTATCTGCTGTTTCCACCGAATGGATTCAAACTCCTGATATTAACGTTGTAAATCCGTTGACCTCTAAACGGCAATATCTCACAGGGAAACGCACCAACATTATTAATCTCTCGGCCAAACCACTTGTGTATCATCGTTTGTTTGTTTTTTGTTTGAAATTTGCGCAAAGCTACAAGAGGGCTATCTGCGCTAGCCATCCATAATTTAGCAGTGTAAGTTTAGAGGGAAGGCAGCTAGTCATCACCACCCATCGCCAACTCTTGGGCTACTCTTTTACCAACGAATTGTGGGATTGACCGTCACTTTATAACGCTCCCACGGCTGAGAGGGCGAGCTTATTTGGTGCGACGAGTCGAGTGCCCTAACCACCTGGCCATGCTGGGCCTGGCTTGTAGTAGTATCTTATTTTTCTACATGAAAGGACCTCCGCTGGTACAACGATAAGTCTAGGTATTTACAACGCGAAAATAAAGGGTTCGATTTGCCTTAGTGAACTCGGTAGACGGTCCGGTGAGGCTTTGCTATAAGAGAAACACACATACGCACACATGAAAGGTAAAACATATATTCACACGGAAGCGAGTAACTTGGACAGTTCATAGTTTACAATTTTCGTGCTCCCCAGTGGCTCTGCGGACTTACACGATAAAATCCGAGTTTTGATACCCGTGGTGGGCAGAGCACAGATAGCCCATTGTGTAGCTTTGTGCTTAATTCAAAACAACAACAACAATTTTCGTCTTTTGTAAGTATTATGAAAGTACATTTCTTTGAAAACTAAAATAAAAAATATCTATATATGTACTTCTTCGTCTATTTTTCTGAACACGAGGTTATTTGATCCAAGAATTATTAACGATTCTCTCTGTTAAGAGCAAAGCAACAAAATGGACACTCCGCACTTTCGTCGCTGAAGCGAATGGAATTTTAAAATTTAATGTTATAAGGTCTCATCCTTACTGATCAGACGCAAGGTTTCGTTTTGTAAAACTGATAGTTTAATAAATGTAAACGAACGTGTACTACAGTTGTAAAATTATATGTGTAACGGTTTCAGAATAGTGTTAACAAATTTGATGTACATTCTGAGATGAAAGACCATGGTTGCACACAAACCTGTTATTGTATTTGTTTTTTAATGAACTGAAAGGGCATTCAAGCTCCTTGTTATTTATATAGGAACCTAACTTGTTTATAGCACTTGGGGATAGGTGCAAATGAAGAAGTGCAACATGAAAGTGACTTATATCTCAGTGTAACAGAATAATACATGAGATAGTGCAGTTGTTACTGTCTATGAGGTAAAAGCTATCCCTTTTTAGTGTTAACTTCAATAACAGTATTGGATGAAATGTTTAATAGATCTGGCATTATTATGCTTTTATTATTGCAGTTTTATTACAGACGTAACTATCTGAGTAAACGGATTTAGGATTAACCTAAGTCTGTCACCTGGCCGAGTCTCGTGAGAATTTATTGGATTATGTCGAAATATATCGTTAACAGTCAGGGTATCCAACAGATAGAATAATCCATTATTTTACTTTATCAATAAGTGTCAACACAAGAACAATGTGTTTAATTACCGATGGTCATCACAGAGTTGAGGTTTGTTATCGTTTCTACGTTTAAACACGAGTAACTTGTTAATTAGATTTATAATTATTTTTAATTAAGCTTTTACTTTACACAAATGACTATCTGTTCGGGTATCGAAACTTGATTATTAGGGTTAAAAAGCCCTAAGATTTATTGTTGATCAACCAGGGATGGGCAATAACTGGATAAGGTTTTGTTTTAGAGAAACTCATATCGGGCTATCTTCCGTGTCTAACGCGGGGAAATTAAACACCAGATTTTAGCATTATGAGTCCGTAGATTTATTACCGTTCCACCTGGATACAAGGCCAAAAAATACATATTGAAACGAACATTTGAAGGCATATCTAAACGACCTTATTGAAAATGAACAATGACATTGTATACGTTGAGTTAAATTTAGTGTTTTACTTCTTAAAACTGAACATTCGTTTTTGTTGACGGAGAGAAGTTCTTGCATGGTTTTACTGGTTGAAAATTTACTGTTTAAGCTGAGAAATTGTTGTTTACTTTTTATCTAACATAGAAAAATCTCGTGTATATTTCACTTTTTTATCGATGGATAAAAAAACATTTTTATATATATCTTTTCTTTACGGAGCTAAGATTTGTGTCTGATCTGAAAACTTCCATTTTGTTTTAGACTATTCAAAATTGTGACCGTTACTGTATTCTTTAGGTTGGTTTTCTAGTCATCTGTTAACATATGAGGTTTATCTTGCTCCATTGAAATTTTACTTTTCATCGTCGAATATTCATGCTTTTAAATATAGGTTACCGAAATCTTAAACCTTAATATACAGCTTTTCTGGACTTCTGCAAAAATTGTCGTTCAGTCAAATAGCATTGTAGGTTTTATTCAAACTGTCGTCTTAAAAGTTTGTCACTTTCGTCCGTATGACACTTTCCTGATTTGTTCACACTGTTTCTTGGTTGTTGTTTTGAATTAAGCACAAAGCTACACAATGGGCTATCTGTGCTCTGCCCACCACGGGTATCGAAACCCGGCTTTTAGCATTGTAAGTCCGCAGACATACTGCTGAGCCAATGGGGAACATAAAGGAAAAAGAGACAAGAAAGAATCATGGATTAATAGTTAATTTATTATTCGTTATTGGTTTCCTTGAAGCCATTCCTAATGTAAATATTCTGCAATATTAATACCTTAAGATACATTGAATAAAATATTTCTTAGTTTAACGATTAAAAAAATGACGTATTCAGAATGTAATACCAACAAAGGAAAGGTGTTAACATCTATTGGAATTTAGGTTTTATTTAAAGTTATTTTGCTTTTTCATTTGAATTTTAAACGCAGTCGTTTTTATTTAAAATAACACCTTTCCGTGTTTATTTTTCATTTTCTACGTGACATTTTATCACGTTTCGTGCGAGAATATTTCTTACTAAGTCCTGGTCTAAGCATTTCGTGCAATAGAACATTCAATGAATAGTTTTTGTCCATATATATATAAGTACTAATGGCGTAGGACATAGTTACTGGTAGTGTAATCCTAACTGTGGATCTTTCTAATTACAGTACACGAAGGAAAAGATATGGGATTATTTGTATTGGGTTATGTGATAGACAGCGAAGGTTCCTACGAAATTCCATTATTAACTCTTGCCTCAGCACCTGCTTTGTACGTCCAGATGACAAATATCTCGAGGCTTAACTAACATTCTAAACTCGCTGATCTACTTTACTAAGCCTTATAAAGAGATATCACGACACTAAAGTGTGAAAAGTAGCATATGATAATTGGTTTATTGGAACATTACCAGTAAAATACTGGAGTACCTTCTATAATTGAATTAATGAAACACAACACTTGTCATATAAAGGTTTGTACACCTGTATATTTTTATATATATGCAATGAAACAAAACGTAAATAAAGAATCAGTACGTTTGTCTGTTTCTAAGCATAAAACTACACAATGAACAATCTTTACTTGGCCCATCGCAAGTATAGAAACTCAATTTTTAATGACGTGAGCTCTCAGACTTACTGCTGAGCTACCTGTTGTCTCACACTTACTGATTCGCTACCTGTTGGCGAATTAGCGTGAATTAAGATTTAAAAAAAAATTAATGTTTCGAAGGCACTTCGAGATCAACTAATAATTTGTTTCTTTCGGATATTCATAAAGAGAAATTTCTGCTCTAGCCATCCTTAATGGAAATTTATCGATTACAGAGAAGGTTTGGTTTGTTTTAAATTTCGCGCACTGCTACACGAGGGCTATCTGCGCTAACCGTCCTTAATTTAGCAGCGTAAGATTAAATGGAAGGCAGTTAGTCATCACCACTCACCGCCAACTCTTGAGCTACTCTTTTACTAAAGCATAGTGGGATTGACCGAAAGGGCGAGCATATTCGGTGCGACGGGGACTCGAACCCGCGACCGTCAGATTACGAGTCGAGTGCCTTAATTACCTGGTCATGCCGGGCCAACAGAGAAGGTAATCAACAGTAGTAGTAGTAGTAGACGTTCGCGAACCCTAAACATTGAAATCATATTCCCAATATGATAATTCATTTAAGCCTATTTCATCTGAAGATTATCTGTTGAAATCCCCGTTTTCTAGACTAATTTCTCTCATTCAATTCTTGTATGTTGTAGGTATATTATGTACAACCAAATAAACAAACAAGCAAAAACAAAGCAAATATTTATAGAAGTTAGTACAATAATGTATTAAGTCATTATATTAGAACAAAATATTCAGCTTAATTGATTGAGGGTGGAAGTAATGAGTGATCTATTTCTTTTCTAAGGCGATTCAACGTCAAGTCTGAGGGCGTATCAATCTAGAATTGATTTTGTTTGTTTTCTGAGTTTTTCGCAAAGATACACGAGGGCTATCTGCGCTAACCGTCTTTAATTTAGCAGTGAAAGGTTAGAAAGAATTTAGCTAGTCATCACCACCCAAGGCTAACTGTTTGGCTACTTTTTTGCTATGAATAGTGGAATTAACAGTCACGTTAGAACGCCCCTACAGAAGAAATGGCGAGCATGTTCGGTGTGACGGGGTTTGAACCAACGACCCGTAGATCCAGTTTCTTAACCACTTGGCCATGCCAGGCACATAGGAACAAAACAGATAGACAATTCTGTAACTTCGCTACTATTTACAGAAAAAGAAAAACAAAATAGAAAAAGACGAACTTAAGCTAAATGCTACTTCTAATTATTTTGAGTTTCTTCTTGGTCCACCATGATCAGGTGCGTTAAGGCGTTCGACTTGTAATCTGACGGTCGAGGGTTTGAATTCCCGTCGCACCAAACATGCTTGCCCTTTCAGCCGTGGGGGCGTTATAATGTGACGGTCAATCCCACTATTCGTTGATAAAATAGTAGACCAAGAGTTGGCGGTTAGTGGTGATGACTAGTTGCCTTCCCTCTAGTGTTACACTACTAAATTACGAACGGCTAGCGCAGATAGCTTTCGTGTAGCTTTTCACGAAATTGAAAAACAAACAAAACAGTTTCTTCCATTTCAAGTGTTCCCAACCTTGAGCACACATTTTCACTTACTTTTATCACGACAATCAATAAATTTATGGAACTTCATTCAACAACAACTAAACAAAACACATGATCACGAAGCATACTTACTAAAGACAGTTTTTGTGTGTGAAATTTAGCTTTTTAGTGAAAGTTTTATGTTGGTAATATTCAGCCAATCAGTGACAGAAAATGATCACGTGAGCGCTAATATTACAAGACATAAAAACTGCCTTGTTTTCAACTCTTTCGGGGAATCATCATCTGTTTGAGACGGAAACCCGAATTCCTTTAATTCCTTTTTGAAATATTTTTCAGGGTAAGGTAATTATTGTTCGGGAGTTCGTATTGTTATCCAATAAACATGTCAATAGTTATCTCAAGTGGAACAGAGAAAAAAAATGATATCTCTTTCTATTGTTGATGAAACAGTGAGTTTTGAACGTAACTCTTATAATGTTCCCATAGTATGAAAGTGCTGATTGTGTCTGTGTAGTAACGGGATACAACTCACGAATCATCAAATTTAAATTATACATTAATAATGCTGTCAATTTTTCTTTAAAATTTCAATTACATATCATTCAAAGGTCGTAAGAGGAAAAATAAAAAAAAATCTCAAGACTTTGGGTGCTTTTTAAAATTTCTACTGCGTAAAAATCCCAAACAAATTTGAGATAATGTATTTGTAAGATTGTTAGGTTGCAAAGATGGTGAAATGTCATGTTTTATGAAGAAATTTTGTCGAAGCTCTTGGAAACAAATTGAGATGTATTGTGATGAATGATATAATATGTATTCATATGATTTTACGTTAGCAATTAACTGTTTGCTGTTAGCCCACGATGGACGTTCTTATTCAAATTAAGCCCTAAGGGAGGATCTGACAACACCAGGGGGTATTTCAAGGTTAATGACATTAAGCTCGGAGGAGGGATCTGACTACACCAGGTGTTATTCCAAGATTATTGATATAAAGCCCGGAGGAAGGATCTAACTACACCAGGGGGTATTTCAAGGTTATTGACATTAAGCCCGGAGGAAAGATCTGACAACACCAGGGGTATTTTAAGGTTATTGACATTAAGCCCGGAGGAAGGATCTGACTACACCAGGGGGTATTTCAAGGTTATTGACATTAAGCCCGGAGGAAAGATCTGACTACACCAGGGGGTATTTCAAGGTTATTTACATTAAGCCCGGAGGAAAGATCTGACTACACCAGGGGGTATTTCAAGGTTATTTACATTAAGCCTGGAGAAAGGATCTGACTACACCAGGGGGTATTTCAAGGTTATTGGCATTAAGCCTGGAGTAAAGATCTGACTACACCAGGGGGTATTTCAACGTTATTGACATTAAGCCTGGAGGAAGGATCTGACTACACCACGCCGTATTTCAAAGTTATTGACATTAAGCCCGGAGGAAGGATCTGTCTACACCAGGAAGTATTTCAAGGCACTGCTTAGTTCAAATTTACAGCTTATTATAGCATTGCTCAGAACAAAATTTCAGAAGAAAATCGCGTGAGGGCAGGTAAAATAAAGTGCATTTATAAGAGATGTCTTGAACATTGGAAGGTAGTGGTATTACTTTGACGAGTCCAAGTGGAGATTAGATATGTTGAAACCCTCAAATATGAAATGGGCCATAATGTGCAGTCCATGATGGACCGTATTATTGATTATTCTGATCTAATCCCAGTAGTAAATGATTGGGCCGCTTACAATTGTCTTCTAATCTTGCAGCATACCCGATTGAAACCTACACATATCATGTTTTCCTATGATAGCAGATATTGCTTTTACAGTTTTTTCTATGAAAACTTTAACTTTGGATCAAACTGTAACATAAATTTAGAGCTGTTTAAAGTGATAATTTAATAAAGTCTAATGATAGTGTAATAAATATAGAAATTATATTCGTACGAACCTAGGGTCCTTGACTGTGTTTAGTAACTTAAGAATCTTTGGTAGTATTTTTTGACAGTTTTTCTGTCTTATAACTAATGGAATTTATTGATGAACGTAAGGTTTTGAAATGAAACATCATTTACAATAACTGTTGTACTAAACACAATGTGAATGTGCTTGCACAACGTGTGTTGATAAAAGGTAAAACTCATCAGGACTGTGACGCTGCTGTTTGGATTTACAGTAAATGATTCACATGTTTAACAACACACCTGATCTAATAAACAAAAGTTTTGTTTCTGTCTATATTGATTCCGTTTTGAAAGATGGCAATTACAAATAAAAATAAAATTGCAAAAGTACTGTTTTTTAAAAAAGAACACCCAGAGGAAACCAGTTTACCATGGCCAGATGGTTAGGGATCTCGATTAGCCTTTATGTAGCTTTGCGCAAAATTAAAAAAAAAAGTTTTATTTTATAACAGCATTCTAGGAAACTAATGACTATGTTATTTTGTAATTTCCTTTCATAAATTACGATTATATAATATACACACGGGTTCTAAGTTGTTTACACCATTCTAAAGCAACTAGGGATCAAACATGCCCTTTCTGAAAATTTCTAGAAAAACAACAATACCTTGAAAATTGATATTTTAACACTAAAGCTACGTTTCTTTCATTCAGGTTAAAGTACGAACACTAGATTCTAATACCAACGATTTGTTAACTGTCTGAAACTTCTGTAACAGTTAGAAAACGCACAAAAAATACGTCACTTCAGTCACAATGCGAAACGCTGATTTACAATATCAAACTGCACTTTATGAACTGAATTAAGTCTTTCAACATATTTTTCATTGTTTCGCATCATTTTTAAGACCTTTTACTATAGTTTAGCACACTAGCTATTATCTTTTATCTTTTCAATTTAAGAAGATAAAATTTATCAAAACTTCTAAGTCATTAGAGCTTACTTTATTATTACTAATGAACATTAAAACGATTTCATTGTTTTGATATCGTTGTCTTTGAAGTGAGTTTTAAGAACAAATCATTATTACGGAAATGACCCCTAGTTTATTTTTATGTAATTACTAAAATATATTATATTTGAAACAGTTATCGTTTAATTTTCGTTTTTTTGTTGAACCACAATATTCTTTAGAATGTAGGTTGATCGTGGTTAGAGGCTAACGGGTTGGACTGTGAGTCTGAGGAATTATGGTTCGCTGTCTTTTGCTGCGACAAATAGTCCTAGGTGTAGCTTTGGCAGAAAATCCTGAAACTATAAAGATATTTCAACTAATAATGCAGCCGTATAACTTTTATTATTTATTGTGCTTTAATATTGAATTATATTTCACATAGTATCTTTTAATAAGCTTTAGGTATTAGTTCAAAACAATATTATTTTGTTTTCAGGATTTTAATACACTATGAGGTTTTCCTGAAGATAGGTATCTTATATATATTGGTTTCTTAGAGTCTACGTATGGATCCTAATAAATACTGTTTTACGACTTCGAACTTTGTGTTAGGAATCGATTTTGTTTGTTTGTTTTGAATTAAGCACAAAGCTACACAATGGGCTATCTGTGCTCTGCCCACCACGGGTATCTAAACCCAGTTTTTAATCTATTAGGAATCGAACAGCAAACATATGTCGAGAAATATTGTTGTTGTTTGTTATTAAGCTCAAATATAAACAGAGGGCTTATCTGTGCTCTGTCCACTACGGGTATCGAAACTCGGATTACACTGTAATGTGCCCGCAGACATGCTGCTACGTCACTGGGGAGAGGATATCTAGAGAAGAAACCTGAAATCTGATAATAAAAAAACATCATTTAAATAAAAGTCTGAAACTCTAACCCCATCATACAGTACATGTCTTTCGAAACCTTTATTAACGGTTTAATATTTTATGGTGTTGTGTATGTGTCACTAACAGGATAAGGGAGGCATTTCTGTTTGGTTAATAGTTATTGATTACTTATATTAGCAGAAGGGTGAAAGTAAACTGTAGGAGTTTTCAGAAGAAAGCGTAGTAGCGACTTTCTTGACCAAATAAGGTTCTCTATAATCACGAAGTTTCACGTTGAGCGAGAATGTGATGTAATTACGTTGCAAGCAGCTTTTTTTTTTTTTTTGAAAGTGAAATTATCGGTAGCAACTAGAGGATTGATTATATTCCTTGTCACAAAGTCTCTATTAAAGGACGGCATAGTTCTTTGTGAGTGGCAACATTTTACCGTGATGTAATTACGTAAATATTTAGACAAATAGTGGCAACTGAGTTCATTAAAATTGTGATAATGACCTAGAACTGATTTTAAGGGCTAACTAATTAACATAACCCTAACTCGCAATAGACGGCAACCGTGTAGAATGATTCGCAATGAGTGAATGGGTTCAGTTTGTTTCTTTGCTATTAAACACAAGACAACCCAACTGGCTGTCTGTGTTCTACCCAACACTGAGAAAGGAAGGGGGGAATTCGGAATGGGTTTAACACCTTAATTTATTATTAAATTATTCTACCGTTGTTGTTTTTGTTTATTGGTATTACACTTTCGGTTTAGTGGATAACAGGAGAGGCGAGATACTTCTAATACTCTAAATTATTCTACCGTTGTTGTTTTTGTTTTTGTATATTGGTATTACACTTTCGGTTTGGTGGATAACAGGAGAGGCGAGATACTTCTAATACTCTAAATTATTCTACCGTTTTTGTTTTTGTATATTGGTATTACACTTTCGGTTTGGTGGATAACAGGAGAGGCGAGATACTTCTAATACTCTAAATTATTCTACCGTTTTTGTTTTTGTATATTGGTATTACACTTTCGGTTTGGTGGATAACAGGAGAGGCGAGATACTTCTAATACTCTAAATTATTCTACCGTTGTTGTTTTTGTTTATTGGTATTACACTTTCGGTTTGGTGGATAACAGGAGAGGCGAGATACTTCTAATACTCTAAATTATTCTACCGTTTTTGTTTTTGTATATTGGTATTACACTTTCGGTTTGGTGGATAACAGGAGAGACGAGATACTTCTAATACTCTAAATTATTGTACCGTTTTTGTTTTTGTATATTGGTATTACACTTTCGGTTTGGTGGATAACAGGAGAGGCGAGATACTTCTAATACTCTAAATTATTCTACCGTTTTTGTTTTTGTATATTGGTATTACACTTTCGGTTTGGTGGATAACAGGAGAGACGAGATACTTCTAATACTCTAAATTATTGTACCGTTTTTGTTTTTGTATATTGGTATTACACTTTCGGTTTGGTGGATAACAGGAGAGACGAGATACTTCTAATACTCTAAATTATTGTACCGTTTTTGTTTTTGTATATTGGTATTACACTTTCGGTTTGGTGGATAACAGGAGAGACGAGATACTTCTAATACTCTAAATTATTGTACCGTTTTTGTTTTTGTATATTGGTATTACACTTTCGGTTTGGTGGATAACAGGAGAGACGAGATACTTCTAATACTCTAAATTATTGTACCGTTTTTTTTTTTGTTTATTGGTATTACACTTTCGGTTTGGTGGATAACAGGAGAGACGAGATACTTCTAATACTCTAAATTATTGTACCGTTTTTGTTTTTGTATATTGGTATTACACTTTCGGTTTGGTGGATAACAGGAGAGACGAGATACTTCTAATACTCTAAATTATTGTACCGTTTTTGTTTTTGTATATTGGTATTACACTTTCGGTTTGGTGGATAACAGGAGAGGCGAGATACTTCTAATACTCTTCGGGTGTTATCAATGCATTTGTTTTGATTGAATTAGCTATAACAAGCACAATATAAAAATCATTGTGCACTATAGAGCGTTATGAAGAGGGAGAAACTGGAGTGATATATCTGTCTGTTTGTTTGTAATCAAGTACAAAACTAGTCAATAGGATATCTGTTTTCTGCCCACCACGAGTATCGAAACTCGATTTCTAGCGTTGTAAGTCTGCAGAGGAAGACAACTAAATATTTTTACACCGTACGCAGATGACAAAGTATTTGAACTACAGCAGATAACAAATTGAGCAATAAAATCAGTATGTGGATCTAAGCACGTGCTTTATTCAGCTCTATACGATAACTGAACCTAAAGCTGAAGTGAATAAAAAACAACACCTTTAACCTATGTATTTTGTTAACTCCAAAATATTTTAATGAACTGAGTTTTTTAAAAAAATTATTATGTAAAGCTTAGAATTGTTGGTTATGAGTACACTGTTTATTTCTTTATTGTTAATTGTTGGTTATGATTATGCTGTTTATTTCTTTATTGTTCATTGTTGGTTATGAGTACACTGTTTATTTCTTTATTGTTAATTGTTGGTTATGATTATGCTGTTTATTTCTTTATTGTTAATTGTTGGTTATGAGTACACTGTTTATTTCTTTATTGTTAAACACAAGTACTATCGAACAGGTTACTTTGAAGTAAACTGTATCATAATTTGATTTCAATAATTCCCTAACACATTAGTTTATATTGGTTACACATTAGTTTATATTGGTTAGACTTTTAAGGTCTAACTGGTTGAGTTGGAATTTACGTGAAATTTGCGCATTTTGCCATTTCGGTACATTCGGTCCCGCAATGTCCAAGGTGGTTAGAGGCACTCGACTCGTAATCTGAGGGTCGCAGGTTCGAATACCAGTCACATAAAATATTCCCACCCTTTCAGCCGTAGAGACGTTGTAATGGGAAGACCATTTCCAGTATTCGTTGGTAAAAGAGTAGCCCAAGGGTTGGCGGCGGGTGGTAACGACTAGCTGGCTTTCTTCTTGTTTTACACTACTAAATTAGGGACGGCTAGCGCAGACAGCCCTCGTGTTGCTTTGCGCAAATTCCAAAACACAAACAGTCGATAGATTCATATATATATATAAGTGTGTGTGTTGTTGGAAATTAAGTGGAACTAGTCGTAAAGAAAAGACAAATGAAATTCAAATGGAAGTATAGCAGCTATTTATGAACAATAATCCTACTTGAAAAATAAAAAACACTGAAAACTTACCAATTATCTATGAACTTTGATTCACTAAAAACGTTTCCGGCAAAGAAATGTCTAACCAAGTCCAAATGCACAGCATGTTTTCAAATAGGTAATTTACTGTTTGCAGGAGACCTGACTTCTGAGATTACATCGTATTACCACGTAGTAACACTACGCCTATCTACTCAATTTGTAGTGCAAGCAATATTTCAGCGAACCACGTTAGTCTGTGTAATTTCTCAAAGCAAGCGTATGCCAATAAACAAAAGAGAGAGAGAGAGAAAGAAACACAAAAAGAAAACGTTAAATCTTGTTTTGTTTTTGCAACTTTATTCTTTGTACGAGCACGATACATGGGTTTCGTGGTATTTCTCTTAAATACATTTTATAGTCTTACGATCGAATTTTATTGTTCTCTGTTAGGAAAGCAGCTTTTGTCTGTTTAAATTTTAACACTAGATCGAAAGAAGGACCTCATCAGGCCAAGCCTTATCTTTTCTAGTTGGTCGAACAGAATTCTGTATTTCAGAAAGTTGCGAAACGAACGTTCTGTGTCTTACAAAAGCCTTATCTCTTGAACTATGAAAGGGGACATGATAGTAAGCTAGGCCTAATCTCCAACAAATTAGCCTTTACGGCTCCTCCGCCTTCAGAAAAACATAAAAATGCTTTGTTTGGAATATTTTTCTTTTTCCTGTGTTTTGGTAATTCTTTCACGTATTTCTTCCTCAACTCTACGTGAGGTTTCAAATGTTATTATCTCGCTTTATACGTTCCTTAAACAAGTGACAGGTTTCCAAAAATTAATTTTGATAAAATACTTAATTAAAAGGAGTTAGGGTAAGTTTTCTGTTTAAAAACTTATCGAAAAGGAGTAAGGGAAAAAGAAACAGAGCAAAAACAAACTACAACGTAGCTAGGAGTTAAAAAATTGTAAAGATTTATCTTATTATCTGATAGTAGGCTTGGCATGGCCGAGCGCGTTAAGGCGTGCGCTTCGTAATCTGAGGGTTGCGGGTTCGCGCCCGAGTCGCACCAAAGATGCTCGCACTCCCAGCCGTGGGGGCGTTATAATGTACGGTCAATCCCACTATTCGTTGGTAAAAGAGTAGCCCAAGAGTTGGCGGTGGGTAGTGATGACTAGCTGCCTTCCCTCTAGTCTTACACTGCTAAATTAGGGACGGCTAGCACAGATAGCCCTCGAGTTGCTTTGTGTGAAATTCCAAAAAAAAACAAATCTCATGTAATTTTGCGAGAAACTAAAAAAATAAACAAACAAATAACTTTACAAAATGTGCGGTTTAGTTTCATATAGAAATTCAACTGTTAAGCAGAAGTTTCATTACCGTTAATGATGGGATTAAAAATCCCTTTCTATTATTAAAGATTATTAAAGGTATGAAGAGTTCTGACAAAGGTTGAGTTGTGCAGGTTTTCTGCTATTTCAGAATAAATACTAGAGGGAAGGCAGCTAATCATTATCACCCACAGCCAACTCTTGAGCTATTCGTTTACCAACAAATTGTGGGATTGATCGTCACATTATAATGACCCCACGGCTGAAAGGGTGAGCACTTTTGGTGCGACGGAGATTCGAACCCGCGACCCACAGATCAAATTACAATAGAAAGAAACTGCAAATAGACAAAGTATCTAATGTGAAATAAGCTTCATTTCAGAAGAAAAAGAGTTACATTCGTAGCTATAAAGTGATTGTTACAATCTAATTATACTAATCAATCCAACAAATTATAAAAAAAATAACCGTTAAACATCTAATGAGTTTCAAAGATGTACACGTACCCTCAGAGAACGGAACTCAAACATAACGACTTCTTCCAAAATACGTTATCTGTTTTGCTAAGGAATCGAAACAATTATAACAAATTGATTGAGATAGCAAACAAGAATTTTGGGTTTTATCGAGTTGAAACAAAATCATCTTCAAGAAAAAAAGTAAAATAAATTTGCTAAAGAATGTCCGTTCTCGACAAAGTAAAACAAACTCAATTATTCTCGTAAGCTTTTCTGGGTAGTAAGAAAATTAAAAATAAGACGCCAGGAAACAGTAAAAGATACACGAAGAGAAGTTATCCTGGAGATGAAACATAGGTAAAAGTTATGTTACAAAATGGAATAGGTGATGTCCGATTGCGATCTGAAATAGTATTCTACCGCATATGGTACATCATTTCAGAAACAATCTTTTTCAGCCATTTTGTGTGAATTTAATTTTGTAATAAATGATTAATATATTCACAGTAATGCATAAAAACGCCAAATATTTTGAGTTATAAAAAAAATACCAAACACACTAAATTTTAAGTAGCTGTTATTTTTAAAGGTATGCTAACAGGAGGTGCAAAGAAATTTTCCAGTACAAAAAAGGTGGTGGTTAACAGATATCATATCTGTTATCAGATATCATAGATATCATATTTCAATCAGTGATGTCGAGAAACCCACTTGTTGAGAATTTTTTATGCAAAAACGGCTCATTTTGGGTTCAGAAAATATTTTAAATAGAAGAGCGAACAACGTTTCGACCTTCTTCGGTCATCGTCAGGTTCACAAAGAAAGAGGTAACTGACCGGAATATATTTTACTGTAACAGATATCGTGTCTACGTAGCTGAAAAGAACAACGTGTGTCCGTTCGTTGGGCTTCCCACTAATACAACTGTAAGTCTACTGATTTACAACGCTAAAATCAGGGGGTTTGATACCCCTCGGTCAGTTACCTCTTTCTTTGTGAACCTGACGATGACCGAAGAAGGTCGAAACGTTGTTCGCTCTTCTATTTAAAATATTTTCTGAACCCAAAACGAGCCGTTTTTGCATAAAAAAAAGATATCATATTTGCAGTAAAAAAGTGGTGGCGATCTTTACTGTAACAGATATCATATCTATATAACTAAAAGATTTGCAGTAAAAACAGGTGGTGGTATACTTATTCGAGCGGATATTCTATTTGTGTAACTAAAATATTTCATTAAGAAATGGTAATATATTTTACTGTAACAGATATCGTGTCTACGTAGCTGAAAAGAACAACGTGTGTCCGTTCGTTGGGCTTCTCACTAATACAACTGTAAGTCTACGGATTTACAACGCTAAAATCAGGGGGTTTGATACCCCTCGGTGGGCTCAGCAGATAGGTCGACGTGGCTTTGCTATAAGGAAAAATACACGTTGATTCGTCGGGTATCCGCTCTAGCTCACACGTAAACCCAATATTCCCATTGGCAAATTGTACAGCATTAGTTTTACGTTTATACGAGTTCAAAACCTGAGGAACAGTGAAAGAGCCTTGTTATATACGAGTACAATACTATGGCAAGACGTTTGTCCAAAACAATGTTGTGGAGAGAGATATGTTTATTGCCATGTAAGGTTTTACTCTTCCAGATTATACTTAGTGAGTTTCTGTTACATTAATTTCCAAGTATATGCAATAGTGAAATGTTTAAATGATTTATTTCTTTACAATAAATATACTTCTCATACATATATAGTACCCCACTTAGCAATCTGCATGCGCATAGAAAAAAATATATTTATATTTGAGCGCAGCACGCGATCCGCGAACGGGAGGTTGTCTATATAAATTGAAATGAAAAGTTCCGAACAATATTTCAGCACTTAAATAATGCTAGTACATGCATTGCATGCGGAGCACGTGTTTATCTCTCGGTTGCAAGATACAGTCAATTTTGTACATTGCTAAGCCTTAACTAGCTTGATAGGATTTGAACATCGTAAAGTATGGATATTAAAACAATCGATCTAAAACTTATGGTTAACAATTTGTTTGAAGGTTTAAATATAAATGAACGCAAAGCTTGTTTGTGGCATTTCTTTGGGGTTCATTATCCATATTTCTGTGGCCTCGAAATTTTTTGATAGGACAGGATTCGCCGAAGAAAAATACGTCAAAATTGTTTCTATATGTCATTGTCTAAATTAAGAGAAAGTTAAGTTAGTCAACCAATGGGGAAAATATAAGGTGTATTACACAACGTACAGGCAGATATTTTAAAGGTTTTAGTTGTTGTGCATTAACTTTTAGAATATCTGTTGTTTGAAAAAAAATACATTTAAACTAGTTTCGTACTCTAGTGTTCTCTCGAACTTTAAATATTGGTGTATTGCTAAAGTGTAACAATAAGCATTAATAGAAAGTTTTTAATACTTATGAATAATGACTGAAGTAAAAAGGGCCCGGCATGGCCAGGTGGGTTACGGTGTGCGACTCGTAATCTGAGGCTCGCGAGTTCACATCCCCGTCCTTTCAGCTGTGGGGACGTTATAATGTGACGGTCAATTCCTCTATTCGTTGGTAAAAGAGTAGCCCAAAAGTTGGCCTTTCCTCTAGTCTTACACTGCAAAATTAGGAACGCAGATAGCTCTCGAGTAGCTTTGCGCGAAATTTAAAATCAAACAAACAAAGTAAAAAGAAATGACCAACTAACCAGTGTTAGCCATTGACAGTTGTTACAAGTATAAACTACTTTATATTAAACATGAATAATACAAACACTGAGTCGTAAGGTGAGAAAGAACATCTTTAAAGTAAAACAATACAATGGAATGTACGATAAAACGTGCGGCATGCATGTTTTTAAATAATATTGTTAAGATAAAAATAATTATAGAAAAAGGTTTATATATAATTATAAACACTGTAGCTTTAAAATAACAATGATTAAGAAATAAAAAAAACACTTAGAATCTTAAATTAGATAAGTTAATGGAAACCGATAGAGGGTGATGTTACTTAGTGTTGGGTGGTCATTGAAAATGAAAACGTTTTCACAAATAAAAAAAAAAAATTAGTAAACTAGGGTTCTGAGAGTCGACAGTTTAGAACGTTTCAAGAAGTATGGGGTAGTTGTTATTTTCACTGTGTAATCGGATTCAAAGACTCGGGTGGATTAGTTTGCTTATATCAGCTACTTGCTGCATTTCCCACGTGCTCGTGTGTACCTATTTATTTGTAGGTAACATGTAGTTTTACCAGACGTTTCGGAATTTATCGACACATTCTCTTAATCCGTTAAGTCATTGTTGAAGTTTACATGGTAATAAAGTTTACATGGTAACAGACACTGTGATGTCCTTCCTCACAAAGAGAAACCCAAGATATAAAACATTTTTTTTGGGGAATTAATGAACAGGAAGATAAGTGTTATAGCAACTAACCTTTGTTATATACACATACACATCTTTTGTACAGCAACAATCTCTTATTATATATTTTTTCTATTCTTCCTAAGCCTGTAATTTAGCTATTTTTTATGAGCTATCCTTTTGCAATCTCACTTGTTTATCTCTTCAGGAAAAATCATTCACAAGTGTGTATAACTTGCCATTTGTCGTACTGCTATTATCCAAAATAATGAGAACTGAATTCGTGCATTTGGCAAGTTTATTTTTATTTATCGCGTATTACATTCTTAAGCCTTTACGCCGGTAAAGTCCCTTTATTTAGACTATCATTAATGTGTCATTTAACTCCGACTTAATAGCAGAAAGATCGGTCCAAGAATCATTATTAAGGAGCAGTTTACGACGTTTATCTTTAAACTCTACCAAATCCGAATGAACGAAGTACCCTTGTTAAACCAGCCAGACGATTTAATCCTAAAGTATACAACATGCGTTTGTGAGCTTTATGTTTTTATTGTTTAAAAGGTGGCGCTTCTGTCTGTAGTTGCAATGTCTTGTTCATTGAAATTTTAACTGGAAGCGAGTGGTTTTTAGATATACGCCTAATTCTTTATAATAAATGATGATTAGAGATTGTAAAAGCTGAAATGAAACGTGAGGTTTGTTACTTGAGGTGAGATAAATGTATTTATTATTTCAATAAAAGAAAATAAGACGATGAAGAAAACAAAACTACTTGATTTATTTGGGAAACTGAACGTCTACAAACTTTTGTTTAAAATTATATGTAAAGAAGAAAGCATAGTTATAAACAGAATATTTAGTTAATATTGGCTGGTTTTTCCTTTCGATAAACTGTTCAGAATGTGAATTTCTATTGGCTGGTTTGTCTTATAATAAATCTTTCAGAACATGTCTTTGTTTCTTAAAGAGGAAGTTGTCCTGGGTTGGCTATGCACTGACCATAGTTTTTAAATTCATCACTTTCTTTTATCTCGGACTGATCCATAAATGTATGTGTGTGTGGTCTTTGTGACAATCGAGTCACAATATCTTACCTTTAACTCCGTGATGACGAGAAAATCCACTTGTAGAGAAAAATATATATGTAAAAATGGCTGGTATGGATAAAGAAAACACTATGTAGAGGAGCCAACAACGTTTCTACCTTTTCTATCCATACCAGCCGTTTTTACATATGCATAGTTTTCGCCATGTTTTACTGTTGTGCCGTCGTTACAACTTTGAATGACGGCAACATTTAGGCATGCTTTTTCTACGTCAGGTGGTGAAAACAGCGATTGTGACACTGTCCACCTTATTTATGTTTTAAACTTTTTAAGGGCCATTGGCCTCTTTAATTCTGTTTGAGTTTTTACCTGCTATTTGAAGTTTCGTTAGATTTATCTTGATTAATTTTTACATTTTACAAGGATTTTAGTTTTACATTTTTACCGGTTGTTTGGCGCAGATAGTTCAATAGCTTTGAGGTAATAAACGCCAAACAATCAACGAACCATGCATTTTGTACTGGCTGGTTGTTATTTCTAATAAATTGTTCATGATTTATAATTACATTGGCTGCTTTTACTTGAAATGAATTTTTCAGAAAGTGTAATTGGTTGGTTTTCCTTATAATGAACCGCTCAGAATGTGTGTTTGTATTGGCTGGTTTTACTTGTAATAAATTGTTTAGAATATGTAGTTGTATTGACTGATTTTCCTTATAATGAACTGCTCAGAATATGTGTTTGTATTGGCTGGCTTTCCTTGTAATATATTGTTTAGATTATGTAGTTGTATTGGTTGGTTTTCCTTATAATGAACCGCTCAGAATGTGTGTTTGTATTGGCTGGTTTTACTTGTAATAAATTGTTATGAATATGTAGTTGTATTGACTGATTTTCCTTATAATGAACTGCTCAGAATATGTGTTTGAATTGGCTGGCTTTCCTTGTAATAAATTGTTTAGATTATGTAGTTGTATTGGTTGGTTTTCCTTATAATGAACCGCTCAGAATATGTGTTTGTATTGGTTGGTTTTCCTTGTAATAAATTGTTATGAATATGTATTTCTATTGGCTGGCTTTACGTGTTGTTCATAATGATCAGTGACGACATAGATTAAAACATAACTTTTAGGTGATCCAGTAAGAGATTTGTTACTAATGGCGTGTTAGTTATTTCATATCATACTATACATAACATCAGTAGGCACGATTCTTAAAAACCTCTAGCAGAATCTTCGGTAAATTGCCATTAAAATCTTATTGAAATATTTTGATATCTACGTCCAAAACAAATTTTGTTATAAAAGTTATAGCAGTAAACATCTTGCTTAACTTGGAAAAACTTCAAAAAATTTAAAGTGCGTTGTGTAGCGGATTTTAAGCTATACATTTTTTTAAATATCTAGATTCGTTTCAGTCTAATGCATGTAACTTATATTGTTAAATATGTATTGCGAAAGTTCTGCCTGTTATTTGAATTTGTGAAATATTCTTGAGTGTTAGAATAAACAATGTACTAGGTGTGTATGTAATTCTAGTAATTGCTAGTATTGGTGTGAAGAGAACTTTCGAGAACGTTTCCTTAAAGAATATAAATCAACACTTGCAGAGACATTTTTATATATTGTTGTGTCGTCACTACACCAGCATACTATTAACTATAATTGTGATTACCCCTTATAAATCGGAAACATACAGATATTTCACCAGGATCGTTTATAGATTTTGATCATTACAAACCGTTTAACTTCAGAGAATTAGTGCGTTTCAGACGTTAGTATTTCTACGAGAACATTAAATATTTTCGTCGGTAAAAAGTCAGCTTATAAGCGGCCTGAGATCAGCCAAGAATAGACAGCTAGCTATCTTAAGCGAGGTGCAACAATACAACTCAGAATTAATTTGCTCGTCGTGGATCTAGACCGTCGATAAAATATTCAGTTCCAGATCAGATAGAAGATTGTTTGCGAAATGTTTGTAAAAAAATGATTATTTGTAATAACCGTTAAGAAAGAAAACTGTTATACTAAACTTGCTGGCAACTATAATAAATTTAATACATGTCAATATTGAATTAATTTCTAAATTTAAATTCAAATTTGCGACTGTTTGAAGTCGTCACGTATGCAACATAATAAATCAGGGATCTATCTGAGATAAATTATGATAGGTAACAGCTGCTAAATGATAAAGAGTGATATCTCAACTTGTGTAATAGCTATATAAAACTATCTCAAATTTGCGATACTTTATTTCTACAGAAGAGCTAATAAATCTCAGAACAAAGGCATAACAGCTTTCAGGTTAAGCTATACTTGGATTTATCACTTATGGTTTCCGCATCGTAAGTACAAGGTTAAATCAGAATGCAAAAGGACAGTAGTACAGAAATGTTTGTTTGTTTTTGAATTTCGCGCAAAGCAAAATGGAGGCTATCTGTATTAACAGTCCCTAATTTTTCACTACAAGGCTATAGGGAAGGCAGCTAGTCATCACCACCTACAGCCAACTCTTAGGCTACTCATTTACCAACAAACAGTTGGACTAACTGTTACATTATAACGCCCTCACGGCTGATGAAAGTGGGAGTATGTTTGGTGCGACGGGGATTCGAACCCACGACCTTCAGATTACGAGTCAAGTTCCTTCCCCATTTGACAATGGCAGGCGACAGAAATGATAGACACGTTGCTGGTTCCTCTTTTTCGTCAGTCACACCTTTTTCTGAGTATGAAATACCTAAAGATTATCTATATTTTGCCATTCTGTTCTGAAGTTCTTCTGCTCTGCATATTCCTAACTTTAATATCACTATATAAGCTATTTAAGGTTTTAAACTTCTTTGTCATAAATTGGGAATATATGGAATAAAAAATATCATACCAACGAATTGTGGGATTGACCGTCACATTATAACGCCCCCACAGCTGAAAGGGCGAGCATGTTTGGTACGACGAGGATGCGAACCCACGACACTCAGATTACGAGCCGCACGCCTTAACCCACCTGGCCATGCCGGGCCCCTCTATACTCGTAAGTCATCGTTCTGATTTAATTGTACCTCCACATTACTCTTCAAGATATAGCGTGGTATGGCCAGGTGGTTAAGGCACTCGACTCATAATCCGAGGGTGGCGGATTTGCATCCCAGTTGCACCAAACATGCTCACCCTTTCAGCAGTAGAAGTGTTATAATGTGATGATCAATCCAACTATTCGCTGGTAAAAGAATAGCCCAAGAGTTGGCGGTGAATGGTGATGACTAGCTGCTTTTCCTCTAGTCTTACATTGCTAAATTAGGGGCACGGATAGCGTAGATAGCCCTCATGTAGCTTCGCACGAAATTTAAAATAAACAAACGAGCTCTTGAAGATTAAACAGTAATACTACGTCATATAACGTATTGTTTATAACCAAACAAAAAACACACTCACTCACCAATATTTCGGCTGTGACGTTAGTTTACGGGACAAATAGCATTTTTTTTTCTATTGTGCTAGCGTATTTGTTTTAAACTGACAAGTTATCTGTGAAAATTCATAAAAACAACAACAATGACACAATGGGAAAGGGATAGTTATGTTTCGTAATCTCAAATACCTGGACGAAAATTATTGTTTTCAGGGGTTTATTAAATATAATAACTTTTGTGAACATTACTGCAACGTTGTTGTCATTTGTTATTAAGCCCAAAGTCACATGAGCATCAAAACCAGCAGTCATCCCGCTGTGTCACTGGGTGTCATGTTAGTAAAATTAAATTTGAGAAGCTTTGAACCTTGCTTAACCCCCATTTTTGGAGTACCCTCACAATCCACGTTGTTTTAAATTAATGGTGTTCAAAATAGTGCAGAACCTTAACATATTGTACAGGAAAAGTTGAGAACCCACATAAAGTAAGATGTCTAAAATTGAGAACCACTGTATAAATATTTATATTGGTTCCCTAAAGAACGTAATCTAATTCACCTTGCTTTTCGATTGTTTTCCTCCTTAGATCTCATTTGGTATAAACGCGGTCTGACTTATAATCTGTGGGTTACAGGTTCGAATCACGTCGCCAAACGTGCTCACTATATCAGCCGTGGTAGGGTTATAATGCTGATTAATCCCACTATTCAAAGGTGAATAGTAGCCAAAGAGATGGCGGTGGGTGGTGTTGATTAGCTGCTTTCCTTCTATGGCCTAGCGCGTTAAGGCGTGCGCTTCGTAATATGAGGTTCGGGGGTCCGCGCCCGAGTCGCGCTAAACTTGCTCGCCCTCCCAGCCGTGGGGGCGTTATAATGTGACGATCAATCCCACTATTCGTTGGTAAAAGAGTAGCCCAAGAGTTGGCGGTGGGTGGTGATGACTAGCTGTCTTCCCTCTAGTCTTACACTGCTAAATTAGAGACGGCTAGCACAGATAGCCCTCGAGTAGTTTTGTGCAAAATTCCAAATAACAAAAAAACAACAAAACTTTCCTGCTGGTCTGTTACTTCACAATGGAAAACGGCTAGAGTAGTAGTTCCCAGATAGCTTTGCGCGAAGTTCAACAATATTAACCACCAAATGAATATACGTGCAACTCCGCAGTATCTTTCCTAAAGGAATTATCTCTGATGTTCAGGCTGTTCCACGTCAGGAGTATTAGAAACAAAGCGATAAAGTTATTTTTACTTCGTCAATTGCCAACATTAACTAGTCTACTTTTAGAATGTAATAGTTACTATAGTAAAAAAGTAAAAGATACGATGACAAGAGCTGGGTATCATTAAATTACATTTAGGGCTTAACTGTTTGCCAATTTTCAGTTACGTATATCTTATTTTACATCTTTCCGAAGTAGAAAGTGATAAAACCTGATAGGTAGTACAGCCAGGAAAGACGGAGACCCTTAACCATTATTCATCTTCAGTAATAATAATAAAAAAATGTTAGCAAAGAAGAAAGTTTAGTTTCGGAATTTTTATTTAAAGCAAGATGGTGTCCTTAAAAAACGCCGTACTTGAATTCTTTTAGGCATGATTAGAGTAAATTAATCTACGACCCCCCATTTTTTATTAGCTCCAATTTGGGCACCTGCATTGGGCCTCTTGCAGACAGGATTAGGGTTAACTAATGAATCAGTCTGTGGTCGTAGTCAAATAAACCAAGCAAAATGGTTTGACCTTCTCACTTTAAAACTACCATACATCTCAAATCGGTCAAGAGATGACTGAGCTACGGGTTGAAAGCAAGTATTTGAAAAAAAAAGAAACAGCTAAAGAACATCAAGGTTGTTATATGAGCTGCTATTCTGCGCGATTAAAAAGGTAAAAAAAAAGATTTGATAAGTTGTGATGCACAAATAAAGAAAGCCTAAATGTCATTATATAACCTAATGATGTTTAATGATTTTTAGATTCGGAGATTAAGTTGATTTTGCAATTTTGAACGTCTCCTGTTTTATTTTTTTCCCTTATGTTGATGAGCTGACTATGATAATAAGTATTTCTAATTAAAATTACCTCCTAACGTAAACAATATAATTCCGTTTTGAAAAGTAAATAAATTTAACTTATAAAAGCCATTTTATATTAGCTGTTAAGAAATTCGGACTTAAGGTTTGATTTGTTTTGTTTTGAATTTCGTACAAAGCTACACGAGGACTATCTGTGCTAGCCGTCCCTAATTTAGCAGTGTAAGACTAAAGAAAAGACAGCTAGTCATCACCCCCCACCGCCAACTCTTGGGCTACTCTTTTACCAACGAATAGTGGGATTGATCGTAACATTATAATGTCTCCACGGCTGAAAGGGCGAGCATGTTCGTTACAACGGGGATTCGAATCCTCGACCCTCGGATTACGAGTCGAACGCCTTAACACGCTTGGCCATGCCGGGCCTCCGGACTTATGGTAGTTAGGCTATTTTTTGTGTGTCGTATGTTTTGAATTTCGCGCAAAGCTACACGAGGACTGGATGTGTTAGCCATTCTTAATTTAGCAGTGTAAGACTAGAGAGAAGACAACTAGTCATCACCATCGACAGACAACTCTTGGGCTATTTTTTTATTAACGAATAATAGGACTGATCGTCACACATAACAACTCCCCACAGCTGAATGGACAAGCATGTTTAGTGTGACGGAGATTCGAATCCTCGAACTAACCACTTGGCCATGCCAACAATTTATCGTGTCACACTAAGATAAGAATGATACATATATAACATTTCATAAACTAATAAATAATTACAGCCATCAAATGAGTAAGTTTTATAAGAAAAAATGTAGTATTAATATGGATTTATTAATATGTATGTATTTATTTTAATTCCGATGCTTGTTTCAGTTTAATATTTTTTTTTTAAATGCATGTGGCTTATATTGTTAAATGTGTGTTGCAAATGTCCCGCCTAATCTCTAAATTTGTAGAAGATTCTCGAGTGTAAGAATCAACTATATGCTTTACGAAATTATTAGCGTGACTTCGAACATTGTTGCCAACTCAACTTTCGAGAACCTCACTCTTAAAAACTGATAAACTGACTACGACGGGATACTTTGCTTATTGTTTTATTTGGATATATATACATATATATGACCAACCATAGGATAACGTACTTATGTTAACCAGGTCAGATACTGAAAATAACTGGTCCGAATTCATCACTACTAGCAACCTTTTTTGTGTAGTAAAGAACATTATCATTCGAAATAGTGTTTTTTTGCAGTACACACTCAAAACACAGTAGATTCACACGATTGATTTTTAGGGTTAAGTGAGGAAGATCCGGTTTAGTTATTATTAAATAGTTAATGGAGGGTTTTACTTGTACGGGGCTCGGAAACTCCTTGTTTGATTCCTGCTCTCGTTTCCAGATTTGTATTCTTTGTTTCTGTGTTCTCTGCTTTTAAGTACTATAATTTATTTTGGATGGGTCTCCGAATTATTATGTTAGATATTGCGTTTTCAACTAGCTGGAAAATTAAACTTAAATTTGCAAGCTAATTGAATACTGATACATCAAATTTGTGACACATTCTAACAAGATTGAAACATACAATTTTCTCTCTTAACACAAATATATTTTATTATACAAACAACAATACAGTTTATAATAACAGCTATTACTAATAATGATCCATATATAATAGTTTTACAAATTTACAAACAATACTAAATTTTTTATCTGGACCGGAGCTAAATATTTTATCTACAGTTCCCGACAAGCGAATTCTATGTTAATATTATTTCACTTCGCTATTGGCTAGCCTCACGCTGTTTACAAATTGACTTTTCTCCAACGAAGCTATCAAGTCCTCCCATAAGTAATGTCCGAAAATTCAATACAGAAAGTGCATCATCATTTCTGTCTTTGTAGAAGGCTACAATGACTAAAATGTGTAGTTGGACGTGTATAAAAATGTTCAGACAAATAAAAGAAACTAACCCAACTTTTTCATATCATTAATCAAATAAACCCTTATGAAGATAGATGTGTCTGAGGAGCAAATTAGGCATAGAATGCTGTGCGAGTTTTAAAAAAGTAATAGTGCAGCAGAAACTACATGTAACATTCAAGTGATGCGTCACGTTCAGATCGTCCTGTTGAGTTTAATGATGACTTGCTGCTGGCTGCACCTGATGAAGACTGTACTGTAACAGTTAAAGAACCAGCACAGAAGCTTAATTCAACAGTTCACCGTCACCTGCAACAGTTTAAAAAGGTGTCAAAACATTGAAAATGGATCTTTCATGACTTGACATAAATCAGTCTTGAAGCAAGAGTGGACATTTGCATTTCTCTGCACTTTAGAACGCAACTCATCTTTTTTGAACAGGTTAATGACTGGAGATGAAAAATGGATATTTTTTAAAAATGTTAAGCACCGCATACTGGCTCAGTGCAGTTAAACTGGTTAAAGCACAGCCCAAAATGGACCTCCACCTTAAAAAAGTCTTTTTAAGCGTTTGGTGGGATATTGTTGGTGTGATACACTTTGAGATGCTACCACTCAATGTTACAATTACATCAGACTTCTATTGTCAACAATTAAAACGCTAGAATGTGGCCCTGAAAATAAAAGAAGCCTGCTTTGATCAATCGTATAGGTGTTATGTTACACCAAGATAATGCATGGCCCCATACAGCAAGGATCACATCTGTAAAGATTGAAAAGCTAGACTGGGAAATTCTTCTACATCCTCCTTATTCTCCAGATCTTGCCCCATCTGATTACCATCTATTCCAAAGTTTCTAGAACGATCTTGATAGAAAAGAGCTTGGAACACATGAAGATGTCAAAACTTCTTTTCCTCCAAACCCCAAGGAGTTTATAGAAATAGCATTCAGAAGTTTGTGAATCGTTGGCAGGAAGTAATTAATAATAATGGAACATGCAATATTGATTGAATAACATTAAAAGCGTCTGAAATCTTTTCTTTTATTCTGCACCTAAAATCGGACATTTCTTAAGGGATGACCTGATATCTAATATTCCAGTAAGAAAACTAACGTCTGAAAATAATTCATTTGAATTAAGCGGATTGTCATGTTCGAAATTTATAAACGTTTCTGATGAAATATCTGTAGTTTTACGATTAATAAACGTTTATCACAGTCATAGCTTCCGAGGTTTACAGTATACTAACTGTAAAAAACAACAATTTTAAACAGTCTTCCCACGTATAGTGCTCATAAACTTTACGGCGAGGTTTTAGAAGGTTCAGCTGGCCCAACATGGTTGATTCTTACGCTCGAGAATCTTCTACAAATAGAGAAAACAGGGTGACTTTCTCAATACACATATGCATTTCTAACTATATATTAACCTGAAACAAAAATGGAGAGTAAAATAAATACAAATAACAGCAAATCCATTATACTGTCTACATGCTTTAGTTTCTTGGGGCGATGCATAGACATAGACCCTATTTGGTTACAAATTTCATTGTTAAACGTTTGTTTATTATTCCGCACATGCTCCTCTTGTTTCGTAAACAGATGTAACAAAGTGGCATTCCAAGTATTCTTGCAGAGGAACTTTCGGTTATGATATCATACAAGTCTCAGTTTCTCTTACTGTACTTCAGGGTTAGGCCCGGCATGGCCAAGCGTGTTCAGGCGTCTGACTCGTAATCCGAGGGTTCGAACCAAACATGCTCGCCTTTTCAGCCGTGGGACATTATAATGTGACGGCCAATCCCACTATTCGTTGTTAAAAAGAGTAACCCAATATTTGGCGGTGGGTGGTGATGACAAGCTGCCTTCCTTCTAGTCTTACAAGGCTAGCGCAGATAGCCCTCGACTAGATTTGCGCGAAATTCAAAAACAAACAGCTTCAGGGTTTCATATTTTATAAAGTTTCAAAGTTTTTTTTTCAAATAATTGTTTCGACTGGTTTCCCTGCATTTGCGTTGTACTTTCTTAACCAATTAGATATTATCTAACACTGCTGGGTAGAAACTTGTCAATATTTCTTTAAATTATCATTGATACTCGAAAGCGTTCCACCATTCTTGTGGCCCTCACTTGTGGAAATAAGAAAAAGATAGAAACGTTAGTTTTCAGTCAATAAATAATAGCGTGGTTACACAAATAGTTGAAAAATATTTAAAAAATAAATATTATGAAAGCCTCCCACCACTCTCGTGGTCCTCCCCATCAAACAAGAAGCCGCAATTTTTACCCATTTGTTCTCAAGTTCGTGATACGTATAGAAATGTTAATATAGCAAGATATTAAAATCCCACTTATCCTCGAACTTCACAACGTGTAGGGGTGGACTGTGGCGTAAATTGATTAATTTTCCAAAGGTCTCCAGTTGAAATGGGTCTCGACATTTGTAGTTGAAGGGGAGAAAATGAGGTTCCCTTGTTGGATTCTCAAACATTTGTGTTAGAAGTTGAGGGAGGAGAGAGGGGTCTTTTAATTGATTAATTTTCTAACGGTCTCCAGTTGAAGTGGGGTCTCGACGTTTGTGGTTGAAGGGGAGAAAATGAGGTTCTCTTGTCGGACTCTCAAACATTTGTGTTAGAAGTTGAGGGAGGAGAGAGGGGTATTTTAATTGATTAATTTTCTAACGGTTTCCAGTTGAAGTGAGGACTCGACGTTTGTGGTTGAAGGGGAGAAAATTAGGTTCCCTTGTTGGATTCTCAAACGTTTGTGTAAGAAGTTAAGGAGAGAGGGGTCTTTTAATTGATTAATTTTCCAACGGTCTCCAGTTGAAGTGGGAACTCGACGTTTGTGGTTGAAGGGGAGAAAATGAGGTTCCATTGTCGGACTATCAAACGTTTGTGTTAGAAGTTGAGGAGAGAGGGGTCTTTTAACATTTCCATCTCTTCTTTCCATACCGACTGCTTCAAGTTTGCCACATTAGACTCACTAGTCTTCATCGTAACAGTTACTTTCAAACACTAGTAAACTTATTAGCTAACTGAATTTAAAATACTATTGAATTAATCAATATGTACCAAGATGAAAATCAAACAACAACAAACATCTTAACTTTCAATTCAACCTTTACAAAAAATCCACCAATCAGGGTTTAAGCACAAAAGTACAGTTCACTCACAGATTGTGTCAAGAGAGTACTACTCACAGTTTATTCACAGATTATGTCACGAGAGTACTACTCACAGTTTATTCACAGATTATGTCAAGAGAGTACTACTCATATGATCATAAATTTATATACGCTTCTACTACATTAATGGGATGTGTAATAGGGCGTTCGTCGCGGGTTCGAATCCCCTTCACACCAAACGTGCTCGCTCTTTCAGCCGTGGGGGCGTTATTATGTGACGGTCAGTTCCACTATTCATTGGCAAAATATTAGCCCAAGAGTTGGCAGTGGGTGGTGATGACTAACTGCTTTTCTTCTAGTATTACACTGCTAAATTGGGGACGGCTAGCGCAGATCGCTCTCGTGTAGCTTTGCATGAAATTCAAAAACAATAAAAAATAGAATTTTTCATCTCCCACGTTGTGTAGTATCATGAGAAATAACCATACAATTGGCTCGTTTCTCTTTTGTCTTCGAAAATGATTTTTTTTAGCAATTTGAAACTGAATTGTCAGTTTTAATATTAATATATAAAATAAATCGTTTTTAAAAGTACATGATACACTAGACTTAACAACTGTAGGCCGAAAATAAAAGCAAGAGAGGGTTTGTTTTTACCGGGTTGGTAACAGCTATGACATTTGGTAACAACACAATAACATGTATTTCTTTAAACACACGACAAGCTAAATTCTTTTAATTCTAAATGAGAATTCCAATAAAATAACTTTGCCTGTTCACATGATTTCTGTTTAAGCACACCGAGCATTTTATCATCATTTTTCCCAATCTGCCCTCTATTTAGAAACATAATGATGTAAAATATTTTAATTTACGCTTTTACCAGAAAAATGTATTTACGTTTTGACTACGAGTATGCAGGAACGTGTTATGTTGTTGGGTTTTTTCTCTCTCTAACACTAGTGTTATGTTGTTGGGTTTTTGTCTCCAACGTTCCTCGTCTTTTTTTAGAATTCATTTACTCTAATCGAATTTCCAGGGTCTTAAAATAGAGCAAAATTTAAAGGTGCTTAAAATCACAAAGTTTCCGTTCGAGAACAATCCATTTGTTTGTTTGTAGTTAAGCACAAAGCTACACAAAGTGCTACCCATGCTCTGCATACCACGAGGCTCTCTCTCTATTGAATCCTGAGTGAGAACATAAGGAAGCTGGTTGCAGCCGTGACTGACGTATTAAGTCTTTATACCCACCATAATTACCGTAAGCCTGATCTTTGTTAATGATTCAATGTGACAGAAACACTAGCCAGCCACTGCTTTAAATGTCAGGTGACTGGTCCATTTACTGATGGTTAAGAAGAGGGAATATGGAAAGCGATTGTAGTGTGTTATTAAGCACAGAGTTACACAAAGGACTATCTGTGCTCTGTCCACTACGGGTATGGAAATTTGGTTTCCAGCAGGATAAGTCCGCAGACATATCACTGTGCTAATACGGTTGCGAGAAAACGATAAGACGCCCTCTACAGAGAAGTGCAGTAAATATTAATGGTGATTAATCGTAATGTACAAAGAGTAAGTTCATATATACCATAAAATTAATTGTTATAGGCTATCAGATTTATACCAATAAACTGAAGTACCATCAAGAAAGTGTTAATTGGCCGTCTGATAATGAGAAGTAAATTCAGGCCCAATAACGTAAAATGGAAATTTCTGTCAAATACAGGACAATAAACCGAGGTACAACCAAGGAAATGTTAATTTGTCTTCAGATACTAAACAGTAAATTCTGGTACTATAATGTATACATCTATTAAAAGATAGTTTGTAATTTGCTTGAGTGACTTTTAAGATGAAAAAAAAAAACCAAAACAAACTATAACCCATTTCAAAAAGACTAGGCTTTTAAATATCTGACACTTTGATTCTTTTAAAGCGGTTTTAGGCACATTTTCCAACACTTGGACTTCTACGGGTGTTTTTGTTTTTATTGAGAGACGATGTTTTGGGTTTGATGTTAGTTTTTATTTCATAGTATCCAAGTTTACTGGTCTGATGAAAAATTAAATAACTCACATTTAACATTTTTTTTATGTTTGAAGGTAATATCAGTTGAGATAATACAGATAGTCGAGAAATCAAACTTAGACGAAAGCTTGCTGGTTAACAAATCCACAATTGTGATTGCTAATTTGCCCCCCTGTGGCTCAGCGGTATGTCTGCGGACTTACACGCTAAAATCCGGGTTTCGATACCCTAATTTACACTCCTAATTTAGCAGTGTAAGACTAGAGGGAAGGCAGCTAGTCATCACCACCCACCGCCAAACTCTTGGGTTACTCTTTTATCAACGAATAGTGCGATTGACAGTCACATTATAACGCCCCCACGGCTGAAAGGGCGAGCATGTTTGGCGCGACCGGGATGCGAACCCGCGATCCTCAGATTACAAATAGCACGCCTTAATACGCTTGGCCAGATATTTAGAATATCAGAAAACAAAACAGCAATATCTCAGCTGAGTTGTTTCGGTAAGGATAAATTTGGCATAAGATTTCACCAAATAATGACTGTTTTTTTTTTTTATACAACAATGTTTTATTGCTGTCTTGTCATTGGAAGACGTTTCTGTGTTTTTTTTGCTATTGTTATGTTTCGAATATTGTTAACACGTCAAACGTACTATTATAAGACATTTATTTTATTTTCAATGGAACAGCTTAAGATCAATAATTAACAGGAACGAACTAGTATCTGCCATAAAATGTATGACAAACGGAGTGTTCCATGAAGTTGACGTTAAAACTGCACATTGGCTTTGTTTTAACAATTAAACAGGGGTGAACTAGTGTCTGCTATAAGATGGAAGACAAACTGGGTGAGTTATGAAGCGTTAAAATCACACATTTAACATACTTTGTTTCAAACATCGCAAGCAATGACCAGATGATATACACGGAGGAATAAAAGATTTATCAAATGAATCGGCTTTCTGGCGTTTTCCTGAAACATTTTTTGAATATTTCGCAAAGTTATACAAGGGATATCTGCACTAGTCGTCCCTAATTTAGCAGTGTAAGATTAGAAGGAAGGCAGCTACTTATCACTACCCACCGCCAACTCTTGGGCTACTCTTTTACCAACGAATAGTGGAATTAACCGACATTATAGCGCCCTCATCGCTAAAGGGGCGAGCACGTTTGGTGCGGAAGGGACTCGTTGAACCCGCAACCTTTAGATTAGGAGTCGAGCGCCTTAACCACCTGGCCATTCTGGGCCTCATAGACTTATCGCTGACCTGATAAGTGACAAAGTAAGTTCAGCTTCTCTGTGTGTGTTCTGAATTTTGCGCAAAGCTGCACGAGGGCTATCTGCGCTTGCAATCCCTAATTTAGTAGTGTAAGACTAGAGGGAAGGCAACTAGTTATCAACATTCACCGTCAACTTTTTGGATACTCTTTTACCAACGAATAGTGGGATTGGTCGTACCATTATAACGTCCCCATGGCTAAAAGGGCGAGCATATTCCGTGTAATTGGGATTCGAACTTACCACTCTACGATTATGCGTCGAGCGCTCTAACCATCTGGTCATGCCAAGCATTTACTGAAGAGTAACTGGGAACAACTGTTACATTGAACAATCTTTATTCGAATTACGACTTGCTTTTGGATAAAGCTCTCTAATATACCAAATATATTTGCGTTAATATGTGGATCTTAGCTGGAGCTCAAGAGGTTTACGGTAGAAATACGACAATAATTAACCTCACCTAAATTGTATTCACCGTAAACACAACTAAATACGTTCGAATAAGCGGAATAGACGATCAGACTGCATACTCAGGCAGTCTTTACTTTTAGAATAAAGACTTTTCTATTATTGTGCAATATATTGTGCTATTTAAATGTGCATTGAATTAAATATTCAGCATACTTAAACTGCAGACATGGGCTACAATTCCTATCATAAAAGGTGATGTCATTTATCTTATATCATCGAGTTAAATTACTTTATATACCTGTCTGTTATGCCCTAAAGGCTTTAGAAAAGTTCTAAAAAGATCGCGTGTGACAATAAAGAGGGCCTGGCATGGCCGAGCGCGTTAAGGCGTGCACTCGTAATCCGAGGGTCGCGGGTTCGCGCCCGCGTCGCGCTAAATATGCTCGCCCTCCCAGCCGTGGGGGTGTATAATGTGACGGTCAATCCCACTATTCGTTTGTAAAAGAGTAGCCCAAGAGTTGGCGGTGGGTGGTGATGACTAGCTGCCTTCCCTCTAGTCTTACACTGCAAAATTAGGGACGGCTAGCACAGATAGCCCTCGAGTAGCTTTGTGCGAAATTCCAAAACAAACAAACAAACAAACAAGACAATAAAGATGGAATCTTGCTGTGTTTCTCCTTAAGTACTATTTGTTTGGGTGAGATAAGGAGAGGGGGGCGTATTGCTACCAAACAACGTACTCAAAGCTTTTGTTATTTTAAAAATCTGTCTTGTATAGTTACGTGTGTTAAATGGGGGAAAGTTCTATGCAGGAGTTTTCTAGTTGCTCAGCCCTAAATTTCGGGTCGAGATATCCACGGTTGGTGAAGCGCAAATACGCCATTACATAGATTTGTGATTAAAAACAAACAAATGTTTTTGCATGAGAGACGATCCTTGTATTAGACACCAGGAGAATAAAACGTGACAAAATCATACAAATTAGTATGTTTTTATGAGTAAACGGGTGGTGTACAGTTGAATACGTCAAAAGCTACGCGACAAATCGTCATACAGTCAGGTACAGTATGAGACGAGTGCATGAAAAATATAGGAGAATAAACTCATGAAACTATGCTATCTGTTACAATATTTAAAACGTATAAAAAACACCCATTAAACTATCTGAACACGTAAACACTATGAAGCGGTTTTAATTAGAAAATAAAAGTACGTCACAGAAACCGAGGTTGTTCACCAGTTACAATTAGTACGTTTGACATAATGTGCTGTTGTTATGGAGTGAACGCCATTTTCAGTTTGGCAAAGCATGACTGCAGTTAATTATACTTGTCATACGACATTAGTTTTAGGCCTATTATATTTTTAAACATTATGCTACATTCGTTATTCAGTTCCTTGAGATTTTTCTAGGATTAGAAGAGTCTATAACAACAGTATTCCAACCACGCTACGTTCACCATATCCATTGCTGACGACGCGTTTCATCAATCCAATGGTCATTAAACACTCTTGTAATCCATGACTATCCTTAAAGGACAAGATAAAGAACGGAGTTTTAAAATATAATAAGCATAATACTGATTTCGTATCAGAAATATAACAATTATAAAGGTTACTATTGTCGTAAAATCATGACTCATTCAATCTAGACGAATTTTGTTATTGTTAAAAAGTGTGTCACGTGACTTTCATAAAAGTATTAAATTACAGTTATTTTGTGGAATCTTTTATCCCTAACATTGTGTTGCTCTTGAGTTTACGTGTGAACTATAGATGCCGGCGAACCGTCGATGTAATTAATTATTAATTTGGACTCAATCACTTTCATATTTTAAAAAAAAAATCCAAAAAAATCTCGTGATAGTTTGCTTGGTAATGTGGCTTTTGCTCTCAAGTGTGTTGGAATACCAATAGCATTTCTGAATTCTTGTCGCACTTCTATATACCAGACATTGTAATGTTAAAGCTATTTTGGAACACGAGTGGTACCATGACTAACTAATGTGAGTAGGAAAATTAATTTTTACTTTGTAGCCACGAGTTTTTGCAAGTTCCTGTTTACAAACTAACGTAAGAGATATAGATACGTCCTTAAAATATTTCAGAAACGTTACAAGAAATACTGCAGACGCATATCAAGTAACACTAGGCTTCCGTAGATGGTTTTATACATTGTTGTTTGGTGTGTTTCACTCCAGTCATTTTATAAGCTTCTTTGAAAACGTTATTTAATCAAATGGATGGGAAAATACGTTTGCAAAGGGAAAAACAGATACGTGCATTCTTCTAAGCTCTTAAGAACGTATAAGTGGAACTTATTCATTAAGTAGTGAATTATTCTAACTAACTTTTCCCATGATTTCAAAATGTCATCTCGGTGTATCTTCATTCAGCGTAATGAAGACAATATTTCATATAAATAAATGTTATCTGGGCGTTCATTCAGTTAACATAATAAAGACAGTAGCTCCTATAATCAGTGATGACGAGAAAACCCATTTGTAGAGAAAAATATACATGTAAAAATGACTGGTTTGGTTTGAAAACACTATTATGTAGAAGAGCAAACAACGTTTCGACCTTCTTCGGTCATCGTTAGGTTCACAAAGAAAGAAAGAGGTAACTGACCGATAGCTGACCACATGTTTAAAGGTAGTTATGTAATTGAGTGTAGGAATGTAGAGGGCGTGCTTAGATGTTGCACCTGACAATGACCGAAGAAAGTCGAAACGTTGTTCGCTCCTCTACATAGAGCTTTCTCTATCCATACCAGCCGGTTGTACATGTACATTGTGTCATTGGCTCAAAATTGCCTTTTCTATCGCAGGTGAGAAGATAAATATTTTTTGTACTTTAAGCCTAAACCTTTCACTGAACGTGTTAACAACTACCTTGCATATGGACACACACACACACACACATATAGAAAGACAGAGAAAAAAAGAGAGAACGACAAAAAGGAAATGCAGGAGTTAGGTTCTGTTTGTGACTTTCAAAGATCGATTTAAAATTCTGATTGTTTTACTTTATAAAATAAGCATAACCCCAAACAAAGACAGTTAACATTACTGTTACTTTTTATAGACTTCAATTTAAACTGTATCTCTATAAATGAGTTTTTAAATGAGGGAAGAGGACAAACATGTAGAAAATAATCAAATATTAAAGATTAATACGAAGTGAAAAAACCGTAAACGTAGATTGTTTTCTTGTTTTGAATTTCGCGCAAAGCTACACGAGGACTCTCTGCGCAAGCCGTCCCTAATCTAGCAGTGTAAGACAAGAAGGAAGGCAGCTAGTCATCACCACCCACCGCCAACTTTTGGGTTACTCTTTAACAACGAATAGTGAGATTGACCGTTACATTACAATATCCTCACTGGTGAATGAACGAGCAGGTTTGGTGTGACGGAGATTCGAAACCACAACCCTCAGATTACGAATTAAGTGCCTTAACACACTTGGTCTTGTCGGGTCCGAAATGGATAAACAAATGTGTGCTATATTTGTTCACTGTAACAGCACTGTTGTCCTGAAGAATTTTATATATTGAAAACAAATAAAGAACATGAGAAAAGTAACATATCTTTGCCTGTAAAGCGATGACATTATGTGTTTACAAAGAGTAAATCTTTGTTGATATAATCTGGAACTAAAATAATTGTATGATTTTTTCATGAATTGCATTTCAAGAGGGCATTTTCTTTGATCAAATGCCTGTATTTGCAATCGTGTTTCATTCCCAGATGAATACTCTGACAATAAAGTTAGGTTTTATGTACTCTGAAAAGACTTTTAGAATTAGATAAAAATAATAGGGAAACATAAAGAGTGTATCATTGAAATAAGAAACAAAACGAAAAGAAAAGAAAAACAACATGTTCATGCTAAAACAAAGGAACAAGAAGTTTTCTCCAAAAGAAGAAGTTAATGTTTTAAGTATGTTACAAAAATGACTATCAAATGACAATATGTACCATCAAAGATTGTCGTAGAATCTGATCTAAACAAAACATCATTCCTAAAACACAATGAGAAACATACAAAAAAAATTGGTTATGAAGTAAACGTGTGAAAGTTGAATACATTTATAAGATTTGTGTGTCATTTTGCATAATGTTAGATATAAATAATCAAATTTTAACTGTACGATAATATAACAGCTTGCGCATTTTCAGTTCTCTACTGTAGTGCTGTATTGTAGAACTAGAGAAGATCAGTCGACTAATTTTGTATTTAGTGCTATATTGTAGAACTAGAGAAGATCAGTCGACACATTTTGTAGTTAGTGCTATATTGTAGAACTAGACAAGATCAGTCGACTAATTTTGTAGTTAGCGCTATATTGTACAGCTAGAGAAGATCAGTCGACTAATTTTGTAGTTAGCGCTTTATTGTAGAACTAGAGAAGATCAGTCTACACATTTTGTAGTTAGTGCTATATTGTAGAACTAGAGAAGATCAGTCTACACATTTTGTAGTTAGTGCTATATTGTAGAACTAGAGAAGATCAGTCTACACATTTTGTAGTTAGTGCTATATTGTAGAACTAGAGAAGATCAATCTACACATTTTGTAGTTAGTGCTATATTGTAGAACTAGAGAAGACCAGTCGACACATCTTGTAGTTAGTGCTATATTGTAGAACTAGACAAGATCAGTCGACACATTTTGTATTTAGTGCTATATTGTAGAACTAGAGAAGATCAGTCGACACATTTTGTATTTAGTGCTATATTGTAGAACTAGAGAAGATCAGTTGACACATCTTGTAGTGCTGTATTGTAGAACTAGAGAAGATCAGTCAACTAATTTTGTAGTTAGCGCTATATTGTAGAACTAGAAAAGATCAGTCGACACATTTTGTAGTTAGTGCTATATTGTAGAACTAGAGAAGATCAGTCTACACATTTTGTAGTTAGTGCTATATTGTAGAACTAGAGAAGATCAGTCTACACATTTTGTAGTTAGTGCTATATTGTAGAACTAGAGAAGATCAGTCTACACATTTTGTAGTTATTGCTATATTGTAGAACTAGAAAAGATCAGTCGACTAATTTTGTAGTTAACTCTATATTGTACAGCTAGAGAAGATCAGTCGACTAATTTTGTAGTTAGCGCTATGTTGTAGAACTAGAGAAGATCAGTCGACTAATTTTGTAGTTAGCGCTATATTGTACAGCTAGAGAAGATCAGTCGACTAATTTTGTAGTTAGCGCTATATTGTAGAACTAGAGAAGATCAGTCTACACATTTTGTAGTTAGTCCTATATTGTAGAACTAGAGAAGATCAGTCTACACATTTTGTAGTTAGTGCTATATTGTAGAACTAGAGAAGATCAGTCGACTAATTTTGTAGTTAGTGCTATATTGTAGAACTAGAGAAGATCAGTCGACACATTTTGTAGTTAGCGCTTTATTGTAGAACTAGAGAAGATCAGTCTACACATTTTGTAGTTAGTGCTATATTGTAGAACTAGAGAAGATCAGTCTACACATTTTGTAGTTAGTGCTATGTTGTAGAACTAGAGAAGATCAGTCGACTAATTTTGTAGTTAGTGCTATATTGTAGAACTAGAGAAGATCAGTCTACACATTTTGTAGTTAGTGCTATATTGTAGAACTAGAGAAGATCAGTCGACTAATTTTGTAGTTAGTGCTATATTGTAGAACTAGAGAAGATCAGTCTACACATTTTGTAGTTAGTGCTATATTGTAGAACTAGAGAAGACCAGTCGACACATCTTGTAGTTAGTGCTATATTGTAGAACTAGACAAGATCAGTCGACACATTTTGTATTTAGTGCTATATTGTAGAACTAGAGAAGATCAGTCGACACATTTTGTAGTTAGTGCTATATTGTAGAACTAGAGAAGATCAGTTGACACATCTTGTAGTGCTGTATTGTAGAACTAGAGAAGATCAGTCAACTAATTTTGTAGTTAGCGCTATATTGTAGAACTAGAAAAGATCAGTCGACACATTTTGTATTTAGTGCTATATTGTAGAACTAGAGAAGATCAGTCGACACATTTTGTAGTTAGTGCTATATTGTAGAACTAGAGAAGATCAGTCGACTAATTTTGTAGTTAGTGCTATATTGTAGAACTAGAGAAGATCAGTCTACACATTTTGTAGTTAGTGCTATATTGTAGAACTAGAGAAGATCAGTCGACTAATTTTGTAGTTAGTGCTATATTGTAGAACTAGAGAAGATCAGTCGACACATTTTGTAGTTAGTGCTATATTGTAGAACTAGAGAAGATCAGTCGACTAATTTTGTAGTTAGTGCTATATTGTAGAACTAGAGAAGATCAGTCTACACATTTTGTAGTTAGTGCTATATTGTAGAACTAGAGAAGACCAGTCGACACATCTTGTAGTTAGTGCTATATTGTAGAACTAGAGAAGATCAGTCGACATATTTTGTATTTAGTGCTATATTGTAGAACTAGAGAAGATCAGTCGACACATTTTGTAGTTAGTGCTATATTGTAGAACTAGAGAAGATCAGTTGACACATCTTGTAGTACTGTATTGTAGAACTAGAGAAGATCAGTCAACTAATTTTGTAGTTAGCGCTATATTGTAGAACTAGAAAAGATCAGTCGACACATTTTGTATTTAGTGCTATATTGTAGAACTAGAGAAGATCAGTCTACACATTTTGTAGTTAGTGCTATATTGTAGAACTAGAGAAGATCAGTCGACACATTTTGTAATTAGTGCTATAATGTAGAACTAGAGAAGATCAGTCTACACATTTTGTAGTTAGTGCTATATTGTAGAACTAGAGAAGATCAGTCTACACATTTTGTAGTTATTGCTATATTGTGGAACTAGAAAAGATCAGTCGACTAATTTTGTAGTTAACTCTATATTGTACAGCTAGAGAAGATCAGTCGACTAATTTTGTAGTTAGCGCTATGTTTTAGAACTAGAAAAGATCAGTCGACACATTTTGTATTTAGTGCTATATTGTAGAACTAGAAAAGATCAGTCGACACATTTTGTAGTTAGTGCTATATTATAGAACTAGAAAAGATCAGTCGACTAATTTTGTAGTTAGCGCTATATTGTACAGCTAGAGAAGATCAGTCGACACATTTTGTATTTAGTGCTATATTGTAGAACTAGAAAAGATCAGTCGACTAATTTTGTAGTTAGCGCTATATTGTACAAGTAGAGAAGATCAGTCGACACATTTTGTAGTTAGTGCTATATTGTAGAACTAGAGAAAATCAGTCGACTAATTTTGTAGTTAGCGCTATATTGTAGAACTAGAGAAGATCAGTCTACACATTTTGTAGTTAGTGCTATATTGTAGAACTAGAGAAGATCAGTCGACACATTTTGTAGTTAGTGCTATATTGTAGAACTAGAGAAGATCAGTCTACACATTTTGTAGTTATTGCTATATTGTAGAACTAGAGAAGATAAGTTGACACATGTTGTAGTCCTCTATGTTGTACTGGAGAACATCAGTGAAACCAAACACATACAAGTTTCTTTTTTGAAAATAGTTTCACAAACTGCTTATACTTTAAAACGTGTCACTTGGTTTTATTTCAGTATTTACCATTTCATTTTATTAGAACAATTATATATATAAAACTGCATATTTTGGCCTTGCATTTGCTTTTAAGTTAAAAGTGAAAAAACAAGCGACATGATTATTATGTTATTTATTTATTTGGTTTCGAATTTTGCGCAAAGCTACATGAGAGCTATCTGCGCTAGCCGTCCCTTATTTTGCAATGCAAGATTAGAGGGAAGGCAGTTAGTCGTCACCCCCCTTGCAAACTCTTGGGCTACTCATTATACCAACGAATAGTGAGATTGAAAGTAACGTTATAACGGCTCCACGGCTGAAAGGGCGAACATATTTGACATAAAGGGGATTCGAACCCGTGACCCTCGGATTACGAGTCGAGTGCTTTAACCACCTGGACAATTATTATGCCATTCGGATATGTTATTTTTCTATTAAGAAAACCATATTATCCAAATACGCTACTTGAAGACTGAGAAAATTGTATTATCCGTACATGTTATTTGGCTACTGATGAAAACGTATTTATGATATTTTGTTTGAATCTGATTAAAAACCTAAATTAATCCTGATTGTTGTGAATAAGGATATTGTAGCCTGTAAGACTAATATACATTGCTCACTATAGTTTTCAGTTAAAATTGGTGACAATAGATTGCTTACATTTTCGAAAAGAGTTGAAAAAGTTATTTGTTTTTAATTACGCAGAATAAAAACAGAACAAACACTTTTCTATTGAAAAACGATTCGTTTTTAATTACGCAGAATGAAAACAGCACAAACACTTTTCTATTGAAAAACGATTCGTTTTTAATTACGCAGAATGAAAACAGCACAAACACTTTTCTATTGAAAAGCTATTCTTTTTTAATTACACAGAATATTTTACCCTGAAAACACACACAGATATTTATATTGAAAAGCTATCCGTTTTTAATTACACAGAACATTTTACCATGAACAAAAATACACAGACTTTTCTATGGAAGAAAGCTCTAGAATTACTTCCTCTGAAAGTAATCTGGGATTGTTTCGCTTGTTTAAGCAACAAACGTCATCTCTAACCTTGACTTTCTTATACTAACTGAGTAAAACAGATATTCATACGTACAAGAAGCGACATCTCCAAAGTTGTCAGCCAGAGACAACCGAGTCTAGCTTCTTCAAGTATTCCGTTCACCCAAAAAACTTCACCACACACATTTGACGAAACAAAAATGAAGGCAACACAAAGTATTCTTCACTAAAACCTGGCATTACTTTAATGTGTTTGCTACCTCTACACATATAGTAGTGTGACTGAGACCACAGTACTTATCAGAAAGGTATGTTCATGGACGTACGAGTCAAACGAATATGTGTTCTTTAATGTTAGCATGCTCTCTGTACGTAAGACTGTCTCTAGGCTTATGAGTAATTTTTTACTATGCTGTTTCTCTGAACTTACATCCGATTATCTTTGCTTCTTCGAGCGATACATTAAAAGTTTTTGAAATACCAACATTTACAAACAACGCTATTAGAACTTTTCAATTATAGGAGAAACAAGGAAAACTGGGTACTGCTGAGAGAAGCAGAGAAAGCTTGAATGATTGGCTTTTTAAAATGGATTTTGTGAAACGAGTATTTTATCTGTCGTGTGTCAAAGAACGAAGAAAATGAGAAAGTGAAACAGATGCATTAGGTCAGAAGTTTGATGTTTTACTTTTTCGTATTTAAACAAATATGTATATAGTTTAGCCTGTAAGAAGTAATGGTTCTACACATCTGTGATTTCCTTACATCAAACAAGCTCAGCGAGAACCAATAAGTTCTTACAAAGAACAGTCAGAACACATAAAAAGTAACTTTTGCTAAAAAACACGTGGCAGCGACATCTTAAAAATTAAAACAAAACGGAACTAGAAAGAAAACTCAGTCCCGAAGTATCCTTCTAAGAACAGTTTGGAAATAAAAATATGTTTAGGATTTGAACAAGAAACCACGAGCTAAAATCAATTTTTTAAGAAATAAAACAAAATTTAATACTTACGTCAGTGTTTCACTTTATCTTACTGGAAAGATGGCGTAATGTTTTTAAAAACGTTTATACCCTTCTTCTAAAGCATGTTGTTTTCTGGAATTTTTATTTTTACACATTTCGAGTGTGCTTGTATGTTTGAAAATTTGATTACAAACATTGTTTTAGAAAAGGAAAAGCTTGGTTGATTGGGAATTTCGCGCAAAGCTACATGAGGGCTATCTACGCTAGCCGTCCCTAATTTAGGAGTGTAAGACTACAGGGAAGGCAGCTAGTCATCACCACCCACCGCCAACTCCTGGGCTACTCTTTAATCAACGAATAGTGGGATTGACCGTCACATTATAACGCTCCCACGACTGAAAGTGCGAGCATGTTTGGTGCGACCGGAATTCGAAGCCGCGACCCTTGGATTACGAGGCGAACGCCTTAACCCACCTGGCCATGCCGGGTCTGAATAAAAAGCTAATTCTATTTCTTTAACAAATGAAACTCCGAACCGGTACGGTACATTATACTAGCTTTATAAATTGAACTGAGTGCTTGAATATTTACTATAAAACAAAACAAAATTGCTATTTTCTGAGCTGAATATTTAGGCGGTCATGATAATTAGTCATGTTGAACCAGTAAGCCCGCTTTTGTAATTTCACACTTTTACTATGGTGTTCTTTAACTTAAAATATACGTTGATAATAAGATATTATTACACCATTTTCTTTCTAGTGTATGTGTTATTGTTTAGTTTATTTTGTGACTTAAAATGTCATGGTTGTTTAGTTTTCAAGACAGGAGTTTGAAAAATGATTGTCTTAAAAAAGCCCCCCAGTGGCTCAGCGGTATGTCTGCGGACTTACACGCTAAAATCCGGGTTTCGATACCCGTGGTGGGTAGAGCGCAGATAGCCCATTGTGTAGCTTTGTGCTTAATTCAAAACAACAACAACAACGTCTTAAAAAGTGTTGGTTGTGACAAATTTTGTTACGTCACTCTTGTACTTGTCGTAGGTTGTTTATGCAATTGCATTGTTGCCTAGGTTTTACAAATATTGCTGACGTCACGTCACTCTAATCTTCGGTCTTTTTTACATTACGGTGTCGCTCCTGTAAGTTAGAGAAGGTTCGAGGTCTCAGTGAAGAACATACATACAGACGGTCAATCGAGCCCAAGTCAAGTACAGCTCGGTCAGAAACGGAAGATATTTTAAAGTGAGTTTCACATTTTAGTAGAGATAAGGTGAATAACTTGCTTTGACAATGACGTTTTAAAGTAATTGTGCCAGACTATGTGGATTTTTGACAAGAAAAGAGAATTATTTAAAGTTTGAGATAGAATTGTGACATCCATAATGCACAAAATTTCTGTAAACATTTGAACCTCTTTTTAATATATTACACTATGTAACACAAATTTTGATTCTGGATAGTATGTGTTATTCCTTAATTGTTTGTGTTGTAAAAGTACAGAAAATGACCATTATTCCCTTCAAACTTTGCTTTTGTGACCTAAATAATGAAATTTACAAATTAACATATTTTCTGTGTAAAAACGGGCAAATTTGCACATTTTCATTTACATAAGGTCTGAATAAAACAACATATGAATAAAGATTTACATGAATTTATACTAAAGTTGAACAAAAATGTTTAGAAGTGAGTAGTTTTTCGAAATTTGGGACTGTAATGTAAATCACTTTCACGTATCAGCCCCCAAATATAGTCTCCCGTCATGTTTTCGTTATACGCTCTCAGGTCACAAAAGCAAAGTTTGAAGGGAGAAATAGATATTTTCCATTCACTTTAGGCATAAGCAGTTGGGAAATAACACTTTTTGCCCAAGGAACAAGAAAAAGTAAAAATTCTGTTACATAGTGTTATGGATGGTACACTGTCAGTTTATTGTGGAACATATTGTTAACAAGTTATTGACGCTTACTGTAGAAACATTTAAAGTACACATATACATAAAACCGCGACATAATTAAACACAACAATTAAACAAGAATCTAAAAAGAAAGAATAACTCTCTGGATTGGTTTGAATTTCGAGCAAATCTGCACGAGGGCTATCTGCGCTAGCCGTCCCTAATTTAGCAGTGTAAGACTAGAGGGAAGGCAGCTAGTCATGACCATCCACCGCCAACTCTTGAGTTACTCTTTTACCAACGAATAGTGGGATTGACCGTCAATTATAACGCCTCCACAGCTGAAAGGGCGAGCATGTTTACTGGGACGAGGATTCGAACCCCCCACCCTCGAATTACGAGTCGAGTGCTTCAACCACCTGGCCATGCCGAGCTGGCTGAATGGTAAGTATAAAGGCTTATAACACAAATAAATAAGATTTCAACGATAGAGAATGAAATAATACATTTATTAGTTACAACAGTGTCTCAAGATGTGAAATTAACTACTAGTAACTAAAAATTGTGTTCACTTATTCTATTTTTCCTAAAATGCCTCTTCTGTTAACAATGTTTATTCTTCAGTATTCAATATCTTATGAGAAGCATAAATACTGGTTGGGATATTTTACCGCATCATGTATCTATGTGAGTCTTTTTAGATCTAACTACCGAGATGTGTATATTAATTAGTAAAGTATTAATACAATCGTGGCTTTAGAGTTTTAGCAAGGTGTAACGTTTGAACACCTTTAAAAAGAAATAGGTGGGGTACGAGTATAGTTAGATCTGCGTATAGAATAGGAATCTTACTACAGTCAGTATACCTGGACAAAGAGTAAGCTTCATGATTTGACTTAGTACTTAATGTTGCTATGTTTTATGGATTTGGTGGGGCAAGGATTCGAACCCTTGATCCTCAGATAACGACTCGAGTTCCTTAACCTCTTAGACCATACCAGGCCTACCGCGGTACTTGCAATTTGTTTAGGCAAAATTAGAGTAAGCTAGTCTAGGAGACTTTTTTTTCACTTTTCTATTAACCGTATTTTTTGTGTGCCTAGCATTAGGCCTGTGAATGCCCGATTCGATTTTATTACTCATCTAGCCTACCCTTAAATTGAAATTCTTTTAAGCAGGATTAAACTAAATTAGCCTGTGAGATTTTGGGCGTGATTAAACACGAGTTTGTTGGCCTTCTGAGTCACAAACTGTGATTGCGTCTAAAAGCGGTCAGCAGATGACGGAAACATTAGAAAAATGTTTATGTTTGAAAAACAAAGAACTCGGAGTCAATATCAAAACGTGCAAAGCTCCTGTCTATACACATATAAACAGTTAATACATGTTTCTACGCTTGTTAATCGATGTGGGCCCGGCATGGCCAAGCTTGTTAACGCGACTCGTAATGCGAGGATCGCGGGTTTGAATCCTGGTCAGCCGTACGGGCGTTATGACTACCTGCCTTCCCTCTCTTGTCTTACACTGCTAAATTAGGGATGGCTAGCGCAGATGGTCCTTGAGTACCTTTGCGCGAAATTCAAAACAAAAATTATTAATCGATATCTAAATTACCATTTGAAGGTAGGAACGGGTAGGAAAAGACTTCTTTAAAAAAAATGTTAACTAGTGTTAGATTATTTCACTTGAGGTCACTGAGTAACAATATCTCGAGAAGTTAGATTTAATTATAATAAATTAATTTGAACAAGCAGTGTTAATTAAAAAAATGAAGGCAGTAACAACACATAGATTACTTTCGGACTCGTGAAGGAGATGTCTCTTTCATATAATGGATTTTCATGCCCTTTAAAATCACATCTCGAGGGAAATCTCTGATGAAATTTAACACGAGAGGATTAATTTTCGCTAATGGCTGCGTGGGACATCAGAGCAGCGTAAGAACGTCGGTATTCAGGCGTTTACGTAACAACCATACAATGTAGAATAAAGTAGGAATTTAATATCGTTTTCAAAAATCAATTATTCTGTTCTATCTCAAGAAAATTATAGTTATACATATTTAAAAAACAAACAAATGAATAACTTTTATTCATAAATGAAGTAAGCAATTAGAAAGTTACTCAGGCATTTGGTTCGAATCCGCTAATTAAAATCTTAGTAATGAATGTTTTATAATAGAAACAATATTTTCCGAGGTTGCTAGAAATGGATGTAGGACCAATATAACAATACAATGAAAATCTTAAATACTACTAAAATTTGGCTTCTTAAAATTATTATTTTCTCAGACTAGAACCAACTACAGACGCAAAAAAACAACAACAAAAAATTAACTAAAATAAACTTTTAAACAACATTAAAAACAAACGATTAGGAATCTTGAAACAGTGCATCACATTAACTGATCTTAAACCATAAACATCGAGGATGAAAAGTCTTAAAGTGATGAACGCCTATTATTTTGAAAACATTAAACGATACGTGAGGCTAAAAAATGAAATGAAATTTAAAACTTAACATATGTTAAATGTTAGAAAATCAGCGAAAGTAAATCGTACAGCGGTAAAATTTTAAAAAATTATAACATAAATCAAATGATGTCATTACAAAATGAACTTAAACAATTACGTTGTTAACAAATATAAAGCGTAAACTTTTAAAATAAACACATAAATCAAACAATGCCATCATAAAAGTAGCTAAAACAATTAAACTGTTAGCAGATAAAACGTAAAATTCAAAAATAAAAACCTAAACAATGCCATTGTAAAATTATATCATACATTATTGATTGAAAACGTTAAGAGCGTTTGAAATCCTTTTTATGAACATAAAATTACACATTACTTAAGGGATGATCTGATAGATTTTGTTTCTCACTCAACGCAACATTTTTTTTATCAGGTTAGAGATTTTCAATAACCCCTGGCTACAGAATATTTTTCACATGCATTAAATACGTAGAGAGCTTAATACAATATTTTTAGTAGTTAATACAAATTATTTAAATAAAGAATGACATCGTAATCTGCTTACAGAGTGAATGGAGACCGTGTAGAATTACTGGTAGATGTTACCAACTCTTAGAAGTTGATCTAATAAAGTAAAGGGATACCCGACAGCCCAGGAAAATTTCACAAGTTGGATTTTGTGAAACATAGAGTAATAAAATATGTGATGTTTGAAATCTATAAATGTTCCTGGTCAATTATATGAAGTTCCCAATTAATAAGCGCTAATCACAGTTAAAGATTTTAAGGTTTATAACTCGCCAACTGTAGGAAACCAATAATATACATTATCTCTTGGTGTGTCGTGTTGGTTATATTTATAGGTGCAAGGGTAGTTAAAAGATATTTCAGCCTACATGACAATGCAGAACATACACTCGTGTTTTGATATATACATATGTTGTTGATTCTTACTCTTGAGAAGCTTCTACAACTTTAGCAAATAGGCGGGAATTCTGCAATATAGGTTTGACAGAAAAAGTTATGTATGTTTATAAATATAAATTTAACTTAGAAAAACACTAATATTAAAACGGATATATAATAGTAAATCCCACAGTTTATACCAAGAAAAAAAATCTAAAGTTATTCATATTTATTATAAATTGTTAGAAGCTGAGTTTTTGAAATACAAAAGCGGAAGGGCTGTATTTTGTTCTCTTTTACGACTTTGATTCCAACTATTTTGGAGTAGGTTGACATATTTGTAAGCCAAGACTTCTGACACCCTGGTGAATGACTCAGTCAGCAACTGTACAGAACGATCATGTTTGGCGACGGTGATTCAAATTCGCGACCTACTATCGTGTCATCCCAGACCTTGCGGAATATGTGAAAACCCAAATGAAGGACTAAATGACGTAGGTGTTGTAAAGTCACGAGGACTAATAAAATAGGTTAACTATGAAATAAACACACTTTCAGAAAAGCATCAGAACATTAAATACATCCTTAGAAGAATTAAAACTGCCCTCAGATGTAGAGAAACGTATTTACATAATAAAGAGGTATGAACAAATTAGCATCGTTGTAAAATTCTGGGTTACATGTAACGTTTACGGTGTAACAGAGAGTAAAATACAAGGAATACTGCATGAAATTTACATTATATTTTGTTCTTACGCTGTCAGTATATCATAGCTAGTTGTCAGACAGGTATTAGGAACTTTGAAGTGTGAAACAGAGCCACAAAATTTGGAAAAGAGATATGTGAAATACTTCACTGAAATTTTGCCAGGTAGATTAAGAAGTTCGACTCGTAATCTGAGGGTCGCGGGTTCGAATCCTCGTCGCACCAAACATGCTCGCCAATTCAGCCGTGTTGGTGGTATAATGTGACGGTCAATCCCACTATTCGTTGGTAAAAGAGTAGCCCAAGAGTTGGCGGTGGGTGGTGATGACTAGCTGCCTTCCCTCTAGTCTTACACTGCTAAATTAGGGACGGCTAGCGCAGATAGCCCTCGTGTAGCTTTGCGCGAAATTCAAAAAAACAAAACCAAAGATATCAAGTTTTCAAACCGGGTTTGAACGTAAGATTGAATAGAGAACCAAACATTTCTCATTTGTCAATGTACTGTCGATACAGACTTTTCAAACTCTTATTCTACAAAGAAGAAAATAGTTTCAGGTTGAGCTTACTCACTAATTAAATATTATTTTAGTGCAAGTTACAGCTTTTACCGCAAGGAAGGTTTTTTTTTTTCAGAACAGGTTGGTATGACGTTTCGATCACAATTTAATCATTCTTAAGTTCACAAGCCCTAACAGTAAAGAAGGTTATTTTTTTACTTAAAACAAATCACACGTATTCTAAAAGATAATATTTTTTACTGTAAAAGCTGCAACTTGTCGTAAAATAAAATTGGATGATGTCAGTAAAATATTAAGGATGTATTGATGTGCTTTTGAAAAACATCTTCAGCCATTCCTAAATGACTGAGAGAATACTGAACAACCACATACTGACAGCGATTGGCAGTTGGGCTTTTCATTTTACTATACATTCTCCCCTAGTTAGATATAGTCTATGTTCTGGATGAAACTGTACTTAGCCTTCTTTAGTTTTAATAAACTTATAGCCTACAGAGAAAGAAGTTATATAAAAACACCCACCGATATCTCTTGGGCTACTATTGCATAACTGAATATCGGATTTGCCGCCACTCTTGTGGTACGTACACATAGCCTCAAAACTCAATCGGATTTCTGTAGAAACGGGATGCGAACCAGAAATATCAGACTTTCAGCTCAGGCACGTTAATTGACACCCGACTAAATATGGATGCTCTTCTGTAAAATGACATATTTATAATGAAAGTTTCAACAAAGCTCCTTTCCTTGTGGTTATGAGTTCCGTGTCCAACTATATTACCATACAGCTTCGGTATATATATATTGCGCTATTATCACTTCAAGTTACTTCGAGAAAATTAATTCTAATCACAAAGTAATCAAAGAAGATTGAATGGTTAGAGCGTTTGTTATAACAGGTTGAGAGAGTATCACAAACAGGTTAAGAAAGTACAAAAGAGAAGGATATAGCAAATGTTGAGCTCTGAGATTTAGAAATCAGTAGGTATCAGTGAAACAATGTTTTGTGCATCGAGATAATTTGTTGAATTCATCTTATAAGCGCTTTCTGCATAAACCGTTTGCTTGTTTGCTTTTAAGCATGAAGCTACCAAGTCGGCTATCTGTACTGTGCACAATCAAAACCCAATTTGTAGGGTCATACGCCCCCTGTCTTGCTGCCAAGCCACCAAGGATATTTCAAAGAATATAAAGCGTTAGTTTCGGTGATGTATTGTTACAAGATTGAGATGCAGTCACTTTAAGTGTACATACTTTATAGCAAATCCTTATACAATGATCATTTACAACAAAGGATGAACCAATATAGTCATAAAATATACAGAGTACCGTGTATTTAGCTAAATGAACGTAAAAACTAAACTATATTTTTAGAACAAAATCTCAGCGCCAGGATTCGACTGTTTCATTTACATCTTTCTGCCATATAAAGTGTTCTGAGAAGAAATGTGTCCATGAAGCTCAGGTTATTTCTGATTATGAAAATCCCTTGAGAACATACTTGGTGAGGAAGCAGATAAACTGGTTTGTTTTGTTTTGAATTTAGCGCAAAGCTACACGAGGGCTATCTGCATGAGATGTTCCTAATTTAAGAGTGTAGGATTATAGGAAAGGCAAATGATCGTCACCACCCACCGCCAAATCTTGGGCTACTCTTTTATCAACGAATAATAGAATTAATCGTCACTTATAATGCCCTCACGACTGAAAAGTTTGTTTTGTTTGTTTGATTTTGAATTTCGCTGAAATCTAGCAGTGTAAGACTAGAGGGAAGGCAGCTAGTCATCACCACTCCTCGCCAACTCTTCAGCTACTCTTTTACCAATGAATAATTGGATTGACCATCACAATATAACACCCCCACGGCTGAGAGGAAGAGCATCCGCCACCCTTGGATTACGAGCCGAGTGTCTTACCCACCTAGCCATGCTGACCCCAGTTGAACTGGAAGTGGTTTAAAAGGAGTTAAAGCTCAGTTCAATTTTAATTATTTAATTTCAACATTTTCTCGTTTTGAATGATTTTTTGTTTTATATCTCGTTTTGGCTGATATCCGATTCATATGGTGTTCAAGTATATCGAAAAGTATTTTCAATACAGTAGTTTCAAACAATAAAAGTAAAGGCGAAACAAATGTTTGTTTTTTAAGAGGATCAAAGAAGGTAACGGTCTTTCGGTTAATGTGCCCGGACTGTGAATCCACGTGCTCGCTTTTCGCGATCCAAAGTCTCTAAAAGGTACTGCCAATTTTGAGACAGTGGGTGCGTTATAAGAGTGTAGCCAGATTCGAGCATTTCAAGAGATGGTGGTGAGAGCAGTTCTTTTGTTTTGAAGTTAAGCAGAAATCTACACAATGGGAAATGTATGCTACATCCACCAAGGGTATCGAAACCCTATCTCTATCGTTTGAAGTCCGCAGACATACCGCTATGTCACTGAAAAGAGAGAGACAAGTGGATACTGATGAATGTCTGCCTTTCCGATAGTTTATCAGTTTCAACTTAGCTATGCCTTTTTTTCTAGACTTTTGACCAGTTCCTTCTTTCGTAGTGTCTATTAGTCGCTTTTTTTGTAATTCCAGATGAATATCTTTACGAATGTTTGTTTGTCACCTGAGATCAGATCCCCTTCCTAGTGTTTCGGCGACAAGACAGTTGACTTATGACGCTGAAAATTTGGTTTTAATGTCTATGGTACGCACGGCACAAGTAACTGTTTGTATAGCTTTGTGCTTGCAAAACACACACTTTTCCTCAAGGCAAACTTTCCGTCCTGCCAGGTTAGAAGCCTAAAGATCTCTGGTTGCTGCATAGGTCGGTCGTAAATTCGCCGACACTCATTTTGAAACACCGACGGGACAAACCAAGTATTATCAAAATGTGTACTTAACGACATATTCCATTTATACAGTGGAAGTTGTAAAGTTGCATTTAATATATAGCCCCCCAGTGTTTACTATTATTTTGAATTTCGCGCAAAGCTACACGAGGGCTATCTGCTCTAGACGCCCCTAATTTTGCAATGTAAGATTAGAGATAAGGCAGCTAGTCATCACCATCCACCGCCAACTCGTGAGCTACTCTTTTACCAACGAATAGTGGGATTGACCGTCACACTATAACGCACCCACGGCTGAAAAGGCGAGTATGTTTGGTGCGACGGGGAATCAAACCCGCGACCGTCGGATTACGAGTCGAGTACCTTAAAAGCCTGGCCGTGCCGAGCCCTCTCCCCAGTGACAGAATTATATATTCGTGGAGTTATAATGTTAGAAACCGGGTTTCGATTCTCGTGGTGGGCATAACAGAGATAGATAGCCCTTTGTGCTTAACAACGAACAACACCAACATATATGTATATAATGGAAATACATTAATAATTTAAGCACTCACACACATTTGGGACAGTGGTCTTTTATTATGACAAAATTCATAATATGCTGTTCCTTAGACCATACAGGGAAGTTGGAATATTTTGGGACACGAAAAGAGCAAACATATTATGGATGACGTTACAGTTTGAAACCACTGCACTGATATGCAATGTTATATTGACCTAGTTTAACAGTCTTATAACATCGAATTTTGTACAGTTACACAAATCATGGTTACATTACACTCTACCAACAAACGCACGATAAGCACATCAACTCTCTAATAAGTCACTGTGCTGCACAACAAACTATCTACGTCAAGCCCATCACAGGTACTGAACCCTAATTTTTAAATAAAGCCGTCACCCACACTGCTAAGGGTGTGCGGGTATTTTAATTTGAAGTTTACTTCTGAAATGGCTTAAGAGTTTTTTAATGTGTAATGTTTCCACTTGTACTTACACACGTTTATTTTTTGTGAGGAAGCTTCGGGTTGTATGAGTTTTTTTTCGTTTGTTTGTACAGTTTTGTAAATGCCGCAACTTTATAAAACATTTAACTCTAGATTACAAATACAGCAAAGTAGCCCAATACTTTAAAGAAGACAACGAATGGTTCATCCGATCTATAAAGAAGACAACGAATGGTTCATCCGATCTATAAAGAAGACAACGAACGATTCATCCGATCTATAAAAAAAAGACAACGAATGGTTCGTCTAATCTATAAAGAAGACAACGTTTGGTTCATGTGGGCCCGGCATGGCCAAACGCGTTAAGGCGTGCGCTCGTAATCCGAGGGTCGCGGGTTCGCGCCCGCGTCGCGCTAAACATGCTCGCTCTCCCAGCCGTGGGGGTGTATAATGTGACGGTCAATCCCACTATTCGTTGGTAAAAGAGTAGTCCAAGAGTTGGCGGTGGGTAGTGATGACTAGCTGCCTTCCCTCTAGTCTTACACTGCTAAATTAGGGACGGCTGGCACAGATAGCCCTCGTGTAGCTTTGTGCGAAATTCAGAAGCAAACTGGTTCATGTGATCTATAAAAGAGACAACGAATGGCTCATCCGATGATCAAATATTAGGTGATCAAATACGCGTAGTTTAGAATCTATAAAAATGCATATTTTATAACAGTAATCAAGAAATGATAAAGCACTACTATAATATCTTTTATCTATAAACTAAGCACACATTCATGTAACACTCCAGTTTAACTTCCAGATTTACCGATGGGGTCTGATAACTCCATAAGCTTTAGATAAACACGTGTGTCTAAATTACCTATACATTAACACTTGTGTTGCTCACAGAGTTTCTAACAGCAAGCATATCACACAAATTTAACCTCATTATATCTCTTAATTTGTAAGTGAAAGAAACCTATAAGACTGTTTAATGAGATAAAGTACGTCATATAGGTAATGGAAGTTATATTAATACATCAAGGATTAAAATCTGGGTCTAACGACGTCATATGATAAATTCCACGTGCTCACAAATCACCAGAAGCTGTTTTGGAGTTAGTATTTTGTGGATCATAAAGCACTGATTACAAGAGACGTACTTTACGAGTTGCATTGTTGTTTTTTTCATTAATTATCTAGAGGATAATTACTGATGTACATATAGTAAATATATTTCAATAAAGTTAAAATTAAGTACAGATGGCCGTGGTACCAACTTCTTCTAAAGAAATATTTTGAAGTTCCTAATGTAGTATTAATTTGTCTTTGCTTTCTACGAAAAAAAAATGGATATTGAATATTTTCCATTAGCGACAAATCTTAAGAACGAAACACAAACTATATATGTACATATATAGTACGAATCTGCACAAACTTTCTACAAGAAGAAAATAATTTGTTACACGAATAGTTGTTTTTGAGCTTTCCAGAAATTGCCTGTTAATTTAACGACACCTAGCGTCTACTACGTGTACTAAGATCCCACACTGTGACTTTACAACACTGCTTCGTGTAGTTTGTATGTTTCCTTTATTCTGGGTAGAAACCTGTATACAGAGTGTGCATACGAACTAATGAGCTAATTTCACTCTCTGTGGTCTTCCTAATTATAAAACAGGTAATAGATTTATGTGTGTCTGTACTCAGAGATATATTTTTACTGAATAGCCTTATTTAATTACTAGTGTTACAACTTATTAAACATTTAAGCAAAAAAACAACAACAACAAAAAACAGACATTTTAGACAGGTTTTCTTTGTTGGAGGGAAAAGATGCTACTATACAAAGGGCAAATTGTTGTTGCAAGCTTTGTGGGTTTCCCAGGAAATTCGACAATAAAGATAGAATATGTTGAGAATGGGATGTAAAATAGCACAACGTTAATCCAGTATCATCATGATTCTTTGGCAAACATGACTCGTCTTTTGATATAAAACTACTTGTTTAATAGTCATGGTTATGGTGGAAGCACGAGAATAACACTTGGTAACGTGCACACGGTACAGGACATTTACCGTACTCATGTTAGAAACGGTGCAGAACATTTACCGTACTCATGTTAGAAACGGTGCAGAACATTTACCGTACTCATGTTAGAAACGGTGCAGAACATTTACCGTACTCATGTTAGAAACGGTACAGAACATTTACCGTACTCATGTTAGAAACAGTGCAGAACATTTACTGTACTCATGTTAGAAACGGTACAGAACATTTAATGCACCGCTGGTAGAAATAATACGTAATATTTGATACACCTTTGGTACAGATAGTACAGAACATTTAATGTACTTATGTTAGAAAGGGTACTAAACATGATTTACTAACGAATTCATGTTTGTATGGTGCAGGTTATGTTATTGATAAATGCATGTTAAGTACAGTACCAAGAGTTTTTACAGCAGAACACATGCTAGGAACTTGTTCGTAATGTTAAGGCTAGCTCCAAATAGCATTGATATGTGAACTGTGATAGGACGAGTTTGTATACAAATACTAACGTGACATTGTTCTAATAGGTGCCTGAAAACGTAGCTGTTTTACGCTCAAACGTATGACTTGTACCATGAAACTCCACAAACTTTAGACCATCTGTGTCCATGTTTTTGTAGTTCTGAACACATACACGTACTATAATCTGAAGCTAATAGAAAAGAATTAGTTTTATGTTCTAGACTAAATGATAAGTATTTTTGAAAATTCCCACATGTTTGATATGTCGTAGGAAGTTAGGCAGCAATTACAAGACAGAAAAAGGAAAGAAAACATGTTTTTACGAAACGATCTCTTTGATTTACAAGAATGTAAACATTAAGTTTTTTCATAAGTTGTAAAGACATAATAAACTGTGAGTTAGTTGTGTTTGAATTGAATTTCGCGCAAAGTTACTTGACAGCTACCTGCGCCAGCCATCCCTAATGTAGCAGTGATAGACTAGAGGAAAAGTGATCGTTCTACAAACCCTTTGAGATATTCTTTTACCAGTTAATAAGTAGACCATAATGACCATTACATTAAAACGTATTCTTTTTAGTGTGTTCGGTAACAGGGATGAAACCCCTGACCCGCAGACTCTGAGTCGAGCGCCCTACCTTCCAGGCCATAACAGGTACCGATTAAGAATTTAACAGTCTATTGAAATTGAGTCGTACAGATCACTTCTTGGATGTTCTAAAGAAGTTTCTTTCTTTTTTTTTAAATACTGCATAAGGTTTGTTTGTTTTCTTGAAATTAAACACTGGGATACGTACAGAGTGAGCTCTACTCATCACGGGTATTGAAACCCGGTTTCTAGCAGTATGAGTTTACATACACACCGTTGTGCCACATTTATGTAGTATTGAAACTTTAAAAAAAAAACAATATTGAACTGAGTTAAGGAAGATCCACACAGGTCACTAGAGGTTCCGATCAGGAAATGCACTTAACAGCCATAAGTCTTATTGTAGGTATTAGAGATGAGATGGTCTCATCCATTAGCTAGCATTTTTAATTACACTAACACTATTCGTCCAAGGCCGTTCTTTGTTGGAGTGATAGTAGGTGCATTAATTAAACAGATTTAGAACTCGTGGCCAATACAGATTTAGCTCGTGCTGTTAATTACATTTCGTGATCTGCCTTCCATAGCTACTGACTGGTAGACAGTTTACTGCTACTGTTAATAATTAAAAAGATATTCTATAATTGATTCTCTGCTCCATTCTTCTGTATGTTTTACGTGTAGTATTTCAATAAAACAGGGATTCATTTGGAAACTATACTTCTGTATTACATATGCACAAGTACGACATAGAAGATCACACTACTGATTCATTATTTAGGACTAATATACATTGTAGAACTTACGATACAGTGTCCTAGCATTATTTTTCGTTTCATTATTATTTTGTTTTTATAAAATGGCTTATTTTTTTCTAATTTCGCGCAAAGCTACACGAGGGCTATCTGCGCTAGCCGTTCAAATTTAGCACTGAAAGACTAGAGTGAAGGCAGCTAGTCATTATCACCCACCGCCAACTCTTGGGCTACTTTTTTACTAACGAATAGTGGGATTGACCATCACATTATAACGCCCTCACGGCTGAAAGGGCGAGCATGTTTGATGTGACGGAGATTCGACCCCGCGAACCTCGAATTACGAGTCGAGTGTCTTAACCACCTGACCATGCTGGGCCTTGTTTGAGGTTAGACACAAACCTATTCAACTAGCTATCAAAACCCAGTGTGTGTCTAAGTGCTTGTGCACCGAGGAAGGTTAAGGCTCGTGCATAAGACCTGCTGTAGAAAATTTTCTGTGCTTGAAGTGTGGTAGCGTTATAAAAGTGACAGTCATTCCTGCTATTCGGCTAAGAAAACTTGTATAAATTGGGTTCTCCTGAGCGCTTGCTCTTTCTTTGCTCAACAATTTAAAATAAAAAACAACTATGTCTAAGCCTTAGCTTAACTGAACTAGTAATTTAGCCTGTGTTGCTTAATTAAGGTGCTGTTTAGGCCCAAGCTTTTGATCCACTGACCTAGTAATTTAGTCGATGTGTCTTTCAGGTTGAAAGTATTAAATAGATATTACGTTGATTGATAAATGGTTAGACAATCGCATATATTTTGGTGATGGGTTTTATTTTACAAATATTTGTGTTTCCTCCTCGATGAAAACTTACGCTCTATGAACATATTTTGTAATTAATGTCGTATGAAGGAACTACTTTACCTCTGCGTGTAGGAATATATGTATAAACGAGGCTATTAAGATAAAAATATAAATTTTTGAACAAGTTACAGGTTCGAGTTGCTTTTATTTTGCATTTATTATACAAGACAACAGATTTTCATTTTATCTACACTTCTACCAGTTGCTCAGTGATGAGATGGTCTACTGTGTAGCTTTGTGTTTAACAAGAAAGAAAGAAGACACCATATAAGTTCACCTCTCTATTATAAATATAGACATTATTTACTCTCGTGTTTTCAATTGTGTGAAAAGTGTCATATTTCAAGTTCGAGTTGTTGTTTTCATAAACAGTTACGAAATAGAGTCAGCTCTGGTATACAGACGTTTGTACAGAAATGATTGAAAATTTCTCTATGAGTTTCTATGTATTTGATATATATACGTATATACATATATGCAATATATATATGGTAGACGTTTTAGGAACATAGATTTTAATGTATAACTGCATAATTATAGCGTTATAAATCAGCAAGATTACTGCTGGACCACCAGGGGGCTATGAGATGAATAATTAAATAATTTGAATATTTGTGTTTCCTCCTCGATGAAAACTTACGCTCTTTGAACATATTTTGTAATTAATGTCATATGAAGGAACTACTTTACCTCTGCGTGTAGGAATATATAATAAACTAACGCTCAGTTGTGTGAATTTCTCTTAATTTGTATATAGAGATGGTCTACTGTGTAGCTTTGTGTTTAACAAGAAAGAAGACACCATTTAAGTTCACCTCTTTATTATAAATGTAGACATTAATAATTCTTTTTCGTTTCATTATTATTTTGTTTTTATAAAATGGCTTATTTGTTTCTAATTTCGCGCAAAGCCACACGAGGGCTATCTACGCTAGCCGTTCTAATTTAGCACTGAAAGACTAGAGTGAAGGCAGCTAGTCATTATCACCCACCGCCAACTCTTGGGCTACTCTTTTACCAGCAAATAGTGGGAATGACTCTCGCTTTATAACACTCAAAGGATAATGGAACTAATACTTTATTCCTATCGTTTGTCAAGAAAACCGAAGATGGATTTTTAAAATAATTTTGACATGCTCATTCATTATTGAGATCTGGCGTATAAGTGTATATAAGAATTGAAATTGGTTTGGTTTGTTTCGAATCTCACGCAAAACTACACGAGGACCATCTGCGCTAGCCGTCCCTAATTTAGCAATTTAAGACTACCGCCAACTCTCGGGATACTCTTTTACCAACGAATAGCTGGATTGAACGTCACATTATAACGCCCCCATGGTTGAAAGGGCGAGCATGCTTAGCGTGACGGGGGATTCAAACCTGTGACCTACAGTTTACGAGTCGAGTACCTTAACCACCTGGTCATGCACGGCTGAAACTGAAGTTTCTCGCTATTTGGTTAAATAATGACATAAATCTTTTACTTCACAGTATAACCAAAACATACTCAATTTTAATATTATGTTGATTCACATTGTATAAAATTATAAATGAAATTCATTACATGTCTAAAATATCCATTATGTATAAAAGAAACACTTAAATATTGGTGTTTAGTGATGAACACAATTAACAGAAGCGTCGATAAACTAGTTAAACCTATATAATGCTTTTTCATTTAGCGTTAATTGTTTCATTGTGTGATAAGAAATTGTTCGTAAAATGTTATATTTCTTTCAAAATTAACGTATATCGAACATTATTAGGACTTACAACAAATAGTAGTTTAGTGACTCCGAGACTTAATAAAAGGTATTCTGTTCAGAATACTGACAGACATGAAACGAGAATAATTTCAGCTTAAAGTGTAAAACCATCAGTTCTGGTACAACCAATGCTAACATGACTATGCAATGTCGTTGGTAATAAATACAACAAAGTGATATCTTTCGCCATGGAAGTTCAGATTCTTGGTTACACGCATCTTTTTTTAAAACAAATAAATCGGTTTCAGTCTCACCACGTGATATTATAAAGTGTTGGAAAAATGTATTTTGTAGAAAAATTTGATTTTTGATTGGTTCAAAATTTTTGTTTTATTCAAGATGTTTGTGTATTTTGTAATAAGTAAGATAATTATTATTAAGATGGAAAACAAACAGAGTAAGTGTTGTCTAACTTAGAAATGCGTGTTATATCAAACATCTACACGTGCTATTTGTAAAATGAGACAGGTTCTATGAACAACATGGACGATTTATTTGAACAGTAAACAATTATATCAGACACCTGCATAAAGATATGTAATTCAGCATTCCATCTATCACACATATCTTGCTAAAAAGTATATAAAGATGAGATATAACAACAAAGTATTACAACTAACATCTGTAACCTATATCATTTCATATTCAAGTATTCAGCACTTTATTGGTCCTTTTAGTACTCCAATAACCTCCGCAGAACGAAGTGAAATGCTGTCGATGAGGCAATTGATGTAATATACGGCGATTGTATTCTATCTTGTCATAAGAGAGCGCTGCAGTAGTTGATTTAGGGTTATGGTTAGTACTTTTTTATCAGTGCTGCCCATAGCTCTCAATGGAATTACAATGCAGAGACTTTGCTATTCATGATAATTTTGTAACGTTCTCATAATCGAGATAATCCTTTTTATTACATGTACTATGAGTAGTGGTATTGTCATTCTAAGACATAAAGTTATTGCCAAATATTGCCCTAGCACATGGCCGACATATCATCTCCTTGTGATGCCTATAAGAGAAGACATTGTCGTTTCTTTGTCGGATATAAAGAGCAGTTTCTCACTACGATGAAAAGCTGTCCAACCATGTACTGCACCACCTATCGCGTCTTCCCTCATTCGTCCTCCTGACCAACGACGAGCTTGAATCCTACTATCAACCTTAACAAGCCAGAACTAGAACTCACTTAAAAGGAAGAGATGTTGCCAATGTTCTAAATGTAAATTGGCATGATGTCTTGTCTCAGTAACATGATTACGGCGTTGAATTCTGGTTAATATCGGTTTTGCAGATGGCCCCTCTTGCAAGATACCTTTGTTTGGTCACTCTCCTTTTCTTATGGATACTCTATAAAGAATGTGCTGCAGAACGTCTTAACGTGTTAATCTGATCAAAACACAGTTATCTCGGGCAGTAGTTTCTCGGTGTTTATCAATAGAATTTTCAAAAAGAAAGTTTCCTGTAGTCCAATGACTCATCAGGATTCTGGATACAGTACACCAGGGTGTACTCTATTGTTCTGGCAATGTACATTTGCTTTGTATCAGTTCTGAAAAGGTAAACAATTTGACGCCCGATAACTTTTCGCATTAGACGAGTTAAAACTTTACATTAAATCTAGAGAAACTATCCGAGTGAAGCGTTGACTCCGCAGATAGCCCGATGTGGCTTCGCTGTGAGAAATCACACTCACACGAGGCGTTGATGTGTTTGGAAAACCATTTTATAAAACACATGTTTGTACATGCATTCTGAAGAACAAATGTTCAAAACAACTTATGCAGACCAAAATAACAACTCTTAGACGCTTTTCCCCATCATACGCCACCTCGTCTGTTACTATGAGTAAAATAAACTATTTCACGTATGCAGAAAGAAACATCATTATAGAAAAAAAAATGCAAACATTTTAACGAAGATTATAAATATTCGTGTCTTGTTTCTTGTATATTTTATTGGATTATCATATTATGATAATGACTCATCATTATCAAACTTAGTTTACCAAACTTGCTTCGAAAGATAAGGAGTCCGGCATGACCAGGTGGGTTAAGGCGTTCGACTCGTAATCTGAAGGTCGCGGGCTCGAATCTTCGTCGCACCAAACATGCTCACCCTTTCAGCCGTAGGGGCGTTATAATGTGAAGAACAATCCCACTATTTTTTGGTAAAAGCGTAGCCCAAGAGTTGGAGGTGGTTGGTGATGACTAGCTGCTTTCCCTCTAGTCTTACACTGTCTAATTAGAAACGGTTAGCGCAGATAGCCTTCGTGTTGCTTTGCGCGAAATTAAAAAAAACAATCAAAAGATAATGTTTTTCTAAACTTAAGCTTTGACATGATTGATCAGTCTTTACATTCTTCTCTAGAGTCAGTTCAATACCTAATTCTTAAGAGAGAGTTTTAGGCGTTCAAATGTCGTGGTTTTTTTTTTTTTTTAGATTTTATTATGTTTTCTGAAGTTTTAGAAAGGTTACTTGCAAGGTCGTGTATAGAAACTTTACATCGATATCATAGGAACCTTTAGCAACTGTAAAGTAAACAAAACTTGCTGTCGCCCTTAAAAATATACAGATGGTTAATTACAAAAACACATTTTGGTGAGATTTCACTGAATTAACAGAATATAAGATGAAATAGTGCAGCTACTCTTCACCGAAATGAATATACGTCGACTCAGTGCCTTAAAAGAAGCATTTGGAAAATGTTCTCCAGCACGACTACTCACCAAGGACTGTAGGGGGCGTTTACTTATAATAAAGCCACATCGGGCTATCTGGTGAGCCCACCGAGGGAAATTGAGCCCCTGATTTTAGCCTTGTAAGTCCGTCGACTTACCGCTGTACTAGCGGGTAGGGCTTCAAGCTGGAACATTTCAACAGTGACTGTGTTGCTCTACAAAACCTCAAAAGAACAACTTGTCTTCGTGTTTTCAGTTTGTGAATTAATAGAGACCTAGTGGTAAGAACATTAGTTTATATTTAAAAAATAACTAAGACTTACTTGTCTTTATAACTGTGACAGTTTGGTTCCCGCCGTTTCTAAATAATTACAATGTATTTCTTATTCTACCAGTTCTCCAGAAACATGCCAAGCAAGATGTAAATCTGTTATTTTGATTCAGTTAGGAAATTCTGTAAGCTCATTCAATGAAGTTTATAGAAATATATATTTTAGGCAAAATTTAGTGTTTACGTTAAACCGCTAGAGAGCCCCACATACCGAGTCCGTACATAAAGAGAATAACAAGTAAAATCAATTTCTGGTAATAGTTATGTTGTTTGGAATTTAGTACAAAACTGTACGAAAACTATCTGCGCTAGCCGTCTCTAATTTAGCAGTGTAAGGCTAGAGGAAAAGCAGGTAGTCATCCTCGCCCACCGCCAATTCTTAGGCTACTCTTTTACCAACGAATAGTGGGATTGGTCGTAATGTTATAACGCCCATACGGATGAAAGGGCGAGCATGTTTGGTGTGATGGGATTCGAACCAACAACCCTCAGATTACGAGTCGAGTGCCTTAACTACCACCATGCCGGGCCTTCTGGTGTTAGAAAACTTTTGAAGTACATTAAACGAGTTGAACAAAATAAAAATTATATCGCTCTAGGCATTAATGTTTTTTTCTTGCTAAGAGCCTCATTTTCCGACACGTGATGGAATGAACACTAGCAGTACATGTAAACGGTTAATTAGTTTCACCTAATGGTAATTATCTCATTTGCAAACGATAAAAATAACCTAGTGAGGTAGTTATGTATATGCATTTATGTATAGAGTTTAACTGTCATTTTCGGAAGGACTCATTATGCATTTCGTGATAAAATATTAGCGACAGTTCTTGAAAATTAACATATTTTAAAATGGTCATTTCGCGTAAAAGGGCAAAATGTTTTTTTGAAATCTGATTATAATGAATAACATTACTCCTGTGCAATTTACATGTTTTGTTTTACCTTTTTTGGACACCAGGTTACAGTTTTATATGGCTTTAGTAACCAGAAAAATTAACAGAATCTGTGTAATCCATTTTAGTATCTTTGCTATAATTAGATAAACTATTCAAAAACTTTAAGTTTTGTTGAGATGAGATTTTATGTACATATTATATCTAAATACTAATAATAAAATGAAACTTCGTATTTTACGTCATACCACGTGACAAACTATGAACAACCGTGATAAGTCGGTCGGTTATATAAACACGTTTTCATAGATTCAACAAGTTTGTTTGTTTTTTTAATTTCGCGCAAAGCAACACGAGGGTTATCTGCGCAGGCCGTTCCTAATTTAGCAGTGTACGATTAGAGAAAAGGCAGCTAGTCATCACCACCTACCGCCAACTCTTAAACAACTCTTTTACCAACGAATACTGGGATTGACAGTCACATTATAACACCCACGGCTGAAATGACGAACATTTTTGGTGCGACTGGGATTCGAACCCGCGACCTTCAGATTACGAGTCGAGTGCCTTAACCATCTAGCCGTGCTGGGCTTGAGATTCGACAAGCTAAGGAAACAAAACCTCACCCTGGGTTTAGTTTAGAGAGAGAGGAGTCTGAGGAATTCTCTTCCTAACATCAGGTACATTGTAGTTCATCCTCGTTCCCACTCGTGGAAGTTTATTTATCTGGAGTGGGGGTTTTCTTGTATTTTAATTTGGCATTGTTTGGGGCATTGATGTGAGGTGGGACAATATGAGAATGACGGGTAAGAACGCTGAGCGAGACCAAGGCCCCCAAAAGGTAGTGCACAAGTCCTGAGCTCGCAGGCAGAAAAGAAGCAAGCCGCAGACCAACCCCCACATCAGTTAGAGGAACGTCCCATGATCTGGGGCCATACGTAGCTGAGATCCATTAATTCAAGTACCTCAGAATTTATTGCGCGGGGAAACGGGAGTGCCCCGAGAAAACGCCCTTACACAGGAAAGGCGCCAAATGTTCTATCTGTTATGTGCCCGGAACGTAAAAATAAATGCATTATATTTATAATTATGTGTTTTATTCAGTGGTTTCTGATTGTTAAAATGCGATGTATGGTGAGATGCATTGTTGTAGGAGCGCTGACTAATTTGCATAATGGCGCAGTTAATTCGTGCCTGTGTTATGCTTTTAAGTAATATTTGCATGCAATTTTACTTAGCCTATTTCTAAGGGTGGATAGATTACTGATTTCGTGATGACGAGAAAAAGACAAATGTAAAATCGGCTGGTATGGACGCAGAAAGCTCTATGTAGAGGAGCGAACAACGTTTTGACCTTCTTCGATCATCGTTAGATTCACAAAGAAAGAAAGAGGTAACTGACCGATAGCTGACCACGTATTTGAAGGCGGTTGTTTAACTGAGTATAGGAATGTAGAGGGCGTGCTTAGATGTTTGATTATATTCATTAATACAGGTATAAAGGTGTTCTTTTGTATTGGTTTATTTTGGGCTTGAGTTGTTGTAAAAGTAAGGCTTCTTTAATTTTGCGTTTGTTTATGTTTGTTTCTTTATTTAGTATTTGAGTGTTTTCTATGGTTATGTTGCGTTTATTTGACTTGCAATGTTCAAAAACGTGTGAAGGTGACTTTTTATGTTCTTTGAATCTGGTTTTCATTTTTCTACTTGTTTCTCCAATATACAGGGTGTCCCAAAAGTCGCGCACCATACGTACATATAATAATGTCAAAGGATTAGCACTGCAACCTCAACAAAGTAAAAGACAGTTTTATAAAGAGAATTCATGAATGTATCAAAGCCGAGGGTGAACAGTTTGAGCATCTGTTATGATTATTATCAATAAAATTGTTATTCATATGTATTAACATAAAAAATTATATGATGCGCGACTTCTGGGACACCCTGTAGAAGTCGTAGCAGTTATCACATTGTATTTTATAAATAATGTTGGTGTGGTGTTTGTCAGTGTAGTTCTTACATAGTATAGACTTCAGTTTTGTGCCTGGATTTTGAATAAATTTGGTATCAGCTGGAATGTCATATTTTGTTACTAGTTTTTGCCAAATGTTGGTTATTTTTCTACTAATGTCGGGAATATATGATATGCAGCAGTATATGATTTCTTAAATCGTAGGGTATGTTTACTTTTATTCGTTGATTTTGCTTTTTATCAAGATTTGTGCGTATAATGTTTTCTACGGTTTGTGGAGGAAAGTTATTGACGTTGATGAAGTATTGTTTTATTTTGTCTAATTCGTCGTTTATTTTATCTGGTGTATATAGTTTTATAGCTGTGTTTATTTGGTTTCTTAGTATGTTGAGTTTTTGTTTTGTTTTATATGCTAAGTCCCAAGGAATGTATAGTCCAGTATGGGTGATTTTTGGTGGATTCCTGTTGTAAATTGTGTGTCGGTTCTTGTAATGTTGAGGTTAAGAAATGATATTTTATTGCTTTCTTCCTGTTCACATGTGAAGTTAATGTTGGAATGTATAGAGTTAATGTGACTGAAAAAATTAAGTGTGTGTCCTGTAGATGTGAATCCTGTAATCGTGTCGTCTACATATCTGTACCAGTATAGTGGTGGATGTAATGCTGTATTAATTGCTTGTGTTTCAACATGTGTCATAAAAATATTGGCTAGAACTGATAATACTGGGTTAACCATACTTAGGTCATTTATTTGTATATAATGATCAACAACCACACGTTTTCGAACACTTCAAGTCAAATAAACACAACATAACCATAGAAAACACTCAAATACTAAATAAAGAAACAAATATAAACAAACAAAAATTAAAGAAGCCTTACTTATACAATAACTCAAGCCCAAAATAAACCAATACATAGGAACACCTTTATACCTGTATTAATGAAAATAATCAAACATCTAAGTACGCCCTCTACATTCCTACACTCAATTACACAACCGCTTTCAAACACGTGGTCAGCTATCGGTGAGTTACCTCTTTCTTTCTTTGTGAATCTAACGATGATCGAAGAAAGTCTAAACGTTGTTCGCTCCTCTACATAGAGCTTTCTCTATCCATACCAGCCGTTTTTATATATATAGATTAGTGATTTTGTGTACATATTTCACATGTGTGTGTTTCTAGCCGGTTTGCTGCTCATAGTATTTGATTTTGCTGTATTTGTATTTTCTGTGTTGTGTTGTAAAACATATTGTATGTGACTTAACATCCATATTATATTAACGGGCGGATGTAAAACTTGTGTATTTGAATGATAATTTCAGTTGAGCAGTTTGAATGCTTGCTAGTTATGGTCAACAAATGTGAAATGCGCTTTTGGGTGGATAAATGTGTATTGTTGACACATTTTTTCCATGTTAATCTGGAGTCGAATGTGATGCGCTCGCTCATGTTAATAGGCGAGTTGCCGAGTGAGATGTTTACTTTTTTCTAGCGTTTTTCTGTGCCTCTTTAATATCCTGTAAAAAGTGAAAGCTTGTGTTTTTGTGGGGCTCAAACCACTCACCACTTGTTGCTCCAGCTCACGACAGTATTCAGTGTTTTCTGAACACGAGATATCGATATCAGCGGGTTTTTAGAAATGTTCCAGATGGCAGTGCCATCAGCGTGTTGTGAATTGTAAGCTAGACAAGGGAAAGGTACATCACTAACGAATACAATATAAAGGATTGGTGAGAGGACAAATTCTTGGAAAACTCTTGCGGTTATATTGAAAGAGATTAGTAAGGTTTTGTTGACTCTTATTTCAGTTGTTCTATCTGTAAGGAAATTTGATATCCATCTGATAATAGTTTGATTTACTTTCAAGTTGTTTATATTTGATAGCGTTATGCACTGTCAAATACTTTTAAACAATTTAACAATAAGCCTGATTGTTTTTGAATGCTTTGTAAACTAATTCAGCGAGTAGTGTGAGGTGATCTGTTCTTTGTCTATTTTTCCTGGAAGCGTTTTGAGATTCCGAAAGGATACTAATTGTTTAGGCGATTTGATATTATTTTCTCCATCAGTTTGCCAAGACAACGTAACAGCTAAATGGGACGGACGTTGTCAGGATTAGTCCTGCTTTTTGTTCCTTGGTGAATAGTGGTGATAACACTGTTTTTTTTTCAAGTATCGGGGTAATAACCTGTTGTTAGTGAGAGAATCACGATGTTTATGAGATGTTGTGAACCTGACGAGGACCGAAGAAAGTCGAAACGTTGTTCGCTCCTCTACTAGTGCTTTTTTCTACCCATACCACCCGTTTTTAAATATGCAATTTTCTAATATACAGTTCTTTAATGTTAATTTTGAGTTTAGTGGTGTTGATTTTTCTATTAATTGAACCAGAATGATTGTTTAGGGTGTTACCGGAGAATTGTGGTATGAAGGAAGATTAATTTATTTGTATGTAGTTGTCAACATACAAGTTTAGGTCGGTAAGAGAGGATTCGAAAAGATAAAACTCAGTTAAACTTCATACGCATTTTTTCTTAAGTGGATTCTAATTTGATATACGATATTAGTGTCTTTAAACCACGATAGCATGATGTATATTAAATATTGTAGCATTATAAAGTGGTTAATAGTATGTAGTTTTTGGTATAACTCTTTGGTATGCACAACAAACCTTCCATGGATGTCTTACGACAGAACACAGAACTATATTTCCAAGAAAACAAGTTACAAACAAGTTTACAAACAAATAACGATCATCCGTTCTACCTTCTTTAAAAATGGACGCAACTCCGACAACAACGGACATAATTCTAAAACACTTTTGTCTTTGGTGAACTGTTTTCCCGTCAACCTCAAATGGCAAAATCAGCAAGGACTCGTCCATTTCCCTGTGGGTCTGCTGCGTTGCGCAACGTAAGCGCAAAGCACTTTATTTCACAGTTATGTTTCCTCCTTGATTATTAGATGATACAGTCAACACGGACTCGTCTATTTCCATTAGAATTTTCGAAATCTCTTTTGCAACATAAATCGATTAAAAGACAAACAAAAATACATTTAATATTTAGACAGTTCAGTAGTGAATTTTTGTTGTTGTTATTTCTTGATAAATGTCTCAATCGAAAAATTCTGAAAGAGATTTAAAATAACTTAGAACTTTAAGCGGAACGCTATTTGTTTATTTGGGTTTGACGTAAGACACGCTCACACATCACACACTTGGATTTATCGGCAACAAAATAAAAATGACGTAAATTGATAGAATCACGACAGTTGTAAACCGACAAGTTTTCTATTTCAGCAAATTGTCCTCGTGTTCAAAAGTCTTCTCGTCTGCAAAAAAAACAAAACAAAACACGACAGATATTATCATTGAAATGTATCGTGCACGGTTATCATTGTCTTTATTCGTCAAAAACACACATAATCATGATTCACTCAGAATTCTTGGCATAACTTGTTCTAATTTTATGTGTACTTACGACCATTACGTTAATATTAAAATCACTGAACCTTATTATTCACGTAAGAATTTTTTATTCGAGATGCTGGCAAGTAACTATTATAGCGAAAGAACTTTTGAGTTGATTCGTAATTGAAAAAACAATGTGGATATAAATAACCATATTAAACATTTATTGTATTTAAAATTCAGACCAGATATCTGGAATGTTCGTTTTTGAATTTCGCGCAAAGCTACACGAGGGTTATCTGCTCTAGTCGTCCCTAATTTAGCAGTGTAAGACTATAGGGAAGGCAGTTAGTCATCACCACCCATAGTACTCTCTTCACCACAGGTATCGAATCTCAATTTCTAACATTGTAAGTTCTCTGAGTGATAAACACTTATGTTTAAACGTTTTTAGTTTTATTCAGTTCCAATACATTAATAACATTTATTTTTGTTTTCCGGTCTTAAATATCTCATAAAACGTTTGACATTTATTTTATAAATCCTTTTAATTTTAGTTTTGTATCAGGATTTTGACACTAATCTCCTAACATTCTATAAATTTTCAGATACAGCATTTCTTAATCAAAATTATATCTTATTTCATTTACGTCGTATAGTTTACCTTCTTTACATTTTTCAAAGTGCTTTATCTGTTAAGTCTCGCTTGTTTGTTTGTTTAGAATTAAGCACAAAGCTACACAATGGGCTATCTGTGCTCTGCCCACCACCACGGGTATTGAAACCTAGTTTTTAGCGGTGTGAGACCGCAGACATACCTCTGTACCACCGCGGGGTTTGGGTTGAATTTCGGGCAAAGCTATCTGCGCTAGCCGTCAATAATTTAGCAGTGTAAGACAAGAGGGAAGGCAGCTAGTCATCATCACCCACCGCCAACTCTTGGGATATTATTTTACCAACGAATAGTGGGATTAACCGTCACATTATAACGCCCCCACGGTTGAAAGGTTGAACATGTTTGGTGTGACGGGGATTCGAACCCGCGACCCTCAGATTACGAGTCGAACGCTTTAACCCACCTGGCCATGCCGAGCCTGTATTGTAATAATAATAATAATAAAAAGTGTTTGGACATTATTGGATTGTTGTTCTAGAAATCAATCTGTAAAAAACACACCAAAAAACCTACTCTTCTTTCATTATTCAAAAGCTGTAATGCAACTGAACGTGACCTAAGAGATACTTAATGATACACGAATAATTTCATAAGTACATGTACAATTTTATAACAAAAATAAAGCAACAAACTCCGGAGATTTCTATCCAAAGATGACGAATTTCTGATCCTATGAAGTACCGTTTGTTTGCAGTGTAATCAGTAGAACAAAATGAAAAGTTTAGGTGCTGGATCGAAAACAATACACGACGTATTTTCTTTTTTCTAGGGGACATTGTTCTGCACAATGATTAATGTTTGAAGAAACAACATTTGTTTTTAACATGCAAACTGTACGGTGCATGAACATATTCGATTCAGAATTTGTGTAAGAACAAGAAGAGGATTGCATGAATAGATAAAATAAATGATTTTTTCCTTACAGGATATAATCAGCCCACGTGGAACTAGTTTCCTTCCAACGTGCAAACAATATTCTCGCTATCTAACCTTACAGTTAAAAATTCTTTCTTTTGATGACGTAAAAGGTTTTAAAGCGCAATATCTCATACGCTTTGTTAATATATACAACTGGTAACGATTGATGGTAAGCCTACAAAATAAGGTTTATTAGTACGTGGGTCAAGCAAGGTTTATATTAAAATTCGATTTAAACGACAGTTTACCAAATAACAGGCAAAACAGCAAAAGCAAAATACAATTAAAAACTTCACAATGAAATAATCTATTGTACAAGAAAAGATTCGTAAGCACCAATAGGCTTAATTACCATGTTTCTACAATCCGGATAAACCGTGCTTGTAACAATCTGAATTACATGGTGTTATCTAAGTATCAATGTAGAATGGCTGTTCTGATAACATCAAAAACAATAATACCTTTCTTAGAAATCTGTGATTTTCATTCTAATAATCATAGATCATAGTTTGAAACCGAATAATCTTACCAGTTAGAGCTAAAACAGAGATATAAAGAATGAAACAATAGATTACCGTGACACGATACAGCGTTTTCGTTACAAAATTCTTGAAGTTCAATACAAACAGAAGACATTTGTTTGTAAAACGATTCTTTGTTTATTTCCCAAACATTAATTTGCTTGATATAACACATTGCTTTTTTTTTTCAATTTTGCGCGGAACTACACGAGGACTATCTGTGTTAGCCGTCCCTAATTTAGCAGTGTAAGACTAGAGAGAAGACAGTTAGTCATCACCACCCATTGCCAACTTACTCTTTTACCAACGAATTATGGGATTGACCGTTACATTATTGTGCTCCCACAGCTGAAAGGTGAAAATATTCGATGTGACGGGGATTCGAACCTGCAACTCTGTGGTTACGAGTCGAACGCCTTAACCCACCTGGCCATGTGAGGCCTATGTTGTGTTGTTGTTCTGTTTTTTACATTATGGTAAGATTGATAACAAAATGTGAGATTTATTTTACGGAACGATCCACAAAATAAGTTATATAATGAAAAAAATCCTAATTCGTAGTTTGTTATAGCAACATGCATAAAAACTGTATTTATTGATGGATATCAACTTAATTTGATCACGAAGAGTTGAAACGAATGATAACATTTTGATTGAAATGGAATTACGTATAGTCTTATCAGATTTTCGATTATTTTACACGTTTATTAATCTGTTGATTTCAGTATTGGAGATCTAATGTCTGAAGTTGTGATTCGAGCCGTATTTGGATCAATTTGGATGATGCCAATTTGAAAGTTCCTTATTTCCACAGTTCCCAATTTTAATTAAAAAAAACAGCAACGCACGTTTCACGTGTGACTAGTATTATGTCGCCCAGCAGTATGCTTATTTTCTTCACCAAAACGAGAATTGTAACGTCTGTTTGTAAGTAAAGGCGTATTTTGTTGATATGTAATGTACTACGATCTTCGCTGTTATGTGATCGTTTGGAGAAAGAAATTTGGTTTGATAAAGCCAGAAACAGAATGAGTTTCTTTTTTTCAGTTGATCAATTACATTTGTTTCAGAAAAGACATTTAACGATCCGTGATATTACTCATGATACATACAAGAAGTGAGACACGTGTGTGTGTGTATTTATTTAGTTTCTTCAGACATACCCAAGTGTAAGCTTCGCCCCTCATTACAATGTTAAGATACTTTATATAATAATATTTACTAAAAATGGAAGGCAATAATCTTAGAAGATAATTTTGAAAGCGAAGCTCTTCCAAACGAGAATCCTTTTATGCATAAGTGTAGCATTGGTTTGGTTTGTTTTGAATATCGAGCAAAGCTACACGAGAGCTATCTGTGCTAGCCGTCCCCTAATTTAGCAATGTAAGATTATAGGGAAGGCAGATAGTTATCATCACCCACCGCCAACTCTTATAATGTGACAATACATCTCACTATTCATTGGTAAAAGAGAAGCCCAAGAGTTTGCGGTGGGTGGTGATGACCAGCTGCCTTTCCTCTAGTCTTACACTGCTAAATTAGGTACGACTAGCGCAGATAGCCCTCGTGTAGCTAAATATCTCATAAAACGTTTGACGTTTATTTTATAAATCCTTTTAATATTATTTTTTTAATTTAATTTTAATTTATCAGGATTTTTACATTAACATCCTATAAATTTTCAGATACAGCATTTCTTTATCAAAATTATATCTTACTTTATTTACGTCGTACAGTTTACCTTACTTACACTTTTCAAAGTGCTTTATTTGTTAACTCTCGCTTGATTGTTTGTTTAGAATTAAGCACAAAGCTATACAATGGGCTATCTATGATTTGCCCATCGCGGGTATTGAAACCCAATTTTTAGCGGTGTGAGACCGCAGACATACCTCTGTGCCAACGTAGGGTTTGGTTTGAATTTCAAGCAAAGCTATCTGCGTTAGCTCTCCATAACTTAACAGCGTATGACTAGAGGGAAGGCAGCTAGTCATCACCACTCACCGCCAACTCTTGGGCTACTTTTTACCAACGAATAGTGGGATTGATAGCCACTTATAACGCCCCTACGGCTGAAAGGTTGAGCATGTTTGGTGTGAGGGGGATTCGAACTCGCGACCCTTAGTTTACGAGTGTCTCAATCACCTGGCCATGCCGAACCGCCACTGAAGGGTAAGTCTCGTTTTATTAATGACTTGAGTCTCCTAACTCAGCCCCCCAGTGGCTCAGCGATATGTCTGCGGAATTACACGCTAAAATCGGTGGGAAAAGCACAGATAGCCCATTGTGTAGCTTTGTGCTTAATTCAAAACAACAACAACAACAACTCCTAACTCAAGATATAAACATAAAAAAATAAGTATTTTAATATTCTGGTATATTGTAAGCAAAGATTTACTTTTCCTAAACTTCCTCAAACTGTTATTTCTGCCAAGCATGTTAAGGCGTTCGACTCGTAATCCCGTCGCATCAAACATTCTCGCCTTTTCAATCATGAGGGCGTCATAATTGTGACGGTCAATCTCACTATTCGTTGGTAAAAAAGTAGCCCAAGAGTTGGCGGTGGGTGGTGATGACTAGCTGCCTTCCCTCTAGTCTTACACTGCTAAATTCGGGACGGCTAGCACAGACAGCCCTCGATTCGCTTTGTGCGAAATTAAAAAACAAACAACAAAACTATATCGAAAGTAATACTCATAGAGGTTTTGTTTCTAAGGTAAATGATGGTTGGCAGAGATTTCTTGAATTTGTTTATACCTATAGTGTTTTATATAATCCAGATATTAGTTCCCTTTCAGTAATGAGTATTATCCATCTATAATTTGTCAAGTATATTCGTTCAATTGAAATTTTTTAGTGCAATTATTTTGTATAGTTTTAGAGCTCTTTGATCGTTTCTTATCTATCGATATGAAGCAATATTGATCTCCCATTTATCGAGCAAAGTGCAGTTATAGGAGAGTTTGATTTTACGATTCACTGACCAATACCTTAAAAATGAGACAGACGTGGGATAGTAAAGTAGAAAACACAGGTTCTAAAATGTGCTTCACAAATTGACTCAGCAATAATCTTCAATAACAGCTTATAATATTAAATTTCGAAGTCCAATCTCTTTAATGGACACATTGCAGCCAAGCCATTTAAAAATACTGTAAAAAGGACGAGAAAAAAAACATTAAGTGTCCAATCACAATGCCAGTTCTTTATGTTCTTAGGAATTATAAATCTTGGGTTAAAGGAACGTATAAAAGAATAAAAAAATAATACAGTTTTAGGATTATTCCCAAAAAGAAATAGAATTGCAATTTGAGAATAAAACACCACCAACACAAACAAGCGTCTTGTAGTTTAAACTAATAAATACAAATGCGTCTATCACTTATTCCACATTTCACTAATTCTAACCATTTCTACGAGGTATTTTGCATATATTGACAAAGAACCAGAAACACTTACCAGTTTTCGTGACGTGTAGTCGGAGAAGTTTAAAACAATCGATCTGAGTCAAGCTGTCTGCCTCAGATGGGTTAAATTAACAATGTTAAAGGGAAACAGTTTCAAAACTTTGGTGTGTTTTTTTCAACTCGAGAAATACAGTTATTTCCATGTAGTTGAATAAAATACTTCTATAACAACTAAAGCGTCTTTCGGGCACTAAATTTTGCAACCAGGAACGTCACAATTTATTCAGGTTACAGTAGAAGATATACAATTTCACAACGTCGATAAAATAATATTACGGGCCCACCATCCGGCATTTTCCATTGTAACACAGATACGTCACCAGCTGTGGAAATCATGAACCCGGGTTCCACAAATGCGTGTTGGCTGTTAAATAAAAAGACAGATACGACTCATTTATTGTGCATGTTTATTTCTAAAATTTTTCGATTATTTAACCAGAAATATTTACGTTGCAGAGGACAACGTTATTAGGTATCGGCGTAATTCTTTTAAAACATTTACGTTTAAAGTTAAATCTGGCACTGTGTGATGTAGAAATTATGATTTATCAATATCATAATTACAATACAGGTTTAACTCGTTAAATGAGTATTATTACAGTAAACAACAGAAATAAATGCAAAAGCAAATACTTTTTTAATTTCTACATTAAAGTTACCTTTTAAAAATACCATAATTGAAATGTTAAATCTGTTTTATGTTATATAGCACAAAGCTACAAGAAGGGCTATTTGTGCTCTGCCCACCACGGGTATCGAAACCAGGATTTTAGCGTGTAAGTCCGCAGACATACCGCTGAGCCACTGGGGGGCAGGGGTATCGGAACCTGGTTTCTGTCAGTACAAGTCCTCAGGCATAGTGCTGTGTCACAGGGGGCGAATGTTAAAGATTAGCTACACCTCTAGCGTACAGACATGTACAAAACATGAGTTACTCAACGTAGCCGTTTAGTCGCTTCATCACTTGAATTTATACTGTTACTCAACACTTGTGTCCAACATCATCTAGAGTACGAGCTGATAAGATGGATTCTCTAAATTCATATCAGCTCATGTCTCATCTTTAATTTTTAAGTTTGGGCTTTACAAAATCACTAATATTGAACACCTTTTAAAGATTCATATTACTGTACTTCTTATCTTCACGACGTTTCGTTCTCTGCGCTTATTAACGAAACGGTTTAATAACTTACTGTGTTTTTGTTGCAAGAGGGACAAACGTTCCACGTTCATTTCCTGTGTTTTGATCGTATGAGGGTAAGAAGTTTCTTGTTTGTTATTTATTTATTGTACTTGATGTATTAGCTCAAGATATTTTGGGTCTGTCATAAACTTAATTTATTTTGATGGTATGAATAGAATATGTTTCATGTTTATCGTGCTTTTACAATATTTCAATGTTATTAGTACAATGTTTCATGTTTATTGTGTATTTATAATATATTGATGATATGAGTGCAATATGTCTCACGTTGAAAGTGTTTTTACATTTTAATGGAATGAGTACAATATGTTTCATGTTTATCGTGTTTTTACAATATTTCAATGTTATTAGTGCAATATGTTTCACGTTTATCGTGTATTTAAAATATTTTGATGATATGAGAACAATGTGTTTCACGTTTATCGTGTTTTTACATTTTAATGGTATGAGTACAACATGTTTCGTATTTGCTATTCATTCAATGTATTTGATGTTTTAATGCAATACGGTCTAGGTTTGCCAAGCATTTACTGTATTTTAATTTTATATTTTCAAGACTTTTTCGGTTTCTTTATTCTGTATTTACTACGTTTAGGAGTATCACATTACTTATTAATAATATAATTCCTTCAATGTAGTTGAGATAATACAAAAGTTACGATGGTATTGGAAACATGTTATAACATTAATGTGCAACATTAAGCTGAGCGAATTACCTCTTAAATTGGATACATACAATAAGCCTGAAACGTAACAGAAAGACCAACATTATTTTAGGGCCATTCTGATCAAACTTCCAACTTACACTTTCGGTTCTATTTTATCAATAACAGAAGTTGTGTGGTCTAAATGTTAATGATAGAGATCGAAAACCAATTATCATGGAATTAAAAATGTTAAAATGTCCATTTTACTGTCACGAACAGGTCTAACAAGAAAATATCTACTCCAGCAAGTACTCTGACACGATACTCTACTCCAGCAAGTACTCTGACACGATACTCTACTCCAGCAGGTACTCTGACACGATACTCTACTCCAGCAAGTACTCTGACACGATACTCCAACTAACCAAGTCTTATAGTTGAACAAAGTTTATCATTCAGCTCAGATTTATATGTATATATATATTCGCAATAGACTATCATATAACAATGCCATATATACAAATAAAAATTAATATTTTAACCTGCAGTAAAAAACCACTGTGATCGGTAAGCTAGGAATTGTTTCTGAGTCACTAACAACTTACGTTTAATTTGCTAACATTTTGGTTTCAATAATCAACTTACTTTGATGTAAAACGACATGAGTGTTAGTTTTATGTTGCATAAGATCACCATACGCGCACTAAACGGAAAACTAAATAGTCTCCAAGATCTAATCTGTGGATTTAACTTAATATCGTTGTCGGAGTTCAAACTAGGTAAAAACTGGCTTTCTAGAAATGAAAATAAGTGCTAATAATTAAATGGCAAATTTCTGGCAGCGGTGCTAACCCAGAATTCCTATAACGATATGACTGGTTATGATATCCATAACCTCGGAAAGGTGCTATGTGGAGGTGGCGACAACTGGATTGTACTTCTATACCTATTTTACGTATGTGAATGTAAAATTTGTTTCTGAAATTACGGACTAATGAGTATATGAGATCTTTGACTCTTTCAACTGAAATACATCCAGGTTCCTTCCTTCAAGGCCAGTAAGCAACATTGTATTACTATTAGAATAATTCGGCATCCATTTGTAACGTACACACGTTTTATTTCCAGCTCACTTATTGAAATCAGTGCGATTTACTCTAACGAATAACGATGTGTGCTTACGATATATTAAAGGGTCAAATTTAGAATGCGTGAATGTTATTGTCTGTTTTACACTTACCCTTGTAAAAACGATCCTCGTACATAGTCGGGCAGCTTTCTCCCTGAAAATATACACAGCTTGAGCATTATAAAAACATAATGTTATAAACCTAGTGTTATTACAATACCTCTCAACTAAGTAATTATCACAAATAATTTATTTGAAACAAACAGTCTGGTGTGAAATATCGCATCAAACTGTTTGAGGAGCTCATTGTGGAGTCAACGATTATTGAACTCAGGAGTTGAACAATTAGCGACGATAATTTTGTGAGTGTTGTAGTATTAGTATTAAAACCTAACACGATAAACAACCTTAATTTATTTTACCAAGTCGTTAAGTATTTCTTAAGTTTTCTTAGATTCAAATTCGTTTACTTACAAGTGACACTGTTACTTCACTCTGTATTTTCGTCTTACAGTTTAGACCTACGAAACACGAGTTTTCTTTCTATAAACAAACGTCAATAAGTGAACCACTGAGATCCGTACTCTAAACGCACTACAACACTGTCTGCTTCTCAGTATACAGTAAAGTACGGTCGAGTCACAACACAGTGTTTCGTAAACCGCCTTTACAGTCAGATTCTAAAACTTCTGCTCAGGTCCTACTTAACAAATATTCCGACTGCTAAGTTTCTAGCGTGTTTGTAGATTAGGAAAGTTGATGTCTTCGTCATTGTCCGAGACCCTATAACACAATGTGGATTAGCAATATTTGTGTTATATTGCATAGTGTTTGTTTGTTTGAAATTAAGCACAAAAACTATACAAGGGGATATCTGTGATCTGGACACTACGGGTATTGAAACCCAATTTCTAGCGTTGAGGGTCTAATGTATGATTCAGATATAAATTGTTATAAAAGAACCCTTTAGGAAAAAAGTCACCAATCATCCACTTTTATAATGATACCTGAACTACTTACACCAGAGACAGATTTGTGTCGTTTAACTTGTTAATTAAATTAACTGTAATCTCTTCCTTTCGTAAAGTAAGAATCAGAAAAAAAAACCATGTTAGTCATTCCGGGCTCGACCTGAACTGAACAACCAATAAGATTTCATAAAATATTTCACAAACTCAGTGATGGAATGAACAGAGAAAGTTGTGATACTTCAATTAGTAATTTTGCCTTAATAATTAAAACCTAAAAAGTCCATCATCTCTCAGTAAAGTCTGTCACGACGTGAAGTTTCAAAACTAGTTGTTCGTGTCAATGTAGAGTTACTTAATTACAGAGAGAACCTGGAAGAGCGTAATCAGAAACGAACAGCAGTAAAACTTAATTGAATTACACAGCACACTAAATTACAGCGACATACTAATATAGCAAATATGCAAGTTTCTAGATTTTCTAATTTTCTGAGCGTTCGTCTTATACATGAATATTTAAAAAAATGTATATTCAAAAAAGGCTTAATATAGTTTTCTTTGTTGTTGTTTTTTCTTTCAGACTTAGAGTACAGAAAGGGAGGTTACGCCATATTAATCGACTGTAAAGAAACAGTTGGAAACAGTAATTTTCCATTTTTAGTTCATCGTGTAGTCAAGAGTAAAGGATGTTTCCTTGGAATGTAGTATTTTTTTAACAGCTCTATATCAGCTAACGTTAGGTGGGATGGTATAATTTTGAAGAATAAAATATTTTTAAAACATGATATATTGTTAAAATAAAATGTTTATAAATACACATTTACTATTCGCGATAGTTTACTTTCAATATAACATTGCATTTTGTACAGTTCTGTGCTGTTAAGACTAATTTTTAAAAGTGGAATATACATTTCTAGTTTCTATCAATTCGAACCTCAAAGATTGTGGAGTGAATTTTTTTAGAAATCTTCTAAATTTTACTTAACATTTTATTCGTTAGTTATCCCAATAGTTTAGTTTGTTTTGAATTTCGTGCAAAGCTACACGAAGGCTATCTGCGCCACCCGTCCCTAATTTAGCAGTGTAAGACCAGAGGGAAGGCAGCTAGTCATCACTACCCACCGCCAACTTTTAGATTACTCTTTTACCAACGAATAGTGAGATTGACCGTAAAATTATAACTCTCCCATGGCTGAAAGGGCGAGCATGTTTGGTGTGACAGGTATTCGAACCAGTGACCCTCGGATTACGAGACGAGTTCCTTAACCACCTAGCCAATTATCCCACTGGCAGGTTTGTTAAACAAAATACATTATAAGTATAATAAAGGCGTGAAGCTCTTCTACTAATGAAATAAAAATCAACCAAATGCATGAAAACTTTTTCAGAATGAATTAATGAATTACGAGCAAAGTTTTCATTAAAATAATCAAAAGTTTTTGTAACCAGTAACTCATTAGTTTTCTTTCAGTTGCAGTAATTAATGTTTACTAATCACAGTCAGTGGCACAAGGAGACATTAAAAATATAAAAAGACAAAATAACATCGTTAAAATTTCTTCATGCCAAAGGCATTCAGTACACATCGCAAAGTTAAGTAGATTTATGTATCGCTGAATTATCTTACTTGCTTCCTTCTGGAGTCAATATTTGTTCTCAAGACTCGATTGTTCACTGGCTGAGCAGGTCGATAGTTATCGGCTATAGGTGCTTTTGGATTTCCATTGTCACCTTGTTTTGTCTCTCTGAGGGCATGCAACTGTGGTGAAGAGCATAGAGTCTTAATCTGAACTTATTATTCTATTACAAATAATTGAATTGAGAATTATGCTAAAAACTGCGAAAGTTTTTATTGTAACTGACAATAGTTCGTTGTTTCTACTATTTTAATAAGGTTACAGAGAGTAAAAATAAACAGTTTAAGCCTATTTGTTTACATGTAAGCGAAACGACGTCCAACGAAGAACAGTTTGTTTGTTTGTTTCGAATTTCGCGCAACGCTACTCGAGGGATATCTGCGCTAACCGTCCCAAATTTAGTAGTGTAAGACTAGAGGGAGGGCAGCTAGTCATCACCACCCACCGCCAACTCTTGCGCTACTCTTTTACCAAAGAATAGTGGGATTGACTGTCACAGTATAACGCCCCCACGGTTGAAAGGGCGAGCATGTTTAGTACTACGGGGAATCGAACCCGCATCCCTCAGATTACGAGTCTAATACCTTAACCCATTTGGACATGCCGGACCCATAAAAGTAAGAGTGTAAGTTTCTGGATTAAATCACTAAGTTAGTACTTGAAATGTAGAAAAAAAAGGCCATATACGAGGGTGGAGTTCGTTATATTAATCTAATGTTAAGACTAAAGTTTGTTTGTTATAAAAGAAAGCTAAACTGGGTTAACTGCCGTGTTCACCGCGTGGAATCGGACCCTGAATTCTAGAATTGTGAGTCCGAGACATACCGCTGTTCCATCGAGGGACAACAATAGTAAATGAAAGTTAACCTAATTGATGTTTTGGTATTTTGACTTAATTTCGTTAACAGTTTATGTTTTCGCGAGGGTCAGGAAACATACCAAAGAAAAGGCGAAAAACAAATGTTGACCCCTTCATACTCGTTTTAAATTAGTACTGAAATTCACAATTAAGATGTACCTTTGGAATAAGTAAAGCAATAATAAACAAAAACGAACAGTAATGTTATACAGACATCATTAAAGTGATAATTTTAACTCTGGAGAAACGTTGCAGAGTTTCGTTTCGTATGGAAGACAATAAAATATTAGTAACCCTGAAGCCAGTACTTACCACGTGATTCACGAAGCCAACTCATTGTGTTATTTGATAAACTTCGCATCGACTATCTCGTTTTTTGATAGTGTTATGGAGACTGGTAATATAATAAAATATTGTCTTTCTTCAGGGTTTGAGAAGATTGTTTACGAGAAATACCGTGTGTTTTAAATACATTATATATTTTGTGATTAAAAATAAACACCTCACACCAATGAGCAAATTAAACGAACACGTTACAAATATTTATATATTTTTTTTCTGATTGAAATTTACACCACAAACTGCTTTGGAGACTTTTTTGGATTAATTTGTTATGTGTTCTACGAAACCATACATTTTTGAAGACTATAATCTTAAATTTCAAATTACCTTCATTTTTATTTACTACTTCTTTATCGGTGGGGATTATACTGTGCATAATATTGAGGAATTTTATGTTTTTGTCAGTTTCTCAATATTATGCAACATATAATCCCCATTGATAAAGTAGTAGTAAATACAAATGAAAGTTAACCTGAAGATGACCGAAGGTCGAAACGTTGTTCTCTACTTTATCTTAATAAAAGTTTTAGTACCCATACCAGCCGTCTTGAGGTTACCCATACCCGCCATCTTGAGGCTATCCATACCCGCCATCTTGAGATATAGTTTGTTGTTTTTACTTCAAGGGGTATCTCGCCATAACGAATTGAGAAAAACGTTGAATAAAATCACTAATTTTCTATATTAATGTCCAGGAAACTCTATATAAGTAGGGGAGAGTTTTGCAAATCGTATGAGAACCACAGTTGATATAAAGTAAACTTATGTATGCATGAGAAAGATATTTTGGCCTTTAGTAGATAAAAAGATTCCATTGATTGTTTGTTTGTTTTTTAATTTCGCGCAAATATACACTAGGGATATCTGCGCTAGCCGTCCCTAATTTAGCAGTGTAAGACTAGAGGGAAGGCAGCTAGTCATCACCACACAACGTCAACTCTTGGGCTATTCTTTTACTAAGGAATAGTAGGATTGACCGTCACGTTATAATACCCCCACGACTGAAAGGGCGAGCATGTTTGGTGCTACGGAGATGCGAATCCGCGACCCCCAACTTGCAAGTCGAACGCCTTAATCCACCTGGCCATGCTGGGCGATTCCACTGAAAAATGATTGCTTTTGTAAAGGACGTGTAATAGCCATTTCTGAAGCAAATTATTCAGACACTCAGGTCATAAAGATTTATTCAGATAGGGGGTATTATTCGGAATGTTTAAAACGTGGATTTCTTTTTTTTCTTTTACTTAACAGCGTTAGAGAACAAAGAAATAATATCAATTTATAGTGTTAAGAATAATCAGAAATAATATGAAAACGTAGCTAAGAGTTCACAGAGATACAGCTCTGAGTCATACCTCACGTTTAACTGTCGTATATTTCAGATATTTGGAAAATTAAATAGGTGTTCATTCAAACATACTGGTCAATTCACTGGGTGCTGTGCATGTGGATTTCCATACTACTAGATTGTCGAACCACCACATATATTATGGAAAGCAAGCAGGGAGGAGTGATAAGCGTTGGGCATAAGATCTTTCTGCTAGAGTTTTCCTTAATGATAATTACGTTACAAGACTATTGTAAAAATTGTCAGACAGAGTATAACCGAACATGTATTGTAAGGACACAGTGAAAGTAGAAAATCATGTTTGATATAACGTAGTCAACTTGTGTAGGATTTATTACAAATTTGCTGATATCTTTGTTAATGATGTTCTGAGACGGTCAGATCCAACTATTTAGACAGAAAAATGGTAGTGATTTGATTTTCATTTCAAAATTAAATATGGCAAGTATCGATATTCTTTGAATATCCCAAATAAATAAAAACGTACTAATAGCGACCATGTTTACAACAAGGACCTGAACCTCCAAGTAATCTATTGCATAAACAGTTTTGTAAAAGAGATTTAAGAAACAAATGAACACCATCAGCAACTTAAGGTAAATAGAGCTGGACTCCTATTTTACATTATTCTCTTCATATCGTTCTAGCAATGGATAAGCTGTGTTAAAATGAAAGGCGTGATGTTTAAAGAAACGAGCATTAACTAATACTATATTATTTAAGCAATAGATGGCAGCACAAGAAATAATGTTAATGTTTACTCATTTTGTCTCTGAAGCAGAAATTCTGATATGTATTAATTGTGCATAATATTATTTGGCAATATTCAGTAAGAGTACTCTGATTCAGAATTAACAAAATGTAATAGAATACGTAGATAAAATACAGTATAATTTGTGTGAAAATTAGTAAGGCTAATGCGCAGTTAAACCACATTTTTTGTTAATAAATATGCAATATTCTGTTTGTTGGAAATGTGGAATCCAAGCGTAAAATAATTTGAAGATAGTTCGCATTAGCTTTACTACTTCTGGACATTACTGATGAAAATATTGATACGAAGATTGATAACTATAGATTGTCCAGAGTAAGTTGCCACCGTTCAAAGTAATACAGTGAAGCTATAATATACTCTTGAAAACAACATGGTGAAACTACCACCTTCTGAAAGTGATTACTTTGTCAAGTGATAGTTGTGTAAGGGAGTTAAATGGTAAGCCTACCAGCCGTTAACAGTTGCTAGGCAATAAAGTTGCAAGCCGTTAAAAGAAGTCAAGAAGTAAAATTCCAAGCCATTAGAAGTAGTTTGTAGTGAAAATACCAGTGGCTGAAAGTAATTTTAAAGGTCTACTTTCACGTACTTCCAATATAAATACTTCTCTCAGAGTATTTCTAACAATTATCTTATGACTGTATCAGAGAAACTCTTTTATTTTCGAATAAATATTACTCAAGCGAGTCGACAGCAAGATACTTTCTTTAAATGAAAACATGGCAGAAGTAATAAGATATAGAATTAATTGTCACTTAACGTTGATATGTTGGTACTTTAAGTTGAGGTTAATGTTCTAAAATTAACCTCACGCGGAGTCATTCTCTGTTAGAAGCTATAATTAATAAAAATTAAAAGGTTAAATTCACATGACTAAAACTAATGATTTTATTTTGCACTTTACAATTCAGTGGTTGATATAAACATCACGGCTTACAGTCAGAGTATTTTAAGTTAATAAAGTGGATATAGCATTAAGCACGAACTCATTTACGACGAATGAATTAACGCTTCTTGCTGTGAAGTGACATGTCGCTTAATCAGGAAGTAATCAGTGCATTTTTTGCCTGACTAAACAGTGAATTAAGTTCCACTATCCATGACAGTGAGCCAGTAAAAACACAAGCAAACTAACAATTACTTTGCCTAGTTTGGTTTCACTGTATGCTAATTACGAAATCCGTTGAGAATTTAAAGCTCGTGAAATTCCATTTGGTAACTAAAAACGAGTTCACAGTTTAAAGAAAACATTTGTTAAACTTGAGCGTTACTTGCTTATTTATTGCTAGTAAAAGCTGTGCAATAGGTTATCTACAGGAATCGAATCCAGAGTTTGTGAACAAACACAGAGCCGCGATACTAATTTAATCCATTTGGAAACACTTTTCCAAAGTATCAATTGTGTTTCATTAATTATCCAACCAGTATGTTATGAACAAAGTGCATCTTTATATGTTCATCGATGTTCATGTTATGAACAAAGTGCATCTTTATATGTTCATCGATGTTCATCAGTACAAACGACAAAATTCAAAATTGGAAAATAGAAACCAATTGCGTTGTAAAAATAATAATAATAATGCATTATTAAATATAAACCAATACCACTACTCCTGTATTATACTTCATGTGGTTATTACTTTGAGAATAAAAGTTTGATTTCAAAAATTATCATATTGTAAAATTCCTCTATTTCTTGATAAAAGTCACGAGGGAAAATAGTCTTTCAAGTTTATAAATAACCTTAATGTTTGAGGAAACAATACATAACTGTTCATTTTACATTAAAAGTTAGACGTGTAAAAGAAATAAACTCAGTTTTTAATCGTGCACGATAATTATTTCAAATAAAAATTATCCAATCTCAAAATAAAATGAAAACTATTTTACTTGATAATTTTACAGTGTAACTTTGGTTGTGTGCCGTTAAACTTTATATGTATTTCTTTAATACATCTGGGTGAAAACTTATAAAAGTGTCATCCTAACCTTAACCAAACGTCAGAGTCTCACAATAACAAAACAATTACTATTTTAATCATGTAAAAATGTTTCACAGTGAAATATTAATTAATTTTCAGAGCGAAAGCAACAGGAGTCTGTTTGTTTAGAAATAAAAACACAAAGCTGTACGATGGGCTATGGGTGTTCTGCTCACCACGTGTATTGAAACCCGGTTTTCTGCGGTGGTACAAACCGCTTTGCCACTAAGGAACGACAGCGGCTGGAAACTTTGTAAGGATATTCTCTGGAAGGAGACGTTTTTGTATTAGGAATTATTACCTAGAAGGTCCACTTGTAAGTATATATGTAATATATACATAAAAAATGCACATATGTGCAATACCCGTACTCATGTATATTATATATATGTGTGTGTGGAGCTCCTGTATTTTGTTTCGGACCTTTAGACAACATCATACTAATATTTACAAATGACATCTACTTATTTATTCATTGTTAAATAACATGTGTTGTCTGTGACGTAACATGCTTAAATTAGAAAGTTGTGAAGGCAACCGATACTCTATTTGAACACGTAATTCCTTCTATCCACCAAAGAAATAAACGAGATTTGCATAATTCGTTTTTTTTAAAGACTTTACATCATGACAATTTAAAATTGGTTTTAACGTTTAACAGTCTCCAAATGTAGGTTTCCAATAAAAGAGTGTATATAAGCATTTTAAGAATACATTGTTTTAGCCCACTAAAAGAGCTCAAATAGCGTATAAACAACACGTTTTAGGTTACTAAAAGAACTCAAATAGTGTATGTTAGCGTTAAATAACACATTGTTTTAGATCGTTAAAAAAGCTCAAATAGTGTATATTAAACTTTTAACAATACATTGTTTTAGGAAAGTGTAAACACGAGCACTAACAAAGCTGATCAGGTTGGTTGGGTTGCAGTAATTAAATTGCCCTACACAAAGTTCTTCATAAGCGTTAAATTATGTGTTGTCAGTAAGGTGAGAGAGTACAATGCTCTTCTATCCCACATTGCCCCCAGGTGGCTCTCCTTATCACAGTAATTAAATAGATTACTACGCTTGACGGGTACAACACACTTTGCAGCTTAAGGTTGAAACAACAAGACAGAAGAATTTATAATTCTGTAGATTATAAAGTATGACCATTTTTGATGTGTTGTTAATATGATCAAACACCACGAAACTACCAAAGAGTCCTCTTTGTTACCGTAAGACAAACAGTGCGAGATAGGTTGTAATGTTTAAAGCAATAGCGACAACATTCGATTTCATGATACATTCCGTTGATAGATGAACAACGCCAAAGTTAAAAGTTATTTAATATATATATATATATATCAGCTGTTTTCTCACCTTTATACCCTAAACAAAGATTTGTGTTATGTGTGAACCAACTCGAATAGTCCCATTCGTAACTGAGTTGTTAAAGCAACATACATTCCATTGTCTTAATTAGGTATATTTCTAGAATAAAAACGTGTTTTCTTTAGTTCGACTGTTTTGTTACAGATTTGACTAACATCCCTTCAAAAAGAAATGTACACATATAAATACAGACTGGTAGGTAGATAGAGACTTAGAAAGATAGATGTAGTCAAAGAGGGTATAAATCAAAATAAATGTTTTTTTTCTTTCACAATTGTACTAAGATTTCCATCAAATCCATAACATACAGGCTATTTATGTCTCAGTTACCATCCGTAAAGTTGACATATTACTTTTTAAAAATAAAACCATTTTATCTGCTGCGTGTAAAGTCTATAACAATCACGTTGACTCATCAATCGACTTAATTTTATGAAAAAAATAATTTATTATACTACCTGCTGTTTGGTGATATATATTGGTTTATTCATAATAATCCACGTAATGGTCTCGTAACATCCAGGAAGTGTTGTTGAGCCTTCATAGGTTATATAGAAGTCTGTATCAGGGAGCAGATCACGGATAGACAGATGATCGATGCGAGCCCTCTGCCCTAAGAAGATAGACAGATAAAGTGTATCAGTAGTTAAAGTATTTCATGTACATTTTTAAAATATAAGATTATTTTCCGTTGTTAGCTTCATATTAAAGCTTATGAAAGTCGTCAGGTATTATTGGGATTACGGCCAAAAATGTCGATAATATTTGTTATTTTTTGTCATTACATATCAGCATTTATCTATTATATTACTTATCAATATAGGAAGATTTTTTTTTATCTAAAGCTAGTAATAAAGAAAACAGAAACATACCGTGGTACGGGCGTGCCCTAGAAACTATAGTCAGTCGAATGTGTAACCGAGTATCACGGTTTGTATCCTACTGCCGTATGTATTAAAAACCAAATAAACAAATATGGTGCACTGCACTTCGATGCCGAAGATGAACTATAAGTAACGGACTAATTCGCTATTCACTTAGAATAGCACGAGAGATGAAGATAGGTGCTGTTAACTAGGATCTGAGTTAAAAATTAGGGACAACTGTGCGCAGATAGCCATTGTGTAGCTATCCAACAATATGTGAAGTTGATAGACCGACATTACATTATGTGCTTTTATGTTTTACGCGTTACATTATTACACAATCACAAATCCACAACAATAACATTTTGTTACTCAAAATATGGGCCCGGCATGGCCAAGCGCGTTAAGGCGTGCGCTTCATAATCTGAGGGTCGCGGGTTCGCGCCCGAGTCGCGCCAAACATGCTCGCTCTCTCAGCCGTGGGGTCGTTATAATGTTACGGTCAATCCCACTATTCGTTGTTAAAAGAGTAGCCCAAGAATTGGCGGTAGGTGGTGATGACTAGCTGCCTTTTCTCTAGTCTTACACTGCTAAATTAGGGACGGCTAGCACAGTTAGCCCTGGAGTAGCTATGTTAAAAATTCCAAAACAAACAAACAAACAATATTCAAAATATATGTGTAGTAACCTTTCTTTCAGAGAAGCTACAAAAAAATCCAAATAATATTTTCGGTCATTCGAATTAATTAGCCCTCCGTTAGTACAGCGGTATGTCTCCGGATTTACAACGTTAAAATCACCAGTTCGACTCCCCTCGGTGGACTGAGCAGATAGTCCGATGTTGCTTTGCTATAAGAAAAACGCACTCAAACTACTTATGTTCGTTTTCCAAACAACTTACATCTTGTAACGAAAGAACAATTTTTTATATGATTAATACATCCTTTAGCTGTTTCTATAACGTGTTATTCACCCATAACTTTCTTTTAATGTGTTTTTCTATCTTTTCTGTATTTAAGCATCGGTTTATGTATTTTCTTTAAGATTTGGTGTGTTTGTTTCTTTTGGTGTTTTCACAATCATTACGAACTAGAGAAGAAAGGGAATAATTATACATGTTATAAGGCGCTAATAAAAGGTTTATTAGATTAGTGATGAAGTGTTTTGAAAATTTCAAGATATGCGTGATACACGAAGATATTTCTCTGCAAAAACACGTGTGTTTTCTTCCCTGTATTTTAAAACTAATACCAGTCATGTATTGACTGCATAACTTTCGACTTGTTGTTCTATGAACAATTTAATACGTTTCGTACTTCTGCCTATTGTGTTAATGCACGGAATACTTAAGGATTTATCGAAATTGTTTGTGAACACACTCGTAAAGTATGGCGATTTGAGATGACCAGTCATACATTGAAACTGACAAATCTGGCATCTTTCGACGGTTAAAACACCTCAAAGGCTTATCACGTACCATTTATAGAGATGTTTGAAAAAAAATGAAAAATTCGTTTTGGTACTAAAGGTTTTAAAGGTACTGTTGTGTAACTGGGCACTCGATCGAAACATAAAATGAAGAAATGTTCTAATTAAAAATACATGTCATTATTCCTGCACAATAAAATTACAAATCTGTAATACGAAGTAGACTAGATGTGGATGAACGTATTTAGAAATAAGTAACACGTAAAAGTGTTCAACTTGTTTGTTCTCTATGAAAACCACTTCACGAACGGTACGTGGAAAGATAAATTAAGATACATGTAAATCGATATACTGAATTATGCAAATGACAAGAGGGATTTTAATTAATTACGCCTAATTGCGTAAGACTTTATACATCAATGAAAATCGTTGTGTTCAAAGTGACTCGTAGGATCTGAAAGAACTAAAAACGTTAATAATGTTGTTTGTGTTAGTAATGTCAAAAGTCAAGTGAAATTAACCTTTTAAGGATAATTGTGAGTAAATTAGTAAACCAGATAATGTCACGAATAGAAATAATTAACACATTTTACCAGCAACATAGCGATTCAAAAGAAGACTCTAAGTGTGCCAAGCACAAACTTTCGGTTCGTATATCGCTTAGTCTTCTCTTGACCGATTTGAGATCTAATCTAATTTTTGGACTGAGGAGGTCAGATCTTTTCGATTGATATATTTATAGAATAATTTACTCTAATCCTGCCTAAATGCCGCGGCTATTGAAAATTCCCTCTTCTTTTAACTCGAAACAATTCCCGCAATAATTCCTAATATCAGCGAAATATATAGATATTACTTATTGATAAATTACGATGAAAACAAGATTCATACACAGATCAGAATTAACCCTTTTCCGATTATTTAATGTCGATAATTCGATACAGTGGGCTGGCTGAAAGACTCTGGTGTCATAAAACAAACCAAATTATTATTTCATAAGACAATATCGATTGTGTTTATTTAAGCACAAAGCTACAAAACGAGCTATCTGAGTTCCTGACGTTGTAAATTGGCAGATATACCGCTGGGGGGACAGAAAGTATTGATTGCATTATGAAGCACAGATTTTGTTCCCGTATAGAATGTGCTATTTATTAATTGCTAATGTTGTAAAAGTACAGAAAGTGGTCATTATTCCCTTCAAACTTTGCTTTTGTGACCTGGATAATAAAGTTTAGAAATTAACCTGTTTTCTGTGTTAAAAGGGGTAAATTTGCATATTTTCATTTATATATGGTCTGAATAAAATATCATATGAATCAAGATTTACATGTATTTGTACCAAAGATATACAAAAATGTTTAGCAGTGAGTAGTTTTTCGAAATTTGGGACTGTAATGTAAATCACTTTCATGTATCAGCCCCCAAATATAGTCTCACGTCATGTTTTCGTTATATGCTCTCAGGTCACAAAAGCAAAGTTTGAAGAGAGAAATAGGTCTTTTCCATTTACTTAAGGCATTTGCAATTGGGAAATAACACTTTCTGTCCAGGAACAATAAAAAGTAAACATTTTTGTTACATAGTGTTGTCAGCTGGGTACTCTCTCGGCTACGTGTGTATTGTAAACACTACCTAATATGTTGTTTTCAGTAGTTTCTATGTTTTACGTAGTGTGTCTTCTACCATACTTGATTTTGAAGTATTGACTGGACTCAAGACAACCAGTAAAGTTAATCGGAATGAATCAAAGAAAAATATGAGAAAATTAATTTTATAGTGAAATTTCTGGAATAGTTAAAAGGTTAAACAAAAAATCAATTTCTTACGTATTTTGCGTTAACATATCAAAACTTTAATGATTCTGACATCTGATACGCTTAACTTTTTAAGGGAGCAACGTGGCTAAAGCTATTTTATGTCATTGTAGGAGAAAGCAATAATCAGACGAATGATGGTAAAAAACAACAACATGGTCAAATATTTGTTGTACATTGTTGTTAGGAAGTAAAACAGTGATTTATTTGGATACATTTTTTTTCTTTTTAGTAAAAACAAATTAGTTTGGAATTAGTTTCTGAGAAACATCAGATTTCTTTAAATTGTATAATAGCACTGAATTATCAAGCGTATGTTTTGTGATGCAGCATTAGTTATTATTTGTAACATTAGTAAAAACATGATTTCTTGAAGTTTAATAATGTAAAACATCAGGATCCTTTACAAATGCTTAGGAAATAATATATACATACAACAAATACATGAAACATACGAGTTTGGTAAGGCCCCGGCATGGCCAGGTGGGCAGGGCGCTCGACTCGCAATCTGAAGGTCCCAGGTTCGAAACCTCGTCACGCCAAACATATTTGCCGTTTCAGTCGTTGGGGCGTTATAATGTTACGGTCAATTCCACTATTCCTTGGTAAAAGAGTAACCTAAGGTTGACGGTGGGTTGTGATGACTAGTTGCGTCTCTTTCTAGTCTTACACTGCTAAATTAGGGACGGCTAGCGTCTCCGTGTAGCTTTGCGCGAATTTCAAGACAAAACAAACGACTGTGATGTTAGATACACTGCTGTGAAACATTAAAGCGAAAACTGCAGGTTTAGTACTGTTAGTCAGATAACAAGTTAAACTTGGACAAAAAAAACAATAACACACAAAACAACCGAACAAATTAGTGAAATCTTTACTCGAAACAGCTGGTGAAACAGCTTAATAGCTACATTTCAGTCTCTACGACTATCATTTGGCTCTTGGACTAGATGGCAGACAAAAAACGTAACGAAAAGATAGCAGGAAAAAGCAAGCAGGATATATTTTTTTCGAAAATAAACCAACATTATAGTCAGATTCTCTGTGGTATCTATAGTCAGACTCTCTGAAGTATCTATAGTCAGAATCTCTGAGGTATCTATAGACAGACTCTCTGAGGTATCTATACACAGACTCCCTGAGGTATCTATAATCAGAATCTCTGATGTATCTATAGACAGACTCTCTGAGGTATCTATAGTCAGAATCTCTGAGGTATCTATTGACAGACTCCCTGAGGTATCTACAGTCATACTCTCTGAGGTATCTCCAGTCAGACTCTCTGAGGTATCTATAGACAGAATCCCTGAGGTATCTATAGACAGACTCTCTATGGTATCTATAGTCAGACTCTCTGAGGTATCCTATAAGTAATTGGGTTACGTATTTAAAAACACCATTACGGAAACATTTTTAAAGTATTCCAAGCCGAGCTTCCTGTGTGAGATCCAAAGTTAAATTACAGCATGTATGTTTCACAAATGTGAAAGGATTACCACATGCTTACACACTTGCGATATTCTGGTAAGAAAAGGATTTAGAAACACTGAGTGCAAATTCATAGTAAAAATATCCGAATATACTTTAAAAATATACTTACTGTACTCGTGTGAAAAGGTAAAATTGGCAGTTATTTCAGATACTACAGGGGTGTGTGTGTGTTTTTTTTATAGCAAAGTCACATTAGGCTATCTGCTGAGCTCACCGAGGGGAATCGAACCCCTTGAATTTGGCGTCGTAAATCCGTAGACTTACCACTGTACTAGCAGGGTGAAGAAACGACAGGAGCAAACAAAGCAAAGCACAATAATTTTATGTAATTCTATTTATTGGTTCCAAGAGAGAAACAAATATTTGTGAGTTTGATACATTCTAGATATAAGGCTCTTTCAACGTTACATTTTGACGATGGACCAATACTCCTGTTTCTTTACTTGATGGTTTTAAATTAGTACAGATTAGATATCACAATATCTTATGGTTGCGGTTAATTAAGTTCTAAAACAACATTTGATAATACTGTAATTATGACGTATATGTTTGATATGATGTCTCACGTATAATACTAAATCTAGTAATGTCCTCAAAGGATTGTTGAATACTTCAAACAAAATTTCCGAAAATTAATGACTAATTAGTGATTTCGATGTCAAAGTTATCCACAAGAGGGACTGTAATAAAGTAAGTAGCTTCAAATAGATTACTGAGAGAAACTGAGCACACGCAATCCCTGAGAGAAAAGAGCAATAAGCCCACAATGGATCTTTAAACATGAATAAGGGAACCGCCAAAAATAAAAGCTTTTGATAGGTTTATTATATTATAGAAAGTACACTTTAAAAACTTAGAATGTTCACATGTTTCATTCATAATTGAAATTACTAATATTTTCACATATGTGTAGTGTGAATTAATAACCTACGCTTAGACCGTCATAAAGCACCAAACAAGTCAACTTTACCATATTAAACCAACAAAATTGTAAACAACCACTTAAATTTGCCGTTTAGCTCTGTGGCTAACTTATGAATAGATTAGGCCTCTTTTATAGTGTCGTATGTCTCATTTTTTGTGCTTAAAAAAAGAAAAAAAAGTAATATTATGTGATAACAGTTTGCTCTATGAAGATCTCAGAGGAAAAGCTGTATTAATTCTATGTATTCTTAAATACCCATATAAGTGTATAGATTACTTGTGATGAGTGATAGACAACCAAAATACAACACTGGCGTGCTAGTTTAAACATAAGTGATAGGAACAGTTTCAAACTAATTTTTGACATATATTCTCAAGATTACAAGACAATAAGCAAGACAGGTGTTATTTTTCATAAAGTATTGCACTTTATTAACTAATTTAAACAATGATGATAAACAACAACAGAACGTTTATGGTACTTTTCTGACTGGTTTACCTCTGGAGTATTGAAATCTCAATTTTCTTAAGTACAGAATATTCTTTGTGCGATAATCTTTCATGTGTTAACCTTTCATTACAGCACAGCGGTGTGTCACATTCATGCAAGCGATAATTTGTACTGACTAATTATGTATTGCCATTAACGAACGACCAGTGGCACGCACACACACACGGAGAGAGCTCGATCCTTATAAATGAACAAGTTTTTCCTGCTTAATATAAATGAACAAGTTTTTCTTCTGTTTAATATAAATGAACAAGTTTTTTCTGTTTAATATAAATGAACAAGTTTTTCTTCTGTTTAATATAAATGAACAAGTTTTTTCTGTTTAATATAAATGAACAAGTTTTTGTGCTTAGTATGAATGAACAAGTTTTACTTTCTCCTTAATATAAATGAACAAGTTTTTTCTGTTTAATATAAATGAACAAGTTTTTCTTCTGTTTAATATAAATGAACAAGTTTTTTCTGTTTAATATAAATGAACAAGTTTTTGTGCTTAGTATGAATGAACAAGTTTTACTTTCTCCTTAATATAAATGAACAAGTTTTTCTGCTTAATATAGTAGGATAAACAGTTGATACTGTTTTGCCCAATGCTACAAGAGTTATACATAAGTTTTGTAAACTGATAGAAGGTAATGAAATATCTACTTATCACATCCAAACAAGACGTTGTCGACCATGGTCTTCTACAGATCTCTTCTTGATGAGACTTAAAGAATTTATAATATCGATACATTCATCCATTTAAATAGACTCTTGACCTCAGCCAACCTCTGTTCTCTACGGACTTTCCTTCCTTTAGCCTTTTTAGTTACCTTTATTTTTTTTTCTTTCGTTATGACGTGTCCGAAAAATTACGACTGTTTCGTGATGTCAGTCAGTGGTCACTTTGACATGTGACCTGTCCAACATATTTCAACATGAGTTGTGAGAACAACTCTTTTTCTTCAGTTCTCTTCACCATACTTGGCAATATTCTGATTCTTACGTGAGAACTGTTATTAACAAAACAATCCAAAACTCTTAACATATGCTAATTATTATTCCATTTGCTCACTTTTTTTCCTTGTGTATTTGTTGAATTTCGCCCCAAGCTAGTTGAGAGATAACTGCACTAACTGCCACTAATTTTGAAGTGATAGACAAGAGGAAAGACAGACAGTCAAGATAACCTTTTGCTAAACGATAGGATTTGACCACCACTCTTTTGACGCACACACAGCTTTGAAATGTGGACAGCGATTTGTTCTGGTGGTAATGAGAAGCAAACCACGGATTCCTCATTCACTTACGTCATTTTCTAACCTTCTTATGCTACACCAAACTCCACCATTCTATATAATACTAAAAAAAGTATTTATTACTCTGTTATTTTACGTGAGTCATTATATGAGCTACATTACAATAGCAACTGACGTTTAGATATTGGTTACATCGCCCAAAAGACACAATCATAATGTTTGAGTTTCATTGATTTATGAAAGCTCACGAGAGCAAATGTGATAATCTTTATCGTAAATATATATAATAAAAGAACATTTTGTGAATGTAAAATGATGTAAGGATGAGAGTGCAAAAAGAATGCAAACAACAATACAGGGATTTTGCATCTTTACTTACATCACCCCTATGTAACTCTCAATATTAAAATTTAATGTTACACTGCAAAATACATACTTCACTTTTACGTTACTGCAATTAGAAGCTTTATATTACTAACTGTTGGTGTGCGATTTCTTTATCATATCATAATCATGTTAGGGTAGGTGTCAATGTAGTGTAACTAAAACTCTAGGACTTACGTAAAAGGAATACAAAGTTGAGTCAAAACACGTCTTGATAATTACATGGTATTACAGACTCTCGCTAAGAGGTCGACAGAATTGACCGACCACGTAACCAATTTGTACTCGTGTAATTTTACAGTATAACATAAAATTGAAACTCATGTAAGGATTATTTATCTATAGTTGTATCATCCCAATATTTCTGATTGCGTTCTTCATGACACTGTCATTCCTACATTGTTTTACATTTGCAAAAGATTTTTCATTACGTACTATGCCAGTGATGTTTTCCTTGACTTAAAGTGAGTGAATGGAACGTGTATGTGTAATAAAATTTAATATTATGTGTATCGAGTTTTTTTAAATTTTTACTTCATACATAATATTTAGGTTGGCTCCTTAAATACATAAATTTTACTGTGTATAATCTTGCTTCGAGTCTACATGTTACATTCATCTAATGTTCATTTATCATTGGTTGATAATTCCTGTTTCACACTGTATACAAGTTTTTGAAAGGAGTGTGTGGGTGTTTTCTTATAACAAAGCCACATCGGGCTATCTGCTGAGCCCACCAAGGGGAAAAGAACCCCTGACTTTAGCGTTGTAAATCCATAGACTTGCCGCTGTACGTTTTGAAGGAACAACAGGTGTTTGTAAAAACCTAACTTCAAGGAGTAATGATAACATTGTTCAAGTTAAAATTATGATATTGTAAAAATACTACTAGCTATTACTACTAAGCAATAACATAGTGCACTTTCCACAAACATAAAGAGTAGATTTAGGTTTAAACAGACCTTAGTGATAAAATAGTTGTAGAGTTACCTAGACTGAAACAAGAATAAAAAAGATAAACAGTTTGGTGAATTGGTTACTTTCTCGTTTGGTATGTTAGTGATGGTTTCTTGCCTTGTTTATGGTCTTGTTGGGTAGAGAAATGAATAAAAATAAGTATGAATCCATCTATTAAAGTAAATTTGTCACTGTTGATTTTTAGCTTACATATTTGTATTATACCTAGTGAGTGAGTATCTTCTCCTTCAGGTCTGCCATGGCCAAGTGTGTTAAGGCGTTCGACTCGTAATGCGAGGTCCGAACCTCCGTCGCACTAAACATGTTCGCCTTTTCAGTCGCGGGGGCGAATGTGACGGTCAGTTCCACTATTCGTTGGTGAAACAGTAGCCCAAGAGTTGGCGGTGGGTGGTGATGACTAGCTGCCTTCCTTCTAGTTTTACACTGCTAAATTAGGGACGGCTAGCGCAGATAGCTCTCGTGTAGCTTTGCGCGAAATTCAAAAACAAACAAACACAATTTTCTCCCTCCGCACCGACTCTATAATATAAATTGATTTCAAAATCGATAAAATTAAACATATTAGAATGAAAAATTAATTTTTACCTTTATGGAGCAAAGAAACAAAAATTCTAATGCGAGTTTAATTGCTGGGATTTATCGTTGAGATTCATTAAAATGTGACATTCTGTTTTATTCACCTGCCTTAAAAGGCAGCAAATGACTTTTCGTGAAGGTCATTTAAAAGTTTGTTCGAGTAGGAACACGTCAGCTTAATGAGAGAACAATTATCAGTAATTTAAAGAGACTGCTGGAATAACGGAAACCATCTAGCTTGAAAATAAATGAGCTAACTAAACCCACAGCAGACATCAGCAGAGAAATGTAAATTAGAACATGCTTCAATATAGACAGAGATTTAATGGAAAAGGTCTCTTGCTAAACAACAAATTATTGTAGAAATGTCGCAAGACATCTGAACGTTCGATCCAGATCCAAATCAGACCACATTATCCAGTGATGGAGAAAAATATTTTATTTTATAAAGCATTGAAGAGAAAATAAATAATAAATACCTCAGATCTGTATTTTCTTATTTCTATTGTATCATTAATATTAACGAACACAATGTCTGATTGCAGTCCTACCTGTTAGGGGTAATAGCGTATTTTTTCGTGAAATCCTAAAACGGGCGAATTGAATCAACTACACACCAATAAAATGTATGCAAACGTTAATCTAATTTCGGGCGTGTGACTGATTAGCTAGACGACTTAATCTAATTATCCATATAGAAAAATTTAAAGAAAACCAAATTTATAAAAGTATGCTGTTAGAGCAACACATCAATTTTTTTCTCCAATGAAATATTCGAGGCACGTTGACCAAACACTAAGCCAGTGACTGCTTAATGTCGTCTCTATCGCAGTGTCAAAAATATTGGGAGCTACGCAAAACTAGGGTTAAATAGCAAAAAAAAAAAATCTTACTAAAACCCTTAAAAAAAAACCTAGGATAGTGAACCCAAATAATTTCATATATTGTTAAAATACGTCTATTCTCTAGGATTATAAAAAGTTTTCCACTTAAAAAAACACAAAACTGTTTGTTTGTTTTTGAATTTCGCACAAAGATACTCGAGGGCTATCTGCGCTGCCGTCCCTAATTTAGTAGTGTAAGACTAGAGGGAAGATAGCTAGTTATCACCACCCACCGCCAATTCTTAAGCTACTCTTTTACCAACGAATAGTGGGATTGACCGTCACATTATAATGCCCCAACGGCTGGGAGGACGAGTGTTATGTAAATGTCGTGTAAATATTTTGTAAACGACAACATGTCGTGTTGTGTTTCGATTTTCATTTCTATTATTTATATTTCCATATTTATATTATTGTTTCAAAATTTAAACAATAAAATACGTTGTTATTCATTTAAAATAACATTTAGAATTTTCTAGAATTAAGTAGACCAATCATATGTATGTAAATGAAATGTTGGCGGCCTCCTGTCTAGACGTTGAGTCTCGTGCAAGAACGGACATGCGTGGATTGCTCTGGAGTTTTATGGAAGTTACGCGAATGTTAGAGAAGTAGGCCTACTGGTATAAAAAGACGGTGACGCGAAAAGAGAAAAGTGTCAGACATAGTTTTATTCAAAAGAAGAGAGTCAGTCATTCGTTTGAGAAAGTTTAAGTGTTTACTGTGATTTGTGACTGAAGTTAGATCTACAGAAGCTGTGATTTTATTTCGTCAATCTCTACAATTCATTCGAATTACTGGTTGTGCTGAGAGTCGACACGTACAGGACTGTTTAGGGAAGACCGAAGCAAATTGGAAAAACGACAAATTTGAGACATTCATCGAAAACACCGTAAAAAGAACTTCGTCATTCTCCATTCAAACTTAGGTATTTCTTCGTGGGACTAAATTCACACCCTAGACCGGAATTTTGGATTTCTGATCTGAACTTTTGGACTTTCATTTTACATCATATTATTAGATACAGGCCAGTACCATTTTGTATTGTAATTAACTTTGAAGTTTGAAACCAGTACTATTTTGTGTTGTAATTAATTTTGAAGGTTTAAACTTAATATCTGTCATTGTTGTTATGTAATTTATGTTATATCTGTTACATATATAATAGTTTGTTGTAATAAATTATACAAGCTGTTATCTGTGTCTTTCAGTTGCGTTCATAAAACATAAAAAAACGTAACAACGAGCATGTGTGGCGCGACTCGGACGCGAACCCACGACCCTCAGATTACGAAGCGCACGCCTTAACACGCTAGGCCGTGCCAGGCCCTCGCGCAAAACTACTCGAGGGCTATCACAGCTAGCTTTCCCCAATTTAGTAATGTAAGACTAAAGGGAAGGCAGCTAATTATCACCACTTACCGCCAACTCTTAGGAAACTCTTTCACCAACGAATAGTAGAATTGACTGTACCATTATAACGTCCCCAGACTTTAAGGGCGAGCATGTTTGGTGTGATAAGGATTCGAATTCGCGACTCTTAGGTTAGAAATCAAGTGCTCTAACAGCATATATATATATATATATATGTATTGTTACTAGTGATTCTAAGGTAAATCAATCAATAACTTTGAATTTAAGTTTCCCTTAAAAACTTTAATATAAATAAAAATATGTCTATAAAGATAACACGGAAGTTAAATTAGTTTTAGCACATAAAATGAGGAATTGAAAAAAACAGCAAGTACATGTATTTTTGGCTAATTTTGTGATTTTCTGTTTCAGAAGCTATTTGAAAGTACTCTATAGACATTTTCAGATCAAACATGTACACTTGAAAGAGGCAGGTAGGTACGAACTTTTGGGTGGACCTGGAGTAATCACGGAAAGGCTAAAAGCGTAGAAACCCTCGGAGGCAAGTTAAAGGGAGTTAAAAATTACGTATGACGTACATAGATGTGAAACACATCAAGTAGACTACGATAGGCTGGAACTGAGTGTTGCGTGGGCGGGAATCGGTCTGGCCAGGCCCACCCTTGACTGTGCCACTGATATATGTATGTATATATAACCGTGTTTATTAATTCAGTCATAAAAATAAAAAAATAATATTGTAAACTAATCGATCTTTTTTCCAAGGGCATAACTTAAGCTGACACTCGACAGATGTATCTTTATTTGATGTGTTTGCAGGAAAACGTTCTGTCTCGGTCAGAATAACATTGTTCTCTTTTTCTTATTGGGTACATAAGATGTACCGAACGTACCAAGAAAAAGATTACATTAAACTGCTCAATGTTTGGTTGAATTATGTTGAACTAGTCATAAAACGTGGTCATTTCGAATTTTGTTTTCAAAATGTAGTAGTTTCTAGATTTACAATTCTTCTCCTCTGTTGACACAGGGGTAAAGTTAAGAAATGAAAAACTAAAAGTCCGAGACTGAAATCAATGGTGGACAAAGCATATATAGTCGATTAACTCGCTTTGCGCTTCCCAGACCACACGCTCACAAACATACACCCACTGAATTCTGAATGTCGTTAATTAATTTTACCAATAAATGTTTAAAGCTTTATCGATAAAGGCGAGTCTGAGGGCTTATAACGCCCAAAATCAGCCCAATAACAACAAATCAAATAAAACAGCGAAAGAAACAAATGATGTTCACTTCCTGTAATAAGCTAATTTATTCCTCTGTAAGGCTTAGTCACGCCCTACCATTTTACACTTTTTCTGTAATAACACTTTTCAACTGGACACTTCAGATATGCTGTTCATATCACTATTTAATTTAATTATGTATGCATTTTAATGGTCGGCTACATAATAATGAAGTTGAGACTAGACATTTAAATGGTTAATTTATCCTTCTAGTGTTCATGATTATTACATATTTTACTCCCCAAAGCAAACAACAAGCATCAACATCTTTATCCATAATAATTATTGTGCTCCCTGGTGAAACAGCGACAGGTTTACGGACACGCAACACTAAAATCAAGAGTTCCTTTCCCGGAGACGGACACTCCAGATAGCTCAACGTGTCTTTGCTCCAGAAGAAACGATACTGTTTCATATATAGCATTTAACAATAGAAGCTCTACATCAGTATATATATTTATAACTGAAAATCAAATCTAATTTTCTTTTTCTCCTAGGAACATAATGCTTTACCATCTTCCATCTGTGCCTTGCGATATACAATATATATACATATATATATATTTAAAATGATCAACAGAATAGGATAAGAGCTTTTTCAATTATATAAAGTGCACCAATAATGAGGAATTTTTATTATTTCGGGTAAACAAAAAGTGTCTCACCAAAAATCGTTTTAACGCAAAAGTGAATCTTACTTCACCTAAGCTTGTTTTTGCTACGTTTCGTACGTTCCGGAGATTCCCTAATTGTATTTCAATATCTTGATGTAATTACGGGACGAAACAATTCGTGTCTCGCGTATTTGTACTTTTTTTTTTCGTCGCATCTTTCCAGACTACTCCCATTATTCAAATCTGTACCCTAATTATAATCGGTATTAGATCACATGCTTGAAGTCTCATTCCAAAATATACTTAGAACTTTTACCTCTGTTTATAATAATCATTCAAAGCTTGCAAGAAGAGTTTAGTTAAAAAAAAAAAAAAAACTTTTTTTTTTCCACTTCCACGGAAGCTTTTATCATCAATGAATTTTTCTGAAGTGTTTGGCTTAACCAAGCTTTATGCTAAACTAATTATTTCAATTTTCCTTTTCCTAAATCATAATTTTGATGTAATCAGTCTTCAAACAGTACTAAAAACATCATTTTGGGGACATTGGAACAATGGAGACGTTTATGGGCTGATTTGCTTACCGTGTAAAAAAATAATGTTTCCAGCCGCTAAGGCACGTTTTCATTAGGTTTATTTAGGACAGTCTCATATGCATTAATTTTATTCTAAACGGGAACTTTACAAAGTGCTTGTTAGGCTGAGAGTAGCCTAGTAAACACCAAAGCACACAATGTATTAAAAGTAATATGATTTTAGCCCACCTGTGACGCAGCAGCAGATCTGAAAACTTATAACGCTAAAACCCGATGTTCGATACTCGTGGTGGTATACCTATCTCGTCGTGTAGCCTTGTACTTCACAAGAAACAAAGTAACGCCATTGAATTAATTTAGATGTGTGTGTGTTTGTGCGCTTGTACAAACACAGAAATTTGGGGAGAAAAATCACTTGACCAAAACAGCACAGTATATTTTATATTATTGAAGAAATAATAATCGATATTTGTATGTATTTTAATTGATACGTATTTTATTCGTTTCTATTATTAATTTGCTCAAATATTTTTGATTCAAGAACGTTTAAAATGTTACCAATGAATATCGGTACAATGACATTGCACATTGTTTGAACAGTTTTTTTGACATTAACTGAATAGGATTCTAAGAAGGTGACGGAAACATTAGGTTGTTTGTATGGTTTTTGAATTTTGCGCAAAGCTTGTTTTGGTTTGTTTGTTTTGGAATTTCGCGCAAAGCTACTCGAGGGCTATCTGTGCTAGCCGTCCCTAATTTAGCAGTGTAAGACTAGAGGGAAGGCAGCTTGTCATCACCACCCACCGCCAACTCTTGGGCTACTCTTTTACCAACAAATAGTGGGATTGACCGTCACATTATACACCCCCACGGCTGGGAGGGCGAGCATGTTTAGCGCGACGCGGGCGCGAACCCGCGACCCTCGGATTACGAGTGCACGCCTTAACGCGCTCGGCCATGCCAGGCCATTGCGCAAAGCTACACGAGAAATATCTGCGTCAGCTGTTCCTAACCACCCAACGCCAACTCTTGGGCTACTCTTTTACCAATGAATAGTGAGATTGACCGTAATATTATAACGCCCCCACGGCTGAAAGGGTTTGGTGTGACGGGGATTTCAACCTGTGACCCTCAGATTACGAGTCGAGCACATTAACCACTTGCCCATGCCAGGCCTGAAACATTTATTATCTATGATTTACATGATTTTACGAGATAATATGAACTAAGTTTAATGATTTTAACTAAATCTAACATACATTAAAGTCAAAATTGAGCATACCGGCTGGACAAGTGGATACTTGTTTACACAGGATAATACTGAATAATAACAAATTATACACAGAATAATCCTTCTATACACAGGCTTGATAACGAAAATCTGGTTTTATTTTAAAGCATCTGGTTTGATATAGTGTTCGTTTATCGAAGTGTAGTTGAAAAGCCCTAAGAATTAAAAACTGGCTAATCCATTTGTAGAGATCATTTGTTTGAACTAAGCAGAAAGCTACACGTTAGGCTATCTGTGCTTTGCCCACCAGGGGTATCAGAACCCGATTTTTAGCATTGCAAGTACTCAGACATAATAAAGATCAATTACGGAGATATTTCATTAATTAATTAATTGCATTAAATAATTATTTTACTAAACAGCAGGTTCAAAATCGTACATTCTAAGATGTCCTTATGTAACGATAAAAAACAACTTTATGTCAAAGTTATTTGTTCAATATGTTTTAGGTCTTCTTCAAACATGTATTGAAATGCATTACAAGTGTTTTAGTGAGTTTCTGTGAATTTGTGAAATACCATATCCTATACATTTAATATTGATTAACACATTATATCCTATACATTTAATATACATTAACACATATCATATACATTTAATATAGATTAACACATTATATCATATACATTTAATATACATTAACACATTATATCCTGTACATTTAATATACATTAACACATTATATCATATACATTTAATATACATTAACACATTATATCCTATACATTTAATATACATTAACACATTATATCATATACATTTAATATAGATTAACACATTATATCCTATACATTTAATATACATTAACACATTATATCCTATACATTTATTATACATTAACACATTATATCATATACATTTAATATACATTAGCACATTATATCATATACATTTAATATACATTAACACATTATATCCTATACATTTAATATACATTAACACATTATATCCTATACATTTAATTGAACAGAGAGCAACACAAGTTTTTTTTGTTATAATAGAATATATTTTATTTCCGTTTACTCGAAACAACAACAAAAAACTGTTATTTGACACCAACACGCGGGACCTGAGCACGTCGTCCAAGTTTGATACCTTTATTTCTGTAAGAGAATTTGAATACATTTTCAAATATGGCACCCCCTGGATCCCGAGGTGGAGCTAAGAACACAAAGTCTGATTCCAGATTCGGGTTATGTAACCCTTAACACCTATTGCGAAATCTCCATAATGTCTGTGTGACTTCCCAGCGCGTTTTAACCCCCTTGTCATGTTTAGTCCTGCTAACTCCAAAAGTGTAGAAGGATTTCGCTGGCAAATAATTAAACAGATTTACACCTAACGCAAATTGACACAAAACAATTTTCTTGGGGCGTTTGATTCATACAGTAACGACATTATGAAATACAAAATGGTTCAAACATTCAAAATAGATGTTTGATTTTAGATGACATTAATCTACACCATTATTTATTACATTGCTAAATAATACTGAAATGTCCAATTTCCTGAGAAATAGGAAAGTGGTCCATAATTCTGCTTCCCGAGCACATGCTACTGAATACCAAATATCGAATGCCACAAACTTAAGGTTTAAGTTTGTACTTCGATGATCATTAAGATGGAGTTTGGCCGGACTTCTAAGCAACACAATTCAACATCTTAAGAGCACAATCTGCTGACAGATGTTACGTAATTACTGGGACTAGGCTTCCCTTTTCGGAAACTAAAACTAGACTGGGAACTATATTTATTCAAGAAAACAAAAGGGGGGCTTATGCTTAACCTTTAAATAGCGGGAATACTGTAGGTAGTAGCATCAGTTGATGATGGCCGCAGCGGGAATACTGTAGGTAGTAGCATCAGTTGATGATGGCCGCCAATTAAGGGTTAGCATAGCAAAAAAACAAACACAAAGAGTTAATTTTAATAATACTGGAATCACCGATTTGCTGGGTACCTTACAACACTTCGTTCGAGGTCGTCATATACACACACACAGTATTTACACGTTTTAAAAACGGTTTTAATAATGTTCAATAGAAAGATTAAACTTACCTCTGTAGGTGATATTGTCCAGATTTTTTGTTAGGATCCGTAGCTCTGCGTTCGAAAGATCGCCAGACTGTTGAAAAGAAGAAAAAAAATCGCAATTTAATTTGTTATCAGGACAAAGAATGATTAAAATTACCATAACGGACCAAGTGAACTTTCAATGGCTGGTTCTATATTCAATTACACTTAATTCAATGTAAATATTATACCAACTTCAAGTGTTTGTTTTTTGAATTTTGCACAAAGCTACTCGAGGGCTATCTGTGCTAACCGTCCCTAGTTTAGCAGTGCAAGACTAGAGGGAAGGCAGCTAGTCAACACCACCCACCGCCAACTCATGGGCTAATCTTTTACTATCGAATAGTGGGATTTACCCTCACATTATAACGCCCCCACGGCTGAAAGGGTGTGACCGGGATTCGACCCTGCGGCCCTCGGATTACAAGACGAGTGCCTTAACACGCTTGGCCATGCTAGGCCCGTCTTATATACACTAAATATTTAAATGTAAAAATAAAAGACATAGCATATATGACCACGCCGGGCCCTTTACTTCAAGTGTAATTAAATAGAATTCAATGAATTTTGTATCACTTGGTTCATAAAAGTTGTGTTACACGTGGAAGTATTGCAAATTTATCAGATTTTTTTTAACTATTAAGATAATTTTGTTATAAAGTTTTTAATAAAATCTCATGATTTCTCTTTAAGCGAATCAATAGATATAATTAACGATTCAATTACTGGTTCTCTGTTCATTCGATAACACTGATGACTTATTCAGCTCTAACGGGAGTGTTGTACTACTTTTTCTAAACCCACGCATCTACTAAACTTCAGTGAGCTTAAACTTACTTCTATTAATGACGTTACAACGATAAGTCTATCCTAGGTTAAAAGGGTTTGTTCTCGTAAAACTCGTAACTTCGTTATTTCAAAGGCATAACGTAAGACCACACACAGTTCAAAGTTTCTTCAGTGAGCGCCATCTACACCAATTAATATTATAATACAACACAGTTATAAATACGTGATGTGATGCCTGACGTGAGATTTGTCGTTTTTAAATTCTTTGTTTGTTTGTTTTTTGAATTTCGCGCGAAGCTATTCGAGAGCTATCTGCGCTAGGCATCCATAATTTAGCTATGTAAGACCAGAGGGAAGACAGCTTGTCATCACCACCCACCGCCAACTATTGGGCTACCAACTTTTACCAACGAATAGTGAGATTCGCCGTCACATTATAACGCCCCCACGGCTGAAAAGGCAAGCATGTTTGGTGCAAACCGGGATTCGAACTCGCGACCCTCGGATTACATGTCGAACGCCTTAACACGCTTGGCCATGCCGGGCTCTTAAGTACTTTCAATTTATGTAAAACAACACAAATATGTGTGTAAAGAGAGAGAAATGTTACTCGTGACAGGAATTGAAACGTGTTACCTTGAAACTACAGGGTGGCCCGTAAGTCCCTACCCATCCATACGTTATTTAATTACGCATGAATTATAAATTTGTTTCTTTGTTTTTCAGAGAAATATGGCCGATGTAAGCCCATTTACACTTGAAGAGCGTATTGTTACAAGTACGTGGGTACATGAGCGTAGTGAGAATGAGGGACAGCACACAGATACACTGGATACGTAAGATATATGGATGGGTAGGGACTTACGGGTCACCCTGTACATACCCCTTAAATGTCGCCTGTTAGCATTTTGTTGTGTATTCGCTCAAATCGAGTGATTTTTATATAAATAAAAATATTCCGTTTTTGTTTGTAAATATTATAAAATAATTCTTCTGGGCTACTCTAACATTTTCATTTTTTTATATGTTTATATGATTTGTTGTTTTAGTGACCAACAGAAACCTCTTCTTGTACAGCTGTTGAGGAATACGTAAAAATTGTATATTTTTATCCGATTAATATAAGGAAGTTTAATACCGTTTTAATGTTTTAACTTAGGAACTTTAAATTTGACTTTTAAATGTCTTATATAATAAGATTTATTGCTTTTGTATTACTAAAAAGAACCTAGCCCGGCATAGCCAGGGGGTTAAGGCTCTAAACTTGTAATCTGAGGGTCGTGGGTTCAAATCTCCTTCGTACCAAACATGCTCGCTCTTTCAGCCGAGGGGGCGTTATAAAGTTACGGCCAATCCCAGTGTTTGTTGGTAAAAGAGTAGCCTAAGAGTTGGCAGTAGGTGGTGATGACTAGTTGCAGATATCCCTCGTGTAGCCTTGCTCGAAATTCAAAATCAAACTTTCTTTACTTTGGGATGTTTGCACAAAACTTAGCATAGTATTCCACATATATGAAATTATATGATAGAAGAAAGAGTTAATGAATATCTCCTACCGCCAACTCATAACTATCAGTGTTTTAACGATACAGACAAGCCATAAAGTGCGAATTACGTCTACGCGGGGATTTACTATTTTCGTGCAATGTCTTTTTCAGTGATAAGGTTAATTGTACGTAGTATTCTGAGTAAATAATTCTAAGTAATTCATCTGAATCTTTCCAGCATTTTAGTTCAAATCACAACTTAGTGGTACCTACTTTTTATAAAAGAAATGAACCGGAAAATTGAGTATTTTCTTATGCACAGTTGGAATTATTAGCCAGTTGAGGGATCCCTTAGATTATAGTATAGTCATCTTTTTTTTTAACTATGGATTAGAGTAAAGGCTCTAATAAGTAAAGCTGCCTTCCCTCTAGTCTTACGCTGCTAAATTTGGGACGGTTAGCGCAAATATCCCTCAGGCGTGAAACTCAAACAAACAAACAAACAAAAACACATTTCTTGGGAATTAAAATATTCTAACTATTAACAGCCATTTTTCATACACAGTAAAACTTGTGCAAGCCAGAAATTTCAAATTTTTGAAGCATTATCTAAAGGTTTATGTTATAAAACGCCCTCTACATGGCGGAACCTGCGTGACACAGATGGTGAACTATGTTTCACCTACCTCATCTATCTACAAGTAGCATTAGAACCTGAGAAAGGCGGAGAAAGTTTTTGATTAAATATTAATTTCTTAAATAGTTAATAGTTTCTTTAAATATTAATAAATTCTTGGACATTTTGTTACAGTATGTATTGGTTAAATATTCTGTTCTTTTTCCTGGCGTCATTATTTTTGCAGTTAAATTAATGATTTGTAGAAATATATTTGTGTTTTAAGTGAAAAATTTTACTCTTTAAATAATTTTCACGAAAAAAATAGATTTCTATCTTCCCTAATTTTAAAATTTAGGGAAAATTTACCATGGATAATAGGGAAAAGTGAAAATCCGCACTGTGTCAAAAAATTAAGGAAAAATCAACTTCCTGTGGAATGGAAAGCGAATAACAAAGTTTGGATGACAAGTGCTACGTTTGAGGAATTTTTAAACAAATTAAACAAAAGAATGGAACAAGAAAATAGGAATATTCTACTTTTTCTAGATAATGTAACTTGTCACCCAAAAGTTTAATTTCAAATTATCTTTCTACCTCCATCTACAACATCAGTTCTACAGCCACTAGATAATGGAATATACAGTGTATAAAACTGAAATACATAAAACTGTTGTGTCAGCGTATTATTACAAACATGGATGACTGCAAGAGAGCATCTGAAATGACGATGAAAAATGACGTGTTAGATTCAATTGCATTTTTACGTCAATCAGTCAAATGTGTAAGAGATGAATGCATAATAAAGTGTTTTCAAAACTGTGGATATATTCTTGATAATGGCGGAGATTGTAGAGAAGATGTTTGTTATGACGATTCTCGTGAAATCCAAACCCTGAGAAGATTGATGCAGATGATTCTGTGAATGCGGAAAGTTTTGTGAACGTTGACAAGAATGTTTTCACAGAAACTGATTTAAAATCTCTAATAGAATCACAAGATGGTAACAGTGTGAGAGATTCAGAAGATGAACAAAATGGAATAGATAGTGAGGAAATAGAAATTCATACTTCTTCATTAAACATGATATTAACACGATATTAATGCTATCAAACTGTATGCAAAAGTGAAGGGAGAAAATGAACTTTATGAAAAAGCCGTAGAATTGGCGTTATCTCTTAACCGCATGAGAAAGCCTATTAGAAAAACGAAACAGTTGAAATTGTACACTTTCTTTACATAAATTTGATTAATATTTTGTGTACTTACGTATATTTTAAATGTCTGTTTATGTTCTCATTTTAATAAATATAGCATAAACAGTACAATAACTTTATTCACAAACGTCTTACTTCCCTTGAATCAAACAAGTAGAACGTTTCGTTCAAAAATTGCATACAACTAAGGAAATGCACGTTCATTATGTCTAAGCCGGAAATTTTACTCGGTCTCGTCTGATTTCACCTTAGGAAGGTTTTACTGTAGATACTTAAATTTTGCTCGCAGCAAATTCAAGGTACTGCCTGGCCTTAAGTTTAGTTACTGAATAATACAATAATAATAAGTTTTTGTTACTTATAGCAAAGTAGCATGAGGTTGAAACGTAAAATATTATTCTAAACTGTGAAATATTTAACTAAAAAGTTTGTTTTTAGGAAAACATTTCTTATTGGTTTGCAAAATATTATTTACAGCTCATTAATCGTATTTTCCACCATTTGTGACTCCATCAAAAACCAAATTTTACCTTTGCATAGATCCCGTGTAAATACAAGTGTCTTCAATTGGCAACAAAATTACAAAGTAGTTTATACATTCGTTTTGTCAGATTTCTAGCAGTAGTTTGAAAAACTACAATAAAACATGAAATAGATCGTCTTTCAAAGGTCACACGCGCAAAATCTTTACTCCATACAACGTGCCATTTTCCCATTTCTCAAGAACCACGTAGCTGTGTGTTTTAATTTTTTATTTCTTCATTAAAGAAATAAGAAAACGTGGAGATACATTTAGACAACAACAAGGTTAAAATTTCAATGGAGCATGAGATACAAAATAAGATGAAATGCAATATGTCACTCTCTTGTTGGAAAGATTTTTTCAATAGGGTTTAATTCCCACATTATAGTTAATATTATGTTTAATATATGGGATGACATGTCTGAAGTTCTTTAATGCCAATGAAAAAAACAAACAAACTAGTTTCAGAGCTTCTACCGAACTATGAAAATCGGCCAAGCTTGAAGAGGATATACACAAACGGATTCTTCAAAAAAAGATTGTTTTAATAGAGTCTGAACGGGTATTCTGTGTTACATCCTCTTTAGAGGATTAAGGTTACATCCCTACTCGCGTTACATTACCATAGAAATGTTGTCTACTGTCAGAGAAACCTATAAAACCCTAGAGACAGTGAATCGAACCTGAAAAACTTTAAGGTTCAAGCTTATCGCAACTCCATCTTTGCATCTATCTCAGAGTAAGAGCAAATTAAGCAGTCTGTAGTTTCCAACACGTTGAAATATTCAAGTAAGATATTTAAACAGTTGTTTCCTTTAACAGTCTACTCTGCTTTGTAAAACAAAGTGGTAGGATAAAAGCCAAACGCACCACGCATACATACATACATACATACATACATACATGTATGTACAATGGGAAATGCATAAAATCAAGATGAGCTCCAATTAGCTGTTCATTCCTTAACTTAATCTAAATTAATTAAGCAATTGTCATCATTAAAACGGCTCTAGTTAAGAGAACCCAGCATGATCAGGTGGATTGAGGCGTTTGACTCGTAATCTGAGGGTCGTGGGTTCGAATCTCCGTCGCACCAAACATGCTCGCCTTATCAGCCGTGAGGGCGTTATAGTGTGACGGTAAATCCCACTATTATCCTATTCGTTGGTAACAGAGTCGCCCTAGAGAACAGTAGGACTGACCGTACATTATAACGTCCTCACGACTGAAATGCCAAGCATGTTTGGTGTGATAGGGACTCGAACCCGCGACTCTCAGATTATGAGTCGAGTGCTTCAACAACATGGCCATGTTGGGCCACTATATACAGGGTGGTCGATAGAAAAGCGGAAAATTTGTCAAACAGCTATTTATTTTTACAAAGTTTTTAAAGGCATATGTTATATTACACTCATAGATGCTCAAAATTATTAAAATCATGCATTTTATTGATGATGTAAAGAAATCAAAATAGAAATGAGTAAGCACGCATTTTATTCATGATCTCATCTGACCCTCAAATTTTCCGCTTTTCTAGCAACAGCCCTGTATATTGTTACTAGTGATTCTGAGCGAAATCAATCAATAACTCTGAATTTAAGTTTCCCTAAAAACTTTATTATGAATAGAAATATGCGTATAAAGATAACACGGAAGTTAAATTGGTTTTAGCATCTAAAAAGATGAATTGAAAAAACAGCAAGTACATGTACTTTTTATTTATTTTGTGATTTTCTAACTGTTTGAGAAACTATTCGAAAGCACTCTATAGCTCTATAGACATTTTCATATCAAACAAATATGCTTGAGAGACGTAGATAGGTACGAACTTTTGGGTGGACCTGGAGTGGCTATGAAAAGGCTAAAGGCGTTATTTAGTAACGGTTAATCCCACTATTCGTGGGTAAAAGAGTAGCCCAAGAGTTGGCGGTGGGTGGTGATGACTAGCAGCCTTCCCTCTTGTCTTGCACTACTAAATTAGGGACGGTTAGCTGCAGAGAGCCGTTGTATAGCTTTGAGCGAAATTAAAAAAAACATCTATTTAAGAGTGTTTTTTACCGTTTTATTTACGTAAGCCATCATCAGCCAGTAAATACGTCTTCGCTCTAATAAATGGGACACTGTTTGGGTTTGTGGTATGGCTTTGGATTTCGGAGCTGGTAGCCGATTCGAGTTCTAATCCATGCTATAACACAAAATAAGCTTCATAATTTCAGCTGTAGGTACGTTAGAAGGTTCAATCTCTTAGTGTGGACGATGGGTGATAACCGCTGCTAACCGACTGCGATTCTTCTGATTTTTTTTTAATTTCGTGCAAAGTTACTCGAGGGCTATCTGTGCTAACTGTCCCTAATTTAACAGTGTAAGACTACAGCGAAGGCAGCTAGTCATCACCACTCATCGCCAACTCTTGGGCTACTCTTTTACCAACGAATAGTGGGATTGACCGTCACGTTATAACCTCCCCGCGGCTGAAAGGGTAAGCATGTCTTTTCATAGCCACTCCAGGTCCACCCAAAAGTTCGTACCTACCTGACAGGGCGAGCATGTTTGGTGTGACGGGGATTCGAACCAGCGACCCTAAGATTACGATTTGAACGCTTTAACTCACCTGGCCATGCCGGGCCCCAATCTTTCTGAGCAGAAATGTAAAATTAAGAACTTTGTTACGACAAGTGGTCTTAGAAGCATTGATACAAATATATCATATGTCCACATAGTATATTTGATCCTTCTAAAACTTCAGAAATAAGATACCAGGTTTCCAGGGTTATACAAGAAACATTGAAAGGATAGAAGTTGTGAAAATTTTCTAAAATGCAAATTTACAACTAAATGGATCTCCGTAACCTTTTAATTGGGAAAATCAGCATTTTCAGTTAAGATGGCTATCTTACCCTATCTTCCACTATATCATAATTAAATTGACAGACTATTTTTCTAAATATATATACATATATATTCAAACATCTTAAAAAGTTAGCTGTGTTGTACCAACTGCGAGGATAAAAACTCAACTTATTCTATCGTTACAAATCTCTGAATCAACTATAAATAATTGTATAATCAGTTTTCGTAATACTTTAAAGGCCTGGCATGGCCTAGCGCGTAAGGCGTGCGACTCGTAATCCGAGGGTCTAGGGTTCGCGCCCGCGTCGCGTCGAACATGCTCGCCCTCCCAGCTGCGGGGGCGTTATAATGTGTCGGTCAATCCCACTATTTGTTGGTAAAAGAGTAACCCAAGAATTGGCGGTGGGTGGTGATGACTATCTATCTGCCTTCCCTCTAGTCTTACACTGCTAAATTAGGAACGGCTAGCACAGAGAGCCCTCGAGTAGCTTTGTGCGAATTTCAAAAACAAACAAATAATATTTTGAATAAATTTACTAGCGCCGTTTCGCAATGTATTAATTACATAAAATAGTAATTTGTCGTTGCTGGAGGCACAGAACTTTAAAGAATAAGATACAGATCTTGGAAAGTATGATTCTTTTGTTGAATTTCCCATAAACGACTAGCCATCACCAAGTTTAAATCGATAGGTTTTAAGGAGGAAATTCATTGAATACCACCTATCACAAAGACTGAGGCTTTAGACTACTCTTCTCAGACCAGGTTGAGAGGTCTGACTGTCGCTTTTATAACACACTCAGGGCTCCAAAACTGACAGCGCGATTTACTTTTATTGGCGGTAACGGGGTACAAATCATGGAGTCTCTGATACAATACCTGATAGATACCAATTTACTTGTTCGATTTAGTAATATTTGGTTGGGTTTCATTCATACATCTTACATAAAGGAAAAAAAAAGACCTTCTTTAACATTTTTGATGGTAAGACTGGTATGTGGTACCTCTTAATCCAGTGGTATGAGTTACCTATTGAAGTGTTTCTCTTATCTTAAGTTTTCATAGTAATCTTTTTGGAGTGAATTGTTAAAGAGCCCTTAAGAGATACTCAGTTTTTATAGGAAAAGCTATTGTGAAATATTATTTTCTCTGCTAAAGAATCTTAGAAAAACAGTAAAAATATGTCAAAGAAGGAAGTGTTTGTTTGTTTTGAATTTCTCACAAAGCTACTCCAGGGCTTTCTGTACTAGCCGTCCCTAATTTAGCAGTGTAAGACTAGAGGGAAGGCAACTAATGATCACCACCCACCACCAACTCTTGGGCGACTCTTTTACTAACGAATAGTGGGATTGACCACCGACACATTTTAACGTCCTCACGGCTGAAAGGGCGAGCATGTTTGGTGCGACAGGGATTCGAGCCGGCGACCCTTGGATTACGAGTCGAACGGCTTAACACGCTTGGCCCTACCGGGCCAAGAAGGAAGCGAACAGTGGATGTTCAAACCATAAGAACGTTGTAACATTAAACATTTGATCGACCCGACATATTCAGGTGGTTAAGACACTTGACTCGTAATCCGAGGGTCGCGGGTTCGAATTCTCGTCACACAAAATATGCTCGCTCTTTCAACCGTGAGAGCGTTGTAATGTTACGGTCAAATTCACTATTCGTTGGTGAAAGAGTAGCACAAACGTTAGCGGTGGGTGGTGATGACTAGCTGCCTTCTCTGTTGTCTCACACTGCTAAATTAGGGACGACTGAAAACAAACGAACAAACAAAATATTTGATAACAACTGCAATTACTCCTACGAACTGTACTCATAATCAACAGACAAATAATTGAAAGATGTTTAAACAACGACGTGGGTATTATTTTATTTTTTACTAATCCATATTAGTGTGATAAACCTGTAAGAAATATGGTCTGGTAGTACATTTTGCTATAATAAACCTGGAGAAACTATGGTCTGGTAATACATTGTGCTATAATAAACCTGGAGAAACTATGGTCTGGTAATACATTGTGCTATAATAAACCTGGAGGAACCATGGTCTGATAATACATTGAGCTATAATAAACCTGGAGGAAATATGGTGTGGTAATACATTGTGCGAAATAAACATGGAGGAACTATGGTCTGGTAATACATTGTGCTATAATAAACCTGGAGAAACTATGGTCACTAATTCATGGTACTATAATGAACCTAATAGAATTATGGTTTAGTACTACATTGTGCTGTGATAAACCTACAAAAGCTATTGTCTAGTAATACATTGTGTTGCAATAAACCTAGAATAATTATGGTCACTAATTCATAGTACTACAACGAACCTATAAGAACGATGGCTTGGTAACATCTTTAGTGAGTTAGCTTTAGTAACAAAATATTCTTACAAACAATTGAGTTCTGGTGAATTTAATTCAATATTCACATAACAAGTTCAGTTCCCCTCCGATACAGAAAAAAACCTCAGAGTATGACGGGATCAAACTGCGACCTATATTACCTCTCAGTGGCTCAGCGATATGTCTGCGGGCTTATAACGCTAAAACAGGGTTTCGATACCCGTGGTGGGCAGAGCACAGATAGCCCATTTTGTAGCTTTTGTGTTTAATTCAAACAACAGTGTCCCCTATAGTTCATCGGTATGTTTCCGGATTTACAACGCTAAAATCAGGGGTTCGATTCCCCTCAGTGGGCCCACAGATAGCCCGATGTGGCTTTGCAATAAGGAAACACGCAAACACCAGTAACTGGTATCAAGTTCTCTCAAACATAACTGGTTAACAAGTGAATTTAACTGATGAAGCGATTTAAAGAGGATGACGTATTCGAAATATATTACGATAATTAAATAATCGTTACCATCTGAAAAACAACACACAAAAACAAAGCGAACTGTGTTAACGCCGCTCACTGTTAGTGTTTCTGTGATCAGTGCAGCGTTCACTCTAATTTAGCAAATTCATTTTCTTGTTAAATTTTTAACTGATAGAAACGTTTCTGAAGAATATTAGTATACGAAATTACACCATTCACTTATGTAACACTTCGTGAAGATTTTAACTATGCCTGAAAATTATACAGACACCAAAACATCAAGGTGAGCTGCCACTTTAAATTAAGCACCAAATATTTAATGATTATGTAATTTTGCGGTACGATCTCAAAACATAAACTAAAATTAATAAAAAAGGCTTAAAGACGATACTCGTCAACACGAGATTTGTTACTTAATGTTTTTTGACTAAAACCAAATCGTCTAAAATTTTGAACACGTGCTTAGATAACTAATTATTTTCAGTTTTAGTACCATATACATTGCAATGTTGAGGAATGAAAGCCTTATGGCGGCACGTGTTATCTGGAAACATAATATACAAACAAAAATAATACAGTTTATAGTAATGGTTATTACTAATAGGTGTTAGAAATGACGGTTTATATAAAAGTGTTTTTTTACAAACTTACAAACAATACTGAGTCTTATACTCGGTCGAAAACTGAATATTTTATCAATGACCCACGTCCATGACGAGCAAATTAATTCTGAGTTGATACTATCTCATTTTAGTTACGCTTGCTGAATTTCTATAATTTTATTGGTTGATGCCTACTTGAAACGACAATATGCAGAACCGAGTGGATTTGAACTGTACAAGTTTTATGAAAGAGCGCAATAGTAAAGGATAAAACTATGAAACGAAAACTTTCAGTTGAGTTTATTCATGATCTCTCACAACTGAAGGATTATATCCGCTTCTCAAAATAAAATTCAAGAAGGGTCATAACTTATAAGGCTCACTAGAACCGTCGAAGACGAAATGCATTTCGCCTACTTGCTACAAGCAGGTACTTTTATATAAAAATTAAATAGTTAAAAAAAGGCTTAGCTAATGGATTGAATCGCCTGAAATTCTCTATACAGATTTGAAGCAAAATATATCACATTTTATGCATTAATTCATTTTCGGAAAGATAAATAAAAATCTGCGAAATAGCACAAGCAAAAATCCTCCAGTGAGTCAGTGGCAAGCTTATGGACTTGCAACGTTAAAATAATGAGTTCGATTTCTCATATTTTCACACTAAAACAACAATAAAATACAATAACTTTCTACTGATTCATCAATACTTTCAATTTTTATTAATCATCTGTCATTATTGTGTTGCCATTGGACGATACAGAGAGCTCCTAAAGTAAAATTATGCTGCAGTGGAACTTTTGCTTGAATGATATTGGAAAAATGTTTTTATTACGTGATATGCAATACCGAACTTTGAGAAATATTTACCCTTTGTGCATGTATATTTTCAATAGGGGTCACGATTTTCTCGTTTCGCCTCCGTTTTCTGTCAAAGAGAACTTTTTTTATTCTTAGGTCGCCATATATATAAATATAATAGTACTGTCTGTTGTATGTCAACGTAAATACTTCGCAGGGTATGGGTGGATCTTAACCAAAACTGATGTAAAGGTTCATGGAGAAATACACAGAAATGGTATAGTTTTGCATTCTGTGGCTTTTAAGAGTATTTTCGCGGTTTTTTTTGCCACTACTTCGCCACTGTTGATGGATCTTCACCAAATTTGGCATGAAGGTACAATTGTTGGGTCCATGAGGAGATAAATTCAAAGTTGCGGTTTAACCTTTTTTGTTATGCTGTTTATCTGAGTGTTTTGTTTGTATTATACACAAAGGAAACAAATTTTCATGTCTTAAGGTAACCTTTCATTAACCATCAACTCACATAACTTCCGTACAGGGTATGAGTACACTTGCTAATCTAGTATAAAAGCTTTACTCGTAAAAAATTTAAAAACAATTAAAATATGAATATATTTATCAATAGCACACCACGAATTGGAGGGAAAGAAATTAGTTATTTTTTTTTTACATCTCGTTAAGGACTTCGAACAGTTCTTGATTAAAATGTCCTACGCTTAAGACATACCAAAAATACCAGTAAGTCAAACATAAGTCACAATTTTCCTCTATGTAGGAATAATAGATATTTTTAATACTTATTATACAATACTTGTTGCTGTAATAAAATATCAGCGAAAAACGTTATTCAAGATAGACGCACTTATACGTACTGACATACGATGTAACACAGGAACCACCATTATCACTTATATGTACTGACATACGACGTAACACAGGAACCGCCATTATCACTTATATGTACTGACTTACGACGTAACACAGGAACCAACCATTATCACTTATATGTACTGACATACGACGTAACACAGGAACCACCATTATCACTTATATGTACTGACTTACGACGTAACACAGGAACCAACCATTATCACTTATACGTACTGACATACGACGTAACAAGGGAACCACCATTATCACTTTCCAAGAGCACTGATCTGAGGAAAAAACTAGCAAATTAAGTTTTCTCTTTATAGATAATATATATATTTACATTTTCATATAAATCAAACAAATTTGCTGAGATAATAGCTCACTACTTTTCTGCGTAGATTTGGACTCGCGTGATTTTATGTCATATAGACATAACATTCTGTATATAGTAATACATTCTAAAGTCATAGTGTGTAGCACTTACAGGCGGCTTTCATAAATAATAATTTAACCTTATGTCTTCTCTTATGGCTGGTGATTCAAAGAGTAAACAGGACGAAATGTTTGAAAAAACTGTTGTAATAAATAATATTTTTATTTTTGTATAGAATAATAATAACAGTTGAAACAAAAAGCTGCGAATACAGGTAAGATTAACAGAATTTTACATTTGAACAAACAAATTCATAAGTGTTGAAATGTTTGTCTTTTCAAGCTACCGCACATCACCGTAAGGTTTGATTTGTTTTTTGAATTTCGCTTAAAGCTTAACGAGGGCTAGCGCAGATAGCCCTCCCTAATTTAGCAATATAAGACGAGAGGGAAGGCAGCTAGTCATCACTCACCACCGACTCTTGGACTACTCTTTTACCAACGAATAGTGGGATTAACCGTCACATTATAATGTCCCCACAGTTGGAAGGGCGAGCGTGTTTGGTGTGAGGTGGATTCGAACCTGTGATCTTCAGATTACGAGTCGAGTGCCTTAACTACCTGGCCATGCCGGGCCTTCATCATACGTGTTGTATTCTTTTAGCTTAAGTGGGAATAAATTATATAATTAATTAATTTATCTTTCTTCCTCACGTTATACACCATCTCTGCTCGTTAATCTGTTAAATTAATTGCAAAAACTACAATTAATCCAATAATTGGTTAAATTTCACGTTTCTGTGAAAGCTCGAGGAATAGATTGATCAGCTATATAATTGGATTAAACTAAGACTAAGTTAACTGAGTATTCAACAAGTCTGAATAATTTAAAGCAAGCAAGTTAACATTTTATATTATGTTAACCCTTAAAGACAAAATAGTAACGCGCACGAATAACATCAATTACATGACCAGACTCTATAACTTAGGAAATAATTAGCACTTGTTATTTACTAATTTTTCGAATTTTTTTACGAAAATATATACATGTATATGGACTTAAAGTATGACACATAATTCTATCTATACTCAATACGGTGAGGTTACCCTGTACATTAACGACTCTGTACTTTGCATCTTGTACAGACAGATACAAAAAGAACTAAAAAAAATTCACCATTTTTCATTTTGACAACTAATCGCTTTCATATGTTATTCTTCCTATGTTCCAACTTAGATTTAGCCTAACATCCTTTATCAAAGTTGTTTAATGTGACGTTAACATTAATGGGCCGTTTGTTGTTAGCATTCCGTAGTGGAGCTGGCAATGATCTTTTCAACATAACATATCCAAAATTCAGTAACTTTGTTTGTTTGTTTTAAAATTTCGCACAAAGCGACTCGAGGGTTATCTGTGCTAGTCGTCCCTAATTTAGCAGTGAAGGCTAGAGGGTTTGTTTGTTTGTTTTGGAATTTCGCACAAAGCTACTCGAGGGCTATATGTGCTAGCCGTCCCTAATTTAGCAGTGTAAGACTAGAGAGAAGACAGCTAGTCATCAACACCCACCGCCAACTCTTGGGCTACTTTTTTACCAACGAAAAGTGGGATTGACCGTCACATTATAACGCCTCCATGGCTGGGAGGGCGAGCATGTTTGGCGCGAACCCGCGACCCTCAGATTACGAAGCGCACGCTTTAACGCGCTAGGCCATGCCGGGCCTAAATTCAGCAACTGTCTTTATTATAGTTTAACTGCATAAACCGCTGTTCACGCACATCAGTAAAAATAAAAACGGACAGTGATTTGACCCCAGTTTCTGGTGGAAGACTGAGAAAAAACTGGTGGTTATTTAATCCGTATTTCTGGTGGACGACCAAATCTTGCGATGGTTTAAACTCAGAGCTCATTGTGATTGTAAGATAAAATTTTTGAGAGTTTTAACTCAAAACTTGGCGGAAGACCGAGAAAAAAATGTGATTATTTGAACCGTATTTCTGGTGGACGACTAAGATAAGCCGCCTTTTTGTTCAACGTAATTCCATCAATCGCTCGTAATGCTTTTGCAGTAAAGTAAATATGGCATGCCGATAATGAGTTTCATAATTGCAAACCAAACTGATGTACTACTGCGCTTGAAGCCATTTTTTACATAAGACCAGGTGATTAGGACGCTTGACTCAAATCCCCGACCCGCGAAACATGCTCGCCCTTTCAGCCCTGAGGGCTTTAAAATTGTACGGTCAAACCCACTATTCCATGGTAAAAAGTTTAGCCCAAAAGTCGGTGCTGGATGGTGATGACCAGCTGCCTTCCCTCTAGTCTTACACTTCTAAATCATGTGCGACTAACGCAGGCACTATGACGATTTATTTCTTCGAATTTCGCGCAAAACTATACGAGGTTTATAGTTGAATAAAGTGAAATAAATGTCCAAAATAAGTGTGAGATTCGAAAATAAACCTGAAATTTTCCCGAGGTTGTAGAACACTGAAATAGGTAAATAACGTTTCGGGTAAAGCGTAAATACAATATTACATACACTGTTCGACTCGTAATCTGAGGGTCTCGGGTTCGAATCCCCGTCACACCAAACATGCTTGCCCTTTAAGCCGTGGGGAGTTATAATGTGACGGTCAATTCCACTATTCCTTGGTAAAAGAGTAGCCCAAGAGTTGGCGATGAGTGGTGATGAATGGCTGCCTTCCGTCTAATATTACACTGCTAAATTAGAGACGGCTAGCGCAGATAGCTTTCGAGTAGCTTTGCGCTAAATTCGAAACAAACAAGTATATGAGACCACTCCTCTTTCGATGGATCGACGCTAAATTTAAGGACATAAACAATAAAACGTAGATTTCGTTTCTTTTTCTCATGGTTTTATTGGTTAACTTTATAAACACATAAAAAGTTTCGTTTGTTTAAGTTAAATTTATCATGAATGTTCTAAATTAAACTTTTTGCATTTTTCATATTGTATACAATGCTAACACTGTTTGTAATGTTTGTACACATGCAATGAAATATTCTTACCTGTATCATAACGGAAAGACCAACCAATCCTTGGTTTTTGTGTACCTTCACAGTTTCGGTCATATTTGGATAAAGGTCGGAGTTATAACCAATCATTTGTAACTGTAAAATAAATATTGAACAGGACTTATTATTTTATTTTCAAATTTGATTCAAATAATTTCTCAATGAAAGTAATAAAGCTTTCGTTTCAAAGTAATTTTTTTCTAAAGATAAGTCATAAAAGTACTTATCTTATGTCCTATGAGGTAAGAAATTACAATCTTGGCCAACATGTTTACAAACAGTTCTATACTAATGGTATTAGTCTCATGCGTGGAGTGGTTATTGAGTAAAATAGCTGGGTGGTAACAACATATCGTGTAATCAGACAAACATGTACGATTTGTTGTTTTGGTTAGTGTAAGTTGGTTGGGGCAGACGTTTGTCAACACACACATACACTTGTGTTGCATAAAACGGTGTAATTTAAATTTATCTTATTTGAAACAGATCAACAATTTTCTCAGACAGTTTCTCTGTAGTTGGTGTAGAGTCACGTGCCAGAAGTTACAGGACGTCAAACTGTTCGACTGTTAACAATTGGTTTGTACCATACAGACGTTGAGAGAACAGTAAGATACTTTCCAGTGTACTTTATCTAGAATCTTGAAATGTCATCGAACTATAGGAAAACTTTATCATGGAACGCATACTGGTTGAAATCGAAAAACTACTGCCCGATGTGATTAGGTTTCGATCAGGTGCTGAGGTTATTACTCCCCAAACTATTTTACAATAATTTTCATGTTAGGTTAATACTACGAGTACATGTGACAGCCCTGAAAAGTCATCGGACTAAAATAAACCTTTCTCATGGAAAGTATACTGTTAGAAACCGAAAAAAAACTACTGCCCGATGTGATTAGGTTTTGATCAGGTTAACACATCAAGGTCAAAAGAAGTCTTGCAACATTTTACTACAGTAATGGCACGAACACATTCATTACAGCCTACTTGTAAAAACAGTGAATATTAAACTGCAAGAGGGGTTATTTGCAAATCGATACTAATCGGAATTCACCACTTTCACTATGTTACTAAGGCAAGACATCGTGCCATTTTACAGTTAGGACACTGAGGTATGCCATCTTTTTAGGTGAGACCTATTCCCGGTTTTTAAACTGATGGTAGGATTAGAGTTCGTTGTTTGCCTAGTAAACAGATGATGGAAGATTTCATTTTTTACATTGATAACACAAGAGGTGGTGCAGTACACGCTTGGGCAACTGTTTATCATGGTGTAAAACTGTTATTCATATCCTCCAGAGAAACGTCAGTTGCTCCACCTACGTATGCCACATGAAGAGTATATGTCTCCGATATGCTAGGGCAAGGTTTGGCAATAACATTCTGTTCCAGAATGACATTTACACTGCCAACAACGCGCCTATTGTACAGGATTATCTGAAACGATACAACATTATAAGATTGACATGGCCAGTAAAGTCTCCACAATGTAATCTCTTTGAGAACTGTTGGGCATAAATGAGTCAGCAAATTGCTATCACGACCCCAAAACAGCGGCTGTGGTCGAGTTGCAGCACCTTCTTGTGACAAGTTGGTATGAAATCACGGTAGATCACATCAACAGTCTCAACGACATCACGCCACGTGTACTTGTGGAGGTCATTAGAGAACCAACGAAGTTCTAAATGTATAATATGAACTGGTATGAAGTTACAAGTGCTATTTGTGATAGTCTGAAATTATATTTTATCTTTATATGTATGTTTTAGTAAAGTATCGTTGTGATAGGTGAATTACATATCTTTCTGTAAGTTTCTGATAAAAATGTTTGCTGTTCTAACAAATCGTTCATGATGTATATATAATCTGTCACATTATACAAACTACACAGGAAGATGTTTACTATAACACGTATTGTTCAGTCTAACAATGTTAACTATTTGTATTCTATCTCAATAATAAAAATCTTATTTGTTTCAAAATATGCAGCGATTTTGGCCAAGATCATTTTACGTAACTATTTTCACTTGAAGTTCGTGTTTTTCCAAAAAAAAAAAAAAATGTCATTTCGAGAACGGTTTACATAGAAGTTCGCATTTGTTTTACACATACACACAACTGACTTAAGTTGATGGTTAGCTGTTTAATATTAGAATCTATAGCATTATTCGGTTAAACGTACCTTAAAAATCTTAAAGTGTTTAAAAGAACTAAATTATAAACGCCATTTAGAATATCTTCTTATTACACACACACAAAAACAATGAAGTTATATAATTACTAGAGAAAATCAAAGTACTCATTATTAATTTACTAAATTATTTGTTTAACTTCTTAGAGTTAAAAAAGTAATTGTATTATATTTCGAGCAGACATTTGAACAAATTAAGTGGGATAATCTTATATAAAATTTTACGCCCGTTTATCCTTTGAGTTAAAGATAAAGATATTCCAAGAAAATATAACTGATGTCACAAACATTACACGACCATTTGTTTACCTCGTTACTTATATGTATAAAATAGTGACATTAAAATCACGTATGAAGGTATATTCCAATATTGTAAGTTTTATATCATATCTTACAGCAACACTTGTGAAAAACAAACTAAAAATATACAGTTTCAAGTTGTGTATCTTTTATGATGCGTACAGAGGAAGCTTTGGTAATTTTTCTAAACGTTTTTTTATCTTAAAGTCGTCATTGCAACCAAATAAATCAGTTCCTTCATGGAAGGCGGACTGAATGGTTTATATAAATCACAAATATGTGGAAAAATGCTCAGAAGTTATTTTCATAAATTATTAATATTCTTAAAATTTTCAAAACGATACAGAGAGTATATTGTGCGTAAGTAAAGAGGTTAGACTGGAGTTACATTCAGATTGTTATGGTGTTCTTAAATTATTGGTAATTCTGCAGAATTAAGCCTTCTATTAACATAACTACACTGAAAAATCGCTTCTTAAATATCGAAAGTAATAACAATAAATATGTTTCATGTAACAACTGTTGTCAATATTCCATTTTTTTAGTCTACCTTTTATAAATTTAATGGTGATTACTGACTTTGTTCTTGTTCATGTTCCGTCAGAAATTTAATGTTAAATCTAATTTAAGTTCCGACTTTTGCATGAAATTGAAAGTTAAATCCAATTTAAGTTCCGAGTTTCGTACGTAGTTTAAAGCTAAATCCAATTTAAGACTATCTATCAATCTCAAAAATCCTTTCGATGTTTTTTCTGATGTAAACAAATCGTAATCGTAAAAATCGATGAAATTCGATGCAGAGACTTTTGTTTATCAAGCATGTTTATCACTAGGTTCACTTAATTAGAAAAACTAATTAATGTAGATATATGCAACAATGAATACAAAAATCTCTATTTGATAGTAAAACTGTCGAATTTCAACGTATTTATGGAATAAGAATTGTTTGTTTTTGAATTTCGTGCAAAGCTACAAGAGGGATGTCTGCGCTAGCCGTCCCTAATTTAGCAGTGTAAGACTAGAAGGAAAGCAGCTAGTCATCACCACACACCGCCAACTTTTGGGCTACTGTTTTACCAACAAATAGTTGGACAGACCGTGACATGATAACGCCCCCTCGGCTGAAAGGGCGAGCATGTTTGGTGCGATCGGGATTCGACTCGAACGCCTTAACACGCTTGGCCATGCCGGGCCTAGAATAAGGAAATAACTTACTTTCATTGCTGTTTGGAAGGAATACTATGTACCCTAAAGCAGTGATTCTCTCTCCCACTATGGATCAGCAATACATTTTCAGACATAAAATACTAAAAATCTAAAATTCGATTCCCTGCTCTAGATAGAGCACAGATAGTACAATGTGTAGTTTTGCGTAGAAAAAACAACAACAAACCAACCAACCAAACTAATATACAATCACTAATGTTACCATATGAGAATATTTTATACTATTACGTTAAACTTGGACTCTTCTACAAACAAATTATGTGCTTTCATGAAGTAGTAATTTTTGTTTTTGTTTTTACAAGGATAATGTCAAAACTATTTCACAGATGTAAAAAGCGCAAACGTTCATCTTCCTCGACAATATTTCAAAACAAAAAAAACAATTGGGTTTTCTTAAAATTTGAATATAAATTGAGTGCAGTGAACTGAAATGGAATTTAGAATTACAGGTTTGTTCCCTTTCAGAATTACAAAGGAATAAAAAATATATGGTTTGAATTTCGCGCAAAGCTACACGAGGGCTATCTGCGCTAGCCGTATCTAATTTAGGAGTGTAAGAATCGAGGGAAGGCAGCTAGTCATCCCCACCCACGGCAAACTCTTGGTCTATTTCTTTATCAACGAATAGTGGAATTAACAGTCATATTATAAAGTGGTTACGGCTGAAAGTGTTTGGTGTGGCAGGGATTCGAGCCCGGGACCCTCAGATTACAAGTCAAAGATATATATAATGCAAACAACATCTACAATAATATCATACACAATACTTTAATATCGGTTTGTTTGTTTGTTTTGGAATTTCGCACAAAGCTACTCGAGGGCTATCTGTGCTAGCCGTCCCTAATTTCCCAGCGTAAGACTAGAGGAAAGGCAGCTAGTCATCACCACCCACCGCCAACTTTTGGACTACTTTTTACCAATGAATAGTGGGATTGACCGTCACATTATAACGCCCCCCACGGCTGGGAGGGCGAGCATGTTTAGCGCGACTCGGATGCGAACCCGCGACCCACAGATTACGAGCGTATGCCTTAACGCGCATTCCAGGCCTTTAATATCGGAAAGACGTTTATTCAGAAGTTTTGTTTTGGTTTATATTGGAATTATGATTCTCGAATTGAAAAGTTGATTAGAACATAACATTTAATGTCATCTATTAATAGTACGTATTTGTATTTTGTGTGTGATGTAGAGCTATTTACCGTAGTTTCAGTAATTTTAAACTATTAATTAGAGGGAAACCAGTCAGAGGATGCTCCCAATAATTCAGTACTATGTATACTAAGGAATCGACTGTTACTGTTATAAAACATCTATAGTTTGGAGTACTAAAATTATTTCGTGGTATCGCACGTAACATCAGTTCCGATATCCATAGCTCTACCACAGGTCTAAACTGCGACTCTGTTGGTAAGAGGATAGACGCACACATTCGGTCGCTAACCCATTAAATCCACACTATAATCTGAGCTTTCATACTTATATATTGTCATAGTGGTATTGATGTAAATTCATAAAATTAATATTAAGATATATTTTCTCCACTATAACACACGCACACATTCTTTCGACTGCAAAATAAGGGAGCTAATATCAACAGTCCAAAATTATTTTATCAGTATTTCAGCATATATAGCCAGGCATGTCTGGATGGTTAGGGCGCTCGACCCGTAATCTGAGGGTTATTGGTTCACTTCTCTCCAAACATTTTCAGCTGTGAAGGAGTTATAAGGTTTCGGTCAATTCCACTATTTGGTGGTAAAAGAGAAGCCTAATGGATGGTGATGGGTGGTGATGACTAGTTGCCTTCTCTCTAGTCTTACACTACTAAATTAGGGACGGATCTCGTATACAGCTCAGACGCCATCAACCACTAGGATTCTTTCTTTCCATTCATTGATTACCACGCACAGGAAACACGTGGGTGGATGTTCAAATTCCAGAGGAGGTAAATTGGAAATACTGAACATTCTCTGCGAGATCTCCTTGTCACGTAAAGGAATACAGCTCAAGATGCACTACTGACAGATACTTTGAATGGCCGTTAAAATAAACTATGTTCAGTTAATACCCTTTAAAAGCAGGAGCGATTCTTGCTTTGCTTAATAGACTGTTCAGGAAATGTGTACGAGAGCTTCAGTAATATGGTGGCGGTTAATCAGTACACATATTCCATGTTTAAATAATCTTGCACAAATATTTATCGAACTTAATTTACGCAAACTCGAAAACTTGCACACTGACAAGTCATATCAACCAATTGATTTAACTAAAACTCATATATACAGTAGGTGTTATATTGGCTATTTCTTAGGGTTGTTATTCATACAGAATCGATAAATGACTCTTCCTTGTATTTCATTTAAACAAAGTATATGTTTCTCTTCATCTAATGAGCTCGTCAAAGTTTGTATGTGTTTTCCTAATAGCAAAACCACATCGGGTTATCTGCTGTGTCCACCAAGATATTTGCATTGTAAATCCGTAAATGTACAGCTGTACCAGCGGGGGACGTTCGTTAGAGTTACCATAATTCATCAGATAACGTTAACAAGAAAACATGTGTAGATGCTATGGAACATCCTACATTCACACCTTCTTAATTTGAGATTTCACATGTGCTATTACTTAAGTCTACAGGCCATTACCACTTATCGAAATACGAAATATAATGGAAGACGAAATCCACTGGTATCACTGCCACTTGACTTATTTGAAATATTAATTAGAACCAAATGAAGGGTATCACATGATACCCTTATATATATGAATTATATGATTCCGTTTTCGGAGCTGTTGCCAACAATGCAGAAACATATGGTCAGTTATAGATCACGTTAATGAAAAAGTGCAATTTTGTTGGTAATCAGAGCACAACGTAATTATTTTTATTTGGTCTTTTAGATCGGAGGGTGCTCAAGAAACTTCGGAAAAAAAACATTTCGAGAAAAAAATATACGAAAACTACGTGACATAAAATTAAAACACATTTAATACCATATGGATATCACGAAGACATCTGCCAAACGAGACAAAATTGAGGATAAAAATTCGGGATATTTTTGGTAGAAAGACAAAAACAAAACTACAAATGAAATGAGGTGAACATAACTCAATTTTCTGATATACTCAGAAAGGGTTAATAGTTTGTATTATGCAGCAACAACAAGGAGCAAAGAATTCCAATTACATTGCACGGAGTTGTCCTAGAACTTCATTATCTAAACGCTAAGAATTCCACTATCCCGAAGAGACCTGTGCATGGTTAGTTTGGTACTCGCATAAAACTAGAGATAATAAGCCAACTGGACACATATTCTATCCAATAGATACTTGGAAATATTTCTAGCTTTTCCCAATAAACGAACTGGTTAGAGTCTGATTGAAGTTTCATTTTCACAGGAACAGTAGAGATATTACTATCACAAGAAGAGTAGAGATATTGATATCACAAGGCTTACTTCTTTATTAAAGAAAATTATAAATTTGGGCGTGGGAAAGTGTTTGGCGTTTTTTCTCTGTTTCTAATTTTTTTGAAACTCGTTATTAACGGCACGGCATAGCTATGTGGGTTAAGGAGTTCGACTCGTAATCTGAGGGTCGCGGGTTCGAATCCCCGTTACACTGAGCAAGCTCGCTCTTTCAGTCATGGGACTTTATAATGTGACGGTCAATCCCACTATTCTTTGGTAAAAGAGTAGTCCAAGAGTTGACGGTGGGTGGTGATGACTAACTGTCTTCTTTTTCGGCTAACACTGCTAAATTAGGGACGGCTATTGCAGATAACCCTTGCGTAGCTTTGTGCGAATTTCAAAACAAACAAACTCGATGTTAATAAAATTTTAAGTATAAATGTTTTTTTTTATACGTGTTTTCCTTTGTCTAACGTTTCTTCCAAAATAATGTTATTTGGTTTAATAGAATATTCGGTGTCTTGCAGTTGTTTTAAGACCGATGAAGTGGAAATACCGAGAACGTTTTGCTATCGCGTCAGACAAACAATTATCGTTTATTTCAGAACCGTGTAATGTGACACGCTCGAGACATGAGTCAAGCCATGACAGCATTTTACCTTCAAGTGAAAATGAGTTCACCTTAAAATAAAATGTTTAGGTGTTAAACATGCCCATTATGATGCAACGACTCGCTTTTGTAACGACATCTCTTGTTCTAACACCAATAAGTTGTTTCTACAAAACGTAATTTGCTCTTCGTAAAGCTGACATGTTAGCTTATAAAAGATATTTGACTCGGAATGCACAGAAAGTTAGGGTGTTCAACTCGTAATCTGAGGGCCGCAGATTCGAATCCTAGTCTCACCAAACATGTTCGCCCTTTCAGCCATGGGGGCGTTATAATGTGACGGTCAATCCCAGTATTCGTTGTTAAAACAGTAGTCCAAGAATTGCCAGTGGGTGGTATTGACTAGCTGCTTTCCCTTTAGTTTTGCGCTGCTGAATTACGAACTGCTTGCACAGATAGCTCTCGTGTAGCTTTAGACGAAATTCAAAAAACAAACAAACAATTACAAATGATATTACACTCAATATTTAAGACCTGTAACGTTAACACATAGAATTAACTATATAAGCACTTTTCTGTTCATCAAAATACTTTTATTTTTGTGCTTTCGTCATTTTCGGGTAGTAGTGTACTAAGAAACTTCGTTTATTGTGGAACTCTGCTTTAATATAGGATCAGGCTGAAAACTCACAAATAAAAGAAAAATAACTTAATGATTGTTTTGGTCTGTTTTGAATTTCGTGCAAAGCTACACGAGGGCTATCTTCGTTAGTCATCCCTAATTTAGCAGTATAAGACTAGAGAGAAGACAGCTAGTCATCACCATCCACCGCCAATTCATGGCCTACTCAAGCATACAGTCATACAGTCTCCATAGACAAATATTGGCATTAGATGGGTCGTACTGAAGAGCTCAGTGACTTTCAACGTGGCACTGTCATAGGAAGTCACCTTTCTAACAAGTCAGTTGGTCAAATTTTTGCCCTGCTAGAGCTGCCTCAGTTAACAGTAAGGACTGTTATTGTTAAGTGGAAACGTTTAGAAGCAACAACGGATCAGCCACGAAGCGGTAGGCCACACAAACTCACAGAACGGGACAGCCGAGTGATGAAGCGCTTAGCGCATAAAAATCGTTGTCTATGGTTGAAACACTCACTATCGAGTTACAAACTGCCTTTGGAAGCAACGTCAGCAACTGTTCATCGGGAGTTTCATGAAATGGGTTTCCATAGCCGAGCAGCAACACACAAGTCTAACGTCACTATAGACAATACCAAACATATGTTGGAGTGGTGTAAATCACACCGTCATTGGACTCTGGAGCAGTGGAAACGCATTCTCTGAAGTGATGAATCACGGTTTACTATCTGACACTCTGACGTTCGAATCTGGGTTTGGCAGAAGCCAAGGAAACGCTACTTGTCTGAATGCATAATGCCAACTATAAAGTTTTGTAGAGGAGGAATAATGATCTGGGGCTGTTTTTAATGGTGTGGGCTTGGATCTTTAGTTACAATTAAGGAAAATATTAGTGCTACAGCATACATTGACAGTTTAGAGAATTGTGAGCTTCCAACTTGGTGTCAACAGTTTGGGGACCGGCCTTTTTTTGTTTCAGCATGACAATGCCCCCGTGTACAAAACGAGGTCCATATAAACATGGTTTTTCGAGGTTGGTCTGGAAAATCATTGACTGACCATGTAGAGTATTTAGTATACGACGTTTCGAGATATACTTCTTTCAACAGACACATCGAGATACCCAAACAAAATTAAAAAAAAGAAGACAATTGGCAGATAAAAAAGTTATAAATATTTCAAACCCGTGGTAATTTTAGATGAAAATAGAGCTTCTTGACATGAGAGTGGTCTGGCTTCTGTTAAGTTTCGCTATTCATAGGATATTAGTAAACTTTTTTTAAAAACAGTTCCTACATTTTCTACTTTGTATAATTATGTGCTTTCTTACTGTTTTAATGTATACGAATCATTATTCATTATATTTATTCAATGTGACAGTTTTTTATTTGAAATAATATTTTATAACTCTGTAGAAGCGAATACAATTATCTACTAACAATAATAAACTTAAAAAATATTTGCACACACAGCACAAAATTGTGTGTTTACACTGTTGTGACAATCAATTGTGTTTGTTACGTATCCGGTAAAATCTATGTCTGTGGAACTACACAGTACTGGAGTTAATTAAGATTATCACAGTGTTTGGTGTGCATTACTTTAAACGGCAGAACTCGATCCTTGTAGTGAACATATTTTAGCACAAATATCTCATTGTGAAGCTTATTGTTAAAAAAAAATCAAACCCTAATTTTGATCTAACCGTGCCTCAATTTTAATGTATTTCTCGTGCGTACGATGCTCTCTCTACTTTATCTAATTTGTTAACTGAACTTATTCTCGGCTGTTCGCATGAAGAGAAATGTATTTCCCTTTTTCATTGTGGGGGAAAAGTGAGATAAGACGGTTCCTATTGGTGGAGCAACTGCTGCATTGTATCATCAGTTGTGGAGTGTGGGAATTATATAAAAATATTGGTCACGTTATCTCATGTATATACATGCCTGGACGCGTATGTGGTTTTTTTTTTTTTTTGAAATCCTAATATAGAGTAAGTATTTTAAATTTTTCACGACCACAAAGATCGATGCTTTTCAATTTCACTTTACTGAATTCACCTTTGACTTATAGGCACCCAAATACCCCTCTAAAACAAAACACTTGAAGCGTTTTGATTGCTTCAGAACAAATGGCTTAGAGTAAGATAACATTCGTACGGGGCCGTCTTACCCACGCTTGTACTCCTAAATGCTTTCTTTGTTCATGTTAAATACTCACTTTTTTTTTTCACCATAATCTTATACGTGTTAACACTATCTTATTAATTTCTTATAGTAGTATTTACATTAAGCTTTAAAGGAGTTTAAATACACTTTATAAATGTGGAATTTATTTTGAATTGCATTTATAACGAATTATATGACCATTTTCACACATTTTGGGGGACCGTTTTATTCAATATTATTGGTAAAATTATCCTTAATCACAGTAAATAGCTTCATTTTATTATCTTTGTTTTATCTAGAAATGAGTTTTACAACAACAAATGCTTCATTTAAAAACTAGTTTCTTTTTCATGTCGTTAACTTTATTTATAAAATCGTGAAAAACCAAATTCAAAGTGAAGGTGGCTGTATTACGTTATCATAACCCCAATCCTTTAAATTATTAAATATAATTTTAAAATCAGGATAATTTGAATTATACTGCTTTTATCGTTCTTTTCGTTAACAGTATTAATGCCAAGCTGTTCTTACTTGAGTGTTTTGAAAAAGACAATATTTGTCACTTCGTATTCGGTTTACAGAAGTATAGGTCATGACCCTGATTAGAGTTTGTTGTAAGGATTGACTTTCAAGTTTTTCTGAACAAAATTATATCTTTCGATAAGTTCACAGAAATACCTTATGATTGCTACATGAATTCGATTCAAAAACTTCTTCCGGGACCGAACACTTTAAACATTTTTTTTAAGGTTAAGCCTAGAAACCGATGAAGTTGGTGGAAAGATTTTATTGGATTCATTTGCCAGATAGTTTGACGTTTATCTTTTTCATTTGGATATTACTTATCTTTCACTTTTGGCTATTCACTGAATTACATTTAACAAATATTTATAAATCCTTTACTTCTACATTTTATTCTGTTACTTTTTGTAATGATTTTTATGAAATACAAATTACTACTGATTTACATTTAACAAATGTTTGTAAATCCTTTACTTCTATGTTTCGTTCCGTTACTTTTTGTAGTGATTTTTATGTTTCATCAAAATTAGTTCTTATTTTTCTCATGCTGGTGTTTTCGGGCCCGGCATGGCCTAGTAGTTAAGTTACTCGACTCGTAATCCAACAGTCCAAGGTTCGAATCACCGTCACACCAAACATGCTAGCCCTTTTTAGCCATGGGGGCGTTATAATTTGATCATCAATCCCACTATTAGTTGGTAAAACAGTAGCCAAAGAGTTGGCGGTGGGTGGTGATGACTAGCTGCCTTCCCTCTAGTCTTACACTGCTAAATTAGGAACGGCTAGCGCAGATAGCCCTCGAGTAGCTTTGTGCGAAATTCAAGAACAAACAAATAAACAAACCCACTATTAACATGAAATAGTCACGTCCTACTTCAGCGTTCAAAGACCCCCACCCACCCATTAAGGTCCAAAGAGTTCCAATAAATCAAACTCCTTCATTACACCCAGTTACTTCTATAAGTACTTCAAGAAGGTTCGTACCGAAGGAAAGAAAAAAAACCTTTTCAGAACATCCACCCTGATGCTTAAGCACGTGTCATTAAGTTTGCTTCTGCTAACTTGGAAGTAGAGATTTGTACATTGTTTCAAACATGGCGACTATGCAGTTCTGATGAGAATTGATTGATTGATAGGTTGTTAATGTCGCAAAGAAACGAGGCTATCTGTGCCAAACTGTAAAAATACAAAAGTAAAATGTTATAGAAGATGAAAATAAATCAATTTCAAAATCACGTAATTCCTTTTGAATAAAAAAGAAAGACATTTGCCTGAAAGATTTGCCTTACAAAGAACGTAGTAAAATAAAATGAGATACAGGTATAGAAGAAGGTGTGACTGCTTTGCTGAGTCTTCAACACGTAACTGTTTATCGATGAGTTTTCTTTGTTTGTTTTTTATTAATTTGTATTTCGGAAATCCATAACAAAAGAAGAATGATTCAGTGCTCACTAACACTATTTACTATGAAGTCCTGTTAGTAAGACACTGCAGTAGCACCAGAGTTTCAAGAGCACCATACCAAACCATTAGCAACAGAAACAACATTCCTTTGAGTACTTCCAACAGTGATACTCAGTTTACCCTAGCCCAATAGAACTATCCAATAGACTCGGGAAAAGAGGACACATAAAGGTCACCATGTACAGGAATTCAAGGCTAAAGTTGTGTGATAAAGTTGGATCATTCAACCACCAGGATCATCTTCTCTCTTTCACGAGTCACTACGCACGGCAAACACGTGAATGGATGTTTAGATTCCAAAGGATTCAAATTGAAAATGCAAAACCTTATTTGGGAGTTACTCTCACCACGTACGCGAAGGGCCCGTCATGGCCAGGTGAGTTAAGGCGTTAGACTCGTAATTTAAGGGTCGCGGGTTCGAATCCCCGTCGCACCAAACATGCTCGCCCTTTTTAGCCGTGGGGGCGTTGTAATGTGACGGTCAATTCCATATTTCGTTGGTAAAAGAGCAGCGCAAGAGTTGGCAGTGGGTGGTGATGACTAGCTGCCTTCCCTCTAGTCTTACACTGCTAAATTAGGGATGGCTAGCGAAGATAGCCTTCGTGTAATTTTGCGCGAAATTCAGAAAACAAACGTACGGGAATTCATCTCCATGGGTTGAAACAAAAAGATCGGATCGTCGGGTGTTTGAGAAAGTAGACATTAAAATATATAAAGACAGGAGTTGAACAACAAATAACGAACAATAAAAGATCAAGTCAGACGCGAGTAGAAACCAATAGAGGTGAAGGAAGAACGTAATTCATGGCAAGTGAGAAATGAAAAAAACTACAACATGTTCAAGCCTATGTGTTATTGATTACCAGTGTTAAACATCAGTTTGCTATTTTTAACTATGTATGAGTCAACTCCCGACAGGAATAGGTACAACATGTACAAAATTAATGGAAGTTTGGAGTGAAAACTTCGTATGTGCCAGTTTAGCAACAGGAGAAGTCATGAATGACATTTTAAATGGAGACACCTCGAACACTTGAAGATAACAAGAAACAGGATGACGGTGCTTCGTAAGAAGCAAACCTCTAAGTAGCGGACCATCTGGTTTAAGGAACATTAATACCCTGAAGATATCCACCAATTTGTGCAGCATTAAAACTATACCACATATAAATTAAAGTTATGTTTGAATGTACTTGTAGCTTTCACGTCACGAATTTACAAGAAATTTATTCTAATTAACCTCAACAATGAATAAAGTCTTAGTCCTTGTTTGAATGACGTCATTCGTAGCTCTACTGACTGGCGATTACCATGGTAACTTTGATTCGATATGATCTGTAATTAAGTCAAATTTTTAAAAAGGTAACCGTATCACAGTCTTAGAAATAAAAGAGTGGGACAACTGATAATCTAATCCAATTTTAAAATAAATTGATTTTAGAAAATTACCATATGAAAAATAATTGAAATAAATAATAAAGCAAAAACACCTCAGAAAAAAAACACGTTTGTTTGTTTGTTTTGAAATTTCGCACAAAGCTACTCGAGGGCTATCTGTGCTAGCGGTCCCTAATTTTGCAGTGTAAGACTAGAGGGAAGGCAGCTAGTCATCACCACCCACCGCCAACTTTTGGGCTACTCTTTTACCAACGAATAGTGGGATTGACCGTCACATTATACACCCCCCACGGCTGGGAGGGCGAGCATGTTTAGCGCGACGTGGGCGCGAACCCGCGACCCTCGGATTACGAGTGCACGCCCTAACGCGCTCGGCCATGCCAAGCCTAAAAAACAAATACGTAATTGAAACTATAGGCCTATCCGTTTCAAATATTAAGGTACTAGAATTGATAGGTTTCCTAAATGTAATCATTGTAGGCTTAGAATATATGGATTCATGCTTATTAGAAACAAATGCATATGTGTTTTGGTTTAACAACAAGCTTGTAATACCGCTGAACACTGGGTTTTTACACCCGTGGTGAGTAGAGCACACGTAGTCTTTTGCGTAGCTTAGTACTCAACTATAAAACAATCAAATAATCAGCATAACTAAGCACATTGGTTTGATTTTATAAAGTCATTCCATAAACAATATTTTGTAAATTAAATAGATGTCCATTTCACTAAACTCGTTGTAGTCGGGTGGTAGTGATAACAAGAGAAATGAACTGGTTTGTTTGTTTGTTTTTGAATTTCGCGCAAAGCTACACGAGGCTATCTGCGCTAATCGCCTCTAATTTAGCAGTGTAAGACTAGAAGGAAGGCAGCTAGTTATTACCACACACCGCCAACTCTTTGGCTACTCTTTTACCGACGAATAGTGGGATTGAATGTCACGTTATAACGCCCACACGGCTGAAAGGGCGAGCATGTATGGTGTTACGGGGATTCGAGCCCGCGACCCTCAGATTATGAGTGGAGTACCTTAATCACAAGGCCATGCTGAGCCTAAACTAAACAGGGTTAAAACTAAACAATTTCCAAAATTAACATGAAATACTAAAATGGTAATAGAAAGGCCAATTTTTATATGCAAAAAACGGCTGTTCTGGGCCCAGAAAACACTTCAAATAGAAGAGCGAACAACGTTTCGACCTTCTTCGGTCATCGTCAGGTTCACAAAGAAAGGGTTACTGGTCGGAAGCTGACCACATGTTCGGGAGGGGTTGTATAATTGAGTGTTGCAATGTAGAGGGCGCGGTTTGAATATATAATTTTGTCTATAATATTAATATAGGTATAATGGTGTTCCTTTATATTGGTTTATTTTGGGTTTGAGTTGTTGTATAAGTAAGGCTTCTTTAATTTTTCGTTTGTTTATGTTTGTTTCTTTATTTAGTATTTTAGTGTTTTCTATGGTTATGTTGTGTCCATTTGACTTGCAGTGTTCGAAAACGTGTGAAGGTGACTTTTTATGTTCTTTGAATCTGGTTTCCATTTTTCTACTTGTTTCTCCTATATAGAAGTCGTGGCAGTTATCACATTGTATTTTATAAATAATGTTGGTGTGGTGTTTGTCAGTGTAGTTCTTACATAGTATAGACCTTAGTTTTGTGCCTGGTTTTTGAATAAATTTAGTGTTAACTGGAATGTTATATTTTGTTACTAGTTTTTGCCAAATGTTGGTTATTTGTTTGCTGATGTCAGGAATATATGGTATACAGCAGTATATGGTTTCGTGATTTTTTGATTCGTGAGATATATTTACTTTTGTTGGTTGATTTTGCTTTCTGTCTAGGTGTGTGCGTATAATGTTTTCTACGGATTGTGGAGGAAACTTATTGATGTTGATGAAGTATTGTTTTATTTTGTCTAATTCATCGCTAATTTTATCTGGTGAGCATAGTTTTATGGCTGTGTTTATCTGGTTTCTTAGTATGTTGAGTTTTTGTTTTGTTTCATGTGCTGAGTCCCAAGGAATGTATAGTCCAGTATGGGTGATTTTTCGGTGGATTTCTGTTTTGAATTGTGTGTCGGTTCTTATAATTTTGAGGTTAAGAAATGATATTTTATTGCTTTCTTCCTGTTCACATGTGAAGTTAATGTTGGGATGTATAGAGTTAATGTGAGTGAAAAAGTTAAGTATGTGTTCTGTAGATTCGAATCCCGCAATCGTGTCATCTACATATCTGTACCAGTATAGTGGTGGATGTAATGCTGTATTAATTGCTTGTGTTTCAATTTGTGTCATAAAAATATTGGCTAGAACTGGCGATACTGGGTTGCCCATGCTTAGCCTTTCACGTGAGGCTAGTGAATGAAAGGTTGCCTACATATCTTTGTTATTCCAACTTTTCTCACTGAGTTACATTCCTCTGCTTACACTGTAACAGGTCCGTGCTTTAAGCACAGTTTCATTTGTCTGCTGCGTGCTTGTGATGCTAACTGTTTGCTGCCCTTGACATTTGATATATATGTTATTAAGAAGAAATCTGCGTTGATTGTTTAGTAGCACTCAAACTAGCCTTTTTATTCGTCTCCAGAGAACTTGGTATCGTAGAAACGTAGACTGTGAAATACAGTGAGCTTTAGCTGACAGTTGGAAAACTCACGTCTTGCCAACAAACACGATCGTATTGTTTTAAGGAAAACTGGTAAGTTTTCTTACTACCCCCCCTTTCCAGTGTAAAAAATAAAATAAATAAACAAAAGCTTGAGGGACAAGCTTAACTACGTACACTCAATGATCGCACTATTACTCACCATATACTAGGCTTATTTCAAGCTTTAACCGTATTGGTATTTCAAATAATTGAGCTTTTCTAAGGTATTTATCAGAGCTACACAATAGGATATCTGTTCTGTGTCCACCACGGGTGGTGAAGCTTTTTGTTTTATTAGCATTGTAAGTCTTAAGCCTTGTCACTGTGTCATTGGGAAGGATGGATGAGAGAATGTTTGGTTGTTGTTAGCGCAAAGCTACACCATGGGCTATTCGCGCTATGCTCACTACGGATGCTAGAACCCTTGATTTTTAGCGTTGTAAGCTTGTAAAGGTGCCACTATGCCAATGGGAAGCAGGACTGAAAGTCTATATGTTTATTGCTAGTAACAAAGCTACACAATAAGCTATCTGTGCTGTAGCCACTATGGGTGTCGAAGCTTTTTTTTATTTTAGCATTCATTATAAGTCTTAAAGCTTGCCACTGTGTCACTGGAAGTCAGGACTGAAAGTTTGCTTATTGTTAGTCACAAAGCATTATCATAGACTATCTGTGCCGCGTTCACCTAGAGTGTTGATACTCGTATAAGCTTAACCGCTCTGTGTCATTGGAGGTGGGGAACATGGCTGGATGAGAAGACAAAAACGTAAGGTAGCGAAATATCATTACCATGAATGTATAAAAAAGGCATTCGTTTCCTCGGTGTGCCAACATGACTAACGTAAACTTAGTGTTGTAAAAAAAAAAAAAAATTAAAAGAGCGTCGCTGAGATTCCAGAACGATTTAATATCGCGTTTGATTTTGTTTAACCTAACTTTTGTTTTCTTTACTTCAAACACTAGTCATCGAAATGGCACCTGGTTTAACTGCGGTGAGTTTGCGAGCTTACAACGGTAAAATCCGGGGATTGATTCTTCGCGATAAACACGGCAGGTAGCCACGTGACTTTGCTCTAAATCAAACAAGAAACTCAGTAATACAACATATTCAATTATAACAGAGAGAAGGTTTTATTCACTAGTGTACAACTGTACTTGTCAAACAAACTATGGTGAGATATTACACTTAATACATGAGGTTGAAATTACTAGTAAGTCGTGAGTAGCAAGCTTTACAAAATAAATAACTGCGAAAAAAGGTCCATAATGTACCTGAATAAATCATAAAATATAAGTACGCCATTTTTACCTTTAAAACAGGCGTAATTTTTTAAATAATATTTCTTACTCTAAGATAACAAATTTCACAATGTCTTGATACATTTCTTTAACTAAAGTCTTACGGCACATGTTAGTTTATGTCTTTCAAAGATTAACTGATAGAGAAATATCCAATGAGAAAATTATTCCAAATCTTACGCAGTATTCAGATCTGAGTGTTAAACTTTAGAAACGTACCTTTAAAATATTGTTTAGCAAATTACCAAGAAACGTTCAAGAGAAAAACGTTTTAAATAAATTCTTAAATTGAATTTGAAGATTGTTGTGTTATTAAATGTGTTGAAAGAAACGAAAAGAAGTCCGTAGACCTCAGACTTTCAAATTTGCTATAATAGTTTAGTGGTTCGTTACGAGATGTCGCTCTCTCTTCCCACACACAAACATCTTACTACACATTAAAAAATAGATTCATATATAAATAGTTACATTTTACTTCTTGTAGCAGAACATATAAAATGAGGACATTCGAGTACAATTATTATTGATATGCTTTTCCGACATTTGTATATCTTTATTTGATATATATTTTTAGGATTTATACGACATTGATTTTGGTTTTCATGTTGCCTGTTATTTAAGTATCTTTGCGCTGCTGTCACCCCTGTTATTAGACATGGTAATAAAGCTTTTACAATAGCTTTAAAATCACTAAGTTTCACTCTTGCCATTTTTTTTTATACCTGAATTACAATAAAATGGTTTGTATTTTTAGAATGACATACAAAAGGCTTTTGTACATATTGTAAACCCGTTATAAAATTAAACAATCGTGTTTCTAAGGTTTTCTGTAACACCTTCAGGACACTCATTTTTAAAGATCGTTTCTAGTGAAACAGTTATTTACAAACGCTATTCAAAAATACAAAGTTAACATGCTTTACATAGACATTATTAGAATATAATTGTAGCTATGAAAAACCCGGTATGGCCAGGTGGTTAAAGCATTCGACTCGTAATCTGAGGGTCGCGGGTTTTCATCCCCGTCGCGCCAAACATGCTCGTTCTTTCAGTCATGGGGGCGTTATAATGTGACGGTAAATCCCACTATTCGTTGGTAAAAGAGTAGCCCAAGAGTTGGCGATGGGTGGTGATGACTAGCCACTATCACTCTAGTCTTACACTTCTAAATTAGGGACTGCTAGCACAGATAGCTCTCGTACAGCTTTGCGCGAAATTCAAAACAAACTATCTATAAAAAACTGACTGATGTGGTTGATTACATTGGTTAATAATGCATGATTGTCAAATTCCCTTTGTAAACACATACACATGAGAAATTGGTAAGAACTATGAAGTTAAAAAAGTAGGAATAAAGTTTGTTTTTTGTTTTTAAATTTTGCGCATTGCTACACGATGGCTATCTGGGCTAGCCGTCCCTAATTTAGCAGTGTAAGTGTAGAGGGAAGGTAACTAGTCATCAACACCCAGCGCCAATTCTTAGGATACTCTTTTACCAACAAACAGCGGGATTGGCAGTCACGTTATAACCCCCCCCACGGCTAAAATAGAGAGATGTTTAGTGTTACGATGATTCAAACCTGCGGCCCTCAAATTACGAGTCGATCACCTCAACCACCTGGCCATGCTGGGCTTTTGTCAATAAAGTACAGAAAGGAGCTGAATCAGAATTTAAAGATTGTATTTACAAGCCTACAACGAGGGAATCTAAGAAATGTAAACAAACATGACTGGTAATAGTGTTTACGTTATTTTCTCAGACTACAAACCCTATTTTGAGTCCATGTAAACAATACTTATAAATTTTAGCGAAGTCAAAATAAACAAAACGATTTCAGCTAAGTGTAAGAAATAGTAGAAAGATTCACTGATATGGTCAGAGTAAGAAAAAAAAATGTGCTGAAATACAGCAGCGGAATTTCACATAGAGACAGCACACTCGAGTAACCATGAACAATGGCGACTCGAATAACAATATGCACCAGCAAAATTTGGAATTTTCAAGTGAGTTTCCAATTAATGTAATAGAAAGTGCACGACTTGTAGTTTTCAACTAACATCGAAATATTTGATGATGGATTGAGGGGGATTAAGAAAGTTTTCACATCACGATAAGATTAAGGAGGCCGATTTAACTTTAAGACTATTATCTTAGTTTTGTGTAAAATTCCTGTGCGATTGCACACATTTAAGTATACATCACGTGTAATAATTTTATATTGGAGTTATAATAGCGAGAACAGATAGCGCTCGAGTAGCTTTGCGCGAAATTCAAAAGAAAAACAAACCATTTATTGCGATTTTTAGCCTGAACAAACTCTCGGAATTGCATCTGCGGCTTGTTTGTGATCCTTATTTGTATATTTTAAATTTTTAGATATTTTGTATAATGACTTGTCAATGCATAGCTATGGGCAAGTACATGCCTAAAGTAAGACACAACCCACGCTAAGCGTGTATAAACTTTATGAATAGAAAAGTAGTCTTTTATATGCAAAAACGGCTCGTTTGGGTTGAGAAAATATTTTACGTAGAAGAGCGAACAACGTTTCAATCTTCTTCGATCATCGTCAGGTTCACAAAGAAAGAGGTAACTGACCGGAAGCTGACCACATGTTTGGAAGGGGTTGTGTAACTGAGTGTCGCAATGCAGAGGGCGGGGTTAGATGTTTGAATATATAATTTTATATATAATATGAATATGGGTATAATGGCGTTCCTTTATATTGGTTTATTTTGGGTTTAAGTTGTTGTATAAGTAAGGCTTCTTTAATTTTGCGTTTGTTTATGTTTGTTTCTTTATTTAGTATTTGTTCCCCTCGGTGGGCTGAGCCCTTTGCGGCTTTGCTATACGGAAAACACACACACACACATTTAGTATTTGAGTGATTTCTATGGTTATGTTGTGTTTATTTGACTTGCAGTGTTTGAAAACGTGTGAAGTTACCTCTTTTTCTGTGAACCTGACGATGACCGAAGAAGGTCGAAACGTTGTTCGCTCTTCTACGTGCCCCCCAGTGGCTCAGCGGTATGTCTGCGGACTTGTACGCTAAAATCCGGGTTTCGATACTCGTGGTGGGCAGAGCAGAGATAGCCCATTGTGTAGCTTTGTGCTTAATTCAAAACAACAACAACTCTTCTACGTAAAATATTTTCTCAACCCAAACGAGCCTTTTTTGCATATCAAATTCTCAACAAGTGGGTTTCTCGACATCACTGATTGAGAAAAGCAGTCTTTTCATATAAAACATCTGAAACGTTACTGTAGATAAATCTTCTTGCCTTTTAAAGTAATTATTTACTGCTTTGTACCCCGTATTTCGTGTAAATACGTGCTTAACATGCGTCGAATACAAAAAGTAGACGCCCAGAACAGCAATGCATCGATAACGCATTTTAAAACGCACGTAAATCAACGAAAGATAATACTTTCAAATAGGTCATGGACAGTCGTAGCGTTCCTTATAGTATATCTGAATAGATTTTAGTGCAAAATAACCAGGCTATTTTATTGTAAGTTTTTAAAACAATAATTATAATGATATGCACAAATAGGCAAACATTGATTTTGTCTACAATCGTGATATCACTTACTTTATTTATTACCGACGATTTGGTTGCATTAGCTATTAAAAAAGAAGGTTTTGAGTATTGCTTCAAGTATAAGTCTACTGTTTAAGATGTTTTGGCCAAAATGTTTTATTAGTTTCGATCAGGTTCCTGTGCGATCTCTATTATGAACCACTCACTCTCATGGCTAACGATTTTAAATAACCAAAAGAATTAATAAAAGACGAAAGCTTATATGGACATTATCGTGCATTTTTATAAGCGTGATAAGACCAGAAGGCAATGTTGCTAAGAAGTTCAACATAAATCAAATCACGCTGGACTATGGAAGTTATTATTTCTTCTCGGATTTTAGAGATACATAATGAATTGACAATGAGGAAGATACAGAAATATTGTTTTCAGCGTTAATATAAACTAAGTTTAAATAGCTACCTGTCATTTAGACGAACCTCTAGATTCAGTTCTAACCTTAAAAAAATTGAGAACATTTCATCAAAATTACTTTAACATAATTTGTATTTTATGCAATGAAGTTGAATTGGCGCCGTTTTCGTTCCGCCACACCCTAGTTAACAAAATTATGCGCTCGAACAAGTATTTTCGCAAATGCACCAAGGATTTAGAAGCAACTTTTAAGTGTTTCAAGAAGCAATTAACGTTTTTTTTTCTGTTATATCTACAATTAAAGTATTAAACTAACAGTAAAGTGATTAATTCTGAATATAAAAGACAGTTTCTGTACAAAATATGCTACACTCACCTCGGCAGGGAAGGCATATCCGCCAACCGAATGTTCAGAACCTCTATTGTCCAATCTTCCAAAGTGAATGTGAATCTCCTGAAAACGGTATTTGTACGACAGAGGGCCGCCTGTGATGTTCAGTTTGGCCACGTTTGGCGTTGTGTCAGCTTCGAAAATGATGCTGTGTCCAGTGTTCCTTATGGTACCACTGACCTAATCAATTTCAAGATTCGGTAATATATCACTCAAAAAGCATTTGGTATTTATTACAGATCCTTACAGATACATATGTTCAAACGTGACTATTATGACCTTTTTACATATGTAATATTTAAACAAAAACAGAGTTCAAAGCAAAACTGTTTAATAACGTGTAACACACAAAACAAATTATTTACGAAGATGCAACGCTGAAAACAAATCTTTTGACGAAAGAGCTCGTTGTTGTACAGTGTATTACAATACCAATCCACAGATGTTGAGTACGTTATATTAAGACTGTTTAAGAATCTCACAGCGTTGTTACAGTCCATGTTGTCACGTCCTGTGATGCTCTATTTGAGTACCTTGCGTCCTGACTTTTGGTAAATTTGTTGTGTGCAAAGTACACAACTCTTCCATAAGGCCCTCACGCAGTCAGTCTAACGTATAAGGAAGGTTTCTTCCCAGTACGTATTTTAACACTGCGATTGCGCAGAAATTTAAAATAATTTCTTCGCGTAGAATAGCATGAATAAGTTTCATTCTTGAAGTATATCACGGCTGGATGGATATGGCTTGAAAGCAGCTTGCAAATATCTCATTTTTGTCGTTTTTCGAGACAAAGATTATTATACTGCACACTGTTGTCTGTAACATATTGACGGACCTTGCTAGTTACATTTGTGAGTTAAGGGGGATTGTTCCACTTCTGTTCTTCTTGCTGTATCTTATGCTAAGGACGTTACTACTTTTAAAATGGTTCCAGTCAGTGTAGTTGTTGGGAAGTTGATTTTTATTATATAGACATCCTTTCGATATCGGATGTAAGGTCCCACTAGGATGGTTCTAGTTTGTGGATTACCTTCAATCTCTTGAACATGAGGTGAAGACAGAGTAATCCTAATTCTACCTTCACATGGATATTGGTTTCCAGTGTCATGGGTTATGGATGTAGTTGAGTTACTAAGTATGATCTGTTGTGCCCTAGTCAATTTACATCAGGGTAAATTCCTTAATTTACCCACTTTTTGCTGATTACGACTGCGTATAATTTGTTGGAAGTCCTTTTCTGTATGGTCCCCACCCCATGTTAATCCATACTCCTTTGTTTTCCAATGGCATTAAGTACAAGGGATATTCTGTCACAGGAAAACGACGACATTACACTATTTAGGTGACACCAAACAATGAAAACATTTTCTTTAGATACGTCCCATCCCACCGTGACTTTCTATTGGCTTCGGTTGTCACGTGACTTGGTGTGCTTATTCAAAATCATTATATTATACATTTTGTAAACATAATTCAGTATTTATATTGCTTCAAATGGCAAAACTGGTTCTGATTTCGATCATCAAATCTATTTATTTTTGCTTCATTTATATAAATAAATGTAGTTAAGGATAATTTGCAAAAAAAGTGTTTTATGTTTGAAACAGATTTGTTCATATAATCAAATTGCAAAGCGTAACATACAGTTTTCAAAGCTTGTACAAGAAGCAAATCTCGATTCATCGAGCTTTTAATAATATAATAAAACCTGTTCCAATACGATATGCATTAAATCGGAAATAATTCCTTTCAATGCACCGATTGTAAAATACTTAAAGCAAACCTTATAACGATGGAAGTTCAAATAAGATCCACATATTTAACATGTAATAAGTTATTTTATTGTTATACAACATGCTTTCTGGCTCCTTCAAATGGTTGCAGTGAATAATTTCAACAAAACTACTCGCCACTGTAAGTTTCGAGTTAGAAAAGTTTGATTTTGGTTTTGTTTTGAATTTCGCACAAAGCTACTCGATGGTTATCTGCGCTAGTCGTCCCTAATTTACAGTGTAAGACAAGAGGGAAGGCAGCTAGTCATCATCACTCACCGCCAACTCTTGAGGTACTCTTTAATCAACGAATAATGAGATTGACTGTTACATTATAACGCCTCCAGACCGAAAGGGCGAGCATGTTTGATGTAATAGGGATTCGAATCCGGGACCTTCGGACTCCTTTACCCACCTGGCCATGCCCGGTCCAACCCTACTTAGGATATTTCTATCAGTAAAAAAATAAAATAAAGTGATATAGTGTTGGACCAGTTTTGATCTTCTCCATTTTTCAAAATATTGAGAGCTTATTACGTTTTGTAAAAATAGTGTTTCAAGTCCCAAGCTTCCCTTCAAACGACTTTTTCCAATATTGTTCCTGTTCAGTAAATTTGCCATGGTTACGCTCTGTTGTCCAAATTTCTATCGTAACAAGTTTCTCTGAAGGTTGGTAAGGTGACTCTTATTCCATACATCTCGATAAACTCTCCAATGATTCTTCCTATATACTCACGTCACGCCATCTTTCATCAAACTTAAGGCACAAACAGAAATGAATCAGAGGACTTGTGGTCATTATTGTCATTTAAACAGTCACTGTTTTCAAGGAGTAGCTAAAGGTTGAGGAATATCAGACCCGTGGGATTTTGTGGACTTCAAATAATTGTTTATCATCTTATTAATGACCCTAGAAAAGATGGACAACTTCACTGCACTGCGTTATTTACTTTCGTGGATATCGTCTTAACTTTGTGAATCAGAGTATAATTTTGTGAGTTTGGATTATATTGATTTCCTAAACGCTGCTTTAAAAATTTAACTTTCGTGAAAAACACGGATGACCTTTTCTACAAAAATGTTGTGATTCTTGACTTTGCATAGTTTACGTTTAACAATCTTAGATGAACACATTCATCCGGGCATAAGGGTAACGTGAAAGTATTGCACTGTTTAATAATAAGGACATCGTATAAAGCTGATAATATACACAAGTCAAATTTGTTGCACGTGATGATATGACTCGCATTTATAACAACATATTGTTGCAATGGCATGTATAAATAATTTGTAAGAAACACAATTATATATATATATATATATATAATTTAAATTTGTGTATGCAAAGCGAGACGTAGGTAGCTTGACATGTTTTTCACGAGATATTTTAATATTACAATTTAAAGGGCCCGGCATGGCCAAACGTGTTAAAGTAGGCGACTCGTAATCTGAGGGTCGAGGGTTCGCATTCCCGTCGTGCCAAACATGCTCGCCCTTTCAGCCGTGGGGGCGTTATAATGTGAGGGTCAATCCCAACTGTTCGTTAGTAAAAAAATAGCCCAAGAGTTGGTGGTGGGTGGTGGTGATGACTAAACGCCTTCCTTTTAGTCTTACACTGCAAAATTAGGGACGGCTAGCACAGATAGCCCTCGAGTAGCTTTGTGCGAAATTAAAAAAACAAAACAAAAAACAATACAATCTGAAGGTTTCAATTCGTTACCGTTATTATGGTATTTTCATCCTAAATGACACCTGAAAAGGGTGAGTGAGAATTACTCAGCAGCAACTCTACAGTTACTAACCCTGATCAAGAAGCGGGATAATTGGTTATGGTTATAATGTTCCCACCGATAAATCTAGAGAATATCCTCTGATTTATGGCAAACAGAACCTTGGACTCAGTGTGGTATGTTAACCACACCTTGAATTCCCCGCTGTAAAGTGGTAAGTTTACGGATTTACAACGCTAAAATGAAGGGTTCGATTCCCTTCGGTGGACTCAGTAAATGTAGTTTTACTATAAAGAAAAGATAAACCAAACCTTGCTACTTTATACAAGACCGGCGTGATCAAGAGCTTAAGGCACTCGATTTCTAATCTGAGAGTCTTGGGTTCGAATCTCCATCACACCAAACATGCTTGCACTTTCAGCCTTCGGTGCGTTATAATGTGACAATCAATCCCACTATTGTTTTAGTTGTTTGTTTTGAATTTCGCACGAGGCTACTCGAGGGCTATCTGTGCCAGCCGTCCCTAATTTAGCAGTGTAAGACTAGAGGGAAGGCAGCTAGTCATCACCACCCACCGCCAACTCTTGAGCTACTCTTTTAACAACGAAAAGCGGGACTGACCGCCACATTATAACGCCCCCACGGCTGGGAGGGCGAGCATGTTTAGCGCGAATCGGATGCGACAATCTCACTATTCGTTGGAAAGGAGCAACCTAAGAGTTGGTAGTGGGTGGTGATGACTAGCTATCCTCCCTCTAGTCTTACACTGTTAAATTAGAGAAGGCTAGAGCAGATAGCCCTTGAGTAATATTGCGCGAAATTCAAACCAAAATCGTTTATACAGCCCTTTTTGGTCTATACATAATTCGAAGAAATGTTCTGTGAAATGTTACTTAAACAAGACGGAAATTTTTATCTCAAAAATGTACATTTCGAGAGTGCTCTGTATTTTCTAGTACAGTACACTAATATAGTGTATACAAATTATATACATATAAAAACGGCTGGTAGGGGTAGAGAAAGTTATATGTAGAGAGGCGAATAGCGATGACTGAAGAAAGTCGAAACGTTATTCACTCCTCCACATAGAGCTTTCTCTATGCATACCAGCCATTTTTATATATAAATTTTTCTCTTCATGTAGGTTTCCTCGTCATCACGGACTGCATACACGTTGTTTTCTGGCTGCTTAACAAATTCCACGTGGTTAACATATGTTTATTTGTTTGTTTTGAATTTCGCACAAAGCTACTCTAGGGCTATCTGTGCTAGCCGTCCCTAATTTAGCAGTGTAAGACTAGAGTGAAGGCAGCTAGTCATCACCACTCACCGCCAGCTCTTAGGCTACTCTTTTTACCAACGAATAGTGGGATTGACCGTAACTTTATAACGCCCTCACAGCTAAAAGAGAGAGCATATTTGGTGCGACGGGGATTCGAACCCTCGACCCTCGGATTACGAGTCGAACACCTTAACACACTTGGCCGTGCCGGGCCTAGTTATCATATGTACAAAACAACGACATTACTAGCGTACAATAACCACATTCTTACTCTAAGCTTGTCCACGTGGATTGGACGTAGATATGGATCAAACAACAGGGCCTTGGGATCGATATCAATTGGAGATTGACGTCGTCCTTTACTACACAAATTCCATTCTGGATTTAAGAGTCCCCAGAAGTTAGGACCTGAAAAACAGAACACAAAAGCTTTGTGAAGTGAAATTTTTCTTTACTTTACAATATAATGAGGGACTTAAGAATATAAAAATATCTTGAAAGAGATTCAACATCTTACTAAAATGGAATAAACAACATTCTATTCTTCTTAAATATTCATTTTTTACGTGATAAAAAGTAAAGTGAACATTTTAATATTAATATATTCTTAAATACAGAGTAGTTGATAAACAAGTTTGGTTCTCGTTTTGTTTATTTTATGCATCTTAAAACACGTTGCAATACTACAGGCTAAAAATACGTAGAAGGTGTAAAGCGATATATCATATATTATGAATATGACAAAGTATAATATACAAATAGACCCACACTCACGGACAAAGTACATATATATCTAGAGAGACACACACACACAACGTATGTTATATACACACGTGTATATATTTTCACCGATGTTAAAAAAATTACATTCCCTTCTTGATAGCTGGTTAAAGTTTCAAATCTATCATGCCCAAAACAAACAAAAAAAAGGAATAGAATAGCTGTGTTTGATCAAAGCATTTTTATTTGTACATCAGCGAGACGTGGTTTCCAAATAAAACACTTTTGTAAAAACGTACATCACTCGATTAATCCAATTATTGTTGTTGTTGTTTAGAATTAAGCACAAAGCTGCACAATGGGCTATCTGTGCTCTGCCCACCACGGGTATCGAAACCCGGATTTTAGCGTGTAAGTCCGCAGACATACCGCTGAGCCACTGGGGGGCAAAAGATAATCTAATTGTTAACTGCTTTAAGTTTTACCATGTGAATATTAAACGGTAATAATACACTCAATATTATGTGTGTTTCCTGTAATAATACGAACAACCTCAATGACACATTATGTAACGATATTTATCCAGTTTACCCGATCAGATGCGATTCGAAGTCTTCTCAAAGAACTGCTTTACTGCGTCATTAGTAAGCTGTTTTCCGCATTATTACATTTATTAACTAATTTTAGAATCGTCTTAAATAAAAATTTCTTAACGGTTTCTTTAGTGCCATATCAGGGTTTAACTTGATTCGATGCGAAATAGTTTCCTTTTCCTTATTGAGTTCAGCGTTATTGTTTTTTAAGTTTCGTTTATTCTCTGCACTTCACAAAGTGTTTTAAAGAACATTTTGAGCGAATATAATCAACTTCAACGCCACTTGTTAAGCACGATCTCTACTCTGATTTCAATGATAAATACGTACGTAACACATTGTCTGGTGTTAAACCAGTCTGAGGCTAAAACTCCGTCATACTGTAAATAAACATGTAAAGTTTTATTGACGTATGAGTAGTACTTAAATAAACATTAAACTCGCCTACCAAAGGTTCCAAATAATTATATATTTATATATTTTTACCGATATCCCAGTATACACGGAAGAAAATTCACAAACTTTCAGTTTATGTTCTGGTGTTGAGGTTCACATTTATTTAAATATTGTTGTAACCGTTAATGCAGTGCAAAACTCGTTTGAGTGTCTGCATTATCAAATGTTTACAGTTTTAGAAAAGAAACTATTCACATTTAACTTATAAAAAACAAAACATAAGTGAACAAAATGGAAAACGATTCAGGCTAAGCTTCAGCTCTTAAACATTCATCAGGAAATTATTTCATAACAAAAAAAAAAAACAATTACAAGGATCATAGGCCTAGGATATTGTAGATATGCGAAGCGTTTGCTTTATCAAAGACGTTAAATACATATTTCCAAACACGTGGAAATGAGTTTGAAGTTAGAGTTACATGATGTACCATATTTGCTCAGATTGTTACACGGTTACTTGCACGAAAATTACAAGTTGTTACACTTAAAGATAGAAGTATATGAAAGTTTAGTCCATTTTTATCTTAAGTAATGATTTATTTGCTATTGACATTTTATCGGATTAGTGACTCTAGGGTCCATGGTTCGAGACGTGTATTCGCATTTGCAGTTGTGGGTGTGTTAAAAACGTAACAGTGCATTTTTCTATTCGGTTAAGAGTAAATAGCTTCAAACGACAGGTGCTGCCAGCTTGTTGCTTTTATTCTGGTTCGTAATTCGTGAGTAGGAGTGGCCAAGCTGAACTTTGAGGATCACTGACATGGCAATTTAACCGATTTGCTAGCAAGATCTTATACCGTTATTGGGATTTTTATCTTGCAAATATTTTTTTCCTGTTTTTTACACTGATAAAGGCTTAAAGAGAATAGTTCTTACTGTTCAGGCAATCTTCGTTTATGTATAGAATTATATCATCTGTCCTTGCATAAACGATTAACTGAGAATATAATTACGAAAGCGTCAGATGATCTAAAAATTTCTATTGTGGTAAAGGTTGATCATTCTAGCACAAAATATGAAATGCTTGAGAAAACAGTCCTTTTTGGTTTGGTTTGTCTTGAATTTCGAGCAAAGCTACACGAGGGCTATCTGCGTTAGCCGTCCCCACTTTAGAGGGAAGGCAGCTAGTCATCACTACCCAACGCCAACTCTTAGGCCACTCTGTCAACAACGAATAGTGGGATTGACCGTCACATTATAACATCTTCACGTCTGAACAGGCGAGCATGTTTGGTGCGATGGGGAATCCATCACGCGACCCTCAGGTTACGAGTCAAGTGCCTTAACCATCTGACCATGCCGGGCCAAGAGTTCCCTTAATATACAAAGGGTATTTTTTAGTATTGTTTCACTGCAAGTAGGTTACCACATTGTATATTTAAACTTCACTAAACACACCCTCAATAAAATAAATCATTCGTGGAATGCCAACAACTGCTTACAGCAGGAGGCTAGAAAGTTGGTTATGAACTTCCTTAGGTACGAAAATGACTTACGTAGCATTCTGCAATTACAGCGTGTAATTAGACAAATTTGAAGCTGAGCAGTCAAAAGCTAATAATTTCATTCCCACATAGTTGTAAAAGTTACTAGTAATGGTGTATTTTAATATTCTTGAAGACAAAAAGAACATCCTTGAAACATCGTTATAAATTTCTGGAATTTATAAAGTAGCTGATAATTCGATTTAACAAGTCACAATTACACCGAGACTGAAACAATATATTTAATTGGTTTAAAACATAACTAACCACAAATGATGTTAATGTACTTAACAGTCAGTGAGATGTTCCATGGCAGAGCCACTCCCTGTAGCTCAGTGGTAAGTTTGATGGAATATAATATGAAAATGAGGTTTAGATAACTCAATGGGCAGAGTACATAATCCATTGCATAACTTTTTGTTTGATAACAAATAAACCACGATAAAGAGAAACAATTTAAATTCATTAGCGTGTCCGCGAATCTATAAAGAAGTTTTATCTTTCTCGTGGTTTATTTGTTGATGAACAAACAAGATATATACAGGTAAATTAAAAGCGATTATCTTTCGGGAAATGGTTTGGTTTGTTTTGAATTTCGCGCAGAGCTACACGAGGGCTATCTGTGCTAGCCGTTCTTAATTTAGCAGTGTAAGACTAGAGGGAATGCAGCTAGTCATCACCACCTACCGCCAACTCTAAAGCTACTCTTTAAACAACGAATAGAGAACTGACCGTAACATTATAATGCCCCCACGGCTGAAAGGGCGAGCATGTTTGGTGTGACAGGGACTAGGTCCCTCGACTCTCGGAATACGATTCAAGTGTCTTAACCACTAGGCCATGCCGGGACTCTCGGGAAATGAGAATGTATACTGGATAAAGAAGAGTGCACTTTCAGAAAATAGTCTGATAATTGTCTTTTGATTTTTCTTGTGATGACAGTATGCGTTTTACATAACATTAATCACTTCAAATAAAGTGAAACTGTACATGAGATACAACATGCAAAGAACGTTTTGACTGTCAACTATAAGGGACATCGGTACGAATACCTCCTATTACTTTTCTGAATATACACTGCTGGACAAACTCTTAAGGTCAATAAACATAAATAAAAAATATGCATTTTGCGTTGTTAGACTCAACCGCTTATTTGAGTGGAGCTTCGAAAGATGAGAATAAGAAAAGGGAAAATAAAAATAAAACACTTTTTTAGCATTTAATAGGGAAAATGTAAACACTGTGAAATTAGCCTAAATACCAGTTGGTCAAAAGTTTAAGACCATACTAAAAAGAAGTCCTATACAGGGTAGGAAATGCCCAACAAGAGGTCTCAGTAGTGAGTTGCACAATGGGAAGTGACACTAACATGCCCCTCAGTGGCACAGTGGTATGTCTGCGGACTTACACACTAAAAACCGGGTTTCGATACCCGTGGTGGGCAGAGCACAGGTAGCCCATTGTACAGCTTTGTGCTTAATTCTAAACAAACAAACAAACAAAAAAGACACTAACATAGCCACGTTAAATAGTAGGTACGAGTGAAATGTGAAGGAGGCGGTTTAATTGTTTTGTTTTTTAACCAAATAATTTGAAAAGCGTCATTAGAAATGCTCTCTGTCTTTAACTACGAGACATTAAAAATACAACACAAGCTTGGATAATTAGTAAGAAATATTCAAGTTAATGTTCCGTTTTAACATGTCCACAGTTGAAGACGAAGTAGTGCGTTTATATTCTGGTTAAGAGTTGATATTCTTAGCTTAATGGGAAGATATTCTATCAACTGTGGAACTGTAAACAGAACTCCAGCTACAACAGTACAATATAGACATTTTTCAAACAGTACTTATAACTGAAGTGTTAAATAGACTTTTCGATTTTTTTTCTTAAACTATGTAGCTAATCCAAATATAATTTATACAGAGGTGTTATTTCAGGTTTATCTAGTTATTTACGAGTATAGTTAACTGGCATAAGCGATATAAATAGACAAAAAATTGAGTTTGGTCACGAGCTTTAACCCTTAAACAGCTGGAATTTTGTAGATAACAGTATTAATTGATGTTTGTCGCCGTTTAAGAGTTAAAAATATTGTTTCACTTCTTGGTACTAAGAAATGGTTTTAGATGTGGAAAAGAAGTAGTTTTTGTTTCTGATGTACGAAAAAGAAAAATATAGGCCCGGCATGGCCAGGTGAGTTAAGGTTGCGACTCGTAATCTGAGGGTCGTGGATTCGCATTCCCGTCGCACAAAACATGCTCACCTTTTCAGTCGGGGGGAGGAGTTATAATGTTATGGTCATTCCCACTATTCTTTGGTTAAATAGTAGCCCAAAAGTTGGCGGTAAGCCTTACACTGCTAAATTAGGGACAGCTGGCGCAGATAGCCCTCGAGTAGCTTTGCGCGAAATTCCTAAACAAACAAGGAAAATATAACTACTGGGGATCGAATCACAACTTACCAGACCGAAGTTTCAAAATACAATTAAAATTATTATTAATAGGAATTAGCATATACAACTATTCTCCGTTTCCTTATGCTTTTTATACTGATTCAGTCCAACAAAAAAGCACTGCATTACACGTTGCTCGAGTAATTGAAATGGGATGGTCGTTTTTAATTAGCGAAAAACACTTGGTTTCACCACCTTATTCTCTCTTGCAGGGTCACTTTTACAAGAAGAAATTCGAAGTGAGTAATAATAGCTTACCATAAGCATTTAACCCAGCATAACACTTCTTACTGTACACTGAAAGTCACGCCATGGACACATTAAGGTGCCAGAATTTGCGTGACACACATAATTACGCAGGCTTGCCGATTAGGTTTGTCGGTTACAGCTTTAAGCACGAAGGAAAGGTGAATATTCCAGGTTTACCTGCTCGTATATATGCATATACATTCATTCACATATTTATATTTATGGTGAATTTATGAAATGATAAATTTCTCTATTTCAATTTATTCTTTTTGAAACTTTTAATCCTAAAAGATGTTTCTGTTTATGATAGTGTTTGCAGTGACGTAACTCTTAACGGCAACCATTAGTTTGTTTTTGAATTCACGCAAAGCAACTCGAGGGCGATCTGTGCTATCCGTCCCTAATTTAGCAGCGTAAGACTATAGACTACAACTAGACATCACCACCAACTGCCAACTCTTGGACTACTCTTTTGCTAACGAATAGTGGGATTGACAGTTACTTTATAACGCCCCCACGGCTGAAAGGGCGAGTATGTTTGGTGCGATGAGGATTCGACCCCGCGACCCTCAGATTACAAGACGAATGCATTAAAAACCTGGCAATGGCCGTCATTAATATTATTTGCTTTAAGTTCATTGTTCTTTCGCCTTTTCAATGATTGCCGAAAGAGCTTTGGAAATTCTAGAAGATTCGACAGTATAGTTCAAGACACGTTGATAATAGGCGGTTGTTGATGTCAGCCCTCGATTCTGAACCTATTGTAAGACTAAATTTATTTATTTCAAAATCGTACTCATTTGAAAAAAATGCAGTCATGTTGTCACTGTATTAAAACACCTCTAATATTTTATTTGTACTTTTCTTTGAATTAACATCAACCATATTCATCCAACGCGACGTAGACTCTGTATTAATCGATACAAACTCAATATTATTCGTATCTGCCATTTGGTGCAGGCATATCTTCCGTGCGCCATTTCCAAAAGTTGACAGTTTATAATTTTCAGTAAGATTTTTCTCTCTTCTCTTCTCGATGACGTTTCTTGCTCGCAAAAATGAGTCCTTACTGTTCTTAACAGATATTACCATTACAATTACTCGTACGTGTGTAAATTTATGTTCGAGTGAATTTGATTGATTCTTTGAAATAAAGCACAAAACTACACGGTAGGCTATCTGTGCTCTGCCCACCACGGGTATCCAAAATTTTGGGTCTAGCGATAACAGTCGTAGACATATCGCTGTGCCACTAGTATTCGAGTGAAATTAAACGCTTTATGTAACAATGTGTTAATTATTTATCCTAAGAACCAACAGTGTGATCAAGATATGATTTCATTATTTATGTCTGTGTTTTTAATTAAAACTCTTACACTCAAAATACACAGTTCTCTACAAATTTATAATGTGCCACTAAAAGGTTAAACTAAAATGACACGTGCTTGCGATGATTTTATTGTCTTAAAACGTTCACACGTTTAACAGTAATAACCGTACGCTAAATCCGAAAATATCATTTTTTCTCTGTCACGTAGAGATATTTTTACAAAACATCATACGTTAAAAGTACATCATTTTCGTTGAAATCCGGTCATATTTGGTTATGCTGTAGAATTATTTAGACCAAGCGCGACATGAGTCTTATCGATTGTTGTAGAACAGAGGTGCACAAACTTTTTGAGTCAGAGGCCACAAACAGACTTTTTGTAACCGTTGGGGGCCACAAAAAGTGAAGATTACATCAAAGAGTTTGCACATTTTTCTAAAAAAATTTTATGATACATCAACTGTTACAAAGTCAGTGCGATGGATGGTGCTGCATCTCATCTACGAGCTTAGAAATGTCCGGCTTGATATTTGACGTTGAAAGACGCAAGACTGCTTCCAGATGATCATCAGTCAGGTGATTCCAAGTGTTGTTTTTGTTCAGTTTTATACGCGAGAAAGCCTGTTTGCAGCAGTACGTGCTGCCAAACATGCTGGTGTGGATAAGTACTTTCTCTTTTAGATTTGCAAATGTATCAGGCAACGTTTTGTAGAAGTCAAGCAAACTGTTTTCCCGGTAAATATTACGCAGTTCATCAGATGCCTGGAGATCAGTAAGTTAGAGCTGATATTCTACTGACAAGTCATCCACTGACACTCTGAACGGATCAGCAAAATGTTTCATCAACAATCTGCATTGGTCAAAGTCATGAAACCGTGAGTTGAAGGATTGGATCAAGGCATTTAGCTTCCCAACATAAACTTGTGTGTCAATGTCATGATTCTTCCGTAGATGTAACTGAAAAGTGGGAAAGTGCACGAAGTTGCCTGATGCTACTTGCTGCCGGAACAACTGCAACTCTGTCTTGTAAACTGAGACGTGATTTGCAAGCTGAAACACAAGCTGATTTTTGCCTTTCAACTTCAAATTCAGATCATTTAAGTGTTGTGTCATGTCGACCAGAAAGGTCAAATCAGCTTGCCATGCTGGATCAGTCATGTAAATCACTTCTGTGTCTTTGTTTTTGCTTCTGAGGAATTCTATCACCTCATCAGTCAACTCCCAGAATCTTCTGAGCATCTTCCCTCGACTCAGCCAGCGTACTTCTCAGTGATACACAAGGTCACCATAGTCTGAATCAATTTCTTCAAGAAGACATCGAAACTGACGGTGATTGAGCCCTCGTGATTTGATGAAATTAATGGTTTTTGTCACTAATGGCATCAGTGCTTGAAAACCAAGTTTTTTTACTGCACAGGTTTTGTTGATGAATAATACATTGAAACTTCACAAACTGTCTGTTCTGCTTTCCTCAATGCTTCATCAACAGTGCCACCAGTCCATTACTTTCTCCGGTCATGGCTGATGCTCCATCAGTTGTCACACATACAAGTTTCGTGAAATCCAATGAAACATTACTACACAGTCGTACTATCTCCTCGAATAGAGCAGACCCAGTTGTCTGACCCTTCATGGAACCCATGCCAATTAGTTCCTCTGTGATATCAAACAATGACGACACACCACGAACAAAAACAAGTAGCTGTGCTGTTGAACTGATGTCAGTCGACTCGTCCGCTGCCAAAGAGAAATAGACAAAGTTGGCTGCTTTATTTGTAAGCTGCCTTGTTACGTCTGCTGAGAGGTGTGAAATTCTTCATTGAACTGTCATACGATTCAAAGCCACCGTCTGTAGCTTGCGAACTGCTTCCGGACACAACTTTTCCGATGCAGTAATCATACATTGCTTGACAAAATCACCATCAGTGAACGTCGGACAGATTTCGCTACCATCAACGAAATATCATAACTGACCTCACATGCTGCACCTAAATCTGCTGACTGCTTTGAGAAAACGTTTTGCTGGTGACTCAGCGACCGCCGCAGAGATTCAATTCGAGCTGTTTGTTCATAACCGACAACGTTGTGAAAATTTTTATGCTTCGACTCTTAATATTGGATACCTTCACCACTGCCACTGTCGAATAACACAGCAGACAAATCACGGCCTGGCATGGCCAAGCGCGTAAGGCGAGCGACTCGTAATTCGAGGGTCGCGTGCTCGCGCCCGCGTCGCGCCAAACATGCTCGCCCTCCCAGCCGTGGGGGCGTTATAATGTGACGGTCAATCCCACTATTCGTTGGTAAAAGAGTAGCCCAAGAGTTGGAGGTGAGTGGTGATGACTAGCTGCCTTTCCTCTAGTCTTAAACTGCTAAATTAGGGGACGGCTAGCACAGATATCTCTCGAGTAGCTTTGTGCGAAATTCCCAAATAGACAAATCACGTTCTTCTGTTGTTGAATAAAACAGTATTGTGCAGTTTAATCATCATGAAACTGCCAGTTTTCGTCGTCAACTTTTCTTTTGCGATTAGATGCCATTTTTGTAACGAAATAATATCAAAATAGGGCTCGAAAGTGAATCTCGAAGAACAATTGGAACGCGTGAGAGTTTGTAATTACGGGAATATAACATCATTGCGCCAATGACTAAACGCCCATGCATTAACGAGATTTGCTTATTAAATTTTCTTCATTGCTTGACACAAACATGGAGCCATCCAGTATCTAATAAGATGCATATTCTTCTATAGCGCTTAATCTTCGCGCAGGCGCAAACTCTTTATATTTGACTTTGCCGTTGGTCATCAAGGGCCTCTCGGCGACTCATCGCGGGCCGGACTTTGTGCACCACTGTTCTAGAATCCACGAAAAACACACCGCTGGCATATGAACCGTTAACAGGTCGTATGGCGTGTCATTTCCTGATATATTTCTTCGTGCGTGTACTTTGACATTAGTTTTTCTTCCCATATTATTTATTTGTAACTGTGGCAACAAAAAATTGCGTAAATGACTCAAACGTATGTGGTTGTATTTGTGGTAAAGTTGTTGTATAGGAAAACAGTGGTCATGTAGATTCAACCTGACACCACGATCGAAAAACAGACAACACGAAAAAGGTTTGGTTGATAAAATAAATTCTATTACCTTCGCTTCACATAAAACTGGACTTAGCACTTTATAGAGGCTCTGGGCAAAGATGGCGACTGTTTCTCGTATCTACGTGAGAAATTTCCATCTCTTTCAGATGCGTAACTAAAAGAATTTTTGTTGGGTCTTAGATTAAGAAATTGACTTTGGATAAACATTTGGAAAGAAAAAAAGTTGCAAAAGAAGCGTATATTGTTTTTAAAGATGTTGTTGAAGATACAAAAATATTACTTATAGCAATAAATTCAGAGTTGCGTTGTGATACGAGTTTGAAAGTTCGTTCCTTACGCATTGACAATTTCCCCAACATTTTTGGTGCCATCAGGGAAAAAAAGACGAGGTTTTGTCTATTTTTGAATTTTGCACAAAGAATTACGAGACATATCTGCGCTAGCCGTCCCTAGTTTAGCAATGTAAGTCATCACCACCCACCGCCAACACTTGGGCTACTCTTTTACCAATGAATAGTGGGATTGACCGTGACATTATAACGTCCCCACGGCTGAAAGGGTGAGAATGTTAGGTGTGACAGGGATTCGAACCTGCGACCCTCGGATTACGAGTCGAGTGCCTTGACCACCTAGCCAGACCGGGCCCAGAGAGGAGGTATCAAGAAATGTGGAACGTCAGCTTGATGGCTGATTACTGATAACCATGGAAATGAAATGCTGCAAAAATACATAAACGATCACACAACACGTAGTTTTGAAACTAAAACACGTAGATTTTACAGAACGAAACAGAATAAATGAGGATACATATTCGTTTGTCATCACTGTTCTCCCCTTTTCTTCAGTTTATTCACATTAAGTGAGAAAAAATTTCATTGTGGTAAACGAAATAATTTGATCTAAGTTTTCTTCCTTCTCGGTTTGTTGAAAAATCGTTAGATGACAGGAGAAAAAGAATATATTTTTCGAAGTCTTTGTAGCCAAATTATGGAACATTAATTTGTAAAGCAAAAACAAGTTTTATGAAGTTTAATTTCACAGGTCTGTTCTGTGATTACCTAAACGATATTCGGACCAAACTATTATTCTTTTTTTACTGGTTCCCATTTTCCAATCATCCAGTAAATGGCCCGGCATGGCCAGGTAGGTTAAGGCGTTCGACTCGTAATCTGATGGTAGCGGGTTCGAATCCTCGTCGCACCAAACATTCTCGCCCTTTCATCCGTTGGCGCGTTATGATGTTACGGTCAATTCTACTGTTTGTTGGTAAAAGAATACCCCAAAAGTTGGCGGTGGGTGATGATGACTAGCTATCTTTCCTCTGCTGTTACATTGCTAAATTAGAAACGGCTAGTGTAGACAGCCCTTGAGTAGCTTTGCGCGAAATTTAAAAACAAACAAAACAAAAACAACCAATAAATACATGTTAAACACAATACGGCTGTAAGGACTTTATAATTCATGCTTGAGTTGTTATCTGCAGGGCTCTAGTTTAACCAGAAATATCGTCTATGATTTGAAAACTAAAATCTAAGGAGAACTCAACCAGTTATAAGAGGCCTTTTTTGGACTTAGTTTATTTTTTTCTAAACGCAGCATGATGGTCCATAGAATGGATCTGAGTTTCTTTTTCAAAGTCTTCGCCATCTTTTGACCACAAACCATCTCAATTGATATATTTGGCCACGCTAACGGTCTAATAGCTTAATTTATTCTAATCATGCCCAAAACAATTTCAGTCTGAGAGTAGGGTGGTAGATATATTATAAGTAATAAAATCGAATTGGGTGAGTTTCCGCACTCCACCCTTGATAACCCTGGTGCACAATATTATAGGTAATAGAAAAGAAAGCCTTTATCATTTATAAAGGTCAAGCACTTTAATTCATTGTAATACTGTCTAAAATAATTGAGTTTCACTGCTATCAAGGATTCCCTCTTGTTTCCACTCGAGAAATTATTATTCTGCGAGCAAACTCGACCAAGGACTATCAGCTAAAAAAACACAAAAAAACTCTAGTAAGAACTGATGTACTGAGAGAATGTTTTGACATTGTTTTAACCTTTATCTATTTGATAAGCTATTAAAGAGCGAGTCAAATCATCCAAGAACCACCAGCTAAAGTCTAATAATAGCCAAATGAATTACGAGAGGATTATTAGGACTTAATTGTATTATTTATGTATATGCCAGGCTATTATAGAGTTATTAAACTCATCTGAGAATTATATATATATATATATATATATAGTCACGTTCATCGCGAAAAGTTTAATCCTTCTACTGTCTAAGGGTTTAATTTTTTGCGACTAAGATATTTGGAGATTAAAATGCAAACTCAACCAAACAACTGCTGATTTAATAGAAAATATGCTGTCCATATAAACAGAAACTTCATTCAAAACTGTTCAGTACTGGAAAAATCGATGCGTTGAATGAAGAAGCCAAATGACTGAGAGCTCCTGAGTTTCTCCTATGTATTAATGTTGCATTTTACATGCTGTTGGTTTAGGTTTAAGTAACGTTACTATTTTATTGGTTCTTTTATCAACCTAAATATAAAACTACTACAACATAAGTTAACCGAATGTTTGACTGCTTTTCAGAGAGTTTTATTTTGTTTGGTTTTTAAACAACAACTTGAAACCGCAACGGAGTATATTCAGGCCGTCAGAAGAAAAATTGGATCGTACGTATCTATAAGACTTGCGAAACGAAAGGAACAGTAGGTGCAGAAATTATCCTCTTCAAGGACTAGACTGTTTTGCAGAGTTATTCATCTTCAGCGTCTTTACTGTGCTATCGAGTTACTCGTTTGAAGTGACTCAAGTGTGGATATTCATATATTAATATTTTCCAAGCGTTAAATGACCATTCTTGCAGTAATAACATATTCTTTTTACAATATGAGTCATCAGGATCAGGTTAGAGAAAAATTATCTTAACACTTAAGTCTGTGTGAGTTTTATATTTGTGTGTGAGTTTTATAATTCTGTGTGAGTTTTATAATTGTATGTGAGTTTTATATTTGTGTGTGGGTGTCAGTTAAGATGGCATAGGTGAAAACATTCAGCAGCACTTGTTTGTTTTAATCCGATAAAAATACGTTTTCATAGAACTAATTCTATGTATGAACTAAAATATACACAATGTTTGGAATCACTTTGTTTTGTTAATATTTAGTTCTTACGCAATCCTTTTACTAGGGCTTGTACATTTATTCATTTGACCCTGTTTAGATTCTATATACCACTACATTAGCTAACTCGTGGCACATTTATACGACTTAAAAGTCAAATAAACCAGCCTTCCATTTTGATTTTATGGCTTCCATCAATATTACAGATTAAATTTAAAGTATTAATTTGGTTTATTTTGAAATTCGCGCAAATCTACTCAAGGGTTATTTGCGCTAGCTGTCCCTGATTTAGCAGTGTAAGTCTAGAGAGGAAGATAATTAATCATCACTACTCACCGGCAACTCTTCGGCTACTCTTTAACTAACGAATAGTGGGATTGATCGTCACGTTATAACGCCCCCACGGCTGAAAGAGCGATCATGTTTGGTGTAACGTGGATTCGAACCCACCTCTCAGATTACAAGTCAAGTGCCTTAACTTCCTGACCATGCCGGACCAAATTTGAAGTATTTAAGCAAGTATGTAAAACAAATTGGGGATGTGCCTGAACGCATCTTTGAGAGGGGCAGGGTGGATGGGTGGGTCCGTGACCCACACTTCACCTTTATGGGGTCTAAAGATCTAGTCATATAGTAAATATCAATTCCAAGATGATAATGAGATATTAAGTTAATTGTACATTTTCTAGGTTATCGCACGTTTTAAAGAGAAAATCTTACTTCTTTACAAAACATTCAACGACAATAACCAGAGAACGTAATACTGCAAGAAACGAAGGGCCCGATTGAGGTAAAAATACCAATAATTATCAAATTACAACGTAATTACAGACAAGACACGTTATAAATACAGTTCAAAATAGGCTCACCTACAAATTTATTCTCAGTCGGTATGGCCGGAAGAAATGATTTAGTATCGATTTTCCAGAGATCTTTTGTTGATTAAACGCACAACGATCGTGATAAAGGAAGTTATAATGATATTAAAACTGCAAGGTTCTGATAAAAGTTAATCAACTATTGGAAATCGTTACTCCCTAATGACATTTTGGGAGAACATTCTTGTTAGTATAGTCACAAAACACACAACGTAGGTAACCTTGTTCGCAGTTCTCAAAGAAGTTCCAATGGCACAGGCAAACGAGACAGATTTCTTTGATATTAAGCATATATCCCGTAGTCATCCCGCTGTATCAATAAACTGTAGTCATTTGGATTGTTTGTTTTTGAATTCCGCACAAAGCTACTCGAGGGCTCTCTGTGATGGCCGTCCCTAATTTAGCAGTGTAAGACTAGAGGGAAAGCAGCTAGTCATCACTACCCACCGCCAACTCTTGGGCTACTCTTTGACCAACGAATAGCGGGATTGAACATCACGTTATAACGCCCCACAATTGAAAGGGCGAGCATGTTTAGCGCGATGGGGATGCGAACCCGCGAATCTCAGATTACGAGTCGCACGGCTTAACGCGCTTGGCCATGCCGGGCCGTAGTCATTTGGAACAACAGTACAAGTCTACTTTCTTACTTTTAGCTGGATGTTACAAGAGTCGTTATTCGCTACTTGCAAGCAGTTCCGTGGTTAAGATTCAAGCTACTGCTCGAAGTTACTTTTTTAACCTTCGACCTTTATTGGAAAAGGCAATTTACTGAGATATTTAACATTTATTAACCCACCCACCCCAATAAATGTGTCATTCCATAACCTTTACATAATTTTATTACGTTTCTTGGTGTTTGGCTACAATGAAAACACTCAATGAAAGTCATGAGTGGCTAATTATTTTTTAAAGAAGACCCTTTTAGCCTCTTAAACAGTTGTAGCATGATTAAACAGGAGTTTAAATATAGAATGTGACGTTGCCAGGGTAATGTCAGATAAAAAATCGATAGTTGGATTTTAGGATTTTGGTGAAAAGCAAAACGAAAAGGATACATGCTTCTTTTGTTGAATTTTGCGCAAAGTTATTCTAGGGGCACGTGCGCTAATTATACGTTCATCTTGAAATGATATATTATACGGAAAGCACATGGTTAACATTAACGGTCATCACCTATTGGATTACTCTTATCTAATCAAAAAGTGGTATTTAGCTGTCATTATCACTTACTGTCACAATAATGTGAAGCGTGATTTGGGTAAATGGAACGCAAAACACCAGCTCTTGGATTCGTTGTACAGTTACCTTGTCTACAAAGACACGCTCGGTCGTTTAGAAGAGTCCAAATTGTGTTTGATAAAATAGATGTAGGGATAAAATCGTGAGCTCTTAGCTGAAATAAATGGTTTGAGAGTAGTTTATTTGTTAATTGAACTTCGCTCAAAGCTTCACGAGGGCTGTTTGGGCTAGCTATCCCTAATTTAGTAGTGTAAGACAAGAGGGAAGGCAACTAGTCTTCACCACCGAAAGCATCTCTTGAGCTACTCTTTTACTAATGGATAATGGGATTGACCGTCACATAATAACGCCCTCATAGCTCAAAGAGCAAGCAAGTTTTAGCGTGACGGGGATTCAAACTCGCGACCATCAGATTACGAATCATGCGCCATAATTAGTTAACCAGGGTAGTATCAACAAGGAGCCAAAGCTAGATTTAAAGTTAACCAGTGTAGTGCCAACAATCATTCATAGCTACAGTTGAAGTTAACCAGGACAGTATCAACAATGAGCCATAGCTACAGTTAAAGTTAACCAGGGTAGTGCCAACAATTAGTCATAACTACAGTTAAAGTTAACCAGGGTAATACCAATCATTAGTCATCGCTACAGTTGAAGTTAACCAGGACAGTATCAACAATAAGCCACAGTCATAGCTACAGTTAAAGTTAACCAGGGTAGTATCAACAATGAGCCAAAGCCACAGTTAAAGTTGACCAGTGTAGTGCCAACAATCCGTCATAGCTACAGTTAAAGTTAACCAGGGTAGTGCCAACAATCAGCCATGTCTACAGTTGAAGTTAACCAGGGCAGTACCAACAATGAGCCATAGCTACAGTTAAAGTTAACCAGGGTAGTGCAAACAATCAGTCATAGCTACAGTTAAAGTTAACCAGGGTAGTGCCAACAATCAGCCATGTCTACAGTTGAAGTTAACCAGGGCAGTACCAACAATGAGCCATAGCTACAGTTAAAGTTAACCAGGGTAGTGCAAACAATCAGTCATAGCTACAGTTAAAGTTAACCAGGGTAGTGCCAACAATTACTCACTCTTCAGGAAAAAAGTAAAACTGAAAGTTAATAGTATAAAAAGTAAAATGCTAAGTCTCACGTAGACTCGTGCATGAACGATGAACAGAAAAAAATTAAACTATATATATGTTGAATAAAAAATGGTATATTGACTTTCACAAAACACACTTTGATCAGAGGAACATTTCAGGGTACAAATGATAAGCATAGCTGAATGTGTCATGTTAGAGATATCTCAACAATGATTCCTAGCAATGAATGACAATAACAGAAAAATACGTTTTACAGTTGCTTTACAAAGTATTTTTCATTCAGGATAGCGACTCTCAAAATGTTCAGTGAGTGTAACATACCAAAAGTTCGTCGTTCTGTAGAGTAATTATAAAAAAATGTTATTCGGTGTAATTTCAACCAAAATGTTGGCCGTCAATGTGATTTTAACCAAAATATTGTCTATTGTTGTGATGTCGAGCAAAATTTTGTTATTCAGTGTAATGTCAACCAAACATTTGTCATTCAACGAAATTTCTTCTACTGAACATTTGTCATTCAAACGTAATGCCAACAAAATGTTGCCATTAACGTAAAATTTATCAAAATTTTGTCATTTGGTGTAATGTCTACCAAACTGTTTGTTTGTTTTGGAATTTCGCACAAAGCTACTCCAGGGCTATCTGCGCTAGTCGTCCCTAATTTAGCAGTGTAAGACTAGAGAGAAGGCAGTTAGTTATCACCACCCACCGCCAACTCTTGGGCTACTCTTTTACCAACGAGTAGTGGGATTGACCGAAACATTATAACGCCCCCACGGCTGAAAGGGCGAGCATGTTTGGCGCGACTGGGATGCAAAACCGCGACTCTCGTATTACGAGTCACACGCCTTAACACGCTTGGCCATGCCGGGCCCTTTCTACTGAATTGTCATTCATTAAAATGTGCACTACGAACTATCATTCAGTGTACATATAAAATTCTATATAAAACTAGACATGGCCACTAGATTGTCCTGTGACATTATTTTTAGCGACTTACGCGTGAATGTGTGTTCAATAAGAAAAAGAATGTTATACTGAAGGATTTAAGGTTGTGTGGACTCAGAAGATAATAATTTTTGTGGGCCTTATATTCCATGTTATTTTACTCAGAATAAAATTGTCAACGGACCCCCATTATAACCATGGGCTCTGGAGCTCAGCTTCCTCTAGCTCCTATTGAAATATGCTACCCTAACAAAACAAAACAGTAGTTAATGAATGTGTATATTTGAAGCAGGTATCTTGCAAATACATCTCTAATGACTGTTCAGTTACATTATGACTGAAGAACAAACAAAAACCATTAAAATATTCAAATGCCTGTTATTTTCAAAATACATAATGGAAACTTATGATGATATCTTTATCCTTCATTTCTCTTCTTCCAAGTTGCCAGTTGCCCGGGCAACAAAACGATATCTCTGCAAGGGTAGTATACCGTAATTAAGAACCTTGATCTTAGATCCACATAGAGTTGACTGAAGTTAAAAAAAACTGTAACTTGTCACGACTAAAACAATCTTACTTATCTGCTGGAAACTTATTTTTGTACGTTCGTTATATTCGTGAGTAATAAATCTGTTTTAATGTTATGTGAGGAAACTGCCGGTGATGCGTTAGTTAAAAAAAAAGGTTTATATTTCGCATTGATTGTTAATAGTAGTTTCGGTTTTAGTGATTGCATTGTTTTAGGTTTAGTTTCTATTTCGCATTGATTGATAATAGTAGTTTCGGTTTTGGTGATTGCATTGTTTTAGGTTTATTTTCTACTTTATTTTGTTTGTTAATAGTAGTTTCGGTTTTGGTGATTGCATTGTTTTAGGTTTATTTTCTACTTTATTTTGTTTGTTAATAGTAGTTTCGGTTTTGGAGATTGCATTGTTTTAGGTTTATTTTCTACTTTATTTTGTTTGTTAATAGTAGTTTCGGTTTTGGTGATTGCATTGTTTTAGGTTTATTTTCTACTTTATTTTGTTTGTTAATAGTAGTTTCGGTTTTGGTGATTGCATTGTTTTAGGTTTATTTTCTACTTTATTTTGTTTGTTAATAGTAGTTTCTGTTTTGATGATTGCATTGTTTTAGGTTTATTTTCTATTTCATTTTGTTTGTTAACAGTAGTTCCAGTTTTGATGTTACAATTTTTAAGTTTAGTTTTGTTTATTTAACAACAGTTTCAGTTTTAGTTCTGAGTATTTAAAGTTCATTTTAGTTTTTATTCCGTTTTGAAATTTAAATCAAAATTATTTGTTCATGGAGTGATTATTTTAAGCGTATATTTACTACTAATTTGTTATTTTAACTCAAAAACAAATTAAACAAAAACGCTGCATCAACTGAAAAGATTCCATGGTACAAACTACAATGTGGGATTATAAAATGTACTCCTGCTTCCCGCTAGAACAGCGGTATGTCTATGGACTTACAACGCTAAAATCAGGGGTTCAATTCTCATCGGTGGGCTCAGCAGATAGCCCGATGTGGGTTTGCTACAAGAACACACACAAAATGTACCTCCCGTTTTGGAAGTGACTGAAAAAGTAGGACCCACATAGTGGTGGGGATGCACTGTTTCTAAGTCTTAACCTCCATTCGCCAGTTTCACATGATAAATAAAGAAGAGCAATAGATATAAATTAGAAATAGAAATTAGGAAAGCGTGATGTTGATTCTGAAGCGCACAACGTCCCGCATCTGTATCACGCTTTCCTAATTTCTAATTTATATCTATTGCTTTTCTTTATTTATTATGTGAGACTGGCGAAGGGAGGTTAAGGCTTAGAGACAGTGCATTCCTACCGCTATGTGGGCCCTACCCGCATCTATATCACCCTTCAATGCCTGCACAGTTGTGGAAAGGAGACTGCTTTCCAAAGTAAAGAAGAAGTAGAAATTGATTTAAAAACAAAAATAAGGTGCTATTATATTAGGGGGCTGGGATGCTGACTCCAAAAAGTAGGTTTATTTAACCCCAATAGAAGTGCCTTAGTTTTATTTTTCAATGAATTTCTTCTTCTTCTTTACCTTGGACAACAGTCACCTTCCCACGACCGTCTGCAGGGAGTGAAAGGTGATACAGATGTGGAATGTTGAGGCTTCAGCACCAATATCTCGCTCTCCTAATCGCTATTTCTAATTTACATCGGATGATATTTTTTAATCCTTGTGTGAGACTGGCGAATAGAGATTAAGACTGCTAGACGGTTAATAACAAATTATATAATTAATCAGAGGTTTGGATTTGCTGTTTTTAACACAGTCCTTCCTTATGATGTTACTCATTTGACTTCATTAAAATGTAATTATTTTCACTAAAATATTTACTAGTCGACTTACATCTTGTCATGTGAATATTATACGAGTTAAATAAAACGAAGTACGAGTATAATCTTCGTCGCTACTCACTTTCTTGCAGAGACAAACATTTAATCTTACAATATACAAGTTATTAAACAATTCTGAAAAATAACTTATTTATAGCAATTTGTATCTACTGTGTTTGTGAGTAAGTGATAATAAGCTTATTCTATGCTAACAGTTATGGCTGGGCCTGGCATGGCCAGGTAGTTAAGGCGCTCGAATCGTTATCTGAGGGTCGCGGGTGTGTATTCCCGTCGCACCAAACATGCGAGACCTTTTAGCCGTGGGGGCGTTATAAAGTTACGGTCAATCCAACTATTCGTTGGTAAAATAGTAACCCAACAATTGGCGGTCGGTGGTGATAACTAGCTGCCTTCTCTCTATTCTTACACTGCTAAATTAGGGACGACTAGCGCAGATAGCCTGGTTTAGCTTTGCACGAAATTTAAAAATAAAACAAACAGTTATGTCTAGTAAACTCAGAAACATTCGAAGGCTGACTTTTATTACACTTTATAATAACATATAAAGTTCAGAACATTTTCCTTGGAAAAAATAATTAGTTCTAAGTTGAAACCTTTCCAAGTGAATAAACTTTTACTAATTACTGTCTCCGTTTTGAGATTTTTAATTTTCGTTTGTGATAATTTGTGAAGAAATATTTAGGTTTAATTTCAAATAAGTGGTACATTTTCCTTTTCGTTCATGTTTGAGCAAACGAAAAGTCAGTATATTCCGTTTTCATTTTGCTTTCATTAACGAAACTGTCGCTAAACCTAATAATTACTTCATTGAACGGTTTCATGTTTTCATCCTCACTATGAGATACATATTTGAGTGTTGCAACGAAGAGACCATCAACATTTACACACATCAAATGCTCAACTGTCAGCTTCGTTGCAGGTTAGGTTACACTTATTTACATGCGCACTCCATCTGCGTGTAATAATCATTTGCGATCACTTGCTGTCATGTTAATTTCCTAACCTTGACATTACACTGATAAAACAGCCACTTCTAAAGCATTTATTGGATTTTTCTTGTAGGTGAGAAATATTTTAGACGAACGGCATCGTGTATTTGGTCTAATATTGCCATAATAAGTGAATAGTAACCATGTTTCTCGTTACTACGAAACTGACACTTATTGGATTCGTTTATAAAGAGTACCCAAATGAGTCTAGCCTAATTGATACCTTCAGTTTTCAGTGTTCGAATATTCAACTAAAATACGTTTGAAAATTCTTTCAGGACAGCAAATAAATCTTTTTTACAATCATGGAATCTAGTGTTAATTATCCATACGTTCTCTTTCTTCTTATTGGTTTTGACAATTGACAACTGTCAAATACCTAATTGTGGCCTGACGAAAACAAAATTTGCTTTTTATTTCTGATAAGATGTCTTCGATACCTTAGTTACGTCCATTATAATTGTTAACTGTACTTTTACATAATTGTTTTAGTTGCACGAAACTCAAACTTGGTTTCCTGGTTCTTTTTATGAGACAAAACTCACAAGAAATTAATCTTTGTAAATTAAAATAAATTCTAAATTTTTCTCTATAGATATTTTTTCTGGTCTGCTTGCCTTCAGTTTTATCTGTTAATTAATACAGGTTTGGTTAGCAAATACTAATCATGTTGACAGTGTGTTAAATTAAGGTGTTTAGACAATAATGTAGTGAATTATTTTGTTGAAGATAGTCAAACGAATTTATTCTACGTTGAGTAGCAAAAAAGTTTTATTTCTTTTTTAATTTCGGCTAATTAAAGTTACGTGAATTCGAGAATCTGACTTTTAATTTATTGCAGTTTTTGTGAAAATAATAATAATGTTTTGAAGAACAGCAAATATTTACTGTCTGGCACGTCATAAGACACGGTAAAAGAAAGGGGATGCTGGAAACTTCACAACAGGCCAATAATTTAATACTTATCTATGTAAGCTTAGAACGTTATGGAAGCAAAGTTTAATAACATATTTTAAACGAAATTATAATATAGGTGGATCAGAAATAACGTTTCTATTCTATTCCAAAATTTATAAGCATTAAATATATATTAATGTTGTCTTATAATAAAAAAACTAGCCACTGATTGGATCTTTATTACGCCAACTCACATTCTCAGTTTTGTAATTTAAGTACGTGTTTCTTAGTGGAGAATTTTAATGTAAGTGTAGGTTTAACTACGACAGAATTATTTCTCCACAGCAATGAGTTACCAGGAACTAGTCGTTCTTTTGTATAGTTTATAACAGGTGTTATTACACACGTTTTGCCGTACTACGAATCAAAATCGAAGCACTCATCTGAAGAAGTGAAACTAACAAGTTAGTCAAAGTAAAAAACCACGAAAAGTATGAAAAAATGAATCAGGTAATATAACCAAAACAAATAACCGCTGTTCTAGTAATAACTCTATTTGATGGTAAATTGATATATACAGGATATTCGTGGGTTATTTTTGTTTGTATTAAGCTGATGTACATTTTAGTTCTTCTAGAAATAATTTTAAAGACTGTAAACTAACTTACTAACTTTATTGTCAACAATGAAGTACAAACGACATTCAGACAATGGTTTTACAATTATAGCCCGATTAATGGTCTGGAGTTTGATAAGGTTTATTGTTTATTTATTAAAACTAGCGTACAGGTTATCAAAGTGACGTGGCAAGTACAACTTCTAATACATAGAAAAGCCGGTGCACTTTCTTAACACTACGTCTCAACAATGGTCTCTATGCAATGTTACTTAGCAACCACAGTAGAACCGAATATTGTCGTCAGTTCACGTGCTGAGAGAATGAAACTCAATACTTAGCAAACAGAACTATAAAAATATTTGTTGATTTCTCACTTTGGAGTATCAGTTGATTAAAATAGGTTTTGTTTTTTTATTTAAAGTGTTTTTGATATAGCAGGAAATAGAATTTGGAAACGATTCGTGTGTAAAACCGAATCGATATTTTTAATTTCATGATAAATTTTATGCACGTGGTTCTAAAGTAAGTAACGTTGCACTACTTCTTTATATTCGGCTTATTTTATTAACATATACTATACTTATAAGGTTTCACGACATCATCCTCACCGACTTCTTGCACCATCGTCACTTAAATCGTAATTGGCAGTTAGTAATCGAACTGTTCGATCTGGTAAATGCATTTTGGCTTTTATGACTTCTATTTTGAAAAATGAAGTGTGACCTGACATACACTGACTTTTATATAGGTTATATAAGATGGTAGACGTTAAAGTAAACGTTAACTCTTCTACTACATCGTACATTATTTTTTTGGTTATAATTACCTAAAAGATATGATCGATTTTATGATGACTCACTATGAAAAGTCTCCGAATTAAACCTAAAGGCTGCTTTAAACGTGCGTTTCTTCTAAAGGTTATAATGATATAAACTGCGACTTTAGAGAAAGAAAATCTAGTATAACGAGCTGGGCTATAAATATTTTATGGTAAATCATTTGGTACCACATAAATCTTATACATTTATTAACAATTACCAAAAGTGTAATGAAACATAATACACTGTTACGTTATATACAGATAATTACATACGCCACACCAAAACGGTTTTTAATGTGCACATTAGTATGTTTAAAGTATAAAGTATAAAGCCACAGTGAAGTGGCATGTAACACAAGTACATTTAAACTTTATCCAATGCTTAAATAGTTCGATATCACTGAAAATTGATCAATATTGAGAAGAACATGTGACAGATCTTTTGCCACAAAATTTTCATTCACTCACATCTTAAACATGTTTTCATATCATGTATTTAGAAATTTAAGGACTGGAATACACCTTGTACTTAGTGTAATAGGAAAACAAAAGGATATGGATCAGCTTGGGGACCCAGAACCATCCATATAGGAATCTATAACATGTCGTACTTCAAACGTGTGCTATATATATTGTAATAGATAATAATCTAAAAACGCAATGTCAAAATATGTTTTCAAACGCGAGGAAATAGTACGCAACATAATTAAGGAGGAACTTCGACTAAAAAAACAACAACACAAGTTTCGTTCACGGCATATCTGTTGAACCATATAATACCTCCAGCAGATAGAGAATAAAACGAGTATTAATGCTATTCTATATGTGGAAACACCTATGAAGTTTTGTGAAATCGAACTGTTGAAACAGGCATTGAGAAGTTGTCGTATACCTACACTAGATAGATGGTCGGAAACAATATTGAAGTGGGCTGTACTTTTGACGTAACACTTGTGACAAAGGCTCTTCCAACTGAATCTACGCTACAGGGCTCTTGTTAGGTTGAACAGTCGCTAGATAGAGCATGACTCAAAGAGGTTTCATGCAGCATAGCGACTCGAAAATAGTGTTACATAACGTACTTAATATCCGTATTAATGAAAACATAGAACAGTATAGTACGGTATAGAGCGTTATTTTATAGACGTTTTAAAAGTAAAGTCTCCTGATACGTATGGTTAGTTATACATGGGAATAATTCTGGCAGTTCAACTGAGCAATAAAGGCAAAAATAATTATGCCTTCTAAAATTGTATTTACACTTTAGTTGAACCGTTTAACGTGTACATCGAAATATTAAACATGCTTACATATAAGCAAATACAGCATGCAAACCATTGTTTCTAACTGATAACAAGTTCAATTATACTGACGAGTTTCTAACCGACCATATTGACCACTTTACGTATTATTTAAGAAGTAAATGTATGCGTTATTTTTAAGCCCAGACATCGGCAAGAACGCCTTTTAAAGAAAGCTACTATTAGAGAGATAAAAGAAACAAACTTTTCTCATCTAGAATCTACAAAATGTGTTATTTGACATTTGGAACATCGGAATGTTTCATATTCTTCGTTACCCTACTGTACTTTACTAAAACTATTGTACATTTGTTCCTAATAACAATATTATTTAAAGGAGGCTGTAATTTACAATATGCACAATGGATTCTACATAGACGTGGTTTTGTTAAATCTCTGTGAATAATTCACACCTAATCTCACTAATATTGAAAATTCATTAGCCATAAACGATTAGACCAGCAATGGTAAAAATTATACGATTTGGTGATGGAGGTTCTTTAATGAAATATAACCGATAAAACTGTAGCCAAGAAAAGGAAGTTTATACAGACGTTGATTTAATTAACAATTTTGATTCGATCGAATCATCACATAGACAAAACTGTACTTTATCGTGAACGTATTAACACTGTTATATTTCTATTATTCACATAATTCAAAACAGAAGTTTGCGAATAATTGAAAAAAAAATTCGAGGAATTTCCTAAACTCAAACACTAAAGTGACCGCTTATGGGAGACTAAGGAATTTTTTTTTTTTTTGAATTTCGCACAAAGCTACTCGAGGGCTATCTGTGCTAGCCGTCCCTAATTTAGTAGTGTAAGATTAGAGAGAAGGTAGCTAGTAATCATCACCAACCGCCAACTCTTGGGCTACTCTTTTACCAACGAATAGAGATTGACCGTCACATTATAACGCCCCCACGGCTGAGAGGGGGAGCATGTTTGGCGCGACTCGGGCGTGAACCTGTTACCCTCGGATTACTAAGCGCACGCCTTAACGCACTAGGCCTAATTTAGCAGCGATAGATAACGAGTGATTTCTTAGAGAAAAGGCACATCTGTTGTGTCCACCAAGGGAAATCGAGCCCCCTGATTCTGCCGTTGTAAGTCCTAAGTCTTACCACCTGGGGACTTGTGAGAGATGATGAGAGAGAAGACAGATAGTTAACACTATCCACTGGAATCTCTTGATCTGCTACTTTACCAACGATTAACCATCACATTATAAAGCCCTCAAGGCTAAAAAGACGAGCAAGTTCGAAGACGGGGATTTTAACCCATAACTTTCAGATTACTAGTGAAGCTTCTTCAGCTACCAGGTCATACAGGGATTCAATTTGTTTGACTTTTTGCATAATTTTATACCTATAAGCATGCGCAGTGTGATACTTACTGGTGCGAATATCGCATAACGACAAGCTTAAGTTTAACATAATTTTACTTTATGAATATGAACAGTGTAATGATTACTGCTACTGATGCGAGTGTCACATGGCACAGAATTTGAATTTTATAAACAATCGTAATGGTTGTTGTTGTTGTTGTCACACTGCGTAGAGTTTTAATTTCAGCGAAATCGTACATTTATAAATGTACATAAAATATAGCTTTCTGGTATCAGTGTAACCGTGCGTGGAGATTGAATTTCAGGATAATATATGTAGACATGAGTACCTCAGAGGTAAACTGCACATATATTCCCTTGAAGATACCTCTTTTAAATTATTCCTCTGAAGGTAAAAACAGCGTATCATTCTCATGAATGTATAACTGTATATTATTCTTTTATCAGAATATGGGTGTAGAAACTCGTTATTCAGGCTTTAGACATTATCATTTGATGAAGAAATTACAAAAGTAAGCACATGATATGTTTGTATTATTGTGTACGTCAACACAAGGAAGGTAAATTAATTCAGTTATAGTACTAATCATAATTGTCACCAGATGGCAATGCTGAATATTTTTAGACGATTCAATATTTTTAACCAAACGTTTCCTGTCTAATAATATTAGTTCCCTTCTCTTTTGATATAGCAACGTAAATAAGTTTGTTTTGTTTTGAATTTCGGGCAAAGCTACTCGAGGGTTGTCTGCATTAGCCGTCCCTAATTTAGGAGTGATAGACTAGAGAATTGTTTTTGTTCTTTTTTTAAATTCGTACAAAGCTACTCGAGGGCTATCTCTGCTAGCCGTCCTTAATTTAGCAGTGTAAGACTAGAGGGAAGGCAGCTAGTCATCACCACCCCCGCCAATTCTTGGGCTACTCTTTTACCAACGAAATGTGGGATTGACTGTTACATTATAACGCCCCCATGGCTGGGAGGGCGAGCATGTTTGTGGACTAGAGAAAAGACAGCTAATCGACCCACTCTCAACCCTTTGGCTACTTTTTTCTTTACTAACGCATAGTGAGATTGATCGTAATACTGTAACGACCCTACAGCTGAAAGGACAAACGTGTTGTGGTGTGACGGGAATATGAACACGCAACCCTCAGCTAGTGAGTCGAGTGTCGTAACCACCAGCCCATGTCAATCCAACACACAGCCTGGCATGGACAGGCATTTAAGGCACTCGAATTGTAATCTGAGAATCAAAGGTTCGACTCTCCATCACACGAAATATGCTCGCCCTTTCAGCCGTGGGGGCGTTATAATGTGCGTTCAATCCTACTATTCATTAGTAAAAAAGTATTCCAAGAATTAGTTGTGGGTGGTGATGATTAACTCCCTTCCACTTAGTCTCAAACTGTAAAATTAGGGACGGCTAGCGCAGATAGCCTTCGAGTAGCTTTGAGCGAAATTCAAAACAAACCAAACCAAACTAAGTTCAGTTTTCAATTTATCCTCTTAGTATTAGTTGATACATATGAACTGTATTCAAGTTCAGTTATTTAATAGTCTTATTACCGGGCGATACAAAATACTTGAATCTGTGTTAGCGAGTGCTTTGCAAATAAACTTTCAAGATAAAAATACGCAGTTGAAAGGCAAACGTTTTATAAACAAAGTCCTTTGTTAACTTCTTTGCTAAAACTAATGAAATGTGTAAAAAGTATTGTATATTCACATGCAACAAGTGTTGACAAAAATAAAAATTCAGCTCAATCTACTGGAAAGAAGATAAAACACATAAAGTACACCAGAAATAGCAAACAGTCCCTAGTGTATAAGAAAACACCAGCAAATCAGTTGAGAAGAAAAAGCTTATAGTGCAATATTTTTAAATAGACGTAGATACAAAAGTAAGAACTGAATAAAGACGAATATTAACGAGCGAAAGTGTAAAGTAATCACCTCTCTTTAAAGATATATAAGTAAGATCCGGTAATAACTAAAGCTGCTTAAGGAACATTTCATTATTAACACGTCTTCCCTTTATTAAGAAATTTAATACCAGTAAATAACACTGCACAACAATTTTTTTGAAAAGATTTTGCTGATTGTGACAGGTACCTGGTGGGTATGTACAAACACAGTTCTAATTTTGCTACGTCGCGTAGGAACTTTGAGAAATAGACAGTTAACTGTTTACCAGCAATAACGTATTTAATTGCGTTTATGTTTCTAATAAGTTATTAAGCTCAACATAATTAAAAGTGTTTTGCTCCTAATTTTCCTTTGTATTCAATGTCCGGTGCATCACGTTGCAGTGTCCAACAGTAGTCAGCAAGCACTGACGGATACCAGTTACCCTGATGTCGTTTTTCCATTGTAGCAAAACTACAAGATTTCGATGAAACGGTACGTGATGGGCAAATTTAGATGTGATTTTCGTGATCAGAAACCAGAAATCTAAAAAGAACACCAACAGTGTTCAAGAAACAAAGACCTTGTTGTGCAGTGTAATTTGACTAATATTATTAAAGCGAATGTACCTTGCGAAATTACAAAAAAAAGGTTTATAAGTGGACAATAAAATGTATTATTTGACGATATAGATAGTAAAAAAAAAAATAAAAAAATACGAGGTCCGTTTTATTATTCGATTCACCAGAGAGTTGAGTTAAAAGGAAACTCAGAACGTTATGTATATGATTTATACAGCGATTAAATAGTGGAAGAAGCTAAATACATCATAGAACCATAATGCATCCTATGGATACGAAGTGAGTCATTACCAACACCATACATTTAACGATATTGGCTCATCAAACTTTATACAGTGTATGTGAATGTGCATGAAATGCGAAAGTTTTTTACTTTCAACAGTGCCATCATGTATAAAATAAGGTAATGGTTAGAACAAAGAGGGTCTTTCTGAAAAGCTTCGACATAAATTGAGTATGTAAAAAAAGCTATCTACTTATGGTGTTTAAAATGGTATTTTCTTGTAAGGACAGTTGTTTCACGTTTCCTGTAGGTCCATTATACAGAAAACCTTTTATAAAACGTGTAAACTTAAAACAGTTGGTTGTAAAATGAACAATGCAAAGGCCATTGCTATATGCTCTAAGTAAAACTTCCTGTCAGTCGCATATTAAAGAAAAAGACATTTCCTAACATATTCTACATTAATAATTTATTTTAATTAATAACAATGGACTAGTAATGTATATTTTAGATCCTTAGTCGAACCTGGGATAATAAAAAATATATAAAAAAATCTTTCGTCACGTGCAGTTCTTGTATTCGGTGATTTATCAGTATTATTTAACTCGGCAGTGTATTTTACACGTTCTATCCAATCAATAACGATCACAATTTACACGCAAATGTTCCATATGATTTATATGAACACGACACATGCTTAGTTATAGAACGCAAAAAAACGTTATTTTCTTTAACAATAACGTAATTCAGGGAAACGAATGTTTGCTCATAGGTGGTGCACTTATCCTAGCCAACACTTACTGACGGTCAACTCTTAAGTCGGTCTGTCTAGTGTACGGTCATTCGATCGGTTAAAAACTCTTTCATTTGACGAAAGGGCAAATACTGACCATGCTGTTTACATTGAAATTTTGAAAACAACTTTTCTAATATGATTTGAACGTTTTGTCGAATTTCAACACATTCTATTAGAAATCAGTATCGTATAAAACGCACTGCATTACCTCTCAATGCTGTTTAATGGGGATAATGCTGTTTTTCCCGTTTTGTTTTTCACTCAAAAGATCTGGGGCTTCAAATGTGAATGATAATGAAGCTTTGGCTTCAATTATGATCATAACAGCTTAAAACGGTTTCAGAATAAATGTACGTAGTATTTGGACACCTGGTGTTGGTACTGTGAGTTAGACCGTTATTTGTATTCTCTGTTAATCAGTCTCTTCAGTACTGTTAATGATTTTAGAGTTTAAGTTAGAAAATACAGTATTTGGTTTTGGTTTGTTTTGGAATTTCGCACGAAGCTACTCGAGGGCTATCTGTGCTAGCCGTCCCTAATTTAGCAGTGTAAGACTAGAGGTAAGGCAGCTAGTCATCACCACCCACCGCCAACTCTTGGGCTACTCTTCTACCAACGAATAGTGGGATTGACCGTCACATTATAACGCCCCCACGGCTGGGAGAGCGAGCATGTTTAGCGCGACGCGGGCGCGAACCCGCGACCCTCGGATTACGAGTGCACGCCTTAACGCGCTCGGCCATGCCAGGCCTTAGAAAATACAGTAGTATAAGCAAGATCAGGGTTAGCAAATACAGCTGTGTTTTTATTAACAGTTAAATTTTACTTTAAAACGTAACGTAACAAGTGTTAAGCACAGTATTTGCTTTTGAAATATCACTTTCGGGATGTTAGATGTATGGATTTTTTTCATTAACAACTTTCTATTCTGAGGTCATTAAAACAAAAGTTTGTATTATATTAATATCGTATTGCTTCTGAAATACGATATACATTATATTATCTATTAATATAATATTTCAGTTAACACTTTCCCTTCATTGAAATGAAAATCAGATCACTAAAGAACCTTTAATTCTCAGTGGCTGTTTTTTCTTCACGCGTAGCAAATCCAAATTTTAGCGTTATAAACCCTCAAGCCTACCACTGAACCATCGAACAATAAATTCACGAGGTGCGTGTGAGTTTTCACAAAACAAAGCCATATCAGGCTATCTGCTGACTCCATCCCTGATTTTAGCGTTGTAAATCCGTAGACTTACCGCTCTACGCAGGAGACAAATTCATCGGAATTCTGTTAGCATTTTTTTTTTACAAAAAAATAAGCCCCCATAACGTATTAGTTATAAATGTAACATTCCAATTTACTTGTCTCCCGCTAGTACAAGGGTAAGTCTCCGGATTTACAACACTACAATGAGGGGTTCGATTCCCCTTAGTAGGCTTAGCAGATAGCCCCCTGTGACTTTGCTATAAGAAAAACCCACACACTCCAGTTCAATTTTTCTTTTAAATATATTTTTGTATGTTTCAAAAGATTACGCAGTGAATTAATACTGCACTTACTTTTTCTTTTCGCAGGCGTTTACTTTCTGAAATCTATCGAGCATCACATGCTTTATCAGGATTAGCCAAGATTCAACAGTTCAAAGAATACACAGTTTTCATTTCATGGCAGTATCTCTTATTGTGAAAAATAAAGACGTTAAATATACAATACATGAAATAACCCGAAGAGACAGAATGTTTTTTCAGATGTTGTCTATGAGTAACCATGTAACGTGACTCAGAATTTCAATTTGGACTTTGTGGGATGAAATTATTCTATATAAATAATAAGCATTCAGAAGATCTTCCCAATATCCATTTTAAATCTTATTCTTTACCTTAGTGCCCGGCATTACCAAGAGTGTTAAGGCTTGCGACTCGTAATCTAAAGGTCATGGGTCCGCATCCCCGTCGCGCCAAATATGCTTGCCCTTTCAGCCGTGGGGGCGTTATAATGTGACGGTCAATCCCACTATTCGTTGGCAAAAGAGTAGCTCAATAGTTGGCGGTGGGTGGTGATGACTATCTGCCTTTCCTCTAGTCTTACACTACTAAATTAGGGACGGCTAGCACAGATAGCCCTCGTGTAGCTTTGTGCGAAATTCAAAAACAAACAAACAATTCTTCACCTCAAGGTCATATCGGATATTTTAGGTAGTAATGGTCCCCAAATGAGTTGTGAATATCCCACCTACCAGACAAAAACCAAACGCTAATGTTAAACTAGGTAGCAACAATTGAAAATCAATTACACCCTCAACATCTCCACACACCTACTGTTTTTATCCGTCTTTAGCCAGTTATTGGAATGCAGTTACCCTTAAAGGTTCTTAATTTTTAAAATAGAATTTCTGATACTTGTACAGAATTTCCCCAGTAACATATCGAGTGTTAGAGACGCATTCATCTGTTGTAGTTTAGTTGATAACTCAGTATTTTAATAATTTACTTATTCCATCCATAAACAAGTGTAACTACAATAACATTGAAAATATTCTAATTGCCATCATGAACAAGATTTGTAATATCCTTGAGTGATCAACTAAACTACTGCAAATGGCTCCGTCTCTAACACTCGATATGTTACTGGGGAAATTTGTATAAGTACTGAATTTCTACAATATGTCGCTCTGAATCTCCGCCTTTATCAAGGTAAAAAAAAAGATCTTAAATAGAACTACGAGCCCTATTTTAATACTTTTATGTATTTCATTCTCCCAACCTATTTTAGATACTCTTTAAAATTTATTTAAGTATAATACGAGAGAGCTGAGACAAGTCCATCTACTTTCTGTCCTGGTGTATTGAATAAAATTATATTTTTTATCTCAGCGACTTAAAAATACCCAACGACCTCTGGAGACCAGGAGATATTTACCTTACCGAAAATTGGTTTCTTAAAATATTTTCATATTTCTTATAAAATAGCGTAAAAAAATCTTAATTACCGTATTTTGTAGCTATACATTTTCCAGTTTATTTATGAATAACATAACATTATCCATAAAAGCATTATCGTTATTATAAATTGTTAAAAAGATTGTTAGACTGACACTACTGGGGAGGGGAATACCGAGAAGTAAACATTAAATTTCTTTATTAAAAACACTCAGCTTTGTTTTCCTTGACGTCTAATTCTAAATAGTTTATACATGTATCATTGTTATTGTTTTTTCTCGTTGTTAATTGTTTAAGATATAGCAAGTTCAGTGTTAAGTATAAGTTATTTATGGCAATTTAACCTTGTATGTAACAAAAAATATGATATGAAACCTAAACAAAGAGTTTTCATAAAAGAACAAATACAAATTGGCTGTATTTGAAGTTAAGTTAGCTCTAATTGAAATACCCACTGTTTGTAACAGAAATAAGGAATATTTGACATGGAACAGTCTGGTGATATTCAATGCCCGACATGGCCAGGTGGTTATGAAGCTGAACTCGTAATATGAGGATCACGGGTTCGAAGCCCTATCACACTAAACATGCTTGCCTTTTCACCCCTGAGGTGTTATAATGTGACGGTCATTCTCCCTCTTAGTTGGTAAAAGAGTGTCTCAATAGTTGACGGAGGATCGTGGTAGCTGTCTGTCCTCCTTATATTTTATTACGGGTAAATTGAGGACAGCTGGCGCGAAAACATCGATATTCGTTTGTTTTGAACTTCGCGCAAAGCTACACGAGTGCTATCTGCGTTATCCGTCCCTAATTTAACAGCACAAGGGCAGAGGAAAGGCACCTAGTCATAACAACTTACCGCCAACTCTGAGGCTATTTTTTTAGCGACGAATAGTGGATTGACCGACACGTTATAACGACTCTACTGTTGAAAGGGCCAACATGTTGTATATTTATATATATACATAAAAAAATAAAATCATATGCGTGAAGGAAAAGGACAGCCTACTGCTTGACCCTTCCAGATCACGAACCAAGGTTTATTGTTAACTGAATGTATCAGCACACATCTTTGTGCATAGAAACTTTATTTAAGCAAGGTTTGTTAAAGTCGAACGTTTTAATCAAATGAACTTATAAAAAAAAATGATTTTTAAATTTTGGGAAGTACCTTTAATGTAAATTCAAAAACTTGAAATTGAAAATTTTCTGCTGTTGAAGAAAATTCTACTTCTCGAAAGCACTCGAACGTCTAGGCCAATTTCAGGAGTTTAAATCAAATTACTTCTCGGAAAATAAAATCCCTTATTTTATTCAGTATCATTCATGTACGTAATCGGACTGTCTGGAAGTCATTTGAACTGGTGATTTATATTTGCACCAATGATACTTTAAATCACTTTTAATGTTAAGATGGTGCAATAATTTTCTCATGCCTGTACTTTTTCTTAGCTTTCTCCCCCATCATTACATTTCAAAAAATATATATAAATATATATATTTATTTTTCTAACTTCGCTCAAAGCTACACTAGAGCTATCTCCGCTAGCCGTCCCTAATTTAGCACTGAAAGACTAGAGGGAAGGCGGTTGCTCATCACAACCGATCGCCATCTCTTGGACTACACTTTTACCATGTCCGGCGTGGTTAAGCGCGTTAAGGCGTTTGACTCGTAATCCGAGGGTCGCACCAAAACATGTTCGCCCTTTCAGTTGTAAGGGCATTATAAAGTGACGGTCAATCCCACTATTCGTTGGTAAAACAGTAGCCCAAGACTTGGTGGTGGTGGTGATGACTAGCTGCCTTCCCTCTCGTCTTACACTGCTAAATTAGGGACGGCTAGCGGAGATAGCCCTCGAGTAGCTTTGCGCAAAATTTACAACAAACAAAATGTTTTACTGACGAATAGCAGGATTAATCGTAACATTATAATACCCTCACGGCTAAAATGGCATTTATGTTTGGTGCGATGGGGATTCGAACTTGGTACTTTCGAATTTCAAGTTGAACGCCTTAACCCACCTGGCCATGCCGGGCCCGTTATATAAATGTACATATATATAGCATTAATATATATCTTGGCAAATTTATCCTATTGCGTTCAAATGTCATCCGGAGGGGTCAGAGGTAAGTTTACGTACTTGTTATATTAAAGTCTTTAGTTCGATTCCCAACGGCAGATTCGGCGGATACCTACTGTATAGTTTCGTACTGAGAAGAAAACAACATCAGGTTGTATGGATATTTTGAGTCATAGTAGAAACTTTACCTTTATGGGGGAAAGTCAATTCATTTTTAGTTTGTTTATTTAGACTGCGAGTGAAAAATTGATTTACATCAACGAGATAAGAATTGATGTTGAAGAAAACAACGAAAATGTTTCTTGTAGACAGTAATTAATGATACACACCTCAGTGGATCATTTCGTTTTTTGTTTTGTTTTCTGAGAAACCAAATATCCCTCAGTGCTGGACGCTAACTATCATGTAGTTATTTATCTTCATCAAGCCTATAAGATCCGTTGTTCCCTATTAGAAAAATATGTGCACTATTGGCTGAAGGATGTGACCAGCGTCTTTGCGCCGCAGAAGTAATTTCACCAAGAAATCAGAGCACAGCCTTGTCAGTGAGATAATTTGTTGGGATGTGTCAGCTCTAACCAACACATTACAAACAAACAGGGAAATCGTCTCTGTTAAGAGATCTGGTTTGTTGGTTTTCACATCTCTGAATGACAACTACTGATGGGTAACGATGGTAAATAAATGTGTAAAGATATATATATATATATATATTGATAGCCCAAAGAGACAAAACAAATACTAGTTTTTGTTTTTGTGCAAACTCAAAAGTAACGAATGAACACATTTGGTAAAAGTAGCCATTTTTAGTATTTTCCTTATAACGAAGTCACATTGGGATATCTCTTGAGTCCTGAGGGGAATCGAATCCCTCATTTTAGCGTTGTAAATCCGTAGACTTACCGCTGTACCAGCAGGGGCCCCATTTTGAGTATCTCATGCAGAATTTCATTTGTGCAAGCTACAATGATTTAAAAATGTTTTATTAAACACAACTGGTCAGTGGTATGCTTAGCGAGGTAAACTATTTCTTTTAAGGATGTATGTTTATAACACTTCGTTACACTAACCGAAGTATTTAATTTCTGTTAAATACGATACCTTAAGTTTTAGTTGTGTTACTTTAATAATTAAAAAATACTGGAAACAATAAAAACTAATTACTTAGATTATTTACTAATATTTTATATAATTTGTTTGTTCACCCTTCTGAATGACACTATTGCATACAGTGGGCTAAATAGTCTGGTTAAAAAGACCTTAAACAGTCAGGTCAAGAGCCCCTGTGCTTCAAGTATAGCCTTAAACAGTCAGGTCAAGAGACCCCTGTGCTTCAAGTATAGCCTTAAATAGTCAGGTCAAGAGACCCCTGTGCTTCAAGTATAACCTTAAACAGTCAATTCAAGAGATCCTTGTACTTCAAGTATAACCTTCCATAATTTGGAACTAGAGACCAGAAGAAAGACATGCAATTATCAGCACACACATACACATCCACACATATTGTGTGAAGCAGCTATTCTTAATCGAACAGTTAGATTGACTGCTGCTCTCTTAACGACCTACAACTCAAAATGTAAAACGTATTTTGCGACAACACGTGTCGAACCCGAGACCCTTCAATGTCCACTTTGATACAATGGTTGCTCATCCACCATCAGATAGTTTTGTTTACACGTAAGGTAAAGCAAATAATGCATTGAAACCATAATAAATATGTCGAATTAAAGTAAATAACATTTTTCTATAATAAAGAGCAAATTATAAAGTGTGTCAAAAGTGAACATGGTGTTACATTCTTTGTAGCAAAACTTTTATAAATTTCTCGTTTATATATACAATTCATTTTATATCCAATTTAAAAACGAATATAATAGTATCATTTCATTTGATTTATGCGATCACTATCTCATAAACACAGGTTTGCATTCTATATATGATGATAAATATAGTCTTATGACTTCAAATCGTTTGACTCTAGAAGGTCATTCGTTTACAGAAACTTTGTTTTGAAACATGACCCTCGTGTACACCTTTGAAGAAGCCTCGAGACGATACAGTGTAAAAAGGAAGTATTTTGTTAGCATTAACTTTGGGTTCCCAGGACTTAAACACTTAATTTGCAACAGTAATATAAAAGTAACAGTACAAATACGTAGGAATTGAACTTATATTTGATAACATATTTATCTTCGACACGATTAAACCAAAATATATAAAAATAGAAGTTTCGACTTCTGAAATACGATTTTTTTCATCTGCATGAAGTTGTGGTCTGTATTTTGCATTTTCGTACAGTGTTGAAGAAAACAAGCACGAGAAAGGAAAATCACATTGACAAAGCATGCACACTCAAATATCCACTGCATAGACGTTTCTGTTCAAATTATTAACGGACCCGGCATGGCCAAGTGGTTAAGGTACTCGACTCGTAATCCGAGGGTCTCGGGCTCGAATCTTCATCGCACCAAACATGCTTACCCTTTCAGCCGTGGAGCGTTATAATGTGACGGTCAAACCCACTATTCGTTGGTGAAAGAGTAGCCCAACAGTTGGCTGTGGGTGGTGATGACTAGCTGCCTTCCCTCTAATCACACATTGCTAAATTAGGGACGGCTAGCGCAGATAGCCCTTGAGTAGCTTTGTGTGAAATTAAAAAAGAACAAATTATTAGTTTAAATTGTTTGTTTCAATGACTCTCCAGTTTTCATTTATTTGTAAAATACTAATACCGACATACTGAGCTAGAGAACACTTTCAGATATGTGTGACCAAGTTTTAAATGCTGTAATATGTGTCGAGTTAGTTATATATATAAACCTCTCTCTAAGTTAATATCAATGGCAAAAAGCCGATTTAATAGAATTTGTATGCTATTGTCTTTGCCAGAAAAATTCAGTTAAGCAATACACATGGAAGAGAAACGCCCTCTGCATGCATTACAGTAAAATTCCATCAATGAATGGCATTCAATTTAATGTATAGGGTGGACCCTAACATGGTTTAATGGAAAGACGGAACAGACCTTGAGACCTAAAAAAATCCTTATTTTTACTCACAATGACTTGAATGAATAAATGCATATTCGAATTCACCAAAATGACACATTCGTCTCTTTCATTGGTCTTCATATACAGAAACCATAACATTCCCGCTTTCATATATCCTTACGTATCCAATTTAACAATAGTTGATGTTTTTTGGAAATACGTCGGTTAACGCTAACGAGTTGTTTTAAAGTTTTCTCATGTTCCACAATAAATATTCTTAAGTTTGCTAGTTGCCTGTGATTTTCCATTTGAAATTCTATTCCATATTGTTATAATAAATGGTTAGCTTGTGAAAATAAATTACTAAATCTCTACGACGAGAGAAAAATTGAATTTTATGTAATCAGTAAAAACAGGTATCAAAATACTTATTAAATAACATGAACTTTCAGAAACTCTCAGTCGCCACCACAAGCACTGGATCTCTTTATAGAAGGATATAAAGATTCAAATTGGATTGGAATTTATCTATTGCCCTGCCACCTTTCGAAATCTTCATTTACTACATTTAATTTTTCTACCACTCAGGATTTTTTTTCTTTTGTTTGTTTTGAATTTCGCAAAAAACTACATGAGGGCTATCTGCGTTAACCGTCCTTAATTTAGCAGTGTAAGATCGGAGGGAAGGCAGCTAGTCATCACCACTCACCGTCAATTCGTGGGTTACTATTTTATCAACGAATAGTGAGATTGACTGTGAAGTTGTAACGCTCCCATGGCTGAAAGGGCGAGCATGTTTGGTGTGATGGGAATTAGAATCCGCGACACTCAGATTTTGAGTTGAGCGCTCTAACCACCTGGTTATGGTGGGTCACAACTGGGTTGATTACAAAAGTTATAATAAATCCACTTCTAATGGATAATATTGTGCACTTTTGAGACTGAAATTCACTATCAGGTTATAAGTTCACTTTTTACTCCATATCTACATAAGTGCTATCAGTTCTCATCTAGTTGTAACGGATTTTCTTATGTATATTTATTTTGATATTGATGTCTGTTTCAGTTAAATACATGTAACTTACATTGTTAAATATGTACTGCAAAGGTGTCGCCTATTCTCTAAATTTGTAGAAGATTCACCAGTGTAAAAATAAAAAAAATGTATTCTGTGTGTATGTGAAAAACTAAAGATTGCCAATTGAACTTTATAGAACCTCGCCTTAGAGTTTATAAATCGCAATATGCAGAAGAACAGTTTAAGGTATCTTTGTTGGTTTGCTACATTCAGTTTTCTTATTTGTTTTTGTATTTCATACAAAGCTGCACGAGGAATATCTGCACTAGCCGTTCCTAAGTTAGAAATGTAAGACCAGAGGGAAGGCAGCTAGTCATCACCACCCACCCTCAACTTTGAGCTACTCTTTTACCAATGGAATAGTTGCATTGAACGTCAAATTATAACACCCCCCACGGCTGAAAGGGGAAGCATGTTTGGTGTGACAGGGATTCCAGTGCCCTAACTATCTGGCTCGGCCGGGCCGTCAGTATACTACAAATCTCAGAAAGATATTATTGTAATAAACGTTTATTAATCGTAAAACTACATATATTTAAACAGGAGTGTTTATCTTCAGAGAATTAACTTCAAACGTTTGTATTTATACGAGGACATTAAATCTTTAGTCTGTGAAAAAGGTACGTAGCTTCCACGTCAAGTTAATTACACCTATGTATCAACATAGAATTAATTCGCTACTGACGAACCGTCGATAAAATATTCAGTACCACACCAGATAGAAGACTTAGTATTGTTTGTAAAATTGTAAAACTTTTGTTTATAAACTAATAAGAGTTACTATAAATTGTATCGTTATTTGTTTATTAAAATATATTTGAGTTAAGAAAGAATATTGTGGGTATCAATCTAGTTGGGAAATGTCATAAATCAGACAGATATCGATATTAAATTAACTTCTAAATTTAAATTTTCCGTTGTTTGAAATCGTGATATGTAACATAATAAATGGGAGATTCTTCCGAGATAAATTACAATAGGTAACATAACACGCCATTTGACGAACACCAGGACATCAAGATACGCCTGTTAACTTCTAAAACATAACCTTGTGTATGTGGGAGAGAAAATTTTACGAGCATTTTATCAGTTCACCTCCATTGCACAACTTAAAGTTGAATCGAAATTGACTTGTTTCTTATCTAAAACAGTGATTATAAATAAAAACCCGATTTCATGCCCTTATAATTATTTTTTTCTGCATGAACTAAATTAATTTATTTTGGTTAACGTCCGTGCAAAGTGTTAATTATTTATGTTTATTTTCTTATTTCTTGTGAATATCCGCATACAGATAATCTGTGCAAACGTTTCTAACTAATGAACTGATAGAGTAAAGGTGAAGGTAGCTAGAAAGCCAGTAGCGCCCCTGCCCCCTCCGTTCGGCATTTCTTAAGCTACTTTAGTGCAACCGAATAGTGGGATTTGCCAGCAACTTGTATATCACACACAAGAATCCCAAAGTGCGAAGGTAATTTTCACAGTAACGGCATGTTAAACGTGAATTATTGGACTCATTATGAGGGTCTGCTAACTCTTAGGCCACGCTTGACTATTTCAAAAAAGAGTGGTTATAAAGTGAACCTAATTATGATGAATAACGAAGAACACGATTTATATTTCCCCAACATTTAGTCCCCCCATTGAGAAACAAAAACAAAGCAAAAGAAAAATAATAATATTTTTTTCACTGCCATAAAGTGTCCCATTTTTAAAAGATTAGTGGGCTACTACGTGTGACTTAAAGGCTTTGACGCTGTATATGATATATTTTATACTATCGAGAATCGATAATTTGTAATGATATTAGGTTTTTCCGTATGTTTTTAGCATTAAATTACACAACATGCTATATTCTCTTTATCCAGGAAAGGGGAATCAAATCTTGTATTTTAGCATCGTAAGCTTATGCAAATATAACAAGTTATTTCTCATACAAACATAAAAAAATTATGCATCTATCTAGTTTTCGAAAACACAGAAGTTTATAAAACAAAATATTTCACTTCACCATTAAAAGACTCATGCTTTTCTCAACTCACGAGCCCTAGATAACGGCTAAAGCCCTAGCTTCTCTTAAAAAAACAACAACAACACTCGCGCACATTAGAGAGTCTGTCATTTTCTCACTGGGCCCCCTGGTGGGAAAACGATAAGCCTCTGGATTTACAAAGCTAGAATCATAGGTTTGATTTCCCTTGATGGATACAACAGATGGCCTGATGTGGCTTTGCCCTAAAACACACACATTTATCTTTATTGGGTATGGGTTAAACCTCATATACGCATTGTTACATTTTATACGAGAAAAAAAGAAATCTAACAATACGTCAGAAATAGCGTATTGTTTTAATAAAATTGTCTTATAATTGTTTACGTGCCAACACAATGATGTTGAAATAAGTTATTACTTCGGGAATTTTGAGCTATAATATTTTCTTCCAAATAATTAAAAAAATATATAAAATTTAACAATACCTAAGTCACTGTCATGTTATCAATAATAAAATAAAATATTTGAGAGATAATTAAGCAACGTTAAAACAGTCTATTGAAATGAATTTCTTGTTGCTAAATTTTCCTCAAAATCAGTTCTTATCTGTTGCAGTGAGAACAAATGTATGTTACAGTTTGAAGAACTGATGAATCACATCTGACCTATTTATAAAGTAAAAACCAGCTCTTGCCATTTTCATTATTTATTCCAGAATTATATAAAAACCCAAACATTGAACGGTTTTTCAACGAAGGAAGCACGTGCTACGTTAGTGTGCTCTTTTTACTTCGGTGCGTTACGTTGCAAAGAGTAACAAAAGCTGGTCGTATTGCATTGTTTACTACTATCGTAATGTTGTCACGCTTCTTCGTTTCGCAGTCGTATAATAATCTTTACACATCGCTTGTTCTACACACTTTTTTATCGCGTTTTCTTATCTCCCACGATTCGTGAGTATTGCGAGACAAGTTTAGAGTGTAAAGGTGGGTCATACAAAACATTTTTATCGTGCGTGATTTGACACGTTCAGGCTTCGTACAGACAGTAGGAGATCAGACAGGCGTCTCCTTAATCTCCTAATGTAGGATATGCACGCACTGTACCTGGGAGTGCTTAACGATCAGTCTTAAAAGTTATCAAAGTGGACTTTACTAAGTTAAATCAAGTATTAATATATTGTTCTACGGCTTAGCTATGGTAGTATACAAAATCGATACCAGAAGTATTCGATAGCTTATAGTCTTAAGAGAGCCATCAAAACATTCGATTGTTTCGGAAAACCAGTTGTGCTGGTGACTTTAGTTAATAAATTACTTTTAATCAGGCCACTTTGCTGTTTTAAGGATACGTGACTCATAAACTGAAAAATGTATGTTACAATTTTGATGAATAAAGAGAGAATACGCAATTGTTTACATTCTTCTAATTGGTTGTTCGGTAATAAAAATATTACATATATATATATATATATCAATACTCTTTTTTTTGTTTACATGAGATATAAAACTACTGCTTGATTTAGTGAGTTTTTTCTTTCCTTTGTTGTTAGAAATATTCGATGAACTCAGCCTTTTGGTAGTTTGTGTGGAAATGTTTGAGTTTTGTTTTCATTCAGCTTTGTGGTATTTAGTCGTGAAAATGGCGATATAAGCACGTTTGAGTTTTGTTTAAAAGACTGTCATTAACAGTTATTAACTTTCAATGGCTACTATTAGTGTTAAGAGGCTTCAAGAATTAAAACCCTATAAATTTATCAACAAATAAATCCAATAATGTCTTCTGAATGGTGGAACATACAGTACACTTGTAAATTATGTAATGTCTTCTGAAAGGTGGAACATATTGTACACTTGGTACCACGATAACAAATTCTAAAACTTATGTACATTTACTGAAAATGATAGACATATATTCAGTTTTTTTAATTGCATATAAAGTTCTTACATTTATTCTGGATTGCCTGCAACAGGTTTTATAATAATTTTCTTCAGAACCGCTCAATTGAAAGTATTACGAGTTTTAGTTGAAAAAATCGTAAATTTAATACAACTGTCCCCTATAATCTGAGAACTGAAGGAAATTGTTTCGTACTCGGTGATGACTTTGGAACATTGATTTTCGTTTCTGATGTCACTTTGTCCAAAGTTTCACTCCTTTATTTGATTGTCCTGATTCTAGGAGATAACTTGACAGAAAATCTTCAAGCTTAAATCTTGAAGTTATAAAGTCACTTTGATTTCAATTTTTTTTTGTTTTCTTTAAGAGTCCGTCAACCGCACGTGGTTGCCATAAAACCGTTTTGATTAGCACATGAGTGTGTATCTGAAAATGGAATCTCTTTCATACCAGTATGATACTCCGTCTTTTGCAGAAATAGGCGCAAGGATATTGACGTATGTCGAGAGCTTGCTTCACGGTATCATTTCACGTGTTGGCCATCATTTTCATTCAGTAAAAAGGAATGTCTTCCAGAAAAAAAAAATGCTTAGAGTACTTTTCCCTCTTTGACATTTAAAATTTTTTTTTTTTCAATTGAAACTTTCTTTCGTAATTTGTACCTACTATAATCACGAAACAGTTAAATAAACCACTACTGATGTGCCGGAAGAAAGTATTATTGAAATAACTTCACCGTGTAGAATAGAACTCAAATATTTAAAATCTCTGAAGCTAACATAAATTCAAATATGTCAACGCGTAAATTAAACCTAACGATGTTATAATTAGTGTTGTCAGTAAGCGAGGAACTTACGATATGAAGGATAATTTTAAAGCTGTCCGTGTGCAAAAAGGATAATGCCTTTAAATATATGCAGTTTATTATTAAATCTGTATCAGTTACATCAGTGTCTACGCTATTCTTTTTCTTATTCATCTATTCTATATAATAGAATAAACCTGTAATAAACAGATATTTAATTTACACGTCGTTAAATAGATGAGCACGGTTAAAATATTTTATTTTACGTGTGTGTGTTTTTTTTTAAATAAGTTTGTAGCTTATTTTGGGTTAGGTCAAACAAGTGTGAGCAAAAATGTATTAATTAGAAAACGTTAGAGTTGATGGAAACATTTAAAATAGAAATCTGTAGTGTCAATGAAACAAACAACTCTTAAATTAGAAAAAAAAAATTATGGTTAACGAAACTCCAGAATACTTTACAGGCTTATTGCACAAATAAATATTTTGTAATACAAATTCGAAGTAAATAAATTTGAATTGTTTTTTCATGTGTGTGAGTGAAATCACACGTTTGCGAGATTCGTAGCAAGAAGTGTTTCCCTTTCAGAGCAGGCACTTTGCCAAGAATAGTTTTGATTAATCTATGGCTTCTACTTATATTATATGCCTATTTGTAATGAACTCGCTAACATTATTTACACTACTCTCTCAGTAAATAGAAGGTTTACTCTCCTGTTGAAGAACATTAAATATTTGTATGTGATTTTTCTTATTGTGTTGTTGATTGTGTGGAATTCATTCAAACGTCTTTCGTAAGCTAGAGGGTTAGAATGAAAAATATATGGGGTATACAAAACACAGCAATAAATGATTATTTACTTTAGAACAAAAACATTATAATTTGGTGTGAATAAATAAGGACACAAGTGTATTTTCTCATTAATATTGCTTGTGCTTAACTGAAGTTACATTAAAAAAATTACAAACAGAATTTTGGTCATTTCATCACAAACAGAATGACACCTGTATAATGGTGACGACAGAAATAGATATTCTGGTTTACCAATGTACGTCTATTTCTCCTTGATAGCCCCACCTAATGGCTCAGAGGTATGTCTGCGGACTTACAACGCTAGAAACCGATACCCGTGGTGGGCAGAGCATAGACAGCCCATTGAGTAGCTTTGTGCTTAATTCAAAACAACAACATCTTCTTGAGAGGAAACAAAAATCTTAAAATTAATAATTCAATTTTGGTTCCACAAAGCGACTCTCTAATTTTCCTATTTTTGACGCCAGTCACAACACGATAGAGCGTTAATTAAATATAACCTCAGAACACAGTACTAAGAAACGCACTTTTGATGTCTTTCACTGATATCCAGAAACAAGTACAGGGCTACATAAATGGCTATCTGTGGTGAGCACACTAAGAGTATTGCAACCAGATGTTTAGCGTCATAAACCTATAGGTTTACTGTTGAGCCACTAAATAGTGACAATGATGTAGACATATGATGAAATTTCTAAAGTTCATATTTTTGTTGCAATAAGCATTTCGAGGATATGTAATTATAAATATATCTTACGGGTATAATTAGTAAAATGGCTCAAATCTAATTTTCAGAAATATAAAATTTTTGGTTGAGAGTTTCAAAAAAATCGAAAAAATACTAAAACCTAGAGAGGTATTTAACCATGGTTAAAACGAGTTAATTTCCGTTTAAAACACATCTATTTCAGAAGGTAAAAAAAGACCATTTTATTTACAATGTCAGGTAAAAGAGGCTTATCGTATTCACAATGTCAGGTAAAAGAGGCCCATTGTATTCACAATGTTAGGTAAAAGAGGCCCATTTTATTCACAATGTCAGGTAAAACAAGCCCGTTGTATTTACAATGTCAGGTAAAAGAGGACCATTGTATTCACAATGTCGGGTTAAAGAAGCCTATTGTATTCATAATGTCAGGTAAAAGAGGCCCATTGTATTCACAATGTCAGGTAAAACAAGCCCATAATGTTAGGTAAAAGAAGCCCATTATATTCACAATATATTTAATTTGTTTTTGCTTTGCGCTTCTAATTCTTTATTCTCAAACAATGCTTTTTAATATATTATTATAAATACTTTCAGTTTCTAACACTATTTTTATGATAGCTTAAAAACATATAATTTAAACTTATGACAGTGCAGGTATATTATGATATCTATTTCAACATTATGTCATGACTCCTTTTGGTAATACTTACTGTGCTATGTAGGAACTGTCATTACGCTTTAGTGAACAATTTACGAAGCAACAAGCCATACGCCTTTGTATTTAACGAATTGCCTCGTCAATCGAGCCATTTCACTTTCGGAGGCACACATTTAGTACTTTTTCAGCTTTTTGCATATTCTATGCGTCAATCCATAAGCTGAAAAGTACTGAAAAAGATATAATGATTGTTTGTTTGTTTTGAATTTTGCTCAAAGCTACACGAGAGCTGTCTGCGTTAGCCGTCCCTAATTTAGCAGTGTAAGACTAGAGGGAAGGCAGCTAATCATCACCACCCACCGCCAACGCTTGGACTACCTACTCTTTTACCAACGAGTAGTGGGATTGACCGTCACATTATAACGCCCTCACGACTGAAAAGGCGAGCATGTTTTGGTGTGACAGGGATTCGAACCCGCGACCCTCGGATTACGAGTCGAGTGCCTTTACCCACCTGGCGTTAGATACAATGACAGTAAATGGACAACGGTTTAACTAAAACCTTTTTCGATATCATAACGTTATTGCAACACAATATTTGAAGATATTTTTGTAAGGTCATCTTTAAAGTCGACCAGTAGACTTTCTTTTATCAAGTTTAATTCATATCTCGAAGTAAAAATGTCAGAAGCGTTACGTTAAAAGCTTACTCGTAAGATGGAGCAAAACATTCTTGACGTGCTAACAGCACAGAAGATGTGGATATAATCGTGAAAGACTACCAACTGCAGAGAGAAACTGTAAATGAGGCCGGGGAAGAATTTTCATTGGTGTTAATAAAAATACCAAGCGGTTGAAAGATGTACGCTTTCCTAAAGACCTGTCATGTTCACACAGCTGTCAAAAGTTGTGGACAGCCATGACGAAAGCATCAAGAGCGGTTAATTTTTTCACAGACAGAAAACCATAAACTTCAAAATGCCGCAGCAGAAAACTTATCAGGTCAAGTCGTAGATATATATTTATTCTAGTTCATCTCATCCAAGTTACCGGATTTCGTATGGATCTTACAAGTGATCCGGATAACTCAGGTAATTAATGCTCGCCAGTTGGAGTTTAAAATAAACGATAAAAAAGATTTAAAGCAGTAAACAAATCAAAAAACGCATTTCCTCATATTTTGTCTACTGATTTACAATGTTAAACATCAAGGGTTCGATTTCTCTCGTGGACTCAGCAGACAGCTCGATGTGGCCTGACTATAAGAACAACATACATATTTTGTCAAGAGAGATTTAATTAAAGTTTCCATTATAATTAAGAAGACAGATGAAAATGTCAGCTACTTAGAAACTTTAGATAGTGGACATGTTCAAGAAATCAAGTTAACACAGAAATACAATGCACAATAACACGAGCACTTTCCAAAGTTGGACTTTTCAAAAGCAGTCGAATTGTGGGGCATCGTATTTCTCATAGGTGATGGACAGTAATTAATGTGAAAGGTTTATTCAAGCTATTTAATCATCTAGGCTGAAGACCACGTCTTTACATTACAGCGTAGAACCTTATTTGACGAATACGTAGCTGTTTATGTTATAAATAGCCTGGCATGGCCAAGCGCGTCAGGCGTGTGACTCGTAATCCGAGGGTCGCGGGTTCGCGCCCGCATCGCGCTAAACATGCTAGCCCTCCCAGCCGTGGGGGTATATAATGTGACGGTCAATCCCACTATTCGCTGGTAAAAGAGTAGCCCAAGAGTTGGCGGTGGGTGGTGATGACTAGCTGCCTTCCCTCTAGTCTTACACTGCTAAATTAGGGACGGCTAGCACAGATAGCCCTCGTGTAGCTTTGAGCGAAATTCAAAACAAACAAACAAACATGTTCATTTTATAAACATTTGAATGGTTCATCACACAATACCACTTTTTTCGATACCTAAATCTATAAAAATGAATACCATGGTGTTAACAATTGTTTTTTTTTTAATTTCGCGCACAGCTACTTGAAGGCTATCTGCGCTAGCCGTCCATAATTTAGCAGTGCAAGACTAGAGGGAAGGCAGCTAGTCATCACCACCCACTGCCAACTCTTGGGATACTCTTTTACGAACGAATAGTGGGATTGACCGTCACATTTTATAACGCCCCCAAGGCTGAAAGGGCAAGCATGTTTGGTGCGACCAGGATTCTAAAAGTTGTTGTTTTGAATTGAGCACAAAGTTAAACAGCGGTCTATCTGTGCTCTGCGCACCACGCGTATCGAAACCCGGTTTTTAGCGTTGTAAGTCCGCAGACATACCGCTGAGCCACTGGGGGCGTTAAGGGGCGTTAACAATTGTTACCAGTCATAAAATACATGAGGTAGAAGGGCTAAAAGAAATACATCTTCCTCATCAAACCTAGTTTCAAAATCGACCAGCAAGGACAACGTACGTTACTGGCATTAGCAAATGACACCTTTTCCTATTCAACAACACTATAACTCTGAACAGTTCATTGTGTACGACGAGATATTTTGGTCAAAGGTTAGTATACAAATAAAACAAGAAGCAACTCATTTAACTGACTCCAACTTAAAACTGCAATACGTTCCAATATAATCATTGAATTTACGATTGTTTTCAATGACAAAATATTGCTTATACGTGCAATGTTTGAAAGATATTAATTAAACCAGTTCCAACTGTCAACTGATGAAAACAAACTTTCGTCGCGGAGGAAAAAAGAAGACATATTCTAAAAAGTTTATTTTGATGAAAAGGCTAGACTTATATCATTAACGTGTTATCTATTATAAATGAATAGATTAGAATTCAAATGCTTTGATAAGTCACTTTTTGTTCTTTTGTTGAATGCTATCTTCAGTTTATGTGAGCTAGTCTCGGTATTCTTCTAGGACAGACTTCTGATGTTACAATGCCTTCCTTTCTTAATAACTACTTAGACTGTTCGTACGTCTTTCATATTTATTGCGGAGAAAAAGTTTATCTGAGGTGAATATCCGTTTTCAATGCTGATGTATCTTTCAAACAGTACATCAAAGCATAATGTTTAAGATAAGACGTTTTAGAGAAACTTATAATAATTAAAAATTTTCTCGAGTGTCATAAACCGTGCTTGAAAAGTACGAAGCTGAGAACAATGCTAAGCCTAATTTACGCTAAAAGAAGAAAGATTCTTCAATGACTTTGCAAGGAAAGAAACAAACAAAGAAAAAAGAACTTTAAATATGCCGATGGAAATGAATGACATTTTTCTCGGAATTAGAAGTTAATTAGCGTTTTCCATTGGCTTTTATTTTATTCAATGACAGCCTAAGCAACATATTTAGTACGTATTATCTTAGGAGATAAGTCAGAATTCTTTGGAGCTCGAGGAAATATTCCGTCTCCCGCATTCGATTCTTAAAATTAAAAAAATCATCGTGTGCATACAGATAAAATGCATTTTATGAAGCTTTTCTTACCGTTTTTTAATCTGAGATAAATTATTTAATTATTACTAAAAATTATATAAGTTCGTCAAGGAGCACGTGTTTTAAATTGGGCCGCTTTTGTCTGCTTTTCCTTTGCTATGTTTGTCGTGCAAATTGGCGTTTGTTTGAAATGCGACAATCGTAAGTTGGCAAAAATAATCAGTATTTACTAATTAACTAACTTCCCTATTAATTGTTCAATCAACTCCTGTAAATCTGTATTATTGTTTTCGCTTCAGTAGTCTTCCATAATGTTTATGATATATTTTATTCTCGTATTCTTTGTCCAGATATCCGTGGTGGGCTTTATGATGCCCATAGGTTATTTCTTTGGAAAGGTGACGCAACCATTCATTTGCTTAATGTGCACTAAACTTTGACAACAATTTTCTTTCCAACAATGGCGGTTATTAAGTGTTTCACGGCGTTGTTGTTTCCTATCCTTCCAGGAATCGTTTCCTTAACGTAATTCATTTTTCAGAAATGTGTAATTCTTTAGAGTGGATAATACTGGTATCTGATTACTCTCTGTACCTATATATCTGAAAAAAAAAGTTGTTCGTGATGACTTATTTAAAAAGATTAATATATAAAACGCGTCTTTCGGTTTCAGTTAAATATGCCCGGCATGGCCAGGCGGGTTAAGGCGTTCGACTCGTAATCTGAGGGTCACGGGTTCGAATCCCCGTCGCACCAAACGTGTTCGCCCCTTTCAGTCGTGTGGATGTCATAGTGTTACGATCAATCCCACTATTCGTTGGTAAAAAGAGTAGCCCGAGAGTTGGCAGTGGGTAGTGATGACTAGCTGCCCTCCTTCTAGTCTTACACTGCTCATTAAGAGACAGCTAACGCAGATAGCCCTTGTGTAGCTTTGCGCGAAATAAAAAAAACAAAGAAACAGTTGAATATTTGTTCTTTTCATGATTAAAAAATCGATGTTAGATCCATTATTACACAAATCTCTGGAAACAAATTTACAGTCGACAAAATAATGATTGGTTATTAATTTTTCGCCAAAGTTAAGAAGTAAAATAATGATCAGTAATTTCGTTGTCAGCTTAGTTGATTTGTTTTTAAATTCATTCATCTCTCGTTTCTGACTGATCATATTTTGGAACTAGTTTAACAGCTTATTTCTAAATGAAATTATTTCCTTTAAACGATAAGTTGGATGCGGGGTTTTATACATCATTTACACAATTTCAAAACCAATTTGAATTATTAAAGAACAGATTGCTGCAATTCGGTACTTACAAGGCTGACGAAGCTTTATAAGAGTGACAGTCAATTCTTTATCGTGAGAGGTAAGATCCTGATAAGAAGCTGCTATCTCTCTGGTGAGTAGCCCAAAATTTGGGGCTGCTGCATATAGCATAAGTAGCTTTGCCATAAATACCAAATATACACTGAATTTGCCTACTTTACCTTTTTTAGGGTAATTGTTTGGTTTGTTTTGAAATTCGCGTAAAGCTGCTCGAGGGTTATCTGTGTTAGTTGTCCCTAATTTAACAGTTTAAGACTAGAGGGAAGGCAGCTAGTCATCACCACTCACCATCAACTTTGGACTACTCTTTTACCAACGAATAGCGGGATTGGCCGTCACATTATAATGCCCCCATGGCTGAGAGGGCGAGCATATGTGGTGTGACGGAGATTGGAACCCTAAACCCTAAGATTACGAGTCGAGTACTTTATCCACCTGGCCATGCTTAGCCTTTTAAGTTAATAAGCACAATATTGCAGTTTAATGTTTTTTTATGCAGTGTGTAGCTAAAATCTTTAAATTTACTTTAATGCCACTAATCTGCAAAACTGTCTTCGGCTTTGTACGTCAGGTTTCTAGAGATTAATTAATTTCCCAAATTATCTGAATAATTGTTTATTTTACTTCAATACTCTTGGTAGGCAGAGTACAGATGATAGCCAATTGTGCAGCTTTGTGTCTAATTATAAACAAACAATCTTCTAAACTTTGGAACGTGAAAGAATAAAATTAATCTTTGTGAAATGATCTATAGAAAGTAACAGTAGTTACTTTTAAGATCTAAGAATTAATAATTTGGGTTATTTGTTGTCACGTAAACTATACATCCTTCGTGTTTCACTGCTCTGTAGTTAAACGATAGAAAGACCGGAACTTGGCTCACTCTGCTGGCTGGTAGGAAGTAATCAATTTCTTGTACAGAAACTCACGTGTAAACGCGTGCGTTCAGAATTTACGATTTTGCGATCATGTAGAGTGAGACTAGCGTGTGCAATTTTGTAACGCTTATACAAAATTGAAATAATCATGACAAATATACCGTAAACACACGACTATCAACTTTGATCTCAGGAGGTACATCCATCCACTCATAGAATTACAAACTAAATTTTATAGAGATCCTAGGAAAATTCTTAGTGTTATAAAGCGGTAATTTAATTAACATCAGGTCATAAAAAAGCTATTTTAATTTCAAGGGTTATCTTACTCTCTCTCTATATATATATATTTATGTGTGTGTGTATGTATGCGGAGAACTACTTTTCTGCGAGGAAAAATATTGTTGTATCGATCATTATACAACTCATCAATGTAATGAACACCGTTATAGTAGCTTATATTACTTACTCTCAAACCCAAAACGTCCTTATGCATTTTCCTTTGAAATTTTTGCAACTTAAAAGTATTAAATTCCTCGTTCCATGAAATATGTCATGATAACGCTTCATCTGCGTAGCCACATACATTTCATATGGTGTTTGATGTGACACTTAAAATGCCTTTATCAGTACATCTTCCTTGGTGAAGTCGCTCATTACTTATCTAAATAAATTAACTTGTGATTAAAGTCAAGAAAATTAGTACTTTCTCTCCATATATATATATCATATATATATAGACATACACTCAGGCTGCGTTTTCCTTCCGCAGTTGAAGATACTGCAAAACCTACTATGATTGGTTAATATTGCGGTATTAAAACGTCAAACGTAACTTTTTATGGTAAATCGTAAAAGTCCGTTTACCCTTTATTTTTCAGTATAATCGTATAAAGATGTGCTGCTCCTCATATTTTACAGTACACCCAAGTAAAGATGTGCTGCTATTCATATTTCATAGTACAACCACGTAAAGATGTGCTGCTCCTCATATTTTACAGTATAACCGCGTAAAATGTGTTGTTCCTCATAAATTACAGTACAACCACGTAAAGATGTGCTGCTCCTCATGAAATGATCCTACTGGCTAGTTGGATGGGATGCTTAAAGTATTTTTACCTATGAGCAAGAAAATGTGTTCATTATTTATTTGTTACTTTAAAGCAAGACAAAGTCTTCATTACTGACGTATTTATAATTATAAACAAGACAACGTGTTCATTATTGACGCGTTTATAATTATAAGCAAGATGTTCATTGGAGGAGTATTTGTAATTAATAAGCAAGACAGAATGTTCGTTATTAATACACTTGTAGTAAAGTTGAAATACGAACATAATTAAAGTAAGATATTGTATATGAAACAAAAAGCTTTATTTGATCAGAAAAGACCAAGAGTTCTTGGTGGGTAATGTTGACTGACGACAGTTTCTTAAGTCTATTATTTTAACAGTAGGGACAAATACGTGCAGACGATTCTGCATGTATCTTTACATAGAAATTGTGAAACACATTTGTTATAATTAAATGATAAACGAGATGTTCCTTTAATTAATATTGTCAAAAAATAATTAAATGGTGGTTTGTTTCAATATATATTTCATCCTTAATTGTAACCATAAAATGAAGTGAATGAATTAAAATCACGCAAACTTTTATTTTGTTTGAAGTTAAGCAGAAATTAACATAATGAGCTATCTGTGATCTGCCCGCCGCGGGTATCAAAACCGAGATTCTAGTGTTGTAGGTCTCCAGATTTACTGCTGTGCCACTGGGGAGCAGGGACAACCATCCAAAAAAGTTTGGTTATCGATCAATGTACCTCAGATAAAGATAAATGGAAACAGTGGATCTTATTAAATTTCTGCAATCTGCATATATAATGAGTGCACTTCCTTTTGTTTATTCTTAACTTCAATCAAATTTTTCGACCAAATGCAACAAAATCTCACGTGACAACTGGATTCGGTCTCAACTTTGGCTTGTTATTAGCAAAGTATTTCACACAAATAACTCTTTACCTGCGTGTAATTCCTGAAACCAACCATTACACTAAATATATTTTTATGGGCTTTCTCGACTTTAGATCTAAAATACGCATCTGCACTCTGTTCAAAATTATTTGCTTATCACTTTGTATACCACATTCAGACGTTTCTGTATAATCAGCTTAGTTTGCTTTCATCATAACTTTACATTCACTTGATTTTATATTAATTTAGTATTATTTCATGTCGTAGACTGCAATGAACACATTTCAGCAACTTTTATTTCCTTACTACGGGTTTTATTTTTTTGTAAAACCGTGTTATACAAAGAACGTTCATAACTTGCTAGGAATTAGTTGTTACTATTCAAAGAATGTTTCATGCGACGAAATAAATAGCCACCTTGACAATGTCATATTCCACATAATAGCAGTAATAAGAAAATATAACATATCAAATTAATGGGTAATTACAAAAACTAAAAAAAAGCATTATTAATTTTTGATTAGATTATTTGCACATAAATTTTGTAGCGAATGTTTTGTTTGTTTGTAGTTATGCACAAACCTCGACAACAGGCTATCTGTGCTGTGTTCACCACGGGTTCTGAAACCCAGTTTCAAGCGTTTTGAGTTTGAAGATATATCGCTGTGCCACTGAGGGGAGAGGTCTTGCAGCGAGTAAACGAACTCTCACGAAAACTAGAAAAAAATATAAAAAATTCTACACACACGAAGAACTTCAATTAATTTAATGGGAAGCGTCTTGAAAACTTAACGTCAACTTCTAACTTTTAATGAAGTGTAACCTCATTGCTACAGCAAGCACTTATGACGAGATTAAGTAATCGTATGATAGAAATACCTGATCAGTAAACCATTGTGCAGGTAATACCCTGAAGTTTGTATGTTTTCGTGATATATCCAATAAAGAATCAGCTGGCCGGGCATGGCCAAGTGGTTATGGAGCTAGACTTGCAATCTGAGGGTCGCGGATTCGAATCTCCGTCACACCAAACATATTCGCCCTTTAAGACGCGGGACCGTTATAATGTGACGGTTTATCCCACTATTCGTTGGTAAGGACTATCTGCGCTAGCCCTCCTTAATTTAGCAATGTAAGACTAGAGTGAAGGCAGCTAGTTATCACCACGCCCCAGCGGCCCGTTGGTGAAATAGTAGCCCAAGAGTTGGTGGTGGGTGGTGATGACTAGCTTACTTCACTCTAGTCTTACTTACAAAATTAGTGACGGCAAGCGCAGATAGCCCTCATGTAGCTTTGCGCGAAATTCAAAAATAAATAAACAGATAATCAGATGGATCATCTAAGGCTTAACGAATTGTTTCCTTTTATACTCGACTGTTTAAGGTATTTTAAACAGTAATATTTACTGTAGAACGAATGGTTCATTTCGGATTTTGATTTTGATCTAATGTTATTTACACAGAACATGTCGAATAATTTTAATTAGAACTTGGTCTTTTAGTTTAAGTTAACGTTCGACGCGACTGAGGTATCTAAGGTTTGGTCATGGGTAAGTAGTTACCTTATCAGAATTTGAACCCAAGACTTCATGGTAGAAGTTCCAACCGCTTACGATCGTTGAGGTATCTTGGATACTGATGCATCATTGGTGAATGTGAGATATAATTATCTGATGTCGACGATTTCCTCTCAAAGTAGCCGTCCAAAATTTAGCAGTAAAAGACTACAGGGAAAGTAGTGATTCACCACTATCCATTGTCAGTTCTTGGACTACTCTTTTTACTAGCGAATAATTACATAGTAGTGGCCACGACGAAAAGGGCGAGTATTTTAGACGATGTAGATTCAAACCAGCGATCCGCAGATTGCCAATCGATACCAGACTTGTCTCTAATCCACCGATTTAAAATTAGGGACGATGAGTCCTTGTGTAGATTTGTGTAAAGTCTCAATGGAAAGAAACATATCAATGATTTGTAATTATGTTTTGTTTGTTTGGGGTAAAAGGAACAGTACGTAATTTGTAATTAAATGTTAACTCTATCACATGTATAGAGCAAGAACTTGAGAGACGTCTATCAAATAATAAGGTACTTAGAACTTTTACAACAATCATTTGCTTTCATTACTTGCCTACATTTTAGATTTTAAAGGTCTATCCAATGGTTGTGGCTTATGACACTTTAATTGAAGACTCTGAGATTCACTTAAATATTTTAAAACTCTCAATTTATTACAAAAGGCAAATACGAAAGCGGAGGAGATGAAACCAGTCTGCTTTGTTTATAAAAGGTGTTACAATAATTTAATTTAAAATTTAAGAAGCTATTGAGGGTTGTAAAGAAAATCACTCTAAACATTTAAAATAAATGGAGTAATTTTTACGTAAGCCAAACCATACAGAAGAGAACCCTTTTCATCCGACAGGCGGATGGTTTTGTCAAAACAAAGCCACTTGAGATATCTGTTTTGTTCCGCAACGGAAATCGAACGTCAGATTTTAATGTTGCGGGTCCACAGACTTACCGTCTGTCCAACAGTGAAATCAGTAGGGCACCCATGACAAAACAAAACAAAACAAAATAACGTACAACTCAGACACCAGTCTTATAAAACAATTAAAACTTGCATATGAAAAAAAACCAAACAGATCTGATCCAACAATATGTGCCTTGATCTATCACATAATGATAATAGTATTAGCATGTAGTGCACACGTATTAACGTCGCTAAGTGTGAGTAACTAACTAAACTATCGTGGCAGGGGTTCAGTTTAGAGAGAGAGAAATCAGAAGAGTTTTCTCTCCAACTGGGGTGTTCAGGAGCTTTTTAGTTCCTCTTCGTCCCCTTTCGTGAGAAATTTTTGGCATGTCCGTGGAATTTTTTATTTTATTTTTAATATTTCGACACTGGAGTGGGGTATTTGTGAGTGAGAGGAAGGACGGGAAACCTGGACGAGAGCAGCGAAAGTGAGGTGAGCCAGACTTTGGCTCTAGGACGGAGTGCGTTGGCGAAATGATCTTTAAAATTTACGGTGATGTTTCTGGGTGACGCGGTAAACGGCTCTTTTCAGGTGCGGCTGGGACCTACAGGTCCGATGTCAGAGATTTTGCTGTGGGGGGAAACGGGAGTACCCCGAGAAAACCCACTTTCACGGCCTGGGCGCCGAATGATCTACCCAGACCGTGCCCGGAAGTAGCTGGGAATAGAAAATAGAGTTAAAATAAGATTAAGAATTGATGGACTCTGTTGGTGTTTTTCGAGGAAATGTATAGCTTCAGTCTTGTATGTCAGGTGGTAACTTCGTCTTGAACGTCTTTATACACTTGAAACCCATTGGTGCGACTGAAAGGCGTGGTCTCGGTGGTGGAACTACTGGTTGTTCTTCGGCGTGTTGTTCTTCGCTGGTCTGTGATGCTTTGTTTCTTCTCGGGAATTTGGTTTGAGATTTCTGCGTGGAGGTGGTTTGTTTTTCCGTTTGTACTGACGCGTCGGTGGTTGTCTTGGTAGTGGTTTGGGTCTGGCAGGTAGTTGAGTTCTGGGAAACTGGGATTGAGGTCTGGCATGCACTGTCCTTTTTCTTACTTGAACTTGGCGTGATTCTGGCCATGGGAGTTTTCGTCATCTTGGTAGAGTTGTCAGAAACTGTCATCATGTTTTGTTTATTTGTATCTGGACTTGGCGGAATATTAGTAGTTTCATGCTGGAAGATTTCAGTTGATTGTTTGAGATACCTGGGAACTTTGTTTGAAACGTTGCTGCGTGGTTGACGATATGGGCGTTCGGCTCTAAAATGAAATATATGGTAATAACAGCCGTCGCGTAAAATGCAGTCGGCACTGTACTTTGACGTTGTCACTATCTTCATGAAGTGCGTGGGATGGTTACTGTTCTTCGAGAAAATTCGATGAACTGTATAAACTTTGGCTTGTATTTGGGATTCTATGGTTTGTCTGATTTCTTCGGGTTGAATAGATGGGTCGACGCCTCTCAGGAATACAGAATAAAGAGTGTCTGGACTTTTCGTAGGGGAACAACTTACTTTGAATTCAGTGTTCCATGGCTGGCACAGGTAAATTTGGTCTGTCTTAGTGGCTGGTTGAATGAGGATTCCGCCCCGGCGTAATATTCGGGTCCTAGACGGTTCGATGGTTGCCCCTGGCTTGGCTTGGGTGATGAGCGTAGCGATTTGGTATGGCGTGAGGTTCGGCGGTAGGCCGTCGACGATTACCGGCGGCACTGATGGCCTGACTGGCGAAGGTGAACGTTTCGTGTGAGTGATTAATGTTGTGGTTTAAATACAAAAGAAGAGTATTCCGGAAAGTACAGAAACCGAAAAACACCGGAAAAGTCACGGAATGATATAAGAGATATAATATAAGTTATAATGTGGGATTATAATATGCACCCTGGGATCTTTTCAGTATATGCAACGTTTGTTTTTTTGTTTAATTTGTTTCTGTTTCGGCATGTATTTGAGTTATACAAAGTAATATAATTAGACAAAAGTTTGGATTCCCTGTTTTTAAAGCGGTCCTTTCTTGTGATTTTACTTATTTTACTATTTAACTTCATTAAAATGTATTTATTTTCACTAATATATATAAACATACAATGGAGCTTCCAATAATAAGACAAAAACTATAAAAATTAAATAAATGACGTTAGGAATATCCCATCTATTGGACAAATTCCAACTGCTGATATCAAAAAGAGACAGCAATCATGAAAAATCAGTTAAGATTATGGAACTGAATGCGTACACCCACAGCGTCTCAAATTCTCCTGTCTACCTCCCTTTGTGGAAATGAAGTTTCTCTTAAAAGTTCTTAATTTATAAAATGGAAATGAAACCAGCCCAATGTTTTTACTACACGTAACTCCCAATTTCCATCCTTACGAAATAAATGAAATAATGGAAGATCTTAAATAGAACTACGAGCCCTATTTTAATATTTTTATGAATTTCATACTCCCAACCTCTTTCAAATACTTTTGAAATTTATTCAAGTATAATACGAGAGAGCTGAGACAAGTCCATCTACTTTCTGTCCTGGTGTATTGAATAAAATTATAATTTTAATCTTAGCGACTTAAAAATACCTAATGACCTCTGGAGACCAAGAGATATTTACTTTACCGAAAATTGGCTTCTTAAAATATTTTCATATTTATTATAAAATAGTGTAAAAAAATCTGAATTGCCAGGGTTTGTAGCTATAAAATGCCTAGCGCGTTAAGGCGTGCACTCGTAATCCGAGGGTCGCGGGTTCGCGCCCGCGTCGCGCTAAACATGCTCGCCCTCCCAGCCGTGGGGGTGTATAATGTAACGGTCAATCTCACTATTCGTTGGTAAAAGAGTAGCCCAAGAGTTGGCGGTGGGTGGTGATGACTAGCTGCCTTCCCTCTAGTCTTACACTGCAAAATTAGGGACGGCTAGCACAGATAGCCCTCGAGTAGCTTTGTGCGAAATTAGAAAACAAACAAAAGCTATAAAATTTCCAGTTTATTTATGAATAATATAACATCATTTACAAAAATATTATCATTATTATAAATTGATAAAAATATTTTTAGCTGAAAAAATAAAGATGCGTGGACTGACTCTTCTGGGGAGGGGAATACCGAGAAGTGAACATTAAATTTCTTTATTAAAAACACTCAACTTTGTTTTCCTTGACGTCTAATTCTAAATAGTTTATACATGTATCATTGTTATTATTTTTTCTCGTTGTTAGTTATTTAGGATATAGCAAGTTTGGTGTTACGTATAAGTTATTTATGGCATTTTAACCTTGTATGTAATAAAAAGTATGATGTGAAACCTAAACAAAGAGTTTTCATAAAATAACAAATCAAAATTGGCTGTATTTGAAGAAACATTTTTACATTAAAGTTCAGTAAGTTTAAACTTTGGAATGCTTGTTTATTTTTTTATTTACTAAATTATCGAACTACACATGGAATACTCTGGTTATGCCTTTCCAATCTATTTTAACACACAGTGTAGTAAAATCAAAAGTAGAAACAGAGATGACCGTACATAAAGCATTTACGTTATTTAAACATACCAATACTGGAATGTTGTTTTTAATAATCCCAAAATAATTACATGAATTGTTTTAAAATAGCGACTAAATTATTATTTTTAAACAAAACACCCAGAATATTGTAAGGAAATTAAATACGGATTTAGTAACCGTATTTAAAGAATTAGTGATAAATTTGAACTTTAAGGGGTTTTATGCAATTTTTGAATTGTGTAATAAATGGGAGTTGAGAAGTTGAATCTGTATGCATACTGAACTTTTAATATGCCCCCCGTAGCACAGCGGTAAGTCTCAGGATTCACCTGAGGTTTGATACTTCTCGGTGGATTCACCAAATAGGTTGATGTAGCTTTGCTATAAGAAAACAAATAATCACACACTTATTTTTAATGGATTTCTCTGTATCAGTAATAATAATGTGTTACATTAAAATACTTTATATAAATATTCTTGTATTATTGATTCCTTTAATTAAACTTTAAGCATATAGTATTTTTACATATAAAGCCAAAGTTAAATCTAGGTAATAATAAATTGTTTTTGAAGTTTTTGTATTTTGTTTTTGAACGTATTCCAAGAAGTATCCATTTTACATTGAGATAGATTTAAATTTATTAATAGAGTTTTTATGTAATTGATAAAATATAATTTCTATTCAAAAAGAAACATAGGGAATGGTATGTGTTTTTCATTAATTTTTGTAATACAGTTATCAATAATTTTTTTTCAAAATCTTTCAAGATTTTAGACTTTTTTAGACTTTTTCAAATTCAGGATTTAGCTGCTTTCTCCAATACTGATTACAATTTCTTATTAACATCTAAATTACTTGTATCTATATGATTGTGAAAATTGCCTTTAAATTAATGATTGTTACAGTAACAAGGCAATTTATCAACTTCTTTTGGATTAAATTGTTTAATGAATATTTTTAGTTAAAAATAAGAGGCCCTATGGTTTATTACAGTGAAAGCTAGTTATGGGCTAGATTGATTTAATGATTTGTTTGATTTTAGTTTAGCACAAAGCTACACAACGGGCTACTTATACGAGTATCGAAACCCAGTTTCTAGAGTTTTGAGTCCGCACAGATACTGCTGAACCGACGGGGAGCCTAATTTTATGGAGAAAATGTTTTCCTGAATAGTTTATGTATTAAAAAAAGGTATAACTAAGTCATCATATAACTTCTTTTTAAAATTTATAACTACATATCTTTTTCTTCATTAAGGATTGTAAGGCCTGGCATGGCCGAGCGCGTTAAGGCGTGCACTCGTAATCCGAGGGTCGCGGGTTCGCGCCCGCGTCGCGCTAAACATGCTCACCCTCCCAGCCGTGGGGGTGTATAATGTTACGGTCAATCCCACTATTCGTTGGTAAAAGAGCAGCCCAATAGTTGGCGGTGGGTGGTGATGACTAGCTGCCTTTCCTCTAGTCTTACACTACTAAATTAGGGACGGCTAGCACAGATAGCCCTCGAGTAGCTTTGTGCGAAATTCCAAAACAAACAAACAAATTAAGGATTGTTTTTTGGTACGTGATTCCATTTTAACCTAAATTTAACTAAATTCGAAATTTAACACGTTTGACAAATATTTAAATTTTGTATTTTTTAATTCAAATTATTATGTTAATATATAGTTTAACAGGTTCACATACCTGTCAATAGAAGAGTCTAGATTTTTACAAAATGTTTCAAATTTATTTTATTTTCTCTACATCCACCTACATTTATTTTATCTGTTGCTATAAATGCACCTGAAACAAGTTTCTAATACGAATATTTTTACTTAAAGCTTTTGCATTTTTATTTTGAATAAATAATTTGATCCATAGAGTTTTTCTTTCAAGATAAAATATCATTTTCCTTCTCTCAACAGGTTTTCCATTGTTTTCAGTTTAGACATCACTAAATTAATGTTTGATGAAATGATACTTTCAATCGAATGATGGAAACTTATTATTTTGAAATCCATGTAGGTTGATTCACAGATGTAAGAGATTGGTTGTTTGTCCTACGTATTTAAGACCACACATATCACAAGTTAATAAATAAATTACACTTTATTTCACACAGTGGTATATCGTGAATTACATCCTGGTTTCATTTCTAGTTCGGAATTAGGAATTTTTAATTGGATTCCAACAAATGGCTGCAGACAGTTAAGACAGTGGGAGTTGAGACGTTGTGTGTGTAAACACTGAAGTCCATGCTCTTGATTTCACAGGCTTGTTGGCGAGCTTAATATCAGCCTTTGTACTTTGTCCGGCAGATGGGATATACCCAAAGCATTTAGTAGCTATTGTCACAGTCATTATCAATTTTAACTTTAAGGTGAAAATTCGAACTAATAATGGTTTGTTTGTTTGTTTTTTTGAATTTCGCGCAAAGCTACTCGAGGGCTATCTGCGGTAGCCGTCCCAAATTTAGCAGTGTAAGACTAGAGGGAAGGCAGCTAGTCATCACCACTCACCGCCAGTTCTTGGGCTACTCTTTTACTAACAAATAATTGGTTTGACCGTTACATTATAACGCCCCCACGGCTGAAAGGGCGAGCATGTTTGGTGCGATGGAAATTCGAACCTGCGACCCTCAGATTATGAGTCGAACGCCTTGACCCAGCTTGCTTTGCCGGACCTAACTAATAATGGATTTTACGAAGCATTTCCTGATGTTTATTATTACATATAACAATAATATGAGTTTTTATACACTAAACAAGTCTTTATATGCGGCAAGATGATTCAATAAATAAAAGCTAAAAAATTATGAAAATATTCTGCAATAAATATAAGAATGTATCAAGTAAATATAAATAAATTCTTCTAAAATAACTATTTTTACTGATGAATAAAATCATTTAACAACTTGATATTCGCTACTTTATGTAGACGAACGTCTTATCGCATATAATAATTGTTTAGAGTATGAAAATTGACAGTAACAGTAAACGTAATGGGTGGTGGTAGGAAGCTGTACCAGACAGTTTAGGTAACTGGTAATAATTAGTTTACTGGACTACCAGTTAGTGCCTTTCTACCATAATGAGGGCTGGAATGCTAATTTCAGAAAGTAAATTTATTTAGCTTACTTACTCCCCCCCCCAAATAGTAATACCATATTCTTTTTTTTTTCATTTTTCTCCTTCTTTACTTTGGGGAGCAGTCACCCAACCACTACTGTTTGCGAGAATGAAAGGCAATATAGATGTGGGACATTGTGGGCTTGAGCACCCACATCTCTCTCTCTCCCAATTTCTATTTCTATTATTTTTATTTCTTTTTTGCGAGACTGGCGAATGAAAGCTAAGGCTAATAGACGATATATCACCATCGCAATATGGGTCCTACTTCTTTATACACCTCCAAAACCTATGATACATTTTATATCCTACATTATAGCGTTTATCCTGGAGTCCTTTCAATTGGTGCAGTGATTTTTGTATTTTTCTTTCGGCTTATATTTGGTTACAACAAACTAACACCAGTCACAGGTTTAGATCTGTTGTTTTTAACTCAATCCTTCCTTTTGGTGTTGTTTTATTTTACCTAATTCCTTATAATGTTATAAGGGCGTTAAAAAGTGACGGTCAATCCCATTATTCGTTAATAAAAGAGTAGCCGAAAAGTTGGCGGTGGGTGATGATGACTAGTTGCCTTCCGTCTAGTCTTACACTGCAAAATTATGAACAGCTAGCGCAAACAGCTCTCGTGTAGCTTTGCATGAAATTCAAAACAAACCAAACCAAAACAAAGGCAAAATTGAAACCCTTCCTTTATAACAATTAATATGATTGAATAACAATATATACAGCGAACTTATATTTCTTCTGATACTATTCTTATTATTCACATTATTTTATGTATTTTTCCAAGTTTACAATAGTATTAATGGCTCCAAAGTACGAAACTTATTTATTATTGTTATTCCCTGCAATAATGTGCCATAAATTGTTTGGTCACAAACTGTATTCCTTATTTAATGACGTTTTGTTTGGTCATTTTCAAACACAAATCTTCACAACTTGCTATCTAAATTCTGACAACCACGGGTATCGAAATCCGAGTTTTAGTGTTGTGAACTTGCTGACTAACTGCTGAGCCGTGAGGGTAATCAGGTTATACGTTATCAAGTAGGTAGTTTTGGCACGTGAGTTTGCTACCTGTCTGTAGAACGCAGAAGTCAAAGGTCTGATAAGTTTAAATCGTATCATCCGAACAATGCCTCGTGCGATTTAGCTATGACAGTTTTCTAAGGCTATAATTTATTTATGTAAAATTAACCTCGTGTAACTTTGAGCGAAGTTCAAAGCAAACGTTTTATTAATGGAATCATTTCGAGATTTTGGTTAAAAGTTTCACTGAATGGCTCTCAAAACAAGTATCTAAAATACGACTGTTTCGTTTCTGAATGAAAAATACTAGTTGGTGTAGTATATTGTTTCTGAAAACATTTGTAAACAATATTATATCATTCGTGAAAGACTAAAAATAAGTAGAACTCTTATAACTAAAAAGAGACAAACCCTACAGAGTGTCCGGAAAGTATGGAACCATATGTGATTAGCAGCTTTTCTTAATTCGAAATATGACTGGTTATGGTGCCATGTAAACATGAGAAGGTCGAATTAATACTGCTGTTATTCGAAACTTTTATTGAATTACAAGGACAGAATATGAAACGTATTCTGTAAAATCTCTTGAAGTGGCCTCGCCATGGCCAGGAAGTTAAGGCACTCGATTCGTAATCCTAGGATAAGGGGTTCGAATATCCGTCCCACCAAACATGCTCTTCCTTTCAGCTGTGGGGGCGTTATACAGTGACTGTCAATCCCACTATTCATTGATAAAAGAGTAGCCCAAGAGTTGGCGGCAGGTGGGGATGACTTGCTCTCTTCCCTCTAGTTTTACACTGCTATACTATGTTCGGCTATCGCAGATAGCTCTCGTGTAGCTTTGCGCGAAATTCAAAACAAACCAAACTACTAAAGTGCATGAGGCTTCAGACTTTTCAGACACTCTGTACTATCAATCGACCAGAGAATATATCTGAGAGTGCTGACAATAATATGAATGTTAAACCGATTGTCCCTGAAGAAAAAAGGTTCAATTTTCGGTAGCGCTGGGTGTCTATCCTCTGCAGAAGCATTTCGAGAAAACTGAGGCTCCTCAATTATCTGCAACTTACAGTTATCTTCATTGTTACATCATATTAATTAAAACATGATAATTATAAATGACGTTAAAGAGAAAACAAACGGTGAAATATGGAGAAATAGATCTTTAGCAGTTTTACTCTTCCATGAAAACCCTGAAACTTAATTAGATACTAAATTAATTTCGTAAGATATTTTTATATGTTCATTTTGTCTGTCTAAGTATCCCACCTGTGTTACATCAAACCACGTATGCGAGCTCAAAGAACTGAAAATGTTATTTGGTTCGTGTAGAAGAAAAAAAAAAATAGAAGAAACTTACATTCCATTAATGAGAACTCTTCTAAGTGCTACGTGGGAGGAATTCCTATCATTTTGTTTAACGATTAAAAAAAACGTCGCAGAACCATAACTTCCCTTTCCATTTCTGTTGTTCTCTTCTCAGGGAAAAAAAAAATAATTTTTAGGGTTAACTCATAAACAAAGCATCGCATTTGACAATTATCGGTATTAGACGACAAATACTATTAAGGAACGTAAAAAGTTAGCGTTCCAAAGCAAAGTTAAAACAAAATAATAAAACATTAAAATCATTTAGAAGACAGAATTTTACGTTCGTTCTTGCATTAGTTTTTGCATTCTCCACAGGATCGAAACATCATGGCGGAAAATGTTTTATATTTATAGATCATTCTTTAATAGAGTTTTATAAAACATTAACTAAAGCACTAAATTTTAATAGCGGATTAAAAGCATCGTAAGGTATAAGTAAACAACCGATAAATGTACTTTATAAAACATTTAAGACCCTTATCTCGCGGGTTCGAATCCCCGTTGCACCAAACACGGTCGCCCTTTCAGCCGTGGTAGTGTTATAATGTGAGGGTCAATCCCACTATTCATTGGTAAAAGAGTTGCCCATGAGTTGGCGGTGGGTGGTGATGACTAACTGCTTTCGCTCTGGTTTTACACTGCAGAATTAGTGACGGCTAGATCAGAGAGCCCTCGTGTAGATTTGTTCGAAATTAAAAATAAAAACCAACAAAAACACAAAAAGACCCCATCTCGGATCCATTGTAATAGAAACCTTGTGTGATCGGATGATATTTATATCAATGGAATTTCAGGGATACGTAAGGAAAATGAATAGAAGACTGACAATAATATTCACGACGTTTGTTTCGGAGTTAGTGATACTTGTTATCTGACGAAACATTAGGGTGTTAAGACTAAAAATAAAAAAAAACTGTAAAGGTCAAGGAAAATTAAATAATGTGTCGATTTTAATGAAAAAAATGGATATTATATCGAAATTACACAGAGTTAACCCTAAATCATCAATTACTCTGCATGCAAAAAATCAATACAAATGATCAATACTGAGCTATCATTTGCTCTGCTTGTAAAAACAAACCAGAAAACATTGAACAATCACTATTTTAAATGCATCAAAAACATAGAGTCAACAATGAGTCATCACCTATTACGAATTCAGTGAAAACACATTCTTAGCACTGAACGAAATTATTTGCACAATTACATTTTACTAGACAACTTTTTACATTTATCAACGAGATTCTGAGGGCAGAAGGGTCGTTTATCACATGTTGCCCCAGTTACGTTTCGATCCCACCATTTGTAGGTAAAAGAATAGCCCAAGAGTTGTCTGTGGGTGGTGATGACTAGCTGCCTTCCCTCTAGTCTTACACTGCAAAATTAGGGATGGCTAGCACAAACAGCCCTCGAATAGCTTTGCGCGAAATTCAAAACAAACAAAACCAAACAAATCTTAATATAACGGTAAATGAAACTTATTCAATCGTCTGAAAATCTCAAAGGGCTAAGTTAAAACATTAAAAAACTTCATGAACGTGACTTCAACAAAAAAAGGCGTGTATGTGAACGGTAATAAATGCATAAAACTTAACAAAAATGTTTTCTCCATATTTCAAGTATAACCCGACGAGTTTTCCTGGTAATCAAGTAATCTGATGAGATGGAACTGTGGAATCTAAATATATTCGCGTTTTAGACCGTTAAACTAGCTTCGCAACATTTACCAGTAAAAAATAACTGTAAAGGGATGGGCTGAACGCGAAAATTAACAATCTGCTTGGTGTTAACCACGAGGCCATAGAATGTGCATTCTGTACAGTGCCCATCACGGGTATCGAAGCCCGGTTTTTTGCGTTATAAACCTTAAGATTTACTGCTGAGCCACTGGACGATCGAGGTCGGATTGTAACATGAATGATACAAGTAGCGAAAGTGTCAAAATCAATAATAAAATAACAATAATTTAAGAGTCTAATTTATCAAATATCTTATAACCTGAACCTTGGACCTTAGTTAATTATCAATGAAATTATGGAAATGCAATGTTGAACCAAAGTTTGAAAACGTTTTAATGCTGCTGTAGTACAGACAGAACTCTTCTACCTCGAAAGGCTCTACACGGCCAAGTGGGTCAAGGCGTTCGACTCGTAATCGAATAGAACAGAAGTTATAGGTTATTCTTGACTATACCTGACTTGGGAGGTTTCTGACTTATTAACTTTGGTCACCCAAACTGCCGTTCAGGTTAAAAAGTACCAGATATCCAATTACATAAGTAGCAAAAGTGTCGGATGTATTTTTGATATGAGGCAGACTTCCTATATTTTTCAATGAGCTGCATTTTACTTTTCAATTATCAAAAGGCCCGGCATGGCCAAGCGTGTTAAGACGTTCGACTCGTAATCCGAGAGTCGTGGGTTCGAATCCTAGTCGCACCAAACATGCTCGCCCTTTCAGCCGTGGGGGTGTTATAATGTGACGGTCAATCCTACTATTTGTTGGTAAAAGAGTAGTCTAAGAGTTGGCGGTGGGTGGTGATGAGTAGCTGCCTTTTCTCTAGTCTTACACTGCTAAATTAGGGACGGCTAGCGCAGATAGTCCTTGAGTAGCTTTTCGCAAAATTCAAAATAAATAAACAAATAAACAAACCATTATCAAAATATCTTAATTCTATTCGCATACTCGTTTCATGGTTCCAGTGGTGAGTTAACACATCAAATAGACTAACGTGGCTTTGCTTGAAAACAAACACACATACAGTGAAAATACAATTTATTGTCAGCACTTTTGAAAAAGATTGGGGTCTCTCAGAGAAATACCTTGGTTTGGTGTGAGTGATGTTAAATTAATCCCTGAAATTATTCACATGATTTGAGAAATTGAGCAAAAATTGGGGTTTGGAAACATATATAACTCCTTGTCACTCCACCCCTGGGAACACAGCTTTTTTAGATCTATCTTTCTTTTTCTTACACCTCTATGTTTCGTGTCTATATTTATGTCTTTTAGATTTTTATTTCTAGTTGTGTGCCTTTTGAATAATACATAATTTACTGTGTATTCTTTTAAATTCTTAAAGATTTCAGTGTTCAGTTCTTGAGTAAAGTGCACTCTTATTTATAAGATCAAAGAGAATTTTTTTTTCTAAAATCATTTCAAAATTCTGCTTCTGTGATATTTTCCGTGGGGATTATTCAGCATATGTACATAATGCATAGCCAAGAATGTGTTGGAAATGGTCGTATTATATATACATGTGTGTCTGTTTTTAGAAAACACGAATAACAAAAAGTGGGGTAGATTACAACATAAAGAATTCAGTTACCCGATGAATTTCGACATGCACGTTTTCGTTCGCTAAGAATGATTCAATTACCAACTCATTCCTGAAGAAGGTGTCTCTTTGTTATAATGTTATTTTAGGAACAGTTCATTACTGAAGAGGGAGTCTCTTTTTTACGATGTTATTTTATGAATAGTTCATTCCTGAAGAAGAAGTCTCTTTGTTACGATGTTATTCTATGAACAGCTCATTCCTGAAGAAGGAGTCTCTTTGTTACGCTGTTATTCTATGAACAGTTAATTCCTGAAGAAGGAATCTCTTTGTTACGCTGTTATTCTATGAACAGCTCATTCCTGAAGAAGGAGTCTCATTGTTACGATGTTATTCTATGAACAGTTCATTCCTGAAGAAGGAGTCTCTTTGTTACGATGTTATTTTAGGAACAGTTTATTCCAGAAGAAGGACTATCTTTGTTACGATGTTATTCGGTTGGTTTGGGTTTTGGAATTTCGCACAAAGCTACTCGAGGGCTATCTGTGCTAGCCGTCCCTAATTTAGCAGCGTAAGACTAGAGGGAAGGCAGCTAGTCATTACCACCCACCGCCAACTATTGGGCTACTATTTTATCAACGAATAGTGGGATTCACCGTCACATTATAACGCCCCCACGGCTGGGAGGGCGAGCATGTTTGGCGCGACTCGGGCGCGAACCCGCGACCTTCAGATTACGAAGCGCACGCCTTAACGCGCTAGGCCATGCTAGGCTCCACGATGTTATTCTATGAACATTTCATTCCTGAAGATTTGTTTGGTTGTTTTGGAATTTCGCACAAAGCTGCTCGAGGGCTATCTGTGCTAGCCGTCCCTAATTTAGCAGTGTAAGACTAGAGGTAAGGCAGCTAGTCATCACCACCCACCGCCAACTCTTGGGCTACTCTTTTACCAACGAATAGTGGGATTGACCGTTACTTTATACACCCCCACGGCTGGGAGGGCGAGCATGTTTAGCGCGACGCGGGCGCGAACCCGCGACCCTCGGATTAAGAGTGCACGCCTTAACGCGCTCGGCCATGCCAGGCTTTCATTCCTGAAGAAGGAGTCTCTTTGTTACGCTGTTATTCTATGAACAGTTCATTTCTGAGGAATGAGTCTCTTTGTAACGATGTTATTTTAGGAACATTCATTCCTGAAGAAGGAGTCTCTTTGTTACGATGTTATTCAATGAACAGTTCATTCCTGAAGTAGAAGTCTCTTTGTTACGATGTTATTCTATGAAGAATTCATTCCTGAAGAAGGAGTCTCTTTGTTACGATGTTATTGTAGGAACAGTTCATTCTGTCCAGTGTTCCACGAAAACATAAGAAGAGCTTAACGGCCGGCATAAAAATATTTTAATACAAAATAAATATTATCTTGAAGATATGAGATGCTGAGATAATAATATTTTATTCAAATATTTATCACAGTTCCGGAAAACTTTTATAGGGTTGACAGTTAAAAATTAATTTTCAATATCAAAGGTACATTGTTCGTCAATTAAGGAGAGAAAAAAATAGAACAATGAAACTTAATGTAGAATTGTAAACAAGTGAATTATTAATGGTATCATGTACCCACAGATGTTTGATTTCGACCTGCTTTATGTCAAGGAATAAGTGTTTATCTTCATTGTGCGATCACAAAACCAATATTTTGATCATTCAAAATATTTCACCTAAAGATGGATCTAAGAAAAATTATGCTGTACACTGGGGCGTTTTCATTCTCCTACTGTCATAACTTTCTTCTCTCTAAATTATTGGATTTTCTTTTACGCATGGTATTAAGAATTACGTTAAAGAATTGTTTTCCCAGAAGTTCCATTGTACTCAGTAGATTTTAAACTGGAAAGAAAATGACACTCCACCATAGATCAAACGACGTTTTTACTTTCGTAATATGACCAAGATAGATGACACTGAAAACATTACATTTTTGGTGTATTTCTTCTTTCATTGATGAAAGGGTGAAAAACCAGGAAAATTGACTTTGGTCAATAAATTATGAATTGTAATTCCTACTCAGAGTCTTAGTGTGCAGTTGTGCAGGACTTTATTTACATATATCATTTATATCTGTCTCCTTGTTATTCTGATCGTCTTATCGTGAAAACATAGAAAGTTCGTTATCCGATACTATTCAAATACCAAGTTGTTGTTATACTTTCTCATACTAGGCTTGATTAGTCCATCGGAAATAAAAAAAATAGAGAAAAGATGTATATTCAGAATTTCCAAATAAATATAACTTGTTATTTACGTTTATACAATCTTCTCAAAGAACACTAAAAGCAAATGATGCATTTCGCAGTATATTATAATTCGTGTGTTCACAATGACCTTTGATTGTTGGGTTCACAGCGAATACTGAAACCTGATTTTCAAGGTTATAAGCTTTAAGATTTAGCAAGGGAAGGAGGGAGGGGGAATTAATAAGCTGAACCTCCCCCCCCGCCAGTGGTACAAACGAATCTCTGCGGATTCATATCCCTAGAAACGAGTTCCGTAGTGGACAGAGCATAGGCAGCCACTTGTGTAGCTTTGTGGCTAGTTCCAAACCAAACAAACTTACCATTAAAACGTAGGAAGGGAAAACATTAATTACTACTCTAATCTAACAGTGAGATTCAGTTGTCACGCTTATAATGCACTAATGCTTTAAAATACAGATAGCGATTTTGCATCAAAGTCGCACAAAACATGGGTTATCTAATTAACAACCTTGTGCAATAGCTATAATGCCTATTAATTGATAAATTTGCTTGGATTACAAACAGGAATTTGGGTAGGGTGTTACCTGAAGATTAGCGTGTCATTTTGTGAATCGGAAGATTTGTGGTTCTAGCCGCGACATGACACTAAATATGATTCGCAATTTTAGCTGTAGAAGCGTCATATAAGTAACAACCAATCGTGTTACTTATCCATGAGTGATTGAGTAGGCTGTGGATTCTTCTGACTGGTTTACCTTCCTCTGGTAAGCAGTTCTTAAAGAGAAGGACGGGTGTGTCTGCATCTTGAGGCCTCTCATCTGACTATTTAGTCCATGTGTCTCAAAAATATGCTGCTTGGACTAAACATGCCAGTAAGTTATGACACTGTTGTTAGTATTACTAAGTGATGACACTGTTGTCAGTATTAGTAAGTAATGATACTGTTAGTATTAATAAGTGATGATACTGTTGTTAGTATTAATAAGTGATGACACTGTTGTCAATATTAGTAAGTAATGATACTGTTGTTAGTATTAATAAGTGATGATACTGTTGTTAGTATTAATAAGTGATGACACTGTTGTTAGTATTAGTAAGTGACGATACTGTTGTTAGCATTAATAAGTGAAGACAGTGTTGTCAGTATTAATAAGTGACGACACTGTTGTTAGTATTAATAAGTGACGATACTGTTGTTAGTATTAATAAGTGACGACACTGTTGTCAGTATTAGTAAGTGACATCACTGTTATTAGTATTAGTAAGTGACGACACCGTTGTTAGTATCAATAAGTGATGACACTGTTAGTTATAATAAGTGATGACACTGTTGTTAGTATTAGTAAGTGATGATACTGTTGTTAGTATTAATAAGTAATGACACAGTTCTTAGTATTAATAAGTGACGACACTGTTGTCAGTAGTAATAAGTAATAACACTGTTGTTAGTATTAATAAGTGATGACACTGTTAGTATGAGTAAATGATGACACTGTTAGTGTTAATAAGTAATAAGACTGTTGTTAGTATTAATAAGTGATGACATTTGTTCATGTTTTGTAAGTGATGACACTGTTAGTATTAATAAGTGACGACACTGTTGTCAGTATTAGTAAGTGACGTCACTGTTATTAGTATTAGTAAGTGACGACACTGTTAGTTATAATAAGTGATGACACTGTTGTCAGTATTAGTAAGTAATGATACTGTTGTTAGTATTAATAAGTAATGACACAGTTGTTAGTATTAATAAGTGATGATACTGTTGTTAGTATTAATAAGTGAGGACACTGTTGTTAGTATTAGTAAGTGACGATACTGTTGTTAGCATTAATAAGTGAAGACAGTGTTGTCAGTATTAGTAAGTAATGATACTGTTAGTATTAATAAGTGATGATACTGTTGTTAGTATTAATAAGTGATGACACTGTTGTCAATATTAGTAAGTAATGATACTGTTGTTAGTATTAATAAGTGATGATACTGTTGTTAGTATTAATAAGTGATGACACTGTTGTTAGTATTAGTAAGTGACGATACTGTTGTTAGCATTAATAAGTGAAGACAGTGTTGTCAGTATTAATAAGTGACGACACTGTTGTTAGTATTAATAAGTGACGATACTGTTGTTAGTATTAATAAGTAATGACACAGTTGTTAGTATTAATAAGTGACGTCACTGTTATTAGTATTAGTAAGTGACGACACTGTTGTTAGTATCAATAAGTGATGACACTGTTAGTTATAATAAGTGATGACACTGTTGTCAGTATTAGTAAGTAATGATACTGTTGTTAGTATTAATAAGTAATGACACAGTTGTTAGTATTAATAAGTGACGACACTGTTGTCAGTAGTAATAAGTAATAACACTGTTGTTAGTATCAATAAGTGATGACACTGTTAGTTATAATAAGTGATGACACTGTTAGATATAATAAGTGATGACACTGTTGTCAGTATTAGTAAGTAATGATACTGTTGTTAGTATTAATAAGTAATGACACAGTTGTTAGTATTAATAAGTGACGACACTGTTGTTAGTATTAATAAGTGACGACACTGTTGTCAGTAGTAATAAGTGATGACACTGTTAGTTATAATAAGTGATGACACTGTTGTCAGTATTAGTAAGTAATGATACTGTTGTTAGTATTAATAAGTAATGACACAGTTGTTAGTATTAGTAAGTGACGACACTGTTGTTAGTATCAATAAGTGACGACACTGTTGTCAGTATTAGTAAGTAATGATACTGTTGTTAGTATTAATAAGTAATGACACAGTTGTTAGTATTAATAAGTGACGACACTGTTGTTAGTATTAATAAGTGACGACACTGTTGTCAGTAGTAATAAGTAATAACACTGTTGTTAGTATCAATAAGTGATGACACTGTTAGTTATAATAAGTGATGACACTGTTGTCAGTATTAGTAAGTAATGATACTGTTGTTAGTATTAATAAGTGATGACACTGTTGTTAGTATTATTAAGTAATGACATAGTTGTTTGTATTAATAAGTGACGACACTGTTGTCATTATTAGTAAGTGACGTCACTGTTATTAGTATTAGTAAGTGACGACACTGTTGTCATTATTAGTAAGTGACGTCACTGTTATTAGTATTAGTAAGTGACGACACTGTTGTTAGTATCAATAAGTGATGACACTGTTGTTAGTATTAATAAGTAATGACACAGTTGTTAGTATTAATAAGTGACGTCACTGTTATTAGTATTAGTAAGTGACGACACTGTTGTTAGTATCAATAAGTGATGACACTGTTAGTTATAATAAGTGATGACACTGTTGTCAGTATTAGTAAGTAATGATACTGTTGTTAGTATTAATAAGTAATGACACAGTTGTTAGTATTAATAAGTGACTACACTGTTGTTAGTATTAATAAGTGACGACACTGTTGTCAGTAGTAATAAGTAATAACACTGTTGTTAGTATCAATAAGTGATGACACTGTTAGTTATAATAAGTGATGACACTGTTAGATATAATAAGTGATGACACTGTTGTCAGTATTAGTAAGTAATGATACTGTTGTTAGTATTAATAAGTAATGACACAGTTGTTAGTATTAATAAGTGACGACACTGTTGTTAGTATTAATAAGTGACGACACTGTTGTCAGTAGTAATAAGTGATGACACTGTTAGTTATAATAAGTGATGACACTGTTGTCAGTATTAGTAAGTAATGATACTGTTGTTAGTATTAATAAGTAATGACACAGTTGTTAGTATTAGTAAGTGACGACACTGTTGTTAGTATCAATAAGTGACGACACTGTTGTCAGTATTAGTAAGTAATGATACTGTTGTTAGTATTAATAAGTAATGACACAGTTGTTAGTATTAATAAGTGACGACACTGTTGTTAGTATTAATAAGTGACGACACTGTTGTCAGTAGTAATAAGTAATAACACTGTTGTTAGTATCAATAAGTGATGACACTGTTAGTTATAATAAGTGATGACACTGTTGTCAGTATTAGTAAGTAATGATACTGTTGTTAGTATTAATAAGTAATGACACAGTTGTTAGTATTAATAAGTGACGACACTGTTGTTAGTATTAATAAGTGACGACACTGTTGTCAGTAGTAATAAGTGATGACACTGTTAGTTATAATAAGTGATGACACTGTTGTCAGTATTAGTAAGTAATGATACTGTTGTTAGTATTAATAAGTAATGACACAGTTGTTAGTATTAGTAAGTGACGACACTGTTGTTAGTATCAATAAGTGACGACACTGTTAGTTATAATAAGTGATGACACTGTTGTCAGTATTAGTAAGTAATGATACTGTTGTTAGTATTAATAAGTAATGACACAGTTGTTAGTATTAATAAGTGACGACACTGTTGTTAGTATTAATAAGTGACGACACTGTTGTCAGTAGTAATAAGTAATAACACTGTTGTTAGTATCAATAAGTGATGACACTGTTAGTTATAATAAGTGATGACACTGTTTTCAGTATTAGTAAGTAATGATACTGTTGTTAGTATTAATAAGTAATGACACAGTTGTTAGTATTAATAAGTGACGACACTGTTGTTAGTATTAATAAGTGACGACACTGTTGTCAGTAGTAATAAGTAATAACACTGTTGTTAGTATCAATAAGTGATGACACTGTTAGTTATAATAAGTGATGACACTGTTGTCAGTATTAGTAAGTGATGACACTGTTGTCATTATTAATAAGTAATGATACTGTTGTTAGTATTAATAAGTAATGACACAGTTGTTAGTATTAATAAGTGACGACACTGTTGTTAGTATTAATAAGTGACGACACTGTTGTTAGTATTAATAAGTGATGACACTGTTAGTATGAGTAAATGATGACACTGTTAGTGTTAATAAGTGACGACACTGTTGTTAGTATTAATAAGTGACGACACTGTTGTTAGTATTAATAAGTGAAGACAGTGTTGTCAGTGTTAATAAGTGATGACACTGTTGTCAGTATTAGTAAGTAATGATACTGTTGTTAGTATTAATAAGTGAAGACAGTGTTGTTAGTATTAATAAGTGATGACACTGTTGTCAGTATTAGTAAGTAATGATACTGTTGTTAGTATTAATAAGTGAAGACAGTGTTGTCAGTATTAGTAAGTGATGACACTGTTGTCAGTATTAGTAAGTAATGATACTGTTGTTAGTATTAATAAGTGAAGACACTGTTGTCAGTATTAGTAAGTAATGATACTGTTGTTAGTATTAATAAGTGAAGACAGTGTTGTCAGTATTAATAAGTGATGACACTGTTGTTAGTATTAATAAGTGATGACACTGTTAGTATGAGTAAATGATGACACTGTTAGTGTTAATAAGTGACGACACTGTTGTTAGTATTAATAAGTGACGACACTGTTGTTAGTATTAATAAGTGAAGACAGTGTTGTCAGTGTTAATAAGTGATGACACTGTTGTCAGTATTAGTAAGTAATGATACTGTTGTTAGTATTAATAAGTGAAGACAGTGTTGTTAGTATTAATAAGTGATGACACTGTTGTCAGTATTAGTAAGTAATGATACTGTTGTTAGTATTAATAAGTGAAGACAGTGTTGTCAGTATTAGTAAGTGATGACACTGTTGTCAGTATTAGTAAGTAATGATACTGTTGTTAGTATTAATAAGTGAAGACACTGTTGTCAGTATTAGTAAGTAATGATACTGTTGTTAGTATTAATAAGTGAAGACAGTGTTGTCAGTATTAATAAGTGATGACACTGTTGTTAGTATTAATAAGTGACGACACTGTTGTCAGTAGTAATAAGTGATGACACTGTTGTCAGTATTAGTAAGTAATGATACTGTTGTTAGTATTAATAAGTGAAGACAGTGTTGTCAGTATTAATAAGTGATGACACTGTTAGTATGAGTAAATGATGACACTGTTAGTGTTAATAAGTGACGACACTGTTGTTAGTATTAATAAGTGACGACACTGTTGTTAGTATTAATAAGTGAAGACAGTGTTGTCAGTGTTAATAAGTGATGACACTGTTGTCAGTATTAGTAAGTAATGATACTGTTGTTAGTATTAATAAGTGACGACACTGTTGTTAGTATTAATAAGTGATGACACTGTTAGTATGAGTAAATGATGACACTGTTAGTGTTAATAAGTGACGACACTGTTGTTAGTATTAATAAGTGAAGACAGTGTTGTCAGTATTAATAAGTGACGACACTGTTGTTAGAATTAATAAGTGACGACACTGTTGTTAGTATTAATAAGTGATGACACTGTTAGTATGAGTAAATGATGACACTCTTAGTGTTAATAAGTGACGACACTGTTGTTAGTATTAATAAGTGACGACACTGTTGTTAGTATTAATAAGTGAAGACAGTGTTGTCAGTATTAATAAGGGACGACACTGTTGTTAGAATTAATAAGTGACGACACTGTTGTTAGTATTAATAAGTGATGACACTGTTGTTAATATTAATAAGTAATAAGACTGTTGTTAGTATTAATAAGTGATGACATTGCTGTTAGTATTAATAAGTGATGACACTGTTGTTAGTATTAATAAGTGATGATATTGCTGTTAGTATTAGTAAGTGATGACATTTGTTATTCACCCCATACACGATAATAAGGAAAATAAAATTTTGTAATCTGCTTAATGGATTACGTATTATCAATTTCACGTGTATTCATGTGGAAACTATATTTTGTTTGTTTGTTTTGTTTTGTTTTTGTATTAAGCACAAAGCTACACAATGGGCTATCTGTGCTCTGCCCACCACAGGTATCGAAACCCGGATTTTAGCGTGCAAGTCCGCAGGCATACCGCTGAACCACTGGGGGCCCATATTTTAGATACTGTGATGTATACGAATATAATACCAATAGTTCCACTTTCATCCATTCGATGATGTCACTAACAAGGATATGTAGCGCCCGTTACACATTTTATTAATGACCTATAACTACCGACTAGAAACGTGCGTCTCTTAATCAACTTTATAATGTATGATATGTGACAATGAAGACATGCACTGCAAAGCATGGCATAATTACAGTTGATACACTCTGACAAACATTCAATCGAAAATATAATCCATCCATATAAATCTCGGTGGACTCAACAGATAGCCCGAAGTGGCTTTGCTATAAGAAAACAACATACACCATATATAATCCATTTATATAGATGAGGTATGTATATATACAGTCATGTGTAAACGTTAGGACACCTTATGAAAGCCTGTGTATTTGTGTAACATTCTTGGATATATAGATATTTAATCTCAATTTCAACAATACTGAGAGATTATAAGAATATAACTAAACAATTAAAACTGAAGAAAAGACTTTTGAAGATATTCTGTAAATGTAATTATACAAAAATGCATATTCTAACAGAAGAAAAGTAAAGACACCCTACTCCCTAATGGCTAGTTTTACCCCCTTTGGCTGAAATAACTGCAGTGAGATGCATCTTGTAGCCGTCTACCAGTCTCTGACATCGGTCTGAAGAAAGTTTGCCCCACTTCTCAATGCAGAATTCTTTCAGCCGTGAGTTGTTTGAGGGGTTTGTTGCATGTACATCCCGTTTCAAGTCACCCAACAGCATTTCAATGGGATTAAGATCTGGGCTTTGACTCGGCCATTCGAGGACTTTCTATTTCTTAGTTTTCAGCCAGTTTTTGGTAGATTTACTGGTATGTTTTGGGTCATTGTTATGTTGCAGGGTCCAGTTCCGCTTCAGTTTTAATTTTCGTACAGATGGTCTTACATGTTCCTCAAGCACCCTCTAATACACAGTAGAATTCATAGTGGATTCTGTGATTGTGAATGTGTGGTCTTTCCAGGTCCTGCTGCAGCAAAGCAGCCCCAAACCATGACACTACCACCTCCATGCTTCACAGTTGGTATGAGGTTCTTTTCGTGGAATGCTGTATTTGGTTTATGCCAAACATGTCCTCTGTTCTAGTGTCCAAATAATTTAATTTTGGTCTCATCTGTTCAAAGAACATTATTCCAGAAGTCCTGGTCTTTGTCTACATTCTCTCTGGCAAATTTCAGTCTGGCCTTGATGTTTCTCTTAGAGAGCAAAAGTTTGTTTCCTCCTTGCACACCTCCCATGCAAGTTAAACTTGTGCAGTCTCTTTCTGATTGTTGAGGCACGCACTTTCACATCAATAGTAGCCAGAGTCTGATGTAAGTCCCGAGATGACATGTTAGGGTTTTTGGAGACCTACTTTAGCATCTTGCGGTCTGCTCTCGGGATAAACTTGCTTGGACGACCAGATGTGAGCATGTTGACAGTTGTTTTGAAAGCCCTCCACTTGTTGACTATTTTCTGGATAGTAGAATGGCTGATTTTAAAATCGTTTGGGATATTTTTAAATCCCGCACCAGACTCATAAGCTGCTACAATTTTCTTTCTGAAGGCCTCATACAGCTTTTTTGCTCTCACCATGGTGCTCACCCTCACTTCAACATTCATGAGCACACCAAACTAAATATCTGAGGTTTAAATAGGGCAAGCCTTATTCAAAATGCTGGTGTGATACATTTGTGTGTGAGTTGAGCCATTTTAAGTGGGAATAAATGTGGGGGTGTCTTAACTTTTTTCACAGTTATAATGTGCATTTTTTGTAGAATTACATTTACAGAGGACTTTGAAAAGTCTTTTCTTCAGTTTTAATTGTTTAGTTATATTCCTATAATCTCTTAGTATTGTTAAAATTGAGACTAACTATCTATATATACAAAAATGCAATACAAATACACAGGCTTTCATAGGGTGTCCTAACTTTTTCACATGACTGTATATATATATATATGACACAATGATAATTCTCAGTTATATGTCATGCAAAAGGAATAATTTTGTCAACGGTGAGTTTCCGGACTACAACACTAGAATATGAAATTCTTTCACATGGTGGTCAGAGTGTTTATAAGTTGTTGCTTAACTTCACAAGAGCAAACAGCAGTATCAGCAAAGAGTGATTTCAAGCATGACTCAGTCATGAGTCTTGATTAATTTAATGAGTTGTCAAAGATTGTTTGTTTTTACATCAAAGTCACACTTGGCTACCTGCTGACACGGTGAGGAATCAAATCCTGGATTTTAGCATTGTATGTTTACTGGTGACCCACAGGGAGATCAAATGCAAATATTGTACAATACACAGATGAACCCGGGCAAACTCACTTGTTTGTACCACCTACAATCAAAGTTGTGGAGATTTGCAGTCAAAGGCCAAAAGTTAATTTCTATAACAAAGTTGTTTTGGACTTGGTTGTGAGTCCACGTCTTTACCGTAAACAGATTCCCTAATACTTTAGCAGTGATACAAAATAATGTAAACAAACATACCCTCAGTGCTGCTGTTTGCACAGCAACATTACTGTGAATATTACTACTCACTACCATTGATGTCTCCTATGTGTTTTACAACGTGAATAAGTGAGTTTACGAATTTGTTTTCGGTCAGTTTATTTCCATTACGTCGATCGTTATAATGGGCAACAATTATAAAATTACTAATTTATAAGCAACATGTGCACCGCCACGGCAGCGAACAGTATATAAAGAAAGTTAGTAGTTTGAATGTAAGTATTTCTGGGAATCTACACTTGTACATAACCCCCTTGAAGTTCTTCACCCCCACTCCAGTGGTAAAACAGATCTGGAATTATAAGGAAAAAAAATCCCTCGTTTATGTAAAAACAGCTTTTCTCGGTGCATTTTGGTGTTACAATATTAAAACAGAGATATACAATAATGTTATGCTTTAAAAAAAACGAATGACCAGCTGATTCAAAAGTAGATTTTTTAGCTACTGCCTAGAAATACATATATTTTTACACTGCTTTTTTGGAAATATTAATAAAAAACGCACTGATTTGTCAGCTACCTTACGCCTCGTCTACATAGTGATATCTACCCCTCCTGTGGCACAGCGAATTTACAACGCTAAAACACCGGGATTCGACACCCGTGGTGGTCAGAGCACAAAATAGCCCATTGTGTACCTTTTGAGTTCAATACAGAACAACAAACAACAACGGAGTAATAATAATCTAATATTGAAGAGAGAACGTAGGTTGACCTTCAGAAGAATGTGGATTATTGCTGTTGTTAAATGTTTGATATAAAGCAATAGTGAACACGTTTTTCTAAGCTGGAGGTGCAAATGTTTTTCTTCTTATTTGCAATAAATGACATCTTTACGGAAGAAGTACCACTGTACTTTTCAGATGAAAAATCCAATAATGAGAAGCCTTTAAGTGGGAATATCTTTGATGATATGGGAAGATGTCCGATGTCTGAAAGGGAAATGCATCCACTAAATGCTTGAGATTCCATTTTTATTGCTTTTCGTGAATTGTTACTAAACCAGTAATGGAAGTATACAATTTAAAATTATTCTTCAATATTCTTCTAAAGGACATAAGACTGCATAAAAGTATAAAGCCCGTGTATTTATTTGCGTTTCCATTTCAAACTGTTTTTTACTAGGAAATTCATTAGGTAATCGATCATATTCTACAACATAAATATCCTATGAAGGTTTACAAGAATGGTACTAGTGTTACGAGTATTCAGTAACACCTTGTTGTGGGTTGCAGCATGCAATGTATTTTTATGGCTTTTGTATGTCTTCTTTTACGGTAAAAACCAAGTCATAAATATTGGATATTTTAAAAATGTTCTACTAAGCAATTTATAATAAATACTCTGAATATCTTGGTGGGCTAAGAAAACTTAACACGCTAGCTGTTGAACAATAAATGGAAAACAACAACAACTTTCTTTCTGTTTTGTAGGTATACTGTCTTTTGGAGACTTGTTTGAATTTATATCAAACATTTGAGGCCATTATAGGTATGATTTGTACTGTAAACTACTGTAAAGGGAAAGACTCATCAGGAATACACAAGACGATATTCAGTTTGATGGTGTGACACCGACTGTATGGTCTATAAAGTATATAAAATTATATTTTCGAAGTAACCCTCGTTTGTTCATCAGACTCAGGAAACTTTTATTAAACATGTATTGTGCTAATAATGTATCACTGATGATGCTTTTTGCAGCCAACGTGTTAATTTCAATTTATATCTATGATAAAATAAACTAAAATTCCCTATAATTGTAGCCAAACATGATCTTTAAGAATTAAGTTATTCAAGATATCTTCAACAATTAAATATGTATCCTCAAATGAGCACCTCTATTTAAACTTTTACATAAAAAGAAAATATACAGCTTTAAAGTTATAACTTGAAATTTTCCACATCTGAATATCCCAAATAAACAATGTTTCAATGTTTATTACTTTCAGATTATTAAATACTAATAGAATTGATTCGTCATTACAAGATTTTGTAAGTATAACGCATAAATTCATTCATATATACATAAAGCACAAATATACGTGTATCTGTCTGTTTATCCGTTATCTAGCTTCTTCTCGGTCGCTGGGCCAACATAAATCAAATATTGTGAGATGAAAGTTTGGAACAAGGGGCATGTTAGTATTGGTTCATAATACTTCCTCCCTCCCTCTAATTATTGCTATTATTCGGCATTTACAAATATTTGACCTACGTTAGCGCTATCTAATTCCTAGATGGCGCTATGTGCTTATAACAAGAAAACTTTTTAACTTTTTGTAACACAACATACAGCGGGGAGAGGGCACATAAAGTCTTAAATATCTGTTTGTTTGTTTTTTTTAATTTCGCGCAAAGCTACTCGAGAGCTATCTGCTCTAGCCGTCCCTAATTTAGCAGGGAAGGCAGCTAGTCATTACCACCCACCGCCAACTCATGGGCTACTCTTTTACCAACGAATAGTGAAATTGACCGTAACATTTGACACCCTCTCGGCTGAAAAGGCGAGCATGTTTGGTATGACGTGGATTCGAGCTCGTGATTATCGGATTTTGAGTCGAGTGCCGTAACCACCTTGTCATGCCAGGACTTCTAAAATAAATAATGCTTATTAAGATACAAGACAATAAATAAGTAATCGCTGAACTGACTGTGTAAACGCAACAATTTTAAACGTAATACAATAAATACAAAACACTAAACATCAATTTGTGAGGAATATGAAACTTCTTTGGTGCTGAAACAATGGTAAGTCTTTAGATTTACAACCTTAAAATAAGCGTTCGATTCCCCTCAGTGGACATAGAAGATAGCCTGATGTGACTTTGCAATAAAAAACACGCATGTATAAAACCTACATACTCTATTTTTAACGATTCCTTTAAATAAACACATAGAGTTGGTTAGAAATAAAAAATAGTATTAAATGTTTTGTAAAAGGAAAACCAATAAGTCTCTGGAAAGCATAAAAATCAATAATAACACTGGTTTACAAAAAAATATTTTTTGTCTGAGGCAAGAATGTGAATAGGTGTTTTTTACAAATTTGGGTGTGCTGAATTCAAATTTATAAACAGTTTTGCTCTATCACCTCTAGTTTTCTGGCTTTTAAATAGTCTCATTTTAGTATATACAGAGTATATACGTGCTTATTATAACAGTTGCAGCAGCTTATTACAGATAAAACAGGATAGATAAAGAACATTGACGGAATAAATATACTTGGATGACACAATGTACACAATTCATAGTACCGCAGACAGTTAGAAGTATGTTTTCTTAGATGATATGGTGTATTTTGCCTCCGGGATGTCACGCAAGAGCATCCAGCAGAAGTCTCCCATCATGCTGGGGTTCCATTTGCCTTGGTAGTTGCTCTCCATCTTCGTAATGTCTTGGTGGAATCTTTCTCCGTGCTCATCACTCACTGCTCCAAGATTTGGAGGGAAGAAGTTGAGGTGGGAATGGACAAAATGAATTTTGAGTGACATTCGGCATCCCATATCCTCATAAGTCTTAAGCAACTTCTCAATACAGGCTTGGTAATTTGGTACGCGTGTGTTACCAAGGAAGCCAATACAGACTGACTTAAATGCTTCCCATGCTCTCAGTTCCTTTAAGGTAAGAAGCTTCTCAAAATCAGTATCCTTCAGCACTTCTTGGATTTGAGGTCCGACAAAGATGCCCTCTTTGAGCTTAGTAGCATTGAGACCTGGGAACACAGTAGACAAGTGTTGGAAGGCAGCACCATTTTTGTCCATGGCCTTCACGAAATTCTTCATCAAACCAAGCTTGGTGTGAAGAGGAGGAAGAAGCACCTTCTTCATGTCAACCAGAGGGTTCTCCTTGACGCTGTGTTCGCCAGGAACGAAAGTGCTTCTAGACCCTCAGTCTTTCTGCTTGTAATGTTGGGATACAGCTCGAATATCCCAGAGACAGAGAAAGCAACAGTACTTTGTGAAGCCCTCTTGCATACCCATAAGAAGAACAATGACCTTGAGGTCCCCACACAGACTCCACTGGTACTGGTTATACTTAACAGCTTCTAAAAGAAGCTCCATATTGTCATAGGACTCCTTTAGATGGGCAGAGTGTGCAGTGGAAATGCTGGGATATTTATTCCCGTTGTGTAGAAGCACAGCCTTGAGACTTCGCTTGGAAGAGTCTATGAAAAAACGCCAGTCTGAAGGATTATGTGGCAAACCAAGGAAAGTGAACAAGCCAGGTACATTTGTGCAGTAGCAGAACTTGTTTTCCATGTCGAAAAATGAAGCAAGGTCTTTGTTCCGATTCCTGAAACTGGTAATCCGTCTTGATATATAGCTATATATATATAATGTAATGCTATCACTTACATTTATTGCATGATAACTAAAAAAGAAGACATAAGTCACACAACATTAGAAATTAACCCTGAATGCATATACGCCTTTATGTACAGTATGTTGTTATGTATAAAGCTTTGAAATGCCATGTTGTTGTTTATATTATTGTTTCAAGGTCTAAGCCAATAAAATATGTTGTTATTCATTTAAAATAACATTTAGAAATTTCTAGAATTAGGTAGATCAAATATATGACTATAAATGGAAATGTTTGGCGGCCTAGTGTCTAGACGACAAGTCTCGTGCAAAACAGACATGTGCAGATTACTCTGGAACTCTGTGGAAGTTACGGCGAATGTTCGAGAAAAGTAGGCCTACTAGTATAAAAAGACGGTGACGCAAGGAGAAAAGAAGAGAGAAGAGTCAGTCACTAGTTTTTAATTCGATTCAAGAGAAGTTGTCTTTGTCTGAGAAGTTTTCAACGTTTGCTGTGTGTTTATTCAACTTGAATTTGTGACTAGAGTTAGATCTACAGAAGCTGTGATTTTGTTTCGTCAATCTTTGCGATTCATTCGAATTACTCTTTGTGCTGAGGGTCGGCACGTACGGGACTGTTTAAGAGAAACCGAGGCAATTTGGAAAACAACAAATTTGAGACATTCGTCGAAAACATCGTAAAAGGAACTTCATAAGATTTATCGAACTGTGAATTGTTTCTGAACTTCTCCATTCAAGCTTCGTAATTTCTTCGTGGTACCAAATTCACCTCCTAGACTAGAATTTTGGATTTCTGATCTGAACTTTTGGACTTTCACTCTAATTCATTATATTGGACACAGGCCAGTACCATTTTGTATTGTAATTAATTTTGAATGTTGAAACTGAATATCTGTCATTGTTAATATATAATTTACGTTATATCTGCTACATATATAATAGTTTATTGTGATAAATTATACAAGCTGTTATCTATGTCTTTCTGTTGCGTTCAGTCTACATAAAACATAAAAAAACGTAACATATGTGTACAAAATGTACATTATGCATATCTAAAAAACTAGAGGTGATGAGTAAAAACGGATTTCAAATCTGAATTCAGCACCCCCAAAATAGGTTAAAACAGCTATTTTTGTGCTTGCCTCAATTTCTTCGTAAACCAGTGTAATACTAAGTAATGCTACGACGGCCATTAGTATGTCTTAGAAAGTAATAATCAAAACCTAATGTAACTAACTGCGCAAAGTAATGCCATACTAATATATCTTAGTGGTATGTGGTTAATATTAACAATATTTAATATCTAAAATTAATTGGATGTAAAATGATGGCCCATACATTACAGTTGTTCACTATATTGCCCTGATCAATATTCCATTAAGTTAATTTTTGTTAGAAAGCAGTGATGCGGTAAAATGTCTAAAACTGTCTTAGCAAGACCAATGTTAAATTTTCTACAGAAAATAATTACTTCTGTGTTTATGTTAGCTAGTAAAATTATGAAAAATAAGCTGGTATACCTGTCTTTTGTCCAGGCTATGAGCTTGAAAAATATGGGATGAATTCTGTGATAAATAACGTAAAAAGTCCTAATATTTACTCAACTTATTTATAACATAACATATTACTACAGTGTTCGTTATCATCTCACCAAAAGCGTTGTATAAGCCTTACGAAGTCAATATGTTTATATTTTAAACAAGGTAAATACTGTAACGTGATCGGAATAACTTTGTAGGAAACGGTAGGGGTGCTTTCTGTTACCAGCTTTCAACACCCAGCTCTTAGTGTCTTCCACAGTGTTTCATGTGATTAATTAATTGATTTTCAATGATCGCAGAATGTTTCACGGATGAAAGTAGGAAGCTGGCATAACTCGAGTAGAGTTCATGGAGTATTACAAATGTGGTGTCCAGTTCATGGAGTATTACAAATGTGGTGTCCAGTTCATGGAGTATTACAAATGTGGTGTCCAGTTCATGGAGTATTACAGATGTGGTGTCCAGTTCATGGAGTATTACAGATGTGGTGTCCAGTTCATGGAGTATTACAGATGTGGTGTCCAGTTCATGGAGTATTACAGATGTGGTGTCCAGTTCATGGAGTATTACAGATGTGGTGTCCAGTTCATGGAGTATTACAGATGTGGTGTCCAGTTCATGGAGTATTACAGATGTGGTGTCCAGTTCATGGAGTATTACAGATGTGGTGTCCAGTTCATGGAGTATTACAAATGTGGTGTCCAGTTCATGGAGTATTACAGATGTGGTGTCCAGTTCATGGAGTATTACAGATGTGGTGTCCAGTTCATGGAGTATTACAGATGTGGTGTCCAGTTCATGGAGTATTACAGATGTGGTGTCCAGTTCATGGAGTATTACAGATGTGGTGTCCAGTTCATGGAGTATTACAAATGTGGTGTCCAGTTCATGGAGTATTACAGATGTGGTGTCCATTTCTTTCTTATTGCATTTCTCCATAGAGAGATATTTAAGAGCCCCAGCATGACCAGGTGAGTTAAGGCGTTCGACTCGTAATTTGAGGGTTGCGGTTTCGAATCTTCGTCGCACTAAACATGCTCGCCTTTTCAGCTGTGGCGGCGTTATAGTGTGACTGTCAATCCAACTAATCGTTAGTAAAAGAGTAGCCCAAGAGTTGGCGGTAGGTGGTGATGAATAGCAGCATTCCCTCTGCTAAATTAGGGACGGCTAGCGCAGATAGCCCTCGTAGCTTTGAGCGAAATCCGAATCACCAAACCAAAATTCTTTTGACTGTATTATGGCTAAATTACTGCTGTAATTCGTCACAGTTTAAACAGAGACGTGATGTTAGATACAGATATATCTTGTGTCTGACGCTAGATAGTAAGTGCGGTTAAAATATTTTTTTGTTCAAGGACCACGGGGAAAAAATAAAGTTATGTTTTTAAACAAATTTCCTCTACGACTGTAGTTCGAGTTTAAATATAGAATTGCTGTGTTCTATAAGTAGGATATACAATATTTATTTCTACATTTACTAGCTGGGGTAGCTGGATGGAAATTATGTAAATTCACAATTAATGAACGGTTATCTTAAGATATGAAAAGTTGTTTCCTTTATGTATAATTTTAAAATACCTAAACACCCATAATAACAAAAAAACACAAAATCTGAAATTATAAATTTGCATGCATATCCAGATGGACCTAACAAACCTTCATACCAAATTTTGTGAAGATCCATTAGCAGGGGCAAAGTAAAAACTGCAAAATGCAAAGTTGAAAATTTTTGTGCATTTCCCCATAAACCTAATGAACCTCCATACCATTTTTGATGAAGATCCATCCACACCCTGCGAAGTATTTATAACAGACAGTACTGTTACATTTATATAGATGACGCTAGTGCAGATCCGTGTGTGACGTCCTCATGACGTCATATTTGCACTTTTAAAAATGCAAAAAATTATGTTCTCCGTGACGGGAAACGGAGACGAAACGGAAAACTCGAGACTTCTATTGCAGATTTACATGCACACAAAAAATAATTTCGTTATTTTAGTATCACATAAGCAAGAGTTTCATTATAGTACGATTACCAGTAATGGTGATACTACTTGGTGTATCAAATGCCGTTACGTATTTTAATTTATGATTTACTATTTTACTTTTATGCACTGTCAACTTAACATATGTATGTGTAGCTAACCTAACTCTCTTAAGCTAGTTGACCCTCATCAGTTATTATTAAAATTACCGCTGAGAACGTCCAACTGATGAAGCAATTATAATCTTGATAAGTGAAAGCGCAAAATGTATATCTAATTAGCTACACTGTTTGACAGGTTGATTTTTAACATCATTCTAAGCACTTACTTTGCTCTAATCAGAAGCTAATACTAATTAAAACTTATTCATGTATATTTTTAAAATTATTCTAAGCACATAAATATAAATATTTTACAGCATTAATTAATAAAAGATGTAACACAAAATCATATTGACAATTTCAATTCTTCTGTTGTACGTCTTTCTTGTTTACACTGAGTGCGATTCATTCGCTGTTAAGTGTTACAGGTTTTAAGAACTTTGAGATCATTCCGGTTTACAAGATTTGGTCTGAAATATATGCCTTTACCTTACATCTCACCTTAATACATATATACGATATAAACGAGTTTAGTTGATCTATAAATTTAATATCAGTAATTTATAATATTCAAAGAGTCTTGGCTAATGCATGGTTAGAAACACGCCTTCCGTTTACCGTCCATTTCGTGTACCATTCCTGAAACTAGGACAGCATTTAAACATTCTGGAGTGGGAGACCCACACTGCAGTTCCGATAACTCGAAACTACCTACGTCTTTTCTGACTTATGAGGCAGAGAGAAAACATTTTCAATTTATGCACTGTTACTTCACAAATCCAGAATCAAAACTATTTTTTCTCCAGTCCCAGATAGAAAACATTAACAATCAGTGACTATTATCTTAAAATATAACTTAGATACAAACAGGTCTACATCGTATCTGACAGCTAAGTTTTCTTGGCCAAGCTTGTTAAGGCGTGCGACCAAGGTGACTCTGTTAATGTTTTTTTCATTTACATTAACAAGAGAGTATAGAAATAAATTAATAACGTCTTTCAATTATTGTCACAAACGAATATCAAGTTACACTTTCACAAGGCATGGGTTAAGATGTTCGACTCGTAAGTTGAGGGTCGCGGGTTCGCATCCCCGTCGCGCTAAACATGCTCGCCCTTTCAGCCGTGGGAGTGACTATTCGTTAGTAAAAAAATAGCCCAAGAGTTGTCGGTAAGTGGTGATGAATAGCTGCCTTCCCTCTAGTCCTACACTGCTAAATTAGGGACGGCTAGCACAGATAGCCCTCGAGTAGCTTTGTGCGAAATTCAATAAACAAACAATATTTTCTTTTAAATTCAATTTTGCAAAGAGTTCGTCTCTGTTCTTCTCTCACGAAAATTATTATTTAATACAATAACAATAAACGTGTGTGTGTAAAGTTACATCTGTTTGTTTTGGAATTTCGCACAAAGTTACTCGAGGGCTATCTGCGCTAGCTGTCCCTAATTTAGCAGTGTAAGACTAGAGGGAAGACAGCTAGTCATCACCAACCACCGCCAACTCTTGGGCTACTCTTTTACCAAAGAATAGTGGGATTGACCGTCACTTTATAACGCCCCCACGGCTGGGAGGGCGAGCATGTTTGGCGTGACTCGGGCGCGAACCCGCGACCCTCAGATTACGAAGCGAACGCCTTAACGTGCTAGGCCATGCCAGGCCCAAAGTTACATCTAAAATACTCTTAAAATTGCCAAGAAAGAGATTAAATTAATTTTATTAAATATTTTAAAATAAAAAGTTATGTTAAATGGAGGGAAGAGTCTTACCTGATATCCCATCGTAGGTCCACCAATCTTCCCAACTCGACCAAGCATCTGAGAATATACAAAAAAAGATATATCAACATTCACCATTGGTCATTTATAATTAGACCACCATGAAATGCGATGGAAATTTCGATTACTTACATTCTATCATTATTTTCATAGAGGAAGCTACTGGTATGGGGTTGAGTGATAATAAAATGACGAAAGGATCATAACTCACATTTGATATTCCGTTACCCTTATACGAGAAAACACTTTGTTAATGTAACAGTAAATAGATAAAGAACGGTTTATACACATTATGAATATTGTTTATTGTAAGAGAGCATACTAAGGGGGTTGGATGTAAGTTTGTTTTGAACCTCGCGCAAAGCTACACGAGAATTATCTGCGCTGGCCGTCTCTAATTTAGCAGTGTAACACTAGAGGGAAGACAGCTAGTCATCGCCACCCATCGTCAACTTTTGGTGTATTCGTTTGGCAAAGAATATTTCGATTGACTGTAATATATAACACCGTCACGGCTGAAAAGGACGAGCACGTTTGGTGTCATGCGATTCAAACCCGCGACCCTCATACTGCGAGTAAAGCGAGATTATTTTTATTAATTTTTTTAACTTTCATATATGTGTAGGACCAGTAAGTCAGGAAAGATAGTGCTTTTGGACAGAGATTATAATTTCAATCTTGACTGCATGGTACAGCCAGGTGGTTAGAACGTTCATTTTGAAATCTGAAGGTCGCAGCTTCGAATCCCCGTCACACCAAATCATCCTCGTTTTTTCATCTCTGGGAGCGTAATAATGTGACGATCAATCATACTATTAGTTGGTGAAATAGTAGCCCAAGAGTTGGCGGTGGGTGGTGATAACTAGCTGCTTTCCCTCTAGTCTTACACTGCTAAATTAGGGACGGTTAGCGCAGATAGCCCTCGTGTAGCTTTGTGCGACATAAAAAAATAAACAATCTTAATTTGTTTTCAAATGAGTTGATTATTGTATTATGATTGGTTAAATCAGACCAAACCATTCACGAGTAAAATTATTATTTCAGTATATCCCCAACGTATAAGATTCAAAATAATATGTAACATATTTTATCTCTTTGTTATTTTGTATACGATTAAAGAGTACAAATATAGCTTCAGTAGACTTCCATGTCATGTTTTTGTCACCAGATGGCGCTGCAATAAGAAAATATGCAAAATTTTGCTTATTTTATGTACTCACTTTCCGCGTTTGTGTATCAATTCAACTAATACTAAGCCTGATATGAAGAAAAAAAACAAAACCTCGTTTGGGTTGAGAAAATATTTTACGTAGAGGAGCGAACAACGTTTCGACCTTCTTCGGTCATCAGTTCCTCTACGTAAAATATATTCTCAGCCCAAACGAGCCGTTTTTACATATATATTTCTCTACAAGTGGGTTTTCTCGACATCACTGAAAACTAAGCCTCAGTCTCGTTACAAAACAGCTCACCATTAACATCAGTTTTAAAATTTATGCTAAGCTTATTCACGTAGCATTAAGTCTTATTGCTCAAATGTCTATCAGTTTCCTATAATTCCACGTTTCCGGAAGACTAGACATTCCTATATTGTACCCCCGCCTCCTCCCACACACACAAAAAGTCGGAAATAAAAATTTCCGTTTACGAGCACTTAAGGATCCTTACCGAATCAGACTGGACATGGATTTATTACTAAAGTTGCCATACGTGCCCTGTAAAGTTCAAGTTCTGGACAGCCACGTGAGTTTGACACAAATTAAACCTTGTAAGGAGTTCAGCGATTCTTATCAGCAAAGTATGTCTTTTACAACCGCTTAAAACAATGCTAATAAATCCCGTTATCAAAGCTGAAGCTTCCTACTATAACCTGAGATACTGAACGTGCGATTTCAAAACGAGCAGCGATTGGTTTGAAAAAACAACAACAAAATAACAAATAAACACACACAAAAAAAACTCGAAATAAATAAAATTAGACAAATCACTCAAATGTGCTATAGTTAATCTACTATAGATTCTATATTTGCATCACTTTACCAGAAACATGATTTTTTTTTTGTATATATCAAACACAATAGTTATTGTACCGTACTCACGGTCCGAGGTCCAAGGTTCGATTCCCGGTACTTCAAAAAATCACTCTCCTGATTTTACAATGTGCTTGCGTTATAGGAGTGACAGTTAAGTATCACTATTCGATTACAGTAGACAAATAATTGACAGTGGTTGCTGTTGATTCTGCCTTTTCTCTGATTTGTCAGTTCAAATTTAGGTAGAACAGTTCAGTTTTTGTATAGCTTTGCTCGAATATGCGAAATAAACCGAAAAAAACTATGTAATGTTTATATATCCATATGTGTGTATTATTTAGATCCATCAACGTACCATTAGTAAGTATTCGAAAGCTCAGACGAGTATCATTATGACTATTTGAGGTTTTATAAACTATGCTTTAGTAGGTTTTTCGGTGCGCTCTATTAAGTTACGTTACCTAAATATCTATTTTGTGACACATGAGAGGGTCTTTTTAGCTGTATAGATATATATACGCTGCTGGCCAAAATCTTAAGGTCAATGAAAAAATATGCATTTTGCGCTGTTAGACTCAACCACTTATTTGAGTAGAGCTTCGAAAGTCAGTGATGTCGAGAAAACCCACTTTTAGAGAAATATATATGCAAAAACGGCTCGTTGGGATTGAGAAAATATTTTGCATAGAAGAGCGAACAACGTTTTGACCTTCTTTGGTCATCGTCAGGTTCACAAAGAAAGAGGTAACTGACCGGAAGCTGACCACATGTTTGGAAGGGGCTGTGTAACTGAGTGTCGGAATGTAGAGGGCGGTGTTACATATTTGAATATATAATTTATTTATTTTATTATGTTAATACAGGTATAACGGCGTTCCTTTATATTGGTTTATTTTGGGTTTAAGTTATTGTATAAGTAAGGCTTCTTTAATTTTGCGTTTGTTTATGTTTGTTTTTTTGTTTAGTATTTTCTATGGTTATGTTGTGTTTATTTGACTTGCAATGTTCGAAAACGTGTGAAGGTTACTTTTTACGTTCTTTGAATCTGGTTTTCATTTTTCTACTTGTTTCTCCAATATAGAAGTCGTGGAAGTTATCACACTGTATTTTGTAAATAATGTTGATGTGGTGTTTGTCAGTGTAGTCTTTACATTGTATAGACATCAGTTTTGTGCCTGGTTTTTGAATAAAGTTGGTATTGACTGGAATGTCATATTTTGTTACTAGTTTTTGCCAAATGTTGGTTATTTGTTTGCTGATGTCAGGAATATATGGTATACAACAGTATATGGTTTCACGATTTTTTGATTCGTGAGATATATTTACTTTTGTTGGTTGATTTTGCTTTCTGTCTAGGTGTGTGCGTATAATGTTTTCTACGGTTTGTGGAGGAAACTTATTGATGTTGATGAAGTATTGTTTCATTTTGTTTAATTTATCGTTAATTTTATTTGGTAAGCATAGTTTTATGGCTGTGTTTATTTGGTTTCTTAGTATGTTAAGATTTTGTTTTGTTTCATGTGCTGAGTCCCAAGGAATGTATAGTCCAGTATGGGTGATTTTTCGGTGGATTTCTGTTTTGAATTGTGTGTCGGTTCTTATAATTTTGAGGTTAAGAAATGATATTTGATTGTTTTCTTCCTGTTCACATGTGAAGTTAATGTTGGGATGTATAGAGTTAATGTGAGTGAAAAAATTAAGTATGTGTTCTGTAGATTTGAATCCCGCAACCGTGTCATCTACATATCTGTACCAGTATAGTGGTGGATGTAATGCTGTATTAATTGCTTGTGTTTCAATTTGTGTCATAAAAATATTGGCCAGAACTGGTGATACTGGGTTGCCCATGCTTAGGCCATTTGTTTGTATATAGTTGTGGTTGTTGAACATGAAGTTTGTTTTTATCGTGATGAATTCTATGAGGGTTGCTAATTGGTTGCTGGAAATGTCTATAGTTGGGTTAGGGTCTCGGATATAGAGTTCTAAGGCTATCTTGCAGGCTTCAGTGTTTAGAACTTCTGTAAAGAGGGATATAACATCGAAACTGGCCATTAAGGGTTTATGATTAAGTTGATTTAGATTAGACTTGAAATTAAAAGAGTCTTTGATGAATGAGCTGGCTGATGTTACATATTTGGAGAATGCCCATGCTATGTATTTACCAAGATTTTAATTAAACGATTCATATGTTGACATTATTGGTCGTAATGGACAATCTGGATTATGAGGTTTGGGGATGCCGTATATTTGTGGTGTGCGTGAGTCGGTTTTACGTAGATATGAATAAAGTGTTTGTGAAATTGTGTTGGCTTTTTTCATTTGTAGTAGTAATTTGTTCAATTGCGTCTCGTGTGTCTTTGTTGGATTTGTGTGTATTGGTTTTAATTTGTTTATGTCTGATAAGATGTTCTTCATTTTTTGTATGTATTCATTCGTGTTCATAATGACTATAGCGTTACCTTTATCTGCTTTTAGAATTATTATGTTTTTGTCTCATTTTAGGTTTTTAATGGAATTAATGTCTCTTTTTGTAAGATTGTTTTTTAGTTTTCTATTTTGTGAAATTATGTTGATGGTTTTGTGAGAAAATTCTTTGAAAAAATCCTTTAAAACATGTGGTCAGCTTCCGGTCAATTACCTCTTTCTTTGTGAACCTGACGATGACCAAAGAAGGTCGAAACGTTGTTCGCTCTTCTATGCAAAATATTTTCTTAACCCAAACGAGCCGTTTTTACATATATAGAGCTTCGAAAGATGAAAATAAGAAAAGGGAAAATAAAAATAAAAACTTTTTTAGCATTTAATAGGGAAATATTAAAAATAAGTCCTAAACAGGGTAGGAAATGTCCAACAAGAGATCTCAGTAGTGAGCTGCACGGCCGTCATTGCAAATAACTGCAAACATTCGCTTTGGCATGGTCGATGTAAGCGTTTGCAGAAGGCTGGCTGGAATGTTACTCCAAGTGGTGAAGATGGCTTCACAATTGATGTCCATTTCTTTCGACTTCCCATGCAATCCACCCCTAAACATTTTCAATGAGTTTAAGTTTTGGCAAACACGCTGGATGGTCCAAAAGAATCACGTTATTCACCATGAAAAAGTTCTTTGTCCTGTGGGAATTGTGGATTGCAGCGTTGTCCTGCTGAAAGATCCAGTCATTTCCACACAATTCAGTCAATAAGAATGCTCTTTCCAGCTAGCCAATGAAGCCAGCTGCTATTTGACGCCCCTGTATTACCTGAAGCCCTATTGTTCAATGGAAGGAGAAAGCACCCGAGATCATGATGGAACCTCCTCCACTGTGTCGTGTAGAAAATGTCTCCGGTAGGATATTCTTATTGTGCCAGTAACGTCAGAAACCAGTTGGACCATCCAGATTATTTTTTTTTTCTAATCAGAGAACAAAACTTTCGTCCACTTTTCTACGTCCCATATTTGGTGCTACTCAGAAAAGTTTAACCGAGCTGACTCGTGATGTGGAAGTGTAGCCTTTGAAGACGTTTACGGTTTTTAAAGCCTTTATCTCATAGATTCTATCTAATTGTTCTTGAGCTGCATTTTGCGTCCGCACGGGCCTTAATCTGGTTCGACGGTCGGTTGATGTCTTGCCGGCCAACCCATCGAATCCTCCTGCTTAATGACGGCGAAATTTTCTTTGGCCGACCACTTGAAATTCCTCAGGCTCTTTTAAGAATTTTGCAACAGCAGTTTTATTACGCCCAATCTCACCAGGGACGGCACATTGAGAGAGACCTTGCTTTTGCAGCTCGACGATTCTTCCACGTTCAAACACTGTCATCTTTTTAGTCTTTACTATGTTTTTACCCAATGTAACACAGGAGATGTCAGTGTGAGATGTTGACAAGGCTAACGCTTGAACACAAATGAATAAATTTTGTGACGTGTTTACCGATCTTTGCTTCATTTCAGTATGGTCTTAAACTTTTGACCAGCTAGTATTTAGGCTAATTTCATAGTGTTCACTTTTCCCTCTTAAATGCTAAAAAGAGTTTTTATTTTTATTTTCCCTTTTCTTTCTTTCATCTTTGAGAGCTCTACTCGAATAAGTGAGTGAGTCGAACAACGCAAAATGCATATTTTTTCTCTTTGTTCATTGGCCTTAAGATTTTGGCCAGCAGTTCAAATACGATTAATCTTATAATACCTTTTGGAGTGGCCCGACAAAGACAGGTGGTTATGGCATTCGACTCGTAATATAAGGGTCGCGGGTTCGAATCTTCGTCACACTAAGCATGCTCGCCCTTTCAGCCGTAGGGGCGTTATAAGAGATGACCAATCCCACAATTCGTTGGTAACAGAGTAGCCCAAGAGTTGCCTGTGGGTGGTGATAACTAGGTGCCTTCCCCCTGGTCTTACACTGCTTAATTAGGGGCAGCTAGCGCAGATAGCCCTCGACTAGCTTTGCGCCAAATTCAAAACAAACTAGCTTATTGCAAATTTTACAGCTTTAACTTCTCATACAAACATTTTTCAGTAAATGTATAATCTCCATTTTCAACATACAGTTTATACTACTATTTACTTATATAAAAAGCGAATTATGAAAAAGTGAATCATTATGAGTACGAGAGAAAAAAACACTTGAAAATTCATTCCCTAGAATATTAAAAAGCAGTTAGAAGTAACTGTTATGCCCGACATGGCCAGGTGGTTAGGGCGCTCGACTCGCAATTGAAAACAATACTTAGAAAATCCATCCAATGCTACAACAATAACACTTACAAACTTCAACCAATATTGCGAAAAGAACGCTTAAAATAGCTATTAAGCATTACGAAAAAACTAAAATATCATTCAACGTTAGGAAAATAACGTAAAGTAACTACTAAACCTTAAGAAAATAGAAGATAGAATAGCCATTCAACATTATGAAAATAATAGCTAAAAGCGCCACCTAAAGTGCTGATAACAATATTTAGAAACATCAACCAGCATGACGAAAATAACCATAGTGTAAACCACCCAAGATTATAAAAATAAAGCACGAAATAACCACTCAACGTTCCAAAAAATGACGCTTAACAATTCATGAAGATGAGAAACATATTCAATGTAACGAAAATGATACTGAAAACACCAATAATTTTATGTCTAAAAAAAGGCTCTTACTGTTACAAAATGACGACAAACTTGAAATTCGTAACTTCCAGAAGTTCAGCGATCGATATGAGATATTATAACGCGGAAATTTAGCATTCGATCCATGCATTGGGCACTACGGAGTTAGCTATAACAAATAAACGAGGTAAAATATTTCAAGTAACTTTTATTTAAATATTCAGGAATATACCTTGGGACACTCTCTTTACCATTCTCAAATATACTGAGAGGTTACTAGAAAACTGCTTTAAAAATTTCATATGATAAAGCCGTGAAAATCAGGAAACTTAAGCTCCGGCTAATTTTATGAAGGCCCGAAATAGCCAGGTGGTTAAGGCACTCGACTCGTAATCCGAGGATCGCAAGTTCGAATCCTCGTCACACCAAACATGTTCGCCCTTTTAGCCGTGGTGGCTTTATAATGTGGTGGTCAATCGCACTGTTCATTGATAAAAGGCTAGCCCAAGAGTTGGCGGTGGGTGGTGATGACTAGCTGCCTTCCTTCTAGTCTTACATTGCTAAAATTAGGAACAGCTAGCGCAGATAGCCCTCGTGTTGCTTTGCGCAATATCCAAAACAATCCACACCAAACTTTATGAAACAAGACAAAATGCAGGTTGTTCTTCGAAGCTGGTTCTAGGTATTTTCAATCACCTCAAATTGCACTTTGAGTTCACTATAAATATTCGACAAAGGAAAAATCAAGTTCTATTGAAATGGTTTTACAACTACTGGCCCGAAAATATTACAATCCATGTAGAGTAAAATCTAGAATGATCTGGTAAAGCAGCTGATTAAATTTGAGCAGCCATCAGCTGCTATAAATTTACTTTAATCTAATATTATTGTTCACTTAAAGTCCTTAGAACCAGCACAATTTTTCCAAACGTAAAGATGTATATGCAGTAAAATCAAAATGAAATGTTAAAGTAGGTACCCTTTCAACTGCAAAATTCTCACGACAAGTGTCAAGTTTGATTAATTTTACGTTCAGAGCTGCATTGTTTGTTTTGAATTTTGCGTCAAGCAACATGAGGGCTATCTGCACTAGACGTCCCTAATTTTAGCAGTGTAAGTCTAGAGGGAAGGCAGTTAGTCATCACCACCTACCGCCAACTCTTGGGCTACTCTTTTACCAACAAATATTGTGATTGACCGTCACATCATAACATCCCCACAACTGAAAGGGCGAGCATATTTGGTGTATCAGGGATTCGATCCCACGACCCTCAGGTTATGAGACGAGCGCTCTAACAACCACCTGGCCATGCTGGGCTTCAAAGCTACACAGTGGACAATTTATACCGTGCCTATCTAAAGTATCGAAACCCGAATTTCTACCATTGTAAGCCTGTAGAATTATGACTGAGCCACGCTTGAGCCATTTTATTTTCAGACAGAAACAGAGAATATCCAGCTACTCTTCAGAGGTTAGCCACGAACAGGTTAACACAAGGTAGTATCTAATTGAAAATGTGTGAATTCGCCGATTCAAACATAAAATAGGTCTATGTGACGAGTGTAATATTGTCATGTTGAAGAAAGTTTGTAACACACTATAAACGTTTCATTGCAGTTTCATAGTGTGTGTGTTTTCTTATAGCAAAGCCACATCGGGTTATCTGCTGAGCCCACCGAGGGGAATCGAACCCCTGATTTTGCGTTGTAAATCCGAAGACATACCGCTGTACTAGGGGGGGGCACAGTTTCATAGTATAATCTCGAAAAGCCTGTAAACTTTTCTTAGCCTAAGTTTTTAGAGAAAGCGTCTTATAACCCCTTATACTATATATCTGAGCTTTCAGGGTTAAATTCCAACAACATTCTATATACACGTGCGTGTGTGTGTGTGTTGTGTATTGATGCTTTGTGGTGGAATTTCTCGGCTTGTACTTTGTTTCTATCACGAAATAATAAACACTGTATTTAAATATATGTATAATAATATGAACAGTAAAAAATGTTTATCTCGTCAGAGTTATAACAAGGAATACATACTATTGTTTTTGTTCAACTTTATATGAAACTAGGACACAACAACTAATTTAAGTTTTACTCTAATGATTTATGAAATCATTACAGCATACACTTATGCATTGTGTAGCTATACTTAAAGTTTTCGAACATGAACACAAATTACTTTCGTTGTTCAGAAATTTTGTTGACATTTTAAAGCGAAATTCTCATACAATTGCTAGGCAAACCTTTTAATATGATAATTTAAGCTGATGTGAATGACGTGTGGTAAACCTTACTCAGAGTCGTGTCGACACATTTCGTTTACTGTTTAGGTTCCTTTGAATACTTCTATCACTCCTTAATTCAAAAGCATTTGCCCCGAAAAAAACGGGTACTTATCGTAACTATGAAACGTACAATAAGTAGCAATTACAATTACTTTTTTTTTAAATACAGCTGTCGGTCTCATTAATTACTGTTGTTGGGTACCTATTATAAATATGAAACATATGTAAAGCAATTACAATGACTTTTATTGTAATTTTCTAAATATAGCTGTCGGTCCCATTACCTACCTCTGCTGGGTTGTCATTGAAACAATGAAACTTAGCTAAAGCCCAAAAATACAACTGTCGGTCTCATTACCTACCTTTGTTGGGTACTTATTATAAATATGAAACACAGATAAAGTCCAAATATACAACTGTTGGCGTCATTACTTACCTTTGTTGGGTGCTTATTATAAATAATGAAACGTAACTAAAGTCCGAAAATATAACTGTCAGTCTCATTTCTTACCTTTGAACCCTCGGTGGCTCAACAGTATTTCTGTGAGCTCAAAAAAAAAACACAAACAAACAAGTCTCGATACCCACAATTGGCAAAGCACAAGCAACTCATTGTAAAGCTTTGTATTTAACAACAAACAAAAATTCTTACCTTGAAAGTAGAGAAGTAGCTGACATAAGACGAATCTTAGCTTCATTTTGGGGGGCATTCGCAGGCTTCAAAGCTCACGATTTAATACTTGTATTCTGGAAATCATTTTTTGTACAAAATGGGTTGTTTTGTCGGGCTTTAGTGTCTCTGGTTTTATCGGACAGAAGGAGAGAAAAAAATCTACACGAAACCGAACAATTTATCCGTGTGTGAAACAAACATTCTAGACTTTTGAAGTATGTTTTGTCATCAAACAGGAAACACCTTTTAAAAGGCAAAAATGAAAAAGAAAGATAAAATATATGGAACCATTTATCACACGGAACACGACAATATTTTGTAAAACTGGTATCCTCATTTTCGTAAAATAGTTGTCAGAAACTTTTATCGAAGTAAAACGACATTGTTCGAGACAGTATTTAAGTTAATTCTACCCCAGAGACAGATATGTGTACACATACGAATAAACATATACCGTCATGCATACATTTACTCTTGTAACATCTACCCAGATGGTACTCACTTCTTGTGCCGTCTGTCTATAAACTAACTATCCAACCACGCGGGCTGCTCGACTTAATCAAGTCAATAATATTTGCCTTTTGCGACAGTGCTGCCCTCTCGTGAGAAACACAGGATTTTAACAAGTAAAAATAAATCGAGTTAAATAGTGCAATTTCGTTTTTCAATAATACTATTATATATCACTATTTTTTTCATGGCTTTGCATTTAATGATATATAGATATTTATCTACTGTTATCTGTGTGTTTGACCAATGTTCTACCGAAGGATATGAAGTGTTCCTCCATTATGCTTTCTAAATTATTTTTTGTTGATTTGCTAATATTGTAAGCATGATATAGTTACATACACAAGACTGACCATTACTGTGATTTCCTGATTCTTAAACTAAACTACATGTGTATCAAACTTTTATTTATTTTTAATGTTTTTCTGGGTTGTTTTAAAGAAATTTTTATCGCTTTTCTCAACGAGCGCTAAGATGAACAAGAACATGTAGACATGTTTTTATAACGGGCAAATTAATACTGGATTTCGGCTTCGTACGTCTGCACATTTACTGCTGAGCCACCAAGAGAATTCTGTGCAGAAGAACCACTGCTTTAAATATTTAAATTTTGCGATAAATGGATCGAGCTTAAGATTTCTTGACAACGAGAAACCTCATTTATAAACTGAAGATGGCCTAGGAAGGTCGAAACGTTGTTCTCTCCTTATCAATAAAAGTGTTCATACTCACACCAGCCGTTCTGAGATACAGAACTTAATATTTGATCTCGATGTCACTTTTACTCTCTTCAGAATTTAAGAGATTGTGTCTACTGAGTGTTAGTATTTCTGCCCGGTAATAGGTCCAGGAGTTTCGGTTTGAATTTTTTTTTTTTAATTTCGAGCAATGCCACACGAGGACTGTCTATGCTATCCGTCCCCAATTTAGCAGTGTAATAATAAAGGAAAAACAACTAGCCATCACCACTCACCACCAACTCTTGGGCTAATCTTTTACCAACAAATAGTGAAATTGACCGTCACATTATGACCCTCCACCACGGTTGAAAGGGCGAGCATGTTTGGTGCGATGGAGATTCGAACTCACGACCCTCGGACTACTAGTCGAATTCCTTAACTACCTGACCATGCTGGGCAGTCCAGGAGTTGGACACTGAACTTGTGGCGACGAATGCCGATCGCTTGGCTGTTTTTTTCTTCTAAGTAGTTCACAGTTAGATACAGCTGTGCCGTGTAAATACATACATGTCAACGGGAGCTATAGCAGTAATTCACTTTATTTCTTAAAGAAATAAAGTAAAGTAAAGTAGTGTTAGTTACATAAACTGTTTGCAGAAATCTGACATGATTTATCAACGACAGCAGATCACAAAGTAAAAAGGAACGAAGTTTTATTACCTATTTATCAAAAGCTGCTGACAATATTGTTTTATTCACGAATCAGACACGAGTGTTTTGCCTTGCTTTAGAATAAACATAATAAGTTTCAATGAGAAACATTAATCAGTGTCAGGGTTTTACCTATAAGAACAGCAAAGTTTCTTATTAGACGTTCGATGCCTTGTTTACAAAGGTGTAAATGTTGGATTTGCGAACTCTATTATCTTGCGGAAGTCGCCTTCTTAGCAATATTATGACTAATAGTGTAGGAAGAGAAAGTGGCACCCTCCTTCAGTCCGTGAGTTTATATAATCTTTCTTGTCAAAGTTAACTTCGCACAGAGTTTGCTCATAGCGGAATGGTATGTAACGGCTTCTTTGTTTGTTGTTGTTTTTCCTATGCTCAGCACTGTGGTTGCAAAATATATTTTAAGCGACAGAAAATGCTATAATAAATGGAGAAAATACGGACCCTTATCTTCAAGGTACACTTGACTAACCAGGAAATCATTATTTCTTTACCAACGCTATGTTCCATTGTTGTGTCAGAGACGGGGTGCAGAAAGGAAGTGGTACCTTTAGAAACTACCAATCTGCTCAGTAAATGGGGCGCGAATTTTGTCCAACAAAAGAAAGGTATTAATTATTAATCACAGCCTTTTGACAAAGTTTAATATAGAACCGTGCTATTCGTGAGGCTATTATTAGTTTATGGAATAAATCTCTCTTTAAAACATTCGAGCTCATATGGAGGATATTTCAAGTTGAACTGAGTAAAGGGGTTAGAGTAACATAACTACAGCGTGTCTCTAGGATCCAGGATTAGATGTTTCTTTGTCAAAAGACTTAATTTTTTTAAATATTATTAGAAAATTATTTTGAATATCCTAGAGACCGGTCATTATAGTCGAACTCAATATCTAATCACGTTAATTCTCGTGTTTTTCCTGTGGTAATTTATTTAAACAAATTGCACACATCGTGTCAATTCTGTTTCTCAAGAATCAGAATGTTACATAGAGTGGATGTTTATTCTAAAGCAAGGCAAAACACTCGTGTCTGATTCGTGAATAAAACAATATTGTCAGCAGCTTTTGATAAACACATACCATAAGAGATGAAGTGGGTTCATACGCAAACTCGGTCATTGAGTCTGTTTTCACTTTATGTTGGCACTTTCTACACTTGTTTGTAAAATAAATATAGCAATTTAATAATAGTAATTTAAGTTTCCAAGCATTGGCTCTAATCGTTATTGTGAAATTTATTTTAATTATTGTATATGATTCGTGATTAGTATAGGATGTTTCAACAATAATTAGTTACAAGTTATACAATGAATTAGTGTAGAATGTTTCAACAACGATTAGTTACAAGTTGTACAACGAATTAGTGTATAATGTCTCAACAAGTTGCACCACAACTCGCTTGTTATTTCAAGAAATCTGTTTTCTTATTTCCTTGTTAGTGTTTGATATGGTACAATATGCTTGTTAGTGTTTGATATGGTACAATATGCTTGTTAGTGTTTGATATGGTACAATATGCTTGTTAGTGTTTGATATGATACAATACGCTTGTTAGTGTTTGATATGGTACAATATGCTTGTTAGTGTTTGATATGGTACAATACGCTTGTTAGTGTTTGATATGGTACAATACGCTTGTTAGTGTTTGATATGGTACAATACGCTTGTTAGTGTTTGATATGGTACAATACGCTTGTTAGTGTTTGATATGGTACAATACGCTTGTTAGTGTTTGATATGGTACAATACGCTTGTTAGTGTTTGATATGGTACAATACGCTTGTTAGTGTTTGATATGGTACAATACGCTTGTTAGTGTTTAATATGGTACAATACGCTTGTTAGTGTTTGATATGGTACAATACGCTTGTTAGTGTTTGATATGGTACAATACGCTTGTTAGTGTTTGATATGGTACAATACGCTTGTTAGTGTTTGATATGGTACAATACGCTTGTTAGTGTTTGATATGGTACAATACGCTTGTTAGTGTTTGATATGGTACAATATGCTTGTTAGTGTTTGATATGGTACAATATGCTTGTTAGTGTTTGATATGGTACAATATGCTTGTTAGTGTTTGATATGGTACAATATGCTTGTTAGTGTTTGATATGGTACAATATGCTTGTTAGTGTTTGATATGGTACAATATGCTTGTTAGTGTTTGATTCGGCAGTCTGCTTGTCATTTAAAGCATAGTGTATTACAGCAAGTAAACATCAAAATGTACGAACTAAAGTAACTAAATTACAACTACTTATTGTTCATCTGTAATATTAATTTAAATAATATTGAAAGGAATAATAATTTTAGAATATTCTGTTGCTCACGTTAGAGGCATATAATGAAGCAATGGTAAATCATGGATTCAACACATACCATTGTGACATGTTCTGCTGTGTCATATAAATCATTGGTCCAACACATACCATTGTGGCATGTTCTGCTGTGTCATATAAATCATTGGTCCAACACATACCATTGTGGTATGATCTGCTGTGTCATAGAAATCATTGGTTCAACACATACCATTGTGGCATGTTCTGCTGTGTCATATAAATCGTTGGTTCAACACATACCATTGTGGCATGTTCTGCTGTGTCACATAAATCATTTGTCCAACACATACCATTGTGGCATGTTCTGCTGTGTCATATAAATCATTGGTCCAACACATATCATTGTGGCATGTTCTGCTGTGTCATATAAATCATTGGTCCAACACATACCATTGTGGTATGATCTGCTGTGTCATACAAATCATTGGTTCAACACATACCATTGTGGCATGTTCTGCTGTGTCATATAAATCATTGGTCCAACACATACCATTGTGGCATGTTCTGCTGTGTCATATAAATCATTGGTCCAACACATACCATTGTGGTATGATCTGCTGTGTCATACAAATCATTGGTTCAACACATACCATTGTGGCATGTTCTGCTGTGTCACATAAATCATTTGTCCAACACATACCATTGTGGCATGTTCTGCTGTGTCATATAAATCATTGGTCCAACACATACCATTGTGGCATGTTCTGCTGTGTCATATAAATCATTGGTCCAACACATACCATTGTGGTATGATCTGCTGTGTCATACAAATCATTGGTTCAACACATACCATTGTGGCATGTTCTGCTGTGTCATATAAATCATTGGTTCAACACATACCATTGTGGCATGTTCTGCTGTGTCACATAAATCATTTGTCCAACCCATACCATTGTGGCATGTTCTGCTGTGTCATATAAATCATTGATTCAACACATGCCATTGTGGCATGTTCTACTGTGTCATATAAATCATTGGTTCAACACATACCATTGTGGCATGTTCTGCTGTGTCATATAAATCATTGGTCCAACACATACCATTGTGGTATGATCTGCTGTGTCATACAAATCATTGGTTCAACACATACCATTGTGGCATGTTCTGCTGTGTCATATAAATCATTGGTTCAACACATACGATTGTGGCATGTTCTGCTGTGTCACAAGCTCAGTGAACGAAATTTTAATCATAATTCTTATTATATGTTTCGACATTATTAAAAGGATAAATGTGCAGTTTTATCAAATCTGTGAGAAAAACAATTATCCCAGAAAGATTGGGTAGCTTTGGGTTCACCATTTTAATGAGTCATCACGTTTTGTTGTTTCTTCTCATCTATCTCATCAGTGATTATTTCAGTTTAGATAAAGGTTAATTGGTTTATAATATAACGAATTTTCCCATTAGTTAGTTAGATTCAGTTAAAGTGCAGTTACTTCGGATCTTATGAATTACTGTTTTGAGAACGAGAAGGTTTGTTTTGGTTTGAACTTTTTAAAAATGGCTTCTTCAGGCCTTTAAGGTTTAATTGGTTTGAGTTTTCTTAATGAAGAGAAGCCCATTTGAAATAAAATGTTTCTCAGATGGCTCTTATGAATATTAACACTTTTATTGATAAGCAGAGAACAACCTTTTGACCTTTCTAGGTCATCTTCAGGTTAACAAAGATATTTGAGATTTTTTTTAGATTTGTGTTTTTCCGAAGTTAAGCATAAAGTTACACAATGGGCTCTCTGTGATTTGTCCAACACGAGTATCGAAACCAGGTTTCTAGCGTTGGAAGTCTGAAGGGGTGGGCTGAGATTTATGAAAGTTGTGTAAATATATAAGTATGTGTGAAATTCTCAGGGTTTTTTTCCCCATGAAGTTATATATTTCTAGAAACGTTCAATAAAATATTGAAGATAAGAATAAAAATACATACGTCGCCGCTAAATAAGTGATTAAAATTGTGTCAATTCATGTATTTGGGTTTCAATAATAAACATGTGTATGATATTATAGTCTATTTTTCAAAGCTTGCATGTTTTTAGTTCAAACTCCCAATGGCTTATAACACTTAAAATATGGTTTCGATATCCGCTATGGTCAGACACAGGTAGCTCTTTATGCAGTTTTGTGCTTAAAAAGAAACGAACAAACAAGCTTCTTATTCAAAACCTGTAATAAAGAAACGGGAGAAAAATTCTATGATATCTTTATATATTCACATGACATCTGAGACCATTTGTAATTACTTTGTTAAAGCGGATTTGTTAATTAAGCTACCTTAGATAGTATAATTGACTTCTGATCAAACCAGATTACCCGTACAATTAATGTAACTAATTCAATATACCGTTCTTATTTATGATGGTTAAAATGAAATCATTCAATAATTAAATAAGTAACCATGAAAAGAAAAAGTAGTTCCAGAAAAGACGTGTTGTGTCATACGACAACGGAGTTAGGCTTCACACATTTTTACAGAAGAACTTTATTTATCACTTTCTAATAAGTATTTCATACGAGGACTAGGTATGGTATAGTTTTTAGTCTGCCATCCACGGTTTGCGTCTCCTTGACACAAAATGGCGCTCCGCCTTTGAGGAGATAGATGTAACAAAAAAAGTGAAAGTAAAATCTCACTACCTGATGAGAGTAGTCCAACAGTAAAAGGTGGACGTTGATGACAAATTTTCTTCCTTATAGACAGAAAAGAAAAATACAGCTTTTGTTTTGCTTTGATTGAATAATCGAAACAAACATGTTTAATTGAGATAAAAAAGTACAATTCCTACACCTTACTTTTTGTTGTTTGTTTTTGCCTACCGTAAGATTATTTGAAGAAAGCATAAAATTTCATCCAGTTACTTTCAGTTTTCTTATCAAAACATGTTGTAGCAATTTTTTTGGTCTTCACTGTGGGTAGCCTTTGAAATATGGACATCATGGTGACAACTAAGACGCTTCGTTCTACACAATAAGGGTTTATTGTTTTTCATTCAGATCAGATAATACCAGTTTGCTCTGCATCTAAGTAGTACGACAAATATCCCAGTATCAGTTTAGACTAATTTTACAGATATGTTTCTGTATGCGTTTTGGAGAACTCTTTTACAGAAAAAAATGGATAAATCATATTTTTTCAAATAATATGAGCCTTGTTTTTGTGTGTTTTTTACTAAGAGCAAAAATTTGTTTGTTGGCCTCGAGTTCGTAAGAAGAAACAAAAGGCTGCCACGTACTTAATAAAATGTAGATAACCAAACCAAACGTGACATTAGACTCAAACACGATGTTCCTATCATTATTAGGTAACAAGCTATGGACAGATCAAACATTATAAAGACATTGATCGGTCTTAGAATAAATATCTTTTAATTATATGCGAGAAAAGTTTAATCCTTTGAGTGTTTTAATCTACAAACATAATGAACACATACTTTCATTATGGACAAACGAAGAAAGGATTACCTTTCGAATTGCTTCCATAGCACGTGCTATCACAAACATTTAAAACAAGTTTTGTACAGTAGATATTATTCTTTCTTACCTTTCAGATCTACAATGAAACCATTAGCAGATTTCAAGAGGTCTATTCTCATGTTTCTAGACCGGTTATGATAAACCAAGGGAATGACTTCTATTGAAGAATAAACTACTGTGAGGTAGAAGCTACGGGATTCCAAATATAGAGATTCTAAATGCAGGGTAACATAATCCTTTAATGCCACTTCAGATTGTACATCAATGTGCCTTTATTGCGATAATAAGCTGCTTTATTGAGTACAGAAAGAAGGATACCTGATCCTCGCTTAGAAAAGAAAAGTTCAGAGTGTAAAAAAAATTCGTTTACAGGACGTGCAATGTACCAGAAGCGAGAAGTTATGACAAAGCACATGTGGTACTAATGTAAATCGTTAGGTAAAAGTACCGGTGCCCTACGGTTTCATGTTCGAAGGGCGTAAATCAAACCATGTTAGGGAGGCGGATCACCTTTACGAACCACCATGATGTCTATAACTGAGTAGGTTTGGTCTGCACTAAAACAAACAACCATTTATTAACTTATCTTTATAGAGAACAAAAAATATCATATTAGAAGTGATTTCTGAATGATGTTTTTATTTGCTGTTTGATAGATTTTTATTTTTTGTTACAATTTACGCGGTTTTAGTAGAAACTATTGGTGCCTAATTGCCTCAACTTTAGGTGGGTTTGCATGACTCAATGAATAATAAAAATAGACTATTTTTACACTACTTTCGAGATTTTTTCATTATTTTTCTCATTATCATAAACTACGTCGACATTCTTCAGATCTACGATTTACCTTGAACGAATATTATCGAACAAGGACTAAACTAAAAAACTAGTTCCATGTTCTTTTAATTACATATAAGACAGTGAAAAGTATATGGTGGTTAAAAGCCAAATATTCTATACACGTACCCAATGGCTTATCATAATCTTACAGAAATAATTAAGTTTGTTCATACTTTGTTTTTTATCAAAATTAAAGGCCCGGCATGACCGGTTGTTAAGACACTCGACTCGTAATCCAAGGGTTGCGGGTTCGAATCCCTGTCACACCAAACGTGCTCGCCCTTTTACCTGGGGGTATTATAATATGATGGTTAATTCCACTATTCGTTGGTAAAAGAGTTGGCTGTGGGTGGTAATGACTATTTCCCTTCCCTCTAGTCTTACACTACTTTGCCCGCCGCTAGTACAGCGGTAAGTCTCCGGATTTACAACGCTAAAATCAGGGGTTCAATTCCCCTCGGTTGGCTGAGCAGATAGCCCGATGTGGCTTTGCTATAAGAAAAAACGCACACTTACACTACTAAATTAGGGACGGCTAATGCAAATAGCTCTCGTGGAGCTTTGCGTGAAATTAGAAAAATAACAACATAGAAGTTACATAAGTTGAACTGTACTAAAAAGTTTAAAACTAAATAGCAGTTTAACATTTATGATTCTCATTCAGAAAACATTTATGAATAAACATCCGTTCTGGAGAGGCAACTTGGACTCAGCAGATAGCATGATGTGGCTTTGGTATAACAAGACACACGCACAGTGGCTCCTTTATTCCCACTAAACTGTTCTGTCAAATGTTTTGTTTGTAATTAAACTTAAATCTGTACAATGAGCTATCCGTGCTCTGCCCACCAAAGGTATCGAAACCCGAAAAGTATCACGTTATGCTTTAAAAAAAAACTAAATAAAAATACTTAAATTAATGTTTGCCTCTATTTCATTAACAAAGCAGAAATATCTTTATCAATAGCATGTATCTACCTTTTGTCTCGGAACTCTTAAAACTAAAACTGTACGAAGAATAAAAATGCCCAATGCATATATGATCATCTGTTTGCTTTACCCTCTGATGCAAATATACACAAGGGTCACATGCTGATAGCTGCTCTGAATTCCGAAGTAGCAGGCTAGAGGAAAGACAGCTAGATAAAAGTACCTATTGTCAACTCTTGAGACACTTTTGTCTGATTTAACAACGAGAAAACTTTTTGTTGTTGTTTTGAATTAAGCACAAAGCTACACAATGGGCTATCTGTGCTCTGCCCACCACGGGTATCGAAACCAGGATTTTAGCGTGTAAATCCGCAGACATACCGCTGAGCCACTGGGGGGCACGAGAAAACCATTATTACAGGAACAAGTCGCAAACCTTGAATCCTCGGATTCATATTCCAGACAAGTTGATCATCAGGTTGCGCCAATCCCAAAAGCAGCTTTAATGGATTTCGGTTTCGTACTTCAAATCTTGAAGTTAATAACAAAAACGCCTCCCAAGTGGCACAGAGATATGTATGCAGACTTACAACCATAGAATCCGGGTTTCGATTTGTGGGCAAATCACAGAAGATAGCCCATTGCGTAGCTTTGTGCTTAACTGCAAACAAAAGTCACAACAATATTTTAAAGAAACTGTCATAACATCTAGAATATTATTCCTTAGTCATTAGATGATATTTTCAAACAACATTATGCTATCACATAGATTCTCAGTGTTTATATATATATTAAGCTCCCTGATAAAGCAGTTACAGGAAGATGTTGGATTTGAATTGATACATTTAACATTGTTCTTAATAAAATTTTAAAATTACAACTAAAAGATATATCTCAATTATTTTAAGTTGAATTTAGGGATGCATAAAAACAGATCCATTGTATTTGCTCTTTTAATTTTTATCCAGGTCCGGCTAAGGCACTCGACTCATAATCTGAAAGTCCCGGGTTCGAATCCCCATCGCACCAAACATGCTCGCCCTTCTAGCCGTGAGGGTGTTATAATGTGACGATCAATCCCGCAATTCTTTGGTGAAAGAGTAACTCCAGAGTTGACGGTGGGTGGTGATGACTAGCTGCCTTCTCTCTAATTTACACTGCTAAATTAGGGACGGCTAGCACAGATAGCCCTCGTTTACCTTTACACGAAATTCAAAATAAAGTAACAGAAAATTATTTTGAAGTAAAGTGATTTTATTCACAATTATTCCTATCTATTTTCTTTATGCAACATCAATAGATTAATCAATCAATTAATTAATCGATAGATTATTGAATTAAGTTATTCAAAAGACATTTGAAATTTAAGGGACCGTGTTCTTTTGGTGTATTCAGAACATTTTTAATAAAATAAAAAAAATCGTCCTGATTTCATAACTTCCATCAACAACCAGCTTTAGTAAAAAGAAAATTCAAGTGAATTACTTGAAGAAGGGCAAACTGAAACGTCAGCTGAATCGTATTTTCAAAATGCGTAACAACCGTTTAATGACGTTCTCTATGCGTGTACAGTGATGTACATAGGTCAACTTACCAGAAATTGTGAATTTGGTTTTAATCTATTGCTAAATACATAACAAAATGGAGTCTTACTTGCTATTAACATTCATTTTCTCTGCCGACCCATATCTGAAAATAAAACCTCGCGCCCAATGCGTTATTTTTTTATTTTCAGAGCTCATATTTTCATTTAGAAAAAAACTGTATGAAAATTCGATGACTGGACTACGTTTATAACCATAAATCAGAAGATAATTTATTGTGACGAGAAAATAAAGATTGGAGCTTACACCGATACGTGTATACTTAGAACCTCACATGACTGCACTAATAGGCTTATAATTATAAACTTCGCTAGAGATTATTACCACTCACGTGCTATATCAAGGAATTATTAAATTTAATACACCAACAGAAAATACGTTGTTAAAAAATTATGGTTCGTTGAATAAAACATGTACAGAATGTGATGATAGTAGCCACAGTTCATCTGTGAAGATGCACGTGGTAAAAAAATAAAGGAATTTTATTAACCCCTGAACAAGATCTTAAAGGATTTAAAATTTGCAAAACGAAGTGGTTGTTAATATGTGTTTAAGTACCTGTTCCATCTTTAAAGATGGACTCTTTACTTAAGCCAGCACAGTTATGTGTTAAGTCTTTTCGGAGCTCCTAATAAAACCTGATTACAGTATACTTAATTCTGCAATGTTTTCTTGCAGTGGTGAAAAGTTTTAAAGTTTCATATTTGCTTGTTATTTAGTTTAAAAGCAAATCAACACAATTGGCTAATTGCATTGTGTCAACATTGGGATTTGAGTACCGAGAATTATAAGTCCACAAGTCCTACGCTGGACTACCAGAGGGTTGGCTAAGCTAAAAAAAAACCTCCGCTGATTGTAAAATGACATTTGTTACATTTGACTTATAAATACAAAGTCGTTGCCTGTTTCTTCTTATAGATAGTTACGTTTGATACGTGTTGTGATTTAGTTATAGCTAGGGAAGACGGAATTATTGTGTAATGACTAATTGTGATTATTTGCTCTAAAGAATTTCTTTGGAAAAAAATATTGATTGCTTTCATTTATATTCAGGATGGTCGATAGTACATTCATAACTTAATTACAAATAATAAACTCACTATCAATGAATGGACCTAAGCAGATGCGACATCCCATAATAGTTGGCACTGTTTAATTATTATATTATTTATGAGTATTCTGCCATCGGTTAAGTGTGGTTCGTAAGGGAAAGCTACACAAAGTACTATCTGTGCTTTGACAACTACAGGTATCGAAACCGGATTCTTAACACAGTAACCCTGCATATTTAGGGCTGAGCCACTAGGGACTCGTCAGATAAGAGGAACAGCCTTAGGTGTAAATAAAATATACCCATCTCTGTTGCTTCGGTAACAAGCTTCTCAGAAGAAGATTTTATACGATTGTTAATAAAAAAAACAGTCAAACGTTTATTGAGAGTCAATACGTAGATAAATTAATACATAGAACTACAACAATTCTACATTATTAACCAATGAGGGCTCCGTAGAAAAAACAAATCAGAAAACAACTCTCAAATATAATAAAAGTTATTTTAATCAGTCTGTTTATAAGTTCAACAAATGTAGTTTAGTGTTAGCAGAGAAAACGTATAGCATTGTTGAGTAATGTGATTTCGCACTCGGTCAGATACCATGATTACTATTATATGTTGGGAATGAAGGTTTAAACTGGCTTAATTTTAGTATTTTTTACAAAATTATCTAGATCAAAACATTAAATTTATTTAAAAGCGTTGTAAAACAAAAGAATTACTGAACGCACGTAGAAAATATTTTGTAAAGTATTCGTGACAGTTCAGCAGACAGCCGGGCATAGCTCGGTGGTTAAAGCACTCGCCTACTAATCTGAGGGTCGCGGGCTCGATTCCCCGTAACACTAAATACGCTCGTCCTTTCAGCCTTGGGGGCGTTATAGTGTGACGACCAATTTCGCTAACTGTTGGTAGGTAGGTGGTGATAACTTACTGCCTTCCCTCTAGTATTACACTACTAAATTAGGGACAGCTAGCGCAGATAGTCCTCGTGTAGCTATGTGCAAAATTCAAAAACAAAGCAAACTTTAGCAAATATCCTGGTTAATTGGAATATCTTGATAGTGAGTGAGGTTTTATTTATATTTTGTGGATCGTTTTAATTGTTTTTTTTCAATAATTCGTAATTTCTCAAATTATACAATACGAGGTCTGTTGGTGCTATTATCCCTAAGAATGTTAGTGACTTTAAATATTTCATAGAATATTTTATAACCGGTTACTTTATTCTTCATATAATATTGAAAAAAGCGAGAGAGTCACGTACTCTACCTTTGTTCCTCGGTGAGCCAGCAATAAGTCTTTGGATTTACAATGCTAAAATCAGAGATTCGATTCCCCTCAGCAGACACAACAGACAGCTCTATGTGGTTTTCATATAATAAAAAAACACACACACATGCTCTTCATTCTAAAAATAAATTCAAAGCAATAAACCAAATATCTACGTTGGAGCTACATTATCTACGCAGGGGTTACATTATCTACGTTGTAGTTACATTATCCACTCTGTGGTTACATTATCTATGTTGGAATTACATTATCTTCGTTGAAATTACATTATCTACGCTGGGGTTACATTATGTACGTTGGAGTTACATAATCTACGCTGGAGTTACATTATTAACGCGCGCACGATTTCCTTACTTCACCTTTGTGAAGATTTCATTTATAAGTTCCCCTTACCCTAAATACGGGGTAAAATGAAGCCTAGGTGGGATCTTGACCCCAATGCTGAATGATGAATTGTAACGAGAGATCACGTTGGGGAGGGAGAAAATAGAAAGAAAGAAAGAAGGGGGGCTACAGTAAGTAGAAATCTGAAAACAATTACAGGTTTAGTAGTAAGTTTTTTCTTCCAAATTAAAAATTTGACTGATAATCCAACACCTAAAATTTAGGCTTGGGAGTAAAACTAGAGTACTCTGTGAAGAACTCATTTTCACTACCCGAGTGCCGAATAGTCTTCAAGGATCTATGTTTTTTAAGGGTTATACCGTAGGTTAATTTACTATGATGTGTAGAACTATAACAATGCTACATTGTTGTCCAATTAAGACAACCATGTTCTGTAATCAGAACTCTGATTAGTACAGTCATTTGTACAAGGTGTTAATTAGATTCAATGGAGAAGTATAGGTGTTTCAGGAATGGGTGAACTGGTTGAGAATTAACTGGTTAACGAATTACGGTTAACAGTTTTAAAGGTATTCGATTCTTGATTGCAAGAATATTGCTAATTAAAGCGAGACAGCTTATTAGGGTATTTATTTATAGTACGTAGGCTATTCTGAACGAATAATGTTGTTGGCTCTGTAGTTATTAAAACACGATTTTTTCAGGCATGTTACGTAAAATCATGTCACCATATTCTAATAGTTGCGTAACATCAGTTTTATGTATATGCTTGATGGTATCCGGTTTACAGCTTTTTTGAGTCTCCCCAATTTTTCTCGAATAGCTTAGCCTTTGGCGCATGCGCGTGGTTTCATTCCAACCACCGCTGTTAAGTACGGTGTTTAATCACACCATTATGACATGTATCAAGTTATAAAACACCTAATCTTGCGTTATCTAGTATTAGCAGCTTATGTTAAGTCTATTTATAGAAGGAGTCCATCTCCTGGTTTTTGGTTATGTAATTACAAGACTTGCTTTAACCAAAGTGTTTATTATGCTATTAAACTCCACGTGATTTTGAATTTGTAATTATGTTTATGATAACGTATAAGATGTAAGAAAAGACCAAGTTATAAAAATAATCCAGCCGTGCAAATATTCTATAAGAGATACACAAGCCAATTAGAAGAAAGAACTACAACAAGCTCGCTCCACGCGAAGCAATCAAACAAAACTGCAAAACTTATGAACTAAAGATCCTTCCGATTGTTTCTTCTCAGTTTGGTTTTTGTTTGTTTTGTTGAATTCCGCGTAAAGCTACTCGAGGGCTGTCTGTGCTAACTGTCTCTAATTTAGCAGCTAATCGTCACCATCTACCGTTAATTCTTGGATATTTTCTTTTCTTTTGGCAACAGATAGTGGAATTGATTGATAATTTATAACCTTCACCACCACTGGAAGTATGAGCGTGTTTGGTGATACGAACCTGCATTCCGCAGCTTAGGAGTTCAGTGTTCTAACCACCACTTCGCGCCGTTAATATAATTATATATATATTTTTACTTTTATCCGTAACAAAACGTGGCCAGGTGGTTAGAGCACTCGACTCGTAATATTAGAGCCGCGGGTTCGAGTTTCCATCACACCAAACATGCTCTCCCTTTCACCCGTGGCGTCGTTATAACGTCACGAGTAATCCCACTATTCGTAGGTAAGAGTAGCCTAAAAGTTGGCAGTTGGTTGTGATGACTAGTTATCTTCCCTCTAGTTTTACACTGCTAAAGTAGGAAAGACTAGCACAGATAGCTCTCATGTAGCTTTGCGCGAAATTCAAAAAAAGAGAAAAAGTAAAACGTTTAATAGGTGATTTTTAAGGAGGGGCGATAGACCGAAGAAATAAAATATTTTTTAAACATGAAAAAGAGCTCATAGATTTCTGTTCTAGAAGGGTATGTTGTTGTCAAGGTATAACTGATATAACGGAATTAGATTTAATCAATCTCTACAAGTTAAGGTTTCATGACTAGCTAATTAATTCACGAAGTTCTCGTGATCCACGGGGGCCACATAAAATTAACTAAATATTCCACACGAACTGTCACTTAACGATACAAAAACATCATTAAAAAGCACTATGAGTCTCTCAGAAAAACTTATTTTAATTAATTAAAGAACGAAACAAATTCCTGTGGAAGAAATTTGATTATTTTCATTATCTTAAATTTTCGAACACAAAAAGTATTATATGTGAAACACGTGCATTGTGATGATCACCTTATAATGCTGCCAAAAATGTCTATACAGAAAGTCTATATAACAGTAAAATCACCTGAAATTCCTACTGTTTCTTTGTGTTCCAGATCTCAAGGGACCTCTACGCATGCACAAGGCTTGTGTGCATTCATTGAGTCAGCATCAGGGAGAAATGGTTGATGGAAAAGAAAGATTTATTAGGTTAATCGTCTATTTCCTGATTGGTTGATTAGAACTTTCCAAGATATTGCTTACACGTGCAATACCCATCATCAGTGAATTGGATCCCACAAAAGGTTCGGTAATGAATCTCAAAAGGCATAAGAAAGAAGAACGTCTTAATATGTCGGGTTAGTTACATTAGGGTTCAGACATGTTTCTCATGCAGAAACATGCATTAAAACTCGTTTATACTGCTAACTAGCCTTCTTTCATGCGAAGGAATGTCTATAACGTATAACTGGGTTCTTAAGAAAAAGAAAAACTTATCCATGTTCTATGTTAGCAGAGCAATATATCTTTGTACAGTTTCATTAAAATGGACTGGTGGTTAGGACGCTCGACTCGTGATCTAAAGGTCTCGAGTTCGAATCCACGTCCCACCAACATCCTCGCCTTCCAGCGTTGGGGGCGTTATAGTGTTGTGATGAATCCCACGATTAGTTGTTAAAAATAGCCCAAAAGTTGGCGGCGGGCGGTTATTACTATTTGCTTTCCTTCTAGTCTTATACTGCTAAATTAGACACGGATAGCGCAGATAGCCCTCGTGTAGCTTTTGCGAAATTCAAAAAAGTAAAATAGTTCTTTTATTGATAAAAAACATTATATATATATATATATTTGTTTATTAAAAGAATAGTAGTAGTTGTAATAAATATCCATATTCAATGTTTTTGCATCAAAGACTGATTTATTGAAACTTCCATAAATTTTAAAATCACGAAAACTCAATAGTGGTAAACCAGTCAGTCTCTCAATCTGTTACTGCGAGACAATATAAAAAAAAAAGCAAATTAGAAAACTGTTAATAAAACATGAGAACAAATAGCTTTAAACTACAATATTCAACATTAGCACAGACCTGACGTGTTTCGATGGTTTCGGTTTGCCAGACCTAACATTCTTTGGCAAGTCTGTCACACCGAAATTGCCGGAACTACTTTTAATCTGAGTTAATAAATGTTGGAACTCTTTATTCTTGCGGTTTAATGTGTTCTGTTTTCATTCTGTCCTGTTTTATATTAATTTGAGCATGAGATGGTTTCTTGTGTAAGAAGATAAGAGCCAATATTTCTTTGTTTGTGTAATTTTAAAAAAATTCAATATTTTATATCACTTGCCTGTCTCCCTCGTAAAAGTGGCCTGTTATATAATTTCATGCAAAAGTTTGATAAATCTCTGAAAGCTAATACGCCATCTTTCTTTTGAACAATTGTTTGTTTGTTTTTGAATTTTGTACAAAGCTAATCGAGGGCTATTTGTGCTAGCCGTCTTTAAGTTAGCAGCTCGTAATCACCACCCACCGTCAACTCTTGGGCTACTCTTTTACCAACGAATAGTGGAATTGACCGTTACATAATTAATAACTCCTCCACGGATGGGAGGGCGAGCGACCGTGATTCGAACCCACACCCCTTAGAGTACGAGTCGCACGCCGTAACACGCTTGGCCATGGCGGGCCGTTTAAAACACTGCACATTTTAAATAAAAACTGGAACTAATGCTTTCATAGACATTTGACACACACATACGTATGTATATATGTGGGAAGTATTAGACACACACATACGTATGTATATGTGTGGGAAGTATTTGACACACATACGTATGTATATGTGTGGGAAGTATTTGACATACACGTACGTATGTATATATGTGGGAAGTATTTGACATAAACGTACGTATGTATATATGTGGGAAGTATTTGACAAAAATTAAGAAAATATTACGAAGTAGAAAACAAAACCAGATTTGAAAACTTTTAGAAACCCACATTCAATATTCAATTTCATCGGAAATGCTCTTTAGTGACATAACAGTGTGTGAACGAATTTACAACTCTCGAATCTGTGTTTCGATACTCGTTGTGAGCATAACACAGATTGCTTACTGTTATTAGCTTTCGGCTAATTACAAATAAACCACTAAAAATAGTCACGTATAATTTATAATTCAGCATTATTTCTTAGAGAGTACGCGTACACGTATATAACGTGGATCCTTTGTGCCTTGCACTAAAAAGCTCCCACTTCTGGCTACACGATTTCTGACCAAGAAAAAAAAATCCTCTTCTAACATTTATAGTTTAAAGGGGAAAAATATCGAAGAAAACTTATCAGACTAATTAGTCAGCCACACACTTCAGCAAATAATTTTAAAATTTCTCTTCCATCCGACAATGCACACAGACAAAACGTTACTCTGGTTGGCCAGTTTTTGTTCGTCCTGCTTAGTCAGCGCTCCGGATAAAGGCAAAAAAGAGTTTCTGTGCTCAAGGCAAACAGAAGAGATGAGTAGTCTTTTTCACTGAATCGATTCACACACACACGAAGATCTAAGGTTTGGGAACGGTTCCTGGAGAAAGTGTAGAAATATAATATTCCAGATTCACTCACCTATAAACAAAAATGCACCGATTCGCGCTTCTTTTAATCGATGGAAGGATCAGCTATTGTAATTCTGTCTGGATCTCGTGATGAAGAGAAGCCCACTTGAAGTATAAATGTGTTCTAAAGATGGCTGGATATGAGTATAAGAACTTTAATTACAATGAAGTACAGAACAATGTTTCCATCTTCTTCAGGTTAATAAATTGCATCTGACCGTTGCCGGACATATGTTCTAGGCACGAGAGAGTAAATGAGTACAGGATTGTAGGGGGCGTTGCAGTTAGATTTTTGGTTATTAATTAGCGCGGATATAAAGGTGTTCCTATCACTGGTTTAATTTTGATTTTAGTTATTGTTTGAGTAGGATTTTGCGTTTGTTTATATTTGTTTTCCAACTTAGTATCTGAGTGTTTTCTATAGTTATGTTGTGTTTATCTGGTTTGCAGTTTTCAAAAAACGTGTGAAGGTGTTTTTTTTTTTTGTTCTTCTTTGAATCTGGTTTCCATTTTTCTGCTTGTTTCGTCAGTACAGAAGTCGTGAGAGTGGAAGCATTTATTTTATAAATAATGTTGATTTTGTGTTTGTCAGTGTGGTTTTTTACATAGTATGGACTTTAGTTTTATACCTGTTTTTTTTAATAAATTTGGAACTTACTGAAATAATGTGTTTTGTTACAAGTTTTCTTTTTCAAATGTTGGTTATTTTTTTCACTGATGTTTGGAATATATGCTATGTAACAGTGTAAGGTTTTGTAGTTTGTTGAATAAGTAGTGAACCAAAGTAATGATAAGATAACGAATCACTGTTACGAGATGGAGTTACTCATTTCATAACAAGACATTTCCTGCACATCAAAAATGAAATTTTGATTGGTTGAAATAGTTCTTTACTTTTTACGAATATTTTAACGAGGGTAAAGACTTCGGAGTTTACAGTTAACAATCATCAGTATTGTTGAGAATGAATTATGCAATAAAAATGCGTAACATAGTGTTTGGTGTTACAAACTCTGATGCTTTTACTGTTAGAAGAAATCAATAATGATAAAAGAAAACAAATAAATTACCAATGAACAAACTCAGTTTTCTTCACTGTACCAACACCACACTGATAATTTTTTGTCTTACCATTGATTTAAAGAACATTTAATCTCTGTTTAATAAGGCCAAATTTAATATTAATAAGACAGTTCTCTTACTGATGCTTAATAAATGCTAATTTACCCAGCTCCCTAATACGAAAGCTTATAAAGATTTTGTTCGGTCCCTCGAGCACTCTGAGATGTTGCATTTCTTCATAAGCTGCTTAAGCTATTCGTATTTTCAATGCACTTGACAGTTCATTATGATTAATTTTTATTTAAATCAAATGAAAATGGCCATGCTAGGCCATTAATTCATGACATCTTTGTCATGGTCTAGTACATTAGTCGAAATTGTGTGACTTTTTGAATCCAAAATTGCTCCCCGCTGGTACAGCGGTATATCTCCGGATTTACAACGCTAAAATCAGGGGTTCCATTCCCCTCGGTGGGCTGAGCAGATAGCTTGATGTGGCTTTGATGTAAGAAACACACACACACACACACCCTTATCCAAAGTTATTATTAAATCTCAAATCGGTCAAGAGATGGCGGAGCTATGAGCTTAAAGTTTGTACCTGAAAAACTCAAAGCTATTCTATGAGTCATAAAAAAGAAAAAAATAAATAAAGTTTTTTTTTAAAGATCATTATTTCATTTTTGTTAATTATTGGTGGAAAACGTTTATTTCAACAACAACAAAGTTCTAAACTTTCGTTTTGAATATACTTACTAACAAGCTGTGGAAGAAATTTGTCTGTGTACGAACGACGCATTTGATGAATTCTTTATATGATAAACCTCTATCTATATAAAAAGATATACAACAAAGTCATTCTTCGATGGGACAGCGGTAAATGTATGGACTTACAACGCTAAAAAATAGCGATTTGATTTTCTGCGATGGACACAGTAGATAGATCAACATGGGTTTGCTTTCAATTAAACAAATAGATAAACAACCAAGACGTTTCACAGACTATTAGTTTTACCATTTACTTTTTCTTTCTTCGCCAATGTTTTTCTTTATTTTGTTTATTCGTTTGTTTTAAACATTCACGCAAAGCCACACCAGGGCCATCTTTGCTGTTTTTCTTTATAATCATTCACGATAGCCTGCCATTGGAATCAATAAAACTTAAATTAAAATAACGAATAAATTTACTGCGTCGCTATAGGTAAACCACTTGCTGGAAGAATGTTATGGTGAAAGAAATGGAAATTTTCGAACAGTAACGCATTTTCTCTTGCCTCACAGCTCCTCCAAGCTGTTTCAAATCTATCCAGACATAGATGTGGTAACCAGAAATGAAGCGTCATCCAAGAAGCTATAAACAGCCGGTGTGATAAGGTTTCAAGCATCAATGAACCAGTTATTAAAACAGAAGTTTGGGAAGGGAAAAGCAATATATATATATATATATATTTTGGTTTGGTTTATCAACAAATATTGTATCACTTTGCGATACGCTTCAACTGTTCTGATGTCGTCCATTCCAAGATGTCTATTTCACAGATAGCAGATAGTAGCTTTGGAGAAACACGCAATTGAAACCGAATCTCCACCAAAAAGCATCTGTAGGAAATGAAAGGACTAAGGTGCTTCACGTGGTTTAAATAACTCTATTCTTTCTTCACTATTATCAGTTTATTTGAGGATAATGATATTTCATTTCTAAACTTATGTGAATACAAAGAGTGCAGTGAGTAGTAAATATAATGTTTTCTTTCCTAACTGAGTCTCGTTTAGAGAAGATCACACACCTTACTGCCTTGGTTTCTATACCTCTTTATTCATCACTTTTTCAGGACTCAAGTAATTATTGCTCTACTGCATCGTTTCATTTTTCACTTTTGCTCTATGTGTTGAGAGTAAAGCGAAAAAGTATGCTTCTATGGTGAACACAAAGACTTATTCAGTACAAAATGAAATAATATATTCGATTCAGAAAAGCTGGGCAAAGCTCTTGTGACAGTGGGAGCACCCATCCCTCACTGGTTTCCCTCTCCCTCTCTCTCTCACAAACCAATAGTTTATTTTTTTGGAATCTCTGACACAGGAATTATATTGTCGTATAACGAATTTGACCTGAAATTTCAGCCCATTTGACTAATAAAGAGCCATCCGGGTAGATTCATGTGTACAATACGATTTAACAATGTCTCTGTCACTGGCTAACAATGTCTCTATCACTACGATCACTACATTATCGTTTAATGGCTGAAAATACCAGAAAAAGAAAACTAACAAACGTAGTTTTACCTTCTTATTGAAGAGTAAAAATGAAATTAAAAACACAAAATTGTGTGAAAGTTCACATCTAGTGTAAGTAAAAATACCAACTATCGAAATAATAATTACCAGCAGTTCTTTAATAAATATATAACAAGAATAGATTAGTGTACACCACTCTAATGATATACAACTAGAATAGTTTAGTGTACATCACTGATATGATGTACAACTAGAATAATTTAGTGTACACGACTCATATGAAGTACAACTGGAATAGTTTAGAGTACACCACTCATATGATGTACAACTAGAATAGTTTAACGTACACCACTCATATGATGTACAACAAGAATAGTTTATTGTACACCATCTATATAATGTACAACTAGAATAGTTTAGTGCACACCACTCATATGATGTCAAGTAGAATAATTTAGTGTACACCACGCATATGATGTACAACTAGAATAATTTAGTGTACACCACTCATATGATGTACAACTAGAATAGTTTAACGTACACCACTCATATGATGTACAACTAGAATAGTTTAGTGTACACCACTCATATGATGTCAAGTAGAATAGTTTATTGTACACCACTCATATGATGTACAACTAGAATAGTTTAGTGTACACCACTCATATGATGTACAACTAGAATAGTTTATTGTACACCATCGAAATGATGTATAACTAGATTAGTTTAGTGTACACCACCTATATGATGTACAACTAGAATAGTTTAGTGTACATCACTCATATAATGTGCAACTAGAATAGTTTATTGTACACCATCTATATGATGTACGACTAGTATAGTTTAGTGTACACCATGCATATGATGTACAACTAGAATAATTTAGTGTACACCACTCATATGATGTACAACTAGAATAGTTTAGTGTACACCACTCATATGATGTCAAGTAGAATAGTTTATTGTACACCATCTATATGATGTACAACTAGAATAGTTTAGTGTACACCACTCATATGATGTACAACTAGAATAGTTTAGTGTACACTATCTATATGATGTACGACTAGTATAGTTTAGTGTACATCACTCATATGATGTACAACTAGTATAGTTTAGTGTACACCACTCATATGATGTACAACTAGAATAATTTAGTGTACACCACTCATATGATGTACAACTGGAATAGTTTAGTGTACACCACTCATATGATGTCAAGTAGAATAGTTTATTGTACACCATCTATATGATGTACAACTAGAATAGTTTAGTGTACACCACTCATATTATGTACAACTAGAATAGTTAAGTGTACACCATCTATATGATGTACGACTAGTATAGTTTAGTGTACATCACTCAAATGATGTACAAGTAGAATAGTTTATTGTACACCATCGAAATGATGTACAACTAGAATAGTTTAGTGTACACCACTCATATGATGTCAAGTAGAATAGTTTATTGTACACCATCTATATGATGTACAACTAGAATAGTTTAGTGTACACCACTCATATGATGTACAAGTAGAATAGTTTAGTGTACATCACTCATATCACATAAAATCGTTATATATGATACACGCTACGTTTCTTTAGTTTTTAGTTATATTTTTTTGTTTTGAATTAAGGACACAGCTGCACAATGGGCTATCTATGCTCTGCCCACCACGAGTATCAAAACCTGCTTTTTAACGCCGTAAGTGTGTGATCATGCTGCTGCTCCACTAAGGGGATTTAAATTTTGAAGTGATAAACTATTCGAAATGTATTTTAAATTTCTAACACACAATGATATAAAGAAATCCTACATAATGCTAAATCTCAGCATCAGTACAGAGTTGAATTGCTTTAAATACTTTTGGCTCTGCATGACCAGGTGGATTAAGTCGTTCGACTCGTAATTCGAGGGTCACGGGTTTAAATTTCCGTCGCACCAAACATACTCGCCCTTTTAGTCGTGGGGGCGTTATAACGTGACGGTCAATCCCATTATTCATTGGTTAGAGAGTAGCCCAAGAGTTGGTGGTGGGTGTTGATGACTAGCTGTCTTCCTTCTAGTCTTACAGTGCTAAATTAGGGACAGTTAGCGCAGATATCCCTCGTGCGGCTTTGCCCGAAATTCAAAAACAAACGAACAAACAATTAAATGCTTTTATGTTAGTATTCTGTGACTTATAAACATTACAGTGGAAGTAAATAAAATATTATTTTGTCTCTCTCGAGAACACGAACATCCTAGAGGAATATATGCCTTAACTTTCTAAATTTACACGAAAAAAAGCATTAATTCTATAATATCACGCACCGTGGTTTGACAATTTGCTCCAACGCCGCACGTGCTGTGTTTCCAGGATCTTTATTAAATTTCATGCGATTAGTTGTGAAATTAGGAGAACTTGAAACCTCCGGTTTTGACGTACAATAGATGCATAACGGCTAGAAGGGTGGACAGACACTTGAGAGGCGAGATTTGTATAAATCAACTTACCTTTTTTATGTTGCATATTTTGGAAATTAATTTATAATAATAAAGAAATTCATTCCATGAAACACTTTACGAAGTTGGTCATTTTCAAATTGTTCATATTAAAACTCTGCCCTATTTTCCACAACACTCTATGATCAATGAATCCCATGTTTGAAATATCTATGACTCAAAATAGTCAGCTAATTCTCGTTCTCAGTTTTTTAGAACATTTAAACCTCAACCAATCCTTGCTTAAGTTTTCTATGTCACTCAGACCTCAACCAATCGCTGCCTCGGGTTTCTATGTCACTCAGATCTCAACCAATTCTTGCCTCAGTTTTCTAGATCATTCAGATCTCAACTTATCGCTGCCTCGGTTTTCTCGATCACTCCCATCTCAACCAATCCTTGCTTCACTTTTCTAGGTCACTCAGATCTCAATCACTCCCTGCCTCAGTTTTCCAACGTGCACAAAACCGAATCAGTACTCACCCTCTCAACTATGATGACCTACAGAGCATAAAAACATGAGATCTGATCAGTATGGTTTGTGTGTGTGTATCTATTTCTTTATCTTAAAACTGCAACATTTTTGTTGTGGTGGGCTAAGACAGGCATCCTGACTTTTGCATAAGTCAGCAAATGTACATTTTTTAAACACAAACTCTGGTTCATTTATATCATAAACGGACACACTTAGTGCTAATTAAAATAAAATCTACTATACTTTCGGACAAGATGAAGTTTCCAATGTCCACTTCATTTAAAAAAAAGAAATATGGCTGCGAGGCTTCTACTGTACCACATATCAAGCATTTTAGTATTTGGTTTGATAATATCAAACGATAACGTTTTCGCCTTCCTTGTTTCAATGCGTTTTGTAGCATTAAAACTTTCCATATTACTGCAGCCGGATAGGTTATGTGTATATCTATCCTTATCTGTCTTTATGAGATTTAAACAATTTTCTATTACACTTGTTTGTTTCCTTTTTATTGTCTGTATTTGTGTGGGTCAGTAATATCAAACGTGGGTTAAGCGTCTTCCTGAATCGATTTTATTATTGAACAGAGTGGTCACTAATGTACCTTTACATCTAATTATATGCTCAAAGTCGCGTATTGTCCGTTATATATGATATATATATATATATATAACTGTACCATTATTCTTGCTGCCCCGGTATGGCCAGGTGGGTTAAGTCGTGCGACTCGTAATCTGAGGGTCGCGAGTTTGCATCCTCGTTGCGCCAAACATGCTCGCACTTTTACCCGTAGGGGCGTTATAATGTCACGGTTAATCCCACTATTCGTTGGTAAACGAGTAGCCCAAGAGTTGGCGGTGGGTGGTGATGACTAGCTGCCTTCCTTTCAGTATTACACTGCTAAATTAAGGACGGCTAGCGCAGATATCTCTCGAATAGTTTTGCGCAAAATTCAAAACAAACTATTATTTTTTTCGTTATGTGAAAAGAATCACTGGAACCTTGAAAACATTTGGTGAAAGAATTAGAGTATTTAAGGTCGTTATTTTTTCTGTGTTTTTACATAGAAAAGTCACTTACTTAGTTCCGTAGAAAATTCAGTGAAACTCTGAAATTTTGACTCACTCCATAAACTCGTAGGTAGCAAACAAGACAAATTTACAAGTACAATAAGTGTTACTATTGCTCAGACAATACCGTGAAATAGTCTTTGTTGATATTCAAACATTTCCTACGACGATCCTTGCTATTAAGTACTACAGTAATTAATGATATTAAAAACATTTACTACTGAGCGAAGCGGTAGGAAGTTGAGTTTCGGTTGGTTCTCTTTACGTTATTTATAACACCCGTCAGTCAAACTACTGCCGGCTACTGAAAACAACAGCTGGTTCGTTTGTTGTAAACTACAAAACTAAAGAATGGTTTATTTGTGCTACGCCTCGCAAAAATCGATTTGTTTGTATTTTAAAATTCGCGCCTAGTTACACGAGAGATATATGCAAGAGCCGTCCCTAATTTAGCAATGTAAGACTAGAGGGAAGGCAATTAGTCATCATTACCCACCGCCAACTCTTGGGATACTTTTTTACCAACGAATAGTGGGATTGACCGTCACATTTATAATGCCCCCACGGCTGAAAGAGCTAGCAGGAGATTTGAACTCGCGACCCTCAAATTATGAGTCAAACGCCTTAACTACCTGACCATTTCAGAACCACCAGTATCGAAGTCCTATTTTTTTGTTTTTTGCGCCATAAGTCAAAAGACCTACAGCACGCAAGTCAAAAAACTATCCGTATCAAAGTAAAAATAATACGAAATAGTTTTACTATTGTATTTAACTACGTTTGTGTAAATTTGAAGTCAAGTGATGCCTTCACTAAAGGAATTCAAACAATATTTCATTATTTATTCACATAATTATTTTTATTTTGTATAATAATGTTTTGCGTACTGAAAACATTTTTTTGTTCAAGACATAAAGTTCTTTTGATTTGATTTTTGCAGTTTCGAATCATCGGTTAAAAAAAGAGTGAAGATCACAATAGTGTAACTAAAGTACTATCGAGAGTCATTAGCAATATTGTTAATATAATTAAATAATAATAATTTGTGTTCACCTATAACTATTAAAACTTACATGCATGAGTGATAAAGAATGTTCATTGTTAAAAAACACACTTGAAATAAAGTAAACACGTTGTACAAACAATAACGTTAAAACCTCTTGATACTTGCTTCAAAGGATGTGTATGCAACACGAAATTTTAAATACACAATAGTAAACGTTTATCACAATTATAATTTCCAAGGTTTATAATATGCTCGCCACCTGGCTAGACTCGCAAGCTAAAAGTCACGAGATCGAATCCCAGTCACACCAAACATGTCTGCCTCTTCTTACATGAAGCGTTGTTATGTGACGGCCAATTCCACTACTTGGTGGTAAAAGAGCAGCTCCAGATTAGGCTGCCTTTCTAATTTGCTGACTTAGGAACAGCTGGCATCGCTTTGTGTGAAATTCAAAACAATCAAACAATTCCACAATAATATAACACGAGAAATCAAGTAAAATTTACACTAATAAATAGCAGCAGATTGCCATTTATACAATCATGAAATGGTTTTAAAATATAATTAGAACTTAAGGTTTGTAACTTAAAAAACATCTCTGAAAGTACTTCTTTCATTTACCTTTCTTAGTGTAATGAAAACAATTCCACATTGAAATAGAAACTTATTAATAAAAGAAATGTAGCAGAATTTATGAATTAAGTAACTTCGGATTAAAAACATAAACAACAACAAAAATAGTACAAAACTCTCACATTTGGTAACGACGTCGGTCACTTAAACTTAGAAGCATTTGATATTTTACTCAGTACTGGTAGTGCCATCTGTGTTGCGTAACAGTATTTATCGACATTTAACACAGCACTTTTTTTTTTTAATAAATGTTTCTTACATACAATTTTAAAGCATATCAGCAGCACGTAAACGAATTAACGTGCATGACGTAAAGTTATCGTCAAATAATATACGTTAACTCCTTCGGACAGAGAGAAAGTACATGTACGAAGATTAGTTTTGCATGGTGGTGTCCTTTATATTCGTTAATTTATTCAACGAAGATTTAAGTTTATAAATTACAACCCTGAGCATTCTGCACCAAGAGTTCGTACAAGCAGTAATTCTTCTATTTATTTACTTTATATAATAAAACAATGGTTAGACCGATAAGAAAAAATCAATTTTAATTTATTTAATCTCAATTTTGCCATCAGATTGACCAAGCATAAGGACTTCAAAATATGTCAGTTGAATCATGAAAACCATTTGTAAGTAAAGTAGGAGAACTGGTAAGAAAATTATTGCACCAATCAGATTTGTCATTTATTTATTTACTATGTATAGTTTTCTAACTCAACGGCAAATACGGAGATGCATTTTTGTTCAAACTGATTTGTACGTAAATTACGTTATTTACAATGCATTTGAACTTATTCTATTTCCCCGAAAACACTGATGAACAATACACTTTCATACAGGTTCGTTAGTACATAAATCTGATCTGGAAACTGAATAAAGATTTGAAATATTTTCATTTTTTTCTAGCTGTTGAATCAATTTGAATAGCTAATTATTAATAACTAATATTTTAGAAGCTTTTGTAACAGATATAAAACCTGTATTAAACTGATATGCATTAGATATCCTTTGATATAGATATTTGACTCTTCTGTTTGTTTTGTTTGTTTGTTTTTGGAATTTCGCACAAAGCTACTCGAGGGCTATCTGTGCTAGCCGTCCCTAATTTTGCAGTGTAAGACTAGAGGGAAGGCAGCTAGTCATCACCACCCACCGCCAACTCTTGGGCTACTCTTTTACAAACGAATAGTGGGATTGACCGTCACATTATACACCCCCACGGCTGGGAGGGCGAGCATATTTAGCGCGACGGGGGCGCGAACCCGCGACCCTCGGATTACGAGTGCACGCCTTAACGCGCTCGGCCATGCCAGGCCTTGAATCTTCATTGTAACGAACCTAAACTGTCAAATTAAATTATTTTCTTCCATTTCGTACAAATAAAATATATTTTGGTTATAATTAAGGATTGCATTTGATCTTAAATGTAACCTACCAAATTCAGTAATTCCAAGAGATTTAGATAACAAATAAAAAATGAAAAAAAAGAAAGAAATATTATTGCTTTAGCGCCCCTTTCCCTGGTGTACTAGATAAAGGCGACAAAAAATCTTGGATTTCATCCTTTCCCATAATGCAACTTTCCACATAGAGCAAATGAAAATATTTAGCAGCGTAAGACTAGAGGGAAGGCAACTTGTCACCATCATCCATCGCCAACTCTTACTAAGGAATAGTGAGATTGACCGTCATATTATAACGCCCTCACGGCTGAAAAGGTGAGCATGTTTGATGTGACGGGGATTTAAACCCGTGACCCTCTGCTTACGAGTCGAGTGCCTTAACCACCTGCCCATGCAGGGCCACAGAAGTATCTCTCGTGTTATGTTACGTATAACAATATTATTTCTTTCTTAAGACTAGAATATCACAATATATATAAAGAAAAGTTGAACTGTATGAAAAAAAAAATACAACCGAAAAAGTAAAGTATATTTCAATTCAAAGTACGATTGTGCTTCACATAAAAAAATAAACTGCGAGACGGGTTTTCTGGACCCATAATGTAAGATAAGAAATAATTCCACTCGAATCACCTATCTGGTTTACAAGCATATGCCTTTTCTAAATGAATATATTTTTCATTTGATAGCGTTAAGCAGATATATGAAAAGTTAAAAAAAATATCTTGTTTTTAAAAATCTATTTCAAATTAAGGATGAGATACTCTACATTGTACATAAGGTACGCTAGATGGCAGCACGTAACAAGTTGATCTGTTTCAGTAATTAAATTTTACTACGTAATTTAATCTAATGAGAGAGAAGTGGCAGGAGTGAATTATAAGTGGTGTTTTATATATATTTTATAAATATTCAATGGAGGTAGTTTGTGAATAATATTAAAATGAAAATGTGAGATGAACGTTTAGAATGTATCACGAGGCTCTTTTATATATTTTTGCGGACGGGTAACGCTATATTTGATTCTTCACCTCACAACAGCTTCTCGACAATATCTTCAGGAGACTCGTGTTCGTTATAACTTATGGGTTAAGTGTGTGAACAATGTTTACTGAACAAGCGAATGTTTTATAGTGTAAAATGAATGTATAATGTGAGTTGCTATAGAGTGGGCGCCCATTCAGTGCTTCATTCATATCCGTTGTTTTGTTTTTGAAAAATACTCTCCTCTATCAAAAGACTGGTATGTTTATTGGTCCGTCATATTTCACATTGCGTCTGTGTAAATACGAAACGATCAGAAATCGAAATTAATTTTTCTTTACATCAACACATCTCATGTGCCAGTTGGTTGTTGTTTGATTGACTTATTTGGATTTTTTATTAAATATATTATAATAATTTGAATACGTTTTACGCTTTGCTTTCAAAAATTGTTAAAAATTAAAATCAATGTATAATTTCGTACTTATCATTTCTTACAGATTATTATATTTTTTGTTGCTCTGGTTCCTGGTGCTCAGTAGATTTGTAAAATGTGCGCTCTGGACCTCAATAACGTACACCTGGAAAGTGGTTATTTTACTTGGGCATCTCCTTCTAGACTATATATGGGTAGCTCTCTCTCTCTCCAGTGATCAGAGATCAGTGTAACAGTTTGTAACACTAAAATTCCGGGTTTCAGTTCCCACGTTGAGCACAGACACATATTTCATTGTGTAGCTTTGGACTTAATATTAAAAACAAACAAACAAACAAAAACATACAACATTCTAATCAAAGGTATAAATAAATTTTCATCTTTTGACATTTGTTTCATAGAGAAACTGTGCTTTGATCAATCATTCATCATAATAGTCCTACTTTTGTGTTGTGTTTGTTTATTAACTACTTTATTGGCACGTGCATATCTACGTAAAGGGCAACTTGTATCTAAAGTGAATTCAAAGAAACATCTTCCAGAACGAAACCAAAACCAACATGAGAATCAGTACAGTTGTACCCAATCTGGTGAATTTCATTTCCCTCTTATGACGATATAATTGCATATACTCAACATAATAGATTTACAATCTAAAAGGTTTCGTTTTTCTAAGTAAACACGTCATCCACGTTTACATTTTACTACATCCAACGTTTTCTTCGGAATGTTATCATTGCAGTTTCCTACATATTAATCAACTGTGCTTCTACGCTTTATCAAGTAATTAATAAAACAAAGCTATGCAACCACCCAGCTACAGAAAGGCATGTTATACTTCTAGTTTACTGAACAAAGTTATACAATAACCCAGCTACAGAAAAACATGTTGTAATTCTAGTTTACTGAACAAAGTTATACAATAACCCAGTTACAGAAAGGCATGTTGTAATTCTAGTTTACTGAACAAAGTTACACAATAACCCAGCTTCAGAAAGGCATGTTGTAATTCTAGTTTACTGAACAAAGTTATACAATAACCCAGCTACAGAAAAACATGTTGTAATTCTAGTTTACTGAACAAAGTTATACAATAACCCAGTTACAGAAAGGCATGTTGTAATTCTAGTTTACTGAACAAAGTTATATAATAACCCAGCTACAGAAAAACATGTTGTAATTCTAGTTTACTGAACAAAGTTACACAATAACCCAGCTTCAGAAAGGCATGTTGTAATTCTAGTTTACTGAACAAAGTTATACAATAACCCAGCTACAGAAAGGCATGTTGTAATTCTAGTTTACAGAACAAAGTTACACAATAACCCAGCTTCAGAAAGGCATGTTGTAATTCTAGTTTACTGAACAAAGTTATATAATAACCCAGCTACAGAAAAACATGTTGTAATTCTAGTTTACTGAACAAAGTTATACAATAACCCAGCTACAGAAAAACATGTTGTAATTCTAGTTTACTGAACAAAGTTATACAATAACCCAGCTTCAGAAAGGCATGTTGTAATTCAAGTTTACTGAACAAAGTTATACAATAACCCAGCTACAGAAAAACATGTTGTAATTCTAGTTTACTGAACAAAGTTACACAATAACCCAGCTTCAGAAAGGCATGTTGTAATTCTAGTTTACTGAACAAAGTTATACAATAACCCAGCTACAGAAAAACATGTTGTAATTCTAGTTTACAGAACAAAGTTACACAATAACCCAGCTTCAGAAAGGCATGTTGTAATTCTAGTTTACTGAACAAAGTTATACAATAACCCAGCTTCAGAATAGCATGTTGTAATTCTAGTTTACTGAACAAAGTTATACAATAACCCAGCTTCAGAAAGGCATGTTATACTTCTAGTTTACTGAACAAAGTTATACAATAACCCAGCTACAGAATAGCATGTTGTAATTCTAGTTTACTAAAAAAGTTATACAATAACCCAGCTTCAGAAAGGCATGTTATACTTCTAGTTTACTGAACAAAGTTATACAATAACCCAGCTACAGAATAGCATGTTGTAATTCTAGTTTACTAAAAAAGTTATACAATAACCCAGCTTCAGAGAGGCATGTTATATTTCTAGTTTACTGAACAAAGTTATACAATAACCCAGCTACAGAATAGCATGTTGTAATTCTAGTTTACTAAAAAAGTTATACAATAACCCAGCTTCAGAAAGGCATGTTATACTTCTAGTTTACTGAACAAAGTTATACAATAACCCAGCTACAGAATAGCATGTTGTAATTCTAGTTTACTAAAAAAGTTATACAATAACCCAGCTTCAGAGAGGCATGTTATACTTCTAGTTTACTGAACAAAGTTATACAATAACCCAGCTACAGAAAGGCATGTTGTAATTCTAGTTTACTGAACAGAGTTATACAATAACCCAGCTACAGAATAGCATGTTGTAATTCTAGTTTACTGAACAGAGTTATACAATAACCCAGCTTCAGAAAGGCATGTTGTAATTCTAGTTTACTCTGGAGATACAACATTTTAGCTAGCTCTATTTCCTCTAAATGTAAGAGTTCAAAGCAATTCGAATAATAAATGTTTCAAAGATATACAACTGTTCTATCCTCACAAATATCGCTAACATATTAACTTGGCTGAGGTCAGAGTTCACCAACTCAGCGCAACGTATATATTACCATCAATAATGTCGACTTTTTCAGTTCTTTTTTTTCCTTTTTTCAGTTGTGTTTGAAATCATTGTTTTTGTCAGCTCACAACAGTTTTAGCGAAGCAAAGCTCATTTTTCTCTTTTATATACATAGGCAATACCTTATGCTAAAAGGAACACCTACGTCAGCGACGCCAAATAACGAACGTCACGAAACTCTCTCGTTAGACAAGTACTGAATTGTATACACTATGACATTTCGCGTTTCAGCATTTCTCTATCTCTCTTTCAGTTCTCGTGATTGTTCTTCTCTCAGCATCTTGACAGAATCAATTAGTTTAATGTCTAAAGATATCTGCCTCCAAGAAGGCTCTAATTTCTGCTTTGTATGGGTCCTGATTCAATGTGTACTTCTCTATCTGAACACAAAGAAGACGGTGTAACATGACACGGGAAACATTTTCGAGGCATTAACTAAAGTGTGGTGCTACTTATGAGAATACAGCGATATTTCCCTGTACATTCCGATACAGATTAAATATCTTGTCAAGTGTTTCAATCATATTACGCGTTATAATCTCTGAAATTCATACACCATAATATAAAACTTAAATTAAGATCGTCGCTATTAAAGTTAGAATGCATCTTGCTTAGTCTTAAGATGTGAAAACTTGTATTCAAACTTATTTCAGTAACTTTATATAGTCAACTTGTTCACTGTTAAAGCGAATAACAAATAAAACAGTTAAGACCAAGTCAGCTTCGATTCGTAATTCGATGGTCGTGGTCTTAAATCTCCGTCACACCAAACATGATCGCCCTTTCAGCAAGCTAGTATTTAGGCTAATTTTACAGTGTTCACATTTTCCCTATTAAATGCTAAAAAAGTTTTTATTTTTCCTTTACTTATTTTAATCTTTCGAAGCTTATTTAATCAAATAAGTGGTTGAGTCTAACAATGCAAAATGCATATTTTTTCTTTATGTTCATTGGCCTTAAGATTTTTGCCAGCAGTGTATTTGTTTTTTCTTAATTTCTTTTCGTGTTCGAAATTAATTAGAGTTGTGCCCTTACGTTCACTTGTAGAATCGCTGGATTGTTTGTTTGTTTTGGAATTTCGCACAAAGCTACTCGAGGGCTATCTGTGCTAGCCGTCCCTAATTTATCAGTGTAAGACTAGAGGAAAGGCAGATAGTCATCACCACCCACCGCCAACTATTGGGCTACTCTTTTACCAACGAAAAGTGGGATTGACGGTAACATAATAACGCCCCCACGTTATAATGTGGGGAGGGCGAGCATGTTTCGCGCGACTCGGGCGCGAACCCACGACCCTGAGATTACGGAGCGCACCCCTTAACGCGCTAGGCCATGCCAGGCCCCAGGATCGTTGGAAAGGAACAACAAATAGTAAACAATTGTAGAATCATTGGGAAAGAACAACAGATAATTCATATATATAGGATCATCGGAAAGGAGCTCTAAATAGTTAGTACTTATAGGATCGTTGGAAAGCAACTACAATCAGTTATAAATTGTAGGAGCTTTGGAAAGGAATAATAAAAAAGTTATTGTTCAAACAATTGGCGCCAGATAATTTCAAGCATGAGCACATAAACGTGTTAATACGAAATACTGTCATGTTAAAATCAACTTAGCAATACCAAAAAGATCTCTATGCATTTTTATTTCTTTTTAAACAACCTAACATAACGCACAGAGCTAAGTACATTCTGAAAATTAAATGTTACAGAAAAACCGTGTAACAGAAACTGACGGCATCACGTATAGTGTAATCACTAACACGATATTCATTCCTCAATACTTACCATGTTAGGTTTCGTGTTTTGGGGAATTTGAACTGTATGAACATTTTTGTAATTTCTCTTTTTGTTGTTATTGTTTGTTGACATGCAAAATTTACCATTCTTATTTCAAAAAACAGATTTCATTTTGAGACTTAACAAAAATGCCTGAACGCATCGCTACCATAAATTGCGGTACGGCCCTGATTACTTGCAATTAATTTTCTGATACTGGTCATTCGAAAGTCAAAGAGTTTATTTAACCGTGATATTACTTTATTTAAAAATGCCAATATGATAAAACTAGGGGACATTTTACCAATAATTATTCGTTGGAATTCTGTCATTTCTAATTACAGAAAAATAAACCCACATTCACAAATAAAGAGAAGTTTTGACCTGCGTGAAGGAAGTAAGGTTAGACTAGTTTGGTGCTTTAAACTTAAATTTGCAAACCACTTACGCTGCGTTTAATATTCGACAATATAAACTAAAGCAACACCAACGTCAAAGTATGAACATCTATCGAATTTCTGTCGGTGTTTGGGTAAGAAAAATTCATATCCTGGAGGGTCAGGTTCTCTATGATCTCTTCCTCCTCCCCGTATTTATATTTTTGTCTGATTGGTATTTATAACTGTAGAATTGAATATTATTTTTATCCTTTTAAGGGCAATGTCCATGTATTGTGGCTCATAAATAGTGATTATTTTATTCTATCAGCAGAATGTTAACGTCTAGCTGATTTGGTTTGGTTTGATTTGAATTTCGCGCAAAGCTACACGAAGGCTATCTGCGCTAGCCGTCCCTAATTTAACAGTGTAAGACTAGAGGGGAGTCATCACCACCCACCGTAGCCAGCAGTTTATCATACTGTCATCTGTGCACGTGTAGCAACAATTTCGATTCTTATGATCCGTAGATACAAATTGTTTTGAAACAAATACACAATGATACATAATTTATAGAATATCTTAACCTCCTGGATGTTTTATTTATTTATTTTCGCAATGTTTATCACTGTTTTAAATACCATTTAGTTATACGTTCAAGCGAAAGAATTTAAACTATCTATAGTTAAAAAAAGTTCATAACCTGAAGGAAAATAAACAACATATTAAAGCTGTATATATTCCATATCTTGTGGTGTCTACATTAGCTCAATTTCTTTTTAACTTCAGTACGAAATAAACTAACAAACTGTCACCACTCTTTAGTTAAATTCCATTCATTTTGCTTCATAATTGTAATTCAACTCTGTATGTTATTTATTGTATAAAAATGTCAGTCTTATTCTAATAATTATCTTCATACTTCGGGGATTTACAAAACTTAACCAACCGTGTAAGTTTAATCATGATCTACTGAGCAAATGTACATTCAACGTTTAATCAAATAAATTACTTATTCAACATATGCACATGCAAAATTCTTTGTAAGTAATGCGATATTCAAATTAAAATACCTACATCAATTTTATCAATGTATCTTAAGATTATCCTGCAAGACATACCTATCGACCTGTATAAATTAATAATTAGAATTCCCCGAAATACAAAGAAACATCACATGTTTTTATATGTTTATATACTGCGATTCCTTTCCTCTATAATGCCATATTCTGTAAACATATTACTTTATATAATGTTCGTATTTTGGTTCTTTCACTCTATACTGTCATATTCCATAAATATATTTCTCTGTATAGTGTCCATACCCGTGGTGGGCAGAGCACAGATAGCCCATTGTGTAGCTTTGTGCTTAATTCAAAACAACAACAACAACAACTGTATAGTGTCCATATTGTGATTCATTTCTCTCAGTACTGTCATGATCTGTAAACAAAAATTATCAGTGTTAGTTATCAATGAATCAAAACAATAGATGATATTAGCTCAAAATAACAATTATCGAAATTCTACAGAAAGTATAAATTTCATTTTTAATTAAGTTTTTAACGCTTAGTAGTTGTCGTACGTGCCTGTTTAAAAATATAATCCAATACCAAATATGGAACTGACGATGCCCTCTAACGAATATTTCATACATCAAGGGAAGAGGATTTTCAATATCTATTCACTTCGTTAAAACGCCTGAAAGTTTATTTTTCATGTTATAATGAGGCTAGGTATGTTAGTTTATAAGTGTTGGTAGGTCATGGTACGCTTATTTTCATGCGTTGGTAGGTATAAATATGATATTTTCTGATTTGTTGTTGTTGGTAGACCGAGATGTGATATTAAAAGTTTCTAGTGATGCTAGGCCTAGATGTGATATTCAAGTCTCTTGTGATGCTAGGCCTAGATGTGATATTCAAGTTTCTTGTGAAGCTAGGCCTACACGTGATATTCAAGTTTCTTGTGATGCTAGGCCTAGATGTTGCTGTTTTAATTTCATGGTAGACCTTATAATTTATTTTTCTGTGATGGTTTAACTGTGTACACACATATTGATGTGATGATAAGCTTAGATATTCTTGTTTTCATGTGATAATAACACACAATGTATTCTTTTTCACAGAATGATTGAAATAGATTCACTGGTTTCTGTGTGAAAGTAGGCGTAGGTTGAATTTCTCTGAGCATTTTTTTTAAAAGGAGGTGACTAATTTTCCAATTACATCATTTGAATAGTTCGTTTCAAGTTTCGTCTAGTCTTTCAAGCTAATTACAATTATCGTCTCGTAAACAAAAATATACTTCACAAATTCATTAAAGTGTCGATACGTTCAAATAAATTAGGCTAAAATAAATATAGAACATAGTTTATATTGTACTGAAAATGTAAAAAAAAAAATGAGTGAAGCGAGAAAAGAAATGTGTCTGTTGTATACTTCGATACTCTATCTTGAGTTAACTGAAAACTAAAACCACAAATATGCGTAGAATCAGGCGGTATGTGATTCAAGCTGTGTCAACGTTATATATATAGTAAATTTTCAAAGCAATTTTTACTTAATTCATTATTTATAATACATTTCTGGAAAGTAAAGTAGTTAAGAACTTGCTGCCATAAAACAATATTAAATGTAACTACAGCATTTTATATTAATGCTAACTGTTAATTAATTTAAGAATGCTCCATCGAGATAGCTTTTTTTCTGAAGCCTTTTTAATAAAAAATGTGACTTACCTGAAGTAGGACACGTGTTTATAACTAAGATAGATATTTCGTTTTTAAGTTCTTAATTTTGAGCTACAGACCAAAGAGAGGGCAAACAGTGAACAGTAATTGTCTGTAAAGTGTTTTCTCTTTAGCATATTTAAATGAATAAAGAGACTGACTGTCACTTTTATAAAATCTCTGTGGCTAAGAGTGAAGAGGATATTTTTCTATACTCTAACCTTGGACCCTGCGATTTGTAGCTCAACGCTTTAAGCACTGGGCCACATCAGGATTGGAGATAATCTAGTTTATTACTTGACTTTTTGTGCGTTTCCGAGCTTTAAAAACCATTGTATATACTTGTTCTGTCTCACTCAATGTTAGCAATTATGTTAATCGAGACCCGGCATGGTCAGGTGATTAAGGCACTCGACTCATAAAATTAGGATCGCGGGTTCGAATTCCCGTCCCACCAAACATGCTCGCGCTTTCAGTCGTGGGAGCGTTAGAACGTGACAGTCAATCCCACTATTCGTTGATAAAGGAGTAGCGTAAGAGTTGGTTGTGGGTGGTAACTAGCTGTCTTACACTGCTAAATTAGGGATGGTTAGTGCAGATAGCCAACGTGTAGCTTTGTGAAAATCAAAAAAACAACAACAACATGTTTTTAACCGATATTTTCGTATCAGAACATTATACTTTCTACTCTGAACACTTTGGATAAGTAAACAAACCATGAACAATTAAAATCACGGAAAAAGAACATTTGTATATTAAATGGAGAAACATAAAATTAACAAAATATGTAACATATTGCCGCAAACAATTGCGTTTTCTATACCTTACAGGTTTAATAAAACTGAACACTTTCTGGATTAGAACAGTATTCCAAGCACAAAACGTTTTTCAAATTTCTAATAACTAACTCTTCTTGTTGTCAGTATTAGCGCTCAATTAAGATATATCGGAAATATTAGAAACGCATGCAAACCATGTCTTAAATATTACCATCATTGTCACTCAGAGATGGCGCCACAATATTCTAATCAGCAATAAACCTAGAATTAGCGCACCGAAGATGGTCAGAATTTGACGCTACTTATAGTATTTATTTATCTAGCACAACGACACGCCGAAGTTGCCCGAAGAGGAATTTCAAGCCGCCTGAGATTCCAGCAGCGAGAAAGAAGACAATCATGTCTAATGAGTCAAATCTGGTAACCGAATGTTAAACTTTCTATTCAGATGTATCAGAATAACCTGTAGATACAGGTTGCCTGTGAAAACTGAATCTCACTGGTAAGTTGTAAGATTTACCCTAGTTTATGGTTAAAAATAAGTTACGAAATTCTATATTAATATACGATCTGCACATACGTTCTCTTTATCCGATAACCATTTTGTTTAATTACTTTATTCTGGTTTTCTGTTTACACGCAAAATTCTCACACTTGGGGGTGTCTGGGAGTAAATAATGAAATCTCATAATTACACCAGCACTTGGAGAAATTGACCATATTGTTGAATAACGATCTAGTATTTATATTTCGCTGTCGGTTGTGAATAAATCGATATGTTGAAGCTGGAAATGCTGCTAAAATCACGTTTGATGTTTTACGAGTCTTCTCGAGTTTGTTAAAATTAATGTAACTGTCATGTTGCAAATACATATGATGTTTATACATTTTATAGGTGTAACTAACAATAGGACATCCTGTTGAAATGTTCTAGGATATTATACTATAGTAAAAACGAATGTACCGAATAATTAATGTGTGGTAGATAATACAATTATGCTCCAGTTGACTGTAATTTAGGTGCTGTATTCCTTTATTTCTAAGAAGTGTCCTAAGCCAACTGTTCGTGTACCAGTTATTTGCAAGTATGTGCACTATGACCGCGTAAAGAATTTTACACGAGATTTGGGGCCTGTGGTTCGTGTCAGTTTGCTGTAAAATCACCCTCCGAACTGTGAGCTGTATGTGTGTTATAAGCATGACAGTAAAACACTACTCGGCGATTAAGAGCAGCCCAAGAGTTGGCGGTAGGCGTAGTTAACTAGCTACGTAGTCTCTTAGTCTTCCACTTACTAAATTAGAAACTCTGGTGTGACTTTTAGATAATATCTCAAACAAACAACTACGTCGTATCTGATGTTTTAATTTGGTCATCTTTATTAATTACACATTTTTAACTTCGTACCTTAAAGTTATGGTTGGTGGACTGAATTAATAATTCACTAATATTTATTTCTGATATTCTCAAGTTTAACTATAAACATTAACAAATATTCTTAGACATATCAGTTGTTAAGTTAGTATGGAACTAACTTACTTGGAACTAAATACATGTTTTACACATTAACTTTGACTTTATCAATCGTATCTACAACGTTCGTTCAGACCACGGAGGGAAAACGTGTTCATGTCGTACAAATACCCGTACGTTACCTATAGAAATGTTGACATAACTTATAAGAAACATATTTGAGTTAGCGTTACACATGGATACACTGACGTAACGTGACTTAAACGTCGGTACGTAAGCGTTACACGCGGAAATATGTTTTCGTAATTTAGTAAAACCATCTTGTTAACATTACACAGAATAAATATGTTGCCAGAATTGAATAAAAACATCTGTACATTAGCGTTACGCACGGCAATACATTTTTCCTAATTTAATAAAGACACCTGCACGTTATACAGTGAAATATATCTTCATAATATAATAAACACATTTGCTCGTTAACATAACACATGGAAATATGTTGTCATAATTTAATAAAAAAACATTATTATTACGTTAGCGTTACACACGGAAAGGTGTTTCGCAAGTTATTACAGACATCTGTACATTAATGTTGCATTATAGAAAACACCTGTTGTAGCGAAAGAATAAACAACAGAAGTTTCTTGCTATATAATTAATATAAAATGTTTTAAAATATTCCAGTTTTATTCACATTGAAAAGAAAGTTGGTGGGTTCCTCCTTTTATATCTATTTGTTGTTAAACTAATAACTGTTACCGATATAATTGTGAAGTTTTTCTATTATCGGACTTTTTATCTTTTTATAATGTGACTGGACATCTTTGTAAAAATGCTAGGGTTGTATTTTGAGAGGTCCAAGGTTCGTTGCATTATACCTTTGAACACGTTCTGCACCTTTAACTGTGGGTGAGTCATAAGAGAGGTGACAGGATAATGACTGGCTGCCTGCCTTCGCTCTGGTCAACAGTTATAAATTAGAGACGGCGAAACTTGAATTCTAACCTGAAAGTTTGGCTTGTGTGTAGCACAATGCACAATTTATGTTGAAAATAACTATTTATCGGTAACGGATGCCTTTAAGGTAAACTGACACAAGTTGTATAGATGTTTTATCCATAATATATATTCAATAATTCTCGAGAAAGTCGGCACTAGATATTTTTCCGTAATTGAATTACGTTTAGAGTAAAACACAAATGGTAAAGGTCTTCAAACAGTGTAAGTGAAAGCATTAATAAATTTACAAAATGTGTGGATGTTTGTGGATTCAGCGATTTTTTTCTAATCCATACTGACTGTCTATAGAACGGAACAGTCGCGTTACTGGATACGAGAATGAAATCCCAAGCTAGTGAATACCACATATTTCCAGCAAAATATAATTTATATTTTTTATTTTTTCTACATAGAACCTCGAAAGTATGTAGTAGGAATATGGAGTTAATATATTTTCTTCAGTTTATTATTAATAACACACAAGAACGAATGATTCATTCCTATCAAAGAGGGGCCCGTCATCTCAAGCGTGTTAAGGCATGCAACTCGTAATGTAAGGGTCGCTAGTTCGCATCCTGGTCGCGCCAAACATGCTCGCCCTTTCAGCTATGTGGGTGTTATAATGTGACGGTCAATCCCACTATTCGTTGGTAAAAGAGTAGCCCAAGAGTTGGCGGTGGGGGGTGATGACTACCTGTCTTCCCTCTAGTCTTACACTGCTAAATTAGGGACGGCTAGCACAGATGGCCTTCAAGTAGCTTTGTGCGAAACTCAAAACGAACATACAAACCTATCAAAGAGATAACACATTTCTTTCAATAACAGTTTTCTTTCGCATATTAGCAAGATCTCTAAAAATGGAATATAAGGGTATTTTAAGCTCTAATTTGCGTATCCTTAAAGGGAGTATTTTTTGTAATTTGTAAAGAGAAATAGGAAATATAAACACGACATATTGTAAGAATTATCATTTTATTATTATAGGAGTTGAAATGCTAACTTGAGGAGATAAATTTATCTTACTTACCCTAATTTCGTTTTCATTACAGAAAAGGCAGCTAAACGTCACCACTGACCTTTAACCTTTGGGCTGTTCTTTTACTAACGTTATAATGCCCGTGCAGTTGAAAAAGTATGTTCGGTGAAGGATTTTGATTCCACATGTCTGGGGTTATAATCTTTGGGACCACTTTTATTTATCAACAACAAACGGGACTGACCGTCAAATTATAACGCCCCGACGGCAAGAAGAGAGAGCATATTTGGTCACGGTGATACGGACTTACTGTCTCCATTACCAGGCTGTGGTAGGAAAGTTTTGTTCAGTTATTTGCAAATAGACATTTGTTGTTACCAAGAAAAAGTTTGATTTTTACATTACTGTGCTAAAAATGAATAGATAGAGAGATACGTTACCATACCAAGAATAAAGAGTGAGAGAGATACATTACCATACCAAGAATGAAGTGTGGGAGAGATACATTACCACACCAAAAATGAAAGGTAGGAGAGATACATTACCGTATTAAGAATGAAGTGTGGGAGAGATACGTTATCATACCAAGAAAGAAAGGTAGCAGAGATACGTTACCATACCAAGAATGAAGTGTGGGAGAGATACGTTACCATACCAAGGAAGAAAGATAGCAGAGAATAGTTACCATACCAAGAATGAAGTGCGGGAGAGATATGTTACCATACCAAGGAAGAAAGGTAGCAGAGATATGTTAACATAGCAAGAATGAAGTGTGGGAGAGATACGGTACCATACCAAGAAAGAAAGATAGCAGAGATACGTTACCATACCAAGAATGAAGTGTGGGAGAGATATGTTACCATACCAAAAATGAAAGGTAGGAGAGATACATTACCGTATTAAGAATGAAGTGTGGGAGAGATTTGCTACCATACCAAGAATGAAGTGTGGGATAGATACGTTACCATACCAAGGAAGAAAGGTGGCAGAGATACATAACAATACCAAGAATGAATTGTGGGAGAGATACGTTATCATACTAATGAAGAAAGGTAGCAGAGATACGTTACCATACCAAGAATGAAGTGTGGGAGAGATACATTACCATACCAAGGAAGAAAAATAGCAGAGAATAGTTACCATACCAAGAATGAAGTGTGGGAGAGATATGTTACATATGGTAACATATCAAGAATCAAGTGTGGGAGAGATACGTTATCATACCAAGGAAGAAAGGTAGCAGAGATACGTTACCATACCAAGAATGAAGTATGAGAGAGATATGTTACCATACCAGGGAAGAAACGTAGCAGAGATACGTTACCATACCAAGAATGAAGTGTAGGAGAGATACGTTACCATACCAAGAATGAAGAATGGGAGAGATATGTTACCATACCAAGGAAGAAAGGTAGCAGAGATACATTACCATACCAAGAATGAAGTGTGGGAGAGATTTGCTACCGTAACAAGAATGAAGTGTGGGATAGATACGTTACCATACCAAGGAAGAAAGGTGGCAGAGATACATTACAATACCAAGAATGAATTGTGGGAGAGATACGTTATCATACTAATGAAGAAAGGTAGCAGAGATACGTTACCATACCAAGAATGAAGTGTGGGAGAGATACATTACCATACCAAGGAAGAAAAATAGCAGAGAATAGTTACCATACCAAGAATGAAGTGTGGGAGAGATATGTTACATATGGTAACATATCAAGAATCAAGTGTGGGAGAGATACGTTATCATACCAAGGAAGAAAGGTAGCAGAGATACGTTACCATACCAAGAATGAAGTATGAGAGAGATATGTTACCATACCAGGGAAGAAACGTAGCAGAGATACGTTACCATACCAAGAATGAAGTGTAGGAGAGATACGTTACCATACCAAGAATGAAGAATGGGAGAGATATGTTACCATACCAAGGAAGAAAGGTAGCAGAGATACATTACCATACCAAGAATGAAGTGTGGGAGAGATACGTTACCACACCAAGAATGAAGTGTGGGATAGATACATTACCATACCAAGAATGAATTGTGGGAGAGATACATTACCACACCAAAAATGAAAGGTAGGAGAGATACATTACCGTATTAAGAATGAAGTGTGGGAGAGATACGTTATCATACCAAGAAAGAAAGGTAGCAGAGATACGTTACCATACCAAGAATGAAGTGTGGGAGAGGTACGTTACCATACCAAGGAAGAAAGGTAGCAGAGATACGTTACCATACCAAGGAAGAAAGGTAACAGAGATACATTACCATACTAAGAATGAAGTGTGGAAGAAATACGTTACCATATTAAGGAAGAAAGGTTGCATAGATACGTTACTATATCTAGAATGAAGTGTGGGAGAGATACGTTACGATACTAAGGAAGAAAGGTTGCAGAGATACGTTACCATACCAAGAATGAAGTGTGGGAGAGATACATTACCACACCAAAAATGAAAGGTAGGAGAGATACATTACCGTATTAAGAATGAAGTGTGGGAGAGATACGTTATCATACCAAGAAAGAAAGGTAGCAGAGATACGTTACCATACCAAGAATGAAGTGTGGGAGAGATACGTTACCATACCAAGGAAGAAAGATAGCAGAGAATAGTTACCATACCAAGAATGAAGTGCGGGAGAGATATGTTACCATACCAAGGAAGAAAGGTAGCAGAGATATGTTAACATAGCAAGAATGAAGTGTGGGAGAGATACGGTACCATACCAAGAAAGAAAGATAGCAGAGATACGTTACCATACCAAGAATGAAGTGTGGGAGAGATATGTTACCATACCAAAAATGAAAGGTAGGAGAGATACATTACCGTATTAAGAATGAAGTGTGGGAGAGATTTGCTACCATACCAAGAATGAAGTGTGGGATAGATACGTTACCATACCAAGGAAGAAAGGTGGCAGAGATACATAACAATACCAAGAATGAATTGTGGGAGAGATACGTTATCATACTAATGAAGAAAGGTAGCAGAGATACGTTACCATACCAAGAATGAAGTGTGGGAGAGATACATTACCATACCAAGGAAGAAAAATAGCAGAGAATAGTTACCATACCAAGAATGAAGTGTGGGAGAGATATGTTACATATGGTAACATATCAAGAATCAAGTGTGGGAGAGATACGTTATCATACCAAGGAAGAAAGGTAGCAGAGATACGTTACCATACCAAGAATGAAGTATGAGAGAGATATGTTACCATACCAGGGAAGAAACGTAGCAGAGATACGTTACCATACCAAGAATGAAGTGTAGGAGAGATACGTTACCATACCAAGAATGAAGAATGGGAGAGATATGTTACCATACCAAGGAAGAAAGGTAGCAGAGATACATTACCATACCAAGAATGAAGTGTGGGAGAGATTTGCTACCGTAACAAGAATGAAGTGTGGGATAGATACGTTACCATACCAAGGAAGAAAGGTGGCAGAGATACATTACAATACCAAGAATGAATTGTGGGAGAGATACGTTATCATACTAATGAAGAAAGGTAGCAGAGATACGTTACCATACCAAGAATGAAGTGTGGGAGAGATACATTACCATACCAAGGAAGAAAAATAGCAGAGAATAGTTACCATACCAAGAATGAAGTGTGGGAGAGATATGTTACATATGGTAACATATCAAGAATCAAGTGTGGGAGAGATACGTTATCATACCAAGGAAGAAAGGTAGCAGAGATACGTTACCATACCAAGAATGAAGTATGAGAGAGATATGTTACCATACCAGGGAAGAAACGTAGCAGAGATACGTTACCATACCAAGAATGAAGTGTGGGAGAGATTTGCTACCGTAACAAGAATGAAGTGTGGGATAGATACATTACCATACCAAGAATGAATTGTGGGAGAGATACATTACCACACCAAAAATGAAAGGTAGGAGAGATACATTACCGTATTAAGAATGAAGTGTGGGAGAGATACGTTATCATACCAAGAAAGAAAGGTAGCAGAGATACGTTACCATACCAAGAATGAAGTGTGGGAGAGGTACGTTACCATACCAAGGAAGAAAGGTAGCAGAGATACGTTACCATACCAAGGAAGAAAGGTAACAGAGATACATTACCATACCAAGAATGAAGTGTGGAAGAAATACGTTACCATATTAAGGAAGAAAGGTTGCATAGATACGTTACTATATCTAGAATGAAGTGTGGGAGAGATACGTTACGATACTAAGGAAGAAAGGTTGCAGAGATACGTTACCATACCAAGAATGAAGTGTGGGAGAGATACATTACCATATTGAGAATGAAGTGTGGGAGAGATACATTATCATACCAAGGAAGAAAGGTAGCAGAGATACGTTACCATACCAAGAATGAAGTGTGGGAGAGATACGTTACCATACGAAGAATCAATTGTAGGAGAGATATGTTACCATACTAAGAATGAAGTGTGGGATAGATACGTTACCATACCAAGGAAGTGAGGTAGCAGAGATACATTACCATTCCAAGAATGAAGTGTGGGAAAGATACATTATCATACCAAGGAAGAAAGGTTGCAGAGATACGTTAACATACCAAGAATGAAGTGTGGGAGAGATACGTTACCATACCAAGGAAGAAAGGTAGCAGAGATATGTTACCTTCGCAACAATGAAGTGTGGGAGAGATACGTTACCATACCAAGGAAGACAGATAGCAGATATACGTTACTATATCAAGAATCAAGTGTGGGAGAGATATGTTACCATACCAAGGAAGAAAGGTAGCAGTGATACGTTACCATACCAAGGAAGAAAGGTAGTAGAGATACATTACCATACCAAGAATGAAGTGTGGGAGAGATATGTTGCCATACCAAGGAAGAAAGGTAGCAGAGATACGTTACCATACCAAGGAAGAAAGATAGCAGAGATACATTACCATATCCAGAATGAAGTGTGGAAGAAATACGTTACCATATTAAGGAAGAAAGGTTGCATAGATACGTTACTATATCTAGAATGAAGTGTGGGAGAGATACGTTACCATACCAAGGAAGAAAGGTAGCAGAGATATGTTACCATACTAAGAATGAAGTGTGGGATAGATACGTTACCATACCAAGGAAGAAAAATAGCAGAGATATTTTACCATACCAAGAATGAAGTGTTGGAGAGATACGTTACCATACCAAGGAAGAAAGATATCAGACATACGTAACCATACCAAGAATGAAGTGTTGGATAGATACATTACCATACCAAGAATGAATTGTGGGAGAGATACATTACCACACCAAAAATGAAAGGTAGGAGAGATACATTACCGTATTAAGAATGAAGTGTGGGATAGATACGTTACCATACCAAGGAAGAAAGATAGCATAGATACGTTACTATATAAAAATCAAGTGTGGGAGAGATACGTTACCATACCAAAGAAGAAAGGTAGCAGATATACGTTACCATACCAAGAATGAAGTGTGGGAGAGATACATTACCATATCAAGAATGAAATATGGGAGAGATATGTTACCATACCAATGAAGAAAGGTAGCAGAGATATGTTACCTTAGCAAGAATGAAGTGTGGGAGAGATACGTTACCATACCAAGAATGAAGTGTGGAAGAAATACGTTACCATATTAAGGAAGAAAGGTTGCATAGATACGTTACTATATCTAGAATGAAGTGTGGGAGAGATACGTTACCATACCAAGGAAGAAAGGTAGCAGAGATACGTTACCATACGAAGAATGAATTGTGGGAGAGATACGTCACCATACCAAGAATGAAGTATGGGATAGATACATTACCATATCAAGAATGAATTGTGGGAGAGATACATTACCACACCAAAAATGAAAGGTAAGAGAGATACATTACCATATTGAGAATGAAGTGTGTGAGAGATACGTTACCATACCAAGGAAGAAAGGTAGCAGAGATACATTACCATTCCAAGAATGAAGTGTGGGAAAGATACATTATCATACCAAGGAAGAAAGGTAGCAGAGATACGTTACCATACCAAGAATGAAGTGTTGGAGAGATACGTTACCATACCAAGGAAGAAAGGTAGCAGAGATATGTTACCTTAGCAAGAATCAAGTGTGGGAGAGATATGTTACCATACCAAGGAAGAAAGGTAGCAGTGATACGTTACCATACCAAGGAAGAAATGTAGCAGAGATACATTACCATTCCAAGAATGAAGTGTGGGAAAGATACATTATCATACCAAGGAAGAAAGGTTGCAGAGATACGTTAACATACCAAGAATGAAGTGTGGGAGAGATACGTTACCATACCAAGGAAGAAAGGTAGCAGAGATATGTTACCTTCGCAACAATGAAGTGTGGGAGAGATACGTTACCATACCAAGGAAGACAGATAGCAGATATACGTTACTATATCAAGAATCAAGTGTGGGAGAGATATGTTACCATACCAAGGAAGAAAGGTAGCAGTGATACGTTACCATACCAAGGAAGAAAGGTAGTAGAGATACATTACCATACCAAGAATGAAGTGTGGGAGAGATATGTTGCCATACCAAGGAAGAAAGGTAGCAGAGATACGTTACCATACCAAGGAAGAAAGATAGCAGAGATACATTACCATATCCAGAATGAAGTGTGGAAGAAATACGTTACCATATTAAGGAAGAAAGGTTGCATAGATACGTTACTATATCTAGAATGAAGTGTGGGAGAGATACGTTACCATACCAAGGAAGAAAGGTAGCAGAGATATGTTACCATACTAAGAATGAAGTGTGGGATAGATACGTTACCATACCAAGGAAGAAAAATAGCAGAGATATTTTACCATACCAAGAATGAAGTGTTGGAGAGATACGTTACCATACCAAGGAAGAAAGATATCAGACATACGTAACCATACCAAGAATGAAGTGTTGGATAGATACATTACCATACCAAGAATGAATTGTGGGAGAGATACATTACCACACCAAAAATGAAAGGTAGGAGAGATACATTACCGTATTAAGAATGAAGTGTGGGATAGATACGTTACCATACCAAGGAAGAAAGATAGCATAGATACGTTACTATATAAAAATCAAGTGTGGGAGAGATACGTTACCATACCAAAGAAGAAAGGTAGCAGATATACGTTACCATACCAAGAATGAAGTGTGGGAGAGATACATTACCATATCAAGAATGAAATATGGGAGAGATATGTTACCATACCAATGAAGAAAGGTAGCAGAGATATGTTACCTTAGCAAGAATGAAGTGTGGGAGAGATACGTTACCATACCAAGAATGAAGTGTGGAAGAAATACGTTACCATATTAAGGAAGAAAGGTTGCATAGATACGTTACTATATCTAGAATGAAGTGTGGGAGAGATACGTTACCATACCAAGGAAGAAAGGTAGCAGAGATACGTTACCATACGAAGAATGAATTGTGGGAGAGATACGTCACCATACCAAGAATGAAGTATGGGATAGATACATTACCATATCAAGAATGAATTGTGGGAGAGATACATTACCACACCAAAAATGAAAGGTAAGAGAGATACATTACCATATTGAGAATGAAGTGTGTGAGAGATACGTTACCATACCAAGGAAGAAAGGTAGCAGAGATACATTACCATTCCAAGAATGAAGTGTGGGAAAGATACATTATCATACCAAGGAAGAAAGGTAGCAGAGATACGTTACCATACCAAGAATGAAGTGTTGGAGAGATACGTTACCATACCAAGGAAGAAAGGTAGCAGAGATATGTTACCTTAGCAAGAATCAAGTGTGGGAGAGATATGTTACCATACCAAGGAAGAAAGGTAGCAGTGATACGTTACCATACCAAGGAAGAAATGTAGCAGAGATACATTACCATTCCAAGAATGAAGTGTGGGATAGATGCATTACCACACCAAAAATGAAAGGTATCATAGATACGTTTCTATATCAAGAATGTAGTGTGGGAGAAATACGTTACCATGTTAAGGAATAAAGGTAGCATAGATACGTTACTATATCAAAAATGAAGTGTGGGAGAGATACGTTACCATACCAAGAATGAAGTGTGGGAGAGATACATTACCCACCAAAAATGAAAGGTAAGAGAGATACATTACCGTATTAAGAATGAAGTGTGGGTGAGATACGTTATCATATTATGGAATAAAGGTAGTAGAGATACGTTACCCTACCAAGAATGAATTGTGGGAGAGATACGTTACCATACCAAGGAAGAAAGGTAGCAGAGAAACGTTACCATTCCAAGAATGAAGTGTAGGAGAGATACGTTACCATACCAAGGAAGAAAGGTAGCAGAGATACGTTACCGTACCAATAATCAATTGTAGGAGAGATATGTTACCATACTAAGAATGAAGTGTGGGATAGATACGTTACCATACCAAGGAAGAAAGGTAGCAGAGATAAATTACCATACCAGGAATGAAGTGTGGGAGAGATACGTTACTCTACCAAGGAAGAAAGGTAGCAGAGATATGTTACCTTAGCAAGAATGAAGTGTGGGAGAGATATGTTACCATACTAAGAATGAAGTGTGGGAGATATACATTATCATATCAATGAAGAAAGGTAGCAGAGATACGTTACCATACCAAGAATAAAGTGTGGGCGAGATACGCTACCATACCAAGGAAGAAAGGTAGCAGAGATACGTTACCATACCATGAATGAAGTGTGAGAGAGATACGTTACCATACCAAGGAAGAAAGGTAGCAGAGATACGTTACCATACCATGAATGAAGTGTGGGAGAGATACGTTACCATACCACGGAAGAAAGGTAGCAGAGATATGTTACCATACTAAGAATGACGTGTGATAGATACGTTACCATACCAAGGAAGAAAGGTAGCAGAGATATATTACCATACCAAGAATGAAGTGTGGGAGAGATACGTTACCATACCAAGGAAGAAAGGTAGCAGAGATATGTTACCTTAGCAAGAATCAAGTGTGGGAGAGATATGTTACCATACCAAGGAAGAAAGGTAGCAGTGATACGTTACCATACCAAGGAAGAAATGTAGCAGAGATACATTACCATTCCAAGAATGAAGTGTGGGATAGATGCATTACCACACCAAAAATGAAAGGTATCATAGATACGTTTCTATATCAAGAATGTAGTGTGGGAGAAATACGTTACCATGTTAAGGAATAAGGGTAGCATAGATACGTTACTATATCAAAAATGAAGTGTGGGAGAGATACGTTACCATACCAAGGAAGTAAGGTAGCGGAGTTACGTTACCATACCAAGAATGAAGTGTGGGAGAGATACATTACCCACCAAAAATGAAAGGTAAGAGAGATACATTACCGTATTAAGAATGAAGTGTGGGTGAGATACGTTATCATATTATGGAATAAAGGTAGTAGAGATACGTTACCCTACCAAGAATGAATTGTGGGAGAGATACGTTACCATACCAAGGAAGAAAGGTAGCAGAGAAACGTTACCATTCCAAGAATGAAGTGTAGGAGAGATACGTTACCATACCAAGGAAGAAAGGTAGCAGAGATACGTTACCGTACCAATAATCAATTGTAGGAGAGATATGTTACCATACTAAGAATGAAGTGTGGGATAGATACGTTACCATACCAAGGAAGAAAGGTAGCAGAGATAAATTACCATACCAGGAATGAAGTGTGGGAGAGATACGTTACTCTACCAAGGAAGAAAGGTATCAGAGATATGTTACCTTAGCAAGAATGAAGTGTGGGAGAGATATGTTACCATACTAAGAATGAAGTGTGGGAGATATACATTATCATACCAATGAAGAAAGGTAGCAGAGATACGTTACCATACCAAGAATAAAGTGTGGGCGAGATACGCTACCATACCAAGGAAGAAAGGTAGCAGAGATACGTTACCATACCATGAATGAAGTGTGAGAGAGATACGTTACCATACCAAGGAAGAAAGGTAGCAGAGATACGTTACCATACCATGAATGAAGTGTGGGAGAGATACGTTACCATACCACGGAAGAAAGGTAGCAGAGATATGTTACCATACTAAGAATGACGTGTGATAGATACGTTACCATACCAAGGAAGAAAGGTAGCAGAGATATATTACCATACCAAGAATGAAGTGTGGGAGAGATACGTTACCATACCAAGGAAGAAAGATAGCAGAGATACGTTACCATACCAAGAATGAAGTGTGTGAGAGATATGTTGCCATACCAACGAAGAAAGATAGCAGAGATACGTTGTCATACCAAAAATGAAGTGTGGGATAGATACGTTACCATACCAAGGAAGAAAGGTAGCTGAGATATCAAGAATGAAGTAGGGTAGAGATATGTTACCATACCAAGGAAGAAAGGTAGCAGAGATATGTTACCATACTAAGAATGAAGTGTGATAGATACGTTACCATACGAAGGAAGAAAGGTAGCAGAGATATATTACCATACCAAGAATGAAGTGTGGGAGAGATACATTACCACACCAAAAAAGGTAGCGTAGATACGTTTCTATATGAAGAATGAAGTGTGGGAGAAATACGTTACCATACCAGGGAAGAAATGTAGTAGAGATACGTTTCCACACCAAGAATGAAGTGTGGGATAGATACGTTACCATACGAAGGAAGAAAGGTAGCAGAGATACGTTACCATGTCAAGAATGAAGTGTGGGAGAGATACGTTATCATATTAGTGATGAAGGGTGGGGTAAGTACATTATCATACCAGGAATGAAAGGTGGGAGAGAACACTACCTATGTTTATTCTTTTAATTAATATTTTAATCAACGAAATTTATTCTTATCCTAATTAAAGTAAATGATTTGACTGACACGAGCGAAGAGGGAAAAATTTGATATTTGTTTTTTCTTTCACTGTAATACATCGAAACAATTTCCTTCCAACTGGTATTCATTTTGTATAATTCTACTAAAGTCTTTCTGTTTTTTTCTTTTGTGTTCAGTAAGTGCGTATTGCTCAATTTTAAACTCTTCTTAAAGCCTTGAGAAAAATATACGTACACAGGAAAGCTTTCGGTTTCAGATTTTTGTGTGTAGCTAAGCACAAAGTTATTAAGTGGGCTATCTGTGCTCTGCCTACCACAAAGAAAAAGAATGATGTTAAATTCTCCGAATATTACTTTGAACCTTTTTGTCTAAACAACAAGAAGAATAAAACTGAGTACAAAAACGTTTCAAAACTCACGTAGTTAAGTGCAGACTACGGGATAGAAACCAATATGATGAACATTTATGACAGCAAAACAGATGCTCTTGAAGTCCAGTGTTTCGGTTTATATCGTTTTTAAGAGCTTTAAGGCTTAGCGACACAATGTAAAAGCTGTTTTTTTAAGAATGTATTTAACCCTAAACGTTGGACTACAGCAACTCTTTTTTTTTAACTGCAGGTTTCGGACATTTTTAACAAGAGTAAAAAAATATAGACTTATACTTTATAATTGCAGTTACTTTTTCAAAAATAAATAATCCCATAACGTCCAGAACTTATCATCGTTCAATCTGTTTGAAGTAGTCAATATTTTTATTTTAACTTTCAAGAAAAATTCTCCCTTGTGGCTCATAAATGTGTCTTGAGGTTGTGTAGCACTAAAATTCGCGTTTTGCTAGGTGTGGTGTTGATCATATAGACACCTCATTGTGTTTGTGTTTAACTGTAAACAGAATTTAAGAGAACATTGTCGGTTATGAGTTCATATAAAAGCAGTTTGGGCCCGGCATGGCCAGTCGTGTTAAGGCATTCGACTCATAATCCGAGGGTCGCGGGTTCGAATCCCGGTCGCTTCAAATATTCTCGCCCTTTCAGCCGTGGGGGCCTTAAAATGTAACGGTCAATCCCACTATTCGTTGGTAAAAGAGTAGCCCAAGAGTTGGCGGTGGGTGGTGATGACTAGCTGCCTTCCCTCTAGTCTTACACTGCTAAATTAGGGACGGCTAGCACAGATTGCCCTCGAGTAGCTTTGTGCGAAATTCCAAAACAAACAAACAAACAATCTTGTCTTACACTACTAAACTAGGGATAGCTAGCGCAGTTAGCCCTCGAGTAGCTTTGCGCTAAATTGAAAAACAAAAGCAGTTTGTTTTAGAGACGAAGAATCACAGGGCGCCTGAGAACTACTCCTATTTCCCCTTTTTTTTTCGTGCTCGACGGAATTCAACTGAAAACCGGATGTAATTTTCAAGGTTTCTCAACGCAAATAGTAAAACGGTATCCCGAGACGGGTTCTAAGAGAATTCTCGATGTATCTCGTGCCGTTTCGAAAACAGAAATTCGATTACATACCTTCTACGATCGTTTAAAACTATAGTCACGAAACAAATATCACTGAAGAGAGAGAGGAGTCCTCGAAACATGGTATTTCACTGATTTACCACAGTGTATCTCATGTACCTCAATCACTCTACTCACGAATCTCTATTGTGATGTAGAATCCTGTTTTATAAGAAGTGTTGAGGTCACACTGTATTTTTAATAGCATTCCACTGTTCTTAAGTATTATTGTATCTTGATGTGTTTTATGTGAAAAAGGTGAATAATTGGGTTCACTTGTAAGAAATGTTTCTTTTTAAAACATATTAGGCCTGCCATTGGACTTTAAGACGAGTATGATTGTTTGTTAACACTTGTTTATGTGAAATAAAGTCCTGAAATTAGACGTGTTACTGACGGACAACATGCGATTTTTGTCCAATTTAAAGTTATGCTAATACGAGGTATCCATTTCCAAAAATCACACCCCTGGGCCCCTTGGGGTGGGCGATAATGTAGTGGCTTGTTTGTTTCTTTGCTTTGAATTTCATACGAAGCTACACGAGGGCTAACTGCGCTAGACGCCCCAAATTTGGTAGTGTTAGAGTAGATGGAAGGTAGCTAGTCATCTTCACCCACCGCCAACTCTTGGGCTACTCTTGTACAAACGAATAACGGGATTGAACGTACCTTTATAATGCTTCCACGGCTGGAAGGGTGAACATGTTTGGTGTGACTAGGATTCGAACCCACGACCCTCTATAGCTCTCGAGTAGCTTTGCGCAAAATTCAAAAACAAACAAACAAACTAAACGACATTTTATGCTTTATAGTATAACTAATAACTAATGATGATAACACTAGGTAACAATTTTTTTATTTTTTCTTGTTCCTGGTCAGAAAGTGTTATTTCTCAATTGCGTATGCCTAAAGTAAATGGAAACGACCTATATTTCTCTTCAGACTTTCCTTTTGTGACCTGGGAGCGTATAACGAAAACATGATGGGACATTATATTTGGGGGCTGATACGCAAATCTCGAAAACCTTCTCACTTCTAAACATTTTGTTCATTTTTGTGTAAGTTTAGTACAAATACATGTGAATCTTGATTAATTTGCTGTTTTATTCAGACTTTACGTAAATGAAAATGTGCAAATTTATGCGTTTTTATATAGAAAATAGGCTAATTTCTAAATTTCACCATCCAGGTCACAAAAGCAAAGTTTGAATAGAATAATGGTCATTTTCTGTACTTTTACAACATAAGTAATTAAGAAATAACACATACTATCTAGGAACAAAATTTGTGTTACATAGTGTAACAGAAATTTGAGGAATATTTGTCTAAGTCTAATAAAGTATACATATATAATACAAACAATAATTGAACATTAGAATAATTAAAAAAAAAATTCGTAAAACTAAGTGAGTTACGCCCTTAATGTTGCATATTTCTTTAAACCGTCTTTATTCATGAATGTATTTAACTTAAAATGGTTACGTCGGCTCAAAACCACTTTTCGTAGAAGTAATATACTTTGGAAACTGAAAATATTATTTGGTTGAGAATGCAAAGCAACAACTTTGAAATATTACAATATGTCTCTCAGATTTATTTTACGAACTTTCTGGTGAATGAAATTCTGGTAAAAGGCTTGATTTAACTTAACGCTTTGGTAACACCAGTTATATGGGAAGAAAAAAAATCTTTTTAACAGCGTGATAAAAATATATGTACAGCAATCACGCATTCTTCGTAGAAAATCCTAATCTTCTAAACTACGTTAAATATTGTTGCTATGATTAGTACCTTATGCAACTACCTAAACCTTATTAGTAACCAGTTACAGGTAGACAACACGTGCCATTATGTCAAGAGGAGCAAGGATTGAAGCCTTGGTTTCGCCGTTACGCACAATCTTTCTTAAGACTGCCCTGAAATCGATAGCTGATTGTATTCTAAAGACGGTTGGTATGGATATTAGCACTTTAATTGAAATAAAGTACAGAACAACATTTCGATCTTCTTAGGTCATCTTCAGGTTAACAAAGAGAACGTTGTTCTGTACTTTAAGTAAAGTGTCGATACCCATACCAGCTTCCTCGAGAATACATTTTTAATTCAAGTGGGTTTCTCGTCATCTCGAATTACTTCGATAGCTGATTAATATAGAATATAAAGTAACTAGTGGTTATACATGTTGAATAATGATGATGATAGTAATAACTTAGATGATTGCACTGGATACTGTACATGACATCAACTGATATCCAGTCACTGTCAATGTTAACATTCTTTATTATCTTATGCCTTTATTTGCTACATTTGTTGTCTTATGATTTATACAATACATTTTAGATTGATTGGGAATCAGGGAAATTTTAGAGTGTGACAAAATGAATTATTGTTTTTCTACTTATGGAAGAATAAAATACTCTACATTACTGAAGACTAACCACATGTCACATTGCCTGCTGTTAAAAACAACAACAACCGTGAATCGAAATTGAAGACGTTGTCGTATCTTTCAGACTGTGATTAAATTGTCAAAGTCAAACACATACAGAAAAACCTAACAGTTTCATTTTGGCCAACGTATTATAAAAACAAGATAAAATTATTATAAGTAAGTACTGTTAATCAAACGGTAGATGTCTCTGATTCCCTACCCTGTAGCAAACTGTGTATGATATCTCCTATCCATTACCAAAGACAGTTTAATCGGGGTTGGGTTTCACTTAAGGGAACAAGACAACTGAAGTAAAGCGCATATGTCGATATTTCTAAGATTTAACTCTTAAGGTAATCATTCATAATTACGGTAACTGTTAAAGTTGAAGGGTGCCATTATTATGATGTCAGTTAATGACATTTCAACAATACTGCTGTGGTACGTACGAGAGATGTCGAGTAATGGTATGTGACAATATGACTGTGATGCGCGTAGCGTTGATCAGTGACATGTAACAATATGATTGTGACACATTTGGTGTGAACTAATGACTATGATATGTTTTACGTTGATCAGTGACATGTAACAATATGATTGTGACATTTAGTGTGAACTAATGACTGATATGTTTTACGTTGATCAGTGACATGTAACAATATGATTGTGACATTTAGTGTGAACTAATGACTGATATGTTTTACGTTGATCAGTTACATGTAACAATATGATTGTGACATTTAGTGTGAACTAATGACTGATATGTTTTACGTTGATCAGTTACATGTAACAATATGATTGTGACACATTTGGTGTGAACTAATGACTATGATATGTTTTACGTTGATCAGTTACATGTAACAATATGATTGTGACACATTTGGTGTGAACTAATGACTATGATATGTTTTACATTGATCAGTGACATGCAACGTGACACATTTGGTGTGAACTAATGACTATGATATGTTTTACGCTGATCAGTTGCATGTAATAGCAACCAAATGAATGCTGGGGCAGACGCAACGGTTTGCAATATATATATATATATATAAAAGCTATGACTGATACGTTTGATATCGATCAATGACATACAACAATATGACTGTGGTACATATTTTTGTGATCAGTGACATGTAATATGACTGTGACACATATGATTTCCATCAGTAACGTGTGACACGATCGACTTCTCTTGATATCACGACACTGTACCAACTACACTAGCTCAAAAGCAAAAACAAACTTCGACTCGCATATAATGATAAAATGAAAGGTATCGAAATGTAACAGTGAGAGTCCAAAAATGTTAAATAAGTGTAATATTAGCGAATTACCGAAGTATCTAGGAAACAAAGTTATAAACTTGTGTAAAATTAATAAGATAGTAGTAGTAATAGCCCAGAAATTTGTTACAACATTTTAAAAATTGGTAACACCTGAAAGCACGTCATAAATTTGATGAATTATACACATAAATAAATGTGTTGTTCAGACTAAACATGAAAAACGTATATGTGTGTGAATACATCAGATTAAATTTCTCAGTGTACCGAATGAGTTGCACTAAATAAATGTTGATAACATTTTTTAAAACATTTTGATTTATTTGTTAGTTTGTTTTGTTGTACATTAGGCTCTGCCCTTTAACGCTGTGCTATTGGGGAATTTTTTTTTTAGTTTGAAATTTTTAACGCAATACTTGTATTGTCAGCCTAAGTCTATGTTTATTTAAGTGTTTTTGTTAAGGAATATCCTGTCGAGTAGTTGTTACAAAGGCCTAATTGTCTACGATGTCTTGTGAAATAACGAGTGTTTGTGTTCTGTGAGTTAGGCATAATATATTCATTTCATTTTCTTTAACGTTGTTTTCTTTAAAATGTTGTTATGTTATTAAACTTTTATGGTATAGAACAATTTACATTGTTAGCATAACATAAAGATTTAAAACTTTCATGGGCTGGGCAAACCTCGTGAAGTATTGCGACCGAAGACAGTACTACCAGCACGAGCAATCAACTGAGGAAACAACATAATCTAGTCCTTCGAATTAAGAACGTTAAGAACAGTATATTTAATTAGCTATACTCATTTTAGTTTTGATCTAATTAGATATCTTGCTTTGATCGGAAGTTAACATTAATTAAAGTTTACTATATATTCCGAGAAAGCTTCTGTAATTTGGGTGTCTGCAAAATGTACTACAATATTATCTTTGTTTGCTTGGACACTGAAGTTTAATAACATTCTATTATATGGTGACCTCTTTGGAAGAATTATAGAGTTAAATGTGTACGTTTATGTAATTATTATCCGAGAACATTAAAGTTTGTAGATTAGTCCACAGCTCTTTGTTGAAAATTTTAAAGTTTGTTTTATGTGTTTCCTTTTATAAACCTTAACAGATATGTTGGTGTCAGTGTTGGCAGTGACATTATCTTTATGTTTACATTCTAAACGTTATTTCTCGACTTTCTCGTGTCTTAGTTCCGTCACAACAGTTAAAACTGACTCAGCAGTTGATCGTAAGTTTGTTACGGTCCTTCTTAATTGGGACGAACCAGATACAATCGTGTTCTTTCCTCTTTATTTGAAATAAATTCCTGCTACGTTGAGTTTCGTTTTTGTTCTTTTGTACCCTGGGTAGTCATCGATAAATTTCAGGACACGCAATCCCTTAATCCAGGGTTCAAACCCTCGCGGTGGACAGAGCGTGACAGCCCACTGTGTATGGTTATATGGAGAATGAGTCTGATCTGTATTAAAAGTTCTGTGATTGTATTATATTTCTTTAACTTGTCAGTAGATTAAAAAAATAGTTTTCCCTATTTTTTCAGGGTTTTAAAGAAATTATGCTTACAAACTTATCTATGACGTATTAAACCCATGACAATATCGCGCATTCGCCAAAAAGAGATCTCACTCGCTACAGTTCCTAATTTGTTATAGTTTACGGTACTTGTTTTTGTTTGCTTATTTGACAATTGAAATTCTTGTCAAGAAAATATGTTTCAAATTTCCCGATAAATGAAAGGTAAAATTATAGAAGCTACTCCCAATAATTGTCATATCTAATAGAGTGCAGTTCGCTCTCATGTAGCTTTGCGCAAAATTAAAAAAAACAAAACAAACATAACTGATATTTGCTTTTGACATTACCTTTTGCAAACGCGGGTTCGAATCCCCATCTCACCAAACATGTTTGCCCTTTCAAGCTTGGGGTCGTTATAATATTACCGTCAGTCCACACTGTTCGTTGGTAAAAGAGTAGCCCAAGAGTTGGCGGTGTGTAGCGATGAGTAGCTGCCTTCCCTCTAGTCTTACACTGTTAAATTAGGGACGGCTAACGGAGATAGCCCTCTTGTAGCTTTACTCCAAATTCAGACAAACAAACCTTTTTCAACATACTGAGGATGTGAGATGAGTTTATAGAACTTTCTCCGTACAATACGTTTTCTTCTGTTGTATCTTATACATCAACAGGACTTTCTCCGTACAGTTTGTTTTTCTTCTGTTCCATTTTATACATCAACAGAACTTTCTCCGTACAATATGTTTTTCTTCTGTTGTATCTTGTACATCAACAGAACTTTCTCCGCACAATTTGTTTTTCTTCTGTTGTATCTCATACATCAACATAACTTTCTCCGTACACAGTGTTCTTTTTCTGTTGCATTTATATATCAAGGGGGGCCCGGCATGGCCAAGCGTTTTAAGACGTTCGACTCGTAATCTAAGGGTCGTGGGTTCGAATCCCGATCGCACCAAACATGCTCGCCCTTTCAGCCGTGGGGGCGTTATAATGTGACGGTCAATCCCATTATTTGTTGGTAAAAAGAGTAGCTTAAGAGTTGGCGGTGGGTGGTGATGACTAGTTGCCTTCCATTCTAGTCTTACAGTGCTAAATTAGGGACGGCTAGCACGTATAGCCCTCGAGTAGCTTTGTGCGAAATTCCAAAAAACAAACAAACAAATAAACATACTTCTATCAAGCGAACTTTCTACGTTCAATTTGTTTCTCTTCTGTTGCATCTTATACATCAACAGAACTTTCTCCGCACAATTTGTTTTTTCTGTTGCATCTCATACATCAACATAACTTTCCCCGTACAATTTGTTTTTCTTCTGTTGCATCTCATACATCAACATAACTTTCTCCGTACAATTTGTTTTTCTTTTGTTGCATCTCACACATCAACAGAACTTTCTCCGATCAATTTGTTTTTTCTTCTGTTGCATCTCACACATCAACAGAACTTTCTCCGATCAATTTGTTTTTTCTTCTGTTGCATCTTGTACGTCATTGTGCTCTTTTGGGGCTGATTAAGTGACAACGATTTGTTACGTCCATTAATAATCCAAGTGTTCCATAATGAGTTTATTAGTTTTAACAAATGGTCAATACAACATCTGAATAAGAATTACCAAGTGGAAGTCGTGAAAAAAAACTGTATCGTAGAATGTTTAAAAAAATTCACGACTATCATAGCATAGCATAAGTCAGTTTCCACGAAAAGGATTATTAGAGAGCAAGATGTCATAAATCATTTGAAGATAATTAGACAATAAAGTACAGCCCGTCTTACGCTCTCAGATACATTAATGAATACCGGCTAAAAACAAAAAGGAAATAGCTGAGGTGACTTTTAAAGTTTATGTAAAAATTGTGTGGGTTGTAGTAGATTAAAGATTAATGGACCATTAACATGCCAAATAAATCTAAGTTGCGGTGAAATAAAACAAACAAAAACTAGCAAGGCCCTTCTGATGTATTTTCATAATTGATGCGATTTGAATACGATTTGCGACTGTCGAGAACTGCGTAAACCCGTGCTTTCTGCTACCTACAAGGTAAATCACCGACTACTATTAGCTTTCTACAAGTCAACGATTGTTGAAATACAACTGTAAGTTTGACAAACTGAATCATCAAATTAATCTTGAATTTCGTATATTTTAGAGCGTAGCGTGAGGTCGACATTTACGGAAGAAATGACTGAAATTATTACATTTATCACATGTGCACATGTAAAGACCCGCTGTGATTTTATATTAAATTTAGATTCGTGTTAAAACAACTGCTATATATAGAATCATATGACTTGCGATTATTTGGTTAACGAATATTTAATATAGGGATAGCTCCTGACGAAACTGTAATAGAAAAATATTGAACTAATTAATTAAAATACATTATGGTCGTTTATTTTATTATTTTAATGAAAAGTAATTATACACCATTTGACCAAGTCAACTAAACGTTTGATACTACGATAAGTAACAAGTATCCCCTTTTACAATTACAGCTCTCAGTAGAAATGCTCCAGAAACTACCCAATAGAATCAGTTAAGTGTTTTATTTATATAGGGGCGAGTCCGGATGTTTGTTAATAGGATCAGTTAAGTGTTTTATTTATATAGGGGAGAGTCTGGATGTTTGATGATAGGAATAGATAAGTGTTTTATATTTATAGTGAGGACTCTGGCGAAAAATTTGTTTGCAGAGATAACCGGTGTGTTTAGAGAAAACCACTTGCAACTGGACAGGCAGCTAACAATCTACCAAAGCTGAAAATAAAATAAGTTAGTTAATAGGCATACTACATAACGATGGGAGATTTCCATTTACATGGTATTACTTATATTAAAAAGAGAAACATACTTAGCCCAAGAGGCAGGGTTTTACCTAAGCATATGATTTATTAAATTTGTAAGTTGTTTTTTTATTATAGGGAAACGTTTATAATATTTGTATGCAGGTTTGTTGAACCAGTCTTTTGTAGGATGCATTTCGGTTAATAATTCAAGGTAAACTGATGGAGTATAATTTAGTGGTCGAAGCGCGATTCCGATAATTTTCATTTCGAAGTTCTGTAATCTTGAATATTTGTTAGTCGCTGGTTAGTCTCCATATTACATGTTGCAACTTTACCACACTAGCGAGCCAAGCGTGTTAAGGCGTTTGACTCGAATTCCGAGGGTCACGGTTCAAATCTCGGTCGCTTCAAGCATGCTCGCTCTTTCAGGCGTAGAGGTGTTATAATGTGACGGTCAATTCCACTATTCCTTGGTAAAAGAGTAGCTTAAGAGTTAGTCGTGGGTGATGATGACTAGCTGCCTTGCTTACATTGCTAAATTAGGGGCGGCTAGCGCAGATAGCCCTCGAGTAGTTTTGCGCGAAATTCAAAACAAACAATACCACACTAGAACAGAGGCTTTACGTACGTTCTGTAGGTTATTAGAATGGTTCTAGCTGCGCACCCTTTGTTAAGTCCGTTAAAGCGTTTTAGAAAATTAATTGTTTTACTGGTTTTATTTACCGATGACATTATTAAAGAAAGAGTTTCTTCCATGATGGATTAGGCATGAAGTTTAAACCTAAAAAAACAATGGTGTTAATAAAATCGATGTTGTTTTGTTTAACTTAAATTATTTTCGTGAATTTATTTATTTATTTTTTTACGGAACGCAATCGCTTTAGTTTTTTTACTTGAGTGCAACACACCATTTGCTGCACCACTGTAATACAGTGTCAAGTGTTGTCTGGACTCTAGAGGTAGCGCTATTTGAGTTACTTGAAGTACTCCATATAGCTATGTCTTCGGCATATTGGATTGCTAGTTGGGGAGATATATCATTAACGAAAGTATTGTAGAGCATGGCGCTGAGTACTGATTCTTGAGGTATCGTAGCTATTAAAATGAAGTGGTGGGTTGTTGCTGTTTTGAATTAAGCACAAAGCTACACAATGGGCTATCTGTGTTCTGCCCACCACGGGTATCGAAACCCGGATTTTAGCGTGCAAGTCCGCAGACATACCGCTGAGCCACTGGGGGAAAGTGGAGGGAACTTTTTCCTAAATATTAACCTGAACTTTATGGTTGGTAATAAATCTGGATATCCAGCGAACCACATGGGTCGGTAGGTCTATAGTGCGTGTGTTTTAAGCCTACTGACTCAAATGCTTTTTGCATATCAAGAGAGTCTTCTGAGAGACTTCTACTGAGTCGCTAGTTTCGACTTTATTAATACACCTTTGAGACCAACACTTCATGTCTACAACACGCCCGATATTTATTTGGTTGTACTGAGTCGCTAGTTTCGACTTCATTAATACATCAATTTTCTCTGGCTGTTTGTTTCAGAATTTTCTCACAAAGCTTTCTGGTTGCTATAGACTAACCAAATAGTGGGATTTGATCTTTACTCACAACCCAAAAGTGGCAGATCGGTAGCAGAGGGATAATAATGGCTTCTCAGTTTCAGAGTTCATGTACGCTAATCATTAGCCCATTCCAGGCCTCATCTCTTATTTACTTACGATTTCCTTTAAAAAAACTTATAAAGTAAGATTGTTTCGGTTAGTGAATACGTGAACATTTAAATAAACTTTAATGATGATGTATGGATCTCCTTTTAAAGCAGTATTCAGTGACACAGTCATATGCCTGTCGATTTGTATCACTGGAAACTGGGTTTTGGTACCCTTGGTGAGCACTACAGATATCTCATTGCATAGCTTTTTGCTTAACTACAATAACAAGCCTTTTAAAGTCTTTCTTATATTTTTTATTTTTCTTTTCTTTTTTTTCTTGTTACTAAGTTGTTTCATGTGAAAACAAAATTCCTGGGGATAGTTACGTAATCTTTAGAAGATTCTCAACTTATATTAACTTTTGCAGACACATTGTGCTGGTACATTAAGGGTAATAATTACACCAACATGGCTAACGTGGGAATAGACTGTCGAACTCTGAGATCTCAAAATGATTTTCAACAGATAAAATTAACTAACGCTTTGCGAAAACATATTCTAGTTTGGGCTTAAATGAGGTACTTTGGTGGAGATTCTATCTGACATAATGAATTTACTATTACGTTTTTTATTTAGTTTTATGGATGCCTGTTCCAGTTAAATATATGTTTAGAATTACATGTCACTTATAGTGTTAAATATGTGTTGCGAAGTTCCCGCTTATTCACTAAATTTGTAGATTATAGAGTGTAAGAATCAACAACATATGTTTTACAAAAGTACTTGAGTGTCTTCAGATATTGTTGCCAACTGAACTTTCGAGAACCTCGCCTTAAAGCTTATAAGAAGTAACCAATGCAACGCGGAGAGACAGTCTAATAATGTTGATTTCCTACAGTTAATATACTATAATCCTCGAAAACTATAACGGTGATTAACGCTTATTAATCGGGAAACTACAGATATTTGACAAGGAACGTTTAAAAATTTCGAACATTACAAACCGTTTCTTCAGTGAATTAACTTTGGACATTAATATTTCTACGAGGACATTAGATGTTTTCCTCGGTGTAAAATCAGCTTCTAAACCACGTGAGGTCAGCCAAGAATAGAACTTGTTAGCTTTTCATCAAATGAAGTGTATCTGTGTATCAACACAAAATAAGTTCGCTCGTCATGAACCATCGATAAAATATTCACTTACAGATTAGATAGAAGACTCAGTATTATTTATAAGTTTGTGAAACTTTTGTATATAAATGACTGATTATTTGGAATTAAGCACAAAGTTACGTAATGGACTGTCCATGCTTTGCCCACAACGAGTATCGAAACCCGGTTTTTAGCAATGTGAGTCCGCACACATACTGTTGTGCCACTGGGGGGGCATATAAATCATTATTGGTAATAAGTATTTGTAGTAACCATTATTATAAATTGTTTTTTGTATATTAAAATTGATTTGTGTTAAGAATAAAAACTGTGTGTATCAATCTCGTCGGCAAATATCATAGAATTGATAAATAGCTTTTAATTTCAAATTAGAGTTTACGACTTTATGAAATAGTAATATTTAATTTAATATATCGAAGAGTCGTCTGGAATAAATTGTAATACGTAATAGTGGTTTATTAAAAGCAAGTAATGAATTTACTAAATGCGAAAACTAGATGGCATACTTTTGTCTCGCAAAAATGTCTGTGTGGGAGGACAGTAAAGAACAATATTCTACAAAATTTCACACAAAATCTTATCAATTGTGACTGAATTTTCGGGCAAAAAATGGTACGAGAAACTGATCCTCATGTTAATAGAGTTTCCTGATCTTTTTGTGATCTTGGTCTTTGATCTTTATCTCGAAAAATTAATTACTTAAGAAATAACACTTTTGATAAATATCTTGTGCTTTCGTAGAAAATCAGTCATTTATAGCAGGAAAGGCAAATATAATATAGTAAAGAAAGTATGTTCGTTGACACTCGTAGCATGTGTTACGCATGAATTTGCTTGAATGTGTTTAGGTGTGAATAATGTTTGTTATTATTTCAATAAAAAGTGCTATTTTCACCCACTTTGATTTCTAAAAACGTAAAATCTTTTCAAATAGTTGATGAATATTTAATAAAAATGTTTTATGACTTTTGTAATAGCTGTTCGTTTTCACATTCGTGAATTATTATGTTACAAAATATTAGTTGTACTCGAACTGTAATGGATCTGCAGATTTAGCTTTGGAGTTTAGTATGCTCTTAATATTTTTATATACTTTTATTATACTGGGCTATGGCGTTTTATAATGAAGCTACTTCACATGCTGTCAACGTAAAACGAAAGTTGTGTATCTTAATAATGTTGCTAATAAGGCTGTGTAAACCGATGCTATTTTAAAATCTTATACAAAAGTTGTAGTTTTAACCAATAAAACTTTTCTTGTCAGGTAATTGCGGGAAATTTTTCCCACAATTTCTTCTACTGTAAGTTTCGCTGAATTCATGCTTATTATACTAATAGTTACCATGGCACTTGAGTAAACATTTTTCTTAATTGGAACACTAAAGTAAATTGGTTGTTTTCGATGTACTAGAATAAAATTACTATAATAACTGCCATTTCATTCAAACTTTTGCTATATGTGTGCATATATGTAATATTTTAAGTCATACCAACTCGTAACTCATTTCTATAGCACTTAAGGTCTACGTGGCCTGGTTTGATTTGTTTTGAATTTTGCGCAAAGCTACAAGAGGAGTCTCTGCGCTAGCTTTTCCTAATTTAGCAGTGTAAGACTAAAGGGAAGGCAACTAGTCATCACCACCCATCGCCAACTCTTGGGCTACTCTGTTATCAATGAATAGTGGGATTGATCGTAACATTATAACGCCCCCACGGCTGAAAGGGCGAGCATGTTTGGATTGACGGGGATTTGAACCCGCGACCCTCGGATTACAAGTCGAGTGCCTTAATCACCTGACCATGCCGGGCCAACTTCGCGGACTGTATTTTCATTTTTCTATTCAATCCAACACTTATTAAGCTTTTTTTAGTTTATTCCATATTTTATTGTGAATAGCTTACCTTAGTTAGTTTAACGAAAATACATGTCAACTTGTATTTAACGTTTGTTTCTGTTTAACTATTGTGGATCAGGAACTGTTGAACTGAATGCGGTATTGTAATTACTTCTGAAGTAAAATTCATTAAAACATAGAACCCAATTACAGGTTCTTTATTTTCTCAACTGATGCTTATAAAGCTTCAGGCAATCAGAAGTTCCAAACTTCTCTTCCATGCTTAATTAAAATAAATCGCAAAAACAATTGGAAAACTGACAATGTTTTACTCTATTTGTTTTGGAACAGTATAATTAACATTAATTAAACATTAATAACTACTTCTGGTAAGACAGAAAAGCCCCCCCCTTCATTGGCTCAGCGGTATGTCTGCGATACCCGCGATGGGCAGAGCACAGATAGCTCATTGTGTAGCTTTGTGCTTCATTCAAAACAACAACAACAAGACAGAAAAAGTAGTTGCAAGAGGTGTGCTTACAAAGGTTTAAACGCACTTTATAAAAAAATATTTGTTTATGATAATGTAGTAGCGCGTCAGTGTGTATGCAAGTTAGACGATATGTTTTAGCACTCATGACAAATTTTTGAACATTCCGTATTGTTTTGTTGCGTCTGGTGTTAGAGGCCCAGCATGGCCAGGTGGTTAAGGCACTCGACTTGCAATACGATGGTCGCGGGTTCGAATCCCCGTCACACCAAACGTGCTCGCCTTTTCAGCCGTGTGGGCGTTATAATGTGCGGTCAATCCCACTCATTGGTAAAAAGAGTAGCTCAAGAGTTGGCGGTGGGTGGTGATGACTATCTGCCTTCCCTCTGGCCTTACATTGCAAAATTAGGAACTGTTAGATCAGATAGCCCTCGTGAAGCTTTGCACGAAATTCACCCAAACAAACTGGTATGAGATACGGAAGAATATACTCCAAATGATGTTAAGCATAGGATACGGTATTTTCATAAAAGAAATTAAGAATACTCGAAAAGTTAAGCGCATGACAACAAGAGGCTTCAAAATTTCATCTTTCAATCAATTGGAACAGCGCTCTTAGCCGTGAAGAAGTAGTGCAGTTGCGAAAGAGACTCCTCCGCCCAAAGTACCAATGTAATGAAGTTGGCCTTATCACCTAGTTGCGTTAACAAAGTAATAAACAGTTTCGTAAGTGAAACACTCACTGTTTTCCAGGTGCATTGTGAAATAATTGGAAGTTATATACCTTTCGAAGCTTTCAAACCATTGTCAAGAGATTTTTGTGTCTTTGGTCTGTGTAATGTAAAATTATTGAAAAGTTTGTTGAGATATATTGAAGAACACTGTGTTCTCTTTGAACTTGTAACAGTGGAGATTATGGCATAAAACAATAGTTCGTATTGCTAGTAGCTGGACACCACTGTTCTCTGTTTAAACTTATCGCAATGGAGACTGTAGTGCTGAATAATAGGGCATTGTCTTAGTTCTCAGATTGAATGCGATCGGCAACATAGTAGCAGAAGCATGAGACCTAGAACATTTTATTTATTTATAAATTTCGATTGATCGTTATTGAAGGCTATCCTTTCAACATAAGTTCGGTAAAGCTTAAGGGAAATTAAATGTTCCTAGCTCTATTTCAGAAACTATTGATATTTATATGTAGATTACATTGGCATAACAAGCTATGTGTTAACTTTTCTTTTTATACCCTTTGTTTTTATTTTGAATATCAACTTAATTCAGTTGTCAGTTTTGTCGAGAAACCCACTTGTTGAGAATTTTATATGCAAAAACGACTCATTTGGGTTGAGAAAATATTTTACATAGAAGGTCGAAACGTTGTTCGCTCTTCTATGTAAAATATTTTCTCAACCCAAACGAGTCGTTTTTGCATATAAAAGTTGTCAGTTTTGATGATGATCCTTAAGACAGGCATATTTATGGAAACTAGAAGGATCAACCTAATTCAGTTGTTAGTTTTGATGATCCTTAAGACAGGCATATTTATGGAAACTAGAAGGATCAACTTAATTCAGTTATCAGTTTTGCTGATGATTTTTATAACATACATATGAAAGAGGACGTTTAGGGAAATAAGATAACCAGTTATGATGTTAATTGTTTAAACAAGTGTGTTGTGTAGGACATTATTACAGAAGGAATAAAAAAAATCACCTCAGTTTTTAAGTCATCTGAGATGGTTATTTTTAAACTGAACATAGCAGAGGACGTTGACAGAAGGAAGACAAGTTAACCCACAGTTTGTTGCTTATCTTGGCGATGATCCTGAGTTGAGAAAGTTTACAGAAACAATGCGAAACGACCACGTTTTAATATCTGTTATGGTGATAATTCTAAATATACAAATGGAAAACTGTTTTTAAAAAACTGTAAGTAGTAGGAAATTAACTTAAGAACTGGCGCGACGTATTAAACTGAACCACCTCACAAGGGGGCGTATATAACATCCTATTAATGCCTACTTAGTTTGTTTTTTTATCTAGTATACAATAAGTCAGATGGACTAAACTTATCAGTTTAGTTGTTCTTATCATGCAATAACTAGGATTTTCTTTGAATTGAATTATTGGAGACAATACATGTATTGTGAAGTCTCTTTACACGACACCAGAAAAATCAGGTATTCTGATTCTTGTAAGGTTTTTCTCTACAGTTTGTACCTCCTTTAGCATTGCATATAATAACACCATTGGTAACATAGATGGATTAAAATATAAAGATAAAATACTAAGAAATTTCTGTATATCGGCGTTTTGAATTCATCACTGTCTAAACAAAAGAAGAATGACAGACGCACTTTAATATTACGAACACAGAAAAACGCAGTAGGCGTGGAAAAGATGTTAGACACGCCCTTTCTGAGGTTGTACAGAAGAAATTCTATTACACCTTGCCCATTCTTACCTTGTTTGCTCACTTTTTGGTGCGTGTATTCCATTAATTTAAATTTTTTTAAAGTACTGTTTCCACTTGTTTTCCGCATTTATCATACAAGGTAACACAATCTTATGTATCATTTATTGATGGGTGTTGATATTCTGTATATATTTAATTAGCTTGAATGTGCGCGATAACAATATTGTATTTGCAAATAATAGTGTGTGTGAGGTGTGCTATTATATTCACAATGTGAGTGTGCTTGTAATGGCATCCGCTGTGTAGTGTTTATTGTAATTTGGGTGATGTAGTGTGAGTTGTGGTTGTTTGCATATAATACTGGTTGATAAATTAGTTAATTAATTTAAATAAATACTTCAAGCTGTTACTAGCACGTGGTTCCTGTGCTATTTATTGTTCTAGTTGGTGCACTTGTAACTTTGGTAAGTCTCTTCGTTACACAACTAGAACTGTTAAAAAATGTCAGTCAATCAGTGACATTGGAAAAGTTGTAGTTTTGATATTTTTTTTATATCTGTTCTGCCAACGTCTTCAAATGATTCTATGCCTTGTAACTTTGTATGAGGTTTTTTTCTCATTTACATGTGTCTTTCAAATACTTTTGAAGATTCGTTATTTGGTTGTTAAAGGCGTATATGAGTAAATAGTTTGTACTGTATGTATTGTATATCCGCCCTGTTCTTATTACTTACGATACGTGTTACAAAGGAACGTTTACAGAAACGGTGAAGAACAATCCAACATTTTGATGTCTGTTTTGGTGATGATTCTACACACGTAACAGATTGAAGAGGGTGCTTATCACAAGGAAATTTGGTGATGATTCTACATACATAACAGATTGAAGAGGGTGCTTATCACAAGGAAATTTGGTGATGATTCTACACACGTAACATAATGAAGAGGGTGCTTATCACAAGGAAATTTGGTGATGATTCTACACACGTAACATATTGAAGAGGGTGCTTATCACAAGGAAATTTGGTGATGATTCTACATACATAACAGATTGAAGAGGGTGCTTATCACAAGGAAATTTGGTGATGATTCTACATACATAACAGATTGAAGAGGGTGCTTATCACAAGGAAATTTGGTGATGATTCTACATACATAACAGATTGAAGAGGGTGCTTATCACAAGGAAATTTGGTGATGATTCTACATACATAACAGATTGAAGAGGGTGCTTATCACAAGGAAATTTGGTGATGATTCTACATACATAACAGATTGAAGAGGGTGCTTATCACAAGGAAATTTGGTGATGATTCTACATACATAACAGATTGAAGAGGGTGCTTATCACAAGGAAATTTGGTGATGATTCTACATACATAACAGATTGAAGAGGGTGCTTATCACAAGGAAAGATAATTAACAACAACGTTATCGTAATTAAAATATTAGCTGTTTCAGTTCTTATTGCTGAAATGTTCGAGGGTTTTCCTTCTAAGATCAGAGAACCAACTAATGTGAATAAGTAACAGTAACGAAAGAAAACTATTTTCAATGAAAACTGTTCAGAAAAGCCGACTTTAGAAGGAAGCCTACGAGCTTTTATTTATTGATAGGCTGCGCTTAAGACTTATGTTATTAAGTTAGGACAAAAAAATGTCGAGCGACCTTAATTAAGTCATTTGCTTGCAATGTATTATTGATGGAATTCTTGAACTTAATAAAACCTGCTAAACTATGAACATTTCTGTGCTTTGGTCTCTTTAATCCACTTACGCTGTCAAAGAATCTCTTATACGATCTTCCCGACTTACCATTTTCTATAGAGGTTATATTATGTTGGCGAGAGCCAATATGAATGACGTTTCCTGTTGCTAACGTAACTTTTCATTCGCTCATTTCGGCTTGATGAGATAACGAACTATGTTGTTTCAGCTTCTGGTTAACTTAACACACAAGAATTAAAATGACTTAACATACTTTTCAAGCAGAATAATCGATCAAGTATCCATATGCGATGAGCATGTGCTGACTTCGTAAAAGATTAAAAACACATTTTTATTATCATTTTGACTGGAAGTGATTTGATGGTGTTTGTTGCTCCTGACAAAGAAAACCAAAAGTTTTTCTACTATTTTCATCGGGCCATTTATTCACCACACCCTTCGAAATTAACCACCTAAAGTCAAATGTTTTGTGCATAAAAATAACTATACAACTGATTTCTAAGCTACTCGTAACGAGCATTTTGAGGTTAAAAGGCCATAGAGTGCAATGAGGAATTCAAGTAGTTAAGTAAACTGATTCCAGTTAATCACTGAGTGTGTTTTGATTTCTGTATCTGAGTGCTTGTAAGCTATGAAAACGAGATTGGTGGATTGACGTAAATGTTCTTAAGTTAAATAATAAGACAATTGGTATAATGTAGTTGAGAAAATGAAAATATAGTATTCCAAATTAATGTGATCTTCGATTGAAAAGTCTGATGTAAATATTAACTTGGTTAAATGTGTAGAAACACAGCTATGAATGAGCCTGAAAACATATTGTCAATAAGAAAGAAATCTAAAACAAAACGCCCCCCCCAGTGGCTTATCTGCATGTCTGCGAACTTTCAAAACTAAAAACCGGGTTTCGATACCCGTGGTAGGCAGAGAACAGATAGCCAATTGTGTAGCTTTGTGCTTAATTTAACACAACAACATCTAAAACAAAACAAACAGGTATCTTGTACTTAACTTTATCAACTAGCATCATCAGTGTATAGCTGTCTTGAATGTTATAATTTCATATATACCATTAATTTGCAGACGCTTCTAGTGTCCAAAGTATTATTAATATAACCTTATTAAATTATACTATTAATCTCCGAATGACTTTAAAGTTCGATAGTATTACTACTGCAATCTCATCAAACTATAACACCAATTCCTAGATGTATTTATTGTCCAAAAGTGTTATAATTATAATGTCTTCAAAGTCTATTATTGAGATGCAAATGTCTTTAATGTCCAAAAATGATATTAGTATAACCTCGTTCAACTATATTATTAATCTGCAGGTATCTAAAACACTGAGAATCGGTATTTACATAATTTTAAAATATTTCATTAATCTTCTATTTCGTAAAGTATTAATGATCGCCTTAACATTTTCCATCTTCTCAACTTGCCATAAACATCTAGTCTTCAGGGATTTTTGAGTATGGCCCGAGAGATTCGAAATACCCCTAATTTTATTAATTTACTAATCTGCACGAGTTACATTGTTACTTCAACTTATTCCCTTTCTACTGCTGGCGAATAATGTGCGCGCGCACACACACACACACAAACACATCGTTTCGTAAACCTTCAACAATTGAATGTCTCGTCTAGCGCAGTTATCTTCACTAAGAATACAAAATTTCAGTTTTTGTGATTGTCTGCAGACGTTATTAACGCACCAGAACTTGCCCTCAGTTTATTGTTACCTTGACTGAAGATAGTTTTATCAAGAAAATTACTTATTATAAACGGGAAATGAACATGTTCACTTAATGTGCTAAGTTTCACTGCATTTCCAAGGGTTTCTTCTTTTTCTAAGACTTACCCATGTAACTTTTATCACTGTGGAAAATGTAATTACTTGATATGCTTTAGAACAAATGAAAAGAAGTCAAAGTTCCTTAAATGTATATACATGTATATATATATATATATATTGTATGTGCAGATAACTTCAGTTTGGTGTAACAGTTGCGTAGAATAATCCTATGTTTTTAACATGTAGGATTATTCTGTGATAGGAGCCACCCATGATAGTTGTGTGTGTATAAGTCTAAAACTAATTAGTTATCGATTCATCTACGTGTCAGGTTCCGAGATCAAGTGGTAAGCAGTAGTACATACTTTTGGATAAGAACAGTAATGCTCAGAATACCAGACTGTCAATTTTGGTGTGTTTTTTTTATTCTTTCTTTTATGGCTAGATTCAGTCGTTGCTTTGTTCTAAGACTGTATTTATTCTTACCCTAAATAATCGTCATTTATTATATTTACTTACAAATGTCATGTCCAACTTCTCAGAAATTATATCTGCCTTTTTTTCTCTCTTAATTAGGCCCCGAATGGCTAAGCGTGTTAAAGCGTTCGACTACTAATCCGAGGGTCGCGGGTTCGAATCCCGAACGCACCAGACATGCTCACCCTTCCAGCCGTGGGGGCGTTATAATGTTTCGATCAATCCCACTATTCGTTGGTAAAAGAGTAACCCAAGAGTTGTGGGTTGGTGGTGATGACTAGCTGCTTTCCTTATAGTTTTACACTGATAAATCAGGATCGGCTAGCACAGATAGCCCTCGAGTAGCTTTAGGCGAAATTCCAAAACAAACAAACCTAGTATTAGCCTGTACAGTATATTTGTTTAAATAATACCCTTTATGTTCATGTATATACTCGTACAAATACACCCGCTAGTATTTTTGTGGGCGAACTTAAAATGTGTATAACCAGACAAAAAGATTCATACCAAATGCACCTAATTTATTTTCATGTTTGCATTGTCGAATTATGAGCGAGGAAGTGGAACCATGCTATGAAGAAAATCTACTACTTATTTTTATTCAATAATAAATGTGTTAATAAAGACAAGCGTGCGCATGTCTGATAGGAAAACGTGTAAATTCTTAGAAGTGTAGGGGAGGGCCAGTCTGTTCATTTAGACAGCAAACTAAAGCATGTTCGATTGACCAAGTAGTGGTTTGTAAAACTAAAAATAATATGTATACCTTCTAGTATTTGTATATAGTTTCATTAAAGCGCCGTCTACAACGTAAATATTAATACATGGCAGTATTGGGACGACCTCTGTCAACAAGATCATTCTGGAGATAACGGTTATAACTGAAAATAAATAGAAATAGTTCGTAATAAATAGAAGCTAAAAAAAACAGAAATCGTTGTTCCATATATTTTACGTTTTCATCTGTTTAATTTTTAATATTTTTTTATATTTCTTTCACGCCTGACTTATATATGAATGCACAATAATTTATATGTTTGTAATTATCTCGATATTTTAGTGTTGCTTTAAGATTGCCCTGGCCCTGCATGGCCACGTGGGTTAAGGCGTTCGACTCGTAATCAGATGGTCGCGGGTTCGAATTTGGGTCACACCAAACATGCTCACCCTTTCAGCCGTGGGGGCGTTATAATGTGACGGTCAATCCCAGTATTCGTTGGTAAAAGAGTAGCCCAAGAGTTGGCGGTGTGTTTTTTTACTTATTTTGAACACTATTTTCATCATTTCGTTATTTCTCCACACCTTGCAATCTTTTAAACTATTAAAATATGTATAGTTTATTCTTTCGTAATAAAAATGACCAGTTTAATAGCATTCACAGGTTAAATGTATTTCTCAAACATTGAAATATTAGCTCAGCCTATCATTTATCTAATACATATTATAAATACTATAGTACTGTCTGCTGTAGTACTATCTACTTCTTAGGGTTGAGGCGGATGTTCACCAAAATTTATATGGGGACTCAGTAGGTTCATTTGGTGGTACATACAAATTTTCAGTTTTGTATTTTGCGATTTTTATGTGTTTTTACAGTTACATGTAAGGAAAACAACTTTTAATGTTCTAAAATAACCTTTAATCAATCTTGAATCTTCAAAACTTCTGTCCAGGGGACGGTTTGGTTTGGTGTGTTTTGAATTTTGCACAAAGGTACACGAAGGCTATCTGCGCTAGCCATTCCTAATTTGACAATGTAAGGCTGGAGGGAAGGGAGCTTTTTCATCACCACTTACCGCCTACTCTTGGGCTTCTCTTTTACCAACGAATAGTGTGATTGGTTATAACAACATAACGCCCTCACGGTTGAAAGAGCGAACATGTTTAGTGTGACTGGGCTTCGAACCTCCGAACCTCGGATTATCAGTCGAGTGCCTTGACCACCTGGCTTTGCCCAGGAGACGGGTACTCGAACTAGTGTACGTGTGTGTATATACACATATTATTAGGTTAAATTTTGTACTGAAGAGTTTGTTTGTTTGTTTTTGAATTTCGCACAAAGCTACTCGAGGGCTATCTGTGCTAGCCGTCCCTAATTTAGTAGTGTAAGACAAGAGGGAAAGCATCTAGTCATCACCACCCACCGCCAACTCTTGGGCTACTCTTTTACCAACGAATAGTGGAATTGACCGTCACATTATAACGCCCCACAGCTGAAAGGGCGAGCATGTTTGGTGCGACCAGGATGCGAACCAGCGACCCTCAGATTACGAGTCGCACGCCTTATCGCGCTTGACCATACCGGGCCGGTACTGAAGAGAAAGGAAAAAAGTTAACAATAGAAATGTAGTAACAAAACAAACATCTAACATCAGGGCCAGAAAACGAAGGATGGGTCGTTATGTGATGTGTCTTGGTGTTTTTGAGGCAGGGGAAGGGTGGGCCGCGAACTTGATTCAGTGACAAAATGATTTATGTATGAAGATACTCATCTCCTTCTTTCTCAGTGTATGATGAGGATAGCTTATTCCATAAATCACAATAAATAATTTGACGGTATTGTTCTTAATGTTAAAGATATAATAAAATATAAAAATTCCTTTCAGTTGCCCACTTTGCCTTTCATGGTGGGCAAAATGAGCCAGACTTCTGAGCAAAATGGGCTTACCGGTTCATTTTGCTCTAGTACACTTTATTATTCATATATATGTAGCAATCATCATTTTACAATTGCCCTTTCTTCGTAACACTGTGAAACATAAAACCCAAATGATTCAGGTCCTCAACTAGTCGACGTTCTTGGTCGCCTGAGAAAACATTTCGGAAACGAACAAACTGTTACTTTGAGACCATCTACTAGTAGAAAATATACTAAACCTCATTAAACCAGAAACGATAAATAAATAGAAATAATTACTGACAAAATTATTATTATTGTTGTTGATGATGTTGTTAAACATTGTTAATTTGTTCAGTTGGGCCTATTTATTCATTTAACACAAAGAATCACAACAAATATGCTGCATTGTTTTATGGCGATTTAGCATTAGCAATGCAGACAATTCAGTAGGCAAAGTGAGCCATGGTAGTGGGCATAATGGGTCATGGGCCAATTTGCCTAAGGGTTCATGCCTAAAGAAAATCGTCGGTCTGGTACACGTTTTATTTCGTATGGAAAGCCAACTAGACATTCTTTGGGTTGATTACGATATGGAGATTTTGAAGTGGTGTAAAAACAAGGCTTCACATGATGTTTAGTGAGGTTCTTTGGTGAAATTTATGCAATTTCTTGCCTTTCCGTGTTGTTCAGAGACGCAAAGACTCAGGAAAAGGAAGTTCTAAAGTGTTATGAAGTCATAATCACGCAATGTGAAAAGCGCGCTTGTAATTGGCTAAAATGTTTTATTATGTAATTAGGCCACGTGAGTCACTTTGCCCCCTGTCCCGCTTTGCCCACCTTTCCTCTGCTGGTTGAAGTATGTCTCATATTAAGTTGATAGTGCGTCGTGTGTGTGTGACTTAAGTTCAACCAAGCTGGTCTCACACGCTAAAGAAAACGAGAGAAAAGTTGAAAAGAGCAAATATAGGTGTTCAAACCCATAACGTTTCACATCTTTAGCACCTTTCGTTGTTTTCAGCCGAAAGTGGGAAGGCAGTTGCGTATAATAATAATAATATTATTATTATTATTAAATAGTCATAGGGATAATAATTAAAATACTATACATCAATGGGGGAAGACAACAACACTTTTCTTGAAGTTGGTATTCCAGCTCCAGTAATACACCCAATATTATCTTGTATCAGTTATCTCACCTGACTAACCAACATATGTTTCCTGTATTCTAGGAATTTTAAAATCGTATTATTGCTGTGCTCTTTGCTAGTACGGTTTAAAAACAGGGGCACAATAGTTCGTTATAACATTACGATAGCGGTCAAATAATAATGAAAGTGTGAAAAGCAAAATTTATTTCGTTAATTACTGGTCTGAGTTTATGTATTTTAGGAACTTCGTAGTATATAAGCAGCTGCTTTATTGAAACTTTGGTTGTTAAGAATTATTCGATAAATGACATGATAATGTTTTCACATTATTAAGTGCTTAAAAGTAACGCTGAGTGATAAGAAAGAAGAAAAATAAGTAAACAGTGCTAATAAAGCATTCTATAAGAATGTTGCAAGGTTATAGTAACATTTCTATAAGAACACAATGAATTGTAAAAAAAAATGTATGTCAAGACCGCTGGGCATTAAAACTTGTATTGAAATAAAGCAGAGAAGAATGATTTGACCTTCTTAGGTCATCTTCAGTCTTCTTCGTCACCACGAATGCTACGAATTAGTTGTAACGTTTATGTAAGAACGCTGCGAGGTAGTAGTAATATTTGTTTAAGCCCGTTGCGAGGTTACTGTGACATTTGTATAAGAATTTCGAAATAAAAGTAACATTTGTTTAAGAATGCTGCGGTTTAATAATAACATTTGTATAAAAACGTTGCAATGTTATAGTAACATTTGTATAAGAACATTGCAAGGTTATAGTGACATTTGTGAAAGAACGTTGCCAGGTTATAGTAACACTTGTGTTAGAACGTTGCAAGGTTATAGTAACATTTGTATAAGAATGTTTCGAGATAAAAGTAACATTCGTATAAGAACGTTGTGAAGTTATACTAATGTTGCAATGTAATAGTAACATTCGTATGAGAACGCTGTGAGGTTATACTAATGTTGCGATGTAATAGTGACATTCGAATAAGAACGCTGTGAGGTTGTACTAATGTTGCGATGTAATAGTGACATTCGTTCAAAACTGTAATATGACTTTGAAAAACCTATCTTATAATAATTTAGGTTTAATCCCGTCCACGTTTTTCACTTCCATGGTCTGATATAAACGTTTCTCGGTTTAACAAAATACTAATATAAATATCTTGCAATATGTTTCTTCCAACATCGTGTATTAAAGCACATTTTGTGTGTCCTCGTGTGGATGTTTCTTATGTCCTTCTCCAGTAAACATTAAATAATAGGTTACAGTACTATGTTCTCAATCACAGTAGAAAGTGAACGACATCACAGCTGTTCTCATTTCGAATGACACGCACCAAGATTTATGTGCGAAAGAAAGTAAGCCAATGAAAAATTACAGCAAATCAATAGATTTTAGTTTTAAAATAAGAAATAAGTTAAAATAATCAAAGTACGGTAACGAAAATCACAGATAAATCAAAGATACGTATTTAAGTAATTTATTTGTAGTACATTGGAGGTAGTTTGATTTCTTTTAATTTGTTAAGGATAGAACGTTCAATAATAAAATCAGAATTGTTTTGCTAACAAATCTAGAAATTAAGAATTGTAAAAATGTTTTTCCTCTGGCGACAATCGATATAATGGTGAATCTCAAGTTTCTAGAAATTTATTAAATGCGGTGATAAATTAAACTTTTTGAAACTACCTACAGATTCGAAATGAGTATAAAAGTCCTGGTACTAACAGTAAGTTTAATTTTATACCTTCCAAAATTCTGAAATGAACAAAAATTTTCGTGACTCAAACATTCTTAAACTAATCGAACAATCTGCTCAAAAGAACCTTTCTAAAATCGACCAATGATAAATTCTAACTTTCTAAACGTAAAGTTTCTACTGTCCTTGGGTTACTAAAATGTACTTTGAGATGTAGATATGTTCAACTTGCTGGTCTGAATGTGTTGAGAGATTTTTGAAAGAGTTCGTAGCTATACAATTACATAATGACGAACCAACAAAATTATTATATCTTACAGATTATTTTTGGCGAGAAAATTCGTGTTACTGTATTCATTTCGACATTTTAAAATAATTAGATGATTTTGGAGGAAAAGGACTTGTCGAAGCATTACCACATCAGCACATGTTCATGAAACACTAATGTGATATTCAGTAGAATTTCTTAATTGGGAAGGTGTAATATGACAGAGCTTGATCGAACTTCAACATTATTAACAGACACGTTTTCAATACAGAATAAAGCTAAAACACATAGAAATCAAATTGCTTTATTTGTGTCATATCAGTAAAATCTTAAATAGATGTATTAAGATCCCTGATGTGTTCAACCTTTTCCCCTCCATTAATTCACTGTTTTTGTTTTCTTAATGCAAAAATATATATCATAGTCGAAGTAAGCAATTCATTAAGTATAGATATTCTGAAGAAATTAATGATCAAACAGTATGTTTACAATTTCGTTAAAAACAAACAAAAAAAAATACACAGATTGTTCATAAATGGTATTTATCCAGAAATTGTAGAGGTTTATTTTTTGTTTTGAATTTCACACAAAACTACACAAGGGCTATCTGCACTAGCCGTCCTTAACTTAGCATTGTAAGACCAGAGGGAAGGCAGCTAGTCATCACCACCCATCGCCAACTCTTGGGCTACTCTTTTACCAACGATTAGTAGGATTGATTGTAACACTATTACCTCCCCAGGCTGAAAGGGCGAGCATGTTTGGTGTGACGGGGATTGGAAATCACAACCCTCGGCCTTAACCACCTGGACATGCCGGACCTATTGTACAGGAAAAGGGAATAATTTTAAACAAGAAGTTTACATATTTAGTCTTCACGTTCGTAATATGTTGTAAACAATTAATATCTATATGTCTGTAAAACCTTTTAACTGCTGTTTAGGGTTATCCCCATGAAACGAGCTCATGGAATGCTACTTTTTAAACATTCTGATTGCATTAGGTAAACAGAAACAGGAATTATGAAATCATTGGAAAAATTAAGATAGTTTAACGGTGTTAGATGGGGAGGCCTAATGGTTGTTGTTTTTTAATTTTGCGCAGAGCTACACGAGGGCTATTTGCGCTAATCGTCCTTAATATAGCAGTGCAAGGCTACAGGGAAGGCATCTACTCATCACCACCCACCGCTAACTCTTGGGATACTCTTTTACAAATGTATAGTAGGAGTGACCGCACCTTATAACGCTTCCAAAGCTGAAAGGACTGACATGTTTGGCGTGACAGGGATTCGAACTCTCGACCTCAGATTACGAGCTGAGTGCTATAACCACTTAATCATGTCGAGCCGAGGTTTATTGGCTAAACATGCTCGACTGTGAGTCCGAAGGTTCGTAGTTCGTGTTCTTATTTGTGCTCTATTGCGTGAGTGTGTTATAGGAGTGACGGTCAAATCTCACTATTCGATAAAAGCAGATGGAAGAGGTTTGTGGTATGTACTGTTTACTAGTTGTCTTTCTCTCCAGCCTGTCAGTTCACAGTTAGAAATATTGTCCAAATATCCAAAACAACCAGCTAACTAGTCTAACATTGACCCGTTAAATTAGTTAATGTGTTTCTTACAACTCAACACATTCGTAATATTCTACGACGATGTCCAGCTTGTAACAGTGTAATAGTTTTTTAATGTGCTATATATTTTGTGATGATTCCATGCTTATGACACTAGTGATGCTTCGCACGAGGACATCAAGTGGAATGGTCTACTTGCACAGTAGTTAAGTTTCTTCACACACACACACACACACATACGCATTTACCATGAGTCACTATATAAATACCACATTTCAAAAACATTTCTTTATGGAAGATTACAAGAATCAATAAAAGGACTGAACAACAGTTACTTTATTCACTCCCTGTTGTTGCCACTCTCGGGCACTGACCTGTGTTTGACATCTGTATTGAAGCAATACTTATTGCTCGTGGGAAAACGTTGTTGATGCTAAGATAATTTTAAGACCAAAAACATAATTAGAGGATATCTTCACATAATTGCCTAAAGGTTTAAACTGATGGAGATGAAAATACTTTGATGAAATATCAATATATATTCCTTAATTAAGTCCATAAAAAGAAGCTTGTCTCACGAGGTTGCTGCTGGTAAGGGTACGCCTCGACTCATTAAGATTGCTTCAGCATTGCAACGCTCATGGCTGTGTTACCAAAATCGATATATCGAGTGTATAGCCTTTAAAGGGAATGGAATACAATCTCTGAGATTTTGTTATTGAATTTTCATAGAAATTTACAAATAAGTTAGCAAAACGGGGCCGTTTCAAGTTTTCTTGGGTTTCCTTAAGTACTGTGCATACATATAAACATACTTGCCCTCTTTGAGTTAATCATGGAATACAACCATTAAACTGGCGAGTTTTAAATACAGTAGTTTTCGATCAGTAACTTGGTAGATAACGCGATGCAGCTGACTTAGCAACACACACATCTTACGTAACCAAGTCTGTGGATTGAATTAAAAGCGTTGTAAAAATAACCTGAAATTCTACAACTCCTTGTTCTATCTTTTAATTCCTTTAATGTATCTCAGAACGACTGATATGGGTATTAACACTTTTATTGAAAAACAGAGAACAACGTTTTGACCTTCCTAAGTCATTTTAGGGTTAACAAAATATAAACCAGCCGTTCTGAGATACATTTTTTTTTCAAGTGGGTTTCTCGTCATCAATAATTCCTTTGAAGTTCTCTAAATAATCATAGTTTCTTTTCTTACTAAAATAAGAGAAGACTCGCTGAATAATTTTGTATAAACCAAAAATGCAAAAAAACAAAACCGTTTTCTAGCATTGCAACTCCGCAGGCATACCGCTTGTTGTTTAATAGTATCGTCATCACATGATATTCCCAGATAGCCACTCTTTAAAGTAATAAACAGGCCCGCTATCGAGTGCCTACGTGGATCAGACAAGACCTGGATTTTTAGTGTGGTCTGAACGATGGCTTAAGTCCAATGAGTTTTTCTTCGTGAGCTGAAAAGAGTGGATTTGGTGTGTTTGTTATTAAGCACAAAGTTACACAATGGGCTATCTGTACTATGGTCATCACGAGTATCGAAGCCCGGTTTCTAGCGATGTGAGTCCGCTGACATATTGCTGTACCACTAGAGGGTTGTGCTAATGGGAAAATAAAAATTTAATAAAGATATATGTATATAAGTCAAACAAACATTTATCACACTAACGACTTTTAACGTTGGTGTTTGTTATCGATGAAAAACGATTCCACGATGCCCGAAATATAATATTTTACAGAAATAATTGTTTGGAGTCCATATAATTTAAGGGGAAAAATGGATGTGAGGAGATACGACCAGTTTTTATTTTAAGCCGTGTTAGGTATGTGAAAAGAGCATATGGAGATTCATATCATCGGATTCAATAGAAACAATAATACATCTTTCACGTTCTTGGAATCTTGCCAAACATGTGGGTAACTGGAATTTCTTGGCGTGTTTAAGAAGACAGCAACACGTCTCGATAGATGCTTATAACTTCTTTAGTGTTCAGACTAGTGGAAAACTTTGGTAACAACTATGTCTTTGTGATGTTCACTGTGTGTTACAACACAAGCCTGATTGATTAATATCTGGTTATAGGTCATTGCGAATAGCCACAACTAAGAGTACATAAGGTTTGGTTTGTTTTGAATTTCGCACAAAGCCACACGAGGGCTATTTGCGCTAACCGTCCCTAATGTTGTAGTGTAAGACTAGAAAGGCAGTTAATCATCACCACCTACCGGCAACTATTGGGCTACTTTTTGCCAACAAATAATGGGATTAACCGTAACGTTATAACGCTTCCATGGCTGAAAGGGCATGTTTGGCATGGCTGGGATTCGATCCCGCTACTCTCAGATTACGAGTCGAGTGCCTTATCACCTCGCCATGCTGGGCCGAGAATAAATAATAATTTTTGTTATTGGTAAGTGCTACTTAGAATGTACTTAAATTAAACTTTATCAAATGCTACTTACGAGCCACATCACGTGTTATGATGGTACAAAACTTTTCGAGAAGTTTGAAGAGCCAAACTGAACACGTTAGTTAAAGGTTACGCGTGTAAATGGTTTTGAAATAAAATAATTCTTTCTTGTATGTGAAGCTAGAAAATTTAATATATTGCACAGTTTATAGCGCTTTGAAACAAAAATCATATTTTTGAAACATAAATACACGTGAAGATATCTGAGGGTAAAAGAACACAAGTCACTGTAGTGACTTCTTATAATATATATATATTTATTTATATAATAATAAATGAGAGTATGTGGTACTGTTAAACAAAATGCGTAGGAACGGAAGGCGTGAAAGGTGAGCGCAGAGACATATAATGGCCTGAAGAGTATCGTTGAGTCAGATCCGAACTCCAGCCCCTGTGGTTCTCCAGTGGATGGAACTAAGGTGCATGCGAAGTGTGGACATTTGAGTGATCAGAAAATTTGTTCAAGAGTCAAATTTGTTGTTGTGGGTTTGAAGGACTTGCAGGAACGTACTTATTGGAACAAGTGATAAGGTTTGTATCAATCACAGAGAGCAACTCTGACAACTGAACGTTATTGCTTGGTGCTTTCCAAATCTGGTTGGTTGACGTGAAAGGTAATTCGACTGAGCTCATTAAAAAATTCGGAACACCATTCTGAAACAACCACTGTCGTTTCTTTGCCATCTTTTCAAGCTTGAATGCGTTAGTTATAATGCGGAACATCTCAGAATAAGTTTTGTTTATTTTAAATATTGTTCCAGCCAGAAAACTGTGTTCAAGATTTTCATATTTATAATTTACTTTTATAATAAATCAAACTATTACATGTAGGCGTTTCAATGGAAATATAACTACATGTTGTTATTGTTTTGAATTAAGCACAAAGCTACTCAGTGGGCTATCTGTGCTCTGCTCACTACGGGTATCGAAACCTGGATTTTAGAGTTGTAATTTCGCAGACATACAGCTGAGCCACTGGTGGGCATATAACTATATAAAATAAAACGAATTTACATGTATAGGCTTTACAGTTTTGATTGACAGTCGACAAAATAACACTTGTTTTCCGTTTCATAAGAGTCAGTATGTAAAACTAGTAGTATGTATTGAACATTTGTTGACGACAGTTGTGCAAACACGTTATTTTTACAGCATTCCCCGTTTTAACTTTCGGGAGAAAATTACTATTTATTCTATTTTTTTACTTTATTGAATTACTGGATGATTTAAATTCACAGTTTCCATATTAATATTTTGGTTTCTATGCGCTCTCTTTTCCTTACTGAAAATGAAATATTAACGTAAATCGTTGTTTTCTACATTAAATTCGTTAGTGGATATATCATAACTTACAATAGTATTAGTTATTCATACATTTTCAAATCTATTATTAAGCTATTTACTGAATTTTATGCTATTTATGCCTGATGTCGAGACAAGACGTCGGAGGATTATAGGCTATATTGCATGTTAAAAGCTATTAAGGTTTGGATTTTGTTATATGTGCATATTAAAGTGTCACAAGTGTATATAATGGTTGTTTTATTTCAAAACCTCTCTTTATATGACACCAATGACATTGAGAATTACACAGTGTTCAGGAATGTCTGCAGCAGGTATTGAGGTAACCGGATATGCCACGTCATTCCACTACACTGTCGTTATTACATTCTCCACAGCCATTTCATTCCACTACACTGTCGTTATTACATTCTCCACAGCCATTTCATTCCACTACAGTATCGTTATTACAATCACCTTGGCCAGGTAATTCTACTACACAATCGTTATTACAATCACCTTGGCCACGTAATTCCACTATATTATCGTTATTACAATCACCTTGGTCACGTAATTCTACTACACAATCGTTATTACAATTACCTTGGCCACGTAATTCTACAACACATTTGTTATTACAATCACCTTGGCCACGTAATTCCACTACACTATCGTTGTTACATTCATCATCACTTTACTCTTTCACTACAGTATCATTATTATGTTCACCACAGCCACGTAATTCTGTTACACTGTCTTTATTAAATTACCATAGTTACGTCATTCTATTGTTATTAGATTTATTTTCTCCAACGAGGTGAATGAAATCTCGAATTTTAGATTTCTAAGTTGGAAAACATACCGCTGACTCACAGGGAAATTAAAATTGCATGAATTGCAGGTAATCACGACTCGTTGTTATGAAAATGATAATTTTCTCTTATTAATTCGTAGAACATAGTAAGGGAGGAAATATTAAATCGTTAAAAGAGCCAGTAGACTGTCTAATACATTTCAAACGTGTTACTTTTGACATCACTTCCTATCAAAGGGTCATTTAGCAGGGTTTCTTCTGCTACATAGCATGTGGATATTTTAATCTCAGAGGACTTTATGATTATACTAAAACCAAATTAACTTTTTCTAGTCTTTTAGATGATTTCGCCTATGAACCACCAGATCATTTGATTCGTCCAAATGATAGTTTAAGAAAGTTAAAATTCATCCATTATTTCGATGAAAACTACAATTTACTATCTTACAAAAATTAAAGCCTTTATTTCTCTACGTTGTATTGCAAGCATCTGATTTTTAATAGAGAAATAAAAGGTTGTAAAAATATTATTTCAAAGATTACTAACAGTTTGACATAATTTCTTTTTTACTCTTCCTTTTGAAATATTATATATGCGAAAAATATCGATTTATGTGCAATATGGGACAAAGCTGAAAATAATATCAAATATGATATAAAGTGGTTCGTTATAAGTTTGAAACAGAAAGGGTATGTAATGTCATTTCAACCATATCATGCTGCTACCATAAAGGTCTTTGCCCGATACCAGAGAAAATTCGATGAACGTGATTACACCATTTACATCACTGCTTAAAATTTGAAACGCGAAATTATGTGACTTGTTTATGAGATTCTTATGATGTATGTAGCACCTAAGCTGGTAATGTAAGGTGATTTTGTTGGAAATAAGCATGATGTTATTCCATAATAAATCTGATAAAGCTTTATTTTCACAATGTTTCGCATGGCATGGCCAGGTGGTTAAGGCTCGACTTGCAATCCAATGATCGCGGGTTCGAATCCCCGTCACACCAAACGCGCCCGCCCTTTCAGCCATAAGGGCATTATAATGTTGGTAAAAAAAAGTAGCTCAAAAGTTGGCGGTGGGTGGCGATGACTAACTGTCTTTCCTCTGGTCGTACACTGCAAAATTAGGGAGGGCTAGTGCAGATAGCCCTCGTGTAGCTTTGCGCGAAATTCAAAAAACCAACAATCACTATGTTTATTAGCTCAACCGTCACCAATGTCCAGAATGGAAATTCAAAACATTTCGCATTTTAAGATTGTTTATTAGAAGGGAAACTTTGAAGCATTTCAATTTTATTTTAACATGTTTATTTACATGTAAAAATTTTAAACCTAAAGCTCTGTACCTTTTTCACTTAACGTATTTTGCGTTCCTTGTGAATTCACTGGCTGTATGGGAAGGTGTTGCAATTATGTGACGTACAGTTTACAATTACTGTATTTTTTTTTAATTTGTATATAAAAAACAGTTTTTTGCGTTACTTTTGATAAATAGTTTGAGCTTGCGTGAGCTTTAGCAACAACATAATATCTGAAATAATTGGCGTAATTAATCCCAATTCGTCACCAAAGCAAGTTTTACTTATCCCTACACATATTTTACTCTGGTTTGTGGAATTTCCAATGTCTCTGGTGAGATTCGTAATTGGACAACGTTTCGTTAATCAAGAGTGTTTAAGCGTGTCTTTCTTTACTTTGAACTTGTTGTTGAATTTGATTTTTTTTCCCGAAAATTGATTGCTGTCTTGGATTATGGATTAGTTCTTGTTACTTAAGAATGAATAGAAGCAAAATTAGTTTAACTTAAACGTTTCCGTGGAATTAACCTAGTTCAAAAAGGTGCATAACTTGTCAGAGTCTTGTAGTTCAAGTATGGGGAACAGATTTCTTGTTTGATTTTCTGTATAAAGATATAAGTTGATTAGGATTAGTTGTGTAACTGGGCAAGTTCTTAAGATTCAATAATGGATGATCAAATTATTTATTTAAAGTATATTCTTTCGTTTGACTTTCTTTGGTTTGGATTTTCAATTTTGCACAAAGCTACATGAGGGCTCTGTGCGTCAGCCGTCCCTAATTTAGCAGTGTAAGACTAGAGGGAAGGCAGTTAGTCATCATCACTCACCGCCAACTCTTGGGGTACTCTTTTACTAACGAATAGTTGGAATGACCGTTACATAATAAGGTCCTCACGGCTGAAAGAGCGAGCTTGTTCGGTACGACGGAGATTCGAACCCGCGACCCTCAGATTATGAGTCGAACGCTTTAACCCGCCTGGCCATGCTGGGCCTTTGAATTTCTTTCCAAGTTGAATTTATTTGAAGAATTTGCTTAACTAAGAACCTCACACACGAGATACAAACGTATCAAAATTAAAATGACTGAAACTGAAAACTATTTGTGAATATACTCAAATACATCGATTTAAGTACGCCAATGGAAGTTGATATTGCTGGAAAGTTAGGTTTTCAGTGAGTTACTACAAGGGTTTCGTTTGATTTGTTTTGAATTTCACGCAGTTACTCGAGCGCTATCTGCGCCAGTTGTCACTAATTTTGCAGTGTAAGATTAGAAGGAAGGCGGCTAGTCATCACCACTCACTGCCAACTCTCGGGCTACTCTTTTACCAACGAATAGTGGGATTGATCGTAAACATTATAACGTCCCCACGGCTGAAAGGGCGAGCATGTTTAGTATGACAGTGATTCGAACCAGAGACCCTCGGTTTACGAGTCGAGTGCCTTAACCACCTGGCTTTGCCGGGTTCAAGGATTTCGTCTAAAAACATGTTGTTTGTTGCTTTTACGTTGTACGTATGCGATAAAATTTTATATATTCGTATAAATGTATCTATGGATAGTGTAGTCTTAACTAAAAATATTAGAGAATTAAAATATTATGGAATTTGGTATACGCACAAAATATAAGTGTATTAACAATTTTAATTGAATTTAATTGGAACTGTTGAAGTTACAGAGAAAATTTAAGCACACAATTTCGGAATGTACGAACAATGTACCTCGGTGTGGATTCCTGTACATGGTGAGGGGATCTCCCATAGAAGGTTTTGTGGGTTTTTTTCAGTTTACATCCTATGGAATCTAATCATCCACCCGCATGTTTACCGTGCGTGGCGATCCTGGTGGTTGAGGGGCCTAACCTTAACACACCACTTTGACCTTGAATTCCTGTAGACGTGTGGTCTTCGGGTGCTCACCCCAGGGTCAATTGACTGGTCCACTTGAGTTAGTTGGGTCAACCAAGTACCAGTGTTGTACATTCTCAGCGGGTGTTGTGGACATTGTTGTGTGTGATGCTTGTGTTTGGGTGTAGTGCTCATGAAATCCTGGTGTTGCTGCAGTGTCCTTGATTTGCATTGTAGCGCGTCCTTCGTAAGGCTCCATGATGGGTGGAGTCATTGGGCACCGACATTTTTTCTCTTTATTATGGATACCCCCATATGTGAAAAAATCAAAATAAAAAACATTTGAGAAAAACATATTTTCAGAAAACGACCACGCATGGACAAACTGTTGTACAGTCACTGTCTCAGTCAGATTCTGTAAATCGATTTCTAATTATGCACTCCTTATCCGAGAAATATTTAGAGCAAATGTTTTCCTTTTTATTCAAAAAGGTTTAGAGGGGCTTGCTGGCTTCGTCAAGTCACTAAGAAAGTTAGGAGCTGCAGGAATTTTGGTGGAAACATCTTCATCACAAAATCTAAACTTCTGAATTCGACGAACATCGGGGATATACCCATCGAGGTTACTCCCCAAACGCTCCCCGCTAGTACAGCGGTATGTCTCCGTATTTACAACGCTAAAATCAGGGGTTCGATTCCCCTCGGTGGGCTGAGCAGATGCCCCGATGTGTATTTGCTATAAGAAAAACACACACATACTCCCAATGCAACTTTAAATTATTCCAGAGGAGTTATAGCTGAGAGGGATTTAAAGAACATTCCCGAGTCGGAGATCCTCCCTGGTTTCTCCAGCCAAGGTGTTTCTGTGGGGCGCCGAATCTCCACTCGTAAAGACGGAATTATGGCACATACAAATGTAATTATTTTGACGTTCACATTCTTCCTATTTTAGATTTTTATCGGTAACTTTATCCCTATTTCTGGACAGTTTCATTAGCAGTGGTGACACTGTTCACCTGACAAATGTTTTTAACCTTTTTTTGTGACCATTGGCCTTTTTAACGCTACTTAAGCTTTTAATTCAAAAAATGAACTTTGTTTTGTTTTAACATGATTCATTTTTACGAATTTTAATAATTTAACTTTATTTTAAATTTTTACCAGTTATTTGGCGCAGATAGTCTAGTTGTTTTGTCAACCAACCAACCAATCGAACGGTGTCTTGTTTATAACTTCGAATTTGTATCGAGAGTGGACCCTAACTTTTCGAATCAAAACTTTGGTCTCCGTCATACTGCAATTATCATAAGGTTACCTCTTTATTGAAATTTATACTTTGAAATTTCTACAATCCTTATTTACTAATAACTGTTATTCCAATATCAACTCCTAATAGTTTCAGCAGTGTCCCATACAGAAATAGCTTTTGGACATATGTGTTTTGTTTTTTTTGCCATCGTATCTTTCTTTTTTTTCACTGAATTGTTATAAAATGTATAAAAAATTTCTGTTATGACCGATCATTTTTATTACTGGCAAGCTCATTTATGAGAACGTTATTCAATAATTTCCTTGTTTCTGTTGAAGTAAAATTCGTATCACACGTATAAGTTGTTTGTTTTACCTATCTCACTGAGGTGTGCTGCTTGGCTTTTATCTATCATATCATAATTACATATACAACTCAATAACCGATAAAGTTACTGTTGGAAGGCACGTTGTGTGGTTATTTTTTTGTTCTCGTTTCTCTTCGTATCGAGTACCGTGTTGCTTGGCAAAAAAAAAACATATAATGGTTCTTGTATTGTTTTGTTTAATGTGTTCCGGTAATGACACGAGATAACACTGAAAGGAATAATGCACTAATGAGAGAAAATAGATGAACTTATTGGATAAAAAACAACAACTGATTGTCTTATTTCACGTGTTTGGTTTGATAGGTAACATATAGTTTTCTTTTTATGTACATTTGAGAACATAAAGATGTGATTGGTAATGAAAAGAGTATGTTCTGGACATATTGTTATCATTAAAGGCCGTAACACAATAACATAACATCGATTATTCATTATTCCTATAGTTATGGTACATAAAATTAGGCGCATACAGCCATGAAGATAGAAAGCCTTAACATTTATTCTCCAAGAATGAACACAGTAACAGTAAAAATCATTCACAGTTTGAAGCTTTTAAGTGGCACAACGGTAACTATATAGGTTTACAACCGCAAACATCAGGGTTCGATACTCATGGCGGGCAGAACACAGATATCCCCTCATGTAGCTTTGTGCTTAATAGTAAAAAAACATTTTGTAATGTAAATCTGATTTTCGTAAGACAGTTATGACTTGAATTTTACAAAATCTATTTTTCACTAATTTTTAACTTATTTTAACATAACTAGAAAGGCACTGGAAAAAAATATTATGAAAGAGGTATTCGTTTAGGATGGAATAAACGTTTAATATAAAGAACGCTTTTGAACGATTCTCAGTTAAGTAAGGTTGAACTTTGTCATTCAAATTTCGGTATTCTATTATAAGTATTGTAAGAGTTGTGCTAACAGAAATATGTATTTACATTTTAAAGAGAGAACCCCTGGACCTGTTCTGAAAGAATAATGGACATGTCTTTCAACATGTGTGAAGTATTTTGACAGCGTATACAAAAAGTTTCGAAATATTCTTAATTATATGAACATTTTTTAACCACTCGATTTGTTTGTTTGTTTTTGAATTTCGCACAAAGCTACTCGAGGGCTATCTGCAGCTAGTCATTCCTAATCTAGCAGCGTAAGACTAGAGGGAAGGCAGCTAGTCATCACCACCCACCGCCAACTCTTGGGCGAACTCTTTTACTATCGAATAGTGGAATTGACCGACATATTATAACGCCCCCATGGCTGAAAGGGTGGGCCTGTTTGGTGCGACGGGGATTCGAACTCGTGGCCCTCAGGTTACGGGTCGAGTCCCTTAACCACCTGGCCATGCCAGGCCTAGATTCACGTGTAAATTAAAAGCGTCGCATGTTAAATACTTATTTTTTCGCAGTAAATTGATTTTTTTATGGGTTTAGCCTAGCTTAGTGTTCTAGTGTGCGGATCGGTAAATCCAAGGTTCGATCCGCGATGTATAACACCAATCACGCCTCGTATTTTGATGTGTTTGGTTAAGCGTACTCATGTTGGCGGTAGGTGCTTCTGACTGGCTACAGAGGAAAAAAATCACTCATTTAAATATACCAAAACTAATACTTTCGCCACCAGTAACTAACTTTTCATGGCAAGGGACAAAACGTGATGTATGTGTCGATATTTCACAGTTGTCTCTCTTTACGTTGCTCAGGCTTCTTTTCAGTGAAAAAGTTATTAAATAACCCTTACACGTTCAAGCACTGTAAATCTCTTTGAATCGATAATTTTAGAGAATGCTTAGATAGGTTGAATTAACTTAATTAACCTTTGTTAAGGGGTAATAATGTGTTTCAGACGTTGGTGCTAAATGTATAATGCTTATTAATGTATTAAAGCAGCACTGAATGTATATATATTCATGCTATTATTTGATAAAGTGTTTCCAACTAGCGAAACAAAATAAACACTGGTATTCAAACAAACCTTTTTTAAAACAGCACTAAGACCTCAAACTCTTACTTTGTATGTTGTTTATTTTAGCTATAGATAAATTAGAATTAAATGTATGGAGTGAATATCGTTTCCTTCTGTATAACAATTACCCTAATACGAGCTTCATTTTAGTTGGTTACAGTAATGCTTTATTAGCTTGCATGGTTTTCTCGTTAAAATATGTTGTAGCATGTTATTACTCATTTTGAAAATGTTTCTTGTGATATTATTATATTTTGAACTACCAACATATCATTCATTCTCAAACAAAATACTGGTAAACTGTTATTTAACAGTTTTTAAAGGTTTTCACTGCTCACGCAAACAACAGTGGTTCCATTTGAGTTGAAAATACTTTTCCACATAGTCTTGCGAGGTGAGGAGGGGGTTCATCTAAGGCTCCTACACAGTGCTGTAATTTTCATGACTGCAGACATTTCATTGAAACTTTTATTTGCCCTCCCGCACCTCCACAGCTTTAGGAACGATCGCCCTTGAGTCTTCGACCTCCACGTTGGCCTGACAGGGTCAGGTGGTTAGGGCGCTCGACTTGTCATCTGAGGATCACGGGTTCGAATCCCGTCACACCAAACATGCACGCCTTTTCAGCCGTGGAAGCTTTAGAAATCTTTGCATGAACTCTCGACTAGAATAGAAAGATAAAACAGTGTAAATCAGCCGTATTCTTCTGGCATTACCAGCAGGTACACACCGCCCGTGTTCTTTAGACTACGGGGTCTTTTCGTATTTCTAGCTCCCACATCCTTGTTCCAACCCTCATAGAAAGGTTGTCCATTTGTTTTAAATCACATTTATGCACAATGGGCTATCTGTGCTATGCCAACTACTAGTATAGAAACGTGGATTTTAGCGCTATAAGCTTTCAGATTTACCATTAATCTACTGAAGAGTTGGAAAAGTTGCTATGATAAACCTTCGTGTTTGTTTGTTGTTGTTTTTTTCAATTTCCGCAATTTATGTACATGTATATGTTTCTTCCTACCGTTATATTAATCATATAATGTTAGGCCTCATTCCACTATCCTCATCAACTGAATATGACAGCTAATCAATATATGTGACTCAGCACTTCAGAAACAGACATGTTGTGTGTATCATGAATTTGTAATAATAACTTCCTCAGCACATCATTTAATTAGCTTTTTCTTTCTTTAGGGTAGAAATTCGCTTTACAAACTTTATGGCAAACCCAAGCTCATTTTTGTGCCATAAACAGATGTAAGTTTGGAGAAGTCTCTTTTCTTTCTAATGTCATCTGCAGAGCATACACTAAACATTTCCTGTCGTTTTTGTTTTCTTTACAGCGACATTTATCAAAACGCATTGAGGTGACTAGCTTACCCTAATATCTACAACAAATCCTTAATGACAAACAACCAATAACCTCTCTCATTACTAAGATAATTTCTCTTCTTACTTCTGGCTAAACAGCCTACTTAGCGGTCTAATAGGTGCCCAGTCCAGCTGTGGCTGCCTGGTGGGAGATATTGTTGTTCTGGGAAGCTTATTTTTCGCTAAACAAGACAATGAGAAGAGACATGGTTATCTATGACCTTGTAAGATACCCTTTTATATGCACGTTTCATAGAAAACGTGATTAACAGCAATGCACGTCATTGCACGGTTGCGACTGAAGTTTGAACTGTTTCATTAATAACCGGTTAATAAGCTACTAGTTAATGTATAGCCACTCGGGAAAACGGATGCCATCCTTTCATTCTTCAACTTCAAAGTATCTATATTTACGTTCCATGTATATGTGCGTCTTTAGTATATTTTGTTATTAACACTTTTATTAGAATGTAAATAACCATAAAATGATTGCTATATTTTGTATACAAATATTGCGTTGAGGTCTGTGGTTTTTAAAGAACGGAATTCGATTTACTAATTGTCCAACAGATAAACAAAAGTACAATGCGTTTACGCCATAAGTTCTGAATTTTTTTTAAAATTCGCATGTTATATTATACATTAGATACTTTATAAAGAATGCCTAGTGCTGTTAAAGTAACTGTGGTTGAGAAAAGAATCAAAATCGAAATAAGTGAGTGTGTATCTGATTAGGTAGATATTTTCTAATTGGCCCATGTGAGTTAAGGCGTTTGACTCGTAATCCGAGGGTCGTGGGTTTGAACCCCCTTTGCACTAAATACGCTCGCCGTTTCAGCCGTGGGGGCGTTATAATGGGACGATCAATCCAACTATTTGTTAGTAAACGAGTAGCCCAAGAGTTAGCGGTGTGTGGTGATGACTAGCTGCCTTACACTGCTAAATTAGGGACTGCTAGTGCATCTACCCATCGAGTAGCTTTGGGTGAAATTCAAAAAAAACACTTTGAAATTAATGAACTTTTTAAATAGTAATACTTAAAGAACCTGTCCCCCCCGCTAGTACAGCGTTAAATCTAAGAATTTACACCCCTAAAACTAGGGGTTCAATCCTCTCGGTGGGCTCAGCAGATAACCTGATGTGGCTTCGCTATAAGAAAAACACACATACACGGTAAGAGAAGCTGGAAGAAATTATGGGATGTAGGATAATTTGTGTCCAAACCGAAGTATAAATTCTCAGAATATTAAACTAAATTGTAGCATTAAAATGTGTTATTTATGTTGGGCACTAGGGTTAAAATAAGAGTGATAAATAAGTAACTAATAGTAAAGTGTGGCGGATTTACCATTATATATCTATTTTAATGTCAATGTTAGTTGTAATTATCAATTTAAATCTACGTAACTTTTACTGTTAAAAGTTATGCCTAATTGAGGAGTTTAAACATTGTGCACGTGCCAACTCTCAAAACTTGTTTGGACAAAAAGGAAGGAGAAACACCATAGGGAAGCAGCTGCTCTTTCCGATGATTACACATTAACACATAAAAACCTTATTGAAAGAACTTCCTACGAGCTCAGCAAACACCTGTATCTGTTCATTCCACTGTAGTTGAGGATTCTTCTAAAAAATCCACCTCCTCTAATTCGAAATTTTTGGATCGACAGGACAAAACGTTATCAAAACTCATAAAGGTCCGCCTGCCATTTTTGTAAAAAAAACCTGGTCTTGTTATGTCCAATTGTTGGTGTTTGAAAAAGCACATATAGACGTAGTTTCATCAAGTCATTCGATGTTGTTGATTTGGCCACTGATATAAAGGTTGATATGTCCTGGGAAGTATTTAGACCTTAGGTGTCGGTTGGTTTTGTGTCTATGGCGAATGACACTGCTAATTCCATACGTATTCTGCGCGATACTGTATGACTTAGTAATTGTTGTTTGGAGGTATATTACATTTAGATTCGAGTTCTGTTACTGGTTATTGCTGGCCCGGCGTGGCCAGGTTGTTAAGGCACTGGACTCGTTATCTGAGGGTCGCGGGTTCGAATCCCCGTCGCAACAAACATTCTCGCCCTTTCAGTCGTGAGTAAGTTATATAGTGACGGTCAATCCCACTGTTCGTCGGTAAAAGAGTAGCCTAGGAATTGACGGTGGGTAGTGATAACTAGCTGCCTTCCCTCTAGTCTTATAATGCTAAATTAGGGATAACTAGCGCAGATAGCCCTCGTGTAACTTTGCGCGAAATTCAAAACAAACCAAATTGCTATTGCTCACAGTATTGAAGGTAGCTTTGCTAATTAATGTTCATCTTTATAACATTTATTTGATATCAGACCTAGTTTCTGGACCAGTTGCAGTTGGAGTAATGTTTGCCGATTAACAGTATACTGCTGTTGGGAAATGATTTAGCTGGGAAAAAAAAATTGTTGCTAAACCCGAACTACTTAATAATGCGATCATTGTTTCATCCAAGGATGCTGTTCTTGTTGTGGATAATTTAGAAGTGTTTCTTTCGTGTGCTGTGACTCGAGCTCAGGCTAAGAAGAAAAGCCAAAAATAAATTATAGACATACATTCAGATGGCGATATTATGGATTTGTCTCTGACATTGTTTGGATCCGATGGAGATTCTGTGGCTGATTGTACTACTTACGAGTCCTTGGTGGGTTACAATGGTGGACATGATGGATCTAGTTTACCTAGTGAACTCCTGTTTGCTAAAGTAAACTAATAGCTGTGCAAGGAAGTGAACCATAGATCTCTTCACTTTTGAAATATGCATTCTAAAAAGATGAACTTGAGGAACATCCAGGTTACTGTTTTTCAAACAAAATTATGTTTTTATGAGGAAATGGAGAACACCCGATGTGCTGGGTTCAGAGAACTGGACTATAGTTTATCAAATCGTTGTTCTGAAAGCATATATTTCTGAAATATTGAAAGTTGCACCTAAACTCCCAATGGGAGATCACTTAAGTGTCAATAAGACACGTGTCAAAATGATAAGACATTTATTTTGGTCAAGAATTATGCATGAGTTTTCTCAATTTTGTAAAACTAGTTATACCTGTCAGTTGATTGGAAAACGCAATCAGAATCCTTTGAAGCATATCTCAGCTTTCAAAGAACCTTCAGTCGTGTGATTGTTAATTAATTGTATTTTGAATTGTTCAGTTTCTACGAACGAGAAAAGTTTGATGAGATTTTGGTGAATTGCAGGAAGTTTTGTATAAACAAACAAACTTTTGCTGACATCATTGTACTATTAACAAACCTATTGAATAAAATCAAAATTTCAAGTGGTCTCAAAGATATCAACCGGCTTTTGAGAAGTTCAGATATTTATTGCGCACTAACCTTGTATTGATAACACCTGACTTTGATCAGCCTTTTGCATCAGCTGTTGATGTCAACGATAGTGTGCTGGTATATTCTATTACAATAAGGTGATAAAGGTATTAAGCACCATGTTTGTTATTTTTCTAAAAAAAAAGTTTAATTGTCACTAAAATAAAATAAATATCTATGGAGATAGTAATATAGTAGCATAAAAACGGGTTATAGGAGAAACACTATACAAGCAAATGTATAGAAAGATATATAATTCGATCTTCAAATAAGGTCTTAACAACGTTGTGACATAACATTAAACGTGTTTAATGTAAGAGCCACATATGATAAACTTCAGAGAAATATTACACACGTTTTTGTTGTTGCATGTAAATTTTGTTACATAAATTTTGTATAAGTATTAAGAAATACGTGTAGGTAATAATATTTATCCATGTATGTAGTTTTTAAACTGTTAATCTGTATTAGTTTCAATGATCACAAAGTACCCATATAAATACCAAATGTTTTCAAAATCCTGGCAGATTACTATTTTAACTATATTGAGCGTATTTAATACGGTAATGATTTGTTCTTTTGTTTTTGAATTTCGCACAAAGCTACTCGAGGGCTATCTGTGCTAGCCGTCCCTAATTCATCAGTGTAATACTAGAGAGGAAGGCAGCTAGTCATCACCACCCACCGCCAACTCTTGGGCTACTCTTTTACCAACGAAAAGTGGGATTGACAGTCACATTATAACGCCCCCACGGCTGGGAGGGGGAGCATGTTTGGCGCGACTCGGGCGCGAACCCGCGACCCTCAGATTACGAAGCGCATTCCTTAACGCGCTAGGCCATGCCAGGCCATACGGTAATGAATTATGGAAACATCTGAAAAAGTATGCAAACTTACATTTCATTAACATTAAATGAAACTGCCAAAAATAAAAATAAGAGGGGTAAAATCAGATATTTTTTTATATTTATTTGTCTCAGTAAATATGTGTTCAAAACATGGAGGAAAGTATTAAAACAATTAAATTAGAGATAATTTAATCAGATACCACCTTAAATACTCTAGTCATATCATAATGTTTTTTTTCTGATACGAGGCCTGGCATGGCCGAGCGCGTTAAGGCGTACACTCGTAATCCGAGGGTCGCAGGTTCGCGCCCGTGTCGCGCTAAACATGCTCGCCCTCCCAGCCGTGGGGGTGTATAATGTGACGGTCAATCCCACTATTCGTTGGTAAAAGAGTAGTCCAAGAGTTGGCGGTGGGTGGTGATGACTAGCTGCCTTCCCTCTAGTCTTACACTGCAAAATTAGGGACGGCTAGCACAGATAGCCCTCGAGCAGCTTTGTGCGAAATTTCAAAACAAATTCTGATACAAACAGACATTGATACAATTATCAGGCTATTTACTGCTAATAGAGGTGTTGTGGGTTTCCACCTTCGTTGTGAGTCGTTGAAATTCCGGTTGATTTACCGTAAAAGCTGTACGAATTAGCTCCATCAGTTATTGATTTGTAAGGATTGCATGACGCTTCGACCTCACAAACTTCATTACAGAGTACAGTGATTCACAGCAGTATGTTGTGCTGAAAATTGAGATGAGTCACACACTGGTTTTCTTCAGTTCAGGATATTTTATTTCTGAAACTTGCTTTCAGAATGGAATTGTACAATGGGATTTATGGATTATCTTTAGACCCAGATCCTCCAGTAGTTCTATTAGTTCCATTTCCATAGCAGATGATTCTGTAACCAGAGGTTGAAGGATTGGACAACCATCATTGATCTCATCAACCATGAATGGATTTACAAGAAAGGCAAAGGCTTCAGCTTCTGTAAGTCCTCAAACCTGTCTAGGAAATTATCAAGCAGTTGTTGTAACTTAGCTTTGTGTTGTATTCGTACAGTTTGTGGTCTTTTATTTCAATATCAAGGAATGTATTTACTCTCCTTTTGAGATTGGGAAAGTAACTGAAGCTTTTTGACAATATATCTATTTTAAAAATCTTATTTTATCATGAAAGCTGAAAATTGTCTTGAGTAAGATCAAAAACAACCAAATCCTTTCCCTGGAGTGCCAAGTTGAGAGTTTGTAATTGATTCATTATATCAATAAAGAACATTAGATCTTGCATCCATTCATCATTTCCCAGTTGAAGATAGAATCTTTTCTTTTCTTTAAGCTATTACTGGTTCACAGCCACCTCACAATGCAGTAGAAAGAGACATACATCACTGGGTTTATCTTCAAGCTCCAGTTCTTCATCAAAATTTTGAATTGTCAGTGGGTCTTCCCATTTAACAGTATGAAATTGACAAATTCAAGAACAAATTTCATAACATCTTCACAATTGAAGTATCTGGCTGCCAGGTGTTCAAAATGAATAATGCAGTTAACAAGGAGAAACTCTGGAAAACTGGGATCATTTGTCATAAGTGCAATTAATTCTGAATTTTCTCCCACCATTGCAGGTGCTCCATCTGTTAAAACACTGACAAGTTTATCCGGTGAAATATCAGCATTTGTTAAGGTTCTGTTAGGTACATTTTTAATGTCAACACCATGAGTTGTTTCTTTTAGTGCCGCTAAATCAAACATCTCTTCTTTTATAGTTACATCAGAAGAAACATAATGAACAAATACCACCAGTTGTGGTTTGTCTTGTATGTCTATAGATTCGTCAAGGGCTAAGCTGAATGCAAGGGAATTCTTTAAATCATTTTGTCTTTCACCTTCAACATTAGCACTGATCTGGGAGATACGTCCCTCTGTATTGTGAAGTGAAGCTGGTGTTTGTGTTATTAGTCGCTGAAGTTTTGTATTATTTGGATCTAACACTGCAACAACTTCAGCTATATTCTTCTTAACGAATTCACCATCAGAATATGGGCGTTTAGCACGAGCAATGTTCCATGATATAACAAAACTAGCTTTTGTCACTGTATCAACTTCCTTACTGAACATTGTCAACAGTGTCTGTTGACTATTTAGCGATTATTTTAACACAGTTAACTTGTTTTTCTGTAATTCTGATTTAGGTGGATAATCGGATGAAAAATTTGTGTGATTTGTTTCATAGTGGCATTTCGAGTTACTGGCTTTGTAATGACTTAGTGACATATTGCAGATAAGACAAATATTTACTTACTTTAATGGTGAATGCAAAATCTTTTTCCTGCTCTGGCTAAAAAAAATTTAAATACTTTTGCTTCTTACAATTCGATGACGCCATCTTCTTTCACAAAATTTTCATGGACACGTCTAAAAAATTAAAATGATAAGAAAGAATAAGCTCAAACACGCGCAACGCAACCAAACTCTACAGCGCTCAGTATCACACTGATAGTCTGCTAATTCGCTGCCTGCAACACAGCCACACACGCCACAATAACACGATTTTAAACCACGCCCACTAAAACTAACATTGTCAAAATTGGTTTGTATGATTATTGATTCTCCAGCACAATTCTTGTGTAATCCTTGCTGGTCCGAAATTTCTTTAATCTCTGACTGAAATCTAGCATTAAAATTAGGATAAAAATTTTTAATTTTTTTTACTCACCACAAACATTAAACTTACGTTTTAATCCAGTGAACTCTCAGTTTATATCCGGTAAATAATTATAAATCTTGACATTTTTTTATTTACCTTTTATATTAATTGTGATGCAAGAAGGGAGCTCAGCGAACATATTTCCGCGAGCTGCACATTATATGTTAAAGATCCACGATTTTGCCACCTTTATTATGTAGGAATATTTATAAATACATTGTTACATGAAAATATTTACAATTATACTTTTATGTACGATTATTACATGCAAATTCCAAGGGGCCAGACATGGGCAGGTCATTAGGGCGATCGACACCTAATCTGAGGGTCGCAAGTTCGAATCCTTATCACACCAAACATGTTGGCTCTTGCAGTTGAGGAGGCATTATAATATAATGATCAGTCCAAATATTCGATGGTAAAAGAGTAGCCAAGGAGTTGGTGTGGGTGGTGATGACTAGCTAGCTGCCTTCTCTTTAATCTTACACTGCTAAATTAGGGACGTCTAGCATAGATAGACCTCGTATAGCTTTGCGAAAAATTAAAAACAAACAAGTTAACACATTTCAAGTTAAGATAAAGAAATAAGTTCATATATGACTGATGACAGTATGCAGGATTATAGATTTGTTGTTATGGTCGTGACTGACCATAATATCTGGGATCAGAGGAATATTGAAGTTATCATGACTAACCACGATATCTGGGATTAAAAAATTGTTGTAGATACCGTAACTGACCAAGGTATTTGGGATTAGAGAATTGTTGTAGATAAAGACCAACCAGGATATCACCTGGGAATAGGAAAATATATATTTCGTGAATGACCATGGTATCTGCGGTTTCCAAGATAATAATTGTCTCTTTGCAGAATATGACTAGGTGGAGGAAATTGCTTTATGCGATTTTGATTACCTAAAATTATGTCCTGCTTTGCATTAATTGTGAGCAGTTACTGTCAAATGTCTCTGTAGTTAATATCTTCTGAACAGTGTATAAATAAAATATTACACACACGTATGTCTACTTGCCATTCATTATTAAATATCTTGAAAATAACAGCTTTGTCATTACTGTGTCTGTTGGCCCGGCATGGCTAAGCGTGTTAAGGCGTGCGACTCGTAATTTGAGGGTCGCGGGTTCGCATTTCCTGCCAAAGATGCTCTCCCTTTCAGCCGTGGAGGCGTTATAATGTTACGGTCAATCCTCCTATTCGTTAGTAAAAGAGTAGCCCAAGAGTTGGCGGTGGGTGGTGATGACTAGCTCCCTTCCCTCTAGTCTTGCACTGCTTTATTAGGGACGGCTAGCACAGATAGCCCTCGAGTAGCTTTGTGCGAAATTCAAAAACAAACAATGTCTGGAAATGTTTTGATACATTATAATGTTGTAAAATTAACTGTTTTATTATCATTTTATACTAATAGTAAAATTATGGAAACAAGTTTCTTGTGTAATCTGCTAACTTATAGCTCCCCAGAGTTAGTTAGTATTGTGGATATGGTTAATTGTGAAAATGAAAGATGTGTTTTAATAAGAGCTGCTACAATTTTGGTCCAAATTTTGCAACAAATACGACTATCATTAATAAGCATTGTCAAACTAAGAAATAGTGTTATATTAAACATATACATATGTAATTTGTATAATGATTCAGATTCTAAGGTCTTCATGGAGGACTTATTAGAACAATAAACAATTTTATCAAACACCTTTAGAAAACTGTGTAATTCATCTATCACAGAAAATCTTTATCAAAATATATTTAAAGATAAAATATAACATCAGATTATTATAATAACGTATATTACATTAATTCACAATAAGCATTCAGTACTTGTCTTTATTCCTTGTACTTTAATAAACTCCTCCATCTGAAGTGACATGCTGTTGATAAGATTTTTGATGCAATGCATTGTAATTTTATAACAACTGTACCTCGTCTACAGTAGCTGGTTTGGGGTTGTGATTTTCATAATAGTGATCAATGGAATTACAATCTGGAGACGTTACTGACTTTGGCAGTTTTGTGATATATATATATATATATAATATCCTCTTGGTTGAGATTCTGTGGGAAGTGGTATTGCCATCCAGAAATACAAAGTTATTGCTAAACCTTTTTTTCGCACATGTTAGAAGTATCGTTTCCATGTGATATTTATATGAGTAACAATTGACCTTTACATTGAGGATATGAAGATATGTTTTCCAACATGAAGAATAGCTGTCCTGATATGTACCTCACCACCATCTGTGTGTTCGTTTTTGAGAAAAACATCCTTCCCACATCTTTTCTCTGGGTAAATAAGGAACAAAACTTCTACAATAAGCTTTAACTACTCAAAAACAGGACATCTGAAGATATGACATGTCACCAATGTCCAAATTGTAAATTAGCATGATGACTTGCCCGAGTAACATGATGACAGTGGTGAAATATTGTTGGTATCGGTTTACAGATAGCCCTTCCTGTAAAATAACTTTATTTGGCCAGGCTTCTATTCATTGTTTTTCTGGATACCTTGTAATGAATGTGTTCATTTTATCCCTATCGTCAAGTATTGTAAGAATTCTTTCGACCTTGATGTGTTAACGTGATTATCTAGGACAGTAGTTTTCTGCATCTACCAGTAAACATTCCTGAAACAAGATTTCTAGTAATCCGATGACATTTTAGGATTCTGAATACAATAAGCTCGGGGTTTGCCGCTTATCTCTCAAAGCTCGTTTGTTTTATACCATTTTTGAACAGTCGAACATTTTGACGTCGTATCTTCTGGAAAGTGACGAAACACGACCCTACACCAAATACAGAGAAAGTGTTCGAACAAGGCGTTAGTCAATTTCAAAAATCAAATTGCAGCTAAAGTATACCGATTTATACAAAACAGCTGTATGTATTTCTTGTCACTAACAAATGATCAAAACAACTTATACAAACCAGAATAACAACTCGCACGCGATTTTCAGGTCATACGTTACATTCTCTGTTACTACTTGGGCATGCACTTAATAACATCAGTATAGAAGAGCATACACACATTTTGGCCATGACTGTATGCCGTTTTATTAGGTATTACAATGACCATTTAAATAACTTGAACGTTTTCATTCTGGAACATTTCAACCTGCTTTTTATAATAAATTCATTGACTTTGACGATTCATTTTTAAGAGTGTTCACTTACCCTATGTTACGTATTTTTTTAATGTTTTAAGTTCCTCGTTGATTAAACCCAACAGAAAAACACAGATAACAGCTTGTATAATTTATTACACTAAACTATTAACAAATATAACAGATATGACATAAATTGTATAATAACAGTGACAGATATTAAGTTACAACATTCGAAATTAATTACAAAAACAAAATAATATTAGTTTCAAACTTCAGAATAAATCACAATACAAAACGGTACTGGCCTGTATCTAATGTAATGATCTAAAATTAAAGTCTCAAATTCCAGTCTAGGGTGTGAATTTGGTCCCACGAAGTAATTCCGAAACAGTTCACAGTTCAATAAATTCGCCGTCTCTCAGCACAAGCGGTAATTCGGATGTATCGTAGAGATTGACGAAATAAAATCACAGCTTCTGTAGATCTAACTTTTGTCACAAATCCAAGTTGAATAATCACAGCAAACACTTAATCTTTCTCAAATAACTAAAACTGATGCCTGAATCTCACTCTTATTCTTCGAATAAAACTAATGACTGAATCTATCTTCTTTTTTTCGAATAAAAACTGATGATTGAATCTCTCTCTCTTTTTTCGAATAAAAACTGATGACTGAATCTCTCTCTCTTTTTTCGAATAAAAACTGATGACTGAATCTCTCTCTTTTTCTTCGAATAAAAACTGATGACTGAATCACTCTCGCGTCACCGTCTTTTATACCGATAGGCCTATTTCTCGAACAATCTCGCAATTTCCATACAACTCTAGAGCAATCCGCGCGTGTTCGTTCTTGCACGAGACTACACGTCTAGACACGAAGTCACCAGCACTCATTTACAAACATATGATTGGTCTACTTAATTCAAGAAAGTTCTAAATGCTACCCTAAATAAATGACAAAATATTAGTTTAAACTTCGAAACAATAATATCAATATGGAAAAATGAATAATACAAATGAAAATTCAAACACAACACGACATGTTGTCGTTTACAAAATATTTACACATATACATAACACCCTAGTATACTGCACTTTTATCCACCATTTAGGAAATTTAAGTTAGTATCCAAGGGCAAAGTGACATAAGAAATTCACAAAATTTATTGTTTTGTTTTTGTCTTTGAACCTCGCGTAAATCTATACGAAGGCTATCCACGCTAGATATCCCTAATTTAGCAGTGTAAGACTAGAGGTAAGGCTATTCATCGTCACCCACCGTCAACTCTTTGGTTACTTTTTAACCAACGAATAGTGGAATTGATCGTAACTTCTAACGCCCCAACAGCTGAAAGGGCGAGTTCATTTGGTGTAACAGGGATTTCCAAAATTTATAAATGAATATACAAAAGATTCAAATAGGCCAGTGAGCTTCAGAATCTTACCATCGTATGATACAACTTCTCAATTCAAGCATAAATTTAAATAATAAATAGAAGACACTAATTCATAGATCTATTCCACAATTCCTCATCGGATGATATTGTTCTACTAATATAAATATAGCAGGCAAGCTTGATATGCTCTCATTCTTGGACGAAACTGTGATTTATGATGTTTCTTTAACTTTTCTTTTTCTATGTGATTCTTGCAGATTCACCGTGAGAGCAAAATTTGGTATAAGAGACTTTTTAAATCTTCAATATCTGTCCTTGCAGCTGTTACTTTCGTTTAGATAAGTTGGTGGTCTGGCATAGTCTAGTGAGTAGGGCGCTCGTCTTCTAGTTTGTAGGTCACGGGTCCGAATCCTGCTCGTTGAACATGACCACTGTTTTAGCTGTTGTGGTGTTGTAAAGTCATGGTCAATTTTAATACTCCTTTAGTAAAATAGTATTCCAAGAGTTGGCGGTGGGTGGTATTGTTTGCTGCCTGCCCTCTACTCTATCATTGGTAAATTAAGAAGGACTAGCACAGACAAAATTATGGAAGATTTGAGCAAATTTCAAAAACGAACACAAGAATATAAGTTGGTATACACTTGTTTGTTACCACATTTACCATACTGGTTTAATCTTTGGTATCAGTAAGCGCACCTAGCAGACCCGTGCCCTTATGGTTGGTGTGCAGGGTTGTGTGTCTGAGTGTCGAAGGTAACCCCAAGAGCTGGAGGTAGAGGCTCTGAGGGTGATGCTTTCTAGTGATCTGGCTGAGAATTAACTTCGATAGGGATGATAGTTTTTGTAAAGAGTTGCGCAAATATATCTGAAAAAAAAAATCCAAAAAACAGATTAACTAAGTCTTGTTCCTGTGTGAATTTAGTTGTTGTTATTCTATATATTCTACGCCAGATTTTAAAGAAATAATAACAATTTTGTTTCTGAAAATTAATGTAACTTTTCGAAGGGAGTTAGAAACATTAATGAAACAATAGTAAACAGCAACTAATGTATATCCAAGTTCTCTCTTATGCATACTTATGATATGATCTATATTTTCAAAGGATGTTGTTGTTGTTTTGAATTAAGCACAAAGCTGCACAATAGGCTGTCTATACTCTGCCCACCACGGGTATCGAAACTCGATTTTTAGTGTTGTAAGTCCATAGACATACCGCTGAGCCACTGGGGGGCATTCTCAAAGGAATTGTGAGACGTTTCTTTGAACAAACGGCTTCTGTATACTGTTTATGTACATTTGAAAATTTCTCACTTAGAGATTAAGCGTTATATTAAAAAACTGATTTTCCATTCGCTATTTTCAAGCTGTTTATTGCTTTATTTAAAAAGAAGTATCGCATTACAATAAAATAAATGAATTTGCAAACGTTGCTGTTGATCATTATTAAAACTTGTCTTTAGACATAACTGTTTTGTTTGTTTCACAGCAGTATTTCTTTATGCTCTCTGCTGCGTATACCGCAGGGAATCGAATCCCTTATTTTACTGTTGAAAATTCTTAAAAGTACCGCTATCCCACAGGGGTCCCTTTATCATCCAATATTTCGGTTGTTTTGGAACAGCGCATGTACAAAAGTTATGAATTTTTACCAGAAGACGTTGGTGACCCATTATGTTTTATACATACCGTTTACAGAATTAGAATAAACATTTTTATTGGAAATGAATCTTTAAAAAACATACAGACAAATGTATAAAAAGTATTTTATATTCTAATATATAAGAAAAACTATTGCAATAAGGCTTGCCTTCTGTCACACAAAATTGAAATATTTTAAGCTGTGTAGTTCACGGTGCTAAAATGTATACAATGAATATAAACGATTAAAACAGATAAACCTGTTTTTGGCGACTAGTTGATGTCAGAATAATTGGTTTGGTTTGTTTTGAACTTCGCGCAAAGCGACACGAGAGCTATCTGCGCTAACTTTCCGTAATTTCGCAGTGTAAGAACAGAGGGAAGGCAACTAGTCATCACCACCCACCGTCAACTCTTGGGCTACTCATTTACCAACGAATAGTGGGATTGACCGTCATATTATTACGCCCCCATGGCTGAAAGGAGCAAGCATGTTTGATGAGACAGGGTTTCGAACCAGGCGGTCATCGAATTACGACTCGAGTGCCTTTACCACCTAGTCATGCCGGGCCTTTGTCAGAATAAAAACATACTGAAAACAGCTCTGTCGTAAGAAGTGAACAGCTGTAACATTGTAAAGTGGATCTGGAATTGTTTGACCACCGCTACATGTAAAGTTCAAAGGTTTTTTTTTTCTTCTCTTTTTGGAGATTGATTAGTCACGGGTAATAAAACTAATCTTCCTTTATGATAAATATATATATAATATAATAAATTATGTTTCTTTTGAATGCATTCTTCACTTACTGGTGTGCTTCGTTAATATTTTAAGGGGTGTCACATTATTATTACGACACTTAATCATGTGAGACTGAAGTCAAGCTTAAACTACGCAGAAATATTCAATCTTGGCCGTTTTGTTTTCTATCTGCAACAAGATTTTATTTTCAAAATTAGAATAACGTTCATAAATGTAACAATGAACTGTAACAATAAAAACTAAAAGCGTCGCATTTTGATTAGTAATAAACGTAAGTCGTGTTTCGAGAAAAGGCACCCATTCAACTGTTCAATTAGTAATGCACATAGAGTAAATATGAAAATCGTTAATGGATGTTTATAGCCTGTGCCAACTATATAAAAATGAACGAGACACTTGAAAAAAAAAAACTTTTTGAGTCACGAAAATGAGTACAGATTATTTTGAATTATTAATCGTGAAATTCACGAAACACCTGTGGAATAACACAAATGTTCTCAATGTGCAAAGCATATGCAAATATAAAACATCAAGTTTTCTTAATTTTTGGCAGACAACCTGTTTGTTTATAGTCTAGAAATAATTAATACCTCAAAAACGGCGTCTCTAGTGATTCAAATATCGTTCTGTTAGTAAATGTTCCATGTTATTAATTTGAAGTTTAATATTTTGTTGCTCGTTCCAGGTACAAATTAATAAAACAAAGCGTAATATTTACACCGATTTGTTGCACTAGTGGTCTTTAACAGTACTAATGCAGTAGGTGTGCTGCCATATAATCCAAGCCAGTCTACAGCGTCATTGTAGTTTCTCTAATTCTTGATGGTGTGTAAACTTCTGTTTTTCTTTAAAGCAACAGTCGCTCGCTGACGTTGTTGTTTTGCGTTTTTTTTTCCCCGCAAAAAAGGCGTTTTACGTTTCTGAGGTCTTAGTTGAACTATAAGTGTGACAGTAAGGTCCAATTGTTCGAAAAGATAGATTGTGTGTAAGTCTGTACGTAAATAGATTGTGTTTGGATCAGTTGCTATCTCCATTGAAGTTTTTCATCCAGTCATAATTTGTTTGGACTTTTAATCTTTCGCTCTTAAATTGGATTTTTTTTTGTTCATTGTGGTTTTTGATAAGATCTGGGTATTGATTTGTATGGTTGTGTACCTAATATATTCAGTAACAAACTCACTGAGGTTATTGGGTAGATGAAACGATAGAAGATCTAACAGACAGCTAGGCTTTCTCACTCTTTCTACCCACATATACCTGTTGCGTCTTTGGTGCCTTTCGCTACATCTATGAAGTACTTATAACTCCTGACAAAGCAGGTTAACTACGTGATGAAATAATAAAAAACAAACACCTGATCAAACCTGGCTAACTACGTAATTAAATAATAAAAACAAACACCTGATCAAACCAGGCTAAATACGTAATTAAATAATAAAAACAATCGTTTGTTTGTTTTGGAATTTCGCACAAAGCTACTCGAGGGCTATCTGTGCTAGCCGTCCCTAATTTAGCAGTGTAAGACTAGAGGGAAGGCAGCTTGTCATCACCACCCACCGCCAACTCTTGGGCTACTCTTTTACCAACGAATAGTGGGATTGACCGTCACATTATACACTCCCACGGCTGGGAGGGCGAGCATATTTAGCGCGACGCGGGTGTGAACCCTCGCCTCTCGGATTACGAGTCACACGCCTTACGCGCTCGGCCATGCCAGGCCAATAAAAACAAACACCTGATCAAACCATTCTAAATACGTAATTAAATAATAAAAGCAAACACCTGATCAAACCAGGCTAACTACATAATTTAGTAATAAAAACGAACTCCTGATCAAACCAGGCTAACTGCATAATTTAGTAATAAAAACGAACTCCTGATCAAACCAGGCTAACTACATAATTTAGTAATAAAAACGAACTCCTGATCAAACCAGGCTAACTACATAATTTAGTAATAAAAACGAACTCCTGATCAAACCAGGCTAACTACATAATTTAGTAATAAAAACGAACTCCTGATCAAACCAGGCTAACTACATAATTTAGTAATAAAAACGAACTCCTGATCAAACCAGGCTAACTGCATAATTTAGTAATAAAAACGAACTCCTGATCAAACCAGGCTAACTACATAATTTAGTAATAAAAACGAACTCCTGATCAAACCAGGCTAACTACATAATTTAGTAATAAAAACGAACTCCTGATCAAACCAGGCTAACTACATAATTTAGTAATAAAAACGAACTCCTGATCAAACCAGGCTAACTGCATAATTTAGTAATAAAAACAAACTCCTGATCAAACCAGGCTAACTGCATAATTTAGTAATAAAAACGAACTCCTGATCAAACCAGGCTAACTACATAATTTAGTAATAAAAACGAACTCCTGATCAAACCAGGCTAACTGCATAATTTAGTAATAAAAGCAATTTATAAATAATGTAAATAATCTCACGGACTGGAATAATGCTTGCTGTTAGGCACAAAGTTACACAGTAGGCTATCTGTGTTCTGCCCACTGCGAGAATTACAATTCAGTGCTTAACATTATAATCCACAAGATCTTCCGCTGAGTCACGGAGGAGGGGGATTGTTTGTTAAATACAAAAAAACTACACAAAGGGCTATCTGCGCTGTGCCCACTGCGAGTATTGGAGCCCAATTTGGTAACGTTATAAACCCTCAGATTTACCACTCAGCCACACAGGGACACCATAAAGCAAATCAGAAAAAAACAAACTTCATGTTCTCTACAAATACTGGGAAATATAAATATAAATCTCACAGTATTTAAATAGTCAATATGTTGGGCAAATGTTTTTAATCAGTCATTTAACCTTTTTTATTTATTGTGTAAAACGTAAACATACTTTTTATTTTACTCCATAAAATATATTAAATCCTTTCATAATAGACAATGAACGATTTGCGACAGTTATATTTTTATTCATATGTAAAGTAATTTGTTTCTCGTTCACAAAGCGAAAAACGTAATGCTATACTTAACAATGAATTAATTATACTAATCTCCAGATAACGAGTAACTTGCTCTAACGTGCATGGGATTACAATTTTTAGACTGATTTATGAATACTTACGTTGTCCATCATCTAACAGGTCCGGGATGGCCAGGTGGGTTAAGGCGTTCAACTCGTAATCTGAGAGTCGCTGGTTCGAATCTCCGTCGCACCAAACGTGCCCTTTCAGCCGTGGAGGCCTTATAATGTAACGGTCAATCGTACTATTCGTTGGTAAAAGAGTTCCCCAAGAGTTGGCGGTGGGTGGTGATGACTAGCTGCCTTCCCTCTAGTCTTACACTGCTAAATTAGGGACGGCTAGAACAGATAGCCCTCGAGTAAGCTTGTGCGAAATTCCGAAACAAACAAACAAGTCTCCAAGACCAATAGATTAAGTTTTAGTGAAAGTAGGTCAAAGGTGAAGTTCACACAAGAGATTAACGTATTCATAATGACAGAAAAATATAATTCTTAAAAAACTTAAAAAATAGTAAGGTCTCAGCTCCTGTACTTGCATGTTTGAGAACGAGGACTTGGTGTATATTTTAAACTGGTTTCTGCAAAAGCCAATTAAGTGGTTAGGTCTCCGATACCCTCTCTATTTCAATAGAGGCCAGGTGGTTAGGGCGTTCGACTCCTCATCTGAGGGTCACGGGTTTCAATCCCCGTCACACCAAACGTACTCGCCCTTTCAGCCGTGGAGACGTTGTAAGAGTACGGGCAATGCCACTATTTGTTGATAAAAGAGTAGCCTAAGAGTTGGCTGCAGGCAGTGATGACTAGTTGCCTTCTCCCTCAGTCTTACACTGTTAAATTAGGGACAGCTAACGCAGATAGTCTTCATGGAGCTTTGCTGGAAAATCAAAAACCAAAGCAATGAACAGCTCACTGATAGACCCTGGAAACGATACTCAACTAGCTATTTCACACCCATTTTTTTCTAAAAAAATGGGGGAACTTCTCACAACTCTTTACAGCATGAGGGAGAATTTGTTTACGAAACTTTTAACAATCTTTAATCATTTCAATCTTTGTGTTGTCTGTTGACAAGTTGTGAGATATATATTTATTTATTTCTTCAATCTGAGTAAATGTTCAAACAGGAGGCTAAAAAATCGACAATTGGGATGACAGTTTAAATTTCTTTTAAATTAAGGCGTTCGAAATAAATTTTGATAAATCTCATATAATACGAAGAATTAAAATATCAGTATTTTAGTTCTAGTTTTATTTTAACCTGTTAACTGCCAAGTATTTCAGCTGCTACAATACAACTCTAATGCTCTTTTATTTTATAACTGTTTTCGTGACGCCATTTTGGATCGAAAGTGAAACAATATGTAAGTAGGTCAAATGCGTGCATGGTTCTGACATCTAGCGTTGAAGTTAGGTATTACTGAGATCGAATTAACTCGTCCGTGGCACTGTGTTACCGATCGGCATGGACGAGTTATCTCGTCTACAGCACTGAACAGGTTAAAGAAATGTTGTTGGGATGCATTGCCTTTATTTTTCAGAGGTTAATGGATTTAGACAGTGTTGTTATCTGCTTTAAACTGTATTCGATCACGTGACGAACATGTGAGAATTGATTCAAATGTTTAGTATGGTAGCAGTTATCGTTCAAAAGTTTTCACAGTTTTTTGTTTGGTTGCATTTGCTTCATTTAGTATCGTAGTTTGGAGTATATGAATTTACAAAACCAAAACCTAATCGATGTAAAGTGTAATGGAAGGTATCCATGCAGTCTGGATATAAGTTATAATGGAGTAAGAACTTAACGCATAATTAATCAATTATTAATTAAGTATAATTATTTCACATTTTGGAGCTGTTTCTAAGAACTTTGTGGTTAATTAGCATCGACTTTCGAAATTGATTTTATTGTAAAATTTAATCATTGCATTCGAACAACAAAGAACTCTTACATAATTTCAACTCCCCGAATATAAAAGAGCTGAACATGGTTGAAAGACCATCTCGGCTTGTTTGTGGGTCAATCGTAAACAAAACAATCGGTACTTCGAGGGTGTGGGTGAAACACAAAAGTGATGTTCAAATCCCGTTATTCGACAATATGAGATTTGTTTGTTTGTTCTGAATCTCGCGCGAAGCTACATGAGGGCTAGCTGGGCTAGCCGTCCGTAATTTAGCAGTTTAAGACCAGAGGGAAGGCACTCACAGTCAACTGTTGAGCTACTCTCTTGCTAACGAATAGTGGGATTTATCATCACATTATAACATCCCTATCGCTGAATGAGCGAGCATATTTGGCGTGAGGGTGTTCGAACCCGCGATCCTCCGATGATAAAATGAGCGCCCTTACCATTTATCCATGACGGGATCGATAGCATAAGATTCACCCAATATTTCGAGTGGTTTCTTTTGACTAACTGCCTTGTCTCTTGTCCCCCAGATCTCATTTAAGGAAAGTCACCTGCATATAGTCATTGTGCAGCTTTACTCGAAATTCTGAAGTAGAAAAATAACATATTTACAGCTGTTACTCTTCCTAGAAATGTTAACGTTAATCATAACTTGATACTACTGATATATTTCAAAACATTAATATATTTAAAAAATAAAGATACGAAATATTTTACTTTTTTTACGTTTTTGATTTTATTTCGTATTTCAGTCCGTGAGCTCTTAAAGGCTAAATAAGTTGGAGATTTATTGTATATTTCACAAATATATTTTCAGTTTGTGTTTTGCTATTGTTAAACATGCAGTTATACAACAGGCAATCAATGTTCTATCAGTTGGTGATATCAAAACCCATATTTTAGCATTATACTTGTTAGACTTATCGCCAGGTCTTTCTTAAGTGAAAGCCTTCACGTCACCAACACAACCCAAAAAGAGATTTCTACGATTTTTATTATTCCATGGTTACTACAAATCTAACGCGTACATCGAAAAAAACACACCAACTATTTCGTGATTTCGTGTTAGATATATTTAAAGGAGTTTCCACTTTACAATTAGTTGAAAAACAATGTTAGTGTAAATATACATTCTTTGTTTGGAGAAATCATAAAGCAAACCAGTTATCATCTCTTCCTTTGTGTTATTCATTTTTATTTAAGTTTAAGCACATAAACTATTACCTTGCGCAGGTTGTATGTGTTATAAATGACCATTACAGAAATATTGTCCAAGAGGCGCTGTTAACGTAGAATCGATTTTATTCTAATTTTCGCCAAAAGCTCTACATCGAGCGCTCGACTCCTCATCCGAAGGTCACGAGCTCGAGTCCCGTTATGCCAAACGTGTGGGCGTTATTATGTTACGGTCTATCCCACTATTCGTTGATAAAAGAGTGCCCTAAGAGTTAGCAGTGGGTGATGATGACTAGCTGGCTTCCCTCTAGTCTTACATTACTAAATTAGAAACGGCTAGCGCAGATAGTCCTCGTATAGCTTTGCGTGAAATTCAAAACAAACAAGCAAGATGAATACGGAGGCTATAAATTTTATTTTAGAATTTTTTTGTATTGTGCGATAAATCTGGGGCAAGCAGTAAAATACTATCTCTAATGAATGCAACACATCTGGTTTATCTGAGCTCTGAAAACTAAGCTTTGGTATAAAATTATCTGAACTTTTAAGGTCCGTTTCTAATTTTCTTAAGAACAACATTTTTTTGGTTTTACTAGTTATGCAGAATTCTGGAAAGAATTAGGAAAACACATGTGTTTTACCAGCAGGAGTCACAAATTCTAAACCACCAACTTGTCATTATTAAAATAATTCATTACACAAAATATAACATAAAAACAAACGGGTGGTACAGTGAACCAGTGCTTTATATTTGTTTTAAACAGAGCAGTACATTTGTTTTCTACTATAAATTTATCAATGCGTGATTGGGAAATGTTGTTACAATAATCTTGTTTTACTCATCTTAATTGATACAGATCCTTTGGTTGTCTTTTGAATTTTAGTTTCTTCCTAAAGCCACAACACCTTAATAACATACATATCAGAAATCTGCATCCCCTTTATAATTCCAGTTATTCTTTAACCTCGTTTACTAAATGCCTGAAATTGCTGTCTTCCAAGATAATGAATCCCTGTCCACTAAAGGATAATATATTAGGTACGAAATGTACTTGTGCTTACCAGCAGTCAAGGTGCCATTAATTTATGAAGGTCTTCGTCACCATTACAGAGATAATGCGCGTATTTGTAAAGGTTTCTAGCAAGCTTAATTATAAATGTTTTGACCATGGCAACATTGTCTTCTCTGCCATTGATTGCTACCAAACAATTTTAACTGGGGTTCATATCTAAGGAGCACTTCCTTCCAGTTTTACTTATTCTGCTCTTTGAAGGCTGATGTACATTTCAGCCTATTGATTTGGTTATTATTTCTCCTAAGCAGTGTTTGTTGAACAATCACTCATTCGTTGAGGTCATTTCGTGCTGGTATTTATCCTATTATTCTGGAAACAGTATTAACACAAGCACGTTATTGGTAAGATCTCTGTCAGAGTGTTGTTTGTTACGTCCAAAGCATGCCCTATATTCATTAACATCACTTTTAAAGAGTTTGAGTTTTATGCTTCTATAACTTCTAATGTATTTCCAATTAAACATAAAACTTTAGTATATCGAATATTATAACCTTCATTAGTCGAGACTTATTTTTTTACATATTTGCATTTGGCCACTAGGTCCTGAAAGCCATAAATGCATTGCTGAGAACAGAGTGGCAGCCAATAATTTTATAAGTATTATGCTGATGTGGCACAATTCGATTGGTTGGATGAAAATAAATCACAGTGCAAATTATTAGCACGTGACTACACTCTGTTGTAGTTCATTTTAATAGAAAACAAGAGAGTTGTCTTAAAGTGTTAGTTCTCATATTTAGTTTACTCTTTTTTGCATAATTATTTTCAATACTATAAGGTGTAGTAACTGTTCGGTATAGATGTTGATTTACTAATTTTATGTGAAAAAATCTGGCAGCAGGAAAAGACTTTCACATGAGTAATATGTAAAAAATACACAAAATGAATAGAAAAATGGAAACCAGATTCAAAGAACACAAAAGTCACCTTCACACGTTTTTTAACATTGCAAATCAAATAAACACAACATAACCACAGAAAACACCCAAATACTTAATAAAGAAACAAACATAATCGCAAAATTAAAAAAGCCTTACATATACAACAACACAAGCCTAAAATAATGGAACTAAAAAAAGAAACAAACATAAACAAACGCAAAATTAAAGAAGCTTTACTTGTACAACAACTCAAGCCCAAAATAAACTAATACAAAGGAACACCTTTATACCTATATTAATAAATATATCCGACATCTAAGCACGCCCTCTACATTCCTACACTCAATTACACAACTGCCTTCAAACATGTGGTCAACTATCGGTCAGTTACCTCTTTCTTTCTTTGTGAACCTGACGGTGACTGAAGAAAGACGTAGCGTTGTTCGCTCCTCTACAAAGTGCTTTTTCTACTCATACCAGCCGTTTCTACATATATAATTTTCTCTACAAGTGGGATTTCTCGTCATCTCGGATTATTACTGCTTTCTTTAAATTTCATGGACAACAGTTTAAGATTAAATAAGTTAACACAACAACTTTCCATGCTCTTATAACACAAAATGCAGTTATTCTTGTAACATGGCCTATTCTACCTTTTCTAAATAGCAAGTGCTTGTGGTACGCATAAACTTAAAATCATCGGAAACGTAATTACAAAAATCACTCTCAATCTAATGTATTAGAGCAAACACATTATTTCTTTTCCAAAGTCATTTAAATATAACAACGTGCAGAAAATAATGTTTTCGTTGAACATTCATAAATGATAAGCATTTTAAAGTATTCGCTACCGCAGCACTCAGAGAAAGGAAAAGACAACAAATGTCCGTAATCAAACGAAATGTAACTCTGCTAGTTTGAGTTAACAATTCATTTCAAACCTTCCAGTGAAAGAGTAAATAAATAAGAATTTGAAACATGGTAAATGGCGAGATAACACATACAGTGCCCCCTAGTGGCACAGCAAGTATATCTGCGGACTAGCACCTTTAGAAACTGGGGTTCGATACCCGTGGTGGGTAGAGAGCATAGATGGTCCGTTGTGTATCTTTGTACTTAATTCTATTCAATCAGATAATTAAATATAATGATAGTTCACCATTAGTTCTGGGCCCGGCATGGCCTATCGCGCTAAGGCGTGCGCTTCGTAATCTGAGGGTCGCGGGTTCGCGCCCGAGTCGCACCAAACACGCTCGCCCTCCCAGTCGTGGGGGCGTTATAACGTTGCGGTCAATCCCACTATTCTTTGGTAAAAGAGTAGCCCAAGAGCTGGCGGTGGGTGGTGATGACTAGCTGCCTTCCCTCTAGTCTTATACTGCTAAATTAGAGACGGCTAGCACAGATAGCCCTCGAGTAACTTTGTGGGAAATTCCAAAAGAAACCATTAGTTCTTGTACTAATTTCACTGAATACGTTGGAGTCCTAATTTAGTTTCGACACTGTTTTTCTTGCATATTCAGATACTACGTGTGTGCACTGAATCATAATATTAACCAATGATTCAGTGCCTTATGTCTATGATTTTAGTTTATTTCTTGTTGGTTCATGTTATTGCTTTCGCATGAGCATATTTTTCATCTTCTGATATATATATTCGAAATATGACGAAACAAAACCAACCTTTTCAAGTAGTAACTGAAATGCACAGATTCCACTTGGATATTAGAAAATTGTTGGTCTTAAAATTTATTTTATATTCTCGATATTCAGGGTTTTTTAGTGACCATTCTATTGGTACGTTGAGTGTCAGTTTTCTTTTGATGTTCTGTTGTTTATGCTACTGTAGTATCGAAGAATCGTTTTTGTTTTTCTGTTTTCTTTTTGTATTTAAAACGTATCGCAAGACGGGTGGTACGGGTATTAAAATGTTTATTAAAATAAAGTAGAAAACAACGTTTCGACCTTATAAGATCATCTCCAGGTTAACAATGAGAGAGTTTGCAACTGTTTGTTAACCTGGAGATGACATAAGAAGGTTGGAACGTTGTTTTCTACTTTATTTTAATACGTGTTTTAAAACCCATACCAGCCGTCTTTGAGATACATTTTTTCTTCAAGTTGGTTTTTCGTCATCACTGTGTATGCCCGTAATACATGAAATCGATTAATTTGTGGTCTTTTGTTTCACCTAAACAGAATCCTTTATTTTTTGTTTCGTTTTGATTCCTGTTCATTTTGAAGAAGAAGAATATTTGAGAAATACGAAGTGGAAAGGAACTTTATCGTTTATAATGCATCTGTACAGTTTTTCAACCAAATGTTTCTAGCTGTCTCTCGAAAGAACGTGTTCAGTTGCATACTTGAACGTGTTAAAGTTATCTGTCACAGTATAGACTATCATGACAACATGCTAATACCTAATGAATCTGAAAGTTTGTATCTTTTCTTCTGAATATGTTAACGGCCGATTCAACTATAGTGTTCATCACTATTCAGTATGTGGACCGTTTTCTCTACACGAAAGCGGTTCAGTCAATAATATTCAATTTTATGAGTTTAAAAACCTGCGTTTTCTTCTCTTCTAACAAAACGCACGAAATCCAGAGATAGGGTGAACTCTTTTAGTTTCGTAATGTTTCACGATGTATGCATTGCTTGTACCGTCAAAAAATGTGTGATTTTACAGTATTATCACGAGATGCTTACAAATGATTGTGCATACTTATTGCATCAACTGCCCAAAGTAAAAAATCACAATAGATTGTTTCAAAGTTTGCGCAAAGCTACGCGAGGGATATCTGCGCTAACTGTTCCTAATTTAGCAGTGTAAGACTAGAGGGAAGGGAGCTAGTCATCACTACCCACCCCCAACTCTTGGGCTACTCTTTTACCAACGAATAGTGTGATTGACCGTCACATTATAACGTCCGTACGGCTGAAAGGGCGAGCTTGTTTGGTTTATTAGGGATTCGAACCCACGACCTTCAGAATACGGTTTGTTTTGAAAATCGCGAAAAGCTACTCGAGGGCTATCTGCGCTAGTCGTCTCTAATTTTATAGTGTAAGACCAGAGAGAAGGCAGCTGGTAATAACCACCAACCGCCAACTCTTGGGATACACTTTTACCAACGAATAGTGGGATAGACCGTCACATTATAATGCCTTCACGGCTGAATGGACGAGCATGTTTGGTGTGACGGGGATTACGAGTCGAGTGCCTTAACCACCTAGCCATGCCTGGCACTCCAATTGAACGCAAATCATAAATTATCATATTTAAAGTCAGAAAATGCCCTATTATTCGGACACAGAAAGACTGAAGAGCTGAACCAAAGATATTAAACACAAAAGTGTATTTTGTTTTCACATTAGATATATTTCGTACTTTCGGTTCATCTATTGTGTTTAAAATTTAACATTAAAGTAAACGTTATGTAATATTAACTGAATCATATTCTCGCCAGAACAAAACGAATATCAGAGTTCTTGCAACAACAGTAGCTTGTATTGAACATAAGGAAATGTTCTCAACATTCATAAATACAACTGTGCTTGGACGTCGAGTAAAACGGTTAAGTTGTTTCTTACATCACGTTGGTTAATTTACTAATGTTGAAATCTGTATGCAGAGATTGACTTTTATTAATGTATTAGACTGCAAAAGTACTTTTTTTCATTTCGGTATTTATTTTTGCGCGAAGCTACACAATGGATCATGTGTGTTATGATTAACAGGAATATCGAGGTCTGAACTCCAATTTTTTAGCCCTCGAGCTCAGCGCTCAGACTCAGGCAGACTGCTTATTTTGAAGAAATATATTTAAATGAAATGGACAAGCAAGAGCAAACAAAGAACATGTTACATTAAACCCACCATCGGCGTAGTGATACGCATGTTCACTCGTACAGATACTCACCATATTCATTACACGACGTTGTCTCGTCATGCGATAAGAAGAGATTAAATGCCACGCCATTGTGTCTTCATGGCCTTAAGTAGTTTGATTAGAAGTCAGTTTAAGTATTCAAAAGACACGAAAATGTTTCCTCTCAAAGTTATTTTTTTTTGCAATATTGTTCCTATGGATTTTATAAAGAAATAGAAATTATCTGACTAAGAACCAAAATAATCATGAAAGAAACCATTGGTGATTGTCTCTGTTCTACAGAGGAGGCTAATCGAGTTATAACGTTAGAATTTACTCGGTTCGAAATAAACTGTTCTATACATCGACTTCTTCGAAAATGGATAAATAAGAAAAGCATTTGTTTTGTTGAATTTCGCGCAGAGCTAAACGAAGGCTCTCTGAGCCAGGCGTCCCTAATTTAGATGTGTAAAACTAGAGGGAAGGCAGTTAGTTACCAACGAATAGTGGGAGTGACTGTCACATTATAACGCCCCTTGCTGAAAGGGCGGACATGTGGGGTGCGACCGAAATTCGATCCCGCGATTCTCAGAGTCGAAGGTATTAACCCACCTAGCCATGCCGAGCCTAAAAAAAAAGTATAAAATATGTTACTTATTCCAATTTCAAATAGCCTAAAACTGAGTTAAATTGTAATTTAGATTTAGAAGTTAAATAAAGGTCAATATGTAATCAGCTTATTACACTTATGAATAAAACACGGTTTTCTTTTTTTTAATATAAATACATTTTAATATACAAACAACAACACAATTTACAAAACAAATAATGGCCTGTATACAAAAGTTTTACAAACAGTATTGAGTTTTCTTACTGGTCTCGAACTTTTTTGATATCTTATCGAGGGTTCACGATGAGTGAATTGAGTTCAAACCAATATAGGAACAATTTCCTCAACAGGAAGCTAGCTAGTTCTGTATTCTTCATTGGTCAAACGTCGATTTTTTTCTTCACTGAAGCTATATAATGTTTTCTGCTAAAATTAAGTGGTTTATAACGATCGAAATCTATGAATGTTCCTGGTGAAATATCTGAAGAAGTTCCCAATTTATAAGCGTTAATCACCATTTTTACTTCCGAGGTTTATAATATAAAATTATAACAGACCAACAATATATACTGTCCTTTGACGCGTCGCGTTGGTTGCATTTATAGGCGTATAGAAAACATCTAGAAATTTCATATATTGTTGATTCTTTCCATCCACCCCAAAGGATAGCATTTTCTAGAACCTTGGTGAATAAGCGGAAATTTCGTGATACAAATTTATCAGTATAAGTAATGTACGTTTCTAAATATACATTTAACTTAAACAAATATCGATATTAACCATATAATAGTAAATCCATCACAAATAATATTCGTAATAATTGTAAATAAAAAAGACTGGTTTCATTGTTTTGTTTTGTGTTTGGAATTTCGCGCAAAGCTGCACAAAGGTTACTTGCATATAACCATTAATAATTTGTAACTGATAGATTATAAGGAAGACAGTTAATTAACTACACTCACTTTTAACTCCGTTACCTCAGTGAATAATGAGGTGACCGAGCAATTATTATAGAGCATTTATGACACTTCCGAGCATGCGCGGCTAAAATGAAAATAAAAAAAAACAAAAAAACTGTAATTCTCAATATATTACATCTGTAAGTTACAAAAATAACGAGTTTGCGTGAGTAGTTGTAAGAGGTCACTATATAAGAATTAGATTGTTTTTATATCTCTCTCTCGAATAAAAAGAAATGTGCACTAATTTTAACGGGTAACATAGTGGATGCGTATTAATCTTTAAGAAACTGCTAAAGTGTGATAAGTATGATAACCTTAAAATCCATGTAAAACTTTAGGAAACTGTTCAAGTCTAATAACTATGATAACCTTAAGATCCATGTAAAACTTTAGGAAACTGTTCAAGTCTAATAACTATGATAACCTTAAGATCCATGTAAAACTTTAGGAAACTGTTCAAGTCTAATAACTATGATAACCTTAAGATCCATGTAAAACTTTAGGAAACTGTTCAAGTCTAATAACTATGATAACCTTAAGATCCATGTAAAACTTTAGGAAACTGTTCAAGTCTAATAACTATGATAACCTTAAGATCCATGTAAAACTTTAGGAAACTGTTCAAGTCAAATAACTATGATAACCTTAAGATCCATGTAAAACTTTAAGAAACTGTTCAAGTCTAATAATTATGATAACCTTACGATCCATGTAAAACTTTAAGAAACTGTTCAAGTCTAATAATTATGATAACCTTACGATCCATAAAATTTACAGTTGTTTATAATGATTTTCTATCCTTTTCTTCATGATTCACATTTGTCATCAGGTTTAACTCTTTTCCTTCATCAGCATGTCTCTTGTGTACCTTAAGTTTTATTTACGTATAAGGTGAGTTCATTTTCATGTTTTATTTTCACATTATAATGTTTACAATAAAAACGACATTTTGCCAGAAATTATGGTAATGTATAAGAATTTTGGTTCATTAAAGCAACGTTCCTGATAATGTGAAAGTGAAAGCAGTGTACTTCATTCTCTGTAACCAAAGAAATGTGAAGGTAATAGCAGGGTACCTTATGTTCTTTAACCCTAACAATATGAAGGTGACAGCAGTGTACTTCATGTTCTATAACCCGAACAATGTGAAGGTAACAGCAGTGTACTTTGTCTTCTCTAATCATAACAATGTGTAGGTGACAGCCGTGTACCTCATAATTTTAACCCTAACAATATGATGGTAACAGCAGTGTATTTCATGTTCTATAACCCTAACAACGACAGTGGATCTCGGGTTCTTTAATCCTAACAATATGAAAGTGACAGCAATGTACTTTATGTTCTATAACCCGAACAATGTGAAGGTAACAGCAGTGTACTTTGTCTTCTCTAATCATAACAATGTGTAGGTGACAGCCGTGTACCTCATAATTTTAACCCTAACAATATGATGGTAACAGCAGTGTATTTCATGTTCTATAACCCTAACAACGACAGTGGATCTCGGGTTCTTTAATCCTAACAATATGAAAGTGACAGCAATGTACTTTATGTTCTGTAACCCTAACAATGTGAAGGTGACAGCAATGTACTTCGTGTCCTAATTCAAATCAGAAGTCGAGGAGTTACACTAAACTTAAAGATTACAACCTAAACATGAGATAAAATCTCGCTTTATTAGTGTTTAAACGTGAAGAAACCCCGCGTCAGCTCAATTTTCGTTTTGAAGTTCTTAACAGATGTTAAAATGCGTCACCTTTGATAAAATGTTTGATATTTTTTGGCTTGCGGCGAAACAAGCATCTCTGAGAAATATATAGTTTAAATTCCTTTTCCAGTGTGTAAAGGAAAAGCGGTATCAGCAACAATTCTTTATGTCTAAACATTTTTGTAATATTCCTGAGCTGTCATTTTTCATCTAACTTTATTTTGAGACATATATCTATTATATATCCAAGACTTTTGGCTAAAAATATTTTTATCATCGAGTATGCCCAAATGACGAAAAAGTATGTCATAACGTGAGAAAAGTATATCTAATTAACTAAATTCAGTGTACTTCGTGTTCTTTAACCCTAACAATATGAAGGTGACATTTTACTTGTCTTGCAGTGAGTGGCCTGACGGTTCGACTCATGAGTTCAAATCCCTCTGCTAAATATTCTTGCTCGTTCATCCGTGGGAGAGTCATAATTTGAAGATCAGTTCTAGTATTCGTTGATGGTAGATGGTGTCGACGTATCACCTTCCTTCTTTGCTGAATTAGAGAAGACAAGCGCAGATAGGCCTTGAGTAGCTTTGCGCAAAATTCAGCACACAAACAAATAATAAATGTTATAGATTTCGCTACATTTAGACACAGTTGTCAGGGAAGTGTTTAATGTTACTCGTTATAAAGATAACTTTGGAAGAAAATATTTTTTGTGGATGATTATAGTGTACGAGTGAGAATACGTTTTTTGTTTTACTAAAAAGCTTTATTTGATGATGAACAGTTCATTGTTATGTAAAACGTATGGTGAGTGTTTGATATAAGTACATTAATGTGGTTTTGTTTTGTTGAATTTCGCGCAAAGCTTCTCAAGGCCTATTTGCGCTAGTCTTTTGTAATTCAGCAAAGAAGGAAGGCCATACGTCAACACCATCTGCCATCAATTAATACTGAGCTAGCCGTCCCTAATTTAACAGTGTAAGACTAGGGAGAAGGCAACTAGTCATCACCACCCACCCCCAACTCTTTGGCTACTCTTTTACCAACGAATAGTAGGACTGATCGTCACATTATAACGCCCCTACGGCTGAAAAGGGGAGCATGTTTGATTAAAGGGTATTCGAACCAACGGCCCTCGGATTACAAGTCGATTGCCTTAACCACCTGTCTATGCTGAGCTCACGCTAATGTGTGAAACGAGTGTAACATTATGTATTGATGTTCGGATTAAATCGCATTACGATTCATTTTTAATCATAATAAGTGACTAATCCACCTGATAGTAGTTTTTGTTTTCTGATATATAATTTTATGATTGTTGGAAACAATAAACGTTCAAAAATTGTCTTGCACGCGACCAAATAAAGCGCCCGAACCACGACTGTAAATCAAAACTGTTTCAAGCTGCGAGTTCTGCTCAACAATCTAGCATTTCGAAGGTTAATCTTCAAACGCACACCCAAACGGTAAAAAAAAGAAGAAAAGGTGGTGCTGTGAAAACGAAAACGAAACGTTAGTAGCATAATGAATTCTTCCTATTTTTTTCAGGTTAGTATTGGATATGTGATTTCTGTATATCACTTACCGCTTCTTTTCATGACAGATGATGGATAAGGAATATTAAGCACGTGCGTGTGTTTGTGGATGAAAGAGAATGCTTTACTGTAAGACCATCTGGTAAGTGTACTTAAGCATATTTGCGCTTTACCATCTTAGAGAAACCGGATGGTGGCGCTCATTACCTTGGTCATTCTGATATTAAGACACGTGGCTCATAACCCACACAATCTACGCTGATGAGATTATAATGCAAAGTTTCATCTAACAGTGAGAGGTTTCGAAAAACAGAGACAAAACCAACATTAACTGCATCGTAAGATGGTGTATGTGGGATCTAATCATTAATAGTATACTTACCTTCTTTTTTGTGTGTGAATAGCGACGAGTCATTTCTCAAAAAAAAATGAATTGAGTTTCTTTTTGATTACTTTCTGTTTCTGTGGCGGTTCGCTATAGAAAAGTATGTAGCTTGTAAATCAAACAGATCATTAACGTTCTGTACAAAATTACTGTTTTTTTAATAATAATTATATTATTTTACAGTTGGAATTTATTTCGCTCGGGTTCTTTTTTGGCCATGATAAAAAATGAGGTTGATATTTTTAGTGGGGTAAAGATATGCGAGTGACGTTCTGTCCAGCGCGAAGAATTTAATCTCGTGTCTTAGCGTTGTCAACTCGTAAACTTAAATTTGACGCTGACTCTCAGAGGGTTTGTTTTGAATTTTCTCGCAAAATTACACGAGGGTTATCTACACTAGTCGTTTCTAATTTAGCAGTGTAAGACTAGAGGGAAGGCAGCTAGTCATCACTATCCATTGGTAATTCTTGGGCTACTCTTTTACCTACGAATAGGGAAATTGGTCGTGACATTATAACGCCCACACGGCTGAAAGGGCGAGCATATTTGGTGTGATAGGGACTCAAACACGCGACCTTCAGATTACCAATTGAGCGCTCTAACCACCTAACTATTCCGGGTCCCCACAGAGGGAGTAAGATTGGTGTATGAAAAAATATTTGAAAATAATTTTGACGATTTCATGTTTAGGGTAAATGTGTGATATGTTTTATTTTAGAAGAAAATTATCCAAACTTCTGATATAAAAATGAAATCAAACCTTTATTTATACCCGTAAATATTTTTCTTTACAATTACATTGTTATCAGGACTATAAAAAAATGCCCTAAATCAGTCAACTGTGCAGGCTTAGACTTTTTATCTTTGCATTTCTATTATTTCAATGTTTTAGTTCTCCAACCATGTTATTTTAAGTCAAAAGGATATGTTTCTAGTAGACATCATTGTTTCCTTAAAACAATACAAACACGCTGCATTCACGTTTACTTTTCTATTATGCTAATCTGTCAAACTTACACGTATGAAGTTTCAACATTAATTAAACGTGAGTACAGGTATGGCATCTCTAGTTAACGTTGTAGAATAAAAGGCTTAGGAACAACACGTCATGTTCGAAGCAAGTGTCACGTACAATTTATCCATATTTGTTAAGGCGAAGAAAATTCAGTACTTCCTGCTGTAGACTATTGGAGTCTCTGTCTTTCTCTTCTCAAACGTAATCTTTCTTAAAGATTATTCAAGTCGAACGTTGTCAGAGGTGTATTTGAGTGAAAATTTATTGCGATACTCCAGACACTTTAATTAGCAATACAATAGCCTGCTAGTTTTATAGGTCGGCTGGTGTTTTAGCGTGTCGTTTTGTGGAATGAAGAGTCCAGGTTTTGAAATACGATATTGTTGAGCATGTTCGCTACTTTCAAGGTGAGAACGTGCTCTGTGAAAGTCACAATCGATTCCTTTATTAAATTCAGAGAACCGGATAAGATCTCGTTTAGCGACTTATTGACTTATGTCTTCCTTCTGGTCAGTAATTCAAGACTATGGGTATATGTACGTTTATTTTTAATACCAAAGTTTCTAACCTGATCGTTTAGTACACGTGCGCACAAGTTTAAGAACCCCATTGCCAGATTTTACTTGTTATTTAGTTTGTGTTACATCTGGTGGTTAGAAATCATTTTTTATTTACTTTCGTATGTTGCTGCGCTTCTAATGTTATATGGATACGGTTGAAAGAAACATTAAAGTTTAATTATAACAGTTTAGATATTCGATGAACCAGTAAATATGTGTTTTCCTGATCGCATAGCCACATTGGGCTATCTGCTGAACCCACCGAGAGGAATCGAACCTCTGATTTTAGCGTTGTAAATCCGTACACTTATCCCTATACTAGCGGGGGGTGTACTAGTAAGCGGCGTAAATGCAGAGAACTATTTAATTAATCATAGTGTATGAAATGAAAAAAACACGCTTGCACTACTAGTCCGGTGTTATATTTTACTTACATGTTCCATACTTGTAACACAATTGGCATGTTGGTTACTTTATATGTGAAAAATTGTCAAAAAGGTTTAATAGCCGTTAGGGAAATTTTGACGAATTCTTTTCATCATTCTATTGTTCTTAGTGATGCCCTCTGGAGGAGAAAAAGTTTCACATTCGAAACGTTTTAGAAGGATATCTAATAATATATATAGCATTACTAAAACAATAAATTGTTTATTTCGGTGGTAACTGTTCTTCCCTTTCTGGGTTGTTGGAATTTTATTTTTGGAAGATATTTATAGTAAAATTAACGTCTTTAATTTGAGAGAAATTGGTGAGTTGGCCTTATGTTATAGTCTTGTCATTTTGTTGGTATTGTGTTTAATGATTTGCTTCAGTGTATTAAAAGTCGCGTATCTCCTGAACAAAGTTATTACACTATTTAGTCATCGTTATGAACTTCTAGATACAAGAATGCCAAAGGTCTTAGTACAACAACAATTAAGAGAAACAAAGAGGCTTATGTTAAGGAAGAATTTTAGTATTGATAGTTATGTTCTTTTGTGGGCTAACAGTTAATTACGGGCTTACAACGCTGAAATCCGTGGCTCAATTTCCGTGATGATCAGAGACGCAGATAACCCATTACGTAACTTTGAGCTTGTTTGTTTTGTTTTTATTTTACGCAAAGCTACACGAGGACTATCTGCGCTAATCATCACCATAAACGAAAAGTCGAATTAGCCGTTGCATTATTACGCTCTTACGGCTCAAAGTTTGGTGTGACGGGATTCATACTGGTGATCCTCAGATTACGAGTCGAGCGCCCTAACTACCTACCAGGCCAACTTTGAACTTAAACAAAAACTCAACACATTAATAGTTATTTATGTAGATAAAAAGACAAAATTGATATAAACAGTGTATGGTATTTATATTTCTGTTGATTGAAATATAAACAGGCCAAACCATTAAAACTAAAAACCGATAGCACTGAATTGATTTATCAGTAAGGTACTTTAACTGTTTCGGCAGCGAGCATATACTGAAGCCCGTACGTACATTTCAAGATAGCACTCTTTAATACTGTTAAATGTCGTGAAAGTCGATAACGTGATTAATTTAACATCCAACGAATCTTTGAAATAATTATGTAAAAATAGTAAGAAAGAGTTTGTCATAACATTATCTCCAGTCGTTAACTATTACGTGTGGTAACGTGGATGAGGTGGCGCTGTATCAAATCATCAATCATTTGTTGCTTTAACAAAATGAAGAACGGTAGAGATAGGCCTAATGCAAACGATTCACTTTTAGCGGTCTTAGTAACAGCAGTTTAAGAAGTACGAATCTATATATTCACAGCGAAACTTTTACGTTAGAGAGAATACGTTGCAGTTCATGTTTGATAAATTACGTTGTGGATCGTTTTGGAAAAACGAGACAACTGTCTAAAAAACAGTAATTTTGAATCATGTTTTATATATGTATATATATATATATATATCACGACATAATTACCCGTAAGAACATAACGAGAATTTTGTTTCTAATTATCAGATTAGATACGTAATTCGATCCTCTTAGCTGAAGGGCTTACACTTTTCAAAGAAAACTTTACAAATCATTAGAATCAGTCAACAAAAACGTATCGACCTAGGATTGCTTTAGTAGGTTTTTAATCATAGTTTTCTTTATATTATTACATTTACAGAAAGAGAGGAGAAAACGTCTATTTTTATACAAAACAAGTCCTGGTATAAGTGTTATTAATGTTTACAGTTTACCAGTATTAAACTCTTAGATCGTAAGAAAAATAATTATCTCCTCCTTTCCGAGATATACTGTACAATCACAGTGTGATTATCAGGCCTAAGTCACGTCAACAATGTGATAGATTGTTTGTTTTTGAATTTCGTGTAAAGCTACTCGAGGGCTATCTGCGCTAGCCGTCCCTAATTTTGCAGTGTAAGGCTAGAGGGAAGGCAGCTAGTCTTCACCACCCATCACCAACTCTTTTACCAACGAATAGTGGGATTGACCGCAACATTATAACGCGTCCATGACTGAGAGAACTAGCATGTTTGGTGTTATGGGGATTTTAACCAGCGACCCCAAGATTACGAGTCCAACGCCTTAACCCACCTGGCCATGCTGGGCCCAGTGTGATAGCCAAGCCTAATATGCACACCAATAATGTTATAGCTAACTCTGCGATAAACATCAACAACGTGACTGCCAAAAAATATATTAATTGTATATAATTCAACGTCATCCAAGATACACTAATAAATGCTGATTCACGTATCTATAAAACATTTTACTGTCCAATTTCTCATGACTATTATTCTCTATAGACCTTTATTTCGAATTGTTATGTTTAAAAAATAAAACAACGTTTAGGTATATTTAATTTTGCTAATGATTTATTGCTAATGGTATACCAATTGTAAACTTATTTCACGTATAACTTACACACAAGTCAAACATTTTGTCTTATTTAAAAACATCATTTAGGGGAAGTTAAGTGTTATCGTTTGTCTTTGAATAGCTTTAACATGATATTTTATTTAATAAAATACAGTTTTAGAGTAGTTATTAAGTACTAAATATTGGAGGGCAAGGCTATCACCGAAGTTATTAAACTTTTCAATGGAACTTGTGAAGACCTCTTTGTAAGTAATATTTAATCTATGCTGTGCAACGTAAAACGTATTCCACTAACAGACAATCTTGTTATGTAAAATATCGTGAAATTTAATAAAAAAATAATTTTTAGGATCATTATTTCTGGTGTAATTTATATCCATGATTTTTGTTGTGAATTTATCGCAAAATTACACGAGGGTTATCTGCGCTAGTCGTTTTTAATGTAGCAGTGTAATCGCCACCCACCGCCAACTCTTGGGTTACTCTTTTACCAATGAATAGTGGGATTGACCGTGACATTATAACGCACCCACAGCTGAAAGAGCGAGCATGTTTGGTGCAGCGGGATTCGAATCCGCGGCCCTCACATTACGAGTCGAACGAGTTATATCAATGGACCTTATCATCACCATAACTAATAGTATTTGTAAGATACACACGTATTTGAAGTATGAAGATGTTTAACTTTATATTTAAATCATTTTTACATTTAAATAATACATCTGTTATAGTACATAAGATCATATTATAGAGAATCACCTGTTTTATATTAATACTGTCTCAGGTCTCGTGCTCACTTCAGGACTACTTCCATTATTGTCCAGTGTGTTTGAATTGGTGGTCTTGATTACCGTTTGATCAACTCTGTAATTTGTACTACAGCAAGCCCACCGTTACTCTTAGACCATATATCTTGACAAGCTTTCCACAGAATATCCATTGCAAGTGGACGTCAATTTCCAAAACCATGTTTCAACAAAAGTCTGTTGGAACTGCATCCTGGAACTTGATAGGTATGTTGTGGAAAGACATGAATGTGATACCAGTTCTTATGGCCTTCTTTCCTTTGAAAACAGCCGCTGATTTCGAAATATTTCGGAAGCTTCTCTCAGCTTAAATCCTTGTTTAATATTTTGTTAATGACAAGGAAATGTATCTAGTTTCAACATACCTTTTTGCAACTATATTTTTCGTTTTCCAGTTTTGCCTTATTTCACATTATTTTAGATTGTGATTCCAAAACCCGTTGCTGACTTAAAGAACTTGATGTGTGTAAAATTGAAGAGCCCTTTCTTCAAAATGTTCCGTGTTTCTTGTTTGTTTTTGCTGTTTATTACTTAACATTTTCGTTCTATTACATTTCACTAAAGTATTTTTTGTTTTTATTTTTTCAGTCATAGTAAGTTAAACCTCAGAAACATTGCACCGTTAAATAGTAAAAAATCACCATGAACCATACGCATTGGAACTGTAAACATTGTTCTTGGTATTGGCTCATACTTGTGGAGATTTGACACGTAAACAATTCTTTAGTCAGCTTAATTCTTCAGGGCTTTAAATTTTATTTTTATTTGCTATTATTTCACATAATATTTTAAAATCCTCAAGAATACTGGATATCTTAAGTTTTTCATGTCATTATTTCTGTAAATAAATACTCTTTTGTTCTTATTACAACATTACTTTCCATGAATTCTGCAAAAAGACTGTGTTTCTGAACGTCTTTTTTTTTCTTTTGTGTGTGAGATAATATGGATTTAAGTAGATAAACTTTGTCATCTTAGTACCAGAGGCATATATTTTTTATACCCGATGGGGGGGGGATGATTTTTGCAACCACTTATGTGGACTGTTCAATTTACAAATTGGTAATCTCTGATTACGTAAACCTGAAAGCTGTAACATGCAGTCAGAGAGTAAGTAATCTTGTTGCCACGATACTTGGATGTATGCTTAGGCCTACTGACTGATACTGACGAACTATCGCTTACATCGAAAAGCTTAGAAGCACGCCTATATTAAAGATGTACAGTTCGGCTACTGAAAAAGTCTACATCTAGGTTTAATTATGTTATTCGATTGGTAAGAACACGAGAATCACAAAAAACCAACACAATTTGTAGGCCTGTGTGCAATAATACAATTAAACAAACCAAATTGTAGTTGGGGGGGGGATGATTGTATGCACCATAACCCCACCTAAAATGAAAGGGTGATGTATACTTTCCATCCCCCCCAGGATCTACGCCTTTTCATTTTACATAGTGTAAGAATTTGTATTGGATTAGGAAATTGCAAGGATTTCAATATATGTTTGAACGTCCTTGATTACCTACTGAGACAAAACAAATTTTTGTACGCAAGTTATATGTGGATATTTGTTTCAAATAGAATTATAGTTTTCAAACATTTGCGTTGGGTAACTAAATAAAGCCTTCACTAATCTCTTATTCTGTAATTAATGATACAGTGTACATTGTATTCGACTTAAATGTTTGTTATTAAACTGAAACAGTTATTTTTGGAGCAATAACACATTAAAACCTTTTGAGCTACTAAATAAGTTAAGATTAAGATTGCATTCGAACCTAAAACTGTAAACACGAGTAAACGTCACGATTTCTAGTAATTTTGTATGCAACGTAGGCATTTCAGTTACGAATATTGTTTATGAGTGAATTGGTCAGTTAGACAAACATTTGGAAAATGATCTTTAACTACAGTTAGTATATGGTAATTCGTACGTTTAATATAGATGAAAATCCACTAAATAGGGTGATTGAAGATAACGAAGGTTCTTAGCATAGTGTGGATAAGTCATTCAAGCCATCAAGGCAGTGAGTGCTTTATTGCTGGTAGTAAAGCTAACAGATATTCAATTTGTATTAACAGACATTTATTACAAATCAAATAAAGTATTATCTATGCACAACTCACTAATTAGGTCTAATTAAGAATGCGGTGTGCATTTTTGGTCTCCTCGTCTAAGAAAGGATATTGGCTTATTGGAGGAATTTTAAAGGATGGCTATTAGGATGATTTGTGGATGGAATGGTTGTCTCACATGGATAGGTTTGAGACCTTCTAACTTGTTTTCTTTTGAAGAAATACAGATGAGGCGTAATTTTATTGAAATTTACAATGGTATCTGAAGGGTTGATTAAGATTAGAGTCTCTGATTTGTGTTATGCTCTGAAGACCACAGGACAAAATGACATATCTTAGGATTTGGTAAAAGTAAGTTTGACTCCAGTTAAGAGTTTTGTAAAAATCCATTGATTAGTGAAATGGGTTATCGTTGGCAGTTCTGGAAGTCAGCACTTTACCGGAATTTAAGTGGTTAATTGATGTAATAAAGGTGGTGACCTGAAGACGAAAGGCGGAAGACTTTCGAAACATCGTCCTCTACACTTGTGTCTCCACAACAGGCAGTTGCCATCTATTCAACAAAGTTTCATCAAGGTGGTTTTGAATTTTTACTTTTACTTATGCAAGGACCTCTTTTAGGATCAAACGGTCTGCAGGTTGTTTGAACGTTTGTCTATCAACATTTTGAGACTAAGATCTGTATTTTTTATTGTGTTTGGAAAACCTCATTGTATTTTTTATTGTGTTTGTAAAACCTCACTGTATTTTTTGTTGTGTTTGTAAAACCTCACTGTATTTTTTATTGTGTTTGGAAAAACCTCACTGTATTTTTTGTGTTTGGGAAACCTCACTGTATTTTTTGTTGTGTTTGTAAAACCTCACTGTATTTTTATTGTGTTTGTAAAACCTCACTGTATTTTTAGTGTTTGTAAAACCTCACTGTATTTTTTATTGTTTTTAAAAACCTCACTGTATTTTTTATTGTGTTTGAAAAACCTCACTGTATTTTTTATTGTGTTTGAAAAACTTCACTGTATTTTTTATTGTGTTTGGAAAACCTCACTGTATTTTTTATTGTGTTTGGAAAACCTCACTGTATTTTTATTGTGTTTGGAAAACCTCACTGTATTTTTTATTGTGTTTGGAAAACCTCACTGTATTTTTTATTTTGTTTGGAAAACCTCACTGTATTTTTTATTTTGTTTGGAAAACCTCACTGTATTTTTTATTTTGTTTGGAAAACCTCACTGTATTTTTTATTTTGTTTGGAAAACCTCACTGTATTTTTTTCTACACGCATTTGTCTAGAGGAAGAAGAATAACTTGTTCACTCTTTCTTCGAAAGACCAAAACACAAAAAGTGTTATAATTAGAAGCTTTGGTTGTTTGAAGTTAAGCACAAAGCTATAGAATGGGCTGTCTGTCTTTTGCCCACCTCGGCTTTCGAAATTCAGTTTTTGGTGTTGTATATATGTGGAGTTACAACAAACAAAAACTGGATTTCGATAGCCGAGGTGGGTAGAAGGCAGACAGTCCATTGTGTGGCTTTGTGCTTAACTCCAAACAACCAAACAAAGCTTCTAATTATAACACTTTTTGTGTTTCGAACGACCTCCTAGTAGTAGAAGCGATGATATATGACTTTTACTGGCATGCACAGCTTGTAATCTAAATAATGCACGTTACCATGTTTAGAAATTATTTCATATAGATAAAGTTTCATCCGAAGTCCAAATGTGTTGAAGGAAAATCACAAAAGAGAAAACTTGTCTTCACAAACGGCAAAAGTAATTTCCTGTACTGTGACTAACTCGTTATTTTAAATAACGTGGAAAGATAAACGGTTTTATATACCTTAAAAGCTTACGTGCTTTATTTGTACATAATATCTATTATAGGAAAACGTTTTAAAAATAAATACATCACCTGTAGGTTCTAGTAGTGATTTTATGGCAATAACAACTATTTTTTAGTGCACCATAAATTTGAGGATTTTCAGGAGAGTAATAAAACAAACCAGTACGTTAATTCTAGAAAGACAAAGTAGATGAGATGGATTTTGTCGCTTTCGAGTACAAAGTTTCATGATTCGTTTCAAAGTAAAATTAACTCTAGCAGCAGGTAGATTAGCGAAGATTAGCGAGTCATTTCCTTTTTAGACTTCTCTTCACACTGATAACACGGATAGTTTACGAAAACTTGCCGGTTATGTTCTCACATTAAAAATGAGAAAAATAGAGATGAAAGAATCGACTGAAACTTTCACCTTTGCTCATAAATTATAAAACCCAATGACAAGATTCACCCAAAAAAACTGTAATAAAGTCTCTTTAAAAGAAAATAATATGTTCAGTCTGCAGTTTAACGTACAATGTGGCCCGACAAGGCTTGGTGATTAAGGCACTCGACTCGTATTCCGAGGGTCTCGGGTTCGCATCCCTGTTGCACCAAACATGTTTGCCCTTTCAGCCGTGGGGTTGCTATAATGTGAAGGTCAATCTCACTATTCGTTGGTAAAAGAGTAGCCCAAGAATTGGTAATAGGTGGTGATGACTAGCTGCCTTCCCTCTAATCTTATACTGCTAAATTAGGGACGGCTAGCGCAGATATTTCTCGAGTAGCTTTGCGCGAAATTCAAAAATAAACAAACTCTCTGTGTATATGTATATAAATATATACACATATCATTTTGCTTCAGTTCCAAAACCAGTACTATAATCTTTTCTAAAGTATTTACAATTCATATTTCAATACTATTTACACTTTCATGTCATCAGTTTATATGACACGTGCATCATGTACAGGAACCAACATACGAATATCAATTCATTCGGTATCGCTTACAAGTGAATAAAGTTTCTAGTTTTGTTATTAATTTCGCACAAAGCTACTGGAGGGCTATCTGTGCTAGCTGTCCCTAATTTAGTAGTGTAAGGCCAGAGGGAAAGTAGATAGTCATCACCACCTGTTACCAATTCTTGGACTACACTTTTACTAACGAATACTGGGACTGATCGTCACTTATAACGTCCCCACGGCTGAAAGGGTGGCTTGTTTGATGTGACAAGGATTTGACCCGCGACCCTCGGATTACGAGTCGAGCGGCATAACCACTTTGTCATGCCGGGTTCAATGAAAGATTAATATTTATCAAAACCAGCTTAGGCTAAATAACTATAAGCAAATATGAATGTGTTCAAACAAGGGCATTTTAGAACATTGTACATATATCATCAAAGTGTGCAAGAACATATTATTATTTAAAGTCTGAAAATGTTAAAATAACGTTCTGGGTACATAAGCATAAACGAAATATACCTATTAAATTATAAAAATAATTAAGTACACACTTTTAACACTGCGCATTTTATACGTCACTGATGACCATGTGGTACTGATTCTAATTATAACTTACAAAGCATTGAAATTAGATCTGTATTTTGCACTTAGTTCTTTATACTGCATACATCTCGTCGCCAAGTCGTCGTGTTGTTATAGATTATTTAAACAAAATTTAATTCATTCGTCCGTATTTATTAGGCCCGGCATGGCCAAGTAGGTTAAGGCGTTCGACTCGTAAGCTGAGGGTCGCGGGTTCGAATCCAAACATGCTCGCCCTTTCAGCCGTGGGGGCGTTATAATGTGACGATCAATCCCGCTTGGTAAAAGAGTAGTTCAAGAGTTAGCGGTGGGTGGTGATGACTTGCTGCCTTCCCTTTCGTCTTACACTGCTAAATTATGGACGACTAATACAGATATCCTTCGAGTAGTTTTGTTCGAAATTCAAAACAAATTTTTCGTCGATAAGTCGTTACATAATTCTGGAGTATTTCAACAAAAATAATTCACCATGTCCATATTTATTAATAGACGACAATCAAATTAATATTCGTATGTTAGAATCTGTGTTATGTGTATCCATGCTGAAGATTGACTGGAATTCTATTGTGCTGAATGCTTTTCACAAAGTTTTAGTCTATGCAAATGTAATTCAATAGCAGTTGGATATTCAGAAGTGCTATAAAATTCCTGTAGGCCTGTATTATCGTGTTTGATTTTTGAAATTCGCGCAAAGCTACACGAGAGCTTTCTGCGCTAGCCGTCCCTAATTTAGTAGGGTAAGAACACCCACCGTCACATTATAACGCCCTCTCGTGTTTGGTGTGACAGGCATTCGAACCCGCGACACTCAGATTGCGAATCGAGTGCCTTAACCTCCTGGCCATACCGTAGTGTGAATTGGAATTTGTGAAACTTCTCTGATGTTCAGTCCAAAGCTACACGGTGCATTACACTTTATCTGCTACGGCGTATCGAAACCCCAAATCTTAGTGTATTAACCCTACAAACTTATCACTTCCCCACTGTGGGACATACGCCCTGTGTGGCATTAAATTTTGAAAATCCCACAATATATTAGAATAAACGAAGTTAAAACGTATGTTTGTTTGTTTTTCGATTGACACTGCGAAACTACGCTATCTGTACTCCGTTTTAATTTGAAACGACCACTAGGTGTGATTATAAACCTTTCTTAAGATTATACAAAAGCAACGAATTGTGATAATCGCTTATATTGCGAGTCCTTTAACGTTTATTAGAAAGGTTTTCACGTCAGAAGAGAAAACTTATTAGCTAGTGGCGGTTTTAATTTCCGCGCGGAGGCTTATCTGACTGTCAACCCGTTATCTTGCCGTATTATTACGTATTTTCAGAGGAAGTGCAACGCTTCTTATCACATCCGAGAAAACTGTTCGAATATTTAAAATGAAGTGCAACAGACGATCGTAATTTTAAATAATTTTAAGAGATACATAAAAATAAAATGAAATTAAAACTTTCTTAATCATGATACCGTACTAACCTCTTTTACCATTCATTAAGACTTGACACGAAAACCTATTGAAATGCGATAATATTTGCCAGAACAGATATATATAAAGTTTACGTTGTCAAATGCATTCCAGTTCATTTATTTAAGGATTGGATTACACATCGAGTTTATCGTGCTTGCTTTTCGCTGTCTTATCAGATTTTCAATTATCGCGAATGTCACAGAGACAAGAGACTGACGTGCGACAAGTCGTGGAAATGTCATGTTCTCTGTCACCACGGTTGTGTGTCAGTCCAGAACCATTCTCGCCCCCTACCTGTTATAGGAAGATGCGAATCATCTGTTCTTATGGTTATCATCCATCTGATATTGTTAAAATTCAAACCAATCCAAGGCACTACGAATGTTGTCCTTCCTTTTTGTTACGAACTTAACAACGTTTCGTATTTGTGACGTAGATATAGATAAGCTCCTATGGAACATCTCTGTATTAGTTTTGAGTAGTAGTTCACAGTAGGAGTGTGTAATCAATAACACAAATAAAATCTGCACGTGAAGAAAGTTTACAGGGCGTTGACTAAAACAATAACGACACGAACTAGTTTATTTTAAGAAATCTATGTACTACATATGTATTTACATATATGTATGGATAAATATATACATCTGTATGGGTGTGTGTTTATATATATATATATATAAACACACAGTTGTATATTTCACAGGCTACCAACTCGTTCAAAAATATCGCAAATTATTTTGCTTATATATAAATATATCATAAGATGAAATTCAGCCTAATATTGGTACAATAGTTTTACAATTTATTCCTTGTAATTTTTGTTATATTTCGCCTAGATTTCATTCTATGCCTATGTACAAGATATTTATCTACTTCTTCTTTGGGCCCGGCATGGCCAAGTATGTTAAGGCGTACGAATTCTATTCTGAGGGTCGCAGGTTCAAAACACGGTCGCACCAAATATGCTCGCCCTTCCAGCTGCGGGGACGTTGTAATTTACAGTCAATCCCACTATTCATTGATAAAAGAGTAGCCTAAAAGTTGGCGCTGGGTGGTGATGACTAGTTGCTTTCCCTCTAGTCTTACACTGCTAAATTAGGGACGGATAGCGTAGATACCCTTCGAGTAGCTTTGCGCGAAATTCAGAAACAAACAAACAATTAACGACGAATTACACAAAATAAAAGAATATTTTATCAGCATCAATAAGTTTCCTCCACAAACCGTAGAAAGGACGAGCATGTTTGGTGTAATGAAGTGATCTGTGTATATCTTATCTTTATTATGAGTTTGATTGACTTATTCTTATTGTAAATATTAATATGTAACTTACAATTTTCTCAACGTCTACGCTTCACTTAGTTTGTACGAATAAATGTTTTTTTCTTTATTGTACACATTATTTACCTTGATGTGACCTGATGTAGTTCCATCCAACTGCAGTTGTTTGGAGAAGTTTCGAACTGTTAACATGTATCTTCATCGGGTTTTTAATTATAATGGAATGCATAATACGCAGAGGAAGCTCATTATAGTGCATAAATTAGTAGAGAGAAACAGTTTGTTTGTAGAGAGACACCGATACTAAAAAGTAGGCGTAAAAGTTTAGGTCCTAATCATAATTAGTGCATAATTTGCAGGGGCATTTGGTGAGACTTATTACAGATAGCGCATAAATCAGTGGAGAGAAACCATTTATTTGTAGGGTGTGTTTGCGTGTTGTTGTTTTTTTCACAGTAGCCACATTGGGCTATCTGCTGAGTCCACTGAGGGGAATCCAACCCCTGTTTTATAGCGAAGACTTACCTCTGTTCCAGCGAGGGGACTATTTGTAGAGAGAGACCGATACTGAGAAATAGATATAAAAGCTTGTGAACGGCCTTTAAGTTTTAATAAACGTGTTTATATTAGGTATTTGTATTAGGATATTCAATAAGTTAATGAAGTCTGATATGGCATGGTTGTTAAGGCCCTCGAATCCAATCTTAGGATCGCGGGTTCGAGTACCAGTCATTGAACATGTTTGCCATTTCAGCTATTGAAAATCAGTTAGTTTAGGAAGGAATACTTTTGTTGGCGTGGTTAAAAGACACTGACAAAGACAAGATTGGTCAATTTGAGAAACGGCCACACTTGCTGATAGCAAAATGAAACATTTGGTCAACTTGAGTAACGGATTCATGCTCTTAACATAAAGGTTATGTAAGAGACGGGGACATGGACTGGCGAACAGAAAGTTGGTTGGTCAGTTTAATTTATTGTTGTTGTTTTTGAATTAAGCACAAAACTACACAATGGGTCTGTGAGTCTGCAGACATACCACTGAGCCACTGGGGGCGTCAGTTTAAGAGACAGATTCATTCTTTGTCAACGAGAAGGTTGGTCAGTTTGAAAGATGGAAACTTACTTTGGTGACCAGTATCTCATAATGATTAAAATACCGATACAAGAAATGCTGTAGATGTAATAAACGGACAGACTACGGTTTCTTTCTTAATAATTAAAATACCTCTACAAGAAATGGCGTAGAAGTAATTAACAGACAGACTAAGGTTTGTCTCATAATGATGAAAATACCGATACAAGAAATGGTTTGAAGGTCATAAACGGACAGTTTGTTTGTTTGTTTTGGAATTTCGCGCAAAGCTACTCGAGGGCTATCTGTGCTAGCCGTCCCTAATTTAGCAGTGTAAGACTAGAGGGAAGGGAGCTAGTCATCACCACCCACCGCCAACTCTTAGGCTACTCTTTTACCAACGAATAGTGGTATTGACCGTCACATTATAACGCCCCCACGGCTGGGAGGGCTAGCATGTTTAGCGCGACTCGGATGCGAACCTGCGACCCTCAGATTACGAGCGCATGCCTTAACGCGCTCGGCCATGCCAGGCTCCAAACGGACAGACTAAGGTTTCTCATAATGATGAAAATACCGACACAAGAAATGATGTAGAGGTAATAATCAGACAGACTTAAGTTTGTGAATTAAACATACTAGGTAGGTGAGAGAAGTGCACATACGTATAATTGTGAAAATCAGCAACCGACCCACCAACTCAGAGCGATTGTAAAATAAATAAAACATCGATACATACAGCTGTTATTAAGACTTCCTATTTCTCCATGTTGGGACTAAAGCAATTAACAAACATCAATACGTTTCAGTACTTGTTAATATCTACATGTGTGTATTTGTGTACATAAAGGTCGTTTTTGTTTTATGAAACCAATTCTATGTTTTCATACGGTTCTCTGCTTACTTGTAACAGTGATGTTTTCACAGGTTATCACACCATTTTTAACCAGCACCTAAACATTCATCTACATAAAGAGAAAACCCAAAGATTATACAAACCATTTCTATACAACCATATACATTAGCCAGTTCCACGTAAGGTAAACATGCATTACGAATGTTGAAAGGAAACCTTGCAAACACGGAAATGTTCTGAGAAGAAAAACACGTAACTCTATATAGTGGAGTGGTATTGAGAAAGCCAAAGGACTTCCTTCCTCTCAGTTAAATTAAGTTGTGTGCCAGAATTGTAAAAGTGTATTATTAGCGGACCGAAAGTTTCTTTTGTACTGCGCCACCCTATGAATACATATTATACGTTTGCACAGAGTAGGAGAACGCCACTGTATCCTATTTCCCTTGTTGCGTGACTTCTTCGTTTTCAGTGTAGGCTCACGCAATCTTGTAACGTTGTCAGGTCTGAGTTCAGTTTTACAATAGATTTCTATGTTTCTGTAGGCATCCATGATAGAGAGAGAGGGAGGAAAAAAGAGAGCCTTTTTTCTATATTTATTGTGTGTGTGTGTGTGTGTGACATCACGAATTCTCACAGCAATTGTAAAGCCATGGGCCTTTAATTAATAATCAGATTTATTGGGGATTACACTCTAACAACATAATTTATTTATTTTTGATGAAGAATGAACGGTCTCTTTGATTTGGAGAAACAGCATTTATTTCGAATAATGCGCTAATGTATATTTTTCGCACAGTTGTCTCTTGTAACTTAGCGGAAGTTGTTTAATGAAACTCTTACGCTAAAAACGTACTTGGTGGCATTCCAAGCATTAAGTTACTAGAATGTATTCGATGGTTATGTGCGGTACATGATTAAACATGATTTACTGCTCGTACTGAGTTCAAAGTTTTAATTTTAGCATTAAACAAAGTATCTACCTTCATAAGTTTCACTGAACAGCTAGGTAGTTCCCACTAAGTGAAAAAAAGCTATAAAAACAGCTGTATTGTGGTCAGAATACCATATCAGTTATCTTGTGGATTTTTTGTAAAAGGGTGTATTGTACCCTGTTGCAATATCAACTGTCTTGTAGCCCGTTGCTACAACAACTGTCTTGTGACCTGGTGCTACACCAGCTATTTTGAAATATGTTGCTACATCAACTGTTGTGTGAATATTAATATCGTTATAATGTTGTATTTATGAGCATAGTTTCACTGTGGCAAACAATTCGACACTATACATATAATTTACTCTCAGCACTAAAAAGGCTGGTTCTGTTTTTTCTGACTTACCCTTCTGCGTTACTGATGAGTAGTGGAACACCTCCGGAACTGATGCAACTCAGTTACAAACTGTGAATCCAATGATCGATTGAGCTTCATATTTATTATTGTTGGTGTTAAGTTTTATTACTGAGTGGTCAGGTAGGTCACATAAAGTCATCGTTTTCTAAGTCAACTACCTACTGGTCAGAATGTTACATCAATTACGTTATGGCCTTTCGGTGCGTAAAGCAGGCTCTGAGCAGCTGTTACATCATCTTTCTTGGTGTAATATTCACAGATATGAAGAAGAAAAAACTCATTTTAACATATGACATACCATTGAAAATGTAGACATGCTGTCAGTAATCATGATAAATGAAACAGCTGTAACTCACTTCACTGAGTTTCTATATAGAGGAAAGAGATCATATCTTGAAGAATATTCCGAATAAGTAAACTTGCCGCTAAATAATGTTCGGATTTAAAAGTTTTCTACAGTATATTCTCGATTTAAGCTGTAAAATTTGCTGTTTTTTTAAAGCTAATAAATTTAACTTTTGAAATCTGTTTCTTAGCTTTTCGAGTAATCTCTCCATTTTACATTTATTTTGAATTACCTTAAAAATTCAATTTTTATTTATTTTCTACTTGATTGGTGGAGGTTTTTTTTATATTCATAACGTGGATCTAAACATTTCCGGCTTCTGATATTGTATATTTATATTAAACAATTCCCCACTTCCACAATAGATATCTTTGTTAATAGCATTATTTTCTGGTGGGATATTGTTATTCTGTAAATGGTCTCTAAATGGAAAAACTTACAAATATAGTTGTGGTAAAATTAGGCTTCAAAAGATATATATTTCTGACCAAAAAATCTGCCACATACTTAAAAACTTATAGCTAATCAAGTTATGTTCACAACAAAATTCGTGGTAAAACTGTATGTGTTCGAATTTGTTTTTACCCAATCCTCTCTAACTATTGATGTTTGTAATATTTCATCATTGAGCGTCAAGTGAAAGGCATGCAACAAATAATCTTAAAACAATTCTTTTATATCGTGTGAAACTATATAAGTATGTTTAGTCTTTAAACTTCACATTCGAATTTTTTATTAGATTGTATAAAAACAATCGAATTTTCATCATACTTATTTATCTAAAGATAGAAGCGAATGAGCTTATAAAAATAATAAGAAAGCGAATATTTCGAAATGTTGTTGTTGTTTTGAATTAAGCACAAAGCTACACAATGGGCTATCTGTGCTCTGCCCACCACGGGTATCAAAACCCGGATTTTAGCGTGTAAGTCCGCAGACATACCGCTGAGCCACTGGGGGGCCAATATTTCGAAATACTTGTAACTTGCGAGTGTATACGGTACTATAGTGAATAGCCTTGATGTTTCAAAACGACAAGGAAGGCAAAAAGAATAAAAATCCTCCAGCGAAATAAAAGAAAACAAATCTAATAAGATCAATACACGTAGAAGATAAGTGATAAGAAAGACTTTATCTGACGTAGATCGGCATGGCCAGGTGGTTAAGGTGCTTGACTACTAATCTCATGGTCGCGGGTTGGAATCCCCATAACATCGAACGTACTCGCTTTTTGAGTCGTCGGGACGTTATGATGGTACAGTCGATCCCTCTATTCGTTGATAAAAGAGTAATACAAGAGTTGGCGATAGCTAGTAATGACTAGCTGCCTGTTCTTCAGTGCTACACTGCTAAATTAGTGACACCTAACATAGGTAGCTTTGTGCAAAATTCTAAAACAAACATTTTTTTCCTCTGATTGAAGTTGGATTTGACTTAACCATTTAAAATGTAGAATAACCATATAATTTCATTGTTTAAGATTTAGCTTATTTGAATTTCGTACAAACTAAAAGAGATATCTGCTCTAGCTGTCCTTTATTTAGCAGTGATAAACAGAGGAAAGAAAGCTAATCAACAACAGGCACGCCAACTCTTGGGCTACTCTTTTATTAATGAGTGATAGAATTGATCGACATATTATAACTTATCCAAAGCTGAATAGGCGAACATGTTCCAAATTGTTGCGCTCAGATGCGATTTGAGCGCTTTAACCACCATGCTGTTAGTGTTTAATATGCACTATCATCGTTTGATTGTCTAGAGGAATTCCTTGATCTGTATGGAACGATTAAAACGTCTAATATAGAGTTTGGTTTGAATTTCGCGCAAAGCTACACGAGGACTATCAGCGCTAGTTGTCCATAATTTAGCAGTGTAAGACTAGAGGGAAGACAGCTAGTCATCATCATCTACTGCCAACTCTTGGGCTACTCTTTTACTAAAAAATAGTGGGATTGACCATCACTTTATAACGCCTTTTCAATGAAAAGGCGAAGATGTCTGGTTTAAGGAGATTCGCACTTACGACCTTCAAATGTCAAGTCGAACGACTTAACCATCTAGCCATGTCCCAGCCCACTAGCATCCTAAAATATATATTTAAACCGAGGCATCCTTGAAGATCGCAATTGCTCAGAAGACTACGTAATTTGTTAATTTTGCATGGTTGAGACCACATATACAAACTTAAAAGATCTGTACACCCTAAAATAAATAGAACGAGGCCTCAGAATCTGATTGGACAACCATAACCACTGAGAGTTATTGATAAATAAAATCCCTGTTTTCAATAACTAAATAAATAAAGTGATTTAATGAGAATTGTTAACGACGTGTATAGTATTGTACTTTCGGACGTTTCGCAGGATTGATATGAAAGTTTGGTAGAAAAATTTATTCTCAGAATGAAAATGTTTCTTCTGTGCCTATCAGCCAAATAGCTCAGTTCAAAGTTATAGAAAAATATTAGACGCAAAAGTAAGTCCCTAAAACACATTTATCTGTCAAATACAGATCTTTCTCTTTTTCTTTTTCCGGATGTGCCTTAAGCTCTAGTTTGCTGTCACTGTTCGATTTAGTCATCTGTAAGCACATCTTCCAAACTACCGGTTCTGCTTACCTGTTGACCCCATGCCACTCATAATTAGGAGTGGTGTCAAATTATTTTGAAAAATACATCATCCAATTGTAATTATATAAACTTATAATGCTAGAAGTTGAGTTCCGATATTTAGTGTGAGCACAATATAGACAGCCCATTGTGTAGGTTTCTGTTGAACAATAAACCTTGGAAACAAAATAAAAATGAATATTTTTTTCAAAAGTGTTAAAATAAAATATATCTTTTAGATACCCACATTCTTGGGTTTTGTTTAGTAACATATATAATTGTCTCCTTCCCGTGACACAGCGTACTTACAACTCTAAAAACCGAGATCTGGTACCGTTATGGGTGGAGCACAAGTAGCCAGTTGTGCAGCTTTGTGTTTAACAACAAAATACCGACAGTTCTCTTTCTATCGGTTCAAAGTTGATGACAAAACACAGCTTAATCCATATCACTCTTTAGACTTTTGTCTGACTGGTAACTGATGCATTATGATAATTATGTGAGTGTTTAAAATCAGGATTCTAGGTTTTCATATTGCGCCAACGTACCCTTTTATTGAAATATGGACTGGAGGAACGATAAAGAAAGTAAGAATTTGCTGAGTAAAATGGTGTAAGTGGGTGATAAGTAACGTGAAAAAGATCTGACAAAAGTGTAAAAATGGGAAAGGAGATACGAGTGGAAATCCTCTAAAACTGGGAAGTCACAAAAGGCTGGGGGAAGCAAACAATGAATATAAGAAAAAATCTAAAGAGAACTGAGGTATAAGATAAGATTATAGAGAAAAATGGTTCGTAATTAGGATGGAAGATTCCAGATTGAAATAAATAATATCAATGACTGAATAGATACAAAACAAAAGTTAAAACAATTTATAGAGAATTTTGTGCTCGAGTTAAGCTTGAAGGAAAACACGATTTTATAGCGACGGAAAAACATTACTTCAAATTCGATATTTGGCCTTTTGGAATAGTGTCAGTGTGCTATTATAGTCAATAATACAATGGATTTGAGTAGATTAAGAAACGTAAGCCTGGTTTGATGTAAAATGTTGTTGATTATTTTTCAAATATCGTAATTACACGTTTGTTTTAAAAAATCGTGAAATTACGGTAGGACTTGGAGCGCTACTTGGATACATTTATAACGACCAATAAGATTAAGTATGCCAAACTGCCAGGTTCCATGTTTCCCGCTCAATCACCGGAAAAATAAAACAAAAAAACGTTAAAAAAAAAACCCCAGTCAGAGCTTCAAGACACATAAAGCCTACTAATTCCTTTTTCATATGGGCCCACGAGCATGGCTAAGCGTAATAAGGCATGCGACTCGAAATCCGAGGGTTGCGGGTTTGCATTCCTGTCGCGCCAAACATGCTCGCCCTTTCAGCCGTGGGGGCGTTATAATGTGACGGTCAATCCCACCTATCGTTGGTAAAAGAGTAGCCCAAGAGTTGGCGGTGGGTAGTGATGACTAGCTGCCTTCCCTCTAGTCTTACACTGTTAAATTAGGGACGGCTAGCACAGATAGCCTCGAGTAGCTTTGTGCGAAATTTAAAAACAAAACAAACTTTTTGTTTCAAGATCAGATAAGTTGTTGACCGGATAACCAAAGATATAACAAAGTACAAAGTATTTATATTTTCATTCGATTGACAAAAGGTTTCGGGCAGATGCTCTGACGTGGTAATCATTCTATAGTGAACAGTTCCAACATCTTGAAACGTTGTGTGCCAGCTGTACGTGTCTTCTACTTTACTGTCTCTTTGACGAATGTTTTCAATAACTTAGCTTGATTTGAATTCAGTTTACGTATACCGTTTGTTGCTTTTGTTTTATTCTACTTTAAAATCCAGGACAATTGGAGTAGTTAGTCCACTGGTTGTTTTGCGTGAAGTCCAACGAACAAACATTAACTTCAATTTTGTGTTCAGACCTTAAATTCGTGGCTTTAGTGGTGGTCAGATGACCAGCGAATATTTTTAACCTGAACGTCATTCCATGCAACAAATTGTTTGAATGGTCATGTTAAACAAACCACTGACCAGAGGAGATGCTTCGTGTCGCGAAATTAGTATCATATAGAGCTCTGATAAATAAAAAATAAAAAGAACGAATAGATACAGCGTGAGATGCTGGCACTAATTCTTGATAACGATTAACAGACCACAGAGATCATTACGTTTCGATGCACAGTATTCCTACCGTGTAAACATTTGAAGAATTTGTCAAATTAAGAACACGTTCAATTAGATTTTATCTGTTGTTAGACAGAGAGAGAAGTGGGATACTGAGAAACGAGCCTGGCGGTAGCAACTGATGATACATGTTGAAACAATAAAGGAAGTAATATTCAGATTAAGCCCAAAATAAAGCCGAGAAAAAAAAATCAAATTTATAGGCTGTGCCATTATCATGGTAATGAACTACGTGCGTCAACCACATATTTTCCATTAGGTTTATTATGCAAATTTTAGCAGGTGTAATGGGAAGTAATTTTGTCAATGGAAGTTTAGCCCTTTGACAACAGTTTGAGAGAAATATGTTACTTTATATACATATATTTTCAAAGTATTATATTTGATAAGTACCTGTTTTATCTGTATTTTCACGTGTTGTTCAATGTTTACTTTACAATAAAATAATATATTTTTTTTTACAAAATGAGTGTTTTAAGTAATTTACGATTTGGTTTCAGTGAGAGAAAATTAACAGAAATGTGTCTATTGGAAATTACGGTAAAGGTTATTAAACCTTATGAAGCCGTGAAGTTTGTTTTAGTTTCCGCATCAGACATTGTCAAAGCATCTGATAAGGTTAATCATACAGTTTTACTTTTTAACTGTTATCATTTGCGGTAAACGAGGTAAAATGTAGGACATCTCGAAATTTTTGACTTCAATAAATGATATAAAGTCTAATTTCAGCAATATTTTTTGTGGAGGTCCTCACTGGTCCTCTCTTATTTATTATTTATGTTGGCACAGCATGGCCAGATGGTTAAGGCACTCGACTCGTAATCTGAGGGTCGCGGGTTTTAATCCCCGTCACACCAAACATGCTCGCCCTTTTACCTGTAGGTGCGTTATAATGTGACGGTCAATCTGTTGGTAAAATTGTAGCTCGAGAGTTGGCAGTGAGTGGTGATGACTAGGTGCCTTTCTTCTAGTCTTACACTGCTAAATTAGGTACGACTAGCGCAGATAGCCCTTGTGCTGCTTTGCTCGAAATTGAAATCCAAACCAAAATTATTTATGATACCGATTTAATACCTATATGTTCAAAAGATAGTTGTTATTTTATGCAGTAATATGACTCTTGTGATAGAAGTACATTTTCTCACTGTGTTTTACAAAACAGACATATATTGAAGATTGTCTAGTTTTAAACATTCGTAACTCAAAATGTATAATTATATCAAGAGAACAGGTTAATGACGATTTGTAAGTAAACGGAAATGGTTTATCCAGGGTTGACTCACTAGTAATCTTGGAGTTATTATTCAGAACAACCTCAAAATGAATAAACAAATAGAAATAATGTCCAGAAACATTCTATTACAGTGTATATTATGACGTGGTGTGAGAAGGTGTTTCCACTTCGACACTTCATAAAATTTATTACGGCATTTTCATAGTCAAATGACTTATTATAAGTATGTGGAGTACAAAATTCTTTGCATTAAAACCATTAGGTTATTACTAAAGGGAGTCTTAATGTTAATGATTGGTCTTCCATATAAAGTAGTCGTAACTAACAAATTTAAATAATATGGAATTCTAACAATTCATCGAGCCTGTTTTAAATCGAGCCTTTGTAAATTTGTATTACAAAGGATATTATAGTATTCAATCCTTGTATAAATTTATTATCTATCTATGGAGAACGATTGCATTCCTTTCGGTTTAAAAAAGAATTATACGCATGTTCGCAAAGTAATTCTGTTTTGAGTTTCAAGTATTTTTTTATTTGGCTTCAGTTGTCATAGATGATTGGTTAGCTCTCAGTATCAAGTTATTTAAAATAACGATGCTCAATCATGTATATTCTACTCAATCTACGTTTGGTTTAACACATGGATAATTATTGTGTGTTGTTGGTTCTTTTTTTGCTGTAGTTACTTAAATATCTGGGCAGTAACTTTATGAATCAGTAAAACCTCTCTATATACCTTTATTAAAGATTAACAAAAGCAAACCAAAGGTAAAAAGTAACATCTGAGTGTTAAAGAAAGATATTTAAAATATTCAGTAAATTAGTTTTATTAAACGCCGTGATGTGACATATATAGAAAGCTGCGCAATGAGACATCTGTGTTCTGCTCACCACTGGTATAAAAACCCGGTTTTTAGCGTTATAATTCCACGAACATATCGCTGTGCCACTGAAGGTGGGATTCCAAGGCGACATATATAAAAATAAAGTAAATTAAGTTAGTTGTGTTTGTCCGGCAGAAGGGTTTTCTGTGCATAGCAATCCTTCATTTTCAATTTACAGATTAGGGTGAAAGCAGCTAGTCAGCAGCTTCGACCTCCGATCCTTGGAACTCTCTTATCTTATCGACTACAGGGATTTGGCAAACACTCTTTTTTACGCGTTTTTTTTACGAAAATAGGTCGCGTACCACCAAGTCATGTCAGACCATGATGATTAACGTGTGGATGATCAGTGACAAAAAATGGTTTCTTTAACTGAAGGTTTAAAACTACGGCCAACTTCACTAGAATATGTCATCTAAAAAATCTAGGGAAAATATTCTCAATAAAAAATGGAGTAAAGAAAGAAACACGCCAGGATAAGTTAGGTCTATTTCAAACGAATATTGGTAGTGAGAAGGTTTTACAAGAGTACGTAATAGCCTTCAGTTAATATATTATGTTGAGTAAACAGTCCTATTGGTAAAACTGCTCATTCACTCAAATCACAAGTATGCTGTCATATCATGAATTTAGAATTTCTGAGCCTGGAATAACCCTTATAGTTAAAGGCATTGGAGAAAAGGGGATATAAATCATTATGGGAAACCAGAGACATTCAAAAAGGAGACCTGCAACAAGTCGTACCTTAGCCATGGTTAAGTTAAGGTTAATGTGTTTCAGCAAGGGAGGATTCACTAACATAAAGATCAGTGCGAATAGCTTTTCTCATGTTCCAGGAAACAGCACAGGAAGAAGTAGTTACCCTACGATGGAGTCTTTTGTAAAGGAAACTACACTGCAGGAATATTGTCCAGATGTAAAACCTTCAGACAGATTACGGCCGGTCGTGACGATATAAAAAGTAATGATAAGATAAGGCTCTCTTATAATTTCAAATATTTAATGTACTCAACTACCTAATAATGTATAAAACTTTTGTTTATTAAAGAAACACAAATGACCAACCATCTTTACTCACAATGTAAGTTTGCCTTTAATCGATAATACTGATGTGAAATTCCAATACATACAATAAGTTGTGGATCAAAACTTATTGCTTTTAAAACAATTTACTAGTTTACGTTCGCTGAAATTATAAATTGTTTAATAATAAACAAGACGTTAGAGTTACACTTTCTAAGTTTCTGTTTTTAGTACAACAGCAAGTATGGCATTGGTCGTGGTATTTTTAATATGAAAGTCACCGTGCCAAAGAACTGCTAACCAGAGTGAAGGCAACCAGTTAGCAGTAGCCTCTGCTGATTTGAATTTCCTTATAAACCAATAGTGGAATTTATTGTCACAGTAATAATCCCGACAGGTCAAAGTGCAGAAAAAATATAGCATTCACTTTGACACTCAAACCTTGGACCTTTCGACAGGCTGACCATTAGGTCACTCTGGTCAAACAATCATAGCACATGTCATTTATCACGTTACTCTTTTCTCTCATTAGTATGGTGACAAATGTGAGACTATTCAGCTGTTATCATCTACATTAGTGTGTTTCTTTCACGTGTTCTCTCATAAGTAGGCCTATTCATCTTGTGCTTATAAATGTTTGTTTTTTATTATGTAATATGGAGGCTCTCTTTAACTATATGTTTAGAGTAATTCTTAGTGCAACAAATAAAATGATTTTATGTTTATTCACGACATTTACGTAATTCGATTGTCTAAAACTGGTGGAATGAATTTAAAACAGAACTAAGTAACTGAAACGTAACTATTAAAGTAACATTTCTTACACGGCTGTGATGGAAGTGTTCTGTTATCTGGAAAGGTAAGCCACTGATAATTTGCAAAATGAACGTTTTTCTTCAACTAGAACACTTTATCAAAACTTTCACTCTTGCATCTCGTCGAACCTTTTTGCTCGAGTTATACATGCTGTTGCTAGAACACTAAACATGTAAATTAATATTCTTTATAAAGTAAAAGATATCAAGTACACTGGATTGTATTTTTAGAACTGTGGAAGACTCACTTCTGTCACACTTGGCATGTAACTATTTCTCTTCGGCCACAATTTGATTAACAGACGATATATTCCTTACAAACAAACAAGCTTGATCAACACTGAAATACATGGATCAATTCTTCTTATAATTAGATCACTGAAAAAAGATAACAGTACACGAACTATACATTCAATTTAATAAATGATTCTAATGCTCGGAAAAGTATCTTAACCGGTTAAGCACTTGAAAACAAAGGGTAAGATTCGTAATATTCATGTAAAACAGATAAACACTGGGAAATAATGAAAAGAGTTTTTTTTATATTTCACATAACTTTAGTACAAATTGTTGTTCGAGTTAATAAGAATTGAAATTCCTGATGGTCGTTATCTAAGTGAATCATGGTAATGTATAAAAGGGCATTATGTTTCAATGTCCTTCGTTAACTGAAGATCTCAAATTGGAATGAAAATCAGAGAATGTACAGGTAACCCTTATCGTTTGAAATGAAACATAACGAGACTCATAATGAGTAATGAGTCTCGTAACAATGTCGACAATGACCTCTTAAAAATGAAATAATAGTCTATCAACAATCTAAACTTCTACTGAAGTTTAAAAAAGAAAAGCTACATCCATTTTGTTTAAATGGAGGACACGGGATAAAGTATCATTGTTTTCCATTGGAAAGAAATGAAGGAAATGGAGAAAAATGCGGAAACATAATGCTGAATTTTCGAGTGACATGTGATTCTGAAGATGATATATACGTTTTTGTTGGTTGTTTTTATTTAGAATCACAATGTCCCAAGTTTATCATTTATTTTACTTGCAGTAGCGTCTTTTTGAAAATCTTTATCCATGAACCACAAAGAGAAGCTTTGTTTAAATTATCTTAAAGATACCAGTAGCTTCTGAATAAAAACGAAGTTGGCATTGTTGTAACTCATCGTAAGTCTGCACAGATAAACTGGAAATATTCAAACGGTGTTATTGACATAATATCTACATAGCATTGGATGACAAAACTTAAACTGCGACATTGTCTCTGGTAGTCGACAGTGCATTTTGCAAGATATAAATATTCACTGGGTAGATTTTGGTGACAAAATACATGAAAGTGACAGATTGAAATCGAATATCGTTGTTATGAAACTATCTTGCTAAAATTACGAGTAAAAATGGACAAAACATGAAGGTATTTCTAGCTCTGATGAATGAAACTTACTTTGAAAAGACTGTACATTAGACAGAGCCAATCAATACCAATTCAAGCGACAGACAGCACAACACTAGGATTTCAATGTGTATTCACTCTAAGATACCGCAACACTGTAATTTTAATGTATACTCAATCAACAATAAACAAATCTAGGAATTCAAGGTATATTCACTCAATAATACTGCAGTTTTGGAATTTCAACGTATACTTATTCAACAATAAAGCAGATCTGGGATTTCAAAGTGTATTCACTTTAAGATACCGCAACTCTAGGATTTCAAGCTGGTATTCATTCAATAATACTTTAGGTAATCAATCTAAATTACGTTAGATTTTTTCTGTTAAGTATCTGTTGACACTTTTAAAGAACACTTACCGAATTATTGAATTTGATTACGGTTTAACGTAGGTAATTAAATGCTGAATCGAAATAAATCGTGTTGGAAATCTGAATAAGTTATTTTGTTCCAAAAATAATTACTAAAATTAAAATTTTAATAGTGAATAAATCAGTTTTTATATTCGCATATTTTATTTTTTAGACTCATATTCCTCTCATTTTATTTTAATGCTGTGGAAACTAGCGGTCCCCCGTTAGTACAGCGGTATGTCTTCGGATTTACAACGCTAAAATCAGGGGTTCAATTCTCCTCGGTGGGCTGAGAAGATAGCCCAAGTGGCTTTGCTAAAAGAAAAACAAAACACACTTGGAAACTAGTGTAGTGGTTTACATGGTGGTTTGAGATGACCTTTAGAAGTTTACTCTCTCCTCCCTACACATGCAAATTTTAATATGCAAGTATATTCTATCTTTTTTTTTTCACTTTACTTGAATTCTTGAGGTGGCGCGTCTGCAGCAAACAATGAGATGTATTCTTCCGTTGCTATATCCCAGCGCTTTGGGATTTACATCTGTTTACAGTAAGATGACTTCTTTTTTCCGGATTTAGAAACGAAACAAGGTCTGTTCACTAAGTATTTTATAGAACGTTACCACGCAAAAAACATCATTTTTATGTGGAAGGAATTATTTTGCGAGATAAGACTCATTACTAAAAAATGAACTATTTAAAATGACAGAAATAAAAGCTTTATAACCAGGCGGAAGCATACCAATAAAAACAGTATTTTTTATTTTATAAAGAAGTAAATAGCTTGTGCTACACTTATATAAAAAAAAAAGAAATTCCTTATTTTCTTTATATCATAATGACATAATTTATTGTCATTCTTTCTAGTAAATTCTGAACCATTTCGTCAGGTGTTATCCAATAGTTAAAATACTGGGATGCGGATCAAAATGTGTAACGTACAATTCTCTATAGGTTGTTAAATGTGATCAGCTCTTTGAAACTTTTAGAGCGTTATGAAAGGAGCAGACACACCCTCTATTCAGTTAAGAATAGTCTGTAGGCGGCAGATGCTGCTATCTGGTTTCCCCGTTTAGCCCTTGTATTGAAAAAAAATGTTTTTGAATTTGAAAATAATAAACCCCAGTTTGTATTAGACAACTGAATTACACGATATCAGAGATTCAAAAGGCTTGGAAATTTATTTTTTCCCTGGTGTTAAAATCTCACAAGTTAGAAAATCTGCTTTAATTCTAATTATATATTGTGAAAACAATTACTTTCATCCGTTAAACGAATGGTATTTTTAGTCGACTTTATATTATATTTGAGACTTACCCTAAATATAAAAACAAGTACTTTCCTATAATTTAGATGATTCGTTTTATAAGTGTTTCAACAAATTTGCTCTAACCTATTTTCAGGCACACTACGCCGTAAATCAGGTTTGTGCTTTATTAATGGCTTCTATTAAGTTTGTATTTTGTTTAATGTAACTTTAACCTGATAGATACATATTACTTATTTGTCACAGAAGGAGATAGGAATTCATGTCATTTGTTTGGACATAGCAGTTACTACTGTGCAAATGAAAATATCAAATATCAGTTTATTTTTTTATCCTCGGTTTTCATATTTCAGGGGCATAATAATAACAACAATTACTTTTTGTGTGCGATATTTAACGTGGTTTCATCATTCTCGTTTCGACGAAGCTGTTATATAGGGACGTATCCGATTCGCTCTGGCTCAGGTGAAAAACAACGCTATTGCCCAAGATGAATCATGCGCAACGCCCTCAACATTGTGACGTCAGATTCCACGTGCAAAAGCGCCACAGGTTGTCGCGTTCATCATGAGGTGGCAGTTAACCAAAAGCGGTACAACATAACGTCAGGCGCAGAGTCATGATAACCAACTCTCTGAGTCAAACGGTATACTGATATTTTGACAAGCTGGTCAGACTTTCCCGGAGAGAAACACCATCCTTCAACAATCAACTTATCTTTCAGGTAAAGAGCCCCTGCGAGTATCTGCTTTTCCTTTACAGTCGTCACGTCTGCGGGGGAGCGTTACTGAACGTCCAAATCACAACCGTTGTTCGTCATTTATCTCGATTTATTAAATATATTTCAAGGAACGAAAAACAGCATCTTCACCTCACGTTAAGGTAAGGCCATTTCCAGTCGGTACACACATGGTAATAAACCCAGTAATTAAAAGTCATTTTTTCTATATGTAAGCATTCTTCGTGCTCTCCTCTTATGCACCATGTACCATATGGTTGCTCTGTATTCCACTTTGGAGAGTAGTTGCCGTATTTCGAAGATGGAAAATAACAGAAACAAAGGGAGAGGTTGCGCAGGTTTCTCGGTTAACGAATATGAAAAGTTTGTTTTATTGTTCGTTGTCGTCGAAACCTGAACAAAACTCCCCGAACCACCGATGGAAGGTCTACACCGAGGCGGGTAAAAATCTCGGCTCGCCTCGTTCAGTCGAGCGTCATCGACCGGTATGTAGTCGACAGACATCACTACAGAGACTCTGCCAGGTACACCAGAAAACAGCCTCGGTTACTGTGTTTATGTAAGTACTTGAAAAGGGGAGATTTTCCCAGTTTCCGAGTGTTTATTTTCATACAGTGTTTATGTTTCTTTTACCATTGGTTCTTACCGAGTGCGTTGAAGTTTATGTTAAGGCTATCTTTTATTTATTTTAATCAACATTTATCGCAAAACACTGCTTAGCAAACCGAATACTTCCATTTCTTGATAGATGGTTTTCAAATAAATCAATATATGCACGCGTGAAAGAGAGATAAAGATTTATTTTGAGTGTAGGCTTAATCCCTGTTCTTTTTCCAGGTATATTGTTTCAAAATTTCCGCTTTATGCACGTATGAATACTGAAACTAAGATGCGCACCTAATACCATTATTATGTCAGTGATCGTTTGAAGGCAGTAATAAACGGCTCTTTCCTCGCCATTCTGAAACAGTTGGTGAAAAATATTCAATAACTTAGCCTCGTCGTCGTGAAAAAAAAGAATACAACGTATTTACGTATTCAATAAAAATGCTATTTTTAAATCATTTCGAATAATCTTCAATGCGACGTTTACGTTCGTTTCTAAATGCTACGATTTTGCCAAGTAGCTTGGAACGATTTCAATAAACGTAACAAGAGAAAAACTGTCGGGTTGGACTGAAAGGTTTTTGCCTGTATAAAAGAATCATTGCAGTTACAATTCAGATGTCACTATAACGTTTATTCATAAAAAGCAAACCTGACAGAAACACAAATATTTAACAAACTCACACATAAATGTATTCTTACTTAAACTAGAAACTGTAGCCAGGTATAGACGTTAATGAGGCTAGCTAGTTCTGTGAATAAAAATGAAATTGTGATATAAGTAATTTATTTTGAAGAATTCTCTGAAAGTTTAATCAAAAGAACCAATAAAGTTATGAAATGATATTGAAATGTTTTACTTATCTTCGTTTGAGGTTTCGGGTAGCTGCTATTTCTAACAAATGTCGTTTCTTCCTCATTAAAAGTAACCATGTTATACGACCCCTCTTACAAATCATAAGCTAGAATTACAGATAGAAAGATGGGAATCGATCTAGGACGTAAAAAAGCTTATTGAAGTTACGTGTGATACTACTAAAGAAGGATCGGCGAAACCTGGAACATTCCGCAAATATTATACTGCGCGACACAAGTCATAGTCTGTACATGCTTATGTGATTCAGAGAACGTCACAGTTTCAAAGTGATACTTAAAACATCATTCAAAACATTAAAACAAATATTTAGTTCGAAATATTCAATAAAAAAAATAGCCAATGAAAGTCAGTAATATTAAACAAAATAACTTAAGCATTAAAACAAACACAACATTTAATAAAATAGTCTACGTTTCTATTGGAAAAAATTAACAATTTTTAAGCAACGTAGAAGAGAATTTAAAAGGATAACAAAAAGTACAGCCATATCAATGAGTGACCCCGCCAGTGTCACAGCGATAAGTCTACGGACTTAAACTACAAGAAACGAGTTTTCGACACCCGTGGTGAGCAGATCACAGATAGCCCTTTGCGTACCTTTGTGCTTAATAACAAACAAGAACTCAATGAATGGTTAAAAACTAACATATTTCTGGTTAGACTTTAAATGTTCCTTTAAGTCGATTTACCAAAAGCCTTATAAAGACTTGACATACCCTCTCACTGTTTTATTTTTAAACATTCAGTTCCGGTGCATAACTATTTTGCATGAAAAGTAAAAAAAATAATAACATTATTGTTATTCGCAAGTGTAATATTACTTACTCCTTAACGATTATCAGGTATCTGTTATGGCAACGTAACTTGGAAATTATTCAGATTAAGGAACAAAGTAAAGAAACTAATACTTAAAGAAATCCAAAAACAAGAAGGCTTTACACATACAGATCCTTCTCTCTCCTTATGCAGGGCTTCAATTCCACTTAGTGGGCTCAGTAGAAAGCCCGATGTGACTTTGCTATAAGAAAAACATAAACACACTCTCCTTGTGCACCATCTTTAAAGTAAAAAATGCTTACTTTGTAACGGATATACCAACGTATATTTAGTTTAATATCTGTTTGTTTCAGTTAGATATATATTTAGAAATGCATGTAACTTATATCGTTAAATGTGCATTGCGAAAGTCCTGTCTGCTCTCTAAATTTGTAGAAGATGCTTGAGCGTAAGAATCAACAATGAACGATGTGTACATATAAAATAGCAGTATCGTTACCTTAGCTAAAATTTCTAGTAAATCTTCTCTCTAGCTTATAAAAGTAACTAACGCAACGCGGAGAGGTAGTTTGATATTGTTGGTTTGCTTCAATTAATGTACTATGTACCTCGGAAGCTATAATTATGATAAATGCTCTTTAATTGAAAAACGACATATTTTTTACTAGGAACGTTTAAAGTTTTCGAACATTACAATCCATTCAGCTTGATAGAATTAACCTCGGACGTTTTATTTATAAAAGAAGATTAGAAATCTTCCTTGGTGAAAAGTCAGTTTATAAACTGCGTGAGTCTAGCCAAGAACAGAGCTAACTAGCATTCCCGTCAAGTGAAGTGTACCTGTGTATCAACATAGAATTAATTCGCTCATTGTGAAACGCCAATAAAAGTTTCAGTTCCAGCTCAAATAAATGACTGTGTATTGGTTGTAGGTTTGTAAAGCTTTTGTACATAAATTCATCTATTGTAACAACTGTTTATAATGATTATTACTATAAACTGTATTGTTGTTTGTGCATTAAAATGTATTTGTGTATCACTCTTGTTGTCAAATATTATAAATGTGATACGTATTGGCATTCAGTTAACTTAGGCCCAGCATGGCCAGGTGGTTAAGGCACTCGACTCGTAATCTAACGGTCGCGGGTTCGAATCCATGTCACACCAAACATGCTCGCCCTTATCAGCCGTGGGGGCGTTATAATGTACGGTTAATCCCACAATTCGTAGTAGCCCAAGAATTGGCGGTGGGTGGTGATGACTAGTTGCCTTCCTGTTAAATTAGGGACGGTCAGCGCAGATAGCCCTCGTGTAGCTTTGTGCGAAATTCAAAACAAACAAACGAAACCAATTAACTTCTGAATTAAAATTAAAATTTTCAGCTACTTGAAATCGTAATGCGTAACGTAATAAACGGGGGACTCGTCCGAGATGAGTTATAATGATTAACAACAATAAACTGGGGGATTCATCCGGAGTAAATTATAGTGCACAACAACTTCAAATTCTAGCTGTCGTTGTTTTAATACACGAAATTCGTTTGTTCATATCCTAAGTTTATGATAGTTTATTATAAGATTTAAGGAACTGCTTATCTCTCTGAAGTTTATATCCTAACTCCGAAACTCTGATGAGATTCTACCGAAACTGAAGTTTGTGGTTCTTTAATCTAGTTCCTCTATTGATAAGTAAAAACTATCAATAATCGTTTTGGTAAGTAACGACAATAATGGTAAATTCTACAATGCATGCAATCTATAAGTAGGTAAACTATATACATATACTGAAAAACGAAAACGTGATAAAACAAATTATTCGAAGAATACAAATTGGTGTAATTTTCCTGTTTGATACGCAAATGCAGTTTTATGTCTTTCCTTCAAATTCATCGTTTTTATTTTTTGCGTTATGCCTAAATAAATTTAATTTAAGATTTTCTGTACCAGAAGAACTAATAAAATGCTAAGTTTTGTTTTTTCATGGAAATACTGTATAGATTTCTGAAATGCCTAACTGGTAATATTTACATTCTTGTGAAAGCTGATCACAAAAAGATAAAACGCCTTTGTTCTTTTTCTCTCTTTTAAAATAATCAACCATTTAAATTTCATGTAAGTAAGATAGCGCGTTAAGGCGTGCGCTTCGTAATCTGAAGGTCGCGGGTTCGCGCCCGAGTCGCGTCAAACATACTCGCACTCCCAGCCGTGGGGGCGTTATAACGTGACGGTCAATCTCACTATTCGTTGGTAAAAGAGTAGCCCAAGAGTTGGCGGTGGGTGGTGATGACTAGCTTCCTTCCCTCTGGTCTTACACTGCTAAATTAGGGACGGCTAGCACTGATAGCCCTCGAGTGGCTTTGTGCGAAATTCCAAAACCAAACCTCTACTGGAAAAATTATGGTCGGTAGAACCTATGGAAGCCTCTACAGTTCATAAAGCTTAGACACTTGTATTTCACAATACCTTGGTATTTGCCAAAAGTCATTTTACAAAATTTCAATGCTCGCTATTTCTATCGTATCTTAACAATACCAAATAGTACTCTGGCTAGCTTAGTATTTCTTCCGGTATATATTCTGTTACAAACTCTTGTAGTTCGAGACTAGCGGAAGTGCCAGTTTTGATGAAGCGAATTTATCTTTGTTACAGTGTTGTTATTGTTGTTTTTAACGCAGCAAATCAAAATTTAACTAATTATTATCACAAGTAATAAAGCTTATAAAACCACAAATGCAAGAGGATGAAACATTATGAACCAACACGTTGGTTTATCTCATCGTACAATAAAAGAGAACAAAGGTTTAAGGTTACATATTTTTCAGCGTACCAATGAGTCAGTTAAAAGAGAAAGAAAACCAGCAGAACAGATGAAAAATATCTTATTAAAATTATTAGCGAATATGTAAATGTAATTAGTGTAAGATAGAAGAGCACATGATATTGGGAACTGTTTTAAATTATTCGCATCTTCATCAAGCACCCTCCACTTATAGTGGCACAGCGCTATGTCTACAGGCTTACAACGGTAGATATCGGGTTTCGATGCCTGTGGTAGGCAGAACAGAGCCCATTGTATAGCTTTGTACTTAACCACGAACAAACAAATAACTTATTTTGCTCTTCACATGAGTGTGGGTTTTACAAATCCAAGGACGATGCATACAACCAAAGTATGTCATAACGTATAGAATGAAGGTTCTTAGATTTCAGAAATGGGAAGCCATTTCTTTCATCATTGCGACATATTTTCTGTTCTTAAAGTTTAAGTGGTGGGTGTTTTACAAGAAACTTGTAGAAGATGGGTGGTATGGTACTTCTGACCAGCTGCCTTCCACCAAGTCAATACCTCAAAGTCATGGATGGCAGTATATGAACTTCGTACACAAGTACAAATATATAGCTCTCGATAGCAATGCAGTTAATTTATGGTGAGTTTTATTCTTGTTTTATTTGATACAGTTATCGTCAGTAGGCGATGTTCAACTGGTTTCTTAGAATTGACAAACAACTTTAATTACAAGGTGATCAAATGCCAGTCTAAAGGTGTCGGTGTCAACAAATTGATAACTTTGATGTATCTTATACACTTGATAACTTAACGAAAGCTAACCCTATACATCAAAGATATTGGCGTGGTGATTGAGTTTAGAAGCTAAAACTAATTTCCGTGTTCTCCGAACCGAATAGTATTCTGCAGAATTGTTTATTTCGCAGAAGGAAGAATCTCAACAACCACATAATGTAATTTATCGTCAGTTAGGACGAGAAAGGCACTACCATGTAGTGAGCACAAAATTAGGCTTAGGTCCTTTGTGAGTTTTCTATAGAACAAGTTATGTTTCCACGTCTTGCGAAGGTCTCTTCAAAATGTCTCTTCGCTTTCCTTTTCTTCTTTTTTGCCCTAAGCCATAAAACCTTTCAAACGCTCATAACCAAAGCAGAAGACTCCAAAAGAACTACTTTTATGTTTCTAATAATAACCATTTGCACTTGCCACTTGCCCTGTGGAATAAAAAACTGTATGTTATTATTTTATTTTATTTTCGGAGACATAGCTTACTTCGGTGTCGGTATATCAATGGGAAATCTAAATATAATGTTCATTCTTGAAAGAATATATTCACTTCGCTTCTCCATCCGTCTCTGGAGATATTAAGTACTCTAAAAGACATTGACAGTTTTCACTTTAAATTCTCGCTGTAAATGTTCCATGATAGCTGTGTCAAAACTTCAAACCGGTACCTATGATATTTGTTTTTTTAATATAATGAACCGAGCTTATGAAATAGTGTATTCATTAAACAAGTACTTTCCCTCATTATTAATATTATCAATTGGTTTATTCTTATTTCTCATGTCACTTAATTAAGAAAGGGATGCCCCCACTGACACAGCTAAAATCCGGGTTTCGCTAGCCGTGGTGGACAAATCACAGATAGCCCATTGTGTAGCTTTGTGTTTGTTTGGTTTTTTTTATTTCGCGCAAAGTTACACGAGGGCTATCTGCGCTAGCCATCCTTACTTTAGGAGTGTAAGACTAGAAGGAAGGCAGCTAGTCATCACCACCCACCGTCAACTCTTGGGCTACTTTTTTGCCGATGAGTAGTGGGACGGTTCGTACATTATAACGCCCCTACGGCCATGCTGGGTAGCCATCTGTGTGCTTAATTACAAACCAACAAATATAAAAGTAATACACCTTTCAAAACCACATTTATTCAATATTGAAAAAAAATGGACATTGTGCAATAATAAATAATTATGGTTTAAAACAGTTGTATAATTTGTTTATTATTATTGTCATAATACTTATAATTTTGCACAATCTCCATAAACTTTTTAAAATTAGCAGAAAATTTTGTATTTTATTTTGTGATGAAAATAAATTCAAGTTTGGTTACTTATCATGAATTATTTCATTTGTTTCCAAACAATTATAATACCTTGATAATTAATTATTTCAAGCCACAAGTACATTTAAGAGGAAAGAGCTTTTTTTAAAATATTCACAATAGCATTTGTAATTTATTACGAAATACAGAAGCTCGAGAAAGTATGTTTGGTTTTTATATCTGTTTATAGTCGACTTTTAACTTGAACATTTTAGTCAGATTGAATGGTTTAATAATAATACGTCTATCTCCAGTTACACACTTGCTGTGCAAGTGAGGTCAGTGTTAACACTTAATGAGTAAAAGAAACACGTGTACTAAAAGTGGTAACTGTACCTCCGAAATCACTTTTTATTGTTTTGGGTAATAAATCCGAGTAGTATAAGTTATGCTTGAAGGCAAACTGGGAAATGAAACGTCATTATAGAACATAAATATAAATATTAGATTACTAATTATCTAAGTACCAAACACCTCTTATTAATAATTGTGTTAGTACCAGACGCCTCTTATTAATAATTCTGTTAGTACCAGACGCCTCTTATTAATAATTCTGTTAGTACCAGACGCCTCTTATTAATAATTCTGTTAGTACCAGACACCTCTTATTAATAATTCTGTTAGTACCAAACACCTCTTATTAATAATTCGCTCAGCACCAAACACTTCTCATTAATAATTCTGTTAGTACCAAACACCTCTTATCAATAATTGTATTAGTACCAGACGCCTCTTATTAATAATTCTCTTAGTACCAAACACTTGTTATTCCACCTTTTCAAATTGATAATTCTGTTAGTACCAAACACCTTTTATTAATAATTCTGTCAGTATCAAACACCTCTTATTAATAATTCTATTAGAACCAAACACCTCTTATTAATAATTCTATTAGAACCAAACACCTCTTATTCTACCTTTCCAGATTGATAATTCTGTTCGCACCAAATGCCTCATCTTCCACTTCTCCAGATTAATAATTTTGGCAGACTCAAAACACCTTGTTTTCTGCCTATTTTAACATGAACTTTACATTTTTCCGCTTTTCAACGCTAATTATTTATTACCTGTGACAGATACTGTGTCAGGAACAAAGCTTATAATGAACTGCAGAGATAAATGGTCTAGACATTAAATTCACCTGTGATTCATACTATCACTACTATAACGCACCCTTTCCACTAGACTATAAGATATAAAATGTGAGGTGGCGTATTAACTGTCGAATCTATTGTTTGTCACCTTTTTGTTTTCATTTAAGTTTATCGTGCAGTAAAATAACTATAGTGGGATATTAATACAGTTCACAATTGTTGTTTTTTTTTACTATTGTGACTTCCTATTTCAAATAAAAGAGTACAAATCATTTCTTTAAAAATAAGAAATAATCAAACATAGTAATACAAATACTTTATTTATATTTTAAAGCAACCATCAACCACCGAGAAAAAAGGAATTAACTATCAAATTCGTAAGCGGAGACGCTGGACGCATTTTCTTAACTATAATTAACTTGAATGAGGAAAGCATAGTTCACAACGTGATTCTATTGTTATTTAAATTAAACCAAGAAATGCTTCATTAAAACTTTATTTAAATGTAATGTTTAGAACTGAACGCATTGAAAAGAATGTTTTGTGTTTCTAGGTTATTATGTTTGTGAATGATATATAAATAAGCACGTGAAATATACTTGTATATAAATCTGTGGATTTACATAATAACAAAGTGCCTCAACACCACGGTCTTTATTTTACTCGGAATGTCTAATTTGGATGGTATTTTTTTAGTTTCTAGGGAAAAGTATTATGCGAATTATGTATGTTTATAGTTTCACGCAAAGCTACACGAGGGCTCTCTGAGCGCTAGCCGTCCCTCATTTAGCAGCATATGGCTAGAGGTTAAGGCACCTAGTCATTACCACCCACCGCCAACTCTTGGGCTACTCTTATATCAACGAATAGTGGGATTTACCTTCACATTATTACACCTACACGGGTGAAAGGGCGAGTATATTTGGTGTGTCTGGAATTCGAACCCGAGAATATCAGATTAGGAGTCGAACGTCCTAACCACCTGGCCATGCCGGACTCATGAAAATTCTGATAAACACAGTATTATCCAAACTGTTCTGCAATTCTAATTCAAAGTTAATGATTATTATCAAATGATATTTCAGAAAACAAATGTTGCTTTACTTGCATTTTGCTAGCAATGTCTTCAAAAGTTCTCAATACAAATTCTTAAGTTTAAGTGACAGTTTCAAGCTGAGACTGGTTAGTTTAATATACATGAAACTTGTTCTCTTAGTTCAAAGTATTTACCACTGTGAGAGTGATACATTGCAGACTATTGGATTGTTGTCATATAACTCGTAACTTACGATTAAATACTACATATACAAACATTTAGCACTAATCATCAGAATGTTTAAAGTAACTATCAACAGATTAAATATAATTATATTCGCAAAATTAGGAAACACAATATAAGTATAATGCACGCATAACTAACACAATTGTTTCAGAATAAATTACTGATATACGTACACCATCTTCCATTACTGTTAATCTTGGATGTCGGTTTATTTTGTGGAATTAATTTTTGTAGAAAAAATTAGAATCACACCTGGTGTCATTAGGCTATGATTTCCCAAAAGTTGCTTCCCAGGACACTTTCTTTTAGTTGCTTTTCAAGCAGGATATCTGAGTGTTCGCCTATATAGGGGTCGCCCTAATTCTTTTTGAGGGCAGATGCATAGTTGTGCTTAGTAAATGAAGTTGGATAAGGTGCATATTATCGGAACTTGTGCATATATAATTTGAATGTTAGGTGCTATTACATTGAAAGAAGGTGTGCTGCAAACGAAGCGAAACTTCTAACGTTGTACAGGTGTATATTAGAAAAGAACAAGGACTTCTAAAGTTGTACAGGTGTATATTGGAAAAGAATAAGGACTTCTAACGTTGTACACTTGTATATTGGAAAAGAACAAGGACTTCTAACGTTGTACAGTTGTATATTGGAAAAGAACAAGGACTTCTAACGTTGTACAGGTGTATATTGGAAAAGAACAAGGACTTCTAACGTTGTACAGGTGTATATTAGAAAAGAACAAGGACTTCTAACGTTGTACAGGTGTATATTGGAAAAGAACAAGGACTTTTAACGTTGTACAGGTGTATATTGGAAAAGAACAAGGACTTCTAACGTTGTACAGGTGTATATTGGAAAAGAACAAGGACTTCTAACGTTGTACAGGTGTATATTGGAAAAGAACAAGGACTTTTAACGTTGTACAGGTGTATATTAAAAAAGAACAAGGACTTCTAACGTTGTACAGAGGTTTGCTGGGAAAGGATGCTGGAGCTTCTAATGTTAGAATGTCGTACAGAAAATTGGTGATGGTATTTCTAACATTGTAAAAATACGTACATAAAATGAATGGTGAGACTTCTAACGCTATAAAGGTATGCACATGAAATGGAAAATGCGACTTCTAACGCTATAAGGGTATGTATAGGAAATATATAGTAGGACAGAAAATGGACAGTAGGATTCATATCAGATTAAATGGGTGTATTGGAAATTACCAGAAAGACTAGCGTTGTACAGAAGTGTACTTGAAACTGGTTAGAGACCATCTCAAGATCAGGACTTGTAATACTACAACCATAGTAGATACCCTTGATGTTTTAGTTGTATCCTTTGTCTACCACAACCATAGTAGGTAGGTAGCCGTGATTTACTGATTGCTTCCTTTGTCTACCACAACCATGGTAAATAGGTAACCCTGACTTTTTAATTACATCTTTTGTCTACCACAACCATTTAGGTAGGTAGCCCTAATTTATTGATTGTATCATTTGTCTACCTCAATCATAGTAGGTAACCCTGACTTATTAATTGCATCCGTTGTCTACCACAACCATAGTAGGTAGCCCTGATTCACTGATTACATCCTTTGTCTACCGTAACCATAGTTGGTAGACCTGATTTATTGATTGCATCCTTTGTCTGCCATAACCATAGTAGGTAGCCCTGATTTATTGATTGCATCCTTTGTCTGCCATAACCATAGTAGGTAGCCCTGTTTTACTTACTGCTTACTTTGTCTTCTACAACCATAGAAAGAAGGTTGTCCTGATTTTTTGTCATGGTCGTGACTTATTTTAATGTTTATCGAAGAAATGTAAAACTTTTAATTGTTCTATTCATACTATTTGTAGTTTACTACACATAAAGTTATAGGTAATCAATGGTTACAAACTGGAACTTCACAACTATGCCCGCATGAGTTTCAGCTATTCGAATGCTGCAATTTCGATCGATTTGTCTCAGCTCTTCGATCATCGCACCTATGTTTACACGTTATTGTTATTTTTTTAAACAAACTGTGGGTGTTGTGATTTAAAGTGAAATAATACTGGATTATTATTTCCTTCTGAAACAAGATGGGTTGTACAATCCCGTAATCGACTCTTCAGGGCAACATGGATAAAGTTTATGGTTCTCTTTCAGTCAGAGGAGTTGAATGCAAATTTCATAGTGGGACCTGAGGGTTCAATAAAATTGTGTAATTCAATCAAATAATCAAGGTCGTGATTTCCATAATGCATGTATATATCACTGATGAGTCTCAAACGGATATAATGCTCTTCTTCTAGTTATTGTTTCAAGGTGTTTTATTTTTTCATTTACATGCATATATGAACTTGGAAAGAATACAACCGCGCAGTTGCCCCCAGCAACATCCTTAAGTTGGAGTTGAATGCTTCATAGAGAAATGTTTTCGTTGAGAAGGACGAACGAAGTGCAAAATACATCGTGTGATATGCAGACAGTTAAAGTATACCAATATAAACTGCTTCAGTAGTTTCATACACAAGTTTATTCTAAATAAACAAAACAAAAAAAAGTGAAGACTATAAAGGTAGAGTTTGTAACGTAAATAAAATTGTTCTGTTACGATATTGAAGATTTGATATAACAAACATTGTACGGATACGTAATATGATGTTCCCTAGTGGCTCAGTGGTACGCCTATGGACTTACAACACAAAAAGTCGAATTTCGATACCCATGGTGGCCACAGCATGGATAAGTATATTGTGTAAAATTATGCTCAGCTACCAAGAAACGAACTTGGTGTAAAAAGTTTCCAGATTTTATGTAGTAGAAAAGAAAATATTTCGCATTCTTTGTCATAGGTTCATACTGCATTTTCTAATAGTATAATTAACCTTATATGCATTAATAATATCTGTGTTTTACTTATAGCAAAGTCACATCGGACCATGTGCTAAGTCCACCGACGGGAACCGAACCCCTGATTATTGGTGTCGTAAATCCGTAGACTTACCACTGTACCAAGGAAGGACTTGATGTTTTGAATAAATCACGTGTCTCGCGCATGTAAATAGTGCAAGATATAAGTTCATTCAAGCGTTACAATTAGTTCGTCTGTTAATTCATCAAATATTCGTTGACTTCAGTCTCTGTTTGTTTGTTTGTTTTAATTTTTCTACTCTCCGATGACTAAAGTCTCTTCTGAATTAACGTTCAGTTAGGCCTAATAACATTATGTAACAAAATTTCTACTTTTTCTTGTTCCTGGACAGAAAATGTTATTTCCTCATTGCCTAGGCCTAAAGTAAATGGAAAAGACCTATTTTTTCTTTTCAAACTTTGCTTTTGTGACCTGGGAGAGCATAACGAAAACATGATGGGAGACTATTTTGGGGCTGATACGTGAAATTGATTTACATTACAGTCGCAAATCTCGAAAAACTACTCACTTCTAAACATTTTTGTATAACTTTAGTATGAATACATGTAAAGTTTGATTCATATATTGTTTTATTCAGACCTTATGTTAATGAAAATGTGCAAATTTTCCCGTTTTTACATAGAAAATAGGTTAATTTTTAAATTTCATTATACAAGTCACAAAAGCAAAGTTTGATGGGAAAAATGGCCATTTTCTGTACTTTTAGAACATAAGCAATAAATGTTGTTGTTTTGAATTAAGCACAAAGCTACACAATGGGCTATCCGTGCTCTGCCCACCACGGGTATCGAAACCCGAATTTTAGCGTGTAAGTCCGCAGACATACCGCTGAGCCACTGGGGGGGCTAAGCAATAAAGAAATAACACATACTATCAAGAACAAAATATATGTTACATAGTGTAATTCATGTAGCCTAGAACAACATTATGATTTTTCGTTTCTTGATAAATAAATCATGATCTATCAGCTTGATTCTTCTTGCTTCTATGAGCATTCCTGGCAACAGCCACGAAATGCACCAACAAAAGTTTTAAAGTCTTGTTATCCGTTAATTCCGACCCCAAATAAAACGAAAAGAAGGATTGTGTATCATACAAAACTTTGTTTTGTTCCAAGATAATTATGTTTAGTGTACTATTTTTTATCTACATTTTTGTGTTTCTTTCACGTTTTTTCAAAAAATAATCTTGTTTTATATTGATAGTAGCTGGCCCGAAAATTTTAGTTTTCTCTGCTAGGTTGTGTACATCAGTAACCACATATGAACCACTGAATTACACTTTTCTCGAGGGTCGGCGCGGCGCTCGACTTGTGATGTGAGGATAGCGGCTTCGAATCCCCGTTTGAAAGAAACTTTCAGAAAAATTTTGAGGCGAATCTTTAAGTTTGTATGATATCTTTTTCATACTGATTGTTGTCTTTGTTTTAATTAGTAATACACAAATTACAGAATAAAACTCGTTCTTCAATTCTAATTTAAAATAATTGCTTTACAATAACATTATGAAAATTGCGTTTAAATGCTGATCTATAATAATACTGTCAAAGTTAATATTAATTAGATTCTTAGCCTAATTACTAGCCATTATTACATGTTTCAGTCTTTATCTAAAGCAGTGAAATCAAATTTCTGAAACACAAAATTCATAATAAAAACGAAAATTTTCGTTAACATTAGCGTGTATAAACTAATTACTTGTATTGCACAGCGTAGTTACAAAATATACATTGTTTCTGAAAATTCAAGAGCTATGAAACCCAATGGAGCTTCTGAAAGGTATCTCACTCTTTGTTCTTTGAAAATAATTCCGTAAACATCTTTGCGTGAATTTTTATTCATCAAATGTTCAAACTAATTCCATGGAGATTTCGATACCGTAGTGGGCAGAACAAAGATAACTCAACTTTAAACAAACAAACAAAATGGCCGAACGTATTTTTTTTTGTAAGTAACATGAACCTTTTATTGATTTCTATTCTACTCTAACATTATTAATTTATAGTTTTAGTTTAAGTCCAAAATAAGTATTTCGTGCTAAAGCAAGTGATATTTATTTCATTCAACAGTGCCGAAAGGAAAACTAATTCCTGATTTTGAGAAGATAAAACTATCTAAGAAGTTTAATCAGTGTAAAATTATTATTCATAATTTAAAGAAAAAACTTGTAAAAGCCGTGCTACACTCGAAATGTAAAGAACTAAATGACCTGCAGAAACAACAAAAATGAATCTAAACTATTTAGTTGCAAACTCTCTCTTTGTTAACCTGAAGATAACCTAAGAAGGTGGAAATGTTGTTCTCTGCTTTAGTTGTAAAAGTGTTAATAACCATAGCATACATTTACACGTAGTTAAAAAACAATTGTGTTACAAATGTCACCTGAAACTGGCGAAAATTTTATTATCTGAATTTCATTCAAAATTTCGTCGTTGAACAATTTTGCATTTAGGAATAAGTAAAAACTCCAATCGTTTGATTAATATCAACCTTGAAACATTTTTCCAATAAATAGAGGTTAAATCACGTCCTCAGGATAGTAGAAGAAAAAATACACATTACATAAAATCCAATTTGGATTCCACATATCTATCTATCACTACTACGCTTTGGGTGGTTGGAATTTCTTCAGCCAAGCAGAATCCATCCTTCATGTATCATTGCAACGACACGAGTTATATTATGTCTTTTTTAACAACATCTGTGTGTGTAATCGACAAATCTTCTGAGAAACGTTTACTCCCAAAAGCAAAAAAAAAAAAAAAAATGTTTCTCTTTCAATCCACACAAAAATACTTCAAGTGGATGTTGGATGGGTTTCTTTTTTTTGTGGATAAGATGAAAGCAACTAATCACATATTCAAATCATTGCTAGCTTTAGCATTTGAATGAAATTATCGACGAACAGTTAAGTGAGAAACATTCATCTCTTTGTGCTAAAGTTCAAATACAAATAGGTTTTGGGTTTTGTCATTTCGACTTAAGCTCCAAGATCGATTGGTCTTCATTTCAGTCAGAGCAGCTTTTCCAACTCAGGCTTAAGTTTCAAAGTGAGTAATTATGTTTTCAATTAGCAGTATTTTATGAAGTCCAGATATAAAAGTGTTGAGGGTTTAATGGACTTTCACTACTCGTTTCTAAATCAGTATGACGTTTTAGCGTCGATATTGACGACTTTCTGCAGCTGAATAAGGATTCAAATAGAACACAAAAAGTCACTCCACTCCAGAAGCCGGTAGGAGTAGACCCTTAAGTCCAAAACTTTATCACGAAACACTATTGCTTCAACCAGAACCAGGTTCTATTTATTTGCTGTATTTCAGAAAGTGCTAGTTTTTATTTTGCTTTTGAGGTAGCCACTGGGAAATGAATAAAACCTATTTAAAATAAAACTTGTTTCTGTTCATTAAGTGGAAATCAGAGATGACTAAATTTCGAAACAAAGTTTAGCCTCCGTCCACTGAACTTATGTAATTAGATGAATAGTTATTATTAACCAACTCTACTCTGTCCAGTACTTCTTGTGTTCCAACTTGAATGTTATCTCTCCAACTATAGTTGGGCTCTAAGCATTGGAATGAAGTTTCAAAATATATAAGCTTTTCTAACGCTCGTAGATTATACTTATTTGAAAAACACACACACACACTTAATATAAGTATTTATATGCAGTTTATAAAAGTGTCTATGTGTTTTTCTTATAGAAATGCCACATCAAGCTATCTGCTGTGGCCACTGAGAGGAATTTAACCTCTGCTTTTAACACTGTAAATCCGCAGACTTACTGCTGTCCTAGCGGGGGACAGTTTATAAAAGGTTTGGTTTGAATTTCGCGCAAAGCTACTCGAGGGCTACCAACGCTGGCCGTTCCTAATTTGGTAGTGTAAGACTAGAGAGAAGGCAGCTAGTCATCATCACCCCCGCCAATTCTTGCGCTACTATTTTATCAACGAATAAGTTAGCCGTCACATAATAACACTCCCACGGCTAAAAAAGCGAGGAACGAGGATTCGAGCCCGTCACCCTCTGATTATGAGTAAAGCGTCTTGACCATTTGGCCATCCTGACCGTTTTTAAAATAAAACCTTACATGTACATGATACTTTTGAATTAGCACTTTAGTACAGTGACTCAAAGATGTTTCCGTATGTTCTTCAATAAATTCCCTTTACTCAGCCCAACAGAAAACGAAATCAGGAACACGTTCGTTTCCAGTCGAGACCAATCGATTTATTTCTGTGAAGCTATGAATAATTCTACACAGACATTTTGAAACAAATATGTTCAGTTTTAATAATTATGTTTAAGCTCCGTGCTGCTCTGTTATTGTTTGTTCGGTTGTTTTTCTTTAATTTCGCGCAACGCTGCACAAGAGCTATCTATGCCAGCCATTGCTAATTTAACATTTTAAGACTAGAGGGAAGGAAGCTAGTCATCACCACCCACCGCCAACTCTTGGGCTACTTTTTCACCAACGACTAATGGGATTGACCGTCATATTATATCGCCCCTACGGCTGAAAGAGCGAGCATGTTTGGTGCGACCGGGCCCAATTATTCTAAGATGATTATTTTATTTGGTTATTAATATGATTAGGCCTGGCATGGCCGAGCGCGTTAAGGCGTGCACTCGTAATCCGAGGGTCGCGGGTTCGCGCCCGCCTCGCGCTAAATATGCTCGCCCTCCCAGCCGTGGGGGTGTATAATGTGACGGTCAATCCCACTATTCGTTGGTAAAAGAGTAGCCCAAGAGTTGGCGGTGGGTGGTGATGACTAGCTGCCTTCCCTCTAGTCTTACACTGCAAAATTAGGGACGGCTAGCACAGATAGCCCTCGAGTAGCTTTGTGCGAAATTCCAAAAAAACAAACAAACATTAATATGATTATTTGGTGCGACCGGGATTCAAACCCACGACACCTCAGATTACGTGTCGAATGCCGTACTGCTCTGAATGATACACATCGCTTTGTGTACTTCTTATTCAAATGTTCCGTTTTGTAAACTATTCAATGAAACCAGAACATTCATTGCTTTTTTTCTTAAACACATTTAGAACGTTGATATCGAATTATGTGAAAGAAAAACAAGTGTAAAATTATGTTAATTCAAAGCTGTTACTTATTTTCTAGTTGAATAGAAAATGTAAATGAAACTTTTAATTTTTTTTCATATCACACAAGCAATGAGATGCTTTATACAAAGTTAGAAAAAACAAGCTCGGAGAAATATACAGAACACATGTGTGGATCGTGGAACATATGAAAAAGGTAATAAGATTCGGGGTTACCATATTGTTACCAGAAATACTGGTGTATATTTAAGACCAGTGTTTGCGAAAAACGAAATATTGAAAATTTATTCTATTCGCGTTAAACATTCTCACGTTGAATGATGAAAACTAATTATTCACATTCGATAAAGACACTACGTGATTCATATGAAACCTTATTTATCTATTAAATAACATTAACAATATAAGCTAAAGGAAGTAGCGTCACATTAAAAATATTTTACAGAAGACCAATCACGAGAATATTTTGTTTTTTATGTATAACTTCAATATGTTTTGAAAATAAACTTATGCCCGGCATGGCCAAGCGTGTTAAGGCGTGCGACTCGTAATATGAGGGTGGGGCGTTATAATGTGACGGTTAATCCCATTATTCGTTGGTAAAAGAGTAGCCCAAGAGTCGGCGGTGGGTAGTGATGATTAGCTGCCTTCCCTCCAGTCTTACACTACTAAATTAGGGACGGCTAGCACAGATAGCCCTCGTGTAGCTTAGCGCAAAATTCAAACACAAACAAACAAACAAAATATTTCCGTCGAGATTTGAGTCTAACTGACTGTTTGAAAGTTTACATTGTAATTTCAATACATTTACGTAAATCTAATTGTAAACTATTTTTGTGCTTTTCATGATCGTTAAAAAGAATGTTACAGTGTGGATGTTACCAAGAGACCACCCATGTAATCTTTTTTCCATTTTCAAGTTGCTGAGGTTGTCAGGTCTTAGGATTGTCTCAAGTGTTTGGTTTGTCTTAAGGTTTTTCACCAAAGTAAGTAATTTGCTATCTCACGCCAGCCAACAAAAATGACCAGATAATTAAATTTCAAGAATAGAAGTCCTTTCTGCTCCCAGGTAATAGAAAGATTCGATTACTTCAGAACGGTAACCCAAACATTTGGAACCAAGTTTAAGATAACACGAAACTACGAAGGATTGTTATTGTTATTATTGAACGTTTACTGCTCCAAACAAAAAAACAAAGTAATTGGAACAATTATAGAATTCATATTAACCCTCAGATAAACACGGGAATAAAAATCCTCGTGGAATATAAGAACAGATGTGGAAGTGTTTTATTTCGTACTTTTCGATTGCCAAATGAACAGAGATACAAATGGTAATATAATTATTATGAGACGGTCAGGTCTCACTTGTATTACTGCTATATTGAATACTGTGTTAACTGCCACTTTTCCACTAAGTTGATGGACTCTCAGATCTTTAATGTTTTACAGATATCGTAAATCACAGCACTTACTATCTAGTTCAGTGTTAGTACTTTACATCTAGATAAAAACGGTGATTGGGTGGTATTCCAAAGCAAACAACATCTGTATTTGAGAATCGTGACTTTTAATCGCTCTCGTGACGAACTACAATCTGGCTATAAAAATGGAATTTCAAAGCGAAACTGACAAAAATGTTCCTCTTTTATTTGTAACATTGATAATTATTTCTAACAAATAACCTTTTTTAACGAGTTAAACAACAGTTAGGGCTCAACACCCAATCAGTATCCATTAGCTGCTGTCCTTATATTACAATCATTCTTGCTAGCTCAGGAAATTCATCTTAAAGGAATGTTTTCGACATAAACTTACGTTTTATGTTGAAAAGAAAATAATGCGAGATGTTTTGTTGATGTGTTTTTTGTTTTTAATTAGCACAGAGCTACACAATTCGTTGTCTGTGCTCTACACACCACGGCTATCGAAACCGGGTTTCCAGCGTTGTGAGTACGCAAACCTTACATTCTGCTACTGGGTGGGAGAGGTAATAAGTAAAAATTTCAAAACAATTTTTAAACGTGTTTTTTACCGATAGTGGTAACAACGCAAAGTTCAATACTTTTCTGTTTTCAAGTGTGTGTTTTTTTCACATTTATCGACATCAGTATAGCATTTTTTCTTTCACTTTGTATTTCTCACATGAAACGTATAATAAAATGTTTTATTAAGTAAACACTTTTAAATCTTTAAACACACGTTATATTTTATTCACCTAAAAAAAATCAGCCGTGGGGTCGTTACACATGCGGTTAAATCCCACCATCACTGGTATAAGAGTAGCCTAAGAACTGGTTTGTCTCAGTCCCGATTGTGGCTGCTTTAGAGGGGTTCCATTGCAGTTGTATCTTCTATTCAACTGTAGAATACCTCAAGCTGCTGACGGCTGAAAATGAATAATCATGCTATTATATATGAATATAGTCTCGTTAAGTTACTCGACGTAGCAACTGTAGATTTCAGTGTAATTGGATTGTTATAAGGGGCAATGGAAACTTCGTCAAGACGAGTGGTAGTAGAAAGAAACGTGACTAACCGTGATGACGTGGATTGTAACGACGCAGTGAGGCTTCAAAACCGTTTTTTTTTTAACATAACCTTCTCAATCTCTGTAGTATATGCATTTTAATTACTGAGTATCTATATTTTCTATTTGTAATTAAACACTGCTTTCCCTTAGTCTAACGTTCTCCGTCTACGACTTGAATAACTAAGTTTCATATATAACTGTTTTACTCGCTTCAGCAAACAAAAGAAAATAACAGAAAGGCTAAAATATTTGCATAAAAGCAAGACTGAATTGTCGAAGCAAACTAATGTTAACTTCTCACCTATAAAAGTTAAACTTACATGGATCATAACTAAACATCATCTCAAATCTAAACAAAATCGGATAAAACTCCGTAATACAACAAATACACACACGATCAAACTTATAATAGTCAGGTTTAAATCATCAATTGGATGCTTTCATCGCTAACGATACATTTGCCCGCAATACATACAATATTTCACAAGGTTCATCTACCTTAAGCCTAAGTGTATATTCTAAGCTACCAATGGAAATATAATATTCATAGTTACAAAATATGATAAAGTATATAAAATAATAATATTTTTTTAATTTCGCGCAAAGCGACACGAGGGCTATCTGCGTTAGCCATTCCCAATTTAGCAGTGTAAGACTAGAGGAAAGGCAGCAAGTCATCACCACCCACGCCAACTCTTGGGCTACTCTGTTATCAACGAATAGTGGGACTGATCGTTACATAATAACACCCCCACGGTTTAAGGAGCGAAATACGAGGATTCAAGCCTGCGACCCTCCGATTACAAACCAGCAATAATAATAAATCCAAAACCAGTTTAAACATTATAACCGACAATATTAATTTAATTAACCTCAAGGAAGACTGTGTCATTACTAATAGGAGAAAATTAATAATAAATATAAACTGAATATTAATTTGTATTCTGTGTTCTTCTGTAATCTTCAAATAGTCATCCTTCGCAGTACATTCGTATAAAATAACATGTTAAAACACTATTTTTACTAATAAAAGCTTTTTCTTACTGTTGTCAGCTCTTTTAGAAGTTTTTGTTTTGGTAAAACCGGGTTACTTTACTGAAAATACAATAGTCTAATATTTTACGTCGTGGTTTCAGTCTTCAAATGCTCTTTCATAATTATCTTTTTGTTCCACACCCCAAAATAAAATAATTACTCATGAGCTTAAATATAATTTCCCACATTATTGTCTAAAACAAATGATACACAGTTTGCTGCGGAATTTATCTCATCTGAAGATTTAGTGTAATTGTGAAACGTTTCTGTAATTACTTCGAAATTATAATAAACTTAGTTGTTTGTAAACGTTTTTCACTTAATATTATGAATTATTTATACGTATAGCTAGATAATATCAATGTAACAGAATTATTTATATGATCAGCTAGATAATATCAATGTAACAGAATCATTTATATGATCAGCTAGATAATATCAGCGTAACAGAATTATTTACATGTTTAGCTAGATAATATAAGTGTAACAGAATTATTTATATGATCAGCTAGATAATATCAGTGTAACAGAATTATTTATATGTTCAGCTAGATAATATCAGTGTAACAGAATTATTTACATGTTTAGCTAGATAATATAAGTGTAACAGAATTATTTATATGTTTAGCTAGATAATATCAGTGTAACAGAATTATTTATATGTTTAGCTAGATAATATCAGTGTAACAGAATTATTTATATGATCAGCTAGATAATATAAGTGTAACAGAATTATTTATATGATCAGCTAGATAATATCAGTGTAACAGAATTATTTATATGTTCAGCTAGATAATATCAGTGTAACAGAATTATTTACATGTTTAGCTAGATAATATAAGTGTAACAGAATTATTTATATGATCAGCTAGATAATATCAGTGTAACAGAATTATTTATATGTTCAGCTAGATAATATCAGTGTAACAGAATTATTTATATGATCAGCTAGATAATATCAGTGTAACAGAATTATTTATATGTTCAGCTAGATAATATCAGTGTAACAGAATTATTTATATGATCAGCTAGATAATATCAATGTAACAGAATTATTTATATGATCAGCTAGATAATATCAATGTAACAGAATCATTTATATGATCAGCTAGATAATATCAGCGTAACAGAATTATTTACATGTTTAGCTAGATCATATATATGTGTAACAGAATTATTTATATGATCAGCTAGATAATATCAATGTAACAGAATCATTTATATGATCAGCTAGATAATATCAGCGTAACAGAATTATTTACATGTTTAGCTAGATAATATCAGTGTAACAGAATTATTTACATGTTTAGCTAGATCATATATATGTGTAACAGAATTATTTATATGATCAGCTAGATAATATCAATGTAACAGAATCATTTATATGATCAGCTAGATAATATCAATGTAACAGAATTATTTACATGTTTAGCTAGATAATATAAGTGTAACAGAATTATTTATATGTTCAGCTAGATAATATCAGTGTAACAGAATTATTTACATGTTTAGCTAGATAATATCAATGTAACAGAATTATTTATATGATCAGCTAGATAATATCAATGTAACAGAATCATTTATATGATCAGCTAGATAATATCAGCGTAACAGAATTATTTACATGTTTAGCTAGATAATATCAGTGTAACAGAATTATTTATATGTTTAGCTAGATAATATCAGCGTAACAGAATTATTTACATGTTTAGCTAGATAATATCAGTATAACAGAATTATTTATATGTTCAGCTAGATAATATCAGTGTAACAGAATTATTTACATGTTTAGCTAGATAATATCAGTATAACAGAATTATTTATATGATCAGCTAGATAATATCAGTGTAACAGAATTATTTATATGATCAGCTAGATAATATCAGTGTAACAGAATTATTTATATGATAAGCTAGATAATATCAATGTAACAGAATCATTTATATGATCAGCTAGATAATATCAATGTAACAGAATTATTTATATGATCAGCTAGATAATATCAATGTAACAGAATTATTTATATGATCAGCTAGATAATATCAGTGTAACAGAATTATTTACATGTTTAGCTAGATAATATCAATGTAACAGAATTATTTATATGATCAGCTAGATAATATCAATGTAACAGAATCATTTATATGATCAGCTAGATAATATCAGTGTAACAGAATTATTTATATGTTCAGCTAGATAATATCAATGTAACAGAATTATTTATATGATCAGCTAGATAATATCAATGTAACAGAATCATTTATATGATCAGCTAGATAATATCAGCGTAACAGAATTATTTACATGTTTAGCTAGATAATATCAGTATAACAGAATTATTTATATGATCAGCTAGATAATATCAGTGTAACAGAATTATTTATATGATCAGCTAGATAATATCAGTGTAACAGAATTATTTATATGATAAGCTAGATAATATCAATGTAACAGAATTATTTATATGTTTAGCTAGATAATATCAGCGTAACAGAATTATTTACATGTTTAGCTAGATAATATCAGTGTAACAGAATTATTTATATGTTTAGCTAGATAATATCAGCGTAACAGAATTATTTACATGTTTAGCTAGATAATATCAGTGTAACAGAATTATTTATATGTTTAGCTAGATAATATCAGTGTAACAGAATTATTTATATGTTCAGCTAGATAATATCAGTGTAACAGAATTATTTATATGTTCAGCTAGATAATATCAATGTAACAGAATTATTTATATGATCAGCTAGATAATATCAATGTAACAGAATCATTTATATGATCAGCTAGATAATATCAGCGTAACAGAATTATTTACATGTTTAGCTAGATAATATCAGTATAACAGAATTATTTATATGATCAGCTAGATAATATCAGTGTAACAGAATTATTTATATGATCAGCTAGATAATATCAGTGTAACAGAATTATTTATATGATCAGCTAGATAATATCAATGTAACAGAATTATTTATATGATCAGCTAGATAATATCAATGTAACAGAATTATTTATATGATCAGCTAGATAATATCAGTGTAACAGAATTATTTATATGATCAGCTAGATAATATCAATGTAACAGAATTATTTATATGATCAGCTAGATAATATCAGTGTAACAGAATTATTTATATGATCAGCTAGATAATATCAATGTAACAGAATTATTTATATGATCAGCTAGATAATATCAATGTAACAGAATTATTTATATGATCAGCTAGATAATATCAATGTAACAGAATCATTTATATGATCAGCTAGATAATATCAGCGTAACAGAATTATTTATATGTTTAGCTAGATAATATCGGTGTAACAGATTTCGTGAAATTCATAGATGATACAACGTCATCCTGAAACTTTGATGGGAAATTGAAATTACAAAGCATAACAGTAACTCAAACGTAAAAATAGTTTCATTTAAATATCTAGCAAGACTTTGAATTCAACCTGTGAATAAGATAGAACAATTACACCTGATTATTGCTAGAAATGATAATTCATAAAAGTAGCGTGAAAGAAAATATTTCGTTCATACTGTTTGACCAGACTGCCATGAAATAATACTTTCACTACGATAGTCGTTGTAACACAATGTAGACATAGACAATTATTATGAACGTTAGAAAGATTTGTGTCGCTCATTCACGGCTGTCAAAGCCAACTACCAAGATTACCACTTTGGATTTTGCCTTTCGCGTAAGAAAAAATAAAAAAGAGTACTTGTAATTACTATTTCTTGTGTCCAACTAAATTTTACGCACAGTTCAATTGTTTTCTATTGGTCGCGAATGGAATAATGAAAATATTTTCCCCTTTGAAACATAGCTACAACTTTTCTCTCGACATATTTGTTTTAAGAAGTTTTTCTCGTTTTATGGATCGACGGCGTAAAACAAAATATTGAAAAATTATGTATTTATTTGAACCTTTGATTTTATAAATACCAGAAAAGTGAAAGTGTAAGCTTAAGAAATGCGTAAAATTGTCATTCCGAATAAATCTGGGCGAAAGATGGTTGTATCTTTCAAAAATATATAATGAAATAAATAGTTTCCATTATATTATTTACATTACTTACATTGCGTGTATGTAGTTATACGATTAAAATCACCACTGTTAAATAATTATAAACCTAACATAAAATAATCGTTAGAACATTTTTTACTAAAATCCATTGTAACTTCTGGTCACCATTTCAAAGTCATAACGAATATCGTCTGTGGTTACATCTCCGAAAAGGATGTCTTCTCCTCCAGACAAAATTCAAACTCTGATGTTAAATTCACCAGCAATCACTTAAAATCAATTAAGTGCTTATACAACAACGTTTCTTTTTCGACTGCCTTTCACTTTCTGCGACTAGTTTTGGGAAGACAGTTATCCTTATATATTCTTGAAATTCCTAAAATTGAATTGAAATGAAACCATCCTAATATTTCTACAGTATGTCATTCTCGACCTCCGCCATTACAAAAGAAATAAAATATCTTAAATAAAATTACCTTAAATAGAACTACAAGACCTACTTTAACCTTTTGATGTAGTTCTTACTCCTAACTTATACCCTTTTTCTTTAAAATGTATTAAAGTGTAACCCGGGAAACCCAAGACAACCTCAACCACTTCCTATTAGTCTTTCAGTACCAGTATACTGAATAAAAGTATAATTTTAGCTATTTAAAAATCGTATTTTCCTTGTCAAAAATGTACTTTAAAAACATTTTCACATTTATTACAACATAGTGTAAAAATTGCCAATACTGATTGCTATTATTTCCTATTTTATCATTTCCATTATCATTATTACAAACTGTTAAAAATATCTTTTAGCTGAAATATAATTATGCCTTTTAACTTCGTACATGAAATATAACACTACGGGAAGTGAGAAGACCGAGAACGGAAAACTAAATTCCGTTGTCTTATTGTTTTTTTGTTTTACGAATTTCGCGCAAAACTACACGAGAGCTATCCGTCCCTAATTTAGCAGTGTAAGACTAGAGGGAAGGCAGATAGTCATCGCAACCCACTGCCAACTCTTGGGCTACTCTTTTACCAACGAATAGTGGGATTAACCGTCACATTATAACGCCTCTACGGCTGAAAGGGCGAGCATGTTTGGTGCGATCGGGAGTAGAACCCGCGAGTCTCAGATTACGAGTGAAACGCCTTAATCGATCTGGCCATGCCGGGCTTCCTTGGCTTATAAAAATTACCAGCTTTGCTTTATCTTTTGCTGACTTAATGTCCAGTTCTAAATAGTTAACATAAACCTCATTGTTGGTGCTTTTCCTTCGTTAAAAGTTCGAGTTATTTATGGAAATTTAGTCGCCCGGGTAGCAAAAGGTGTGTATGTACATATATATATATATATACAAGTTGGATTTGAAACGTGTTTCAGAAATGAAATTCCATAAAATTACAAATATAAATTAGTCAGATGTGAATAAAAATTGGCTCCCATTAATACAGTTGCACATGAAAATGGCAAATTAAGAAGAGAAATCTGTGTATATTTCATTTTTAATGAATTTATTAATATTTCTAATTATAATGATATATTTTATAAAATACTTTTCATAAATATTCTTGTATTATTAATTTCTTAAATTAAAATTTGAGCATATAATATTTTTACAAATAAAGCCAAAATTTTCTTTGCTTTGAATTTCGCGTAAAGCTTCACAAGGGCTATCTGCGCTAGATGTATATAATTTAGCAATGTAAGACTAGAGGAAAGGCCCACACTTGGGCTACTCTTTTATCAACGAACAACACGTTATAAAGCCCTCAGGACAAAAAGGAGAGCATGCTTTGTATGAACAGGATTCAAGCCCGCGACCCTCATGTTACAAGTCGAGCGCTTTAACCACCTGGCTATACCGATCCAAAACTAAAATTAAATCCAGGAAATAATACATTGTTCTTGTATTTTGTCTTTGAAGGTATTCATAAAATGCATATTTTATACTGAGGTAAGTTTATATTTTTAACCGATTTTTATGTAATCGATAAAATACAATTTCCATTATAAACATGGAGAATATTATGTTTTTACTTATTTTTATAATATAGTTATCAGTAGTTTTTCAAAATATTTTAATATTTCATATTTTTTAGTCTTTTCCAAATTCTGAATTTCGTACTTTTCTCCAGTGTTGATTATAATTCCTTGTTCGTGATAGTTTCTAAATTACCTGTATCTATGTGATTGTGAAAATGGTCCTTAAATTCGTTATTGTTACAGTAACAAGGCAATTTATCAACTTATATTGGATTAAATTCTTTAGTGAATATTTTATAGTCGGAAATAAGAGATCCTATACGGTTAATATATTTAAAACTAACTGTAGGCTAAACTGATTTAGTAGGGAACATGTTTTCTTGAATGTTCTTATGGATTAAGAAGGGTAAAGCTAGGTCATCGTATAACTTATGTTTAAAATATATAGCTATATGAAATTTTTATGTTCCTTATTAAAGAGTCATTTTCTGATATTTGTTTTCACGTTAATTTAAATTAAATCTATAAATAACTCTTAAATACGAAAACGTTTAAATTCAAATTGTGATATATATATATATATATATATTTTACATATACCTAAGTTATCTTTTATGTCAAATCATTTTTATTATAGATTTTATCAAGTGTACCTGTGTGTCAATAGCAGTCTATATTTTTACATAAAATTTCAAAATCAGCCCATTTGATTTGTTCTTACCTTATTTTTACGTTTATTTTGTTTATAACTATACATATTTATGTTCATACTTTTCATTAGTTTTTCATGATTGATGGCTAACTTAACATCACCGTTTCCATTTTGTCTGGTAGATGGGATATCTCTAACACTTTTAGAAGGTATTACCACATACAATATCCGTTATGACTTTAAGGTTACGTCTGGAATTTACAATGAATTTTGTGGAAAACTCCTTAATACTTATTGTGTGTGTGTGTGTGCAAGGAGTCTGCAAAGTCTGGAACGTTAGATGATTCAGAACATAACTCATTAACCAAACTTGCAGCACGTGGAACACATTCTGTAAAATTTATTGACGTGCCTATGGTTTCAAAGTTTTCAAGCACTCTGTACACATGATAAAAATTGAGAATTGTTTAAAATATAGCAAAATATTCTCCTGATATTTAATGTCTGAAGAAAAAATCCAAAGTGGATTTGAAATCACCCGTAGTCATTGAACTGGCAAAGGTAATTTTCATTTCTAACCAAACGCTAGACATTTATCTGTCTTGGCAAGAAACCATTTATTATATTTTCCTCATTAGAGCTCAAAGATTGTATGTTTTAAAAATTGGCAACTTTAAAGTTTCATAAGTATAATGAATCTGTTTTTATAGTTTTTTTGGTGGTATTTTGCTCTTTTCTAACTACACATCTCGTGCGTAAAGAACAAAAGAAGGAAACTGTTTATCCGTAGTTTAATTATTTCAATAGTTTGCTTGTGAGCACAAAGTTAAGAAAGGAAAACGAATTATAATGAGGAAGTGGACAAAAATGGTATATTGTTTTGTAAGTGCCATCCTATTACGTCTGTTAGAATTAAATCTATTCACTGGGGGGCATCAGTACTCTGAAAAGTGAAGCATTTGGCTGATACAATTGTTGAAGTTTATTAAAAATGGTCAATGGTCACTTTACAGGATCACAATACTGCAATTTTGGGATTAGATCCCTCACAGTGGGCAAAGTACAAACAGTTCATTGTGTAGTTTTGCGTTAGATCAACAACAAACAAGAATATGAACAGCTAAAGTAAACTAAATTCAATAAATTTTCGATACAATTAGTGCCTCGAAATTTTTTTGCAAAGATAACTTTCATTTTCCATTTGAGATTCAATTATATTTTTGCAAACACCTTTAGAAATTCTTTATATAGTAAAGTATGGACGTAGTTATGAAAATGTTTTCTTTTGAAGTATTTAAGGTCAGAATTTTCTTCGCCATTCTGGTCATCTCTTGATGAAAAAATAAGTTGTGTAAATTGTGTAGCATTTGATCGTGTTCAGACACGATAACGTAACTTTCATAGCTACATTGGGTGCAAAGTAAAATTAATTCATAGAAAAGGAGGAAAGAAATTGCTTTACTTGAATGGAAAACTTACATGACGTAATACTTTAGTTGTGACACTAAATTTTCTATTGAGCACTTGTTCTGTTGCTTAATTTGACCACAAGAAGCACACGTTCCATAAGGAGCTACTTAACATTCAGAAGAGAGGCTCTAATGATGTATTACCACTAAAAAGTAGCGTGCTTTCCTTCAGGGTTGGGTGAAGTTCGAGTAGTGTGTGCTAACGATCCATAGCCACTGTCTCTCAAGGCACGCCACTCATCTGTTCGTATCCAGAAGAAGAGAGAGTGGCGGGAAAGCGGATTTGCTGTAGTACCCAGTGAACGAGAAAACTGGATAAAATAGTCGTTTTTTATTCGTCATGTTATTTTTCTTTTCTCTTCTTTATATCCTCTTTTCTACGTTACACGGAAAAAGACAACCTGACGAAAAGAAAAAAAAGAAAGAAAGATGTACGTGAAATAACACCAGGTGGCAGAGAAGAGATTGTCATTGGAAGAATTGCCAAGATCTATTCTGTGAAACGCCGTCTATTATCGACAATTTTCTAACAGTTTTCTGTTCTTTACTTTCAGCAGAAATGGTGAAATACTACAAAAGTTTGTTGCATACTTTTTTTCATTTACGCATTGTCTTATAAAACAAACGTTTAGAAATGAAAAGGGAATATACGAAAAAGACGTGCAGATACCCGTTAGTTTCTAGTTTTGGCTGATCCTCTTAAAGTATAAACACATATTTGAAATGTGTTTGATCGACAGTTCGTGATGGAAAAACGCTGTGCAATATTTTTCCATCAGAAAATACTTCCACGACAGCAGAATTGAATATAACGTTTTTCTTTCACATGAATCGCTGTTTATACTATAATAAAAAAAAAAATCAAATAAATTTCAATAATTATGAACCAAAAAATGATTATAAAAAACATTTTACAAACACTAAATATATATATTGTGTCTCTGGAACAAACACCCATCATTATTACCAAAGTATTTGACTGACTACATTATAATGTAGCAAGTCCCAAATGACATACAGTAGAATTAATTTAACATCTTCATTATGTTAATGTTATTCATAAGTGACACCTCTTGATATTATAAATAACAGTTTTCTCTGATTGACTATTTAAGCCCAATACAAACATTCTAAAACTCGACGTATTTCGTTATTGAAAATCTGTAGATTCATTAAATATTCATGTTACCTGATTAAGACAAAATGAAGGAAACTTTTTAAAGATTATTTTTCTGAACCAATTATGTTATTCTCCAAAAATGTTTTTCATGGACAACTTTAATTTGAATTAATATCCCTGCATGTTGAGAAAGAAGTTAATTCCTGTTTTATTCAGTCTTTTCATCGTGTTTTTTATTTACAAATATCTGTTGTTCTTTTCCAGAATACAAAAATTACTTTATTCTTTTTAATTTCTCTAAAAGTTTCTTATGCGAGTATTATTAATCTGAAATATTTTCTGATGCAAATTTTTAAAAATGTGAGCACTTATTCTCACGTCCGCGCATCTATTTAAAGTTTATTTTATAAATAATTTAATGTTTTACATTCATTCTTCTGAAGTAATTTTGAAACGAAATTGTATTTTCATCACGAAATTTAGCGAAATGTTTGAGGTTTTCACAATATTCACTTATTCACGTCTACTGTTTTATAATTTGTCTTTTACTTAACATTTGTTCCATGACTCAGATTTAGCAGTGACGTGGATATCAAAATCTACGTCATTGTTAGGAAAATAAAAGGTATCGTTTTTTCCGCGAGATGTGGAACGAGACTACATGAAATACACAGTTCGCTGCTTCCAGCAAATCATTTCGTGTTACTGTAAGAACAATTTCTAAACTGATTAAAATTAAATAAGAAGGCATCAGAAACAAGTAAAAATAACACGTGAAAAATATTTTTAACATGTAATAACTTCACCCACTCGTTTTTTATATCTGGAAACAACAACAACTTAACAACAGTATCATAACTTAAATTGATTTATGCTAGTGTGAACTTTACAAAAATAAACTGTCTTTTGAATGTGATTGTGTTAGAAGTGGCTATTAATATTTGGTAAAAAAAACAGAGCAAAACCTGGATCGCGGCAATAGAAATGGCGGAAACCCTGATTCACATATATTATGTGAGTTATAAGTTGAAGAAAGATTGTTGTTGTTTTGAATTAAGCACAAAGCTACACAATGGGCTATCTGTGCTCTGCCCACCACGGGTATCGAAACCCGGATTTTAGCGTGTAAGTCCGCAGACATACCGCTGAGCCACTGGGGGTCTGTAAAGAAAGGTAATACAAATAAAGACGATTCTTTCACACTCAGGACGATAAAGAGGGTCACCTAAAATTAAAAAAAACCCTAGGTTGTAACAATACGTATTAATTATTTTTATATTAATGAGAAATATTAACGGGTATTTTAGTATATTTCCAGTCAATTTTCAAATATAGTGTGAAATATGTCACGTTTTCTTGTCGCAAAAGATTTTTCCTAAGCTTTTTTTATATATATAAACCAATTGACTCAGATTTTATGAGGTTTGTTTTAAATTTTGCGCAAGGCTACACGAGGGCGATCTGCGCTAGCCGTCCCTAATTTAGCAGTGTGAGACAAGATTAAAGGCAGCTAGTCATCACCCACCGCCAACCTTACGGCTGAAAGGGCGAGCATGTTTGGTGTGATGGTGATTCGAACTTGCGACCCTCAGATTACGAGTTGAGCGCCTTAACCACCTGGTCATGTTACGTTGTTTTAAGAACAGTAGAAGGTTCTTCAAAATTTTAAATTTCATCAAAGAATGTTAATTACTAAGAGATACTGGATTTTCAAGTATTAATTAATAAACGTCTGACTGGTTTAGTTTGTTTTGAATTTCGATATACAAAGCTACACGAGAGCTATCAGCGCTAGACGTCCCTAATTCAGTAGTATAAGACTAGAGGAAAGGCAGCTAGTCGTCACAACCCACCGCCAACTCTTGGGCTACTCTTTTACCAGCGCATAGTAGAATTGACCGTCACGTTATAACGAATCCCAGATTTGTGAATTGAATGCCACGTCGAACCATCTAATATAAGAGATTCAAATAAAATATCACATTGTCCCATTAAATAAACTGAAAGAAAAGCAACTCTATTATTTTCAACTCTAAACACACAAAAAATATAATTTTGTAAAATCATAAGTGACGTGTTTTCAAAATGATTCTTAAAGCATTCCCCGTATTACGTGTTAGAATCGTAAAGTACGGGCTGCGAGATTGTTAGTTTTGGATATTTTTCCACAAAAATTTAAAATATTTCTCTCTGTAGTGAACTTAATCGCCAAACGTGAAAATAACACAGGATAATGAAATACTCTACCATGTACACCATTATTTACTGGTGCGTCTGAAGAATAGTTGTATTGTAAACACGGATATTCATGAACCCTAAAACAGTAAAACTTCTCACGTAATTCCTTGAAAATGGACGCTATTAACAAAGGTAAAAAGTTTTATATCTACTTACCATAGTTATTCAGTTACTTTCCTATGTTCGAAACAAAATTATTTTACTTTTCTTTCACTCGTGTAAAAGTTTCTTTTAAACTTCTATTGTAATTTCTTTTCAGCGTGACTGAGAAACCCGATGTTTTCAGTCGAGTCTTTTTATTTTCTGTGTTTTTCCTTTATATGATATTACAAGTAGTGATTAGTAAACAGAACAATGATTGTTGATATACTTTTGTTAGTAATTTGTTATCATATGGCCCACCATGACCAGGTGGTTAAGACACTCGACAATTTAATCTAAGGGTCATGGGTTCGAATCCCTGTCATACCAAACACACTCGCCATTTTAGTCGAAGGGGGTGTTATAATGTGACGGTCAATCCAACAATGCGTTGTTAAAAGAGTAATCCACGAATTAGCTGTGGATGTGATGTCTTCCACTGCTAAATTAGGGATCTCTAGCGCAGATTGCCCTCGTGTAAATTTGCACGAAATTCAAATCGTTACAGTATAAGTAGAAAACTAATTACTTTGATCAATTGTACAAGTTACATTTTTCCTCTCTATTTATAAAGATATTTTCTTTCAACTGGTGTATAGAAAATCTCACATTTTTGAACAGACTAAGGTCATAATTCATCTAAACGAGCCCAGAAATTAACTTTAAAGTTAAAAAGGATTGTTGCCCGACATTAGTAGTAAAAAAATAAATAAAATTTAAAATAAACGTTATCGTAAGATTTTACGAGTACGTTAAGAATAAACTTATTTCAATTTGGGCTTTATTTTAATGACAGTTTATTCGAGATTCCATGGTTCGCTTTCCTCTTCAAGAAAATTTATTTATTATTATTAGTCATCCCACGTGTGGTTGAAACTAACAAGTTATGTGGCAAGGCGTTACCTAGTAGTTAAAAGTGCCTTGACTTTAAATTCTAAAGTTCATAATTCACGAGTTCTTCCCGCAAGAATGCAGCTCTTTCTTTGAAGTTTTGGGTGCACAATACGATAGACCGTCAAATCTTTATTTGCTGAAACAAGATAAGCTCGAGTGTCGGTGGTTGGTGCTGTTAACTAGGTGTTTTCCTTCCAGGCTGCTAATTCAAGGATATGGACTGGTATAGAAACTATATGACATAAATTGGAATTTACTAAGTGTCTTGTAGACCCTTGCTTATCAAATTATATTAAATAATGGACTACTCAGTAAAATATTATCGGAGAAAAAAATGATTGTTGTTGTTTTGAATTAAGCACAAAGCTACTCAATGGGCTATCTGTGCTCTGCCCACCACGGGTATCGAAACCCGGATTTTAGCGTGTAAGTCCGCAGACATACCGCTGAGCCACTGGGGGGCTAAAAAATTTGGAAATGTCTTGAATGAGCGGAGAAACAACATTTATAACAAATGTACCTTGTGATGTCACAAACTTCTCAAAACATGGTATATTTGTAATGAAGTTTATTTCTCTGCCCATTCGAGAAATATCCAAACTTTATTTTCTGAAACAAAAATGAATTCCACGTCACGAAAATTAACTTTGGGTACTGAATATCAACATATAGCAATGAGGTCTTTACTGTTTCTTCCACGCCTGCTGTACATTTTTCCCATAAGGTTCCAGTCACAGTTGACAGCCGCCAACTTTCCTTAAGCGGCTAAGATCATAGTTTTTAAAACTATGCTCCGCGGAGCTGTTGGGCTTGGTCATAGTTATATGGGGCTCCGTGAGGAAATTTTAGAATGTTAATATTTTTTCCTAAAACTAAAAAAACTGAATCAGAATACGCTGTACAAAGAAGTAAAAAGTAAAATCTATCTTTAATATAACATGTTTATCACCTATTGAGTATTCTAATATTTTATTCTGCCTAACGCCAAACGATTTTATTTAGCTCAGGGGAAGTTTTCGTGGTGAAAGTGTTAATACAATCTCAATTAACGTCGACTGTGGCGCCACCGGTTGCTAGTTGATATGGCACTATCTCAAGATCACATGCGTCATTGGAGATGCAAAATAGCCTAGTAATTTTCGTATAAAACATCGGTCTACCTTGGGTAATGATGCCATCTGTCTTTTAAAAGCCAGATCTGGATTAATGGCTAAATCTCGAACTAAATAAAACAAAACGAAACATGACATCCTAGCTGAAACTTGTCCAAATTTGAAACGTTGTGATGCAGTTAGATGCAGTATCAATTTTAAAGTGTATTTACATGAAGCATAATTATATTTATGACAATTATAATTGGTAATTGTTAGGTTAGGTTAGATTCGTTGTGGTTTAATTAGACAAACTTGGTACCAATGAGCTCTACGACGTTATACGCCCACATGATGTTATGTTTCATTTTGTTTGAGATTTAGACGCACGTCAGACCTGGCTTAATATTTTGTTATTTGGGTTAAAAAATTCTGTTGAAAACATAAAAATAATATGCTAGCTTTTCCCTTAAGAAAATTATATTATTTCAGCAGCCTAGCCTTTCTTCCATAAATTTTTATTTCTGACTTTGCTATGGCAACACTGATCTTAGGACAGAATGTCGTTGTACGATGATAAAACTCAAGTGCTTGAACGAGGTTTTATTAAGAAATAATTTTGTGTTCGTGAAAATACTTATGAAGTGTCAAAGATATAAGAATATGTTTTTAAATAAATTAATAATTAGTTGTCACCCTTACAATGGACGAGTGGTAGAATATATCAGTAATAAATCTGATACGAATAAAAATCTGCCTAGGAATAGGCCTAATACAAATTCATCGGGGTTATCGTCGTGTACAAGCACTTTAACTCAGGAAGACGTAAAAAGCATTGAAAGAAGAAAGAAAATAAAGTACGATGGAAGTTTTATTTAATATGGTTTTACATGAACAGGTAATGGACCCAGTGTGTTGTGAGTTGAATGTGGAACAGTGTTGAATAACACTAGTTTGAATCCAGCAAAGTTTAAACGGCATCTCAAAACCAAACACTCCCAATCAAAAACTCTAACTTCTGAGTATTTCAAAAGAAAGTGTTTTCAATTATATGCAAGGAAAGCTACAATTCATTCGTTTCTCCATCAGGACAACAAAGGTTCTCTTATTACTTCATATTGTGTTAGTTACCGTATTGGAAAAGCAGGTGAAGCTTATTCAGTTGCAGATTTGATAAAACCATGCGTAAAAGATTTAGTAGAGTGTACAATTGATGAGAAATTTCTTAAAAACATTAACTCTGTGCCCCTTTCTGGCAACTCTGTTTCTCGAAAAAATCAAGGATTATATGTCAGCAAATTGGTTAACGGAGTTAATAAAGCGAGTAAAAGCGAGTCCAACTTTTCACTTCAGATGGATGAATCAACAAATGTCGCAGGTTATACGACATTCCTTGTGTTTGTTCGCTATTTTCACGAAGCCAGTTTTGAAGAATACGTGCTAATTTGCAAACCTTTGCCTACTCAAACAACAGGGGAAGAAATATTTAAACTGATCGATTTATCTATGAAAGAAAATGAGATCAAGTGGACTTATGGGGCTGCAGCTATGATTGTAAAGTTTTCAGGCTCAGTGGCACGCATGAAAAGGAAAAAAACCCAGACATCGAGAGTATCCACTACTGTCTTTATCATCATGTATTTGCAGTGAAATGAATGCCAGAAGACTTAAAAGAGGCATTGAGTGATGTCATAAAAATAGTTAATTTTATAAAATCAAGACCACTCAAAACGAGGATCTTCAGTTTACTCTGTGAGAATATGGAAAGTTTGCATTTTTTTTTTACTTCATACTGAAATCCGATGACTTTCTCGGGAAAAAGTACTTGCTCAGTTTCACGAACTGCGCGAGGAAATAGGTTTATTTTTATCTGCATGCAATTTCAAACTTGCATACAAATTAAGGGATAAATGCTGGGTACAGAAAGTGGCTTACCTTTTGGATGTATTTGCCTATCTAAACGAAGTGAATGGAACAATTCAGGGTAACGCACTTCCAAGCTCGGAGTGAAATGGAAGCGCTTTAACATAAGTTAAAACTTTGGGGTGAGTGTATACTTATGGAAGAACGTGGTTGCTTCGAAAATCTTAGTGATTTTTTACTTATGAATGAAATTTTCTTAAGTTTCAGTCTTGCAGCACACATCTGATTTGTGTACAATTATTGGGGTTTAAAAATCCCTTTCTTGACTCTGAAAATACCAAATATTTGCCTTTGGAAGAGAAAGAACAGCCGATAGAAATTTCAACGGATTACACTCCAAAAACAAAAGTTCAGCAGGAAGAAATTACACAATTTTGAATTTAAATGGCCACAGAATACCCTGAAATAAGTAACAGCGCTTTGAAAATTTTGTGAGCAAACATTTTCACTGCACAGAAGCTACAAAGACCAAATTTAGAAAAAGGCTAAATGTTGAAGATGATTTGCGCTAACAGGTATCAACCATAACTCCAAATATTGAATGACTTTGTGAACAAAGGCAAACCTATCCAAACCTATCCGAGCCACTAATAAATAAATAAGTACACTGTACTTTTACTGATATAAATTTTGCAAGCAGAAATTTTGAACAAGTAAGTAGAAGTAAATATTTTTCTCTAAATATTGATATTTTGATAAATTTATATTATAAAAGTTTGAAGTAAACTTTATCTGGTGCTAGTTGCCGATTCTTTATGTTTTTGTGTATTATTTTTGTTAAGGCTCTGGAATGTTTGTTTTTTATGATGTGAAGCTCCGCAGGACTGAAACGTTGGGTAACCCCTTCTCTAGAAGAAACAAAACCGTAGTGAATAGCCTAACTTAGGCCTAGCAAGGTTCCTTTTGTCGAATGAAGTCATTTTAATAGCGAGGAGTCCTAGCGTTGTCTCCATTTAGTCAAGTTCCCCATTGGCAAGTACAATGGTTGTTAGCAGATAAAATACACTAAAGCTTTCCCATTGTGAATAGTTTAATTTAGATCTAATTTGGATTTCCTACTGTGAAGCCTGCTAGGAAAATCAAAATAACATGGTGCTAAGTGGATAAAGTTCACTAAGACTGCAGACTATTGCAAATATTGTGGCAAAAGCATTGTTATAATAAACACATTGTTTGAGTGAAACACATTCGATATTGAGGGTAAGTCGTAAAACAATGCAAATAAACGTACATTGTCGAAACCAAAAAAAACCTTTAAATAATTTTTTCTAACTTTACAAAAAAATTATTAATCATTGAAATATTTTATCATTCAGTTGAAATTTTCATGGTCATTATGTTTATTTGTTTGCTTTTGAATTTCGCGCAAAGCTACACGAAAGCTATTTGGGCTAGCCGTCCCTAATTTAGCAGTGTACAACTAGAGGGAAAGCAGCTAGTCATCACCACCCACCGTCAACTCTTGGGCTACTCTTTTACCAACGAATAGTGGGATTGACCGTCACATTATAACGTCCTAACGGCTGAAAGAGCGAATCTGCTTTCCTCAGCTTACGAGTCAAGTGCCTTAACCACCTGGCCATGCAAGACCAAATATCTGATACTGCATCAGTTTTGTATGCGCTATATATACATAAATATATAACTAAACACTAAAATACTTAAACAACGTTTTCTCTCTTGCGTATTGTTTTCTAGTAGTTTCGCGATTCAAAGGTCACTCAGGATACAATTTTATGGAACCTCCACAATAAAAAACCTTCAAATACCACTTTTCTACAAAACAATAATAACTCGAATTAAATGCGTATTTTCGTGAATGTATAAACATAAACGTCATACTTATATAGCTTTCATACAGAAAAATTTACTAAATAAAATTAGAGTATCAAATACATTTCTTTTCTATTCATTTGTTGCCGGTGAGATAGAGCTGGACACAGCACTAAGCCTAACGAGGCTTTGATCTAAAACAAAAATATACATTTATTTTCCTTTTTCAACATCATTTCAATTAAACTTTCATTTGTTGTAATTTAAAATCGGTTTATATTCATAGTATTTAATAATTGAATATAAAATATACCTGTACTTACTCCATTGTTCCTTTTGTAATAGTTTTTACCGTCGCACAATCCCGACTAATTTTACTTTAAACATTTTTACTTCTGCCCTCTCACCTTTATCTATTCAAATGAAATTTTGAAGTATTTATCGAAAATTAATCATATAATTTTTATCACATCTCCAGAAGTGAAACTTTGTTGTTTTAAATCAAGCACAAAGCTACACAATGGGCTATCTGTGCTCTGCCCACCATGGGTATCGAAACCCGGATTTTAGCGTGGAAGTCCGCAGACATACCACTGAGTCACTGAAAAGCCCAGAAATGAAACAAATAAATATCTGTTGTTGTTTTTTCAGAATTTTAAGTATATTGACTCAAAAATGTGAAATTTATTTAATAGAAAGGAATGAAATGTAAAGAATATTTTGAATCATTGGTTGAATAATCGAATAAAGAAAAATGGACTCAAAAGTTAATTGTGTTCACAAAACAATTAACTACAAGGAACATTCAGAGAAAGTTGAAAGAATTTTTTGCTTATAATTAAGCACAAAGCTACACAATGGGCTGTCTGTGCTCTGCCCACATCAGGTATTGATACCCGGTTTTTAGCGATGGGAGTTCGCAGACATATTGATGTGCCATTTGGGGACGAAATTGAAAGACAAATTGTTACAAATGGAGTGAAAAATCCCACAGATAACTGTAATAGAGATGTTGCTGTGCGAAATGAATTTGTTAAAAGTCGCCACAAGATGTAAGGACAGAATAATTAATGGTTCTTGCAGAAATCCTGAGTTCATTAGGAAGCAAAATACTTTAATAAATATTTATAGTTTTGAAAAAAATATGAAAAATTTCCAGATTTGTTTCAGAAATTTAGGATAAGTAATGTTCAATATTTTTAATTCAACAGAAAATAGTTTGAAATTAATTAATTAAATGCTGTTATTAAGAAAGAGATTAACATTTACTCCGACAAATAAACTTAATAAAATAAAACTGAGAGAAGATACACATTTACTGGAAAGTTAAGATCTATTAAATATCTTTATGACGTTTCAAATTAAAATAAATCTCTTGTAAAGATAAAATTAAATTTTGTCTTTATAAAAGGAATAACCCCTGAACTACAGTTAATTTCTAAGAAAAACGGAAATATATTCTGCTATATAGCATTACAAAAGAAATCTAATTTATTTTCAAAGAAGCGTAAATCATTTAAAAACTTAGAAATTATAATTAAATATTCTTTTAAAAAAGTGGATAAAGATAAAATATGATTGATTATGACAAAGTAATTTTTATAATGATATGGCTTATGAACATTGAAACAATAACATGGTTTAGCAAAGAATATAAGATTTAAATAAATTGGTAAGTTTAAGGTGAGATTATTAGAAAAGAGAAATATTGTATTTTAAGTATTCGAAAATTAGATATTTTATGTATTTCCTAAGATCATTAAATCGGAAGGGATTAGTGAAATATTATTAGAAAAAAGAAGTAAATATATTCATATTGATAAACCTAATATTTCGAATATCGCTTCCAAGAGGTAATCAAAATCTTCAGTGATCTTTTGAACATATCAGACTTTTTATTTAATAGTCTGAGTATTATTAGAAATGATTTTAAATGTTGTTCTTTAAATTGTCGAAAGCTTAGGAAAATATTGTAGTTTCTTTCTTTAAATATAGGCCTGGCATGGCCAAGCGCGTAAGGCGTGCGACTCGTAATCCGAGGGTCGCGGGTTCGTGCCCGCGTCGCGCCAAACATGCTAGCCTTCCCAGCCGTGGGGGCGTTATAATGTTACGGTCAATCCCACTATTTATTGGTAAAAGAGTAGACCAAGGGTTGGCACTGGGTGGTAAAGACTAGCTGCCTTCCCTCTAGTCTTACATTGCTAAATTAGGGACGGCTAGCACAGATAGCCCTCGAGTAGCTTTGTGCGAAATTCCAAACCAGTCTTTAAATATAATAGCTCTATAATAAATATTGTAGATAATTATAGACTTAAATTATTTATGTGTATATATATATATACGGTAAATTAGTTTATTCTGTGTTTAATAAAGACTTAGTTTTCGTAACTTATGAGGAACAAATTTTCTATCACATTAATAGTATAGTTATTTGTACAAAGGTCGCTCCAACTTGTTTAAATTTTAATATTATTATGGTATTATTTAAAATAAAATTATTAATATGTTACTTAAGTAATTTGAAGATTGTTTTGTAGTTTACGTAAAAGAAAGCAAAAACTTGGAAAAAAATTTCCAGACGATTGTTTTGTTATAACGAGAAATAATAAGTTAATTTTATCACAATCTCTTTCTATAGTTACTCGTTCCTTGTATATTACAGCCCCCCAGTGGTTCAGCGGTATGTCTGCGGACTTACACGCTAAAATCCGGGTTTCGATACTCGTGGTGGGCAGAGCACAGATAGCCCATTGTGTAGCTTTGTGCTTAATTCAGAACAACAACATTGTATATTACATGATGATGCACTTACACCCGTCTAATGAAGATAAGTTCTCTAAAACCACAACTATCTTTCATCCTTGGAACCACAAGTATATATTTTTATTGTTTTCTAGGTTCTGTAAATTGCAATCCTTTGTTTTCAAAACTATATTAGTGGTTGTTGTTCCCGTTTGATCCAGATAGGTATCATTCATTCTAAATGTTCTTGCATCAGAAGTTCATTAGTTTAGTAGGTGTTGATACCTGAGGTGCCTAATTTAAATTATACCACTTGATCTCCGTAATATGACGTCATAATCTTTATTTTTTTTTTTTGCTGCCTTTTTGTGATATTTTGTAACCTCAATCAGTTTCTTTGTAATTTATGTGATGCAATTTCTTTCGCCCTCTTGTTTTATTCTCGTTACAATGGCACGTGTATCTCAATCTGTAGTTATATGACAACACACGTGCTGTTTTATTTTCTTTTTATTTCAAAGGATAACGTCAATTACTTACTTAAATGATTTCCACATTGTCCAACCAAACATTTTCAGTTACTTATCATATATGACAATACGTAATCATTAAAAAATAAAATAAATTAAAACTTGTGGTAATTACTTATTTAATTATGTTCTTAAATTTAAAGTTTAATAAGACAAGCATTAAAACAGCCATCGAAGAAAAATGTTTCGTGGTTTTCCAGGTTTGACAACGGATCAAGCAAGAGAACGAAGAATATCAATGCAAAGTTATTAATTATAAAAACTCATGATTTTTAGATTGAAGTAATTAATATGTTGTTAGAAACACCTCATAAGTAGCTTTTCATGCTATTTTCAACAGAAAGTTTTTTGCTCAGTAAATGACACAAAGAAAACTAAAGTGTTGTAGTCTGTTTGTTTGTTTTTTTTAATTTCGCGAAAAGCTACTCGAGGTCTATCTGCGCTAGCCGTCCCTAATTTAACAGTGTAAGACTAGAGGGAAGGCAGGTTGTCATCACCACCCACTGCCAACTCTTGGACTACTCTTTTACCAACGAATAGTGGGATTGACCGAAACATTATAACGCCCCCACGGCTGAAAAGGTGAGCATGTTAAGTGCGACGGGAATGTAAACCATTAGCCATGCCGGGCCATGTGTTGTAGTCTAACAATTATCTAATTAAAACATACTTGTCGAAGAAGGATACAAATATCTCTGTGGTGTTGTTAAATATTATGCACGCGATTTTTAATTTGAAGTAACTAACATGAAGACAAAAACACTCACAAGCAGCTTTTTGTGCCACTTTCGACGAAACATTTTTTGCTTATTACATGAATTAGAAAAAAATAAAACGTTGTAATTAAACATTATGGTTATAATATACTTGTTTAGAAATCGTTTACAGAGGAAGTTTGACATTATTTCGACAATAAGTTACTTCGAAAAATGAAGACCTGGTATTTTTCAGACAAATTATTTTCAGCAGCAACTAAAGAATTTTCGGTCTGAGCTTGTGTTTCTACATTTTTTCTGAAATTCTAGAAGGTATTCTGCTGATGAGATTTACTCTCGATATCAAAACTTAACAAAATGAATTCCGAGAGGCCTAAGAAAAGCTCACATGCTCTTCATATCAGACGTAAGATGTGTTTTTTTTCTGCCTTAACAATCCAGACGTCATGACAAACTGGGACATAAGGAAGATATAATAATTTTTCATAGGTAATTAAATATAATAGAAAGATAATATTTGTTTAATTTTCTGAAAATACAGAAATTTTAAGGGTGTTACCAACTCGGTTCAAAGAAATTTAACGTGTATAACATCATATGTTTATAAGCATGTAAGTTTTATTGTAATATTTTATGAAATTCTTTTGCCCAAAACATTCACCAGCTTAGACTTTATGCACAATATATATATATATAGGTCAACTCAGGGTAGTTCAAAGATTAATTTGAGGACTCGTAACATTATAATTTGGGGTTCTAAACGTGCCATTGACACAGCAAATATGACCCATTGTGTAGCTCAGTATCGCAACAAAATAAAAACACAACCATTTAATGATAATATAAAAACTCGTAAGCAGCAGAAAGTGTCTGTCTTAAAAAGTTAGTGTCAACATATTTCATAATAAAGCATATTGTATGTTTGTTTTATTTAGGTGTAGAACTATCAAAATTACTTAGCTTTCTCTCCGTTCGTTATTTGTACGTAGTACACTGAGATGAATGAATAGCTTGCCACTTTGGAGACTTAAGTGTATTTTTGTGAGCTACATAATGGAAAATGCTGTCTACGTGCACACTTACTGCACAGGTGTAAATGACGAATCATGATGATAAATAATGATTTTCGTGGAGTACTTTCTGTAAGAACAGCCATTCCGTTTAATGGCCAACTGGACATGCCTTGGAAACTAACTTGGAATTTCCATGGTGTAATGTGTACCTGTGAGCTCCACTGTTTTTCTTTTTTTGCAAACAACAAAATACAAATATTTGGGTGATGTTGTTTTTTTTCTACAACTGGACAACAATATCGTTTTCCGATTCAATCGTTTTCTTTATTTAAAAAAATGCATTGAAACGTCAGAAACTATAGATTTTATTGGACATTTTGAGTGACTGGAAGATATATTGATATTAATATATAAGATATATCAGAGGACCTTAGTCGAGCTTGATCTGGGTATAATAAATAAAGCAAGCATTAATATTTAAATTAATAAATTTAGTATACGAATCCCGAAATAACACACAAGGTCATTTTGCTCACTGCCATTAGAAGAAAAGTAAAAAAGTGAATTTTACTTCGCTAGATGTAAAAGAAAGAGCAAAAATAAAAACAAAATAAAAATGTTCAAGCTAAGTATCATCCTCAGATCTCAAAATCTGTTTTCACTTTTGCTTTTATTATTATTTCTTTACATTACTTTCAACCATCTCTAACAATACGATACAAGCATTTAATATTTTATTATTATTGTTTACTTTACTTTCAACCATCTCTAACAATACGATACAAGCATTTAATATTTTATTATTATTGTTTACTTTACTTTCAATCATCTCTATCAATGCGATACAAGAATTTAATATTTTATTATTATTTCTTTACATTACTTTCAACCATCTCTAACAATACGATACAAGCATTTAATATTTTATTATTATTGTTTACTTTACTTTCAATCATCTCTAAAAATACGATACAAGTATTTAATATTTTATTATTTACTTTACTTTCCATCATCTCTAACAATACGATACAAGTATTTAATATTTTATTATTATTTCTTTACATTACTTTCAACCATCTCTAACAATACGATACAAGCATTTAATATTTTATTATTATTTCTTTACATTACTTTCAACCATCTCTAACAATACGATACAAGCATTTAATATTTTATTATTATTGTTTACTTTACTTTCAATCATCTCTAAAAATACGATACAAGTATTTAATATTTTATTATTTACTTTACTTTCCATCATCTCTAACAATACGATACAAGTATTTAATATTTTATTATTTACTTTACTTTCAATTATCTCTAAAAATACGATACAAGTATTTAATATTTTATTATTTACTTTACTTTCAATCATCTCTAACAATACGATACAAGTATTTAATATTTTATTATTATTATTTACTTTACTTTACTTTCAATCATTTCTTGGCCCGGCATGGCCAGGTGGGATACGGCGTTCGTCTCGTAATCTGAGGGTCACGGATTTGAATCCCCGTCGCAACAAATATTCTCGCTTTTTCAGTCGTGGGAGCGTAATAATGTGACAGTGAATCCCACTATTTGTTTGCAATCCTTTGTTTTCAAAACTATATTAGTGGTTGTTGTTCTCGTTAGATCCAGATAGGTATCATTCATTCTAAATTGCGGTGGGTGGTGATGACTCGCAGCCTCTAGTCTTCCACTGCAAAATGAGGAACGGCTAACGCAAATAGCCCTCGAGTAGCTTTGCGCGAAATTAAAAAACAAACAATCATTTCTAACAATACGATAAAAGTATTTAAAATAACATTAGGACAGTGTGTAATAGTACCCGTATCTGTGTAAATAAAAGTGACATTCAAATCGAGCCAAGACAACAGACCATTCCTTTACATACACCAGTTCCTTAACCACTTCTTGCGCTTTGTACAATTCTGTTCGTTGGAGTTCCCTTTATTATCAGCTCACCATTGCTTGAATCCAGTTAATTAAAATTACATCATAGATTAAGCATAATCTAATTCTTAAGTCAGTATTTTGTAATCTTTATGCCCGTATCGTCTTGACAAATGGCGTTTTTCATTGTTGTTATTGGTATCGGATTCATTCCATTGTTGCGACCTGTAATAAGATTTATGATTACCAACAGCAAAATAGGAAATCCTTAAGACATTAATAATCATTTATTTGCATTCTTTCCATAAATATTTTGGTTTCGTTTGTAAATTCGAGCAAATAATTGTAGAATCAAGTCTGAATTCGGTTTAAATATTTTAGAATATTTTTTTCCTGTTTTTATTAAAAAGTATTTAATCACAGATCGATTTAATATGACACGAAATTTGAATCGTTTTTATGCTGTGTATGACAATAAAGATAATTGCTGGAAAAATTATTCCACCGCAAGAAATATTATCGTAAAGGTTATTGCCATCTGTGTATCTTAACTGAAGAACAGGCCAACAGTTAACTGCTTCAAGCATGGTATTACAATCATTTTATATATTCGTAGATGTCCGTGTTAACGTATAAGTAATGTGAGGAGTGCGTAAGAGGGCACACGAAGTGGTATTGGACCAACGACTTTTTTGTTACAAATCAAATGTTATCCACACGAAGATATTGAAGCTTTATCCAACAGAAAATGTTTAAACATGGAGTTTGTTTGTTAGTTTAGAATTAAGCACAAAGCTACACAGGAGGTTATCTGTGCTCTGCCCACCACGGGTATCGAAACCCGGTTTCTATTGGCGTGAGACTACAGACATATTTACGATACAAGTATTTAATAATGTTTATTTATTCGTTCTTATAACAAAGCCGCAACGGGCAATCTGCTGAGCCCACCGAGGAGAATCGAATCCCTGATTTTAGCGTTGTAAATACGTAGACTTACCGCTGTACTAGCGGGGGACACAAGTATTTGATATCCTAACATCTCAGAATAAGCAATGAAAACTTTATTCCACATTAACAGTAATCGCAGGACATTCAGTGTTCCTGTGTCGTTACAAGATGTGTCAGAAGTAGTGGTATTTAACTAATTAAAATTATATTATTAGTATTCATTAACAATAATTATTTAACTCTTTTTAGTATATTATACTGAAAGAGCATTTTAACAAAACCTATTATTCCATGAGGCTGACAATGAATTCCAAGTGTTTCTTTTATTGTTCGCGTTCTGTTTCTGCACTCAGGCCGCAGGTGCATTATAAGAGTGACAATCAAATTTTTGCAATTAATTCCAGTGATAATTAACAGTAGTAATACTGTTAATTATCAAATCTATTCTCCAGCGATTCTGGTATACCGAAAGTGCTCAGCCAACCATTGCGACCGAGACATTTTTCTTTATCGTCGCAAGGTTACAAAACAAATTCGATACTAAAATAATTTTCTCAATCATCCAAACCCTAAACCCTCCTTCTTTGTACAACAACTTTTAAAGCGCTTTCAACAAGAGCTGGGTGGTGTGTGCACGCTTAATGATATGCGAATAATCACGATGTGTTCATTTAAGATTCCTTTAAGTTGTTGAACCACGTATCCTTTTCCTCCATCACCCTGAATATGATAACAATAGCGAACATCTGCGGCTCCAACAACAAAAACCAGAGAGGATAAATATCGGATTTGTCACACCTTTTGAAACTTACGAGTAAACTTCTTTAATAGCCAGTGGACAACTGAGCAATCATTATCACCAAAGTGACTACAGGTGCGTTTTCTCGAAGCAATTAATTTTTTTTTTCCTTTTTCCTATTGATGGTCTCGATACTCGACTTGAAACTAAAGTTAAAATTAGTTTGTTTTTTTATTTTAAAAGATATGCTCCTCTTAAAACAATAACTTTACTTTTTAAAATATTAATATTTTTTTTCTATATTTCTTTGTAATCCTACCAACTTTATTATGTTTTTAATGAAAATATTTTTAAGCTTGCCGTACAACAATTCCATGGATAAATAGAAAGACGGACGGATAAGATGGTAATGAATACAGGTAATGGTGATACCTTCGCAGATAATTTTGAAGCAACAGAACTGAATAAACAAATGTTGTTGGTTCTGGTCTTCTTTCATTGGTTTATGTTCAAATAATGTTGGAAATCCTATATAAAGACCCTAATTTGTTGTTGTCTATCCTATGCCTTCATATCAAGGTCCTTGAGTTTCAATTTGTGTTTGTTATTGAGCGAAAGTTAAGTATAACATAAGGTTAGGGTTAAAATAAAACGTCTGTCGTTATTGTAAGCTGAAATAAATCATATTGAAATTAACATAAATGACTCGATAGATATTACAATGCATATGACACAGTGAATGTATTATAAACACGACACGGTTAATGTATCATAAACACAACGACACAGTGAATGTATTATAAACATAGTGAATATATCATAAACACAACGATACAGTGAATATATTATAAACACGACACAATGAATGTATTATAAACACAACACAGTAAATATATTATAAACACGACATCACAGTGAGTGTATCATAAACACAACGACACAGTAAATGTATTATAAACACAACGACACAGTAAATGTATCAAAAACTGAACGGCACGGTGAATGTATAATAAACATAACGACACTGTAAATGTATCATAAACAGAACGACACAGTAAACGTATTATAAACACCACGACAGAGTGAATATATCATAAACACGACTGAAATTTTTCAATCATAATTCCGTTATGTATTAAAAATGTTCACACTTTGTGTTGCATTACGAGAAACATATGTATATATACATATATAGATGCAGTTTATGCTTTATAAAAGTACCGACAAAATTTAATATAGATAATATTGATTTCGAAACTATTAAGACAACAAAAACTATTTTATGTTTGTAAATTGACTATCTCGGTTATTAATTTACAACTTCAAATACAAATGACGAACGTTTCTAAAATATGCAGGAAAAACACATACGTCATCGTAGTGACTGCAGTGTAAAGACTTCTGTTCATGAATATTTTTTCCAATGTTGTGAGAAAAGTCTCTTGATTTCGTAATAATAAAGTACTGTTGAATAAAAGTCAGTAATATAGAAATAAATATTAAAACATTATTAACGACGTAATAATAAGGTACAGTTTAGTTATCAGTTAATATTATAGAAATAAATATCAAAATATTATTAATGATGAAATAATAAAGTACCGTTTATGTTTAGTTTTAATTTCGCGCAAAAGCTACAGGAGGTCTATCTGCGCTAGCGGCCCTTAATTTAGTAGTATAAAACAAGAAGGAAGGCAACTAGCCATCACTACCCACCGCCAACTTTTGTGCTACTTTCTTACCAACGAATAGCGGGATCGATCGTAACAATATAACGCCCCCACGGCTGAAAGGGCGAGCATGTTTGGTGTGACGGAGATTCAAACCCTCGACCCTCCTGTTCGCCACTGTTTAGGTTTTTGTTTGTATTGTAAAAATAAACATCACAACATTATTAACGACGTAATAATAAGCTACCGTTTAAATACCAGCCAGTATTATAGAATTACATATTAAAACACTATTAACGACGTAACAGTGCAATGATTTAAAATAAATTAATTGTCGATGTTTTTGTAATAATAAAACGGTTTTTAACAATCACACAAATCCCGTCTTCTTTTAAAATTTCACAATTTCAAGTCTTTATTTTTTTACATAAACTTTGTTTACATTCTTGATGTTTTATAATGAAGCTGAAATCCTTTCAATTGATTGAAACTAACTTTATTTTCAATACGGTTACGCTGGACGTACAAAATAAACGAAACAGAAAATCTACCTTCTCTAGCTTTCATAACGACACTAAAGGCCCAGAGTTCTAATTTTTCCAATGTGTCTTCTTCTCCGTACAGTGATGCAGTAAAACAATTGGGAAGAATTTGATGTTTGTGAGCTAAAAAATACTGAAAACGTATATCTTTGGTACTTGTATATTTAACCTTGTTTCAATGGATTTATTTTCATATGTGTTCCCACATATTTTGTTGCTGTTAAATCACATCAACTGCTCAAAAAAACACACAAAAGATGAAATTAACCCTAACTTTGTGAACGGTTTGAATGTTGCATTTCCCATAAGACGGTGTTATGGCTGGTATTCGTTGTGCATTTAATGTCAAGAATACTTTATTTCAGCTAACATATGTACATATTCTTACTATATGCGTCGTGAAATTCTCGCATGACATAGAATAAAACTATATGAGAGCAAAATGTAATTTTTAGAAACAATGTTACAAACACGATTTATGTACGCGTTCATAATAAGACTGTCGCAAAATTTGTGATTCTGCCACCTAGTGTCACTGTTTGTAGTTTCTGTAAAAACCACATGGAGAAACATATCAGTTGAACGAAGTTTAGAGAAAAGATCTAAAAACAACTAGGAGGTTCTGCAGTACACCTTAAGTGCTTCAAAAATTATACGTGCTTCGTGCGTGTTCGTCTGAAGTTTTTAACGTATATGCTTGTGTCACGTTCAATCTTTTCCTACATTATGAATGTATCAAAGTATATGATTTTTGTCACACTCAACTCTCCCGTACCAGTAACAAGACTTGAAAGCAGACTGTTGCCACGGGAGACGTTATTAGACTTCCCAAACGTTTGTCTCGTAAATCAAAACCGTTTTCCACTGTTTGCATTAAACAGCCGTGTAAAAACAGATTGGTGCAGTTCAACTTTACATTATTGAGCTGCTTGCGATCTAAGTTTCTAACACCCTACATTCGTCGATAAATTGAATGAACAAGACGTTTCCATGAGCTCAGAACTCCTAGAGGAGATAGCTCTAATTCAAGTACCTTTTTACTCTGAACAACACCGCTCTGCGAACAATTTATCAACTGAAATTTTGAGAGTTCTGTATTGATGGTGAACAGATATGTTAAATTGACTAATACTACATTATACATAAAATCTGTTTGTTCTCGATAGTTTCAATGGCCATCCCTAATTTTGATCTAATTCTTGGTCTATTGTAATCGATTGATGGGCATTAACTGTTACTCTAACAACGCAATTATGGTCCCCAAAGTGAAAAGTGCGATTGTGCAATAGAAGGATGCGAACCATGGATTCTCGGTTTCACATTCCGGCATGCTAACATCTAAGTTACGTATATTGCTTTGAAGTAAAGTCAATTAAATATGTCATGCGTTAAATGTCGTGAAGACATTGAAGCAAATATATCAGCTGTGGATCATTGATTTATTCGCTTTTTGAATTTCGCACAAAGATACACAAGGACTATCTGTACTAGCCGTCCCTAATTTAGTAGTGTAAGATTAGACGAAAGGCAGCTAGCTATCACCAACCACCTCCAACTCTTGGGTTACTCTTTTACCAACGAGTAAAGAATGGGATTGACCGAAACGTTACAACAACCCATGGCTGAAAGGGCAAAAAATGTTTGGTGGGAAGAGGATTCGTACTCGCGATCCTCAGATTACGAGTAAAGCTCCTCAACCACCTGGACATGTTGGGCCTGAATTATTAGTTAAAGGAAACAAGTAAACAAATAGCTGGTTAAAACATTACGTACAACCATAGAGCCAAAAAATAAGTTTGATAAACTTTCACAAAATTAAACGTGAAACACCAATGTGAATAAAAGGATTGTTAATTTAAGTTTATAGTTGATGGGTGTTTATTTCAAATTTATCTCAAAATAGGCTTAAATAATCAGTTCTTTTCTAATCTTGGATCATCTTAATGAAGGAAAATTAAAACTTTATGTTATTCAATTCCATGTGCAACAACATAAATATACAAACTGGTGGAACACCTGTAGAAATTATTCTAAAAAAGCAGACATGCTTGTATACTTGTTTTGGAATTTCGCACAAAGCTACTCGAGGGCTATCTGCGCTAGCCGTCCCTAATCTAGCAGTGTAAGACTAGAGGGAAGGCAGCTAGTCATCACCACCCACCGCCAACTCTTGGGCTACTCTTTTACCAACGAATAGTGGGATTGACCGTCACATTATACACCCCCACGGCTGGGAGGGCAAGCATGTTTAGCGCGACGCGGGCGCGAACCCGCGACCCTCGAATTACGAGTCGAACGCCTTACGCGCTCGGCCATGCCAGGCCTAAAACAGATATAGAATGAATAGTTGACGGTTTTTAAAAAATTGTAACGTAAGTCCTGTCAGAGCTATTCAGAATCAACAGTAAAACTAGTATCCATTATTTATCCATGTTACTCCTGTTTGTGTTTTTCGCTATACATTGTAAATATCAATCTAAGGTAATTGTGAGGCTCGTGATGCTTTTCTTTAAACATTGTGTGTTATTAGTGAAACAGTCAGTATTTATTTTGTTATTACGCTCATCTACAAGCCGTTAAACTATATTACACGGTTGAATAAAATCATTTCAAATAGTTTAAGCTAATTTTGTACTACATATGGTTATTTATGAATCATAAGGACATTAAATGTTACGTAAACTATGCTTCTGGTGAAACAAAATGTTTATTAGACATGAGTTGAGAATTTGTATTTTGTTCTGATGTTCAATACATTAACCTACATTTTCTTTTTCGTTGTCAGATTTTGAGCTGCGGCAAAGCTCCTTAAAGAAGGGCTCCGAGTTTTTTGCTGTAGTTTTTTTCAAGTAAACACATTTAACTCATAACTCCACCATCATTTAACCGATTTGAAATATATATACATTTTTTTCACTCAAGAGACAAAATCCTTTCAATTGATGTATTTTACCACGCTCAAGGTCTCGTAGATTAACGCCCTCAGAAACGGGATTTTGATACCCGCGGTGGACGTATCTCTTTCTGTAGCTATGTGATCAGCTGTAAACATAGATTATTTTACTGTAATCATGTCCCTAAGAATTTCAAAGTGCTGCAGCTTTTTGATTTGTACGTATCTGTAATACGTACAATTGCTGTTAACATTTAAAATAAAACTCTAGTGGTAAGAAACTTCAAAACAAGAATCAACTGTGAATGGCTTTACATCTGCCAAATATTGTTCAGTGTTTTATTTTTTTTATTTATTATATGGTAGTCTACAACCTAGTTGTAACGCTAGATGATTTACGAGCGTTTTTGAAACGTTATTTCCAGTACGAAACGTATCCTGCAAATAAAGTAATAAAGTTTTACGCAGTTGGTACAAGCAGTAATTATCCTCATAGGGTTTCGCAAGATAGAATAAATTTGATAAAGTATGAAAGGTTGGTCGTTAAAACTACGAAAAACAGATATATTTACGTTGTTATCTGCGGGTAATATTAGGTTTATTTTGTTTGAAATATTTGCATAAAGTTTCGGAAGAGTTATATGCAGTGACCGTTCTCAATTTTAAACTGACGAACTAGAGGAGAGACAGTTTGTCAGCATCACCCACTACTTGGACTTATTTGCTCGATTAATAAGATTTGGTGGCCACTTTTATGAGCAATTTTTCATTTTTTTTTTGTAGTTATGGACGGAGTTATAAACTCTCAGATCCAAAGGCTTCACTTAAACCTTTAGGTTACACTCGACAAGGCATTGCAAGAACTGTGCATTCAAACGATGAGGAAATTGTGGTCTAAACAAACTGAAATACACATAATTTGCATTCTACTTTCAATGTTTAAAAAGTTTTGTACAAAAGGAAAATCATCAAATTAGTTGCGTGCATGTTTTACGGGATATTCTTTTCTCGTTTCTGATACATATACGCACACATTCTATTCGTGCAATTGTGCAGAGTTGAAGAAAAAACAATGAATAACCACGTTACAGAATAAAAATACACAAACGATAGTTGTTGTTCTTTTAACGAAGACGAATGAGCTATTTAAAATATTGTATATCAAATAAATTTGTAACTGAACTGAGAAATCAGACACATTGTCTTCCGAGGTAAGTTTGTACACGTTTTTCCAGTACGAATTTCTACATTGATATAATGATTAAATGCTACTTTACGAGGTCTCCCGCTGGTACAGCAGAAAGTCAGTGGATTTATAATGCTAAAATATGGAGTTCGATTTCCTTCCGTGGATTCAGCAGATAGCCCGATGTGGCTTTGCTATAAGAAAACAAACATACAAACTCTTTATGAATTGGGGGAATTGCTGATACGTATGTAAGAAATTGTTAAAAATAATATAAATTTATCCCTATTTGTAGTACGTAAGTCTATCTTGAGAATTGGAGGTTCACGGCATGGGGTTCCGTCATGGCCAGGTTGGTAAGGCAATGAACTCGTAATCCGAAGGTCGCGGGTTCGAATCACATTCACAACAAAAGTTTGCGCCTTTTCAGCGGTGATGGCGTTATAATGCTAAGGCCCATCCCACTATTCGGCGGTAAAGGAGTAGCCCAAGAGTTGGCGGTGGGTGGTGATGACTACTTGCCTTCTCTCTAGTCCTACACTGCTAAATTAGGGACGGCTAACGCAGATCGCCCTCGTGTAGCTTTCGCGAAATAAAAAACAAACAAACAAATAAACAAACAGATGGGTCTTTAGCTGGAACAGCGGTAAGTCTACGGATTTGCAATGCTAAAATCACGGGTTCGATTCCTCTCTGTGTACTCGGCAGATAGCCCAATGTTGCTCTGCTATAAGAAAATACATACACACTCACAGATGGGCATATAGAGAGAGCCCGAGAATGAATATACCAAAAGTAAAATTGAATAACGTTATTGTTATTGGCGATAACAATAAAAAAATGAATATAAATAAAACTAGTAGGCTTGTAAGTTTTAGTTTTAATAATTAATGAACTTCTACGAGTCTTCCATCATTTGCTATAAATGTTTTCTAATTTTGCGTTCAAATTTCGAGAAAACATTTTCCAACACATCAGCATGAATGGATAAGATAACATCATGAATCGAATGTTTCACTTCTTCAAAGTTTTTTTGCGGCCCGGCATGACCAGGTCGTTAAAGCACTCGACGCGTAATCTGGGGGTCGCGGGTTCGAATTCCCGTCTCACCAAACATACTCGCCCTTTCAGCCGTGAGGGCGTTATAATGTGACGGTCAATTACACTATCCGTTTGTAAAAGAGTAGCCCAAAAGTTGTTGTTGGTGGTGATGACTAGCTGCCTTCCCTGTAGTTTTACACTGCTAAATTAGGAACGGCTAGCGCAGATAGCCCGCGTGAAATTCAAAAACAGCATGGGTATTCCAAACATTAAGTCACATTACCCTTGGGTAACCACTTAGTAAATTCATCTGATTTTTTCTTCTTCTTGAGTGTATTATTATCACAGCGACTTTAAACATTTATATCAAAGGTTTGAAAGCACATCGGTAACACTGTATTGCTTACATATGTAACAGCTTGTTTGTAGATAAGAACAAAAATACACCAAGGACGATTTTTCCTCTGCCCACCACGGGTATCGATACCCAATTTATAGCGTTGTAAGTCCGGAAACATATTACTGTGCAACTGTAGTTGTATGCTTGAGTGGTAAACCAGTAACAAATACAACATACCACCCATGAGAAACAGATCAACTCAGTGTGAACGTATAAATACATAAAAATATATACTTAACTGTTCCTGAATTCGGTTACTTTGGTTTGTTGCGGGGTTTTTTTTGTATGCCTAGTTAGTTTAGTCTGTTGAAAGTTGATATAATTAATAAATGGGAGGGGACAACATTGGAATATATTTGGTTTTATATCACCAAACTATGTTTTGTATGTTCAGTAAACATGGAATGTGAAAGTTGATCCTGCTCGAACGTTTAACTTTATATTATTTGTTTATTACTTTATATTACTTGGTTATTACAAGTTTATTATTTTATATTATTTGTTTATTACTTAATAATGTTTTTTATTACTAGTTTATTACTTAATAGTGTTTTTATTACTAGTTTATTACTTAATAGTGTTTTTATTACTAGTTTATTACTTTATATTATTTGTTTATTACTTGTTTATTACTTTATAGTACAAGTTTATTACTTCTTTATTACTTTATATTACAAGTTTATAACTTCTTTATTACACTACACTATCCGTTTGCTGACTTAGAAACTAAAATAAGATTTATGTTTCTTTGTTTATTAATTTTAATTTACACTTGAACCTGACCGTGATGAGAAATTTTAGAAAATAAAAGGATATTCAGTACTAAAAGAAATGCTTGTTGAATTATAAATCAACCAAAGCTACAATCTTTGCAGTTTCAACCAAAATATTTTACTAATACACTAATTTCATACATCGTTACATGAAGCAGATAACCAATCAGTGTATTTCATCTTTATATCTTTTTTATTAGTAAAATAACTTTTCAATTTCCAGGAGTTTCTCTCAGTAGCAGTTGCTCTGTGACTATTAATATTTTGTTCTTGTAATCACTCTTGTGTAAAAGTCATATTTTAATCTCTGACCTTAACTGAACTGAAATGACTTTTATAGAATTCCATTTGCTAAGATAAGTATTTAAAAGAGGTTATATAAATTGCTACGTATCGAAAGTTTAATCAATGTGGTACTTAAAATTCTTTGTTTGTGATTTCACTCAATGCTACACGAGGGTTATCTGCGCTAGCTGTCCCTAATTTTGCAGTGTAAGACTAGAGAGAAGGCAATTAGTCATCACCACCCATCGACAACTCTTGGGCTACTCTTTTACCAACGTATAGTGGAAATGATCGAAACATTATAACGCCCTTACAACTTGAAGGGCGAGCAAGTTTGGTATGACAGGGATCCGAACCCGGGACCCTCAGATTTCTAGTCGAGTGACTTAACCACCTGGTCTCTGGACAGAGAATAAAAATAAATCGGATTACTCTCTTATGAAACTTACTTTCTTCATAATATGTTTAAATCAGAAAGTCTGTTTTATCTTATCAGGTCAGATTAACTGCAATTAAAAGTAACATATGACTTGTGTTTCGATCAGAAAAGTTACTCGTGTTCATTAACTGTAATAATTAATTTATCTGTTCATCTTAAAGTTTTTATAACTTCCACATTTTCTCTCACGTTTCCAACTAATAAACAAGTCAAGTGGACATCCTTATTTGTAATTGTTCTAATTCATTCTTATTTGTGAGTTCTCTCAAATGAACGAAACACAATTATCTCTAATGGAATCGTTTAGCGAGCACTTCAATCTGCTTACGAAATACTCTGACAAACTAAACATTTAGTATATGAAGAACCTTCGTTTTCTTTGTTCAAGAATAAATGTCTTAGGGTTCTCTTACTCCCGAGAGAATAGTGGAATCAACTTTACGGTTTGTAGCTGTTTGCTCGCATCATTCTCATTTGACGGTTTATATAAAACACAGAAATGATTATTGTATATTCCACTTTACTGTTTGTAGCTTAACAGATAAGAACGGTATTAAACACATCAGCCTGATGACAAGATGAACTTACGTTTCTGTTGGCCATTTCTCATTAGGTCCCCAAATTACTTATGTTGAAGCTATCTCTTACAAAACAAACAGAAAAGATTAGTACGGTAAGCAGTGAATAAACGATTGAGAAAACCTGCTTTTCAAAAGCAATATTTAAAAAAATAATAATATACTGATAGACAGTAGAAAAACAATCTTGCGCAAACGTTTTGAAAATTATGACAATCGAACAAATGATTGTGAATTTTCTTAAATTTGACTAGGATCACTGAAAGAGTGAAACAGGTTTCAGATGTAACACCTGATATTGTGATTAAGCGAAAATAATACTCCAACTGTTGTGCTTGTGTTAACAGCTATGCCGATGACTTTCCTGAAAGATATGGCGATCCAGTAACTTTGCTAAAAGATGTAATAATGCAATAACTTTGCTAAAAGATGTAGCCTATCTCATGACTTTTTGTTGTTTTCAACAACATCTGAACCAGATCTGATATTTTTTCATCCTAATTTTTGTTTTCAAATAAATTCACATTAACCTTTGTTCAACTGCTTTACTCTTCCAGACCTCGGTTTACAATCTGTAGAAAGGAAAGTGATCTCAAATGTCTGCTTCTCAGGTTTCATTAACAAATATGTGTTTGATAAAATAATATAAATGATTTAAAATGGTATCTGACGATAAGCAATTTTGTCTTGTCATGAGACCAAACCTTCACGAATTTCAAAATCTTATTTAATTTTTTTTCTAAATACAATTTTGTAATAATATTACTAATTTAAAAAGGCCTAAATCCAAATTAAGATAAAAGTTTTAAAACACATAGAAAATTGTAAAACGCTTTTCCACAAAAAATTATTAGGGTCCTATTTCAATTTTTACACACAAACATCCATACTCTCGAACTAAGAGTAGTGTCAGACCGAAAATGCATATGATAGATTTGGTTGCTGATCAGATCGGTTTAACTTTTTCTTTAATCAAATGAGTAAGAAACATCTGTAATTTCTAATAGCCCTAATTATCATAGAAACAAGATGTGCTTTTCAACTTTTACAAGAAGATGTGAGATTTAATACTTCACTTAGGGGTCATTATTCACGGAGGTATTTTTCCCAAAGATATCTTTGGGTTTTGTTAATATGGCATTGCAAGTGATGTTTTCTGTTTCTTTAATATTTTAAAATATTTTTATGCTTTTGGATTTTTACATCTTCCTGTAAAAATTGAAAACCGCATTTTGTTTCTATGATGATAAGGACTATTGGAAAATGCAAATGATTCTTCCTCGTTTGATTAAAGGAAAACTTAACCCGATCTGATGAGCAACCAGATGTATCACGTGTGTATGAACCTTACCATTTTCGGTCTGACATTACCCTTGATTTGAGAATATACGTATGGATGTTTGTGTGTATAAAGATTAAATAGGACTCCTCTAATAATCTTTGAAAAAATCGTTTTATCTATTTTGAAACTTTTATCTTAACCTGTATTTAGGCCTATTCTCTCTTTTTTTTTGTCTAAAATATTTTCATTTTTTTTACTAAACCCTAATGTCCTACTTGACACTGAACTGTATAATAAGGTTGTAATTATTCTTCGTTTATTTAACTATATAGCTTCTTAGTTTCTAATACGTATGTTAACGTCTCGGGACTTGGATGAAGTCGTTTCCTAAATCTTCATCACGTTTATTTCTTGTTATTCCTCAGAAACATTGATTGTTGGGAATTACCATAAATCTACACAACTGACAATATGTGCTCCACACGGGTATCGAAACCCGGTTTATAGCAGTGTTATTCCACAGATACATCGTTGTATCACTATTGGAACTCCTGGCAAAACGCGTTACTATGATTAAAAGGTAAGATTCTATGTTGCAATTTTGTATGTGAGTGTCCGAGAAAAACGTTTTACCATTGTAATTGTCGATGTTAACTTTTACAAGTATTTTCATTATTTCTAAATTTCAAAATTTATTCCTTTTGCAAAATAACAATAACACTATAAATAATTTGCTAATATATCCAAACTAGAGAAGGAGAGGGGGTGGGGCGTTATGATGTAACGGTCAATCCTGAAGCCACATTTGTTTGTTTTGAATTTCGTGCATAGCTACTCGAGGCTCTATCTGTACCAGAATGCCTAATTAATATTTATTTTACCCTAAGCTTAATATAAAAATATTGTTTAATTATATTCATGTGCAATGCAAAACAATGCTAGACCAAAGCATATTTTTGGCTCCCTCGCCGTGAAATAGTGGTAATTCTTCGGATTTACTACGCTAAAAACAGGGGTTCTATTCTCCTTGGTGGGCACAGCATATAGCCTGATATGGCTTTGCCATAAGAAAACACACACACTTTCAAATTTCAATCCCTTTTAAAGCTACTTATAAGGCAGAGAACCCTTATGAGGCTAAAATGGAAAATATATTATACATAAATAGTTAATGCATAATTGTATGAACTACGCAGTAGCTTAAAAAATAACACAAACGTGCGTGATCTTTCTGATAATTTCTATACGATGTGGAAAAGGCAATAATTCTATCCAACTAGCAAGAGGAATAGAAAAACAGTTCGAGTTTCGAGAAACGTTATTAAGTAATTGAATTACTCAGAAAGCTTTATTAAAGTGTAACTCGATTTGGATGATTTAGAAGCTTTTAAACATTTCTACGTTTAGTTGCTTAGTTAATTATTTACTTTGTTTTATAAGATAGAACAACAATACTTGACAAACGTAAGAAATAAACAAGTTAGAAGAGAACGTTGAATTGCATGCTTATGTTATCCTCAACTTAACTTTTTAATACAAACGACTGAAGAAGGAATTTACATGAAAGCAGCTATTATAAATTTGTACAAAGAACGTAAGTACAATAAGTCCTACGTGGTTTAAGTAAAACTTAAAGTTGATTTCCATTCTTGCTGAAATTTAACCCAGCTAGTTCTAACTGAATACAATTAGAATCAAACAGGAAGGTAATTATTTTTGTAAGTTAGTGTTCGTGAATAACTACACTAATTATTTAAAAAAGTATACGAGAAAAAATGCGATTTTATAGAGTTTTATTGAATATTTATTGGATAGAAGATTGTTCTAAGAAGATATTGTAATGTTCGCGAAAGTTACATAGGTCATTTATTGGGCTTTTTTAAAGAAGGGCTTTCATAAACTATTCATATAAATTAAACCACGTGTTTGATTGATGCCTTTTCGTCGGGTTTACTCAATGTTCTCTTCGAATCAACTAAACAATATTTTATGACAAAATTATCACATATTCTCTTTGTTATTTGGCACGTTCTTTATAGAACTCCAGGCAGTACACTTCTACTACGTTCTGTTTTAATGATCTTAGTCAGTTAAAGTGTTTGATTCATGAAGTATAACAACAGATTAGATCCATCATTAACTGTGCTACTCGTACATTCTCCACATGCGCGCGCGCGCGCGCGCGTGTGTATTTTACACATAAAAACGTTCTTAACTGTTAAGGGAGGATTAAAATTATATAAACAGAATATCAACCACCACGGACTTATTTCTAAACATGTTAAAATAATTGTAAGCCTTTTTTATTTTCCTCGCAAAATTTCAGTTTGCTTCTTCAAAATAATTAGTAAATGAACTAAATATTTCTAGCCGTAGGTCTGAGATCGGTTCTAACGCATTTCGAAAGTAAAAACTTATTTGAAAATGTAGTTTATTTATTCTAAGTGAATACCTATTATTGCAACAGTTCATACTGGTTACAATAAGTGTTCACTTTCCCAGAAAATTCCCAAATTGAAACTTCTGGTTCAGTTAATACATTATCTTAGAACTAAAGTTCTTTGTTTGCTTTGTTGGGTTTTATGTTTCGGTTTCTACCTGCCTTTTGCAAAACTACAGAGGTAGACGTTAACAGTAATTATACCTTTAATTAGTCTTACATAGGTCGATACAGTTCTGTAAACAATAAGAGGATAATTTGTGTCTCTGTGTGACACGAGTGTAGATAATATCCTAATGATTTTTACTTACCTGTGAAAAAGTTCGGTTCTTACCCCCAACACAAACAAAACTCCTTTAGGTTTTAGTGAAACCACAATGTTCACTGGTCCAAAAGTTTAACACACGTGTTGTTAAGTACACTAGATTGTATAACGCGTGTCAGCTACAGTTCTTTAAAGTTTTATTCAAAATTATTCGCAATTTTTAATAACATTTTCGGTCTTGCGAGTAGATTATGTAAAACCACCACACTCAGTAACCTTTCTATATACTCTCTAAGAATGTCTCACAGTAGTTGCTACGGCAGAACTTCTTACTAGTCTTTGTAAGGAAGGAAAATCTCTGGTATACTTAACATAAATTACTTTAGAAATATTCCAACTGATCCGCACGGTTTCAGACAATAGGCATTGATGTGACCAGCGCTTACAGTTTCGTTTTTTGTTTTTTCTTTAGGAGGGGGAGATTTTTGAAGCTTTGGCTTAGCTCACGTGTAGGCTGTATTATTATGCGTATCAAAAAGGTGGGTGATAGATCAATACTTCCAGTTTCAATATTTATTATACTCCTTATTCTAAGCTGCCTGGCTCGAAGGTAGCTTGATAATTATTGTTACAAAGTTGCATATCCGTTGTGATCACAGCACAGATAGCCTACTGTATAACCCTGTGCTTAACAATGAACAAAATTTCGCTGAACACTCCTCATTTTCAGCTGTGAGTGTGTTACAAAAGTAAGAGTCAGTAACTTTAAGAGAAGCAGTGTAGACAACTGGTTCTTTTGACTGTTTTCCCTCACTTATGTCAGCAGTTTTCTGAATCTTACGTTACTTTTGGAGTTAGGCCCGACATTGCTAGATGGTTAGGGCGCGCGACTCGCAATCTGATGGTCGCGGGTTCGAATCTTCATCACATCAAACATGCTTGCCCTTTCAGCTGTGAGTATGTTATAATGTGACAGTCTATTCCAATATTTGTAGCCTAGTAAAAGAGTAGCCTAAGAGTTGGCAGAGGGTAGTGATGGCTAGCTGTCTTCTCTATAGTCTTAAACCGCTAAAGTAGGGACGGCTAGCGCAGATAGCTCTCGTGTAGGTTTGCGCGAAATTAAAAACAAACAAACAAAAGCTGTTGGTGTTTTTATCCTGATTATTAAGCTCACGTGAAGAATGAGGTGATTCGGGTTGAAAATAAATTTATTTCCTCAATAACCAAAAGTTGCAAGAACTTTTTTTTTATTTATATTCATACTTTAGGTTTAGATTGTTTTGAATTTCGCGCAAACCTACTAGAGGGCTATCCGCGCTAGCCGTCCCTAGTTTAGCAGTGTAATACTAGAAGGAAGGGGTTAATACTAGGGGTTTATCTGGGTCTTACAGTTTTTCCACTTGCAAAGAAAAAACAGCATCTCACTACTGGAATAGGATATACAAGGTTACTGTGTTGAACTTCAAAATAAATTTTTGCAGAAAGTTAGGCTTAGATTTTCTAGGTAAATAAAAATTAACTGAGTTTTTCACTAAATATAAGTTTATTTTTAAATATGGGTAATGCTTATTTAAATTATCCGCAGACGTAATAAAAACACATTGAGTGTTTGAAGAATAATAATTATTTGAGTAAGTTTAATTAATCTTAAAGGTGTTATACGCCCGAAGGACGTTAAGAGAATGGAAACATTTTATTCATTTGTTTGATTTAGATATTTACGTATTTACTGTCCAAATTCTTGGCATAATACAATCAAAGTGGTTGAAATCCACATTTCACATCGTGTGAAGTTTTTATAATGTAATAACCAAATTGAATATTATCAGATTACTAAGAAAGCTGACTAGCGTCTTTTTGTCTTGTTATTTATGTTTAAACATCATATTGAGAGCTGGAATGCTAATTTCCAGGACATTTTTATCTTACCCATTGCTGTATTGTGTTCTAAACATTTTTATCTTACTCATTGCTGTATTGTGTTCTAAACATTTTTATCTTACCAATTGCTGTATTGTGTTCTAAATATTTTATTTTACCCATTGTTGTATTGTGTTTTAAACATTTTATCTTACCTATTGCTGTATTGTGTTCTAAACATTTTTATCTTACCTATTGCTGTATTGTGTTCTAAACATTTTTATCTTACCTATTGCTGTATTGTGTTCTAAACATTTTTATCTTACCTATCGCTGTATTGTGTTCTAAACATTTTATTTTACCCATTATTGTATTGTGTTCTAAACATTTTATCTTACCCATTGTTGTATTGTGTTCTAAACATTTTTATCTCACCCATTGTTGTATCGTGTTCTAATTATTATCTTTCCAGTTCTAGTTTTATGTGAAGCAAGCGACGCTAAGGTTAAAAAAAAACCATGGTACATTACACTATTACACAATGACCCAACCTTTAATTTGTGCCCTATTATTAGGTATTTGGTTTGTAGTTTCATTTTGTTTGTTTTTGTTTATTTATTTTCAAGTATATATTTTTTTCGTTTGTACGTCAATATTATTTTCAAGACTTAAAGTGGACTTCTTTCAACTTCACCCTAGCTATTCGTCGTAATGATCTTTGGCTTAATTGATGTATAGTGTAATAGACATACATTTTTCAATTTGTGGAATTTAACCGTATTTATTTATTTTTCTAGCCTCAAAGGTACTTATCATCAAATTAACTTCAATAACAGGCAGGGATGTGATTTTTTACAAGTAAATTGCGGTTAACATCACTATTCTGGTTAACACATGATTTCTTTTGCTTTCACGTAGAGTACTACGTTTCTTGTTTGATAAGTTTAATTTAGTGTTACTGTTTTTGCTCTAGTTTAAGCTGTAGTTTGTGATCTAGTGAGATGCATAACGAAAACATAGCATTTGTTGTGAAAATATCAAATATGTTATTCTCTGGACTAATAATTCCATAAATACTGTATAAGTTATTAATACCTCACTGGATCCCTCGAGTTTTCATATGCTTTCCATCTTACTAACTCCATTTTTAATGACCTTTTGTATTTTTTTCTCGTAAGATATTGTTGTGCAAGCGATATCATACTTCTGATTTTTTTTTGTTATTTGACATATCTTTCGAGTAACAAACTACTCTGCAACAAAGAAAACGTCAGATCGATTCCTCTCCACGTAGCAACCATCATTACAACAATGTTTAGAATATTATATAATTTATTTACCATTTTTCCTCATTGTTTTGTGTGACTAACTGTTCAGCAGCGAAGGGAACATCATATTATTTTCTCTAAGCTTAGCAACAACTAATGAGTACCACAACAATACTCATTATACTATATAATAAAGAAAATAAAAACTCTATTAGGTAGAACCAACACAGAAGCTTTATACAGTGTGATATCGAAGGCGACAGATCCACGTAGCAGGTGCACAATCTAGTTTCATTTTAATCACCCCGTACACAGGAGCTAAAACTAATAATGTTTTTAATTAACTGGTTATTTAAGACAAAATAGTGAATGGTTACATCATCTTTGTTGGTATAAAAACAAACAAACCCAGAAGAATTTTTTCAGCTCATCGAAGGAACAAATAATTTATCAGCTGTCAGGAATTCGTTATTTTATCTCTGATTACGCTGTTTCCGTACATAAAAATAATAGTGACTGATATTTACATTTCACTTGTACTAATTTAATCTATTACTTGTGCATCTAAGTTTTAACCAAAATAAAATTTGCTCTTTAGCAGGCGCTTACTATTGTTATCCCAATTTTTGTATTATACATATATAAACAATATTTGTTATTATTGAAAATGACTAGTTCAGTATCCTGCATACAGATGTCTCAGATTGACGTTTCAAAAGTATGTAAACATGTATTTGCTGTTTCAGAAACGAATTTTATTTGTTAGGTTTGTTTGTTTGTTTTGGAATTTCGCACAAAGCTACTCTAGGGCTATCTGTGCTAGCCGTCCCTAATTTAGCAGTGTAAGACTAGAGGGAAGGCAGCTAGTCATCACCACCCACCGCCAACTCTTGGGCTACTCTTTTACCAACGAATAGTGGGATTGACCGTCACATTATACACCCCCACGGCTGGGAGGGCGAGCATGTTTTAGCGCGACGCGGGCGCGAACCCGCGACCCTCGGATTACGAGTGCACGCCTTAACGCGCTCGGCCATGCCAGGCCTATTTGTTAGGTCTCCTAACTTCCCAAAACATGGTACATAATATCATTTGTGATCAGATTAATAAACCGAAACGAAGGCATGACTTTCAAAAATTTATTATTGAAATCAATAACTCGATTTGTCCTTTATATATAAATATATATATATTTCCAGAAGTAATGAATGGTCAACAGAGATATTATTTACTCTAATTCATTCTTGAGCGTGATTACTTTTCTATTTGTTCGATATTAGAACTATTTTTGTTTCACCTTACTTCCAGTCAACATTATTCTTTAATGCCTTTCGCACCAGAACAGTAGAATCAAAATTGTTTTGAGTTTATTTATAATAATAAAATGGCATGTCTATGAGTCCATGTATGACCATTATAATTTAAAGAGAAACGAACCTAGAAGCCTAAAATTGTGCACGCATACTAAGTAAACCCTGAGGGTGTGCACCTAAGTGTTATTACTTAACCATATATGTGCATGCGAGTATGTGTGCATCTTTTTATAAGACAAGCTAGCGAAAAATCACATAGAAAATTAATGGTTTCTTACATAATAACTTCTAATATATAGAAAACCTTATGCAATTTGGCAATAATACATTCTAACAATGGCTTTTCTGTAATGTTCCTTAGCAACAAAAATATATAGGTTACACTCTTGTGCTAAAATAGATTTAGAGTACATATACTTTCGCTCGTTTTTAATGTTTTGGAGAATGAATGATAGATTCGTCTGGAGTCCAATCTTTTCATTGGACTATCTTCTAAGATGTCTCGCGTCCATCGTGATATAGAAATCATCAGGAAATTTCCATATTTTTAAATCTTTTTCATCAGTGGGATAGATTTTAACAAAAAAGAAAGATTTTTCTTCAGTGAAACCTGTATAAAGATGTCCTGGATCAATCCTAGTTTCAGCAAACACTTGTTGCCACCTTTGAATCCATGCTGGACCATGTTTACCATGGTAAACAGCCGTCGACTACAAAAAAATGCAATGGCTAAACAATTGCAAACCTCATTTACAACTCCAGATTTGTGTTATTTATTGTCAGGTACAATTGAAAACAGGATCTTGGTTATCTAAGGTCAACTTCTCCAGTAAACCAACAAAACTGGCCATGTTCCAAACTCTAAGCATAACAATGTCAATAGTACGCACATTGTTTGTTTTTCTTATAGCAAAGCCACATCGGGCTATCTGCTGAGCCCACTGAGGAGAATCGAACCCGTGATTTTAGCGTTACAAATCCATAGAGTTATTGCTGTATATGTGGGGGCGTGTGTACATTGACACGATATGGTGTTATAATGAACCAATAGATTATTGCAGTTACTGATGTGGCTGAGTTTCCTTGAAGATGCTGTTACTGCTTACGTCATAATAACAATGATTGTCTAAATATGACCAGACTCTAAATATAATGTTGGTGTAATATCATTGATGTTTTGTGATTGAATTTTTACTGCAAATGCACCAGTCGAAGATTGTTAATAGAAATATTTATATATTTGATCATTATCTAATGAATGAGAATATTTTCTCAATGGGCCAAATTTATTATTACTATAGCTAAGATTAGGCACTTGGGACTGACAACATATCGTTCAGTTACCCAATGAAATATTTTATTTCAAGAAGACAGAGACAACAAAATTACATTGTACTGCACGCTGTGTATAACTGAGTAAAATTGGAAAACATTATATGGAAGGCAGCCCATGCATCCTGGGTAAGATGTAACGCATTGCAACTGATTATAGTTTCTGTAATTAGCCATATCTCTGCGATAGGCCTAATAGAGTGTCCATCCTCTCATGAGAAGTCGCTGAAGCGTGTCATAGAAAGTAACAAGTATGACAACAAGGTTTTTCATAGAAATAACAAAAGGCTTCAAGATAAAAAAAAAACATAAAGACACTGATCCCATTAGAGACAACATAACATAGAATTTCTGCCGAAATATAACAATATGTGAGCGCGTAAGAAAAAAACTATAAGTCTATAAGACCTTCCTTCTTAAATATTGAATTTTTCCTATTTACAAGATCAAACTATATCACTTCAAACAAAGAATCTTGCTTGTGTGTGACTGTGAGGAACCGAAAACGGAAACTTATTGTACAAAGTGGCTACAGAAAATGTCTTCACAAAGCTACGAAAAAAGAAAACTAATAGCGAAACTAAGCACTTCAATAGAGTTTACAGATGCTCATAGTGCAGATATAGAATATCATAAACAGTGTTGAACTGTTAATGTCAGAAACTTTTGTCATCTGTTTGTAGGCAAAGAAAAATAAACTCCAGTAATATCACAAGCTGAAACAGGAAATTAGTTCGGTAGTTTTGTTCGAAGAAGTTCCCCGACAAGAACAAATATTTTTGAGCTGTATGTATGTAAACGTGCAAGAGGTTTGGACAGAGCAGGGTCATTAGAAAATAGTTTTGTTAATACTGAACTCTAAACAAACTTCACAGATCAATGAACCCGATCAAATCGGTGTTTAAAATATCAGAGATATTGCCATTGGTCAAGCTGAACAATAACATGGGTGACCTCCGCTACTACAGCGATATCTCAATAGATTTACAACGCCAAAATCAGAGGTTGGATTCCCCTCGGTGAGCTAAGCAGATAGCCCCATGTGACTTTGCTATAAGAAAACACGAACACAAACACGATAATATGAATGATAATAGTCGCATCCTCTTCAAATCTGTGAATTTTTAAGAGAACTTTTTCAGTTCCAGATACAACGAACTTTTCTGCTAATTTTGTGGTTAATGGCTGGTTTCTATGGTAACCATGATCAAATACCGATGAACGAGTGACAACATGCATTTTGTGACATTGGGACTGAGACAACATAAATAAAAATGATTTGCTTGTTTTCAGTCACAATATACCACTACACTGCCTTTGCCACCTGAATATTTTTTTGAACTACATATATTGACTTCAGTTACATCTTACCTCAAAGTTATCGCCTTAATAAACGTTGATATTTCAATATTAATTTATTAGTTTTTCAGTCTCAATAGTTTCTGACTGTAATACTTTGTTTGAAAAGATCTGTCTCGATAACATTGTCATTGTAGTTGTATTTTTCAAAAGCAATATTTGTAATTTCCTGTTTTTTTACGTGTTTTAGAATGGACTTACGTATGTTTTGTACTATTCAATATTCGACGTGTTCTTCTTATAATGGGTCTAAGTAGTGTTTTGTAGTTTTATATATTCCATGTATTCTCAGAATGGGCTTATGTATGTTTTTACAACAAGAGACTTATAATACACCATTTTAAGGTTATTGTGAACCCTAGATTATTCTGCGTCGAATTCTTTTTGCTACAAAATAAACTTTGCCAGGCGTTTTCAGCCGCCCGGCATGGCCAGATTGATTAAGGCATGCGACTCGTTATCTGAGGGTCGCGGGTTCGCATCCCTGCCGCACCAAACCTGCTCGCCTTTTCAGCCGTTGAGATGTTATAATGTGATGTTCAATCCCACTATTCGTTGGTAAAAGAGTAGCCCAAGAGTTGGCGGTGGGTGGTGATGACTAGCTGCCTTCCATTCTAGTCTTACACTGCAAAATTAGGGACGGCTAGCGCAGATAGCCCTCGAGTAGCTTTGTGCGAAATTCCAAAACAAACAAACAAACTTTATTGTTGAACAGACTAGAAGCAACTCTACTAATGTACTCGAATGCCGTTATTTCTATGTTGGTTCGTTTACAACCCCTAAAAAGTCGTATTTATATGCATGACATAAATGTTTTTTAAGTTCTGGTTTCGTTTATGAAGATTCTAGGTCTCGAAGTATTTCTCGATAATTTAATTACAACTTTGCTGTGAGGTAGGTTGACTTTTTGCAAATTCCATTAATATTATTGCACTAAGGACTAAATGTGCTTTGTAAGTACATATGTGTATCACATTGTGAGGAAAGAAATGAAATAAAAGTAATACTGTAACAATATGTCCTTCCTTGACAAATTGTTATCGCAGTAACTAAAGAATCAAATAAATCTCTGCACGAGCGCTGAGCTCGAGGGCTTATAATACTAAAATTCAGAGTTCAATCTGGATGACCAGACAGAGCGGATGAGTCGTTGTGTAGTTATGTGTTGAAAACGAACAAATACAACTTGTGGTCAAATTAATATCCTTATTACGACAGTACTTCATTAAATACGGGATTTATAGAATAATATACAATAATTACAATCGTAGACTGAAATATACAAGTCCACCCTTCTTAGGCCTAACATTAGTTTAAGTACGGTCTGTATTAAATGAAGAGATAAATTTACACTATAACATGTGTACGGTTTTTGCTTTAGTTTTACGGTACTTAATACTATTAATAAATAAACTAATAATTCCATTCTACAACCTGTTGTTAAACATTTTTTTATAAATTGTTTGATAAGCTTTTAATCTGTCCTTGTACGACATGTTTACTAAAGATGATTTACATCTACCTTTCTTGACATTCGCTGAAATGAAGTCCGCTCGCACATGCATTTTTTGATAGACGCAAATTGACTAATATTACAATAGATATGGCAAGCAAGAAACATTGTTATTCCATGTAATGCTATTGTATATTCTGTGAAGTTTACTTTCATTTTAGTTGTACAAGTCCCTCTAACTCTGTTAGTGCCTTGTGTATAATTTTTTCCATCTCTGTTTGCTCATCTTGCATTTTTAAACTACTTACTTATGGATTCTCTCCTTGTTTAAATCTTTTTCGAAACACAACAGGAACCTGTTTTGGTGCCATGTTTTCAAGTTTACACCACTGCTTGTCGCCAGGGAAATTTCCGGAGTACAGTAACAAACTTGTACCAGTTTTCTTAGATCCGTTTAGGATTCTTACAAATATCTTCGAATAAATTTGCATCAGATGTTCTGTTCTGTTTTATATATTCTGATTGACTAGCACGCGTGTATAGTATCTGAAAATGGTGGCCAATATAATACCGAAAACCACACTTGCTGCATACAATACAAGACAATGTTCTATTGTTTTATGGTTAGAAGCTACGAGTCCGTAATACTATTAGTACTTCACTGTGTTCAACTGTAACACTGCCTTCCGTATTGCTTATAACCTGAAATCTTACCACTTTCAACCAGAAATTTGCCTTGCACATGATTTTTAATCTATTTATCCCAGAAGTATGGCGATAAAAAAAATTAAAATTACGTAAATTAGTAAAAAAAAAATCTAGTGTGTCGTACTTATGAAAATATGAACTTGTACATTATTTATATTTTTTACACATTCCTCTATGACGTCAATTTAGGCTAATTATAAGAAAGATTGGTGTTACGGATCTGTGGTTCGTAAGACAAATGTTCATTAAATAAGACTGTTTTCATTCGAAACTTATACGTTCCTTCCTGACATACATTTAGGTTAACGATGAAAATGGAAGATATTTAAGTGAACTTAAACATAGTTTATATTTTAAGAAATTATTTTAAAATACGAGTTTGGAATAACTTACATTAACGAACCCATAGACTTTCAGTATCGAACATTGTCTGAATTTAATCTGTTTTTCCTCTTGTTTTCTCTGGCAGTTCGTTCTATTTCGCTCCCTTCATTTGCGTAACTGTGTTTAGTACAGACTCTTACAAAAACGTTGCGTGCTTAGTTTCATTTGACCACATTTGCAACTTCAACACGCTATAACATAGCGGTATCATAATGACAAGGATTTGCTTAAAGCCGTTTGCATAATCTAAACACGCTGTCGCTTGAAACGTATCTTAATCGATTGGAAGTAATGAACCGAACATTAGTTGTTGGAAATGAGAAAGCGTCAGGTGCTGCTCTATGCAAGTCTTTTTAACTTTAATATACTTACTTCTATGTAAAAAAAAAAAATCAGGCTCGTGAGTTTGCTCCATGTTACTCAGCTGAAATTCGTAGTTAAACATTAACTTTAAAAATAATTTCTGAGATAAATGGAGTTCGTTGATCAATATGACGACTTGAGAAAGCTTTAGTCTAAATCCAGTCGTAAGCAACTGGCTCACAAGACTGTCAGTGAATATGGTTTAATTTCAAGAACTTAATCTTTGTAAGTACGGCTTTTCTTACATGTAAAGCCTTTTAATTACGATCCACGCAGATAATGGTGCTTGCAGACGCGATAGATAGATCTCGAAATAGCTTTTCACTAATCGTCACGAAAGTAGGCAAAAATTTAATGTTCAGGACCAGAATAAAAATAAAAAAAACAATAATCCTAAAATGTGAAAAGACAAGAAAATTATAAATGAAATTTGAATAATCTCTCTCCAAATAAATCCAACTTTACAGTATCTGAGCCTTTACTTAGTAAACATCACTAAGCCAATGTTTCCATAGAGAGGCCATCGCGTCGTCTTTCCATTAAAATGTTGTAAAAAAGAAGCATTATTGCCTAGTGCAGCATAATTAATAAACTTGCGGAGTTTATAAACACTCACATAATTCATTAGTCACCTGTTTCTTACATATTTTTAGTCAGTGCGTTATAATGCATGTAAATAACACATAAGTGTTTCGTTTCCAACTGGTAATACTTTGAACTTCAAACTTGTTCGTTCTATTTTTCACATTAACAGGTACGTCACGCATTTTCATGGAAATTTGTTCAAGGACACAAACTACATTTTTGCTCGTGCCAGTACTCGACCAACAAGACCCGCTGAAAAGTCCACCATGAACAAGATAACGTATAATTTCTTACAGTCCACCATGAACAAGATAACGTGTAATTTCTTACAGTTCACCATGAATAAGATAACGTGTAATTTCTTACAGTTCACCATGAATAAGATAACGTGTAATTTCTTACAGTCCACCATGAATAAGATAACGTTAATTTTCTTTCAGTCCACCATTAATAATATAACGTATAATGTCTTTCAGTTTAATATAAGGATGTATTCAACGAACAAACACAGATAAAATATTTACAGTTTTGTAAATAATAGAAACGCCAAATGCCTTTGAGATGTTTTTTGCTATCGCAGACTTTATAAGCATCATAGCTTTTGAGATATTTGACGAAGACAAGTAGGCATTTTATCTCATTGTTTCGGAACAAAAAGAAAACGTTCATTTATACGAGGTAATAATGGCTCCTTAGATGTTTCTTAAAGCAATAATGCAGATATGTCCAGTCCATACAGAAGTTTGGTAAACAAGAATATTATGATACACAGAGAACGAAGCCTAAAGTTTGTAGTGTCTCTCAGGTATCCAACAGAAGAAATCCAAATAAGCTTATAGAACTTTGCGATTCTTACATTATTAAAGTAAAACAAACAAAAAATATGAATATTCAAGCTTTAAAAGTCACCATTTAAAAATGGTGTTCCAGTGTTTGACGTGTTCCAGTCAAATAATAAAATCCCTTGTTTTAACAAGTATATAGATATGTATATATATGTGTATGTATATGGAACACAAGCACGTTTAAAAATTAGAATAGTGTTCACTCCTTTCTAGTGTGTTGTTTCCAAGCGTGTTTCGAAATAAAGACACATAATGTAAAAACCCAAACATGTACATAACTGTACCAAACGAAACAAAACTATTTCTTATAAAATTAATTGTTTCTTTTCATTAGGAAGGAACCAAAACTACACAAAAATAAGCAATAATAAATTTCTTTGTAAAACTAGTTTCATTATGCTTTAAAAATGGCTCTTTCTCTTCACCAGTTCTATTTCTCATGCATTTATTGAAATACTGATTGACGTTTGAAGGACTAATTACAGGATATTTTAATACGTGACGTAAATAAGTTCAATTGGTTTGATTTGTTTTGAATTTCGCGCAAAGCTCCACGAGGCTTATCTGCGCTAGACGTCCCTAATTTAACAGTGTAAGACAACAGAGAAGGCAGCTAGTCATAATCACCCACCGCCAACTCTTGGGCTACTCTTTTACCAATGAATAGTGAGATTGATTGTATCATTATGACGCTACTACGGCTGAAAGGATCGAGCATGTTTGGTGTGACGGGGATTGGAAAATAAGTTCGTTACCTATTTCAAATTTTCTTATATAAATAGCTTCATACGTATGTCGTTTTTAGAGTTAAAATCCAATTTTCTATGCAATTAAAAAATAAAATTCCCAGTTATTCATTTAATTCTGCCCAGCATGGCCAAGTGTATTAAGGCGTTCGACTCGTAATCCGACGGTCGCGGATTTGAATCTCTGTCGCACCAAACATGCTCGCCTTTCCAGTCGTGGGGGTGTTATTATGTGACGGTCAATTCCAATATTCGTTGGTAAAAGAGTAGCTCAAGAGTCGGCGGTGGTTGATGATGACTAGTCGCCTTCTCTCTAGTTTTACACTGTTAAATTATAGACAGCTAGTGTAGATAGCCCTCGTTAGCTTTGCGCGAAATTCAAAACAAACAAGCAATTATTTAATTAACTTACCGCTTTTATGTTAATATATTAGTGCAGTGAAAACACTTCACTCTAATCTTTGTTAGTTAACACACTACATGAAATTCTAATTTGTTGAATAAGAAGTTTAGAAGAGTTTTCACCTACCGTTCTGAATTTAAATGTGTTTCTGGTATATTTGGTACCTTGAACGCTTTGAACTTAAAATATTTCAAACTTGCGTTCTATATTTAAACCAATGAATTATGTTACTGAAACATATAAAACACCAAAAAACACACTGATGTATTTCTATTTCGATAATCCACCGTAGCTGCTCTTTGATCTAAGTAATTCTCCGACGGATTTAAAAATATATGCAACTTATATTGTTAAATGTATATTGCGAAAGTCCCGCCTGTTCTTGAAATTTGTAGAAAAGTCTCGAGTGCAAATTATTGTTGCCGTAGCTGAAATTTCTGGAAAATCTCCTCTCAAGCTTATAACAGGTAATCAACGCAACGTGGGAAGACAGTTTAATATTATTAGTCAGCTACAGTCAGTATGTTATAAGTCTCGGAAGCTACAATTGTTATTAACGCTTATTAATCGGAAAATACATGTAATGGGCCAGGAGTGTTTATAGATTTCGAGTGTTGCAAACTGTTCAGTTTCCGAGAATTAACTCCAAACGCTAGTATTTCCATGAAGACATCACAATACTACAGCGGGAAAACTCTCGTTTGAACAGCGAGAGACAGCTTATCCGTTTAGTGAACTACACCGATATCAACGTAGAATGATTCGCTCGTCGTGAACCGTCGATAAAATATTCAGTTCCACACCAGACAGAAGATCGAGTATTGTCTGTAAGTTTAAAAAACGTTTGCGTATAAATCATTTTTGAAACAGTTTTTTGTAATAACCGTTATTATGAATTCTATTACTGTTAAAATATCAAACTATATTTGTGTTAAGAAAAAAAATGTGTGCTTCAGCCTCTTGACAAATGTTGTAAAGATATGTATCGACATTCAATTAACTTCTGAGTTCAAATTCAAATTTCCGACTATTTGAGATCGTTATAGGTTAAAATAATAAATCGGAGACTCGTCCAAGGTAAATTATAGTAAATAACAATCCAAAACAAAACAATCGTAAATATAGATTGTATACTTTGTGAATGTGACAGAAATATACAAAACCGTATGCAAGCGATTTACCTTTTTATTTAGTCCCAAGTGATTCCACCTACAGCTATTTTATATTAAAACATGCATAAAATGTTTATTATTTTCGTTTTAAGTTAGAGTACTGAATTAGTAAAAGAAAAAAAATGCAAACAGTAAATTTTGAAATGGCTACCAAAGAGATATAAGGCTTTCTTTTGGGTACTGGCCTGTGGTGAAGACGGAAGCCACCTAACGTAAATGATCGAAACTTAATTATTCTCGTTTTGTATTAATTATTCATAGTTTGTTATTTATTTACTAAAATGAAATTTTAATTCCAAATTACTAATACATCTAAAACATTTTTGTCAAATAAGAAGCTACAATCCTTAGAAACTACAAGACTGATTTGCTTGTGTTCCGTGTGAAGCAAAAATAATAGTAGAATTTCACTCAATTTATAATAAATTTAATTTTTAGACTTGCTTGTTTGTTTTTGAATTTTGTGCAAAGCTACTCGAGAGCTATCTGCGCTAGCAGTCCCGAATTTAGCAGTGTAAGACTAGAGGGAAGGCAGCTAGTCATCACCACCCACCGCCAACTCTTCGACTACTCTTTTACCAACGAATAGTGGGATTGACAGTCACATTATAACACCTCCACGGCTGAAAGGGCGAGCATGTATGGCGCGACGGGGATGCGAACCCGCTACCCTCGGATTAGGAGTCGCACGCCTTAACGTGCTTGGCTATGCCAGACCTATGAAACACTGGTGCTTAGATCACGTAATGAAGTCTCTGATTTGTCGAATCGGATATCAATTAACCTCTTTGTTTGGATATAAAATGACACAACACCCGAGTGAAAAAAAGCTAGTTAAGTGTTGTTTATTAGATTAGTTTTGGACAAATTCGTAAAATGTGCAGATGTCAGATATTCATTTTCCTTTTTTACTAGAGCTGAAATTGAAAAATGAATCTGTGACGATGAGGCGTAATGCATTTTTTATTTCACCTTACCGACTCCTGAGAACTGCAGTTTTGCCTATTCGAAGGTCATCAGATCAGCTTGGGTCAGCAAACCAAAGAAATACCACTAGACCTCTTACAGTGATCGGACCAGTATGGCAACGTGGTTAAGGCACTTGACTCTTAATTCGAGGGTCGTTGGTTCGAATCTCCGTTACACCAAAATTGCTCGCCCTTTCAGTCGAGATGCAGGTCACTTGACAGAAGTACTTTCATTCAGTGACAAGAATAACCGGCGACAATTTTCATCATCTCCCGATGGAACAGCGGTAAGTCTACAGACTAACAACACTAAAATTAGGGGGTCGGTTCCCCATGATGGACGCAGCAGCTACACCAAAATGTCTTTGCTCTAGAACAATCAAGTGCTCTAAATCTGCTTATTAAAGGGATGAAAATTCTAAAAACTAATTTAGAGAAACTTTATGGCGTTTTAAAAAACATCACTGTAGTTTATAAAGAAATGACTGTATTCGAAATAAAGTAACTTTTAAAACTTATTTTACTATTTCATGCTTCATAAGTGATATGAATATAAAAACTACTGCCATAAACAGAGATAATATTCTGCTACATTTTTATTCTTATATCTTCTAAGGATAATAATCGTACAACTATAACACAGTGTTAAGATAGTATGATTGATGAGGCCTAATTCATTACGCGACGTTTTCGTTTTACTATGCAAACGAATGTATTGGACATCCAATTTTCCAGTAAAGAGAAATATTATAAAAGTTCTTAAAAGCAGTAATCTTTCTACTTTAAAAAGATATATATATATATTTAAGATCACATGTATAATATTTATTTTCGTTCTTGAGTAGATGCACTAATTCTACGTTTTCTATACTTCTTTTAATATAACATTCATTCTTGTTTTCTAATTTTATGATATAATAAGTTGGCCATACTGTTTTCTGCCTTGAAATAATCCATCTGTAATTTTACTTCATTTCCAAAGCGCGTTACGTTGCATTTCGAACTTCGAACTCAACTCACTATACATTTCATATTTCCGTTCACTTACAAAACGAACGAATGATATCACGTTTGCGTTTCACTGTTGAAAATGTAAAAAAAAATATATATATATACTATTGGAATCACAAAGTCCGTAAGCTTTTTGTTTTGTTTTTATGAACAAAGTTGCACAATTGACATCCGTACTGCATCTTTCGCAGGGATCGAACAACGAATTTTATTATTATATAATATCAACTTGAACGTTGAGCCAAGGAAGAGTCAGTATGTCAGTGTTACCAAACAAGCTCTGGTGGTTAAGATACTTAATTATGATCAAAGAAAGTGTGAGAACGTGGTCCTAAAGGCCCGGCATGGCCAAGCGTGTTAAGGAGTGCGACTCGTAATCTGCGGGTCACGGGTTTGCATCCCGGTCACGCCAAACATGCTCGCTCTTTCAGCCGTGGGTGCGTTATAATGTAACGGTCAATCCCATTATTCGGTGGTAAAAGAGTCGCCCGAGAGTTGGCGGTGGGTGGTAATGACTAACTGGCTTCCCTCTAGTCTTACACTGCTAAATTAGGGACGGCTAGCACAGATATCCCTCGAGTAGCTTTGTGCGAAATTCAAAAACAAAAACAAACAATCTTGTTTCGTCCTTAAGTGCCAAAATGTTTAATGGCTTTTATTAACAGTTACAGTATTTTATGTCAGTAATAGAATATTTGTTTATGTTGAACTACGTATTACAATACTGCAGGTTTGAAAATATAAAAATGAAAATAATTAATTTACCTCAAGCTGATTTTAGCGTAAGAATGATCAAAATTACCATCTTGCGTAAGCCCGGCACGGCCAGGTGGTTAAGGTACTCGATTCGTAATTTGAGGGTCGCGGGTTCGAATCCCCGTTACACCAAATATGCTCGCCCTTTCATCCCTTGGGAGTTATAAAGTGACAGTCAATCCCACTATTCGTTGGTAAAAGTGTAACCCAAGAGTTGGCAGTAGGTGGTCATGATTATCTGCTTTCCCTCTAGTCTTACACTGCTCTTGGGCTACTTTTTTACTAACGAATAGTGGAATTGACCATGACATTATAACGTTATAACGCGTTCAAAGCTGAAAGAGCGAGAACGTTTGGTGTGATGGAAATTCGAACCTGCGACCTTCAAATTGCTTGTAAGACGACCAGGCCTCGTCGGGCCGAAATCATGTTGCAGATAAAACGTTTCCTGTTTTAGGTAGTTCGGGATGGACGATATTCAGTTGTTGCTTTTTTTTCTATGCCGTTATATCTCGGCTTTTCCAGAAAGTTGTGCTTGCCATTGGAGAATATTGTTTGTTTGTTTGTTTTGAATTTCGCACAAAGCAACCCGAGGGCTATCTGTGCTAGCCGTCCCTAATTTAGTAGTGTATGACTAGAGGGAAGGCAGTTAGTCATCACCACCCACCGCCAACTCTTGGGCTACTCTTTTACCAACGAAAAGTGGGATTGACCGTCACATTATAACGCCTCCACGGCTGGGAGGGCGAGCATGTTTGACACGACTCGGGCGCGAACCCGCGACCCTCAGACTACGAAGCGCACGCCTTAACGCGCTTGGCCATACCAGGCCCTGGAGAATATAATAAACTGCTTAACAGTTCTTCAAAATAGTTTATGTTAATAAAAGCTCTGTCATTTTGAGCCGTATAGGGGTGAATGAACATATGCAATTGTAGTAGGATCAGATGGTGTGAATAAACAAGTGTGCAACTTGAGTGCAGGCTCAGTTGCGTGGTCCAGTTGTCGATGTTTGTTGTTGAGCTCAAAGCTACACAACTGGATATTTTGTGCTGTGCCCACAACGATTGTTTAAATCCATTTTTCAGCAATGTGAGTTCTCACACTAAAAGATGACACGGGGGACTCTTGATGTCCCAGAGCTCCGACTTTAGAGGAAAAAAAAAAGTTTGGTTCATTACTTAAATCAAATATGCTGTAGTTTCGGTTCATGGATTATGGAGTTGTATACATATTACCTAGAGAACGGTGCGATCCAGAGATTTTGATGTTGATATCCACCTGTCTCCAATTTAGAACACGAACTTTCATCGTTGGTTTAGGTAATTTATATTTAAAAAAATGCTTCGATTCTTTATTTGATATCTGTTTAGATAATACGTACACAAGTTTTTTTCAGGTTTAAAAACAGAAAATCAAAACAAATAACTATCAGTATGGTCTAGAATGTAGTTCGATGTGTTTGACCTGATTATTTGTGTGCGACTGCAATTTCGTGTCATAGCTTATACATACCTTGACCCGAACGTTAATTGTGTAAATCATATATATATTTGGGCGTTCACATCACGTGAGACTAGTCCACGATTCTCTACTTTGATATACTGCACAGTTGAAAGGACAGACTTATTCATATTGTACCTTCGCTATATATATATATATATATATGATATGCATGCAAACACGCATCACCTCAGGGAGCTGACACACGTGAAATGATCTAAATGTAATGGAAATTGACGGCCTCGAACATTTGGACTTCTCGACTCTGTTTACACGAGGTTTCTTGGTGCTAAAAGAAAGTGTAAAAGAAATTGAAAAAGCTTGACATTGGCGCTGTTTTTCATCCATTTCTTCGCTACTCGTGACACATGACCGTATAAAATTAGAGTACGAGACAGACACGGATTCCCGAAGCTGTCATTTACGAAAACAACTGGAGACTCCGAATGTACGACATCTTTATTTCAAGACAACTCTGCATAAGACATGAAGTCGAAACTCCCAACAGTGAAAATCTTTTTGGACCTACTATCGAACTTAAAACGACGTGTGAACGTTTACTGGCTCTGTTATTATTATTTTCTTTACCCCGTGGGAGAGCAGCTGAATTTTTTTCTTTACTTTTTGAGTTGCAGAATTTCAACAAATCAGGACTCTTCCAAATTCTTTGACATTTGTTGCGCGTGCCAATTAATTTGACATGTTTCGCTCAACTCAGGAATGTGCCTAGTTTTATTTTTTGTTACCAAACTTAGTTTAAATGTTTCACGAATCTGTGGACTTTACGGGCTCTAATATTATTATTTTCTTTGGTCAGTTTTGATGTAATCTGTCTCTTCACAGAAGTACCAACAACTGAAGCCTGCAAGATAGCTTTAAAACTTTATATCTGAGACCCCAACCCAATGATACACATTCCCGGCAACCATTTAGCAACCCTTATAGAATTCACTACCACCAAAACTAACTTCATGTTCAATAATCAAAACTACTTACAAATGAATGGCCTGAGTATAGGGAATCTCGTGCCACCAGTTCTATCCAATAGTTTTATGGCACAGATTGAAACTAAAGCGATCAATTCAGCCTTACACCCACCACTGTACTGGTACAGATACGTTGACGATACAATTTCTAGATTCACATCTACAGAACACACACTTAGTTTTTTTCAATCACGTTAACTGTATACATCCCAACATTAAGTTCACCTGTAAACAGGAAGAAACTTCCAAACAGCATTTCTTAACCTCAAAATTACTAGAACTGATACACAATTCAAACGAGAAATCCACAGAAAAATCACTCATACTGGATTACATATTCCCTGGTACTCAGCACATGAAACGATACAAAAACTCAACATGTTAAGAAACCAAATAAACACAGCCACAAAACTATGCTCACCAGATAAAATTAACGACGAATCAGACAAAATAAAACAATGCTTCATCAACATCAACAAATTTCTTGAAAAAACTGTGGAAACAATTAAACTCACACACCTAGATCAACAACAATAAATCCCAAGATACAACAAACTACAAAATCTTACACTGCTGCACACCATATGTTCCTGACATCAGTGAAAAAATAACCAACGTATGGAAAAAACAAACTTATAACAAAACTCAAGATTCCAGAAAACACCAAATTTCTTCAAACAACAGGTGCAAAATTAAAACTCATACTATGTAAAAACTACACTGACAAACACAACACCAACATTATTTATAAAATACAATGTGATAACTGCCACGACTTTTATATTGTAGAAACAAACACAAAATATAAACTAGATTCAAAGAACACACACACAAAATACCTTCACACGCTTTTAAACATTGCAAATAAAATAACATAACCATAGAAAACACCCAGAAACTAAGTAGAAAAACAAATATAAACAAACGCAAAATCAAGAAGCCTTAATTATACCGCAATTAAAACCAAAATTAAATGTATAAAAAAGAACGCATTTATACCTATACCAATTAATAGCCTAACATCCAACTACAACGCCCCCTACAATCCTGCACTCGTTTATACTCTCGTCCCTGAGACATGTGTCCGGCAACGGTCACATTCAAACTCTCTCTTTCTTAACCTGAAGATGTTCAAACGCTATTCTCTCTTTACTAACAAAAATGTTAATACCCATACCAGCCGTTCTGAGACATAATATTGCTATATACTTCTTTATAAAGAAATCTATCTGAAAACTAAAGGTGGATTTTTCGAGATCGAAACGCAGTATGCTAGCTTCGCCATGTTCAGCTCGAGAATCCATGCATAATAAATCTTACATAAATATAAAATTATATTAAACATAGCTAAATAAATATCAGAACATTTTCAGACTAAAAAACGTGTGAAAACATATTTTTCGTAGATCTTTGCTTCTTAAGCATAAAACTGAACAGTGCTGTTACGTGCCAACCGCAGATATCGAAACTCGATTTCTGACCATATAAGGTTGTACACGTGTTAATGAACCGCTGAGGGGTTTGTAAAATAAAAACAATGCAGCAGAAAACGTGATACTGAAAGAAATCGGTAACTATGTCACGATTCAGAAAATTAGTTAAATAGACAACGTAATTCAATATAAATCGATAAGTTGTAAAATTTGTTATTGGTCCTGATGTTTTCATTGAAGAGGACACGGGGAAACAGTCAGAAACAAAGACATTAAACAAGTGAGCAATATTTGACCATGTTGATACTGTAGCTAACTGCATGACAGAGACACTGTCTTTCATAGTTATCGTTAACTAGCTAACTGCATGACAGAAACACTGTTTTTCACAGTTATCGTTAACTAGCTAACTGCATGACAGAAACACTGTTTTTCACAGTTATCGTCAACTCCTTTTGATTTTAATTTTGCAAACTTTCTTGATTAATTATACAAGGAAGCTTCAAAATCCTTACAACTACAAGGCTGTTTTTTTGTTTAGTATTCCTATGGCTTAATAAAATTTCTCCTACGTTAATTAACTCATTGTACTTTTATTTCAAGAACTAATACCCTGTCATGGATTAATTTCATTCTATTTTGTATTATTTCTTTCTTTCTTTTTAATTAGTTTTATATAACTTTTCTGTAAGTGCTTTGTATTTCTCCCTAAGAAAGTTTGGTTACAAAATTGTCCCTTAGCTTAATATAATTTGCTCTTTGTTTATATTTCCACTTTACTGTCCTAATACTCGTATTATTCATTTTTTTTAATTACTTACACTCATTTGTTTTCAATTCGAATTCCTCGTTTATATTGTTGTTTTCTTCGTGAAAAGCTACAAAGTGGATTATCTGTGTTTTGTTCACCGCGGGGAATTGATCTCTGGATTTTAGAGTTATAATTTTGTGAACTTAATGCTGTCCCACAGGAGGCTGGGTTACTTTAAAGATTTCCATGACTTATTCTGTATATTTTTTTATTTTTAAAATAAATTTCACTCGCTGTTTATTGTTTCTGTTCTCTTCGTTTCATTTCGTAAATATCTCTCTTTCTTTCAGTAAGTATCTCTGTCTCCTTCAATAGGTTACTTTCATTCGTTAACTATATCTCTCCTTCAATAAGTATATCTCTCTCCTTCTGTAAGTGTCTCTCTCCTTTACAATGTGATTCGCAGAATGATTCTCCTGTCTGTTTTCTTTCTTATTTCAAGTTTTGGTTTTCTACTCACCCATCATTCCTGAAAACGACTTCGCTTGGCCATCTTAGTACCTCGTCTGATCTAAACCACCCTGCTGTTGTCGAGAGTGTTTTTAGTTAAAAGTTTCAATGGCTCTTCCGTTACGTCAGTTTTTCCCTGGAAACTTCTGTAAACACTGTTCTGTATTACTATTTTCTTTTCTGTTGTAACCTCTCATCTTCTCGCCACCTCTCAGTGCTGTGTCATGTCTGTTGTTTTATCAATCCAAGATATTTGAATAAGACAAAGGCATATTGGCCTTTATTGTAAATGATTATCACGATCCTTCCACACTGGCACAGCGGCACGTCTGCGGACTTGGAATCATCTTTCGATGCCGGCGGTAGTTTCGTGCTTGACTTCAAATAAAAGAAAATCACAGTCCTAAAAATAATGTTCAAATTTTCTTTTTGTTTCGTTTTTTAAACACAAAATATTAAACTTTTTTCCACCTTATGAGCCGCCACAGAAGTATTCAATAATAGTTTCAAACCAATATATTTTTTCCTTAAAAATCTTTAGTCACAGTCCAACGTATTGTTCAAATGGTAAACTACTTTAATTATATTCAGAAGTATTTTATTTCAGTTGTTTCATCTTCCACAAGAAATATGTCAACTCCTATTTGTCTCTTTTTTGTTTTCCAAACTCGGTGTTTTTAATCACATACTGTAACATAATACTAATAAAGTAATGCTTTAAGGTGTAACATAATACTAACAATGTAATGCTTTAAGGTGTAACATAATACTAATAATGTAATGCTTTAAGGTTGTTCTAAACCTCATTCGATGATGTCCTTACTTATAATTAAATATTGTGTATTGTGAACTAACAAAATAAATCTATTCATACATCTGCAAATTATGAATCAATAACCATTCTCAGCAGCTGGATAATTAAATGAGAGTATCGTAAACGTAAATAATTTTTACACTAATGAGAGTGAAAACAACAGGGCTATTTTTGAAAGAACGGAATTTAACATGTTAACAAAAGAGGAGAAGAATTAAGTTAGTCTTATACAATTCTATTTACCATTGAAGTTTCAAGGATAAATTCGTGGAAGTAAATATATATACATATTATTAATAACTGAACTTCGTTACATTCTCTTTCATTCAGTTATTTATTATATCAAACCTAGCCGAGTATAATGGATAAGACCCATGAAAGAAGTTTCTCTTTAGTTAGTGTATTATTTGGCACTGCATGAGTAAATTAGGATACCGCTAAATAAATATTAGCCAACGAATTGCGTTTTGAGAGTCAACAAAACCTTCCAGTGATTTTCTATATAAATCACGCTCGAGTGTGTATCATGTGAAGTGAGGATAGATGATATTGAAATGAATATAACCCTTATACGTTGAAATAAGGATCAATATAGCACTAAACCATGATAAGCTCTTACTAGTTTATTCTGTGTTACAAACATTCAAGTATATTATTCATGTTTTTTATATTTGATCTAGAATGTTACCGCTGTTCCTTGAATATGATTGGCCGGCTTTTCTCACATTGAGTTACATGAAGTGAATGTAGGCTGAAACAAAAAAAATTTAAAAGTAAATTAAACTGAACGTAAAAAAAAAAATTAGGAGAGGTAAACATGAAAGTAATCGAAATCTAAGGTAAAAAGAAATGTAAGTATACTGAAGGTTATTTGCTGTTGTAAAGGGCACAGTTACACAATGCTGTGCCCACCATGGGTTATTAGTAACTAGTCGTTTTAAATTCTCAAACTTGCCGACGATATCACCCATAGACATATTAAAGATAAAGTAAAATGTAAGCAAAAAAAGGAGATAAATGTAGAAGTAAAGGTCTTATGGTGCATGCTTGTTTGATTTTTTGAGAAACTATGTATCTTCAGATGTAATACATAAAGTACACAAAGTTTACCAGTCATTGGCATTACACCTTGTACATCCTAAAAACAAGAACATTGTGTTTGAAAAATTGTAATATACATGATGCTAATGTTTTTTTGGTAAACAAAATTCTTATCACTTGTTGCCAATTTGTACAAAGCGAACACACCATAACAACTGTTGTTGTATCACGTGGCTTGCATCAGTAGTGTTCCAGCCACTGGTGTGTTCGTTGTATCCTAGCTGGCTTCAAAAGCTATGGAGTGAGCGAAACGCCAAGTTGGCAATGGATATGATGAATATATGGTGTGATTGAAGTGCTATTATATACTTTGGTAATTCCTGAAAATTCCTAAGGTACAACATCAAGAATGCAGCGTTTAAAAATGTAATAGGCCTAACACCAATGTATTATGAGAAATATACTACTAGTAATCATTCGCTAATAAGCCTAATACTAACGTATTATGAGAAATATACTACTAGTAATCATTCGCTTATAAGCCTAATACTAATGTATTATGAGAAATATACTACTAGTAATCATTCGCTGGTTTGTAAAAATCGTATACACCACAAATTAAACAGTGTTATTGTGCAGGGTTGTTGCATCGCTACACGAAAAACTGGTTACGTGATTCAGACGTAACAATGATTCTGGTTCGCTAGTCAGCCAGCGTCATCTTGTGTTCTCCAGCTGACTTAATAAATTTATTCTGCGATGTGGGAGCTATTTTGCAAATTATGTTAATTGTTTTTTTGTTTTAAATGTTGTTACTGTAAATACACGTAATTTTATTTAGGAAATTCCTTTAAAAAACTAATATTAAATGTCAGTGCACATTTATACTTTTCACTTTGGACATAATGACTGTTTTTGTGTCGATCTTTGAAATGGACTTATCAGTTAAGAGTAGTTTATTTTACAATATATTAATTATCTACTTATTTATGCTGATTTTCGTTCAATGTACGTATTGTTAAAAATTCTTACAGCCTCGGCTATAATGTGCACTATTTTCTCATGTTCACTCTACACTTTGGAACCGTTAGACGGTTTGGCGGCCTAATACACTTATTCTGTCAGACAAGAGTGCTCCAAGATTTGCGGGGATTGATGCTCACTAGTTGCGTTCTCTCTAGTTTATAGACGAGCGGAGATAACCTTTGTGTAGCTTTGCAGGAAAACCGTGATAACAAATAAATCATAACAGCCCTCCGCCAGTACAGCGGCGAGTCAACGGGTTTACAAGTCTAAAATCAGGGGTTCGATTTTCCTCGGTGGGGAATATCGCTTTGCTATAAGAAATGCATACACATACAAATCATAACAAAAACAAGAAGTACAATTGCCTTTAGATAAGGACAGCTTGTTATAATTAAATTCAAGAGCTAAAACAAGTCAAACTCATTTTAAACACTAAAAACGAGTTTCAATACTAGCAGTAGACAAAGACAGCTTTTCGTCTAGTTCTTCGCTAAACAACAAACAAACATTCACTTTTATTTCATATTCCGTGAATTGTTTTTAAGTTGATGTTTGTAGCGAATGCGTAGAACTTTCATTTAAACATTTTATAAAGTATATATGACAACTTTTACTTAATCTTGGTGTTTTTGTTTTCCTTTCTTTGTGGTGAAATTATTCTCAAATATATGTTATGTCAACATCTATTTCTACGGGCATGTTGTGTCTATATAGAATGCATTTCATCTTTGAAAAGTGTACATTATTTAAGTATCCATAAAAAAAATGTCTCCATTTATACGTACGAAAGTCGCTTTATGAGAAATAGTTACCGTACAAATAGAAAAAAAAGGTTATATCCTCTTGAGAGATATATGTACCTAAAAATAAAAAAAATAGTCAATAACTATACTTTAGTCTTAGCTTCAAGAGTTGCTGGGAATAATATTACTGTAACGTCAGTTACGTTATTTGCAGGTAAGCTTGTTATGTCCATTTACTTACACTGAACAAATAGAAAAATAGGTGAATTAACTACCTGAGAAGGAAAATAAACAGGGACAGCTTTGAGATGATACTGGATAGTTCAACGTAATTCATAACTATTAATTTTTTTACTGACTGACGACGTATTTGAGGTTGTTTAAAAGAATTATCGTTTGATCCTGGGATCTGAACGGATACAGTTCATCATATATAAACACCTTAATCACTTTGTCGGTTAATAAACAAACTGGCTGAGGCCAGTGAAAAAAGTCCTATTTTTTATATTTCTTTACTGTTCTTGCTAAAAATCATGTTTTGAGTGAAAATTCAAACAATTCTGGAAAATTTTCATTGCTACAATGTCCTTTCTACAGTAATATTACTGAGGAGAGTGGAATAGAAGTATTGATATTTGATTACAAAATCAAACAATTTTGGTATATTTTCATTGTTAGAATGTCCTTCCTATAGTAATATTACTGAAGAGTGTGTAATAGAAGTATTAATATTTGAGTACAAAATCAAACAATTCTGGTATATTTGCTACAATGTCCTTCCTACAGTTAGGTTTCTTTATTCTGCATGTTTGTAAAGTAGGAAATACATTGTTACAGGCGACTGGTATTGTAGATTCATGTTGTAATTATAAAGGATAATATTATAATTATTTGCATATATGTTTATATTGTCAGGGTGAGTCGTTTATATATAAATAAAACATAACTTTTGGCACGTTTTGCAATGACTTTTTAAGACAATAATATCTTGTTTTCGCTACAAGTGCACGTATATTATGTTGAAAGTGGCTTCGTTTGTATTTTTGCTTTTTTTAATATGACACAAATCTACACAAGCGCCATCTCTGCTATCCATCTCAATTTTAGCAGTGTAAGACTAGAGGGTAGGCAGCTAATCATCACCACCCACCGCCAACTCTTGGACTACTCTTTTACCAACAAATAGTGGGATTGACTGTAACATTATAACGCACCCACGGCTGAAAGGGCGAGCATGTTTGGTGTGGTAGGGATTCCAATCCGCGACCCTCAAATTACGAGCCGAGCGCACCAACCACGTGATCATTTACAACGTAGCTGATGATACAAAATCTTATGCACATAAAACGCCAATAGTAACGAGAATTTATGATAACTCTGTATGGTCAGTTTTTATTATAAAGAAGGTCAAAGTGAAATTTTGTAGAGTGTTTCAACTGATAGTAATCTTTAGGAAAAGCACAGAAATTAATTGTGTTTATGATGTTTCAATTTTTATTTCACTCATCGTACATAAATAGGTTTTCTTTACATTAATAGGTTTTATTATTTTGGAGTGTTTAGCAAACAAGTCGTTTAAGGTGTCGAAAGTACATAAACCATGTATGCCAACATGCCATTCTATGCAACATTTGCCACTGTGTTATATACCAATTTCGGGAAATTTGCTTCTAAGGAACCTTGCACAGGGTTACACTATAAGCAACTAAAAACACGATACACATAATATACAGTCCGCAGCCAAAAGGAGTCTCATTACTTTCGTGTTTTTTCGCTCTTGCCCAGAGTTACCAGTGAGGACTGGAATACCCCGATCCCGGTTTAACTTAGTGGCAAATGATAATTCGATTGATAGAATATGCTTCGTATGTAATTACCTTTAATAGACAGTATGACTACACAAAACATACACAGTTTTGCGTTATCTTATAGCTTTCACTGACGTTTTCGTCCAGCGTCTTGTAACAATATTAAAACTTTAGTCTTTAAGTTACTTAGTTTCCATGCGTACTAACTGTACGCTTCTTATTGGTATAAGTAAAGGTATTTCAAATCGTTACCTCTTTTCTAATCATAATTACCTGAGCTGAAAATATTTTTTCAGTGCAATTACAGAAAGAACTTCGTCAGGTACAGTTTGGTCTCGTGTGGTAGAGCTCTGGAAACTGAGTGTGGCGAACTGATTTGGAAACATGCTAAACCACAAAATATTCCAAGCATGTTTACCTGTAGGTGTGTCCTGGAGGTGAGAATCAATTCATTAGTGTTGATGGTGGGTAATAGAGAGTTTCTAATTGGTCATTAGTTTAAACATTTGAACGGCTACAAATAGCCTTAACAGGTTTTTTTCATAAATACAATAAGTATGTTAGTAAATATGTTATAATTATGCTACAGATAGCCTTAATAGCGGGCCGTAAATACAGTAAATACGTTAAAATTATGCTACAGATATTCTTAATACCTTTGCAATAAATTCAGTATATATATTTACATTAGAAATTTGCTATAAGTATCCTGAATATTTGCTATCAAACGTCACAAGTGATTCATATGTTTAGATTGTATGGTTTGATTTTCTATCTTATTAACTTCGCTTTATCAGACAAGTTCACATCAGTTCTTAATCTTGTTTTTTACTTTTAATATTTTTTGTAGTTGCTCGTCTGTTTTATAATTTCAGATTTACTATTATTTCAATTCTTTAAAATGTGATCATATATATATTTATATAAGCGTGTTCCTGCTTTACTGTGTATTGCGTTTGTAAGAAAATGTGAACGCTGTCAGTGTTCTATTTTTCTTTTCACGCACAGCTAACATACGATGTTCTCTAATACAGACAAATGGTTTTATTCTGTCAGACTTGTAAATCAATAGTAATTAGATTGACGGAACGAGTACTCCAATCGCGCTTTGCTTTTAAGCACTGTCTTTATCGACTATTTTTGTAGCTCACAGAACTCAGTAAAGCTAATTTTATTTTGTCTATTAAATGTTTTATTAGTCCATGACAGACTAGCTGTGAAAACCTTGTATCATTGATTCACGGATGGAAACGTGTGGTCAACAGCTCTGGTAAAGGGATTTCGCGTTCTAACTTCTTGAGAAACAATCATCTTTGTTTTCTGCTATTTGTCAATAAAGTCCGAAGTTTGTAAGCTTTATAAAGAAAAAAAAACGAATTTTCGATATCGGCGGGGATATTTAAAACATTGCACATGAAAGCGAATTAACCACAAACTCAGGCAGAAATTCCTGCCATGCGTCTGATGTATGGCTGATTGACTCTACTGTTATAACATGACCACGACTAAAATGTGCAGAATTTTCAGAGACAATTCATTGGCTAAAATCTAGCACATTAAAATACGCAACATATGACACTAATCATTAGACTTTCGCTAAGCAAGATAGGATAAGATTGTTGTGATTGTAATCTGTCTGCCATTTTTCTTTTTACAGAGAGAGCCGTTGATTTTTAAGGTAGGACTTGGAAACCCATGTCAGCCTCAATATTTCCTTTATTATCTCTTCAAGTTGTACCAGTAGACGTGCGTAGTTTCAAAACAATGGATTTGGTGGCTTAAGAGTTCTACATAGCAACCAAGGTCTTTAGTTTTCTTATGAGGATGTTTCTGTGAATTAATTTGAGATGTGGTTTCGAAGCTAGTTACTGTCTTGAAAAACATTCTAACGCTCCAACTTAGATTCTTCTCCAGAATGGTTTCGTCCTTTGTCTGTATATCGTTTCAGAAATCTGTTATTCCGATGTTTTTTATCGGGAAGGTTTGTAGCATGTTATTCTAGTCTTAGATCTATCCGCGGCGATAGTGCAGTGTCAAATAATAAAGAATTCAACATGAATCGAATATACAGGTACTAAACTATCTGTCAGTCGCTCCACCGGTACAGCAGCAAGTCTACAGATTTACAACGCTAAAATTAGGAGTTCGATTCCCTTCGGTGGACTCAGCAGATAGCCACACACACGCACACCGTTGGTCACTTCTGCAGCGATACGCTGCTTTACTAGCATGCGCAGATCATTCTTATCTAATAAAGTGCAATTAATCCCGTGCAAATAGATGTATTTACGCGTAAAGGTGTTTGATATATATCACTACAACTAGTTAGATAGGTATGTTGGCCAAGACGTAGCGTATTTGCTACGGACCTATTTTGTCTTCTGCCACAAAAAACACGGAGTCCAAAGACACAAAATGCAGTGGTCCTCTGTGTGTAATGAACGTGTCACGTACGGAACTCATATAACGGAACTGTACGATTCATGAGCTCCGTCACAAGCGAACGAGACAGCAAGGAAAAAAACAATCGTTTCGGAAAGCCCCTAAAGTGTACTATAGGGGTAGCTGGCTGTGTCGCTGTTGTATATTCATCCAACAAAGAAGCAATCACAAGGAAGTGGCGATCGGCATATTTTAAATGTGCTCAGCCCATGTGCTACTTCACGAGTTGGGCATTTTTATTTATTTATGCAAGGTCCTTTTCAGCCCAAATAACACCGTTATTTTTTGTCCCTAATTTCACTCGATGGAACAACAGGAATTATCCACGTCGAGGTCTTGACAATTTCACCGTAACAAAAATATATATTTATTTCTCAGTATCAAGCCTCTAAAAAATAGGTGTTCGTGCTCTAATTGAGTCGTTATGAGATTTGGGGGCTCGTGTATTCGAATCACTTACGCACGATAAAAACAAAATCGTTCGTGCAAACAACTAATGATTGGAGTTTATGTTTAAAAAAAATAGAACAGCTGAGAGAAATTGAATAAGCTGGAATTGTTTATTGCTTGAAATAGTCAATAAATTGGTTTGTTATTTTATACAATGAAAACAAAATACATTATGTACGTTTCAGAAGTATTTGTGTGGAACTAATTTTTCTTTCTTTCTCCTCTAATTCGGAATATTTTTGTTGATTTTATTCTTGTTATTTGGTAAATTTACCGTTGCCCAACAGGGGGCCTTGTCTGTTTGATTTTTGTGAAGCTCAAAGCTATACAATAGACTGTCTGTGTTCAGCTCACCACGGGCGTCAAAAACCTGTTCCACTTGGGGAAAGAATCTTGACACTTAACACATTAATTCTAATCATTTAATTATAAAATTTCAAAGCATGTGAAAAGCAATATCGACTTTCTTTTTATGAGAAAACATACTAATAAACTTAAAGGTGTCTGAGGAATAAAATGTCATTTCTCTAATATTTATCTAAAATGTCAAAAGTATACGAAGTAAATAACAGTATAATCAGCATACAAAAATAGGCTTATTTTCAATTTTATTTCATTTAAGGTACGATAAAACTAATTAATGCAACTTTAATTAATTTAAGTTTGTTTTTGAATTTCACGCAAAGCTACACGGAGGCTATTTGCGCTAATCGTCCCTAATTTAACAGTGTAAGACTAGAGGGAGGAGAGCTAGTCATTACTACCCACCACCAACTCTTGGGCTACTCTTTTACCAACGAATAGTGGAATTGACCGTCATATTATATCGCCCCTACGGCTGAAAGCGCAAGCATGTTTGGTGCGATCGGGCCCATTTATTCTAAGATGATTATTTTACAAGAAGACAATGTTCCGTGGCAGGATATTACAAATCACATATCAGTTACTGGATAACTTATCATATTTTAGCTATGACAACTATAATGTTAATTCTGCTCACTCCATATTTTCAAAATCATCATATGAATCACGTTTTGGTATAAAAATTAGGGTCGATTCTAGTTCTATATTCTTGCAAAAAAAACGAGTACACGTTTGTTATCCGATTGTAGATGAAAACGTAAATCATCTGTAAAATTTGATATTAAATCACCCATCTTTGTTCCACTGGACTTTTTTTTTAAAAAGCTGTTTTGCGCCGTATATGGAACTAAATGTGTCACATTGAGTGTCTTAAATATTTTGTTCATCCTTGTGATGTCTTGTTCTAACGACCTTCACACTGAGAAAGCCACGTAAACCTGATTTAGTCTTCGAGAAAGTGTATTGTGATTACAGAAGACTGTATCCATATATAGCTGTCATTTCTTTACGTTGTGAATGATGGCCTATTTTTTGTCTGGAGTACTAAAGCAGCTATGCCATGATGTTGCAAATGGTTGACATTCTAGTGACGACACTTTGACAAACGAACAGTTGATTCTGGGAACAGTTTGTCGTTGTTTTAGTGATTCTCCATTAGGCTCGGTATGGCCAAGCGTGCGACTCGTAATCTGATGGTCTCGGGTTCGCATCCCCGTCGCGTCAAGCATGCTAGCCCTTTCAGCCGTGGGGGCGTTATAATGTAACGGTCAATCCCACTATTCATTGGTAAAAGAGTAGCCCAAGAGTTGGCGGTGGGCGGTGATGACCCCCCTCTAGTCTTACACTGCTAAATTAGGGACGGCTAGCACAGATAGTCCTCGAGAACCTTTGTGCGAAATTTAAAAACAAAAACAAAGACTCTCCAGTTGAGTGAAACATCTAGGTCTATCCGCGGTTCATAATTTTTTACTCATTTTAAGGTCATAACTCATACGTGACTGCGCTAGGTGATGTAGAATTGATTGTGAAATGAAATTTAACAACCACTGTGTATTTAATTCTAAACTGGAAAGCAACCAATCGCATTTCTCAGAAGTTTCTGTTGATAATGTTAAATAGTGCCTACCATAATTCATCAGTGTTAACCTATCAGAAGAGTGTTAGTTCACCAATCGTATCGGTGTTCGTCAAGTAATTTGTGGCTTATAAGAAATCAAGATTTATGTAAATCTATACACGTGCTTCAAGTTGTTTCACATACATCTGATACATTAGACACTGAATAAATAAATCATTTAGACACACTGTGAAGGCATTTCTAAAATTATAAAATGAAATTATATTCTGCTTTATTTCTCATAAAAGCAGATTGTATTATCAGTTTGGGCACTTTATACCTAAATGTACGGGAAAAACTGAATTGTCTGAACCATGCGTTGCTATAGTAATTAATGGCGTATCGTTTTACGCCAAGAAAAAGGCTTGAAAAAAAGTGTAAGTTACACCACTTACTTTAAACTGTAGTAACACAGGACGGGCTGAAGTTTTGAGCTATAATGAAAGGCAGCTATTAAAATATATTCGAACTTATAATATCTCAAAACATATCACCTTTTATTTACCAAGCACCATCATGTCCAGAGCTCGTAAGTTTCGTTACCAGAGGTCACGAATGTGCATTTTCGAATCTTAAGCAACAGTTAATATGACATCTTCCTTAACTGGCGATATTAAAATGAAACGATACAAAGTGCTATCAGGTAGCTAATGATAAATAATGCATTAACTAATTTCCTCAAATTGACTGAGTTCATTTTCATTTGTGATAAAACAAACAAACCAGAAAAGTCTTATTAATGGTCATAGTTTCAAAAAACAGAACATTTCTGTGCAGTTTATATTCTAGATAAGGAACATGGTGTTAATTAATATTCGTTGACTACGAACCGGACTTTTATCAAACATTAACAGGGATTAAGAGGTCAGTTTACTTTTATTATATTCTCCTCACCATAGATAAGGTTTATAAAAGTGTCAAATATTTTAATAAGCAAGCTGAAACTTAAGTTGTACCGTATTGGAACAAGAAAAGTGTCAAATGTTTTGATAAACGAGCTTAAAATTATGTCCTACTGTAATGCATGGCCAAGTGTGTTAAGGCGTTCGACTCGTAATCCGATGGTCGCGGGTTCGAATCTCGGTCACGCCAAACATTTTCGCCCTTTCAGCCGTGGGGACGTTATAATGTGACGTTCAATCCCACTATTCATTGGTAAAAGAGTAGCTCAAGAGTTGCCGGTGGGTGGTGATGACTAGCTGTCTTCCCTCTAGTCTTACTCTGCTACATTAGGGACGGCTAGCACAGATAGCCCTGGAGTAGCTTTGTGCGAAATTCAAAACAAACAAACAAACAAACCGTAATGCAATAAGAAATGTGTCAAATATTTTGATAAGCGAGCTGAAACTCATGTTCCACCGTAATGCAATAAGTCACACACCCTTAACTTTTCTGAATTTAACTGTAAATTACGAAATTCTTATGTATATTTTCAGGTAGAAATCATTGTATGTTTTTATTGTATTTCTGAACAGTTTTCGACTGACGAAATGCGCCGTCAGCAATATATATGACAACTATACTGTGGTTATAACATTGTTATTATACATTATTCCGATTCTTGAAAATACCTAAGCGACTAGATTTAAAACTTAGTGTAAAAAATGCAGTATGTCTAATACTAATGTGTTATGAGAAGAATAAATATAATTGCTCTTTACTGTGTTATACCAGGTGTACACACTGTAACAACTGTTTAAGTAACATGGCTCATATAAATAATGTTTTAACCACGCCTGTGTTTGCTTGTTCCAGTTTGCCTAATGAGCTCTGGACTGAACGAAACGTTGCGTCGTCAGTGGAAGGGACGAATATAGTGTGGTTCGAATATCGTTATTATATTCTCTTATACGTCTTGAGAATCCCTAAGAAACGAGATTAAAAAAAATATTGCTTGAAATGTAATAGGCCTAATATATTGGTACTTAATATTCTAAACTACTATCAAGTAATTGTATGAAGTAATTATGGTAAGTTTGATAGATATAATTGAATGTATAAATATAGACACATGAATTGAGCTTGTTGGGTTGAATGCTCTTCTTTGAAAGTTTATATGAAGAAATCTGCTAAGAGGTTTAATAGATTTTAATATTTCAAGATGGATGATTTTTCTTTTTTTTAATTTCGCGCAAAGCTGCACGAGGACTACCTGCGCTAGCCGTCCCTAATTTAGCAGTGTAAGACTAGAGGGAAGGCAGCTGGTCATTACCACCCACCGCCAACTCTTGGGCTACTCTTTTACTGACGAATATTGGGATTGACCGTCACATTATATCGCCCCTACGGCTGAAAGGGCGAGCATGTTTGGTGTGACGAGGATTCGAACTCGCGACTCTCAGATTACGAGTCGAGTGCCTTGACCACCTGGCCATGCCTGACCCAAGGTAGATTGGCAGATGATTTGTGTATACGTGATGTCAAGTTGTGTGTGTCCATCTACGTTTATCGTGCGCCCCTTGCTTGTATAGCGCTATGTCTACGGATTTTCAACACTAAAATCAGGGAGTCGATTCCCCTCGGTAGGCTCAGCAGATAGCTCGATGTGGCTTTGCTAAAAGAAAAACACACAAACAATACACACATACACATGTTTATCGTGTTTCATATGTGTGTTGCATGTGTTTAATTTAATAATTAACTAGAGTATCCAGATAAGTGAAGTAATTCTTCGTATGCGACATAACAAATTCAGGTTGTTAACGAACAAGATACGATGGACATTGACATTTAAAAAAATCATTTGTGGCTCTCTTTTGCCTATTTTTACCAAGCACTTAAATGAAAGCTATGTCCGTCAGGATTAAATTTAACCAAGCACTTAAATGAAAGCTATGTCCGTCAGGATTAAATTTAACCAAGCACTTAAATGAAAGCTATGTCCGTCAGGATTAAATTTAACCAAGCACTTAAATGAAAGCTATGTCCGTCAGGATTAAATTTAACCAAGCACTTAAATGAAAGCTATGTCCGTCAGGATTAAATTTAACCAAGCACTTAAATGAAAGCTATGTCCGTCAGGATTAAATTTAACCAAGCACTTAAATGAAAGCTATGTCCGTCAGGATTAAATTTAACCAAGCACTTAAATGAAAGCTATGTCCGTCAGGATTAAATTTAACCAAGCACTTAAATGAAAGCTATGTCCGTCAGGATTAAATTTAACCAAGCACTTAAATGAAAGCTATGTCCGTCAGGATTAAATTTAACCAAGCATTTAAATGAAAGCTATGTCCGTCAGGATTAAATTTAACCAAGCACTTAAATGAAAGCTATGTCCGTCAGGATTAAATTTAACCAAGCACTTAAATGAAAGCTATGTCCGTCAGGATTAAATTTAACCAAGCACTTAAATGAAAGCTATGTCCGTCAGGATTAAATTTAACCAAGCACTTAAATGAAAGCTATGTCCGTCAGGATTAAATTTAACCAAGCACTTAAATGAAAGCTATGTCCGTCAGGATTAAATTTAACCAAGCATTTAAATGAAAGCTATGTCCGTCAGGATTAAATTTAACCAAGCACTTAAATGAAAGCTATGTCCGTCAGGATTAAATTTAACCAAGCACTTAAATGAAAGCTATGTCCGTCAGGATTAAATTTAACCAAGCACTTAAATGAAAGCTATGTCCGTCAGGATTAAATTTAACCAAGCACTTAAATGAAAGCTATGTCCGTCAGGATTAAATTTAACCAAGCACTTAAATGAAAGCTATGTCCGTCAGGATTAAATTTAAGCAAACACGTTTCGGGATTGAATTTTAATCAAGCACTTAATTATAGCTCTATCCTTCTGTATTAAAAGCACTCATTGTATTTACTTTGGTATCGACACTATATAGTTTCGATTCTCCAGTTGCATGTTCCTTCAACCATGTTATATCTTCCGTTATTTTTTTTTCTTTCACGTATGATATATAAAGTTTGTTTGTTTCTCTAGAATTTTTTTACCTGATACACTGTATCCCACAAATAAGTCTGTCTTTTCAATATATAGGTTTCACTCTCTAAAGCAATACACATATCTATTGATACATATATGTACTGCCTATGTTTCAAGATACTATTTCTAATTAATACGGCTGTATTACTGCCTTGTTGTTTTTTGCATTGAGTTCAACTGAGCTGTTAGTACCTAACTGTTATCTTAATCTGACTGACCTTCAATTATTCTTAATGTGACTCTCCAGGTAAAATATAACCACTGATAAACTGTCTCTTTAGGTAAAACTTATGCGTTAGGTGTGAGAGTTTCAAAACTTAAAGATGGAAACACAAATTAATTTAAAGTAGATTTGTCCTGTGCCTTTATAATAACGTGAATTCGTGCCAGATCTTTCTATAAAAGTGTCTTTGTCGTAAATAGACAGTTTTGTTTAACACGTTCAATTTAACTTGTGCAAGGGCTTTAAGGCTTCGTCGAGAAGTGTTATACGAAGTTTTTTTGTATCAGATTTACGGTGTAATCAGCTAGAAGCATTAACAATAATGACAAAAGTTCTAAGTGCCATGTTTAAGTATACACATAATCACGTGTGTTAGTGATACAAGATAACCAGTCCAAACAATCCAGGGATCATTTTAGTTCAAATATTATAATTAAGCTTGTTTGTTTGCTTAGAATTTTGCGCAAAGCTACACGAGAGCTATTTGCGCTAGTCGTCCCTGATTTAGCAGTGTAAGACTAGAGGGAAGGCGACTGGTCATCACCACCCACCGCCAATACTTGGGCTACTCTTTTACTAACGAATTGTGGGATTGACCTAACATTATCACTCCTCCACGGTTGAAAAAGTGAGCATGTTTGGTGTGACGGGGATTCGAGTCCACCCACCTCAGATTACAAATCGAGAGTCCTATCCACCTGACCATGCCGGGGCCCTATAACTGAGCTATAATTGTTTGCAATGAAAAGCTATATAAATGCTTATTGTGCTATTTGTAATTGATCAAGAGTATACCTTTCAAAAATTCTTAATTGCTGTCGTGTTGTGCTCTGATAGGAGGGCATATTTGACTTCCTACCATTTGTTCGTGACGTTATCAAAACATTAGATTTGCTCTAAGCTTCAAACTGCTATTCCAGAGGATATTATAACCACACTTTCAGCTTGTGGTGGACAAAGATTTTTTTTCTTTTTTGTTTCCTTTTTTTCTTTAAGCTTTATAAACGGAAATAATATTTTTTTCAAACCTCTCGCGTTCAGATAAAACAAAAAAACAACAGCAACGTTTCCAGTGGTCAAAGTATGCTTTTCTAATATATTTTCGTTATCAACTGTTCACCGTGTCATTCCCTACGATTAAAGTACAACATTTGATGAATATAGTTTTGTTCTCCTTACAATAATTTCCTCAAATAACGTGCGCGTCTAAATTACAGCTGCACCACTTGATAGATTTAATTTGTTTGTTTGTTTATGAATTTCGCGCAAAGTTACACGAGGGTTATCTGCGCTAGCCGTCCCTAATTTAGAAGTGTAAGACTAGAGGAGAGGCAGCTAGTCATCCCCACCCACTTCCAACTCTTGGGCTTCTTTTTTTACCAAAGAATAGTTGGAATGGTCGCCAAATTATAACGTCCCCACGACTGAAAGGACGAACATGTTTGGTGTGACGGGGAGAGATTTAATCTGTAGACTCGTGAAGACGAGAAACCCAGTTGAAGTAAAAATGAAGTAAAAAAGTAAAAATCTTATAACGGCTGGTATTGTATTAACATTTTTACTAATAAAGCAGAGAACAACGTTTCGACCTTCTTGGGTCATCTTCAGGCTTTAAGTCTTTTTTTTTCATAATAATTTTGTAGTGTTCAACGATTATCTGTGTCTGTCGTAAAAACGAATTAAATCTGTTCTCAGTTGCACTGAAATTCGGCAACCGCGACTACAAGGAATATGGTAAAGAACTATGATATGTCATCGGCTACATGGTTAATATACATGGTCATCGTTAGCATGCCAGGATTCGTACCACGTGGTCTAACGTTTGAGCTGTAATGTACCATCGAATACAAGGATAATATTCAATATTCTAGTTCACAAAAATTTTATGTAACATAAAATGTAAAACATTAACTCTTTTTTTATATAAATTAATTATTATTTCACTGAAACACGTAATGTACATCGACTTTTGTCACGAATTATAAATATGTATTCAAAGCTCATTTTTTTCCTGGTTTACCTTCATCCCTCGTTCCATAATCATTTTAAAATACATCTGGTCATGTACATCTCAAGATAAATATTTTGTAAATGAACAAATAAATCATAAATTTACTATCTTGCTCTCTGGTGTCAAAACTAATCTAGATGTTAACTGCAAGAATGTTAGGCCTTCACTTATTTCCACAACACTGACTCTGTCTATTTGATCATAAGAAAAGATAAGTTTTTCTCTTTCTTCTGTCATATGTCATATTATAGTATCTATTCGTATAAAAACGAGTTTTATTTCTTTTCATGAAAAAAGTGTTCAAAACATAAGAAAAACAACTTACGCTTTTGCGAAATTAAATAAAACTTCAATGTAGCTGTGGTTCTAGATGTAGATGTAGATGTAGATGAGATAAAAATCATGGGTGTACTAAAAGAGAAACATAAGTTTGAAAGCAACATTCTATTTAACTAAGACTCAAAATTACATACAAGAAAAATAAAAATAAAAACTTGTGAGACGTCGAGTCACTTCAGACAATAGTTGTTTTCAGTGATTAAAAGATATTTTATTGATTCAAGTATAGCAAAATTAAATCGTGTTTACTGACGTTGATCTTATGAAAACTCAATAGAGCGAGAAAGAATTCTCATTTAACCGCCAGGTTTCAGAGACGTGTCCACCAGCGCTTCTATTAGAAATAAATATATTTCAGAGCAACACAGATATAGATTTATTGAACGCTCACGACCAAAGCTTCAAAAGAAATCTCAAGAGAAAATGAAATTTCCTGTGCTGGAATAGAAGAAAAATGTTCCTGAACATCACAAATAAACTTATTTTCCTTCATTCCAAAGATCTGTCAAAATTGGTGTTGCTTTCAGATTAAACGTTTCCTATGTCCATCAGTTCTAATAATAGTAATAAGACATTATTTTATTATTTAGATTAATATATCACAAACGTAGGTTTGATTACTTCTTATTTATTGTCATTATTTTCGGGAATTTAGCATATTCCAGACTGCTATCTGCTGATTGCAACTCTCTAGTATTATCTGTTTTTTTTTCTATTGTTTGAGTAGTCGATATTATTTAAATAATAATATTTTTGTTGCATGCCGAACTAAGTATAAAACCAAGAATTGATATATCCTCAACATTTGTGTTCGCCTCTCATATGTATTACATCCCTTAATGTGGCATATAGAATAGCTGGCATTTGTATGTGTGTGGTTGCACTAAGGCTATCTGCGTTGTTCAAACCGCGAGGCTCTCATCATACATTTTTGCCTTATAAATCCTAACGAGAGGTAACAGAAATCTCGATTACTCGAAGCAAGATAAATACATATGTCTAATCAGCAGATGACTTAACTTGTAAACGTAATATTAGTCCTCACCTCCAGAGGGCTGATAGTTTGTTTGTTTGTTTGTTTTTGAATTTCGCACAAAGCTACTCGAGGGCTATCTGTGCTAGCCGTCCCTAATTTAGCAGTGTAAGACTAGAGGGAAGGCAGCTAGTCATCACCACCCACCGCCAACTCTTGGGCTACTCTTTTACCAACGAATAGTGGGATTGACCGTCACATTATACACCCTCACGGCTGGGAGGGCGAGCATGTTTAGCGCGACGCGGGCGCGAACCCGCGACCCTCGGATTACGAGTGCACGCCTTAACGCGCTCGGCCATGCCAGGCCAGGCTGATAGTAAGTTTACACGCTTAGAACGTTAAAGTCTTACGACTAAAACGCATAAAACCGATGTTTCAGAGAAAAATTTATTGTTTTTTTTTGTTTTTTTTGGAAACTGTACATTTGTATTGAGTATAATGAATTACTACTGCTCAGTTACTCTATAAACTGCCTAAGCAGCTGTATATATATAATAAATATACTGTACTATACAATACATCAACTGTTTTTAGGGGATTAAACCCAGCAGTATAAAACAACAATGAATTTAATATAAACTAGAAACAACACAATATAACTGAAATTTAAAAACACCCCTTCACTACCATTCGTTGGTGTAATCCTTAGGTCAAATTTAAATTTATTCGCATAAAGGATTTATCCTTACATTTAACTGCAGTTGGATTAAAATAGAATCAATTTCCAATGAGTATTTTAAGTAAAAACAAAAAAAGAAAAGTTTTACATTGTAATAGAGGTCAAATAAAAGTATACATGATGGTTTAACTTTACCTAATTTCGTTCATAAATAGTTCAGGAAGAAATATTCTTTGTTGAAATCATCAGAGTCAATAGTCAATTTTAAATATAATAAACCTATGGAACCTGTTTTCTTTAGTTATACAAATTTATTCTGAAGGAATTTCTAAAGAAATCAATAACTTACCATGTAATTGTTCCAGCAGTGAATTTATTAACCCTAATCATAGACATGTTACTTCAGGTAATTTAGATGTTATAAAATGAAGTAGTAATAAAACTGAATTTAGTAAAACAAACTAAGTTTAGGATCTTAGAAAAGAAGTTAAAATGAAGGTGGTATTAAAAAAAAAACTGGAAAAAATATTAATTATTATACTATAGAAATCAATGAAAAGTCATTACTCTCGTGTTTCTTTTCTGAATGAAAGCTATTTTTAATTAATTTTTGTTAAAAACTTTAAATTTATCTTAATGTATATTAGATATTGTTCCTAATACTTAAAACAAATTAAGGAAATTCAAAACTAATTTATTATTACACCAACTGATAAAGCCAGTTGTAATTTTAGTTTTATATGTAAAAATAATATGCACAAATTTTAATTAATGAAATTGACATATTAAATACATTTACAAACAATATTTTAAATAAAGTATAGTTATAACTAACTCGAATAAAGCCAGTAATAATGGAATATCAATATAGACCCTTCTTGTTTCAATCTACCGTTTTTATATATAATTTAATAAAGCCAGTAATAATGGAATATCAATATAGACCCTTCTTGTTTCAATCTACCGTTTTTATATATAATTTAATAAAGTCAGTAATAACAGAATACCAATATAGACCCTTCTTGTTTCAATCTACCGTTTTTATATATAATTCTGAAAATACATAAAAACCTAGCATGTTCGTTCAGGTTTATTACCAATTCTTTATATAATGTCACTAAATCTGTTTTTACAGCATTTAATAATGTCTTAAATGTTTCATTTGAATAAAATAAATTTACTGTTTTTAAATCATTCGTACAACTATTCTTATATAAAAAAATATATTTCTGTTTTGGATTGATCAAATAGTTTGAACCACTTTACAAACAAATAACTGACCGTTATTACTTATGATTTGACTACATTATATACTAAACTAGGTCTGAATGATTTAAGGAGGGTCTTCAATGAACTATATGATAAAGTTATAGCTGTAGAAATAATTATTTCAAAACATAAGTTCGTCAAATATCAACGTAAAAATGCACTTCGGTTTTGTACATATAATAGTTATATCACCTTTACTGAAAAAAATATGCAAATAAACAGTGGGCGTTTCAATGGGTACTGACTTCTCTTCAAACATGGTCAGCCCGTAGGTGTTTTTCTATGACTTTTTTCTTTTAAGGCAGATTTTATTCCTAACTTGTATTCATATATTTTTCGTTACATAGACGACTTAAATTAATTCAGTAACCTGCATTTCGGTCCAAACTATATACCCAACACAGTTTAATTAAAATTATTAATAACAGCGATACATATACTTATTATCTAGATACAGAAATTAGATTAACGGGACACAGAATGTAGTTGACTATTCTTGACAACAGAAGGGAATTTAATTTTTCTATCCTTGGTTTATTCACCCCTAACAACAATGTTACGTTGGTATTGTTAAGATTGATTATCATCTCCCACTTAACAACACTTCAACAATTTATAGTAACTGTTATTCATTCACGCATAGTGTTGATTTATATACTGAAAATAAACTAACGGTTAACTGGACTGGTTTGTAATGAATGTGAAACTAGATTAAGCGTTAATCTCTCATACATTTTAGTGGAAGGAAGGAAAAGGGTACAATCACTACAGTGTTAAGGAGATAAGGGTAGATAATCTTTTCAGTGGAAGGAAGGAAACACACAAATTGTTTCGTTTCTTCTCAGTCTCATTTCTATATTGCAGGAGTGAGTTTTGAGAAGACTTCCTGGATACGTTGACGCAATGCTAGCATAACTGATGCCCCTTATAATGTCCCATAAAAATCCACAGGCGTAATATATGTATAACGGGGTTCAGGTAGACGACTTTCCCCTTCCAATCCAACCACTGAATGTGCTGCGGGAGGCTATAACCCCAGTGTGGAGATTATTCCTGCTGGAATAACGTTTAATAACATCCACCAGTGCCGTTAAAAACAAAACAAAAAACACTTTAAACAATATTATGGCACGTGCAAGAAACTGTTTGTTGCTATGTTAATTTTACCGACATATTTTTTAAAAAAAGTGTTACCCAAATTCTTGGGCACACTTTTTATGTGTAAAAACGATTGCTACAACCAAATATTCGTGTATAAAAATTACTACGTCCGGAAACCCATATCGCACTAAAATAACGTCTATAAAAGCGAAAACGTAAGTAAAAAGTGTAACCTAAACAAGTCACTATGAAGGTGACCTGTAAACAAAAAAAAATAAGGTTTTCTCCATTGTTGAGACACTGAAAATTATAATCGGTTCTGCTTGACTTACCCTCCTGTAATAGACACGAAATTGATTGAAAAATTAATGCTTCGTGTACTATTAGGCTTAGTTGTTTAAACAATGATTACTTTTAAGCCTATTATGTTTGTTAAACATATTAAGTATTTAAAATATGTGATTAAAGTTTTAAACAAAATTGATTGTGGATGATGATCTCGAAATGGTCTTTTGTATATCCAGTTAGGCATAACCTAAATATTTCAAGCTGACAGAAGCTCGTAAGGCGTTAATGGGATTAAGACCATTAAATCCGTTAAGAAATTTAGTTCAACCTTTATCTTTTTTTTACAGTATTTACAGCTTTTATTCTAATCCTCCCCGTGGCTCAACGTAAAGTCGATAGGCTTATGACGCAATAAATCGAGTTTCGATGCCCGTGGTTGGAATAGCGAAAATACCAACTGCATAATTTTGTGCTTAACAACAGCTATGCCAACACAGTTTCTTCATTTCAACTCTACTTTAGGCTTGAATGAACATGCCTCGGTAACCATGCTTCACAGAACAATTTTTTAAAAAATGACTGAGTTGTGTGTTTCTATAAATAAGACAAGATGAAAATCTTTTTCACAATGTCATTCACCCCCTCAGTGCATCGTTATGCAAATTAGGCATATGGTGAACAGTCATGTGACCTGAATTGCATTCAGCTTACACTAGCAACCGAACATTCAACAACAGTGACAATATTTCGCTAGTCTTAAATCTAAAGTTCGAACATTTTTATTATTCCTTCGAGTTTGCTAGTGTCCATAGACTATTCGTGCATTATAAGTTCCGACATTTAGAAAATAATTAAAATGAAAAAAAAAACAGTTTTGCTCTACCAAATGTTCTCGATAGAATTTATAAATTAGATACGTTGTTTTCTTGTTGTTGTTGTTTTGGACTCAGCACAAAGCTACTGAATAGGCTGTCTGAGCTCTGCCCAACACAGGTATCGAAGCCCGGTTTTTAGCATTGTAAATCCACACACATAAATTAGATACACTGGTAGTTTTAAATCTATAATTATTTGTTTTTCTAAAATTGGGTCAAAGGAGAAAATCACCTGAAAAGAATTAGTTTCGTTCTTGGAAATCCTGCTGCGTGTACATGTAGATGAATTCATTAGATTTATCTTACACGTCTGACAGGCCGAATAGAAGTTTTATCAAAGAATTCTATAATTCTTATTGAAATTCGTACATTCGTAATTTCACATTGTAATTGAGGTAGATAGTTGAGGTATGAAGGATTATGAGCTTTAATTTCCGTTTGCATTGATGGAATTTTGTTCTCTTAAATTTCTATTATAAATTGGAATTACTAGTTAGCATTTAGCATAAGGAAATTGTATTTCATTATTCTCGCCGCGGATAGTTGAAAATGTGAACTAATTTTGTTCAACGCAGTTCATTTTTCGATTATCAACATACAATAATTTAATGTTCTTCAGAATATTGTTACTGAACGAATAATTGCAGCATGAATATTCGTAAAAGGAATTTATACAGTGAGACTTTAGGTTGTGAGGAATTTTTAGTCAATTTGTTTGTAGTTAAGCACAAAGAGCATTTTGTGCTCTGCTAACCACAGGTATCGAAATCCAGTTTCTAACGTTGTAAGTCCCTAGAGGGCCCGAAATGTCCAGACTGTTCTTTTTGAATTTCCGGCAAAGCTACTCAAGGGCTATCTGCGCTAGCCGTCCCTAATTTAGCAATGTAGAACTAAAGAGAATGCAGCTAGTCATCACCATCCACCGCCAACTCTTGGGCTACTCTTTTACCAACGAATAGTAGGATTGACAGTCACATTATAACCCGATCCCCACGGCAGAAAGGGCACCCAGGTTGTGAAGACGCTCGACTAGTAATTTGAGGATCACAGGTTCGAATCCCCATCACACCAAACCTGCTGGCCTTTTCAGCTGTGGAGACGTCATAATGTGACAGTGAATCTTACTATTAGTTAGTAAAGGAGTAGCCCAAAAGTTAACGGTGGGTTGTGATAATTAACTGCCTTCTCTCTAGTCTTACACTGCTAAATTAGGGACGGCTAACGCAAATAGACCTCGTGTAGCTTTGCGCTAAATTAAAAAAGAACAAAAAAAGTAAGTTCCTGGACATATTTTCTCATTCCTTCGTATATTTTTACAAAACCAAACATTTTTTTCACTAAAAGATTCCACTTTAAATAAATATATATAAAAAAATACTTTCCAGAAATTAGAGATTTTGTGGCGGGTGTATACAATTTCAAACTGTTTTCATCGTTTCACATAAATCAAAAATGTACTCTTACGTTGTATTTTTTTTTTTACATCTGAAACTTTATTTCGAAGTGCTGATTTACTGGTAAATATTTTGACAATTGTTTTCTATAAAATATTTACGTCTTTAGATTATGTGTTCCAAATCATATCAGTAAAACCGGGACTCGTCACACAACAAAATCGTATATAAATCATTTGTTTTGCACTCATGAGAAAATGTATAAAACTATGTAAGATATTAAAGGTTGTAAGAATCTAAATGTTCTGTTTTATTTTATTATTTTCTTTTAACGCTAAATTTATTTATATAATAGAAAACTCTACGGAACAATAGATTTTCTTACAACAGCGCAACACATTTTTCCTCTCTAAATAATTATTTGAAAGATATGTCAAGATTTATTTATATAATAGAAAACTCTACTGAACAATAGATTTTCTTACAACTGCGCGACACATTTTTCCCATCTAAATAATTAGTTTAAAGAGTTGTCAAGATTTATTTATATAATAGAAAACTCTACGGAACAATAGATTTTCTTACAACTGCGCGACACATTTTTCCCATCTAAATAATTAGTTTAAAGAGTTGTCAACTTTTCGTCACAGAATAAACTGAAATTATTCTTTTCTAAGTAAATTCCTTTTGTTTCAAAGTAACTAAAACTGTATATTGCTTACATTGTTTGTTTTAGAGCATGTTTGTTGTGACGAGGGTTTGGACCCGCGACTCTCGGATTACGAGTCGATTGCCTTAACTATCTGGCCATGTAATAGAAACTATTTAATTACAGGTTAATGAATTATGGGTTTTTTTGTGATTAGTTGATCATTCATAGACAACGATATCGTCTTTGAACATTTACTTTTTGATAGACTTTCGTGTCCTTAGGACTGTGAAATCTGTTAAAGTTTGTTTGTTTTGAATTTCGTGTAAAACTACTCGAGAGCAATATAAGACTAGAGGGAAGGCAGCTAGTCATCACCACCCATCACCAACTCTTGGACTACTGTTTTACTAACGAACAGTAGAATTGATTGCAAGATTATAACGCCCTCGTGAATGGAAGGGCGAGCATGACTGGTGTGACAGGGTCTGTTAATCTCACCCCCACAGACACAAAATAATTTTTAGAGTTAAACAGATAAAAGCTTAGGTTACTCGATACTTTACGCAAGATTTTGTTTCAGTTGATTGCTGTTGCAATTAAAATAGTTTGTCACTTCAGAAATGTGATTTTAAGAGATATCAGTTGAAGGAAATTATTAAGAAAATTTTTCATTCAACTTATCATGTTTTATGAAAACATCTGTAAACAGAAAAATCGTTGAAATGTAAAATTACATTTGTATCAGTATTGTTGTAAAACAGTTATTGCCCCCCAGTGGCTCAGCGGTATGTCTGCGGACTTACACGCTAAAATCCGGGTTTCGATACCCGTGGTGGGCAGAGCACAGATAGCCCATTGTGTAGCTTTGTGCTTAATTCAAAACAACAACAACAAAACAGTTATTTCTAACAGCTGCTATGAATAATCACCAAGTATTTCTATTGTTGTAAAATAGTTGTTCCTAACAGCTTCTATAAATAATCACCAAATGTTACTATTGTTGTAAAAGAGTTGTTCCTAATAGTTGCGATAAATAATCACCAAATATTCTTGTTGTTGTAAAATAGTTGTTCCTAATATCTGCGGTAAATAATCACCAAATATTCCTATTGTTGTAAAATAGTTGTTCCTAATAGCTGCGATAAATAATCACCAAATATTCTTATTGTTGTAAAATAGTTGTTTCTAATAGCTGCGATGAATAATCACCAAGTATTCCTATTGTTGTGAAAGAGTTGTTCCTAATAGATGCGATGAATACTCACGAGGTATTCCTGTTGTTGTAAAATAGTTGTTTCTGACAGCTGCAATAAATAATCACCATGTTTCAGTATTGTTTTAACTTCGGAGTTAAAATGCAAGCTAATGAGACAACATTTGTAACTGTTTAATTTTATAGTGCTCTTACTTGAATGCATTTGCTTTATCTTGTAGTATATATTGTGATCACTGGTTTAATATATATTGTTTTCAATGCAAGGATGCACAACGGTCTACGTGCTTTCTGTCCACTGCGATGAATCGAACCACGAATTTTAACGTTATAATTCAGTAAATTATAGCCTACCCATTGGGGAACCATTGCAGGCGGTACCACTAGTAATTGCAGGTACCAAATTAAGGGTTGAATTTTTTTTTTTAGTTTGTTTAGAATTAAGCACAAAGCTACTCAATGGGCTATCTGTGCTCTGCCCACCACGGGTATCGAAACCCGGTTTTTAGTGTGTAAGTCCGTGGGTTGAATATTAAATAACAATTTGTTTCTATTATTTACTTATTTGTGATGTGTTTTTTTTTTATAATAACAACAGACTAATGAACGCACTTAGTAAAATACTATGTACATGTAAGTGTGTTCTGAGTTTGTGCACCACATTAATAGTTCAGAAGATTTTTGGGTAATAATTGCATTTATATTCTTTGTAAAGATTGGAACATTTTAATAACAATTTACGTTTCCTCAAAATATTTTAATAGAATATTCAATAATGAATTAACAAACACGACAACCTTAAATTTCAATGTCTATAACAGGAAGCAATCTTTATGTTTTTATCTGAATAAAGTACATATAACAAAATAAACATCTGGTGTGTTGTGTAGGCGTTACTTGTTCTTTTATGAATCGAAACTACGTTATGCTTTACCTGTCTCGTCTTGATTCCGCTAGAGAAGAAAGAGGAATGTTGTTTTCTGATATGATCTTGCTATATATTTGCTCGTGCATTGGTAGACAAATCAATAGCAAAATAGTCCATCAATAGTGGTTAGCCTCCTTGTCAGCAGCCGCCAGCGTGTGGAATAATAACAACTCCTAAAGGCTAAACAAAATGGGAAAACAAATTACTCCGAGTATAAGATAAACACGTCATCAAATATTTTCACGAGATGGTCATCAGTTCAAAAACACTAATCTATCTTGATAAATCGTACGGAAGGAAAGAAAGATGGAGGGAATCGTAAAGAAATCAGCAAGGAGAGAACGAAGAACGAAGTTTAATAACAGAAGAAGATAAGGTAAGTCGTAGAAACCTGCTTGAAACATGATGATGATAAGATAAGTTGTAGAAACCTGCTTGAAACATGATGATGATAAGTCGTAGAAACCTGCTTGAAACATGATGATGATAAGATAAGTTGTAGAAACCTGCTTGAAACATGATGATAAGATAAGTTGTAGAAACCTGCTTGAAACATGATGATAAGATAAGTTGTAGAAACCTGCTTGAAACATGATGATGATAAGTCGTAGAAACCTGCTTGAAACATGAAGAAGATAAGTCGTAGAAACCTGCTTGAAACATAAATAAGACAACGTAACTTGTAGAAACCTACTTGAAACATGAAGAAGAAAACTACGAAAGAAAATAGATTTTTCTAAAGTGTTTTCAAAGAACCAAGAAGTTAGACAAGAAAAGTAAAACACTATAAAGAGTTTCTTAATCAAAGCTTCGATATATTAAGAAAGTAAGTAAACCATCCATGAAACCGACGTAAACCACTGCAGCATTGGAGAATAAATGCATTCGGACAAGATATTGCGGTGAAACCTATGAAAAGGATATGAAATAGTGTACACATCTCTGATTAAAGTAATGTAAACCATGGCTTAATGGTTACCGCACTCGGAGCATGAATCCGATGATTCCTGGTTCGTCACCTGTTGCCGCAGTAAGTTGTTATGTACTTTGGAACCGAGGTGTGCAACAAGAGTTGTAATAAAATTCGACAATTCAATTAAACAAGAGAAGTTCAAGAGTTAACAGTAAGTGCTGTTGGTTAGCTGACTTACCTGTAGTTCACTATTCGAAAAGCTATAACAGCTGTGCGTTACTAAGCCTTGTAGAGCGTACTGCAAATGGTCCGAAGCAAACAAATCAAGTTGTTGAAACACGCGAAATTCACGTGCAATAGAATTGTATCAGAGAACCTTCGTATGAGATATCATTAAATAAAATTATATCAAAGTGTGATATAAGAATAACTTGGGAAAATATTCCATTGAAGGAATTCATTAAATTTTGTTTCAATAAAAGATATCGCTATGCCAAGAATATACAGATGTATCATCGCTGTGGTTTAGCAAAACATGTGAATATGACTGGCGCTTCCCCATAATTTTGTAACATATTCATAATGACAATGTATGTTATTGACATTTTGAAAAAAACGACAACAAATGAATTTATGAAAACATATTGAAAATTTAGTTGTTATAACCAAATTTAATTGAGTATAAACACGTGACAAAGAATTCCTGTTAAAACTACTTCAGTGTGTCTTGCAAATTACGTTTTTCAGGTGTTTATAGCTTTAGATTTTCATCTGGTTTGCAATAACGTTTTTGTTTTGTGTATTGTCTTTCCAAACGATAAATGAAACTCGGATGGTATTAGATAAAGCACTAAATTTGCTTATACCTGAGGATATTAATTTCCCTTTTCATCATTTTAGTTACATGAAGATCTGGAAAATGAATCGAGAAATGTTAAGCTTTAAAATGTTTAAATAAGTTTGGGGACTTTTTTAAATTAAAAAACAATTCGTGAAAAGATAAGGACGGCATGTTTAACTAATGATGGTGAATTCACAGAATGTTACATGAAATTCTCTCAGAACACTCCAACAGCTCTGTTTCACCGGATACTTGTGTGTTAACAACAGTCTAATCAATATATGGCGATGCAGTCACTCAATATCCTTAGCGGTGGTTGAAAAAAGAAAGATATTAATATCCTATTTGACGAACCTGAATCAGTGCTTTCTATTTGTTTGTTCCACCAGACGAATAAAAAACGAAGACACATGAAAGAATTGCCGTTGATCAGTAAACATATATGATGTGACCAACAGAAGTACAAATACGAAACTAAAGCTAAAAAAATTACGTAGAAATTTAGAAAGAAAAAATTAGGGGCACATTAATCCGTTTGCTGTTCTCGAAAATTTAAAAATGGTGAGATGGTTTCTTTCAAAATACCGTTGTCTAGCTGAGCTTTATGATGAATTTATTTGTCTGATTTTATGAAAGGAGTAAAAAAAATAGACATTTAAAGTAAGTCATAAGAAACTTTATCTCCAAACAAAAAATAGAGAAAACTACTTCGTATCCCCGTGCGCTTATACTGAATAATTATGGTCGTTCAGAATACCAGAGAAACAAGAGTTTATTACAGAATACACTGGAAAGTTTTCAGACTATAAGCGTTGCAAAACTGGTTCATCTTGATCTCTGTCGTTTACAAAATAATTAGCGAATGACGTTCTATCCAAAGTTTGAGTTCCATATATTCCATAGCTGGAATATTATTGCGGATCAGTCCATTCACTTTCAGCATTACCTATTCTGTTCTCTTAATATTCTTTCTAAAAGAGAGTGCTTACTATTTATGATTACGTGTTTTTTATTTAACAACATGTGGCATATTAAAATATTAAATTGAGGATTTTAATTTGTCCCCCCCTCTTAAACTGGCTTCTTATATCTCAAATCAAATTCTTACGTTATCATGCTTATAATAAGTTTATATCTTTATTACACGACCATTTGTTTGTTTTATTTATATGAAAGATACGTTGTGTTCTCTGTTGAGTCCAACGAAGGGAATGGAACTCCGAATTTTACCGTTGTAACTCCGCGTTGTTTTTGTTTTGTTGTATTTTTTTACAAGAGCCTACGGCTTACGCCACTGCCCGGCATGGCCAGGTGGTTAAGGCTTTCGACTCGTAATTTGAGGGTTCGAATCCCCGTCGCACCAAAAATGCTCGCCCTTTCAGTTGTGGGAACGTCATAATGTGACAATCAATCCCACTATTCGTTGGTAAAAGAGTATCCCAAAAGTTGGCGATGGGTGGTGAAGACTAGCTACCTTCCCTCTGGCCTTACCCTGCTAAATTAGGGACGACTAGCGCAGATAGCTCTCGAGTAGCTTTGCGCGAAATTTCAAAAACAAACAAACTTTCGCTACTTTATAAGCAAGAGATATTAATTAAAATAGAAATGAAATCTCCTGAAGCCGCTGCATTTTAATTTGAATTTATTATTGTTTTTGTGCAAAGCTACACGATGAGAGCCTGTCCGCCAGGGACAACCCTAGATTTTGTCGTTGTAAGTCTTTAAACTTACTGCCAGCTCACCACAAGCTCTTGAATTTAATAAACACCTGTGACGTTAACAGAATAAATACTGCTTTATGGAGTTCGGTTGCTCAAAAACTGGCTTGTAGTCCATAGAAAACTGCAGTTGACTTTATAGTCCGTACGAACGAAAGAACAAAACCTCACCATGGGTTTAGTTTAGAGAGAGAGAAGTCTGAGGAATTCTCTTCCCAACATCAGGAACATTGTAGTTCATCTTCGTCCCTGCTTGTGGAAGTTTATTTATCTGTAGTGGTTTTTTTCCTGTATTTTAATTTGGCATTGTTTGGGGCATTGATGTGAGGTGGGACAATATGAGAATGATGGGTGAGCACGATAAAGGCGATACAAGGGAAGTAGGTTAGCCCGGAGCACGTAGTCCAAAAAGCCGAACTGCAGACGAGACGAAACATCAACTCAAACGGCACTATTTGGGTCCGAGCAAGGATGCTTCCTTGGCTTGGTTCTAAAGATCCAAGGCCTCAATCCATAAAAAACTGTAGTCGCCTTTATTGTCCACAAACAACAGTCATCTTTCATATTTCAATAGATATTTCATTGAATATATCTTCAAAACATCAAAAATCGCAAATTTAAGTTTTTAAAAATATATATCTCTGTAAGTTGTTTGTTACCGTCGATTTGAGAATGGTTTGCTTTGAATTTCGCGCTAAGCTACACGAGGGTTATCTGTGCTAGCCGTCCCTTATTTAGTAGTGTAAGACTAGAGGAAAAGCAGCTAGTCATCACCACCCACCGCGAACTCTTGGGCTACTCTTTTACCAACGAATAGTGGGATTGACCGTTACATTATAACACCCCTACGGCTGAAATGGAGAACATGTTTGGTGCCACGGGAATTCGAACCTGCGACCCTCAGATTACGAGTCGAACACTCTAACACACCTGACCGCTTCTACTCAGATTATGATCATAATTGCTTCATCTATTCGTACACATCAAGCCTCAGAAACAAGTGAGGTTTTTAATTTTTGACATCCACAGTTTATTAGTTACTTTTGTTCTCACCCCACTGACCGCTGTCTTTTTTAAAGATTGTACATCTAGTTGATGGTGGTATCTAAAGAGATCTGATGATTTGACGAACGTCGAGTCTAAAGATTTAATCTTAAGCGTTGAACAATAAAAGACAACTTGTGTTTGTGTAGTAATAGCTTCAATTTCTTAATATCCTGTGTCAGCAGTTAGAAGTGAGTCATAGTGTCACCGAAAGCTGATCGTGATTTATTAACCAGCTTGATACATAGGCACACGTGAGGTTATTTGATATATTTGTGGAGAAGCACATCAGATCGTAACGTGTAAATGAGGAACCTTAAACAATGACATTATGTAATGTAAACAAGCTTAAAGTATATAAAAAATACGAAAGCTATATTGAACTTTTGTACTTTCAAATTCCGTTCAAGTTTCGAATGCAATTTACTTTGTGAAGACATTATTAAAAAGAGGTATTTTTGAGTTCGTTTGTTTCTTTGTTTATTTTAATTTTTCGCAAAGCTACACGAGGGTCATCTGCACTAGTCGTCCTTAATTTAGCTGAGTAAGACTAGATTGAAAGCAACTAGCCCTCACCATCCACCGCCAAATCTGAGGCTACTCTTTTGCCAACGAATAGTTGGATTGGCCGTAACATTAAATCGCCTCCACGGCTGAAAGGGTAAGCATGTTTGGTGTGAGGGGTATTCGAACCCGCGACTCTCAGACTAAGAGTCGAGATTTTCCAGTGAAAAACGAAATGAAACTAATTAAAACGTAGGTTTATGTATCGTGCTTAAAGCACGAAGACAATATGATTGGAAGTAAACCTGTGTTATTCATATTGTCAGGAGGACACGCCACGCCAGAAAGAATAAAGAAAATAGTTATATTGATGGTAAGTGGTGGACCTGAAAGCTCTATAGATCAGACAGAACCAGATTAACCCGAGATATAACAAACACTAGAATATTTATCTATCGAACAATACTTTGGAAAACAGGTATCTGAAAGTAAAATATATTTACTTTATCCATACGTAAAATAAGACGCATCTGTACGAGTTTACATACGAACTAACATGGTATACACATGTATTCGTACTTTACAAGTGTTAAAGAGTACATGTACAGTTAAATTAGTAAGAACCGTTAGGGTTATACATAGAAGCTTTTCATTGTACAGCGGTGTGTCTGCGGACTTTATACTGCTAGAAACCGGGTTTCAATGCCCCCGGTTCGAAGAAAGTAGAGCGCGCACAATTACTTTCAAAGGGTGAATTGTAGAATATGTAGCTATTTAAAGAATGAAAATGATTGGCATAATGTTGTATAGCAATGAAGACAATTGCAATATGCACAATGTTATTTCGGGCGTTAATATTTTAATATAATTTTCATGCACGTTGTGGTAATAGAATTGTTTTATTGTTTAATCACTGTATTTCAATAACTATAAATCACGAACTACAATGGTTTATAACAGGGATTGTCCATTTGTTCTGCTTCTTATTAGGGGTCGTTGTTTGATCAAGATTTCGAGGTGCTGAACAGTGTGCCTTTCTGTCATGAAATTTCTCCATTTTATTTGTAAAAGCATCTCAGCGAGAAATTTGATGTACTTCTGTTTTTCGGATTTATTTCTAGCTTCCTCTCATTGTATCTTGCCTCATAACTTACTGAACAAGTCGAAATCTGTGTTACTCTTTCAAAGATTGTGAAGGAATAACAAACCTAGTCTACAAACAATAATAACTGCATCACGTTCAGAAGTTATGAACATATCACTGGTATAAATATGATTACAAACGATTGTTTCTTATATGAAGCCCGGCATGGCCAGATGATTAAGAAACTCGACTCATAATCTGAAGTTCGTGGGTTCGAATCCCCATCTCACAAAACGTGCTCGCTATTTCAGCCGTGAAGGCGTTATAATGAGACTGTCAATCCCACTATCTTTTGATAAGAGAGTAGTTCAAGAGTGATGACTGGCTGCCTTCTTTTTAGTCTTACACTACTAAATTAGGGACAGTTAGTGCAGATAGCCCTCGTTTAGCTTTGCGCGAAATTCAAAACAAACAAATCTTGTTCTTTCTCTCTATAATTTACTTTCTCACTTTCCATTATCTTTCTACGTGATAAATCACTTTTCCGTTAGACAATTTTTAACATCATGATTCCCGATGTTTTTCGTCACTTTATACACAGACTGAAGTAAAAATAAAAACTTACGAACGATCCAAAGTTACTACAAATAAAGAACTCCCGATGAAGAACTGGCGATTCCTTCTAGCACAGAACAATTTAATTAATGTCGTAAACGCGGATTTTACAGTGGGAAAAAAATCACTTTTCTTCTTAAATATCGCTTTGATTCTTTATGAATTTAAATTCTGAGTTAAATTTACCATATCACAGCTTTAGAAGTTTTGTTACAAAAATCAATTTAACTGATTAAATTAACAAAACTAATGTACATTACTGGAAAGGACAGAAGTTTCATTTCTCCATTAACTTGTTCAGTGCCTTAGACGAGATAACTCGTCCAAGACGATCTGTAACACAGTGTCATGGACGAGTTAATTCGTTCCCAATAATACCTAACTTCAACGCTAGATATCAGCACCATAATGCATTGACCTACTTACAGATTGTTTCACTTTCGATCCGAAATAGCGTTACGAAACAGAACCGACTCCAACTGTGGGGGGGAGTTCTGTTGGCAGAAGGATATTGGCCTGTTACACATTACATGGCCAAAGGTTTGTGGACACCCTTTCTAATTAGTGGGTTCGGCTATTTCAGCCGCAGCCACTTCTAACAGATGCATAAAATCAAACATACAGCCATGCAGTCTCCATAAACAAACATTGGTAGTAGAATGGGTCGTACTGAAGAGCTCAGTGACTTTCAACATAGCACTGTCATGGGATGCCACCTTTCCAACAAGTCAGTTGGTCAAATTTTTGCCCTGCTAAAGCTTCCCTGGTAAATTGTGAAGTGGAAACGTCTAGGAGCGACAACAGCTCAGCCACGGAGCTGTGTGCCACACAAGCTCGCAGAACGGGACCACTAAGTGCTGAAGCGCGCGTAGCACGTAAAATTCGTCTGCCCACAGTTGCAACACTCACTACCGAGTTCGAAACTACCTCTTGAAGTAAGGTCATCACAAGAATTGTTCGTCGGTATCTTCATGAAATCGGTTTCCATGGCCGAGCACCCGCACTGAAGCCTCAGATCTTCATACATAATGTCAAGCATCGGCTGGAGTGGTGCTAAGCACACCGCCACTGTACTCTGAAGCAGTAGAAACAGGTTACCTGCAGTGCTAAGTTAGGCTTCACTATCTGGCAGTCTGACGGAAAAATCTGGTATTGGTGGATGCCAGGAGAACGCCACCTGCCTTAATGCATAGTGCCAACTGTAAAGTTTTGTAGAGAAGCAATAATGGTCTGGGGGCTGTTTGTCATGGTTTGGGCTAGGTTCTTTAGTTCCAGTGAATGAATATCTCAATGCTACAGCATACAATGACGTTCTAGAATATTCGGATTTTCTAATTTTGTGGCAACAGTTTGGAAAAGCCTCTTTACTGTTTCAGCATGACAATACCCCCGCGCACAAAGCGACGTTCATAAAGACATGGTTTGCCAAAGTTGGTGTGGAATAACTCGACTGGCTTGCACAGAGCCGTGACCTCAACTCCATCGAACACCTTGGGATGAATTGGAACGTCGACTGTGAACTAGGCCTTCTCGCCCGACATCAGTGCCCGACCTCGTTAATACTCTTGTGGCTGAATAGGAGAGAATTCCCACAGCCATGTTCCAAAGTCTAGTGGAAAGCCTTCCCAGAAGAGTGGAGGCTGTTGTAAGGGGAGACCAACTCCATATTGATGCCCATGGGTTTTGGAATGAGATGTTCAACAAGGACATATGGGCGTGATGGTTGGTTGTCCACCTACTTTTGGCCATGTAGCGCATGCACTAATTAGTTTCATATAAGACAAGAAGCAGACAACGTATATTATTACAGTGAACTCATACTTGTTAATTAACACGTGTTTGACTTTGTAAAGTGTGAAGAATGTCACTAAGAGGAAATGTGACCAATGACAGTTAAACCATAACCGTCTTATTATAACCAGCAGACCCAGGAGGAAGATTAAGAGAAAATATAACCATAAGAAATATTAAAATATCTTATAAAATTATGACAAATTGACTTATATTTACATTGAATATACAGGCATACAAATTGGAAACTGCGTTTGTCTACTTACATATACTGCTTTACAACTATAAAATAATATATATTTATATATGTATATATTGTTTGTTTGTTTTTGAATTTCGCGTGAGGCTATCTGCGCTAGCCGTCCCTAATTTTGCAATGTAATACTAGAGGGAAGGCAGCTAGTCATCACAACCCACCGCTAAACCTTGGGTTACTCTTTTACCAACGAATAGTGGGATTGACCGCACAATATAACGCCCCCACGGCTGAAATGGCCAGCATGTTTAGTGCGACGGGGATTCGAACTCGCGACCCTCAGATTGCGAGTCGAACGCCTTAATGTTATTGAATGAAGAATTTTTTTTGTGATAGATTCTTAAGAATATAGGACCACAACTTTCAGAAAATCTCTGCGAACTTGACATCACGAAATTGAAGAAATCATGCAGGTTGGTTGAGTTAACTTTATATCCATATCACTCGAAATGTTTTACAATAAAATATAAATATAAAATGCCTGCTTGAACAAACACTACAATCTATCGTTACAAATGTAATTATAATAAACCCCTCGATCGTACATTATATCTTTATTATTTTCGTGATGTCACTGTCTGTTTTAATTGGGTGTTTTTTTTTCTGAAAATAGGTCCCAGTTTAATAGGTTTGCCACTTAATTAATGTACAAGTTTGTTCCACTCAGTGAATTCACGTGTAAATGGCATTTGATTATAATTAGGGAATTTCAGCTTAATCAAAGAAGTCGTTGGCTATTGGCTGGTTTAGATCCTCAGTTTCTGAGCTCATATTATAAACAATGTGATTTTTGTACTAATATATAGATTTTTTACTGTTATTATTTTAAAAGTAAAGGTGAAACGTATGGCTGTAATAAGTTACACAATGGAATTTCTAACCTTTTATTTGTCTGAACAGTCGTGCACATTTTTCTGTATACGTTTGCACAACAAAATGTCACATCAGACTGGCTGATATATATTTATTATAAGGCCCGGCATGGCCAGGTGATTAAGGCACTTGACTCCTAATTTGAGTGTCGCTGGTTCGAATCTCTGACACATCAAACATGCTCACCCTTTCAACCATGTGGACATTATAATGTGACGGTCGATTCCACTATTCGTTGGTAAAAGAGTAGCCTAAAAGTTGGTGGTGGGTGATGACAACTAGCTACCTTCCCTCTAGTCTTACACTGCTAAATTAGGAACAGCTAGCGCAGATAGCCATCGTGTAGCTTTGCGCAAAATTCAAACAAAAAACAAATTATTTATATATGAATGGTGTAACATTGGCTTTTTAGTGTTTATCGACTCTCTTAAAGCACAGAAACAAAACTCTAAACCCAAAAATGTTGACAAGGCCTAGTTGTTAGCATGTCTGGACTTTGAATCCAAGGGTTCATGACTCACGTCCCGTTGTCAAAGTTCTGGGTTGTGAATGCGCTTCGGTCACATAGATGTCATATAACAAGTTTTCAGTTAGTAATGTGGGCTATATGCCTTCCCTCTAGTCCATCAGTTCAAAATTAGGGACGTCTATGCACATTTTACCTTTGTGTAACTTTTGGCGAATGTTCTGGAGAAATTGTTTTTCCAGAGTTCCGTTTTCAGTAAAGTCTTATTCATTATCAAAATTGTTACGTGCAAAATATTTTGAATTGATTTTAATCTTTAACTTATAAATTCCATGAGACGTTAAAAAATATCACAGTTACGCAGCGATATGTCTGTGGACTTTCAATAATAATAATAATGAACTTGACATGGTCTAGTGATCAACGTTCCGGGCTGTGGGTCCGAGGTTCCAAGTTAGCATTTTTTCGTACTTCATTACTATTATTATGTTGTAATAATAACGGTCAAATCTTATTCTTTGATTAGGACAGTTCAAGGCTTGGTAGTGGGTCCTGATAACTAATTCTCAAGTTCAAAACCAAAGATGGATATCACTTATATTCCTTGAACGATGTTTCGCAAATATCAAAAACAAACAATAACAATCGTCAGTTGTAATGTAGGCGTGCATGCTGATATTGTAGATTTTTATAATAAAGAATGGACTGATTTTTTTTCCGATAGAAAAACTAGAAAAAGAGCCTTACAAGCAATTAAAAATTGTAACTGTTTTTATCAGACTATAGGAGGGCCCGGCATGGCCAAGCGTGTTAAGGCGTGCGACTCGTAATCTGAGGGTCGCGGGTTTGCATCCCGGTCGCGCCAAACATGCTTGCCCTTTCAGCCGTAGGAGCGTTATAACGTGACGTTCAATCCCACTATTTGTTGGTAAAAGAGTAGCCCAAGAGTTGGCGGTGGGTGGTAATGACTGGCTCTCTTCCCTCTAGTCTTACACTGTTAAATTACTTTTAAAGAAACAGACTTCAGTACATTTATTTGGCTTAGAATATTTTTACTTTGTTAGCAGGGTAGCTATTGTTAATAAGTGTCATCAAAGGCCTTCATTGGTAGGAATTTCGCGCAAAGCTACTCGAGGGCTATCTGCGCTAGCCGTTCCTAATTTAGCAGTGTAATACTAGAGGTAAGGAAACTAGTCATCACTACCCACCGCCAACACTTGGGCTACTCTTTTACCAACGAATAGCGGAATTGACCATAACATTATAACGCCCCTATGGCTGAGAGAGCGAGCATGTTTGGTGTGACGGGGATTCGAACCTGGTCCAGGGCGTATATTGACAGAAATATTATTTCGTTAGAACGTTTAACCGCAGTTTAAGAAGATGTTAAGAGTAATTCAGCACCAAAGCACGTGCAGTTTACGAAGCCTCGGCCAATTCATCAACATGCAGCCCGCGATATTGGTACTAAAAAAGCGATTAGATGGTGCTATGAAGAAAAGAAAGATTTATGTGACTTTTAGTTGCTTAGATCCATATGCATGAGGCATCGAAAACTGAGCTAATGTTGATCACCTTTTGGTGATATATTTCTCTCTCTCACACACACACGCGCACGCACACACATATATACATATATGTATATATATATATATATATATAAATTGTTTGTGTGCATGTATATATATGTGTCATTTTATAAACATAACCAACATTTAAAGCCCTGATATGACTTAGAAGAAATTTCGTGACAGTCAGTTCTAAAGATCACAGACTCTGGCAATAACTGTTGGAACAATTGCTAAATTCGGCAATCTTTTCAACTGGTTCTACCTCCGCGTCTTTACATTAAAGTTTAATATGAGGACACAGAGATAGAACCATTTTCACTAATTTAAAATTAACTCAATTTCTCCTTTTTTCAGCAAACCCCCATATGAACAAACCGTTGAAAAGCAGATGCTGAATGTCGAGTGTTCCAGGAAATGTAGACAAAGATTTTTTTTTCTTTGTGGAACACTGTGGCAAACCAGTATGACTAAATTGGAATGGACCCTCAGCTGTTAATAAGAAATTTAATGTTAAGCATCACTACGAGACAAAACACCAGAAATACAGTGATTTGTCTAGACAAATGAGAAAGAATAAAAATGATAAACCAAGGAAATGTTTGGAAACACAAAGTTTGGTGTTTACAAAACAAAGTACAGAACTGGAAAGAAATAGACACGTGCCGCCTATTCTGTAAGCTCGTTAATAGTTAAACATATGAAACGTTTCACTGAGGGAGGAATTATTTAGGAGTGTTTGATGACAATAGTAGACATTGTATGTCCAGATAAAATGGATTTATTTTCTAATATTAATCTCTCTGCACGAGGGGTTAAGAAATGTCTGATGATGTTAAACAAGTCCAACTTGTCCAATGTGACAGGATTCAGTACTTTTCAATTGCACTCGATGAAAGTGCTTATGTAAAAGATACTGCAAAGCTCATAGCACTTTTGCACGGTATCAGCTCACGTTTTCATACTGCTGAAGAGTTCTTTCACCTAGTGTCCATTAAGGACACTACTACTGGAGAGACCTTCTCGAATCAGGTCCTACGCTGTATGAAAGACACGAATTTAGCTCTCTCAAGGTTAATTTCTTTTACTACAGACGGTCCACCAGCAATGGCAGGTGGAAAGAAAGGTGTTGTGACACTTCCTCATAAAAACGTGAAAGAAGATGAAATTCAAAGCAAAACTGTTAAATTGCACTGCACACTGCACCATACATCAGGAACCACTGTGTGCTAGACCTTCAGAAATGCAAGAAGTAATGGAGGTCGTAGTGAAAGCAGTAAACTTCATACTGTCTCGAGGATTGAATCATCGACAGTTTCAACGACTCTTATTGGAAGCAAAGACAGATTATTCCGATTTATTGTGGTTCTGTAATGTTTGTTAGCTCAGCCGAGGTGCCACGTTAAAAAGAGTTTATGAGCTCCGAGAAGAGAATGTTGTATTTCTGGAAAGTAAAGATACGAATGCCTCAGAGTTTCGTGATCTTGAGTGGCGCTTGGATCGTTGCATTTTTAGTGGATATAACTTCCTACTTAAATAAACAAAACATGCTTGCCCTTTCAGCCGTGGTGGGCGTTATAATGTGACCATCAATCCCACTATTCGTTGATAAAAGAGTAGCCCAAGAGTTAGCGGTGGGTGGTGACGACTAGCTGCTTTCCATTCTAGTCTTACACTGCTAAATTAGGGACGGCTAGCGCAGATAGCTCTCTAGTAGCTTTGCGTGAAATTCAAAACAAACCAAACCGAACTGTTCATCTTAATTTGAAATATAAATGCCATTTTTGTAATTAATGTAAACATAAATGTAATTAAGTAGTTAGATGTTACACTACATTATGCGGAATACCTCAGGCACCAATAATTTATCATGACAAACACACAGACATTTTGTATTTGGAATTTTCATGCTGCGTTCAGTGACAGCTGTATTAAAATCATAAATCATTGATTTTTAACAGTTGATATATTGTTATCTCAACATCATCACTCGTGATGTACTGTGAAAAAAGATGACGAATCCATTCAAGATTCTGTTATTGTTAAAGTAAGACACCTTTCAAAGGAAGGGCTTCATCAACACGTGAACGTATTATTTGCTTTTTAGCAGCTAAGTGCGTATTACACGTTTGTTATCTCACTGCTTGTGCTTTTATTTTTTGTCTTCAAATAATGTTTTGAGAATAACAAAGTCGAAAGTGATATTCAATTTAAAATTAGTTACTTTCGGGTTTAAGTGTTATGTTTTTAATGCTTTTCAAAACAAATATCGATTTTTGTTTCGTGCATTGACAGTTATGTTTAATACAACTTTTATCGTAAAGTTTTATAAGAAAATAAAGCTTGACGGTAATAAAAATATATTTCTTTGCATGTAATTCTTATATTTCACTTTTACTCTCGAGCTTACAGAAAGCTTTCTTGAGAATATTTTACAGAATGAAGGTATGAGACGTACGGGTAGGCTGTTCTTTAAACAAACATAAAAATGCATTGCTCGTCTTTAACATCCAAGTCACACTAAACATGCTCACCCTTTCAGCCGAGGGGCGTCATAATGTGACGGTCAATTGCACTATTCTTTGGTAAAAAAGTAGCCCAAGAGTTGGTGGTAGGTGGTGATGTCTAGCTGCTTTCCATTCTAGTCTTACACTGCTAAATTAGGGACGGCTAGCACGTATAGCCCTTGAGTAGCTTTGCGCGAAATTCGAAAACCAGGACAAAACATCTTTAACAAATATATGATTAATTTGTAAAAATAAGAAGTTTCACGTATCTCGAAATACGTTGGTCATAATATTAGTTGACCATTTATATCTCAAGTGGTTATGTTCAGATCACTGAAACATCTTTGGATTTGTTTGTTTTGAATTTCGCGCAAAGCTACACGAGGGCTATCTGCGCTAGCCGTTTCTAATTTAGTAGTGTAAGACTAGAGGGGAAGCTGCAAGTCATCACCATCCACCGCCAATTCTTGGACTAGTCTTTTACTAAAGAATAGTGCGATTGACCGTCATCCTATAACGCCCCCACGGTTGAAAGGGCGAGTATGTTTGGTGTAACGGGGATTCGAACCCGCAACCCTCAGCCATGTCGTGCTTCATATAAGAAACAATGGTTGCTAATCATATTTATACCAATGATATGTTTATAATCTACGAGCTTGATACAGTTATTATTATTGTGTTTGTATATTTGGTTTCTCATTTCTCACAATCTTTGTTCATCTTTACACACACACAAAAATATATATATAATAGAAATCTCTAATTCTCGGTGTCAATTTGTCAGTTGTATTTGAAAAAGAGAAAAAAGCAAGAAATATTTGCATAACTTATTTAAATATTTTAGCCAAATAGTTATTCACAGTCAGTTTCCATGAACCAAGTGACACGTGAATCAAAATACACGTGCAATGTAGCACGAGGAAAAATTGGTAATTCCAGTTAACAGGGCAAAAAGATAGAACAAGAAAATAAGATGTGGATGAAAATTAAAATTAAGGAGAATTAAATTACAATAAAATTATGAAAACAAAAGAACATATTCTGAATATAAATGGACAGAAATAAGACAAATGTTAGATTCAACAGTAATGATCTGGTATTGAAGTATTCTTGGTGCCTGTTGAAACAAATTCTAATTTCTATTTTTAACTGTTTCATTAAACCTTGCGAGTTGGAAATTATTAGTTTTGATAAATAATTTATAGTTTTTAATACAATATATTTTAGCTTAAAGAAATGCTCTTTTCTCAAAATCATTGTACTACAAGTTGATTTGCAATTTTTAAAAATACGTGTAGAGGCGATTAACTGTAAGAAAATTAGTAGCAGTCTTTGGGCGTGTAATTTCTTTTTGTTTTAAATTACGTTGGTAAAATTCATTAAACGTATAACCTCGTGAGTGAAGTATCATAAACAATAGTATCATATTTTTACGGTCAAACATCTTATAAAAATTTATTTACAAAACTAAACATTTAAAAAAAATTGAATTTTGCACGTTACTTAACATATGTCGTCATAAAAATATATCTCTGCTCTGTAGTAACAATAATGAAATGCAAAGTCTACTCCACGTTTTGTTTTCATTTATACTTACAATTTTTCCAAAAAAAAACAGAGCGTAGATAACCCTCGTGTAGCTTTGCGCGAAATTCAAAACAAACCAAACCGAAACAACAATTTCATTTTGTAACCGTTTCAGTTATTCCCTGGAATTTAATTAACGTTTCAGCTCAAGTCATTTAGAAAATGGACTATTGCAGAAATGATTGCAGAACATATAATAATCACAACTAAACACTTGCCCTATTTTCTATCAACCTATCAAACTAGTCATCCATCCACACTTGTGGCTCATATCGTTTTAATTTCCTCGGAACATTAATAAGAGTTCAACAAATGTTCGTACACATATATTTTATTATTTGTTTGTTTCTCGGTACAAAGTTAAAATAGGCTATCCTTTATCTTCTCAACACAGGTATCGAAACCCGATTTTTAACGTTATCAACCTGAAGACTAATCCCCGAGACATGGGGCTGTATATATTTCCAGCATTTTTCCTCTAATCTCATATTCATTTTGATGTTCTCAGCTGAGATACGTCTACGGATTTACAACGCTAAAAGTAGGGGTTCGATTGTCCTCGGTGGCTACTATTTATCAGCAAATGGCGGATTTGGCCCTCGTTATAACGTTGCCACGGTTAAAAGGATAAACATCTTAGGTGACGATGCTCGAACCCTCGACTTGTACATTACGAGTTGAGCACGCTAGGTAACAGCTATGAAAGGCCAAATATAGGCTTTGATACAAACATTTCTACTCCAAAGAACATGCAACAATAATGCATTAATCAGTAAAAGTAAAATTACTTCGAAACAAAATGTATTTTAAACCTTCCAAATAAGTTCAGAAGAAAAAAATTGAGTTTAATCGCGAATAATTAAAATACAAAAATTCAAGTTAGTTAATTAGTCATTCAATATGAAATTAATGAAATTGTAGTAGAGCTCGAGTCCCCTCGGTGGACTCAGCAGATAGTCCAATATGACTTTGCTGTAAGAAAACACACACTTATCTAGATAGATAAATATCTGCTTCTTAGCAGGGTCTTATCCCAGCCTCGAGATTCGAATATTTTTGGACACATTCGTCTAGTGTCTCGTGTGTACTTCCTCGCGCAATACCATAAAGCACTTTATTGTGTTATTGGAGTCTTAAAATATATAAAACCGTGGAGCTCTTCACGGACGCTTAAGCCTCGTTAATTAATGCAATTTTTATACTTTTAAAGTTTCCATAGTCAACACACAGATTTTAATGATAATTTGTTTTCAGTTAAGGATAAAGCTACACATTAGGCTATCTGGGCTCTGTTCATCACAGGTATCGAAACCCAGTTTATAGCGCTGAAAGACCGCAGAGATACCGCTGTGCCTCTGATATTTGCCTCCTACATCTACAGGGAAAATAGTTTTTCTCGTTTAAGTAGTAAATGACATGTTAGTTCGATATGTTCAAGTATCAAGAACAGTTTAAAATGGTGTTAAGATTTTCCTTAACACGCTTATTTCTGTTAAAAAGTTAATATCAAATATTAACAACATTATAAGTGAAAAAATACATGTGCTACTAAAATGTAATCATTTATACCTTTGCGGTTAACGGAGATCAAACAAAAAATTTTTAACAGGAGATTTATTAAATGATTAATAGTTTTCAGATTATTATAAGGCTTAATTAATTTTAAGAAGGCAATGTATCAAGATAATTAATTTTTGGATTAAAGAGGTCAATTAGAGTTTTTACATATTAATCACGAATTAAATTTTAATAAATAGGTAATAATGAGAACTAAGAACCCTCGTGTCCAATCAACCTTATATTAGAGCTAAGAACATATATAAAATTTAGACTTTATTTAGACTTAACACAGCCGTAACATGTTTAATTAACACGAAGGGACCATCATCGATTTAAATAACTGAAAAAAGAAGAGAAATTTGAAATATAAAACGTAATTATTTTATAGTGGATATTAATTTTGTCTGTTTCTTTGTTTTCACGCGCAAAGCTACATAATGGACTATTTATGCTAATCCCATAGCGAATTTAGAAACCCAGTTTTCAGCGCTATAAAGCCCGGCATGACCAGGTGGTTAAGGCACTCGACTCGTAATCCGAGAGTCTCGGGCTCGAATCCCTGTCACACTAAACATGCTCACCCTTTCAGCTGTGGGGGGCGTTATATAGTGACGATAATTCCCACAATTAGTTGGTAAAGGAGCAGCTCAGGAGTTGATGGTAGGTGATGATGACTAGCTGACTTCCCTCTAGTCTTACACTGCAAAAGTAGAGAAGGCTAGCGCAGATAGCCTCGAGTAGCTTTGTGCGAAATTCAAAAAACAAAAACAAAAAACTCAGCGTTATAAATCTCCAGACTTACGACTGAGCCATTGTGTGGGGGAGGTGGCGAAGGCTAGCATAGACGTTAGTAACACTCATAAAGAAATTATAGTAAAAACTCTAGCTGTCATTCGCACCGTGTCTTCCAATTTATCCACACTTTTATTACGAATCAATAAATTTGACAAATAAATACATGTTTACATTTATATCGTCATTGTAGTAATGTAGATGTTCTCGCCAAAGATTTTAAAGAAATTTCGATATAAGTATAAAAACTGACACAAGGTTTTGAAACTAGAATAACACATCATAAACACCAAATTCAGGCTTAGATACATGTTTGATCCTTTCGTTAGAGCAGTACTAAGTTAAATGGAAGCCATTTACACGTTTCATTTTAATCTCTTAATGACATCAACAGATTATCAGTAGCACAGGGGAATGTCTCTAACTTACACCGCCAGAAACTGGGTTTAGGTACCCGTGGTTGACAGAACACAAGTAGCCCTTTGTATAGCTTAGGGTTACGTATCATAAAAAAGTTAAGAGTTCATATTTACTGCGATGAACATAACAGATGTGGTTTTACTATAAAAACTAACAAACAGATCAAACAAATGAAAGAGGCGCATAGATCGATCCCAGCTTAGGTAATTTATGAAGTGTTGTTACCAGAGAAGATCGAGGAAAATAAAGTATTGTAAAGTTCATTGTATATATATATATATATATGTATCTTTCCTATTTCAGGAAAGCAAGAAAAAGTTGTTGGGTTAAAGGTCGCGGGAACATTTAATTATTGGAAAATATGTGTTCTGAAACACGCACTCGTTTTGAATCGACTAGAAAATAAACGCGTTGTATAAGTAATTATCTTTCCGAAAGCCTAACCCTAACCAGATATGTGAGTAATTGAAACACTAATGCATATCTAATCATCTGTGAACAAAGTAAAGAGTTTGTAAGTGAGATTAAAGCAAAACACGTAAAGAAGCAACGTAACGTTGTAATAAAAATTATGTCGTACTTATGTACACTGGTATTACATGACTCGAATAAAAGTAAAATGAAAACCCGTTTGTGTATGCTTTCAATTCTGAGCAAAGCTACACGAGGGCTCTCTGCGCTAACCATCTCTAATTCAGCAACGTAAGACTAAAGGGAAGGCAGCTCGTCATTACTACCCACTCGTCGTCTACTCTTTTACCAACAAATAGTGGATTGACTGTGACATTATAACGCCACATGTTAGGTGTGGCGGAATTCGAACCCGCGACTCTCAGATTACGAGTGAAGCGTCCTATTCACCTGCTCATGAAGCCTCGTACAGTTCTTTTGTTCGTTTTTTGAATTTCGCTCAAAGCTAGACGAGTGCAATCTGTGTTATCCGTCCCTAATTTAGCAGTATAAGACTAGAAGGAAGGCAGCTAGTCATCACCAACTGTTGGGCTACTTTTTTACCAACGAATAGTGGGATTGACCTTCACATTATAAAACACCACGGCTGAAAGGGCGAACATGCTTAGTGTAACGGGGATTCGAACCTTAACCACCTGGCCATGCCTGATCTTACAGTTTATTAAAATCAAAATATATCCTGGCGTCTTAAATGACTTTGTCGTTATGGGTACACGTGCAGCAAGTTTACCATATCTGTCCAATTATTAAATAATATTCTGAATCGTGAGCTTTGAGTGGTTGTTTATTGTTAAGCATAAAGATACATAATTGGCTACTTGTACTATGACCTCTGCGGGTATCAAAAACCGGGTTTTAGCGTTATAATACCTTAGACTTACCATTACCCTGAAGCTAGCTCTCACTGTTTGTCAGTAGTGGAAATTGATTATTCTGGTAACATAAATATTTTCCGCACTTGAATTTCACGTGAGATTTAAAACCTCTTTAGGCTTATTGTACGATATTCATATCATAAATTATCAGAAACGTTTACTATATAAGGCTCGTCTGCAATACGTTTCACATCGTAACGATTCCGCAGGGTTTCCTTTCTGAAAGTTAATAATTGTAATTACCTAAATTAAAGTTGCTTGTTCATCTTTTTTCGCTGAAAAAAAAGAACAAAGTGAACGATTTCAACCGAATATAACGTTGGGGAAAAAGAAAATATTTATTAGAGAAGTTTATTAAAACGTTTAGTAAAGCAATATAATCAAAATTAGTATCGATTGGTGAATACTGTGGCTTCGAAAACCTTGCTACGGTTTTATTTAGTTATGAAATAATGAACTGTATTACTAAAAACCGAAGACATTATAAAAATATAGAAGAAATAATAATAAAAACTTTAACAAGTGTAAAATTGAAAACACAGAGATTTCCAGAAAAACGTGTTGAGTTTTCTTGAATCACTAAGCTTTTAAGATTTATCGTCGTAACATTGAACTAAACTGAACAAATGGTTTGGAGTGACGTTGCATGATTTTGTCTATCTGATTGGCTAGTCTGCCCATTCTCTCTATCTCTCTCTTAGTCCAGGTTTTAGTTTCTTTTTCTTGTATAAGCTTGGGTTGTAAGTTTCTAAGTCTAACGATCAAGAATGAAGCTTATTTACTTGAAAAGGGGGGATAAGCCGTCTGGAGAAGTCACCTATTTTAATCACTTGCACCACTGTAAAGTAGTGTTTTGTCTGCCAGTTAGTCATTATGCAATAAAGTGACGTAATATAAGAACATTAATGATGCTGAACGTTGCAATTTATATTGTCGTAGCATCAGTAAAACGTGTGCATTCCATGAATCGCGAGAAGAATTATGCACACTGTAGATTACAATTTGAAAAACAAGAACTAAAAATATTCGTTTGTTTGTTTGTTTGGCTATTATGTACAAACCTACACAAAGAGTTATCTGTGCTCTGCCCACCACGAGTATCGAAACTCGGTTTCTAATACTGTAAGCCCGCAGATGTACTACTGTGCCACTATGTCAAAAACATTTATTACACTTAATTGTGATGTACTCCTGATCGAGAACCTTTTCTGGTACCCTGCAGGGCTACATATAATATCTTACTGCTAACAGTCTATATTTAGAATAAACTAGTCCATTTAAAGACTAACTCTTATATTACGATAGTATTTAGGTGAAGTTTTGAAATACTTAAATACGTTATTCGCATTTCAGTGCCTTCTTCTCCGTTATTTACGTTGAACAGAAATTAAAACGAAAACCAAATCTAGTTTCCTTTAGATCAACTATACCAAATTACAACCAAAAAGCGTAAACCAATAACAGTTAAAGATACGAACAACCAGACTCCACGTCTCAAGTGAGACCTTGATTTGAACATCTAGTCCTATGGTAAAGCTTTGGTTTTCAGAAGTGAGAAGTCAGATTCGAATCCGTGTGACACATCAAAATATTTCAGGCATTTTGGGCTATAGGTACGTTATAAGAGTGGCAGTCAATCCTTTATCTTGGATAGTCAATGAGCAATAGGGTGCTACTGACTGTGTATGTCTTTCTCCTGATCAGCATTTCAGAACTAAGGCAGATGGTCTTGGTAGCTTTGCTGTAAATACAAACCATAGATCCAGTTACGTACGATATATATTCTCCATTATTTCATAAGCCTTATCCTTCCAATTCATCTGATTTAAAAACATCGGTTACCTTGAGGTTATATCAACAAAGTCGTCTCCAGAGGAGTAAAATATTTCAACCACAGTGCAATAGGTCATTGTATTCTTTTAGTAGTGCAGTGAATCCAATCAGTTTTTCATCCTATTTTTTCCTTAAAATATTGTTTGCGTTGCGTTACTTGGAAACAGTGCCACTAGCAACTGTTTTATTTTCTTTGTAATTTTATAACCCATAACCTGTGACGCCTCAAGAAGTCAGTTAACACTGACCTATCATCATCGCTTAACTCGCATCTCAGCGGAAAATAAAACACTGTTTGTTTCTGAATGTCCCTCGGTTTTAGAGCCATCGGGTACTAGTGGTACTTCTACAATTACCCAGGTATATCACTACCCAATAGCAGGTATAATTCGATCTGCAGTAGTGGTTTACATTTTCCACTCATTATACTAATGGTCTTAATATGAACTACGTTTCTTCAGCAATTATGTTTCCTTTTTGTGCGTCCTTAATGAGTCTGCGCAAGCCGAAAGGTTAAAAACGTTAACTGTTCGAAAGAATTTTGTTACTCGGGTTATTACTAGCTGCAAAAAAAAAAAAAATCTTTATGTCTTTCTAACTATATCATTCGAATATGTACCCATAGGATATGCAGAGCCCCGATAAATATATATAAAAAAACAAGCTGAGAAACATTCACTGCGTGGCAAGGAGATAAAGAATGTTTGTTTCCAACCGTATCTCTGTTTGTCAATTTTAGGCCTAGAAAGTTTGAGCATTTATTTGCAAATAATATACCAGCATAATGTTAGTTGTTGTTTTTAAAAAAATCTACATAGATGAAATGAAACTTCCCAATCGTGAAATGTTCTATTATTAGAATATTTTCGTTATCAGCAAAGTAAATATACCACCTATTAATAGCAAAAAAAATAACTTACTTTAATCAATAATACAAAGAAAATTATTAATAAAGAAATCTTTGTTTTCAAGACGAAACCTGAACAAAGATAACAACAGAAACAAAAGAAAAGGTTTTATTTGCTTGAACCGCATTGAAATGTGTTTTGATGTCTTTTATGACACTAAATAACTTTGAAGATTTTATCAGCGAAATCGTGCTTGTTTATAAGTTGCATATCTCGAAGTGAGCGTATAAAAGAAAAAATAGGCTAACTGCAAAAAGCATTAAACGGTCTGTGTAAAATATTTTTATCTTTTACCGTAACAGAAATGAACAAATAATAACAGATGATTAATGTAATATAATCACGTTTGAAGCAGCTTCTATCTGAAATGATCGAAACAGGTAGTGAAGTAAAGCCATCCCGCCAGCTGAGTTTGTTTCTTTTTTCTTTTCGTGATCTTCAATAAAATATGAGAAATAAAGTGATAATTATTAAATCAGACTGCGTTGTTTCCAAGTTTAATGAGAAAGAAATTTGAAAAATGAAACGTAGGCGTGATTATTATCATTCTGTTCTAGTGTAGAATGGTCTGAAAATATAATATACGATTGGGTAAATTCGAACAAAAACTGTAAAAAAAAACAACAACGTTGTTTGATTTACTGATTTCTTTAACTGTAAAACGAAACAGAAATTTTTGATCAAATAAAAGAATGATTTTTTTTTGGAAACCTAAAGAGTTGTTGTTTTGAATTAAGCACAAAGCTATACAATGGGCTATCTGTGCTCTGCCCACCACAGGTATCGAAACCCGGATTTAGCGTGTAAGTCCGCAGACATACCGCTGAGCCACTGGGGGGCGGAAACCTAAAGAGAAATATTTAGTCGTCATAAGAATATCGAATATAATATAATAGGGTTTTTAATATATTTATATTTAATATAATAGGGTTTTTCATTACTGCTGCTTCCTCTGCTTGAGAACAACAAACTCGGATGTTGTGTCCTGTTTTTTACAAATTAACAGTAACTCCACTTGTTATCAAATGATGCTCAAAGTAACACCCACACAATCATGAAGCAAAATAATAACTTATGTTACGAAAGTGATACTCCAACCCACGCAAAGGGGAATTTTAATCTTGGATGATTATTCAGTTAAACTAATAAACTAATTCCCCAAAACCATTCGTAGAACAATTTAACCGTAGATTATTGTTAAGTTATATGTATTAAAAGTTCCACGAAACGGTAATTTTAGTTTCGTACAACAAAATATTAGACAATTAAAATTCACCCCTAATAAATTTGATCATTCATTAAAATCAAGCTTTTTTTTAAATACTTGTGATTAGATCAAACTTTTATTAATTTATTTCTCCGAAAGCAAGTCTCGCTTACGCTAAGCCTTGTTTTCATACTTTAAAACCAATAAAATATTTAATCAGAAATAGAGAAAAAAATGTTCTCAGAAACATACAGTATGAATTACAAAAAATAAATATAAGAACCATAAAGATAAACAGAGTTGAAGTAGCGAAGTTGTTTTATTCGTGCTCGTTAAACGTATTATTTTCGGAGACCATTTACAACTTAAGTTATGTGAAGGGGTAACTGTAGAGATTTTAAGATGTCTTGTTTGTTTGTTTGTTTTGGAATTTCGCACAAAGCTACTCGAGGGCTATCTGTGCTAGGTATTTTATAACGCCCCCACGGTTGGGAGGGCGAGCATGTTTGGCGCGAACTCGTGACCTTCAGATTACGAAGCGCATGCCTTAACTAGCTAGGCCATGCCAGGCCTTTAAGATGTCTAAAAACGAAAGACGAAAATTGCTAATATAAACGCAAATAAAATTACTAATTGTTCTTTACACTGTCTAAAAATGAACATTAACTTAGCCAATTGATAATGTTCTTTTTTTTTCGTGAATTATTATCAGCTATTTTTTGTTTCTTTCGCGATCTAATAAAACGTTATAATAATGAATAGAAATATTAATTTTCTTCCTGAATGAATACGGAGCAGTCTGATGTTCGTTCCTCGCGACTAAATCCTTTCATAAGAATAACAGAAACTAATGAAGTTTACCGAATAAATATAATACCATTTTATATACGCTGAAAATCTTTTGAAGTTGGGATTGATATTTCTAATTACTTCGTCAAAAATATAAGGGAGCTCTGTTTAATCATTCATATGGAATTGATTACTTAAGTGAAGAACGCTGAGAACAAATAATTTCTCATTAAATGACATGTTGCATAATAAAAACATACATTTTTCATTAATAGAATGCAAATCTAATCAGAACTTTATTAATGAAATACAACAGTTCTGTAAGAAAGTAAATAAGTCATCTAGACCTTACTAGGTTTAATGAGATTCTTTTTAAAGACAAAAGTAGAAAGGTTAATAGGATGTAAAAACACTAAAAGAAATAATAAACACAGCTCTTCATTAGGCAAGTCCTACCTAAAACCAGCAAAATACTAGAAATGTAAAATCATTATAATATAATATTTACGTTTTGTTATTTAAGTAGAAGCCTAACATAAAGCACGTATTACGAAGTACCATTTTCATGATATTAACGTTTAATGTACATCAGTTCTCCCTAGTTTGTTAACATCCAAAAAAATCGCGCTTTGTACTGTGACTTCCAAATTTTACTATTCGAAAAGAGTAAACCACGAGTTGGCGAAGGATTAGTTTGTTTTGAATTTCGCGCAAAGCTGCATGAGGGCAATCCAGAGCTAGCCGTCCCTAATTTTGTGTAAAACTAGAGGGAAGACAGCTAGTCATTACCACTCACTGCCAATTCTTAGACTACTCTTTTATTAGCGAATAGTGGGATTGACCGTCACATTATAAAGTTCCCACGGTTGAAATGGCGAGCATGTTTGGTGTGACGGGAATTCGAACCCGCAACCATCGGATTACGAGTCGAATGCCTTAACCCTCCTGGCTATGCCGAGACTGTTTCCTTTGGTTTGTCAGTTTAATATTAGAGATGGCTAGCAGCAGACAAACTTTAAACTTATTTTATCTTTATGGTGTATTGAAACTAAGCCGAAACCAATTAGTTCAAAAACTTGTCTGTAATTTAGATTTTGAATTTATGAACCGAACAGTAACACAGATGCAGTTGTCAACTGCTTAGTAACTCTTACAAAAGACTGCAATAACTTTCCATAATGACAAAATAAATTCGTTTCCCTGAAAAGCTTTCAGATACAGTATATTAAAAATGCAAATTACCAAAAGCGCTTTTCTTACCTGAACATTTCAATTTGCGTTTAACTGACGGAAACATTACTTTCATAATAATGATTAAACATATATCATTCCTCCTAATTGTTTTAAGTGACAGAAGTGACGGTTACCAGTAAAATGTTAACCTCATTAATTAAAGAGATTTTCAATCCTAAAAAACATAATTCATTATCTTTTGTGTCATTGTTATATTTTGTATGCATTCAGCTGGGAACAACCAACTAGTTTACTTTGAATTTTGTACAAAGTTTCACGAACTAACCAATCCTAATTTAGCAGTAAAATACTAGGGGAAAGAGAGCTTTTGAGCTATTCTTTTACAATCCAATTTTGGTAGTGACCGTTGCTTTATAACGAACGCTCCAGGCCTAAAAGGGCGAGCATGTGTGGTGCGACGGGGATTTGAATGCGCGACTCTTACAATGCAATTCGAGTACCCTTATCACCTTGCCAATAACTAGTCACTTTTTTAATCATCAGAATTCTCTGGTGAAAAATAGTATCCTCCTAAAATTTTGTTTGTTTTAGAATTTCACACAGAGCTACTCGAGGGCTATCTGTGCTAGCCGTCCCTAATTTAGCAGTGTAAAACTAGAGGGAAGGCAGCTAGTCATCACCACCCACCACCAACTCTTGGGCTACTCTTTTACCAACGAATAGTGGGATTAACCGAAAGATTATAATGCCCTTACAACTTGAAGGGCGAGCAAGTTTGGTACGATAGGGATTCGAACCCGGGACCCTCAGATTACGAGTTGACGCCTTAACACGCTTGGCCATGCCGAGCCTCCTTCTAAAATATGTGATGTATTAGCCTAGCTAGATAATTTCTCAAAGGGTATGTTAAATACACGTCACTAACCTAAGGTAGGGAATTTTTTTATTACCATACCTCTATCTTCCATCCCCATGTGGCACAGCAATATGTCTATGGAGTTAAATTGCTATAAACCGAGTTTCGATACCCGTGGTGAGCAGAACACAAAAAACTCTTTTTGTATCTTTGTATTTAAACACCAAATAACAACAACAACCATAGCTTTGAAAGTAAGACAATTTCCCCTTCCTTCTAGAATAGCTTTTCCACTTATCTAATATTAACTTTCCGTGATAGAAAAAATGAATTTGTATTTACATGCTTTTGTGTCCTATTCTAAGGTGGGTACGAATTATATTGGATACCAAACTGGTATCGAATATTTCATCAAACATGATAATTTGTTTTACGAATTCGAAAACTACACGGTTTAAAAATTAAAGTGTTTTTTTTTATTAGGTAAAAATGAAAAAGCTATCATTAGGTTTAGAAGGTAGTATATAAGCAAACCACGAGAATCAAAACCTGGTTTTTACCGTTGTAAGTTTATAGAGACACCGTTTAGAAGTTAAAATTCCTTCAAGGTGTAAGACTGGACAACTAACAGTTTTAATCTCCATAATGTTGAAGACTTATGCAGCTTACGCAAACAACAATGTACATATGCTGGCAAAATTCGGTGTATATCTAAAACATTGGATTATCTGTTGTGTCCACTTCGGGGAATCGAATCCTGTGTTTTAACGTTTTAATTCTGTAAACTTAACGCTGTCCTACCGTACAGACCTGGCATTGCCAGGTGGAAAGGGCGCTCGACTAGTAATCTGAAGGTCATGGATGCGAATCCACGTTACACCAAACAAGCACGCCCCTTTTATCCTGAATAAATTGTAAAGTGACGGTAAATTCCAGTATTTCTAAAAAGAGTATCCTATGAGTTTGTAATAGGTGGTGATTACTACCTGCCTTTCCCCTAGTCTTACGCTGCTAAACTATGGACAGCTAGCGTAGATGGCACTCGTGTAGCTTTTCGCAAAATTCAAAACATACAAATAAATAAACAAACTTACCGTAGAACATGAAAAAAATTATTTTGTTTGTGTGTTTTTGTTAAAACAGAAAAATTATGTTTGTATGTCTGAGACTTGCCGTGGTGATAAATGTGAGCTTATTAGCTGCATTTTAACTGACGAATATATTTTTGTCTGTTAACGTAAATAATTCTTTCGGAAATGCATTGCTATTTTTTGTATCCCGGTTTATGGTAGCCCTAAGTTACAAGCACACGACTTCCATTTTCTTATATTCTATGAGATATTCGAGTCATTCGAGAGTAAATGTTACTCAGATTACATGTGCATTACATTGAGGACATCCTACGAATACAATTTGAACACTGAAGAATAAAAAAGTAATCCTTCCTCTGTAATTCCTATGTACCTTTAACCAAATACAACCATATGAACGTATGCACGCGCTTTATCCGATACAACCTCCTGTAGCGCATATCCTTTTCCATGGAAATTCTTTGTCAGAATCCCATTTTATTTTTGTATATTTGATTCGTTTTTCCAGTAAATCAAGTTAGACTAAAAGCGGCCTGGTATTCGAAGCCAGCGCGGCTTTGGTCGATCCGAAATGTATAAAGATACATGTAATTACTATATTCTGACAAGCCAATCGTCTTACAGGGTTGACCACAAAGAGCAAGTAATTTCCAGGCACAACTTTTTTTTTAAGATTGCTGGCTGGTGGATGCTTTTATGCCGAGATGAAGACCTAGCATCTTGTCTGGTACGGCTGGAAATAAATAGCTCGGATAAGATATTAACGCATTTTTCAATAATATATGATAAAAGACATGACGAATAAGAATGGGGAAGCCTCTTCTGTGTTGATGTAAAACTAGCTAGGGTATTCGTTCAGGGAAAGAGGAATACACCGTGGCCTCGAGGGGAGACATATGAGGAGTTAGATTCGAAGATTTTCTCCCGCATTCTAACTCCCCTTGGGGTCCCAAGGATGCACACCAGTATTTCGTCAGTTATAAGCAGACTCACACACACACATATTTATCAAATATAGGTTTATATTAGCAACCTAACACTTAATATCTAAATTTATGACAGGCGGCTGCAAATTAACCAAATATGCCACTATCATGTACAGCTGAAGACATGATTTTTTTTACTATTTTTTATTGAAGTAAAATATGGACCAAAATAATTTACCCTGTACAGCTTTAGTCTATAACGAATATTGAAATAGGACGCTTTTATCATGTAACCTAAAGCCACGAGAAAAATGTTTGATTTATAGCAAAGCCACAATGGGCTGTTTGTCTAATTGTTATATTTACCACAGGGAATTGAATTCTATATTTAAGTAAATGTACCGCTGAACCATAGGAGGGGGTGACGGCAGAAGAAAGACCTGATAATATATTTGCGCGTTATATTTTCTTGTTTTATATAAAGCGTAATCAACATAATGAATATTGACACAAAATGGCGGTGTTTGGTTGTCATTTGCACATATTATCGTACTTGAGGATCAGACTTAAGCAGATATTACTCTTTAGTTTGTTTCTTTGTTTTTTGAATTTCGCGCAAAGCTACACGAGGACTATCTGCACCAGCTGTCCCTAAATTTGCAGTGTAAGACTAGAAGAAAGGCAGCTAGTCATTACCACCCATCGCCAACACTTGGGCTACTTCCTTACCAACGAATAGTGTGATTGACCATCGCATTATAATGCCCTTACGGCTGAAAGAGCGAGCATGTTTCGTGCAATGGGGATTAGAACCCGCGACCTTCAGATTACGAGTCGAACGCCTTAACCCACCTGGCCAAGCCGGGGCCTGCTCTTTAATGTTAGGTTGCAATCAAAACAAACAGAAACTCTTGTACCCGTTTTTAACGAAAACATTTATTTCTAATATATAAATACAGAAAATATAATAAAGTATTTAACCGCGAACTCAAATTAGGATTTTTAAAGATACAGCTTTTCCTCTGTGATAGAGGCTATAATTACTTACCGGTTAATAACAGGAGACATCAAAATGATTATTTAAATAAACGTATAATAACAAAATATGTAATAAAGATCAAACCAGGTCTGGAAGTGGTTTTGTTTTGCTCTGAATTTTGCGCAAAGCTACACGAGTGCTATTTGCGCTAGCTATCCTTAACTTAGCTTGGGGGAAGGCAGCTATTCATCACCAACCACCGTCAACTCTTGGGCTACTCTCATACCATCGAATAGTGAGATTGACCGTCACATTATAACGCTCCCACTGCCGAAAGGGCGAGTCTGGAAGTGAAGGATTCTTTATCGTCCAAATAGGAATTCGTCTCATGCGTGACATTAGTGTTCAGGGACAAGAAAAAATCTTTGTTATCACTGTACATAAACATTTATAGTAACTTTTCTCAGATAATTATGAGAATTTTATTTCCACATGTGTACTCAGTGTTAAAAAAAGCAATTATAAAATAAGAGTCTGTAATTGAAGAAAAATTTGAATTTCACCCAAAGCTACACGAAGACTGTCTGTTCTAGCCGTCCTTAAGTTAGCTGTGTAAGGCTAGAGGGAAGGCAACTAGTCATCACCATTCACCTTGAACTCTTGGGCTTCTTTTTTACTAACGAATAATGGGATTGACAGTCACTTTATAACGCCCCCGGCTGAAAAGGGAAGTGCCTTGATCACGTGGTTATGCCAAGCCAATTATGTTAAAGAAGGGAAAAATAAATAAATGTTCATACGCTAGAGGAACTCAGGAGGGAGTAAGTAGATTCGTTCACATCTCCCTGCAACTCTCCTGATTACAGTCTTGTAAAGATGAGCAAAGCAAATACAGACTGAATGCATTTTTCAAGTTTTGAACATATTAAGATTACAGTTTTGTTACCTATTGTAAAAGAAGAATCCTTGATGAAATTTAGAGGAAAATATCTCTAAAAAGATCTCTAGTTATAAGGCTGAAATATTCTCTGTATGAAATTCTATCACGAAGTTCGATTAATGACTGGGACATTAATGAAAGCATTTGATTGGTGCTACGAAGTAAATTAATTATTTTGTTCTTAATTTCACCAATGACTTCAAACTTTCAAGATAAATATGTATATGTATATACAATATCCTACGCATATACCAGTTATATGTAATGCTTTCTGTGTAATCAAAAAACGTTTTAAAATGAAAGAAATGTTCAAAACCGTTCAGTTTTGACTACAGAATAACATACTTGTTAAAATATAATCTTTTGAAACTCCACCAGAATCACGTCTCAGCTTTCTTCTTCCAAAATCTGGACTTTTTGGATAAAATAGGTACGAAATAATTAGTACGTCACGAAGTTCTAGGGCACTTTTCTCAAATGAGGGCTGAATAGAAAAAAGAACATGAGAAACAGTTTCTTTAATGAACACACTTCCTAGCAATAGCTGTAGGGATAAACCGAACCGAGTTATTGTCCACATACGTGATTACTGGAACACCAATCATTTTTATCATTTTATTTCATTAGTCTGGTTTTCTCCAACCCATGTTTTTATGTGAGGTAAATGTATTGGACAGGAAAAACAGAAATCAGTCGTCTTCTCTGTATTCCTTTATTTCATTGAAGAGGAAAAACAGAAATCAGTCCTCTTCTCAGTATTATTTTGTTTTATTAGACAGGAAAAGCAGAAGTCTGTCCTCTTCTCACTATTACTCTTTTATAAGACAGGAAAAGTAGAAGTCTGTCCTCTTCTCAGTATTACTTTATTTTATTGGACAGGGAAAGTAGAAGTCAGTTTTCTTCTCAGTTTTACTTTATTTTATTGGACAGTAAAAGTAAAGTCAGCCTTTCCTCAGTATTACTTTATTTTATTGGACAGGGAAAGTAGAAGTCAGTTTTCTTCTCAGTTTTACTTTATTTTATTGGACAGTAAAAGTAAAGTCAGGCCTTTCCTCAATATTACTTTATTTTATTTGACAGAGAAAGTAGAAGTCAGTTTTCTTTTAGTTTTACTTTATTTTATTAAAGAGGAAAAGCAGAAGTCAGTTTTCTTCTCAATATTACTTTGTGGATTATCTAATGGTTTTAGTATCCATTGATATGATATCCATTGTAAATAATCAAATGGATAGGTAGCTCTTATTTTCTGACATTTTCAGTAATATGGGAAAGTAAAATAAATAAGAAAAGACTTACGTATGAATATCAATGTATGAAAGAATATAAACAATCTGGAGAAAAGTGTATTGTTTCCAGGTATAATTAAGTACAATATAAACAATCTGGAAGAGAAGTGTATTGTTTCCAGGTATAATTAAGTACAATATAAACAATCTGGAAGAGAAGTGTATTGTTTCCAGGTATAATTAAGTACAATATAAACAATCTGGAAGAGAAGTGTATTGTTTCCAGGCATAATTAAGTACACCACGTGAGTTAATTGTCTAATAAAATAAAAAAGGTAAACACTTCTTCTTTCGGATACCATTTCAAAAACAAACTAAAAGAAAAAATTAATTAATATTTTTCACATGTTTATGGAGTGTTGCAAGATTCACGTCGTTTGAAAGTAAGCGAGTTCTATTATTTTGTGAAATAGAACAGTTAGATACACTGCATGGTGTATATTCTGGTCAGGTGGTTAAGGCCGTAATCCGAGGTTCTAGGTTCGAATCCCCATCGCACCAAACGTGCTCGCCATTTTAGTCCTAAGAGCCTAATAATGTGACGGTAAATCCCACTATTCGCTGGTAGAAGAGTAGCCCAAGAGTTGGCGGTGGGTGGTGAAGAGTACCTGTCTTCCCTCTACTTTCACACTGCAAAATTAGGGACGGCTAGCACAGATAGCCCTCGTGTAACTTTGAGTAAAGTTCAAAACAAACAGAACCAATAACAGATATATAAGATAACGAACATAAAGTATGCAAAATCAGTGCAAGGAATGAAAATTATAAAGAGTAGAGTAGTTAAAGATTCGTTAGTGTAATGAATAACAAACGGCAAAATACAACGTCTCACATAGTTCGGGTATGATTTTGTTATTACATGGAATCAGAATGACGAATTTCAATATTAAAAATATATATGTATGACTATTAACATTCATACAGATACTGCTGATAAAATGTACCAAATAAGATAAAGAACCTCATAATGTGTGACCTTAATAAACGAAGTTCGGTTCAATTCTTACTTTGTGCGGAATTTGATTATTTTCTTCGAGAAAAATATAATGACAGAAAGTAATACCAATATCCGTAAATGTTAATGCCCTAGTGACATTATCTATTTATTTTCATGCATAGCGGCGAGGATAGTAGGACTAGGGGACATAAATATAATTTTGGGCAAAATAGGAGTCATCCTCAACTATGACGGTTTTACTTTTCTAACAGGATGGTTGGTCTGTGAAATGGGCTGCCTTGGGATGTTGTGAAGGCAGTAAGTATAGGTGAATTTAAAAGAAAGTTTAGTAATTATATGAATACTAAGAGATGGCTTTAAGACTTTTTCTATCCATTTATTTTTCATGTATTTGTTTAATACTTTTACCTTAGCTCAAGGATAACCGTGATGAACCAGTAGGCCCTTGTTCTTCCTGAACACGTTAGCTTTAATGTCTAATATACAAAAACAAAGACTTCACTTTTCACTTATTACAACTCAAAACAGAATACCTGAAATCCATTTTTCCGGCCGTATGAGGGACATATTTTATTTAATATTGAGATCAAACAGTCATTGATTTACATCCATGGCTTGTAAAATGTTTACCTTGATAATGGCTTGTGGCAAAATGGCTTTTTGTTTCTTAAGAGTTTGGGTGATTATCACTGATTAAATACGAAACTAAGGATAATATTAGGTCATCTTATAAGTAATATTCGAAAATTTAAAACAGAAAGTACATCATCATTCCTGCCTTTGTAGAAAGCTTTAATGACTAAAATGTGTAGTAGGACGTGTATAAAATTGTTCAGGCAAATAAAAGAAACTAACCCTACTCCACCTATTCAGATCATTAATCAAATAAACCCTTATGAAGATGGATGTGTCTGAGAAGCACATTAGACATATAACGCTTTATGAGTTTAAAAAAGGTAATAGTGCAGCAGAAACTACACGTAACATTCAAGGTGTTTATGGTGTGGAATCTGTCAATGAAAGAAAATGTCGAAGGTGGTTTCGGAAGTCCAGATCTGGTGACAACAGCTTAAGTAATGTGCTACGTTCAGGTCGTCCTGTTGAGTTTAATAATGACTTGCTGCTGGCTGCACTTGATGAAGACTGTACTGTAACAGTTAAAGAACTAGCACAGAAGCTTAATTCAACCTATTCAACAGTTCACCGTCACCTGCAACAGTTTGAAAAGGTATCAAAACATTGATAATTATTTCTCATGACTTGACAGAAGCCAATCTTGGAGCAAGAGTGGACATTTGCACTTCTCTGCACTCTCATGAACGTAACTCATCTTTTTTGAACAGGTCAGTGACTGGAGATGAAAAATGGATATTTTTTTAAAATGTTAAGCGCCGCATACAATGGCTCAGTGCAGTTAAACTGGATAAAGCACAGCCCAAAATGGACCTCCACCTTAAAAAAGTCTTTTTAAGCGTTTGGTGGGATATTGTTGGTGTGATACACTTTGAGATGCTGGTGTCTTGCTGGAAAAGCTTTCGAATCCTGGCGAAATGTTCTTGGGCCAATCACTTGAAATCCTCGTTCCGTATCTCTCGAGATATTTTAAGAAATTTGCAACAGCAGTTTCACTACACCTAATCTCACGATGGCACGTTGAGAGAGACCTTGCTTCTGCAGCTCAACAATTCTGCCACGTTCTAACTCTGTCAACCTTTTAGCCTTTGCCATTTTTTACCCAATGAAACACAGGAGATGTCAGTGGGAGATGTTGACAACGATAATGCTTGAACACAAATAACTGAATTTCGTTACGTGTTTACCGATTAACGCTTTGTTTCAGTACGGTCTTAAACTTTTGACCAACTAGTATTTAGGCTAATTTCATAGTGTTCGCATTTTCACTGTTAAATGCTAAAAAAGTTTTTTTACTTTTATTTTCTCTTTTCTTATTCTCATCTTTCGAAGCTCTACTCAAATAAGTGGTTGAGTCTAACAACGCAAAATGCATATTTTTTATTTATGTTCATTAGCCTTAAGATTTTGGCCAACAGTGTGTATATAAAAGTAAAAGCTAACGAGAAAATTCTACAGATTTTATTTTCAGCACCATTTGTTTGTTGGAAGTTGAAAACAAGGCTACACAATGGGTTATCTCCACTCTGCCCACCATGGGTATTGAAACACGGTTTTTAGCATGGTGAGTCCGCAGACGTGCCACTATGTCATTACGAACATTTTAACACGACAATAATAGTACAATCAGAGACGTAACCTCAGGCACGAAAATAAAATCCAACACGTAACAGCACAGATAAAAAAAATATATATATTTATGCGAGAAGAAGATATGTATAAAGTGAATTGTTTAGAATAGTAACAATTACGTATTACAGTATTCCCTCGCCACTTCGCGGGCTCGGCCGACCTCCACATATATATAAAATAATAAACATTAAATCTAAAATATAGCATTAAATACCATTAAAACATTAAAAATAAATACAGTTAATAGTGTAAAGAAAAAAACAGGTATATTTTGAGATATAAACATATATTTGAGTTTATAACAGCGTAAAAATGGAAACAGAACCAACTGTAAAGGCTATAGATGTACGCATTGTGCGTCTGCGAAGGCTACGCGAGATCAGCTTCATGGCGTAGCGATGTGCAAGACGGGCTATGATTGGTGCAGATATGTAATTTTTAATTTTAAGGCTTAATATCTTAATAATTGTTCTTATTATTTCAGCAATAATGAACAGTATTGTAATGGGAGGGTTAAATAGGTGTACAGGGAGGGTTTTAAAAGTCTAAATGCACACAAATATATACGTAAAAATCGGCGATCCCACTTCGCGGAAAATCTCCTTTCGCGGGGGATTTTAGAACGCATCTACCGCGATACACGAGGAATATTGTTGTTGTTTTGAATTAAGCACAAAGCTACACAATGGGCTAACTGTGCTCTGCCCACCACGGGTATCGAAACCCGGATTTTAGCGTGTAAGTCCGCAGACATACCGCTGAGCTACTGGGGGGCTACACGAGGGAACACTGTATTACTGTTATTATTTTTCACTATTGTATAAATTCATCTTTCGTTTATAGGCACAGAATTCTACTTCTATAAAAAAAATATTACTGGTAAGGATAAGCCTAACATAATTCCTGTCATTAAAGATTAACCGAGAACTTTCGCTAACTATGGTAGAAAAATGTACTTGAAGAAACAATGGATAAAAAAAAATGTTGCATGGTATAGTATAAAGAAAAAATATGTAGACTGTGCCCTCTGGAAAAATAATCAAATAGAACATAATAATTTTTGTTTTAAATTGTGTGATCTTCAACGAAATGAAGATTCGTAAACACGCTTGTAACTTCAACACTGTTCTACATGTTTTGTTTTTTAACAGACAACCATTATTGGGGCACTTGACTCCCAATATACAGGTCTCTGGTTTGAATCCTTTCACCGGACATGCTCACTTATGAAGCTGTGGGAGTGTTGTAATGGGATGGTCACTATTAGTTGATACAGAGTAACCTAGGAGTTGGCGGGAATTGTTGTTGATTAGCTGTCTTTCCTCTAGTCTTTCACAAACAAAATTAATTACGACTAGCACAGGTAGCCCTCGAGTACCTTGGAACGAAATTCATAATTAAACAAACAAATACACACAAATTATTTAAAATGTTGCTGTTATTTGATTTTCTAGCTACATTAATGAACTGTGGGTGATCTACCGATAGTGGGGATCGAATCTCATATTTCAGAGTCACGATTCTTAAAACTTATCGCTAACTCACAAGTAGATAATGATAGTATAAAAATAACTGATAAACTTCTTGTCCGTTGTAAAGCACGAAACTACACGATAGGTCACCTTTTCTCTTTCCAATGCTGGTATTGAAATCCACATTTTAGAGTTATAAGTCCACTGACTTACTGACGAGCCACAGAAGGGCAGTAATTGATTGTACCCGACGCAATTACAAATAACAATGCCAGTTTTTTTTTTCTCTATTAATTTGATAGGAAGCCCAGGTGGTATGATTTCTATTCAGCAAGCAATTTCTAAATGGACGGATGAGGTAATTTATATGCGGTAATAAGATACTGTACTGGTACTTTTCATATAAAAACTAATCTTAACGAGAAATCCCTCCAGGCTCTCAAGATAAGAGTTACAAAAAAAATATGTTCTCCAATTCGTTGTATCATCATCAGACCTCCTGATCATTAAACTTCAGACTATCTAGTTCTTGGTAGATAGATTTCTCATTTCATATAAATAGGATTAGGGAACTCACGAGAAGATGAATTTAACCTTGTTCTGAGTACAACACTTTTTTCTTTGGCGTAACTTTAACTCGACAGCTGTGAATAAAAAATGCTAGTTCGAAAATAATTTAACAGTAAGACGTTTTCGAAATTTATGAATATTATAAAATAAAATGGAACATTTTTTTCTGAAACCAAGATACATCAATGCTTGTTATAATAAAATCTGCATATCTGAATTTGTGTAATTCTCTGGAAGTACGAGATTATATAATAATGTAAGAAACTGAGTTTAAGTACAATGCAAGTCGCTTTGCAAATTTCGCTTTTCTTGATTGTTAAACGCAAGTTTCTACAATGAGAAATTTGTGATATGCTCACTGCTGGTAACAAAATCAGCTTATTTAGTTTTAAAAATCGCTAGACTTACCGTTAAGCTGCTGGAGATTCTATTTTATTACGTGTAAGAATTATAATTTTACTTTTCTCCCGCACAAAATCTAACTCTTAATAACTGACCTCATTCTGAAATTTTTTTTATGATTTTGACATAGGTGCCAGAGTGAATAGGTAAAACTGTAGTTCAAATGTCGTTCGTTGCCATGTATATTAGTTCTCAGTCATTACAAAATTGCATGTTTTTAACAATGCTGCAAAATACAATGGGTCAACCAGAGAGATCTTGTTCATTTCCAAACCATCAATGTCACATGAGTTGAGAAAAAGTAGAAATATAAAAGAATATTAACCTCAGATTTCAGTTTCTAATACAGTTACTTAATCCTATATATCATAAGCTAATGACATGTTTGCTATTTTGTATATACGAGCGATAGCTATTTTTAATAATGAATGTCAGACTAGGAAAAGAGTTACGTCATCCCAAGAGTTCGTTAGAAATAAGTTTATCATTGTTTCAATTTAATTTATTTTAAACTACGAAATAAATATTTACGAGCATATTTTAACAGCTTTTATGTTTGGTATACTTTAAAGAACGGTCAAAGAACACAAATGAATAAGCCATTAATTTAACAGGAACAACTTATCAGTTACTTGAGTGTAAAGTTCTGTTTTACTGGTTCATAGCTATCACCTGTAAAGACCTTTCCTGTCTTATTACATAATGTACACACTTTCATCCTCTCAGGGATTTCTGTTCGATACATTTTTGATGTTGTTGAGGCTTTTAATTATTATTTTGTTCTGTAAAAAATATCCTTAACTTTCCCCCCTTCTTGTTTTGCGTTTATTCTGTTTTTAGCTGGAAAATTAGTTAAAGTTCCCAGTTTTTGTTCTTTTTACTCATTTACGCATTTCAGTTGTGTATTATTTATTTATTTCAGTTGTGTATTATTTATTTATTTCAGTTGTGTATTATTTATTTATTTCGATCCCCTTTGGGACAGCGGTAAGTTTACAGGTTTTCAACGCAAGACCCAGGAGTTCGTTTCCCCTCGGTGGACATAGCAGGTAGTCCGACGTGATTTTGCTGTAAGAAAAACATATTTATTTTATTTCTGCTGTTCTCTAAGGCGTCACACAATGTCATAAGAACAGAGCAACTCTTGTACATTTCATTACTTCCCAGATGACCTCTGAAAATAAATCTTCAAACGTTTCGTGGACGACAAATAAAGAAGTTTTTTTTTTACATGAATCCGCGAGAATACTTACCAAATAGTTCCAGTTTATCTCTTGTACCGTATTTATATTTTATGTCATTTTGGCCTCCTTATGCTCTCGTAAGCTTCCTGACCTCTGACCTTCGTCTTTCATTTTTTCTTCGTGTTTATTACTCAGAATTTTTTTATTTCATGAAGTATTCTATAAATATTTGTTTTCTGTTTAAAAAAACTAGTTCGAATAGCGAAAACTGTGGTTTGGGCGTTACAATAAATTACCAGGAAATATTTTTCAGTGGAGGGTTTATTTTATCATAAAAAATACCATAAAAATCACAGTATCACAAAATCCATAATCAAGAGAATGAAATATGCAAGATGGTTTTCAAGTGGGTGCATAAAAATGATACCAAGTTATGTTGTGGTGAAAGAGAGACGAATTAAACAGCCTATGACAATACAGGATAAAAAGAGTATATATTTTTGAAGAAAAGATAGATAAAGAATGAAGAAGAGGAGAGATTGGTCAAGGATAGTTTTAAATTAAAGTAAAAAGTTGGGATTGGTCAAGGATAGTTGCAAATTAAAGTAGAAAGTTGGAAATCTTTAAATGTTCGTTAATTGCGAGGGATGTTTTGTATTTCACAACCAAATCAAGAAAATGGGTAGATATTCAAGAAATTAGTTTAAACACGAAATAGAAAAAAAATAAATGAAAAACGAGAATGTGTTCGTTTTATAGCAAATCCACATGGGATTATCTATCGATCGCACCGCGTGGAATCGAAAACCTAATTTGAGGGTTGTAAATCCGTAGACTTATCACTGTACTAAGGGGAGGACAGATGGATAGACCAGTAAGAATAATAATTAAAATAATAATATTTTCTAAATAGATACTGGAGTATAAACTTGACAATAGGAAATATGTGACAAGGAAGGACACTTGGTGACAGTAAGGATGATACTTGTAAGCACGAGACAGAATAATGGAGTAAGATGTAACAGATGGTGTAAAAAGATAAAGAAAGAAAAGGGGATCAACAAGATATTTATGGAGGATAAAACTGGAGCGAGCAGAACAGATAAACATAGCAACATTTCGATGACACGGTTAGATAAATGGTTACAAATATTAGTTAAATGAAATAAAAAAATTAGTATCGACTGTGTAGGACAAGAGCTGGAAACGATGGAGCACGTGACATGATAGCTGAGGAAAAGACAAATAAGGAAGTAAGAAGTGTGATAAAGAAAGAAATAATACAAGACGTAAAACAAATATTTGACGAAGATGTAAAAGATACAAGGTGTCTTAGAGGAAAGCAGTGAAATGATGAAATATATATATATCACATCTGTATTTTATTATTAATAGTTCATTTTGTATCATTGATCTCAACCAGTGTTATGCTTGAGTTTCAACTTCATTTATTATTTATTAGATAAAATTAATCTATTATATAACTGCCTTATTATTTAACGTAAAATATTGTTTAATATAAAGAGTAGAAATAGCAGGTCCTCACCAACCCTATAAATCTACATAAAGGACTTTTTACCTTCACCAAAGTGGTCCAGTATACTTAGAAAAGTTTTTATAACAATCTTGTCTGAAATGATAAAATATCCGTTTTTTACAGAAGAACACTCTCTTCGAACAAAATTTAAATGTAAGTCTTTCCTTCGTGTTTTTTGACAAAGGTTTCCAACTTTGTGCAAGTAAAGAGGAACTGGTATAATTGAATTTATTGACATTCGAACATCTCCAATTACTTTTGTCGTAACAAGTTCAGAGGAACACCTAGAAAAGCCCAACAGTTCGAACCGCACCCTCTATTAGTGTAAAAGGTAAAAACGAAAAGCTCTTTACGCTATCGTAAATGCTATTACTAATTATGTTGGTTTGTTTTGTTTTGTGTGTTTCTTTTAAATTTCGCGCTAAGCTACACTAGGGCTATCTCCGTTGGTCATTTCTAATTTAGCAGTAAAGAACTAGAGGGAAAACAAATAGTCATCATCAACCACCACTAACTCTTGGGCAAATCTTTTACTAATAAATGTATTGGGATTGAGCCTTACATTATAACTCCTCTTTGGCTGAAAGGGTGAGTGTATCTAGTGTGAAGGGGATTCGAACTCACGAGTCGAGTGCCTTGGCTACCTGACCATGCTGGTCCCAGGTCGCAGGTTCGAATCCCCGTCATACCAAACATGCTCGCCATTTTAGCCATGGGGACATTATAATGTTACAGCCAATCCTACTATTTGTTTGTAAAAGAGTAGCCCAAGAGTTGGCGGTGAGTGATGATGACTAGCTGCCTTCTCTCTAGTCTTACACTGCTAAATTGGAAAGAGCTAACGCAGACAGCCCTCGTGTAGCTTTGGGTGAAAAACAAAATAAACAAACAAACCCAACCACTGGCCATGCCGGGGCAAATAATTAAGAATTTACAGGCATTATTAGGCCTAATTGAATGTTTTTCTTGCGGTTTAGTGCGTTTACAAAATCTTTTTAGAATACATCTATTGTGGCCATTATTTAATTACTAAACACGTGTTATTTAGTTTAGTCCTTTTGGTATTACAAATATTTATAATCACCAGGATTGTACACATATAAAGTAATTTATCTCAACTGCTAACCTATTTATTTGTATAAATAGAGTTTAACGCTGTGTTATCGTGCAATTTTTAAGTGTTCTAAAAGTTTTTTTTTGTTTACTTTGAACAGGGCGTGGCTAATATTGTCAGTGCGAATATTTACGGTTCGAGTTACCCTGCTGCAAAAATGCATTCCGCAGACTGAGACCATGGGTGTGAAACAAAGATATGACAGTGAAGTTTAACTGTTTGATTACGCACCAGAAACAAACAAAACATACAAGCGTTTTATTTAACCTGCCCACCGCTGGGACAGCGATAAGACTTCGGAATTAGAACGTCAAAATCAGGAGTTCAGTACCACTCAGTAGACACAGAAGATATCCCAAGGCGGCTTTGCTATCAGAAAAGCACACACACTTTAATAGGCGTAAGTAAGATATAACGTGCGATAATTTCAAAATTATTGGAGTTTGTTTTTTTCACTCTGATTGACAAATTAGTTGAAATATACAAGAACTCGAAACAGGCAAAATGAGCGTCCACAGCAGCAGGCACGAGCTGGTGGTTAGCGCGCTCGACTCGTAACCTGAGGATCGTGTGTTCGAATCCTCGTAACATCAACCATGTTCTCCCTTTCAGCCGTGAGGGCATTACAATGTAAAGTTATTCTCATTATTCATTGGTAAAAGAGAAGTTTCCCAATAGTTGTCAGTGGGTGCCTTCCCTCTAGTCTTACACTGCTCAATTAGGAACGGCTAGTGCAGATAGCCCACATGTAGCCTTGCACGAAATTCTGAACGAAAAGCAGTAGTTGGCACGACCTGATGGTTAGGGCAGACGACTCGCAATATGCGATTCACGGTTTCGAATTCTATCACCGAAAATGCTCACTCATTCAGTCATGGAGGTCAATGTAATGTTACGGTCAATCCCGCTGCTCACTATTTTTAGCGAAAGAGTGGCCTAAGATATGGTCTTCGGGAGTGTTAATTAGCTGTTTTCATTCTATTCTATCCCTTCAGTATAGGGAACGGGTAATCCAGATAGTCGTGGAATAATTTCCTGCGAAGTTCGATAAAGAAGCATAAAAATCCGTTCACATGTTCTGTTAAAAAAAAAGCAAATATATAGCATTCAGATAAAGTAACTTCAAAATCGGAATTAAACTGTTCAACTCGAATAATTCCAATTTACACACATGGAATAAATGGCCGGGTCAAAGTTCAAATAAAGTATAATTGACTGTCACTTTTATTACACGCTCACAGTTTAAACTACAAAGTCTCAAATCCTAGCGACATCCCCAGATCAAAACATTATAATGCCACTAGCAAATCAAAAGGGAGATTGAATGGGGATAAAAATTCCCAAAAGAATCGGGTATCACTTGCGTCTGTTTTATTTGCTTTTAAAATAAATTTGCTCGAATTCATTTCTAGTTACTAATTTAACTTTTCTCATCTCACGGGAACTACTAATTGACTAAAATGCGTCATCAGTGTCACAATTTCCTTTTCCCAAGAAAGCATAAAAGTGGTTAAGTTGTGTATAACAGCCAATTCTGTACGTTGCGTTTGCAAATTTCGTTAGGAGACCACATTTTACTCTCAACGCGTCATTTTCGGGCCTAATAATTACTTACTCAAATTGAAACTTGTCACTTACGAGTTACGCACAGCAAATGTTCCTGCCACGTTTTTTCCCAATAAAGTACGCAAAAACATCTGCACGTGAACTTAGTTGCACCTTACGTCTTATTGCGAGGTCGTGTAATTTTAAAAGTAGATTCCGTTTCATTGTTTTTTATATGATTAATGAATTTCTAAGCACATTCTAATACTTTTGAATACCAAGTTTTATATATTTTCTTCTTCTAAACTGAGAAAACGATGCAAGTGAAAAAATTAATTATAATATTTATGAACGTGTGTTCAATATAAAGGAAGACACTCTCCACCACATTTATTTTAATGAAGTAAAAACTCTTATGAAGCCATTTTAGATTTTCGAATGTTAATACTTCAAACTAAAGATGTCAACATGGAAGATTTGAAAACTACTCAGTGGATCTTAGGCTCTTTTAAAATTGTTATTAGCCCGGCATGGCCAGATGATTAGGGCGCTCGACTCGTGATCTGGGGGTCACAGATTCGAATCCCTATAACACCAAATATACTCGCCCTTTCAGCTTCGATGCGTTGTAATGTGACGGTAAATCCCACTATTTGTTGGTAAAAGAGTAGCCCAAGAGTTGGCGTTTGGTGGTGATGACTAAATGCCTTCCCATCAGTCTTACGCTGCTGAATTATGAACGGTTAGCGCAGACAGCTCACTTGTAATTTTGCGTGAAAATTTAACAAACAAACAATTTTTTTGTGTGTTTTTTGTATAACAAAGCCACAAAGAGCTATGTGCTCAGTCCACCGAGGGGAATCGACCCCCTGATTTTATCGGTGTAAATTCGGAGACATACCGCTGTACTAGCGGGGGGTCCAAACAAACAAACCTGTTATTCTGAATTTATTAACATCCAAATAAAGATACTTTTTGTGATGCCTTTATTGACCAAGCTTCAAATTTTGACGAACGTAATTGAATAAAATGTAAAGAGTGTTACTTCATTCAATATTGTTCTGAACTCGAGAGCGAGTTACTCTTTTATATGTTTTTGTTTTTCTTTATATCTTTCCTGTTGAGCAGGGCGGGGCCGATCAGTTTAGCAGGCTCCGTTGGAAATCAAATTATTTAAGTGTTATTAGGTTGAGAGCAACACAAGGCTGGCAAGCTGTTAGCTGAATGGCTTCTTTCTGGTCGTTACTGCAAAAACCATAAGGTGACCGTTTTAGATCACCAAATAACAACCAAACTAAAAATATCACTACAAATAACAGTGCAAATATCAGTACAAATAACCACTTACTACATAGTTCTGAATAGTTCAAACCGCGTTTGTTCAAAATAACTGTTTGCACGGCAAATTAGTGATCAATTAATATTTTCATTATTCGAGTCTTTATTTTTTGAACGCAAAGTGACTTTTCTTGGAATACAATTTAACTGTATTTTATTTAATAGGAAGAAAACGTATATATATATATATATATGTTTACATGTTCATGACATTATTTCGTTCTCTAATAACAGATTCGCCCAGCATGGCCAGGTGGTTAAGACATTCGACTCGTAATCCTAGGATCGAGGGTTCGAATCCACCGTCACACCAAACATGTTCGCCTCTTCACCCATGTGGGAGTTGTAATGTGACAGTCAATCCCACTATTAGTTGGTAAAAGAGTAGCTCAAGAGTTGGCGGTGGGTGGTGTTAACTAGATGCCTACCCTCTGGTTTTACACAGCTAAATTAGGGACGGCTAGCGCAGATAGCCCTCGTGTAACTGCGCGATATTTAAAACAAAACAAACCACACTAATTATGATAGATTAGGAAAAATTACGACTGAAACTCACTTGTGTTAATTATACCCAGAATGAAAATCTAATGTGTTTATATTGAGATGTTTCCATAAACGAGCTAAATCTTTACTTAAACTTCGTAAATAGTCGGTAGAAACGAGGTGTGGATCTCTTTCCATTAGAGCAGACATTAGTTACTTCTGTTATTCTGCTCTAATTAAGCGTCAAAAGCATCTTTTCAACCATATTACCAGATGGGTTTGTTTTTTTATAGCAAAGCAACATCGGGCTATCTGCTGGGCGCACCGAGGAGAATCGAACCCTTAATTTTAGCATTGTAAATCGGAAGACATACCGCTGTACTAACAGGGGACATTACGAGATAGAACGTTTCGTTTTTTTGAGCAGCGAGAAACATTTTATCAACTTAATTTGTTCGTATTTCACGAAATTGCTTCGGAATTTTAAATAAAGCCTCAACTGTGTGTTTCCTCCGTTTATTAGAAACAGGTTTGATGGATGCTCGTGTAAAATAACATCGAAGTAACCATGGTGAATTTGACAAAAAAGGCTCTTGAACTATGAACAAACAATAGTCAGCCAATATGATACTTTATAATTCTATACTATGTTTTTAAACAGAAAATAAAATTGCCTCCAAAGGAACAATTATGATGAAGCCAGAAAGAAGCGAGAGTTATTTGAGAACGTGACGTTGAAGAACTGAAGGTCGGTTACATGTGCCTATACTGCTCATAAGTAAGAGTTTCAATTTTTAAAGATAGAGTTTTCAGAGATATAGAGTGGATTCTGCCATCATCCCTAAACTTTTGATTCTTAATGGATTCCTGTTTGGATTCATACAATGTATGCATGTATATTTTCTTATATTTCTATTACTGTTGTTTTTGTACACGCTGGTTGGTAGTATAAGTGTGTTTTTTTTTCGTTTTTATTCTATGTTAGGCAGCTAGAAATAACATCACAGAGAAAAAGAAAAAACATGAGTTCCACTGTCTTGTATCTTGAACGAAATCTGTCATCTTTTGTACATTATTCGTTGTTCGGATGAACTGTTTGTTTTGTTCGTTTCGTTTTGCGACGTACTTTGAGCTTATGTATATATTCGCATGTATGTGGTATACATATAGATATCTCGTTGATTATTTTCGTACTTGGTGAACAATGAGGAAGACACTTAGTCTGATGTGCTACGTAACTTTCGTGATGCGAGAAGTTTTACGTAGAAGAATAAATAATAAAAAAAAATAACAAATAAAATCGGAATGAATAGTGAGAAGCTCAGTGGACTTCCCTTATGAAAGGCAAAGATACTTACTATGGCAACGATTTTGCAAGTGCCATCTGGTGGTGAGATATTGACTCACTTAAAATCTAAAAAAAAATTTCGGTACTGATTTTCTTTGCTACATTTGTCGTGGTATGTTTAGATACTTTATAACGAATGGTGATGTCATATGTCATTTAGAACGTCTGTGAACACGTATGTAAAAACAAAAGGGTTTTGCAGACTAACAATTTATTGTAAGGTTTAGTGTATTTGTTCAAAACATGTTTACACAAAGTTGTTCCATTCCTTTCTCAAGAGAGTCTAAAATCAGAATTTAATGGAAGAAAAGTAAATGAAAATTATTAGTTTTGGCTCAGTGTGTAATAATTATAATCTATTATAATGTTCAGTGATTCTAAAAAAAAAAAGAAACTAGTTTAGGTTTACTTCATATTTGTTTGAAACTAGTTTAGGTTTACTTCATATTTGTTTGAAACTAGTTTAGGTTTACTTCATATTTGTTTGTTTTTAATTTTCTCGAGGGCTATCTGCGCCAGCCGTCCCTAATTTAGCAGTGTATGACTAGAGGGAATGCAGCTAGTCAACACCACTCACCGCCAACTCTTGGGCTACTCTTTACCAATGAATAGTGGGATTGACAGTCACTGAAAACTTTGTTTTTAATATGTTCACATTCTTACCTAAAAATACTTTATTAAACATTCAATAGAATATATATACACGCTGCTATATGAATGTATATTGATCATTTCATACATAAATATAGCTTTAGGCGTTTGGTACACTGTGTGTGTACATATATTACTGTAATAATACCTTTATACGTTACCAAAACCAAGTCAGCTTAAATATCTGTTTGTTTGCTTATCATATAAACCTCATACACTTCGCGATTAAAGTGTATTAAGCTACAAACGCCCTATTTTTATTTTTGTAATGCATGTTATTACATTTACGAAACAGTCCCCCGTCGGTACAGCAGTAAGTCTGCAGATTTACAACGCTAAAATTAGGGGTTTGAGTCCTCTCGGTGGACACAGTATATAGTTCGATGTGGCTCTGCTAAAAGAAAAACACACATACACACATTTAAAACACGCTTTATATAATTATACGTGTAGGAAAACAGGCTTGAGAAAACATGGTTAACTATTTAGAAACTGTATTTTGATTATATAAAAACAATTATTGCTCGTTAGAGATCTGTCATAGCCAACAAATATATATATTTGATGTTCTATTTTATTGGTTCAATCCCGCGTGCTGTACGACATTGACATACTGTTTACAGAAATAGAAATAACCTTCAGAAATAGTTACTTGTGTGTAATGATACAATAATTATCTCAATGCACTTCTAAGGTTTCAGTGCATTTATTCGTTCTTACATTAGCAGAAGGTATTTTCACAGTTGACATCGCATGACATTTTATACCATCCAAAGAATTTATACATAAAAGCTGAACCGCATCACGTACGCGACGTGACCCAGACGTATAGCGTGAGGGTAAAACGAACTTAACATCACTGACGCAATCTGATCTGTCTAAAGCTTTGCCCTTGGTCGTAATTACGTTGCACTTTTAGTCTTAATGTAAAATTTGATCGCATAAACCTTGTACTAAAAGCATGTCTAAGAGAATTTTTCCTAAGTGCGGTTATAAATACAGGACAAAAGCACAAACATTCGCAAATACACGACTATAAATACGTTGGAAACAAAATTGCATTACCGTGTGTTCAAATTAAAATATAATTATAATAAATATAATAAAACAAAACAATCAAGACTTAATTAAATAAAAATAATTTACTTTTACAAAGCTATAACCTGAGCTTTAGTAATTATATATATAAATCTATAGCGTTTGTGAAGGGGGCACTTCTGAACTTAAAAGGACCACTTCAGATGTAACTTCTGTTTCCCTAAATTAGTTTCTCTTTTAATGAGTTGTTTTCGGCCTTAACAGTTTTTCATTTATCGAAAAAAAAGGAAAGTAAAGTGGACTCAAGTATTATCTACTTCAAAAGTACTTAAGTCCTTTGTTCCTAATGGCAAACGAATCAACTGCAGAAAACAAACACCTCGACTTTATAAAGACCATCGGCTAATATTCATTAATTTCACAGGAGAATAAAATTCCCTATATGTTCTGAATTTCGCCTCTAGCTAGATATAGATTTATGTTGATGACTTTCAAACAAGGTCAGCCATATTGAAAATCGTTTGTTTTGTTTGTTTGTTTTTCAATTTCGCACAAAGCTACTCGAGGGCTATCTGTGCTAGCCGTACTTAATTTAGCAGGGTAAGACTAGAGGGAAGGCAGCTAGTCATCACTACCCACCGCCAATTCTTGGGCTACTCTTTTTGCCAACGAATAGTGGGATTGACCGTCACATTATAACGCACCCATGGCTGAAAGGGCGAGCATGTGTGGCGCGACGGGGATGCGAACCCGTGACCCTCAGATAACGAGTCTCACGCCTTAACACGCTTGGCCATGTCGGGTCATTGAAAATCGTAACGTGAATGATGTCCTGGCCCCCCAGTGCCTCAGCGGTATGTCTGCGGACTCACAAAGCTAAAAAACGGGTTTCGATACCCGTAGTGGGCAGAGCACAGATAGCCCATTTAGTAGCTTTGTGCATAATTCAAAACAACAACTGTAAAGTAAAAATATTAGTGATTTCGAAGATGGTTCTTGCTGTTAATTGTTTACTCGCTGAATTTTATTATTTTGGGGGGTATTTTCTCTCAGTTCCTGGTTGCTTCTAACACATACAACCATCCCTAACTATAAGTAGTAGATAAGAAGTTGGAGTATGCTATACAAAAAAAAATGTGGGCTACATGTATCGTACCTGACGTCTCTTTATACAGTTGCTGTACTGTTCCCACCAACCATCATGAAGAAAATGTTTCGCAACAGTTGTAATAATGAAAACCAAATACCGCATTAAAAAGTATTTGGCAATGTGGTGTGCCACATAGACGTTTGTAATATATTTCGCATCAGAAAATGTATTTACTAAATATAATAAAAACTGTATTTATTAGCTGCAAAAACATTGTATAAAGAAAACAAAATCGCTTAGTTTAGATGCGCCTAAGTAATTTTTTCGCCTTAATCTTGTTAAAACTAGCCATTCCCATTAGACCAACCAGCCGATAAAATTTCTCCATTTCTCTTTTTTTTTTCTCTCGTGTTTCAAATTATGTCCGACGGTTGAGCACGAGAGAACAGATTAATCTAGCCAATCATCACTCCTTTTAACTGGTAATCTTCTGGCTGGAAATATTACAATCTTAGAAAGAGGATTACAGTTAATCCATGGCACCAGCTTTTCCATGGCAACAGCACATTTTGTTGAGGTGGGAAGAGTGCTGAAAACTTCATCCTCCGGCCCTATTTTTCAGGGCGCAATCAGCTGTTTCACTGAGCTATGCGTCTTAACGCGCACAGTATTAATGTAGTCAGAGATTCATTTGACTGGATAATTCTCAAACAGAAAATAAGTTAAAGAAACAGAGAGAATAAATACCTCGTTGCCAGGTTGTCATACATCGAATAATTCAGGCGTTGAAGGGAGCGAGTAAAAATATAGAATGAACAAAACTCAGCAGTTATGAAAAATATAAATCAAGTCTTTCTCAGGAAAACATCTTTGCCATTCACAATAATGTCTGTCTTCAATACCCAAAACAGACAAATTTAAAACCTGGCTTGCTGCACTTGCTATGAGAAGTAGTTATTTATTCAGACATAGTTGTGTCCTATTGTTACTGGCATGTACGTTGACCAAAACACACTGTTTTTGACTAATTGCATTTAACTGCAAAAACATTCACAAGTTGTTTAATTCAATTGCAAGAGTAAAATAATATTGCCGAGTATAACTCGATAGCTGTCGTTTTTAAGTGAGAATTTAAAGTCTAGAGAGTTGCCCCCGGGGGTCCGGCATGGCCAAGTGTGTTATAGCGTTCAACTTGAAATCCGAGGGTCGCGGGTTCGAATTCCTTTCAGCCGTGGGGGCGTTATAATGTAACGGTCAATACCACTATTCGTTGGTAAAGGAGTAGCCCATGTGTTAACGGTGGGTGGTGATGACTAGTTGCCTTCCATCTAGTCTTACACTGCTAAATTAGACGGTTAGCGCTGATAGCCCTCGAGTAGCTTTGCGCGAAATTCAAAAACAAACAAAGATTTGTCCCTTCTTACCATGGAGAGAGAGAATTGAAAAATACTTGCTTCATGCTATGCGGGAGTATGTGCGCTATAAGAGTGACAGTCAAATCCCACTGTTTGATTAGAGTAGCTCAAATTTTGTAATGACTAATGTTGACTAGCTGTCTTCTTTCTAGTCTATAAATTCAACTAGCTCTCAGCCTCCCAGTGGCTCAGCGGTATGTCTGCGGACTTACCACACTAAAAGCCGGATTTCGATCCCCGTGAGGGTCACAGCACAGATCACCCATAGTGTTGCTTTGTGCACAACTAGCTCTCAGTGCTGGCGCAAAGTTATAGAGAAGCTGGGTTGGCGATGTTTTTAATTACTTGCTAAGCTTATTTCCATGCAAAATAGATTTTTCAAAGTAATCCAAGCAACTTTCAGAATTAACGAATTAAAAAAAATTATATATTTTCTTTTTTTTTATGAGATAAATTACAAAATATAATGACTCGAAATTTCGACATTACTTAAAATTTAAAATATAATATTTATAAAATCCACCGTATAAGGCATCTATTTGTGCTTATAAAGAAAATATGAGAATTATTATCAACTGTACAGAGGATTTCATTTTAACATTTCTTCATACTCTGAAGTTGTCGTATTTTCTGTATTTCGATATATTTATTCTTTCTCGGCTACGCTCGGCATGAACTACGGAAATAAATAAAAACCAGAACCTAGCAGAGGGCAAAGCAAAATTAACATGAGCTATACTTGTACAATTAAGAAGTGTTTATTTATATTGACACAATGCAAAAAAATCACTTTTTATTATTGTATTTTTATCACAAAGCTACACAATGTGTTACCCGCCCAATGAGGGACACGAACCACGGATTTTTACATTATAAGTCTATGCCCGGACTGCTGACCTTTATCGCGAGACGTCACTTTAAGTCTTTGCTGCTTCTTACAAAACTGATTCCAACTCATGGAGATTCTCATCAAACGTTCACTCACGATCCACAATCTCCAGAAACAATGGTGTGTCAATATATTTATCACGTAATACAATTTTGAGATCTTTCTTTAGACAGAAAACAACCAAAACATTCGAAATTTTAACGTCCCAAACAACGCACCTTTGAATCAGAATTTTTCCGAACCAATCCAAAACAAAAATCGTTTCCAAGCAAATTTGTTTAAAAGATTTCAATAACACTGCACAACAAAGTTTTTGTTTCATGAACAATGTTGGGTGTTATTCATAGATTTTTGGCTGCTGATCACGAAACTCACATCCAAATTTGCCCATCACGTTTGGTTTCATCGAATTTCAGTTTCACCAGAACATTGCTACAATGGAAAAAAGACATCAGGGCAACTGGAATTTGTCAATGCTTGTTGAATACTGTTGGACACTGCAACGTGATGCACCGGACATTGAATACAAAGGAAAATCAGGAGCAAAACACTTTTAATTATGTTGAGCTTAATAACATATTAGAAACATAAACGCAGCTAAATACATTTTGCTGGTAAACAATTGATTGTTTATTTCTCAGAGTTCCTACTGATGAAACACAACCAAATCTATGTTTGTACATACCAACCAGGTACCTGTCACAATCAGCAAAAACTTTTTTAAAAAATTGTTGTGCAGTGTTATCATTTTCTTATTGTCAGAGTTATTTCGAAAGACATATTGAATTGTAACTAGAACACAAACAACTTGTCTGTTTACTTTGATTTTCTTCGTTTGCTTATGTAAGTCAGTTATTAATGCTGGATTTCTTTCAAAGAAAATGTTTGTACTGACATAAAGAGAAGGAACACGTGTCATAACATAATTCAATTAGGCGTGGCCCGGTGGATAACCTGTTCGTATTATAAGTTTGCTCGTTTGTTTTGAATTTTGCGCAAAGCCACACGAGGGCTGTTTGCGGTAGCCGTCCCTAATTTATCAGTGTAAGACTAGAGGGAATGCAGCTAGTCAACACCATCCACCACCAACTCTTGGGCTACTCTTTTTATCAACGAATAGTGGGATTGGCCGTCACATTATAACGCTCCCACGGCTGAAAGGTCGAGCATGTCTGGTGCGACGGGGATTCGAGCTCGCGACCCTCGGATTACGAGCCATCCTGGGCCCGTATTGTCAGTGCAAGAGTTCATGGCTCATTGCAACGTTAACTTGAGAGACATTGAGTGTTGTGAGAACAAATCCTCTAATTCTATCAGACAAGAAAGGCCCAAAAAAATTGACAGTCGCTGTTGTTCATTAGCTTCTTTCTATAGTCTATCGGCTCAAAATTGGGATACGATTACCGTCACTAATTTTAAATTCTGTAATAAGCCCGTAAAATCCACGACCAACTTATTTGTAAAAGTTAATCAACCAGTTATATGTACATTTTCGCGACGTTTCTTTTTGTTGCAATCTCGACCAACCCGTAAATTGTGTCATACTCTAAAGATGTTTTATGAAACAAAGTTTGGAAAACAACAAACGTGCCTTTCTTTAAACATTTCTGAACTTTTTTGTATTAAAAAAATGCAACAGAACCTATCGTAAATAAGCAGGAATGCACGCGAAACTGTCATCACAATCAATATTTTTTCATCTTTTTCACTCAATTTCCGCTGGGTTCTCTTTGGTTCTTATTTTAACGGACGCAGTCTCCAGTAATCCCATATGACACGAAGAAACGAGATATCGTTATAGGGATCCTGAAACCTTGTACACGTCGTAACAAAAATGAAGACTGCTATGCTATTGATGTCTTTTTAGAAACGTCACTCTACGGTCATGTGATATTCACTGCTGTCGCTAAGGAATTTCAGTAGTTCTTTAAATTACAAGGTCACGACAATATATCACCATCTTACAGCAGGTTACTTGTAAAATCTGGCAGAAATTGTCCTCACGGGAAATATACTTTGCTTTCACTTGATCACCAAGTGATTTTGACAAAAGAATTCTAACCTATTGAAAGGTTAACATTCACTGAAAAACTTACTCGGAAAATAAAAGCAATGAACGTGAAAAACGCGGAATCTATTATGTCTGAGCAATAGAAACATTTTCTGTGTTTTTCTATTTTGTTTTAAGACATTGATTTCTAAAAACGTCTTTCAAGAAAGATGAACAGTATTATAAGTTGTGTGCTTAAATATCTACAAAAACTCGTTTGAACACTCTTACCTTATACTAATTTTTCATTCAAATATAAAAACGAACAATGCTCATATTTTGTACGTGTAACAGAAAAACTTCCTGCGAACGAATGTTGTTTGTGTACAAGCAAACAAATAACTGAATATGAATATGTCAATATCGTTACTGTAACAATGCTACAACTCTCTCGACTTTGTCCCTCGATGAGTTGGTAGTAATTGTACAAGATAGCATTCTAACATTTGAGGCTCGATTTTCCGCGACGTTAACATGCGTTAAGGGAAATTATGTTAAGCCACTATCCTTTCAATTCTCACTGTTTATTTTGGCTATCTTTATCTAGGAAATTTTTAAGTGCATGACGAACATAGTTTGATAGATTCACAACGTGTTGTTCTTGTCCATGTTAACCCTTTCAGGTTTCAGTTTTTTTTCTTCATTATTGGTTCAAATGATTTTAAACAGTTGCTTAAAAATTGGAATGTATAAATATTATACACTCATTCTACTTAGTTTATATATTTCTAATTCAAAATAAGAGGCGTTTAAGAGTGTCACTTCAGATCTTTCATCTCTCACAAATCATGTTCTGAGGGGCCTTTCGTACGATACCAGAACTCGTTAATTGGTTTGGAAAACGAAAGACAAAATGTTTTTTGAAACTGGAAATAAGTTTTTATTCCTAATATTTCGTATCACACCGGCCGTTTCGTTCAAGAATGATAAACGACTTTGACGTAACGGCGCTTGTTGATCGGTTAATAAAAATGTAACAAAATTAATGGACACGTGGTTCGAGTTAAGTAAAAAAAAAAACTTTTGTTACCTGTGTGCATATTGATCGTATAGTAAAGTTGAGCTACAGCTGACGAAAGTATTTTACTCGAACAAAAACAGCTAAGTTACAAGTTCAGTAACAGATATATAGCCAAATGCCGTGTAGTTTCGGAAGCTTTTCGTCGAAGTTTGAAGTCGTAGAGGAAAATCAGACGAAAGTCTTTGTGTCCATGCTGCCTTGGGAGTTGTGTAATTTAATCTAAGTAGCCCCCCGCTAGTAAAGCGGTATGTCTCCGGATTTAAAACGCTAAAATTAGGGGTTCGTTCCCCTCGGTGGGCTGAGCAGATAACCCTTTGTGACTTTGCTATAAGAAAAACACACTAATCTGAGTAGAGTTAAAACATCAGACAATTATGACACCTTGTAAGCGAAAAACGTTGGATTAAACTATCCAACCAACAATAAGTTACTCAATATTCAGCTTCTAGATATCATTGTAAATATTCTGACATCTATTTCTGGACAACATAATACCAACCAATAAAAGACCGAGTGTTTTGTGTGCATGTAATGTAACAACCAATAAAAGACCGAGTGTTTTGTGTGCATGTAATGTAACAACTAATTAAACGAAAACAAACGATTAAATGCTTACATTTTGAGCTTCTTAACTGAGTGTTGCAGTTTGTAAACTTGATCGGTCATTTATAAAGAACAAGATGAGTAAGGCAGGTAAGTATGATCATTTATAAACAAATGAATCGATAATAGAGGTGTGATAATTTATAAACGACTGAATCCATAATAAAGGTAAGAGTGCTCATTTATACACAACTGAGTCCATAACCAAGGTAAGTGTGATCATTTATACACAACTGAATGTATAAACACTTGCATTCTTATGTGCGCACACACCGTTTTTTTTCTCTAAACAACTTTACCTGCCGCAAAACAGACAAATGTTCTTTATCGTCTGGAAAACATTGTGTTATATTAAACGCACTGTACTACATTGAATATTAAACACACTGTACTACATTGAATATTAAACACACTGTACTACATTGAATATTAAACACACTGTACTACATTGAATATTAAACACACTGTACTATATTGAATACTAAACACACTGTACTACATTGAATATTAAACACACTGTACTACATTGAATATTAAACACACTGTACTATATTGAATATTAAACACACTGTACTATATTGAATATTAAACACACTGTACTATATTGAATATTAAACACACTGTACTACATTGAATATTAAACACACTGTACTATATTGAATATTAAACACACTGTACTACATTGAATATTAAACACACTGTACTACATTGAATATTAAACACACTGTACTATATAGAATAATAAACACACTGTACTACATTGAATATTAAACACACTGTACTATGTAGAATATTAAACACACTGTACTACATTGAATATTAAACACACTGTACTACATTGAATATTAAACACACTGTACTATATAGAATAATAAACACACTGTACTACATTGAATATTAAACACACTGTACTATATTGAATATTAAACACACTGTACTATATAGAATATTAAACACACTGTACTATATAGAATATTAAACACATTATACTATATTGAATATTAAACACACTGTACTATATAGAATATTAAACACATTGTACTATATAGAATGTTAAACACTCTGTACTATATAGAATATTAAACACATTGTACTATATAGAATATTAAACACACTGTACTATATAGAATATTAAACACACTGTACTATATTGAACAGCTTTGAGTGAGTCTATAGATGTTCGTTTTAAGTACGATTTTCAATGATTTTAGAAAAAAAAAAACGTGTCGCTGAAGCCCTCCCACTCGTAGAAAATTCCATCGTTTCGAACAGCTTTAGCAAAAAATACCCGTAGTGTTGGGATTTTCGTCGGCGGTGAAGTCTCTGTGGTGATCTACGTGCACGTTTACAACTCACGACAGTCCATCAGAAAATGTATTGCTTCAATATACATTCAGCAAACAAGTATTTGTATGTATGAAATTATACCCAGGAGAATCACTCTAACACAAGTCTCCATGAGATGAGTTAAAACAGCCTTCTGCCGTCAATTTAATCATTCAGTGTGCCTCTCAATTACAGAGATCTTTAGATAAAAGTTTCAGATGCTGTATTCGTTAAAAGCGAAGCTGCAGAAAGTCGTTTCGTGAATACTGTAAACTTTCCTTCACAAGTAGGCCTAAGACGCCATCAAAAATATAAACTTAATATTTGATGTAAGTAGTAATGACAGCGTGAGTCTTAGGCTTCGTCGATAATGTAATCACCCAATAGGTTCAACTAGTAGATAGTTCTGAATAAAGATGGAGTAACACCAGGCCATTTTATTTTTGTGTCACTAAAATCTCTAGAACTCTTGCTTATCTTCTTTGTGGATTTATTCTCTCCATCTTGATAAATGAAGGAAAACAGTAAAAGTTGTTTTCCGAGACGCAGGGTGTTTCGGTGTTTACTAGACATCAGATATCACTGGAATACTGATGCTCATTACCTGAAGGTAAGCACAAAGGGTGACACAAAATGTTCGTTCAGAATCACTTCGTTTCTCGGTAACTTTAAAGTTATTGGAGAACGTGCTTGTTTTCCATCTATTTCACGAAAATAATATGATTCCTTGTTTCAAACAAGCAGTAACTTCTTTTGTTTGCTTTAGGTCACACAGAAGTTGTGGACTATTATACAACCATATAAGGATTACCTATACAAGTCACACAAAAATTGTGGCTATTGTACAAACATATAAGGATTACCTATACAAGTCACACAGAAGTTGTGGGCTATTTTACAAACATATAAGGATTACCTATTTAAGTCACACAGAAGTTGTGGGCTATTGTACAAATATATAAGGATTACCTGTACAAGTCACACAGGTAACATTTTCGTAGCTGTCCCTCTAGCATTGGAGTCTGTTATTCATTTCCCCTAAATTCAATGCTTCCTTGTACAAACTATCCAACGTTATGATTTCTTAGTCAGGTCAGACACGTATTACAACTTCTGAAATACATCATGCAGATTTTGTACTCGACTAAACATAGCTACATAAAACGAATACAAAGGTTTTAATTACTGTTATGTTTCGGCTTCTCAACCCGATAGCTGTTCGTGACCCAGATACAAAACAAAATCTTCAACAGCGTTCTGCACTCTTCGTCTGTCCAGGTAATAATCTACCTCAGGTGCACGTGCTTTCTTACTTAATGTCATTAGAACACTTAATGTTGCCTTTTCCTCGTGGCTGTTTTTGTTTTCTTCTTTCATTTAAATACACATGTGGCGAATATCTGAGCTAACGAATCCACCTTAAAGGTTAAGTGCATCATTTTAACTCGAAGATTAACCATTAAAGCTTCCAATGGAAAAATATAGTCATCCTGAACCTAACGTGCTAAAACACACTGATACACAAACATGGAACCAAAGTAGAACATTGGATTTTTAGAGGTTACCAGCTTCAATGTTAAAAATGCTCTGAAAGACATTTTGCTAATAATAATGGTGATTTGTTGTTTGTTATTATTTTACTGACATAGGAATAATTGTGTTCTCGTCTAATGTAATTAATCAGTTTAAATACGATATTGGTGTTTTTAGTTTTAATTGCTACACGTGAATTCTGTTGTGACTTGTCCGTGTTTGTTGGCGTAAGGAATATTTAAAAACATACAGTGTGAATACAACGGTTTAATAAAGTGGCGTTTTCTGAGCACTCAGTTTGTGTCTGTTACTGACTCGAATGTTGACGTTAAGTTATCTGGCATATTTTAAAATCAAAACGTGCGATTGAGAACGAACGTCGTTTTCCACGATGTACCCAACGTTCTGATTTGAATGCATATGTTTTCTAAATGCTGTACGATATAACTGAAGTATAGTCTTCTCTTACCGACAGCGCTTTTCATTTCATAAGTAAAACCTACTAATTCAGCTCGTCATTTCGGAACTTGATAGAAACACTTAATATATTTGACTCATAATCATAAAATATGCAAAAACATGTGCAAACAACTCTGGTGCCTATCTCATATTCTGATTTTATTTTCCACAACGCGGCCACGCTGACGATAAAATCGGCCTATTGTGTCGTCATAAAACCGCTTTAGATATGTTTAACCTCCGCTAGGACCCATAGATCATCGGAAAAGTGGGCATTAAGCTTATGCTAAGCACGCAAAAGTCTGTTTAGTGAATGGAGAAACTGGAGTACACGACTCCTTTCCATTCGTGTGGCCATTCTTTATCATTGGCTGTGGGAGACAATAAAGTGTATTTGATATATTTATGAATGTTTTCGCTCTTTTCAACCAAAAGAAAAAGATATTTTAATGACTGACTTCGGTCGTTAAAGAGTTCTTAGAATTGTTTTAAAACTATGACAGTACGGTAATTGAAAACGAAAACATGCTGGTGGCTTTAAATCACTCAGTCTTGGATTATTATGAAACGAAAGGTTTAGCTGTTTTACACACCTCTAGACTCGAAGCTATAATAAATGCATTGTGTTTGTTACATGGATTCTTCGGGCGTTACAAACTTTAAAAAGTATGTTTATCCTTCTAATTATTATTTTTTCGTCTTTGTTTCACCCCACCTTACATTTATATATTTTTCAAACAAACTTTTTAGAAAAAGTAATATTTTATTGCGTAATTAATAGATATTTCTTGGACTTTTAAAATTTTATCAAAATGAATATCTTTGATTAACCTAGTTAAAGGTTTGTCTGTTTGTTTTTGAAATTTCGCACGAAGCCACTTAAGGACTCTCTGCTCTAGCCCTCACTAATTTAGCAGTGTAAGACTAGACGGAAGGCAGCTAGTCATCACCACCCACAGCCAACCCTTTGGCTACTCATTATACCAACGAATAGTGAGATTGACCGTCACATTATAACAACCTCAAGGCTGAAAGGACAAGCATTTTTGGTGCGATGGGGATTCGAACCTTCGACCCACGGATTACGAGCCGAATGCCTTAACCCACCTGCCCATACCGGGTACCTAGTAAAAGGAAGGTTCGTTTCGAATTAGCAGCAAAGCTACCCAAGGGACTACCTGTGCTGTGCTCATTATGAGAATTGAAATTAAGCTTTCAACGGTGTGAATCCGGAGACATACCGTTATGTCACCGGGAGCTAAAAGGAAGGAAAACTGGAACTTCGTCTGATGTTAGAAATAGTGATCATAATACATCTGCTGTTTTAAAGATGTTTTTTTTTTAATTCTACCTAAACCATTAACATTATTAAAATTACTTTCTCGAGCTGTGGTTTAGCTGTTAAGAAAAAACGTTTTCTCTTACTAAAGTTATCTGACAATTCAATATTGAGGGTAGTTAATTTAATTGCGCATTTCAACAGTACACAAGGTAAACAGAACAAAGAGAAATTCTCAGTTAAGTTAACTCTTGTAAACTTGGTCGGTTGATTGGCACAAAGCAGCTAGGCTATCTGCGCCACTCTTGTTAACTTAAACTTGTTACAGTTCGAGACATTTTGGACTTATTTCAGTTTTATGAAATGTGCTCTTTTAAAAAATGTCATATCCCTTGTTACACATTCAGATATTATTTTATAATTTAAGTCCAACGTAATAATTAGATATGAGAAGTAAGGTAATACTAAAGTGAACGTCATATGTAACGAAATAATCAAATCCGAACAGTGTTTCTAAACTCGAAATGGTCATGTATGTTAGTAATGTCCTTAAGCTCGTTAGTTTTATTCGACACTACAAAACTTTGAGATTACAGGCACTTTCTAGGTTATTTTGCATATCTCTTTTCAAATCATACCCACTTCTTTAATGTTGTTATTATATAAAATAACTTCAAAACAATATTTATCTTCGTTTTATTTAGTAACTTTTCATATATTCAAGAAAGTGCGTAATTGATTTAGATGTATTTTAGCACAACATTTACGATTAGCGTTATTTGTTATTTTTGAAATTCGCGCAAAGCAACTCAAGGGCTATCTGCGCTAGCTGTTCTTAATTTAGTGATGTAAGATGAGAGGGAAAGCAGCTAGCCATCACCACCCACCGCAAACTCTTGGGCTATTCTTTTACCAACGAATAGTGGAATTAACCGTCACATTATAACGCCCCCACGGCTGAAAGGACGAGCATGTTTTGAAGCGACGGTGATTCAAACCCACGACCATCGGATCGCGAGTCGAACGCCTTAACCCACCTGGCAATGCCGGGCTACGGCAAGTGTTTGTTTGTTTTGTTTATTTAAATTTCGCGCAAAGCTACTCGAGGGCTATCTGGGCTAGTCTTCCCTAATTTAGCAGTGTAAGATTAGAGGGAAGGCAGCTAGTCATCACCATCCACCGCCAATTCTTGGGCTACTCTTTTACCAACGAATAGTGGGATTGACCGTTACATTATAACGTCTTCACGGCTGAAAGGGCGGGCATGTTTGGCGTGACCGGGATTCGAAACCGCGACCCTCGGATTACGAGTGAAACTTTACGGTAAGTGAGTATATACATATAAATAAGGTGGTTCTTAAAACGTATGTCTATACACCTCCCACCCCCAAAAAAACACTTAATAAGTCCTATTTTATAAGCAGGTGAGAGCAGTGTGTTTGCTTATTTGTGATTTTACTCTAACTGATATGTCGTATTAGTCAGATATTATTCTGTAAATAGCATTATATTCAAGAAATACGTTCATTTAGAATAAAGTTGGTAGCATAATTATCCTGTATTATTAATCAGTACTACGTCGTCTGCCTTGAAAAATTCTAATTTCACTAATGTAGCTGAAGGTAACTTCTAAACAACGTAAATAAACTGATGTCTGAACAAATTGGTTTTTTCCCTTGCGAATGTCCAAGTTAACTTGGTTAGTAGCCATGTATCTTCATTGTAGTACCAATGATTTTTATAAATCATGATTCATTGTAACTACGGGTCAGAAAAAGCAAACAAGAAGAAAAATGGGGAGTTGGAAGCGAGGAAAATTGGGGGGATCCGACTACTCGCAACTTATTACCTTTAGGAGTTAAACACGATGAAGACTCAGGAGGCTTAATGATACGTCACTTCACACCTTAATGGTATGTGTTTTCTCATATATCAGATCCACATTTGAAGCCTACACCAGCAGAATACTCAGAAAATGGTAAAAGACAATAAGAAAAGAGAACTGCTTAACACAAGATTTTGACGTCGTTTATAAAGCATGATAGAAAAAGTATAAAAATAATGAAAAAAAACCAACAACATAAGAGGGAAGCAACACAGCCACTGCCAAGATAAATTTTGTTGAAACTCTGCACGTTGCCTAAGTAACAATCAAAGATGTGAGCAAACAGTAGAAAAGTGTTACATTGCTTTCATACTAATTGGTGATTCTTACCAGGATGTTGATTCGGCTAGAACTGCTACTAACAAATGAGATCTAGATGTGTTTGTATTTTTTGTTCACTGTGTGAACTTATGATGATCATCAGAATGTCGATGTAGTTACATACATTGTACGTACAACAGTTAAGTACATTTTTTTTACATCAACAGCAATTTTTGAATTGGTTTGTTTTTAAATTTCGCGCAGAGCAACACGAGGGCCGTCTGCGCTAGCCATCCCTAATTTAGCAGTGTGAGACTAGATGGAAGGTTGTTTGTTTGTTTTTGGGATTTCGCACAAAGCTACTCGAGGGCTATCTGTTCTAGCCGTCCCTAATTTTGCAGTGTAAGACTAGAGGGAAGGCAACTAGTCATCACCACCCACTGTAAACTCTTGGGCTACTCTTTTACAAACGAACAGAAAGTAAGATTGACAGTAACTTTATAACGTCCCCACGGCTGAAAGGGCGAGCATGTTTGGTGTGACGAGGATTTGAGCCCGCGGCCTTCGAATTACGAGTCGAGTTCTTTAACCACCATGCAATGCCAGGTCCAATAGCAATGAATGTACAAATCAACAAACATGTTGACGTAATAAGTACAAGATCCAATGTATAAATGTCATTCTTTCAGTTTGGCGTAACAGAACGTGTTTAAAACGATCTTGTCGGGTTTGGTTTTGTTTGCTGTTTGTTTAAAAAAAAACTTTATTAATTTTGACGTAGTGTTTGTTAGTTTGTCATAACCTTAAAATACTATTCTTATTTTTGTCATGGCCGTGGCGGTCTAGAATTGTAGAATTCCCCTGAATAACAGACAATAAAAATATTGTACTTTTTTATCATAGTTCATTCATATGCACAATAACATACATTACTTTTCATATTTTTTCAATACAATAAACAAACCAGTAGCTGTTAAATATGAAAAGTTTGTTTCCGAATATTTTCAGAAAATGTTCAAATTATTGCTATTAATTAGAAAAGAAAATGTAGACAATAACCCAGACTTTTTAAAAACATTTTCAGAAATTTCACCGAAACGGCTAGTAGTTTCGTATCACCGTCATTGGAATTTTGGTCCACTTCCCAATTTATTATACCTATCGTGAGTACACGGCTTAAGCTATGCAACCATAATATGGCCAAAAACATGGTAGACACATTATTGGAGCCTTTTCAATGTCCCAGCAACAATCTGAGGATTGCAAGTTCGAATCCATAACCCACCAAACATGATCGCCACTTCGGCCATGAGGGTTTTACAATGTCACAGTCATTTCCACTAATCGGTGGTAAAAAAGTTAGCAGTAGGTGATGGTGAATTTATTCTAGTCTTTCAGTGTTCAATTAGGAAACGCTAGTGCAGATGTTCCTCGTGTAGTTTTTCGCAACGTTAAAAACAAACATTTTCCTTACATCTCCGCAATATTTTATTTTGAATATTATTAATTTTGTATCATTTTTTATGTCTGTTTTCTATCGTGGCATTTATTTTTTGCATTCTTTATTTCTTCTATAGATAATCTATATTTCATTTTCGAAATTTCTATCTTTCCTGTCGTTTTCCCATTATCTACATCTCACGATCTAACCTTCTTCCTGTAGAGTCTTTCCTTTATCATATTTTCTTTAGTATCTTTTATGTCAGTTTTTTTATATATTTCTCTGTAATTATTTTCTGTAACCTATGTAATATTTAAACTGTTCGTTGTTGCCGCTTTGCAGTACTTGAGAACCTTTGCTTACGAAATAGGCTTAATTATTTATACAGTATCCTTTTGTTTCGTTTTTTTCTGATAATAAAGCCAAATCAGTCTAGCTGCTGCGTTCACCTAGAGAAATAGAACCTCTGATAATAGCGTCGTAAACCTGAAGACTTACCGCTCTCTCACAGATGGAGACTAGGCGTGGCCAAGTGGTTAAGGCACTCGACTTGTAATCTGAGAGTCGCAGGTTCAAATCTCCACCACACCAAACATCCTCGCCCTTTCAGCCATGAGAGCGTTATAATGTTACGGTCAATCCCACTATTCGTCGGTAAAAGAGTAGCCCAAGAGTTGGCGGTGGGTGGTGATGACTACCTGCCTTCCCTCTAGTCCTACACTGCTAAATTAGGGACGGCTAACGCAGATCGCTCTCGTGTAGCTTTGCGCGAAATAAAAAAAAAAACAGATGGGTCTCTAGCTGGAACAGCGGTAAGTCTACGGATTTGCAATGCTAAAATCACGGGTTTGATTGCTCTCTGTAGACTCGACAGATAGCCCAATGTTGCTCTGCTATAAGAAAATACATACACACTCACAGATGGGCATATAAAGAGAGCCCGAAAATGAATATACCAAAAGTAAAATTGAATAACGTTATTGTTATTGGCGATAACAATAAAAAAATGAATATAAATAAAACTAGTAGGCTTGTAAGTTTTAGTTTTAATAATTAATGAACTTCTACGAGTCTTCCATCATTTGCTATAAATGTTTTCTAATTTTGCGTTCAAATTTCGAGAAAACATTTTCCAACACATCAGCGTGAATGGATAAGATAACATCATGAATCGAATGTTTCACTTCTTCAAAGTTTTTTTGGGGCCCGGCATGACCAGGTCGTTAAAGCACTCGACGCGTAATCTGAGGGTCGCGGGTTCGAATTCCCGTCTCACCAAACATACTCGCCCTTTCAGCCGTGGGGGCGTTATAATGTGACGGTCGATTACAGTATCCGTTTGTAAAAGAGTAGCCCAAAAGTTGTTGTTGGTGGTGATGACTAGTTGCCTTCCCTCTAGTTTTACGCTGCTAAATTAAGGACGACTAGCGCAGATAATTCTCGTGTAGCTTTGCGTGAAATTCAAAACAAAAAATAACAATTATTCTTGTTATATTCATTTTTGGACACTGTAATTTCAAGCTGTAAAAGTAATTGCCAAAAATATTGTTTTGGTTAAACGCTACCTGTATTGTGTGTATGAATTTTTTCATTTATTTATAGATACTTAAAATTCACTCTGTTGGGTTTTAAAGCTTGCCCCCAGGTACCCAGGGTTTAAAATCCTAGTTAGATCTAGTGTTTCTTACTAGATGTGTTTGACGGGTATCACGTGTTACGGAGGTTTAGCCTCGGAGCCATTGAGACGCCTCGCACGGCCATCAGAGCGTTCAGAGGTATAAGTATCTAACATTTTGCGCGGGTAATATAGACAGGTCACTTAACTTTTTAATTACTTCAAATACAGAATACTACTTTTACGTTCTGAAATGTTTCTTACGAAAAGCACAAGTCTTCCTTCAAGTAGTAATTAAAGGTGGAAGAAATGATAAATGCTCGAAACATTTAATTTATTATTTAAATAATACATTAAACCTGCTTGATTAATGACCTCAATAAGACATAATAAATTGAGTAAATTTACATGGTAAATAGTGTTTTTCTTCCAACAAGTATAACAATGCTTATCAGGTACCGAGTTGGAATAAAATTATTCTATCTACTGTTTGGATGAACGGGTTATATTGAAAGAGTGTTCCAAGTTGTCCAATCACACAAAACAAATTAGGACAGAGGGTATGCTAATTTCTTTAATGAGTTCTTTACCTTAAAAAAAATAATGGCACCGTGAACTTTAAAATTATGATAGAACCAGTCATACAAAATGTTACAATATTCAGAAATGCACAGAACAAGTTTAATCGACATTTTTAAAACAGCCAATACGAAATGTTTACTCACGTAATTAAGGCTTTAGTTTTATGTCTTAAGGATACGTGCGCAAAGTTAGGTTTTGATTTCAGTTTTTGCTACCGTTGTATATCTGATGATGTTATTCTTAACGAAATTAAAACAGTAATAAAATTAGAAGTCGATGTTTCGGTTGTATTTCGTTTTTTTCTGCTATTTGAAATACAATGTTTAATAATACGTAGTCTGGACTTTACAGCAATGTCGTAATAGCAATAACATTATGGATACACGTAAATTATGCACTTTTTCATGTTCTTTTTTTTTAATGGATCGAAGGTGTCCTTTCTAGCTTGCAAGGCTGCGTATCGGAAGGTTTAGTGTTCAAAATGTGATATTGTTGAGCATATTTCGAATCAAACCGCGTCTTTATGGCGCTGGATGCTACTGACTGGTTGATCATCGTGTGATAAGAAGCTCAGTTTTAGGGACGGCTACACCTAAACCATAGAAGCCATTGATGTTGTCATTCAGCCAATGTTCTGATAAATTGTTGTTTATGTTGAAAATTTAATGGATAAATGGAAAAAATATATGGTACTACACCTGCCATTTGGTAGTTTATAAAATGTTCTCCGCGTTGTTTCTAATTCAATCATGGTCACCTTACCAGACATCAGACTATTGTTAATACTTCTGTCGCTAGGAGATGATACGTGTATTACAGGTTATCAAAGAATGTACCTTTTAGAGGAAAGCTACATCAACTGTTTTCCTTTTCCTGCATTAAATCAAAAGTTGGAATTCTTATGATCTGTAGGTGGCGTGCTCGTATATAGAGAAAAAAATGTCTATTTCCCATTTATTTCCAAAAGCCACTTGTTAACAGTTTATTGGTTACTGGTAGATGTTCCACTAAAACACGTGTTTTCTATTTCTACTAAATCGCATGAATAAATCCAATTTGCAGTGCAAAAAGGTATTTTTCGAAAACTTTTAATATGAAATATTACACTATTTTCTGAAATGCATTCTTGATTTGTGTGACCTATTTGTAACTAGCAGTATTGATCAGCTTGCAAGATCGACCATCCAGGCTTCTAGGAGCAGAAACTTATTTCGCAATCTGGAAATTGTTTTAGAGTTTTAAATAACTACCAAAATGTTCTCTGAAATATGCCAGGTTTCTACAATACCTCGCTTACTGTAAAATAATTTGACATTTTTAGAAACCACAAAACTGTTTTTATACACAATAATGGCCCCTTTCAATTTGTTGCTTGGCATTTTAATCTGTGTAGACATTGCGGGACGAGATAGGGGGTGAATTGTAACACACCAATCTACTCTTACTCTGTGAGTGTGACGACGTTTCACTATATTAATTTGTTTTTGGATAGTTGTGCAAAGCTACAGTCTTTATGTCTGCACCTGTCGTCTGTAATTTAAATTGACAGTATACCTAGTTTCTCACCTCTACCTATCTATTTGGCTGCTTTATTAGAATAATAGGACAAGACCGTTGCTCTTCTAAAGCGTGGCTTCAAATTTTGGAACGTAGTTTTAGGGCTGCGAGACATAAATCCAGAGTCCGCCCAACGAGCTGCAAGGCCACGCGCACCCGACGTTTCGGACTAACAGTCATTTAGAAATTTCCTACTTTCCTTATGACGTTACTTTGAAGTCATTGTCCAATGTATTTGAAGTCATTTTTCAATGAATAAATTTTGTCATTGTTTCTTTCAGCCTTGAGAGGGTTATAATGTGACGGTTAATCCTACTGTTCATTGGTAAAAGAATAGCCCAAGAGTTGGAGGTGAGTGGTGATGACTAGCTGTCTTCCCTCTGGTCTTACGCTGCTAAACTAGGGATGAATGTCGCAGACAAATCTCGTGTAGCTTTGCGCGAAGTTCAAAACAAACCAAACCGATCGCACACCAGCGATATTTTCAAAACATTGTATCATATAGACTAAACCACATCAACGACAATATGATTATTGTTTAAAGTACCCAATCAGGTAATGTTGCATAGCAACACTGTATATAGACTAAACCATATTAACAACAATATGATTATTGTTTAAAGTACTCAACCAGGTAATGTTACATAGCAACACTGTATATAGACTAAACCACATTAACAACAATATGATTATTGTTTAAAGTACTCAACTAGGTAATGTTACATAGCAACACTGTATATAGACTAAACCACATTAACAACAATATGATTATTGTTTAAAGTACTCAGCCAGGTAATGTTACATAGCAACACTGTATATAGACTAAATCACATAAACAACAATATGATTATTGTTTAAAGTACTCAGCCAGGTAATGTTACATAGCAACACTGTGGAAAGCTTTGATAATAGTGCTATTATGAAAGTGTTCTCAAATTGGCTTGTTCCAAGTTTTCTGTAAAACTTTCGCTGCAACACTGGTTTATTTATGATTTTTTCTTATTTCTTGAAATCAAGTGATATTTTATGGCGCATATAAAGCTTTTCCAAATCCACTGATTCAACTTTCGAAAAATGAGCGATGGAAATCTGTCTTAATAGTTGGTGTTAGTTTTCAAATTGTTTAGCTCGGAGCTTTTATTTTCATTACTGTACTTCGTTAAAAGTTTGCAGAAAAAACTCAAATCAAAACTGAAGACCGTTTCAATTTTAAGTTCAAACAGAATAAGTACCTACACTGTGTTATTAGACCCTTGAATAACGACTATCGTGCCCCCTAGTGGCACAGTTGTATGTTTGCGGACTCACACCGTTAGAAACTGAATTTTCGATACCCATGGGGCCCGGCATGGCCAAGCGTGTCAAGGCGTGCAACTCGTAATCTGAGGGTCGCGGGTTCGCATCCCGGTCGCGCCAAACATGCTCGCCTTTTCAGCCGTGGGGGCGTTATAATGTGACGGTCAATCTCACTATTCATTGGTATCGCGCCAAACATGCTCGCCTTTTCAGCCGTGGGGGCGTTATAATGTGACGGTCAATCCCACTATTCGTTGGTAAAAGAATAGCCCAAGAGTTGGCGGAGGGTGGTGATGACTAGCTGCCTTCCCTCTAGTCTTACACTGCTAAATTAGGGACGGCTAACCCAGATAGCACTGCAGTAGCTTTGGGCGAAATTCACAAAACAAACAAACAAATCTTTTTTATCCCTGTTTGTCTATAGAGTCTTGGTAGTGAGGGGAGGTCTCGTTGGTATTCAGTATAACAGATACAGTATTGTTGACTTCTTGCTATACATTCTTTCTTATTTTCACTCACAATCAATAATTAATAAATCCAAATGTAAAAGTTTCTTCATAATTGCCCTGTTGATTCCTTTGTAATTGGGGGAGTTAGGGCACTTGACTTGCAATCTGAGAGTCACAAACTGAAATTCCAGTCTTTTTCACTCGTGGGGGCATTATAATATTGCTGTTATCCACACTCTTCATTGGTAAAAGAGCAGCCCAACAGTTGGCGATGACCTGCTGCCTTTTCTCTTGCCCTTCACCGCTAAATTTAGGTCGGCTAACGCAAAAAGAATTCATGTAACTTTGTGCGAATACAAAGCAACATTTTTTTTTTAATTTGGCGCAAAGCTACAGGGCTATCAAGACTAGCCGTCTCTAATTTAGCAATGCAAGACTAGAAGGAAGGCAGCTAGTCATCACCACCCACCGCCAACTCGTTGGCTAGACTTTTATCAACGAATAGTGGGATTGGCCGTACATTATAACGCCCCACGGCTGAAAGGGCGAGATTTTTAGTGCGACGGAGATTCGAACCCGTGACCCTCAGATTACGAATCGAACGATTTAACCCACCTGCCATGAAAACAAAGAAACAAATCCTTGCAATTTTGAAGAACCTGAATAATGTCTGTTCTAGTTCTGGTAGTTTCCACAGTACAAATAAATACATAACTTGAATGTTTTAGACAGTGGAATGTATCACATGAAGCGCTAATGTATTTTTTCATGGAACATTACGATGAAATACTATTATTTTTATGAGTGTAAAAAACATGGAAGAACTTGCCTGTATTTTGACTTTCTTAGGTTTCTGCATATCCTTTTAATTACTGTATTAAAAAAACTTTTAACAAATAACCATTCAAACAATGTAAACGTTGCGTCTTAAACAGTTCTTTGATCAATACAATCAAATTTTTATGGATTAAAGAATTATTTATCAAGTCAACGTCTTAATCCCTGTTCAATTTTTACTCTTACCTAAGTAAACAAAGTCTACAACTAAAATACAAAATAAAACGACCACTCTCATAAATGTAATTCCTCCAAAAGCATTCGAAGGTACATATAACTACGAAGCTTTTGTTGTTTATGAAAAGAACGAAACGTCCAATTTCTCCTTATAGCGTAATTAAGCTTCAATTATTCTACATATCGGTATGATAAACACGCGACATCTCCTAAGAGTGTTGAACACTAAACCAATAAATAGATGTTCTCATTTTTGAATGGAATATCTCAGAATCATTCGAATTTTTATTGGTATTTTCTTTAAACCAACTAGCTTTTCAATGGAACCAGTTCTTCTAACATGATTTGACTAAACCAGGATTTGATACGTAACTGTTGCTGGAAATATTCAGAAACATAAACCTGGGTCTCGTTACGATTTTCTTCATCAGAAACAACAGACACAGTTTGTATTGCGGATTGAACTGAATGATCGGTTTAATTTTTCTTAAATGAACAAATAAGTGATGTTGAAGCAACCTCTCTTCTCTTACGAATAATCATCTCAATATACGTATGATATTGAACGCCTGAATGGTTTATACCAGTCATAAGAGGGAAAGTTCTTGTTACAAATCTTTCTTTTGTTTGTTTCAGCGCAAAGTTTTATAATGGATTATCTGCGTACTGTCCTCTTTTTTAAAATTGAGCCCCGCATTTTACCCAAAAAGCTCATAAAGTTGGCACTGACAATGGGGAACCAATAGCCAGCAAAACCAAAGTAATATGAGGCGACTGACAAATAAATTACTAATGGCCTTTTGTTTTTCGCCCAATTTAAAAAAAAATCACTTTGGAAACCATTGATAATATTAGTGTTATTAAAGCAGATAATAAAAATAAGTTGCCAAAGTAAACAGTATTTGACAAGAATAATGGTAAAAGCGAAAATTATTTGACAGCAATAATAGTATAAAACCTATACATTTCTAGCTTCAGGTTACTTCCACCAGGAAAGTTTATTAGTTGGAAAAAGTAACAATTTTAAGACCGCTCTTCTTAAAGTTTTAGACACATTGGATCTAGCGAAAAGTCATGAAACGAAATTTTTGTTTCTTGTTAATAAACACCAGTAAAGTATGTAATGATTTATTCTTGATCGAACCATATTTTTCTGCTCAAAACAGTATATGTATATATATGTTTGGTTTGTTTTGAATTTCGCGCAAAGCTACACGAGGGCTACCTTCGCTAGTCGTCCATAATGTTCGAGTGTGAGATTAAAGGGAAGGCAGCTGGTCATCACCACCCATTGCCAACTGTTTGGCTACTCTTTTACCAACGGATAGTGGGATTGACCGTCACATTATAACGCCCCACGGCTGAAAGGGGCAGATATGTTTAGTGTTACGGGGATTCGAACCTGCAACCTTCCGATTACGAGTTGGGTGCTTTAATCACTTGGCCATGCCGGGGCTTGGAATATATATATATACAAAATTATTTTTTTTAAATTAATCTAAAAATAATGAACAAGGATCGTCAAAAATTTTCAGAAACAAGTTAAGATAAACTTGAAAATATTATATTTCGAAGCTTACAATTGGGAACTTTAAAAAGTTAAGAGAAACAAGACTGAAAATACTCTCTAAAACTCTCCATATTTGTTTTGCAACAGTTTAATGTTGCGTTGACTATTTTTTCATCCAACCCACACACTGAACTTATTAAATATAAACAACAAAGGTATAATTAAGATTAAACACATGTACTGATATGCAACCACAACAAACAATATCTAAAGTTGTTCTCAAAGGACCATCTTGAAGGGAAAGATTGTACCATCACAGTTTCAATGAGCGACTACCATCAATGTCACAGCGTAATGTAACAAAAGACGAGCAGTAACAAAGTAATCTCATTAGAACGTAATAATGTTTTTTGTAAGCCGATGCAATACAGAATAATGTATTGTAAACAGCCTCAGTAATGTGCTTACCTTGTAGGTATACATGACATATATGTACGTTTTTCAACAACCTCTTGTGCACAAGTGTTTGCTAGAATAAAACGACGCTAGTATTGCATGCAAAATAAATAACAGCGACATACTTAGCGTAAGTAGCCAATTATCGATAACATTTACAACGTTACCTTAACATAAACTATTTAAAAATAGCAATAGCCATATGAAATAGTGGTGTATGCATTTCTTGTAAATGCTGAATACACGCTAATAATTTCAGCTAAGTATAAGAAATAGTAAAAAGAATCAGCATCATCGCCTGAGTAGAAAAATTTACTGTGGTAATTTTACTATGGTAATCGTCTAGTGTTAAAAAAAACTTACCGGAATATAGTCTAGGAAATCCACGTGGAAACAGCAAACTTGAGTAATGAGCAACAGTAACGGCTAACTTAACGATGTGCAACAACAATATCAGGAACCATTCACGTGGCAGTTTCCAATTAATGCTCCAAATAATGCACGAGTTGTAGTTTACAACAAACGTACACACTAGGAAAACACCGGATTTTTTTTTTTTTTTTGTATAGCAGAAAGTGAAGGACTTAGAAAATTTAGCATCCTGGAAAAATTAAGGAGGTCGAATCAACTTCTTGTGCGATCCACACTAAAATATATATTATTTGTAATAATTTTATAGTTCTAATAAGGATTTGTAACTTGAACAAACTGTAAGTAGTGGACCTCCAAATGTGCTTGTCTTTTTCCAGTACATATTTGTAATTATCTTGTATATTGACTTTTTTAATAGACAATAATGGGTAAGTATATGCTTAGAGTAAGATACAACTCGCACTAAATAGAAAAGCAGCCTTTTCAAATAAAAAAAGTGTGCATCTTAAATATTGCTTCAAAATTGTTCGTGCTTTTTAAGTAATTACCTACTGAGCTAGATGGTGTTGGGCCTGAATCTTCGTGTAAACATACGTTTAACACACCTCGAATACAAGAACAACCTCTCAGAATAATATCGTATCTGTTATGTATTTATAACCACGTACATCAGATTTAAATGGAACGTAATCAGCTTTTAAGTTGGTCATGGACACTCAGCGCTTCATATAGTATATCTATTTAGGTTTTGAAGCAAAATACCCAAACAGTCTTACTGTACAGTTAAAAAACAGTTATAACATGAATTAATGAGCATAGTTAGATGTTTTTGTATAATCGTATTACCCCAGTGGCTCAGCGGTATGTCTGCGGACTTACAACGATAAAAACCGGGTTTCAATACCCGTGGTAGGCAGAACACAGATAGTTCCTTGTAGAGTTTTGTGCTTCATTCAAAACAACAACAACAAGACAGAAAAATAATAAATGAATTGCAAGAGGTGTGATTTTTCAAACGTACTTTACAAAAAATATTTGCTAATGATAATGCAGTGGCGTATCGGCGTAGATGCAAGTTAGACGATATGTTTCAACACTTATGGCAAATTTCTGAACATTCCGTATTGCATTCTTGCGTCTGATTTTAGGGGCCCAGCATGACCAGGTGGTTAATGTACTTCACTTGCAATCCGATGGTCGTGGGTTCGAAATCCCCGTCACATCAAACATGTTCGACCTTTCAGCCGTGAGGGCGTTATAATGTTCAGTCCATCATATTCGTCGGTAAAAAAGTAGCTCAAGAGTTGGCGGTGGTCGGTGATGACTAACTGCCTTCCCTTTGGTCTTGCACTACAAAATTAGGGACGGTTAGATCAGATAGCACACAAACATGCTTGCCTTTCAACCGTGGGTGCGTTATAATGTTTCGGTCAATCCCACTTTTCGTTGGTAAAAGAGTAGCCCAAGAGTTGGCGGTGGGTGGTGATGAATAGCTACCTTCCCTCTAGTCTTACACTGCTAAATTAAGTACGGCTAGCACAGATAACCCTCGAGTAGCTTTGAGCGAAATTCAAAAACAAACAAAAATAAACAGATAGCTCATTGTGTAGCCTTTTGCTTAATTCAAAAAAATAACAATAATCGTGAAATCACTTGTTTATAATCAATGTTTTGGTGGTGTTAACTATTAGAAGGGAAGGTTTCGAGCGTTGTTTCCAAAATATATGTTTTTTAAGAGAGTTTTGCCAAAATGTTCTATTAAAGTATTGAGTAAATTCCTGTGCGATCTCTATCATCAACAACCATCTGGACATTTCTTATTTTGTTTTTCGGTCATACAGTAGTTATTTAGGGAGTTAAATATCACGGAAACGAAATACATTTTTATCTGAAGAATTTTGTCGGGTTCGCCAGTTATGTTATTAATGACAGAATTTTCGAATGTCGCGTGAGCAAAACACATCCATCGTGTATATCATAATAATACTACATTTGTGGCTCCACCTATTGGAATATTCGATAACTTTTACAATAATACGATGTAAATATATGCATTTTGTCTGCCTCATTCGTGTGCGAAATCTCATGCATTTTGAGTAGTTCCAAATCGATAGAATTTTACTGTAAGCTAAGCTTCGCCTCTCTAATATATGGAAAACCTCCTGTCTTGGATGATAACATAAATAAATCATAACAGTCCAAAAAAAAGTTTTCATATACCACTTCAAATATTAATTGATGAAGAGCTTCATCGACATTGGACAGACTGATTGATTCGATTTTAAAAGCGTGCCGAAGAAAATGAAACATATATTAAAACTTTAAAACTTCTTATGAGTTATAGGTTTTTTTCACATATTTTGCATATACTTACTTGTCAATATCGAAAGTCCACGATGCAAGAACAAGGTATAATAATTTAACATTTCGTATCATCTAATTTTCAATTTCCAGTTTCACTTTTCTTGCTATCCATTCAAGGGTCGATCATGGAAGCGTTGTTGAAATAGTTGTTTGTTTGTTTTTTTAATATTATCCGTTAGTTTGAAAATTCGATGCTCGAAAACGAAAGACTAGAATTGAAGACGCATTCACCCAACATTTACGAAATATTTCATCCTTTTACTTTTAATTTTACTAAGTAAGACAAATAATAATATTTATCAATCTCATGATTTTAATAACGTTAATGAAATCTGAGCATTTAGTTAAACATTATTTGCATCCTGATGGCTCAGCGAAAACTATGTGGACTTAAAGCGCTAAAAAAATCGGATTTCGATATCCGTGGTGGGTAGAAAACAGTTATCAGTTGTGTGAGTTTAGCCTTAACAACAAAGACTCATTGTTTGTCTGTTTTGAATTTCGCACAAAGCTACTCGAGGGCTACCTACGCTAGCCGTCCCTTATTTCGCAGTGTAAGTCTAGAGGGAAGACAGTTAGTCATCATCACTAACCGCACCGCCAATTCTTGGGCTATTCTTTTACCAACGAATAGTGGGATTGACCATCACATTATAACGCCCCCACGACTGAAAGGACGAGTATGTTTGGTGTGACGGGGATTCGAACCAGCGACCCTCCAATTACGAGGCCAGTGCCTTAACCACCGGGCCGAAATCATTCTTTATGGGGGTTTTTTACGGTCACTAATAACCATTTGATATCATCTTGTAATAAATTTTTCTTTAGCATGTTCTGCAACTGCTTTTTAGAATTTTAAAATTATATTTTCGGGTATTATTGACAACTAACAGATGAATTTGTTTTTAATCTGATTTTTCGAAAGGAATATTATTGAAACTGCCAAAGTTCTCGAGATCTCGCCAGTCGCGTTATTTCAATGAGATTTATTGCTGCGCTTTCAGAATTACTTACAACGTGTTCGAATTTATTTTTATCCGCATTTCTATTAAATGAGATGGACTATGCGGCGTTTCTCCTTGATTTAGTGCAAGGAAAGAAAACAGACCATAAGTAGTATTTTTTTGTCTTATATATGTATAAATTTCTTATCAAAATTAAGGGTAAAAATAGTTTTTTCTTCAACTCTGTAATTACGCAGTTTCATAAAGTTTCGATGGTTTTGAGTACCAGTTGTAATTCATGTCCGTCAGTAACTCATTGCTTACAGAATATCCAATCTTTTTCTTAAAAAAGGAAGACTAAATTGAAATTCAGTTATGTCAGGAATTTCAGTTCTATTAACGAAATGTTAGATCTTGATTAGTTCGCTGCTGTAGCTTAATACCAAGTTTTGATTTGCTAAAAATAATCTATATTCAAACTTCATGGAAAACATTCTACAATGTTCATTTAGGGAAGAACATCTTTGTCTTGTGGAAGTTGAGTTTTAAAATAACCTAATCAAAATGGATAATTCGTTCAAAGACTTCCTATTTTACAGGAATACAAATTTTTCTAAGTATTACTTATTCGATACCCGTGGTGGGCAAAGCACAGATAGCCCATTGTGTAACTATGTGCTTAAGTACAAATTATTAATTATAGTCCACGAAGCTCATTTTGACAAGCTCTCAACAACTCCTAAACACTCAAAGTTCTTTAAATGTGTTTAACCCTCGGGATAGATTACATCTAACTCCTTTTTTTTTAAATCTAATGTTCAATTTATTTCTTGTCTGAAAATAACACACAAAGATTAACAACCTCCATCGAAGAATATACAGAAAAATAAAACCCTCTGGCCTATATATCCGAAAGATGTTTTGCTTTGAGAAATATTAGACAAGCATTGGATTTCGATATACCTTATCTTTGCCTTTAATGGTGCTTAAAGAGATAGAGCCATCCTTCTGTCGAACTTTACTTGTGTATATATATATATATATATTGTTCGTGTTTCTGACATCCGGCTGTAAAGTACAAAGTCTCTTCAACCACTTTCACCAAAAGAAAAAAAAATTAAAATAAATAGATCACTTTTCTTGTTTACTCGTGTGTGTGAGCATATGATGTTTCCGTCGGCTACCTGCCACAAGTTTACAGTTGACAGTACGGATAATCTTCGTTCTTGGACTCTTGGTAGAATATTGTGCTAAAGTGGTGCCGCCAGGTTTTCGATAATGCTCACTTCACACACACACACACACACACACAAAGTAAATATATAAAAAAGAAACTAAGCAAGTTTTACAAAAATAAGTTATAGCAAACTATCAACCATGTTATAATTGTTTTCGTGTACAACAAAAAAAATTAATTCGGTGAGTACTTACATGTTTGTTTCAGAGCAAAGCCACATTGGAGAGCCTGCTGTGTCATTTGCAAGGATTGGAACCCCGGATTTTAACGTTCTAAGTCTATGTACTTACCGCTGTCCAACTGGGAGGCCTCACGGTATAAATCTGATACCTTTAGCTGACATAGTTAATAGCTGTTATCGTCAAAGTCCAGTTATTAATTGTTGGGTCATAGTTACTAATTACCAATTATATTACTTCAATATATATTTCTCTTTTGCAGCTTCTACGCCTGCTCCTCATATTTTAATAATTACATTGGTAACATAAGGACCTTAAGATCCTACGCTCGTAACACCTACACGAGAGTAGATATTCAATAAAAACCTCATTAACAAAAGGTTTTAATGCAGAAATCTACGACCAAGGTCATCATTATACGGCACTAAACGTTGCGTCAATACGCGTAATTTAATCAGACCATTCAGATTTATAATTATAATTATAAAACTGATGCAAGGAGATAAGCAGCCTACGACTGAAATAATAATATGTTTTACAATACCCCATTTTAAATGTCTCAAAAAACTGTCATAAAAGATCGAATCAATATTTCATATTGTAAGTGCAAAAAAGGCGCCAATTTCAATGGGTTCTCTTTCCTTCTTTTTCTTTCATTGTTTCAAATATTATACTTTGTTCTACCTCCGTTTTTGTTTCTTTGTATTTATACACTCGTTTTAAAAGACGTCCTATGAAAGGAACACAACATTAGGTGTTCAGTCAGTTGGAACTAAAATTTCACGTGAGGTGAGCCAGAATAAGGTATTACGAAATAAGTTTACTTTTACTGCTTTTTCTTTTATGTTTTTATTTGCTACATTGGCAAATATCCTATCCTCATCTGTGGCTCTTTGTTTCTATAAGAAACAGTTCAACACTATTCCCTAAAACTGATAGTTACCTCCTTTCTCCTATTCGTTTCAGTTGTTGCGCTTCAATGGATGTGCCCCAATTGTTGAACTTCATTGATCGTCGTCCAATTGTTGAGCTTCAGTGACTGTCGTCAAGTTGTTGAATTTCATTGATTGTCGTCCAATTGTTGAGCTTCAGTGACTGTCGTCAAGTTGTTGAATTTCATTGATTGTCGTCCAATTGTTGAGCTTCAGTGACTGTTGTCAAGTTGTTGAACTTCATTGATTGTCGTCCAATTGTTGAGCTTCAGTGACTGTCGTCAAGTTGTTAAACTTCATTGATTGTCGTCCAATTGTTGAGCTTCAGTGACTGTTGTCAAGTTGTTGAACTTCATTGATTGTCGTCCAATTGTTGAGCTTCAGTGACTGTCGTCAAGTTGTTGAACTTCATTGATTGTCGTCCAATTGTTGAGCTTCAGTAACTATCGTCAAGTTGTTGAACTTCATTGATCGTCGTCCAATTGTTGAACTTCAGTGACTGTCGTCAAGTTGTTGAGCTTCATCAATTGTTGTCCAACTGTTGAGCTCCATTCGCATAGTGCTCTTCTTTAAGCCTGGATTTTTAGATTTCTGTTTAAAACAAGAAGAAAAATATATTTCTAATTCAGTCACTTTCCTTTAACAATCAAACCAGACTTGAAATTACATCGAATTCAAGTAAAAATTAGTTTTATCAAGTTACTTAGTTGTGTGATTGTTTTATGATATTTTATGTTTATAAACTAACCACACTTCAATATTCTCAAGTTTCAAATGGCAAGTGCAGTAGGTCACCACAAGAAACAGGAGTTATACTGTGTTTATAATTTATTATGTTGGAAGAATCAAAGTTTTGGAGTTATCTAAAGCATTAGATTTTCAATGACTGAGAACTATTATTTTACTATTTGTAGTTCGCATGACTTCTGTCTACCAAACAAATATTTTATTAAACACGTAAACTGTAAGTGCTTATTCTAACTAAATACTGATGCGTGATTGGCTGTTGAATATATGCATGTGATTGGTTAACTGTCTATTTCTTTCATTCCATGATCACGGGCTTGGAATGGTCTAGGTGGTCAGCGTATCAAACTATAGATCATTGGATGAAGGGGTCGCTTCCCTTTGCTGGAAACCAGGGGTCTGAACTTTGGAGTTGTGGGTGTATTACAAGAGTAACCTCACAGAATAATAGTTATCAACATAGACATTCAGTACCTAAGCAGCACTTATAAAATCTCTGGGATTGCCATATCTTAAGTTTGAAAAAATAAAATACAAACTTGTTATACATTTACGCATGCAAAAAAATATTTAAAAATGAAAAGATATGTAATACGATATACTGAATCAACTTGAACGTAAAAACTCGAAATTACACCTTTAATGTTTTGTTTGTATGACGTAAGTTACAAACCTACTTTGCTATGACCCTAATAAAAAAAAAATGAAAAGAAGGCTAAACCCTCACGTAGTAATAATGTAGAAGTGTATAAGTTCCTTAACTGATGTGTTTAGAAAAATGTAAAGTATGAACGTGAATGTATAGTTTCAATGAATAATCAGTGCGGTAAGGGTTAATAAAACACAACCGCACAATCAATGAAACGTAATCTAATACATTTAAAAATGTAAAATGTAAAAGGAAATATGTTAGCGTTCTGTTATCACAGCTTCGTGAAAAAATTCCTATGTAAGTGTAAGAGACCCTTGTATTAAGATATACATTTTAACTGGTCTTTCTGCCACGTGGTCAGCAACATACTTGTCGTCCCCTGCCAGCAATACATCCATATCACATTTGATATGCTGACATGCCAGTTGTAAATACTCAAAATATCTCAGAGATGTTCTTATTAATATTAAACAATTTATTTTAATCAGGAGTCCTTTGTTGCAAGAACTGAAAGTAACCAGCCAAACGTGATGTTGAATGAAATTAATACCATGTATAATGTATATATATATAGAGAGATATTAGATGACCGTTTCGATAAAAAAACACACTCGAGGCCTACAGACCTCTCAAACGTCTTTTTTCTAGATTACTTATGCATACAGGTGCTTATGAATTCATGCCTTTGAAGTGTACATATCCTTATTACCACAAAATTCACACAAAATATAATGAAAAACACCGTCTAATATTACTATTAATTGCAGTAGTTACTGCGAGAGTCAACTATGAAATTTACGTAGGGTTCGGTTTGTTCTTTGCAATGAAAGTTGTGACAAGCAGACATAAAAAAAACTCAACATTGTGCAATGTGCTAACATCACTGTTAGCGAATGGTTTGAAAACAAGTGGGGAACTGAGAATACAAATTTTACTTTGAGCTGTTTAAATCGGTAACTAACGTACTGGTGGTCAACATTCAAACATTTTGTTATTTTATTGAGAATACTGTTCATCTCGATCAGGAGTCATTTATTTGGAAGACCTCAATTATCCAGCACTTAAAGTTACACAAGTTTACAAAAACTGGACGACTTTGTGTGCTTGTCGTTAAGCACAAAGGTGAACACCACTTATTTCTGACGTGTTCATCGCAAGTATAGTACCCTGAATTTTATATTAACACTTAAGCCCTTAAACTTAACTCTGAGCCACCTGGCACTAAAACACGGCAACACCAGCTGATTTTGTTTTTAATAATGCCTGTGTATTAATAAAATACAACAAAATTATTTTTAAAAAATATGTACTTTCTCTTTTTCGGCTTCTTATAAATAAAAAAAACACATTTGTTTGTAATTTAGGTACCAAATAACTTGCTGTCAAATACATACGTGTTGCCTAGTTACGAAGTTTTATTATTCGCTAATGTTTATTTTGTATTACATTGTGAAATGGTTTTCCAATAAATCAGATTAAAAGTGTGGATATTTCTGTCTTATCAATTTAAATAACAAATTAAAGTAATCTTCGTCATTTTATTAAGGTGAATTCTTTCTTCAGAACTTTCAGTTCTGATATTCTTTTATTAACTTCTCTTCGTGTGATCAAAGCTCATGTTTGTAACATTAATTATTTTTTTTGTATTTCTATGTTTTATACATCTGGAAGTTTATTCGTTATCGGTATAAAATTAATAAGGCCCGTCATGCCCACATAGTTCAGCCACTCGACTTGTAATCTGAGGGTCTCGGGTTTGAATCCCGTCACACCAAACATGCCTGCCATTTCAGCCGTGTGGGAGTTGTAATGTTCCGATCAATCCCACTATTCATTGGTAAAAGAGTAACCCAAGAGTTAGCGGTGGGTTGTGATGACTAGCTGCCTTCCTTCTTGTCTTACTCTGCTAAATTAGGGACGGCTAGCACAGATAGCTTTCCTGTAGCCAACATTTGAGTAAAGAAACACATTATGTCAATATAATAAAAGGTAGGTGAAAAGTTTATTGCTGTTTAAACATACTACATGTATGTTGTGATAAACTCAAGTCAAATTCTGTGTTGGAAGTCAAATTGCTGGAGCTAATATTACACTTAAACCACTTTCTTTTTTTTCAGTTGTGAACCATTGTTTATTCGGTTTTTGTTATTGTTTTTGTTTCGGTAGTCTTTGTTTTTAATTTGGGTATAGCTTTGTCATCTTTCTTCTTTTTTGAAAAAATGCGGATAATTAATAAATTATATTTGTGCTACAATCTTCTCTCTGCTCTTATTAATAAGTTAGATCTTGCTACAATCTTCTCTCTATTCGTATTAATAAATTACATATTGTTACAATATTCTCTGTTTGTATTAATAAATTACATCCTGCTACAATCTTCTCTCTGTTCATATCAATAAATTAGATCTTGTTACAATCTTCTCTCTGTTCATTTTAATAAATCAGATCTGCTACAATCTTCTATCTGTTCATATTAATAAATCAGATCCTGTTACAATCTTTTCTCTGTTCATTTTAATAAATCAGATCTGCTACAATCTTCTATCTGTTCATATTAATAAATCAGATCCTGTTACAATCTTTTCTCTGTTCATTTTAATAAATCAGATCCGTTTTACAATCTTCTCTTTATTTATATATATAACATTAATAAATGACGAATATCAAAACAAATCAGGTAGGAGAGAGACAAGGAACTCTTTATAAAAGTTATATTTTCATCGCTGGTCTTGTTTTGTTATAAAATTCAGAATCTGTTTGTTTGTTTCTTTGCTTGCTTGTTTTTGCCTGCAATTTTCAATGAAGTTAAGCCTTGTGATGTCAATCAACAATGCACAGGGCTAATCTCTGAAAGTATTGGGACTTGAAACGAGCCCGGCATGGCAGGGTGGGTTAAGACGTGCGACTCGTAATCAGAGGATCGCGGGTTCGCATTCCCGTCGCACTAAGCATGCTCGCCTTTTTAGCCGTGGGGCCGTATAATGTGACGGTCAATCTCACTATTCGTTAGTAAAAGAGTAGCCCAAGAGTTGGCGGTTGATGGTGATGACTAACTGCCTTCCCTCTAGTCTTACACTGCTAAATTAGGAATGGCTAGCGCAGATAGCCCTCGAGTAGCTTTGCGCGAAATTCGAACAAACAAACAAACAAGACTTGAAATGACGTCACCACGAGAAAACCTTTTTTTCGATGTTCAATAAGGGCCCATATATCACTGCGAGAAAAGGGAAAAAATCGTTCATAAGGAAGCCCTGTTTTAAAACAGCTTCTCAGTTTATTTTCAAAAATCAAACCTTAGATTACTGTTTTTCCAAAAAATCACAAAATATTTTTAACCTATCGAGATGTGGAACGTAGAATCAGAGAGAGCAGAGTCTGCTGTTTTTGTTTGTTTTTTCCTAAAAGCTGTGTAACATTGCTGGTGGGCTTATAAAATTATAATTACCACCATTATATTAAAAGGCAGATGACTGTTTAGTTCATCTACTAGTATTTAAACAACATTTTTTAAATATAAATTCAGTTCAATTAGAATTGTATTCTGTACTAATAAATAAAATTAACCTGTTAAAAAGAGCTCTTTCGTTTGATGATGACAATGACGGAAACTGTTGTCATGGAAACGTGGAATTTTGTGTTCGTCTTCTTTTATGACACCATTTTTGTACGTGCACGAGACTCTTCCATTTTGTAATTATGTTGTAAATCCATGCATTTAGAATAGCAATGACGTCAATACCTCGTGAATGGAAGGCGTTGAGGTGGAGTTTTAGAATATGCAAATGATTGTGAAATATTCAGTCAGATAAATGAATTTTATATAAGACTTTCCCTCACTATTAAAATGAGTTAAAGTTGACTCAGTCATGTTTTTATTATATAAAAAGGTAATAAAGTAATATATACTTAAACACATGGTGAATGTAATAAAGTGATATACATATCAGTTAGGTAATATATAGCAGCATAATAACGAAAATACCGAACATAACACGTAAATTGACCATTGCTTTATGTTTGAAAAATGAACTATAAAACCAAAGCTTAAGACGAATAAACACGTTTATTAACAATTATTCTAAAGTTTTTATTCTTTCATTCTGTAAACTTTAAAACATGAATCTTGGGAAAACTTATTGTATATTAAAGCCAAACAGATTAACAAGGAAGAAATTTTTACTTTTACAAATTTATAAAATTTTCAACAAACTCATGCATCTACTTTTAAAAAAACGTAACGAAATTTGAAAGGTTTCAGTTTTGTTTTTAAGACTTTGAGCCTTTCTGTATTTTATAATGAATACTCGTGAATTCATCGATAAAGAGGCCCGACATGGCCAGGTGGATTAAGACGTTCAACTCGTATTCTGAGGGTCGCAAGTTCGAATCCCCGTTGCACCAAATATGCTCGCCCTTTTAGCCGTGAGGGCGTTATTATATTACGGTCAATTCCACTATTCGTTGGTAAAAGAGTAGCCCAAGAGTTGGCGGTGGGCGGTGATGACTAGCTGTCTTTCCTCTAGTCTTACACCGATAAGTTAGGAATAGCTAGCCGAGATAGCCCTTGTGTAGCTTTGCGCGAAATTAAAAAAAAATCAATAAAACTGTCACGCAATCTATAGCCGAATAAAGAAAAAAAAAGCGTTTAAATTTAAACAGCCAGAAAAAAACTAGGGTTAAAATGCTTTTTTCTATTACGTTTTCTGATTTGTTCTGTTGTTCTCAGTTTTAACCGTATATACGAATGTTTGCGAAACCGTGTCATAAATCTATCTATCTTGAGATAGATTGCTCTTACTAACTGACCTTTGACACCATCTATTAACTGAAATAATTTTTGTCACTACTTTCACTGTTTTCAGAGTTTTATATGTATTTCACGTCATGTATTTCTATAGGCATATACAACGGCTGAGTACTTTTTATTTTAATGTCCAGTCCTGTCGTACCTGACGACCAATATTTTGACAATAGACCTGCAGCGTAATTTCTATTGTAAAAAGTTTCATCGTGCGACTGTCATGTTCAAACCATCTCTTCCGTTTGGATGTTATCGGAAACTAATTTACAACAGAAATGCAAATATTTAAATATTACGATCGCACAAAAATTATCAGGTGCTTTGTGCGAAAACTTAGCAGGCATGTCTTTATAGGCAATAACATTAATGCCCGTTTCATTCCCCACTTGCTAGAGATATGTGTCGCTTGAACTGGCTGTTTGTTTGTTTTGGAATTTCGCACAAAGCCACTCGAGGGCTATCTGTGCTAGCCGTCCCTAATTTAGCAGTGTAAGACTAGAGGGAAGTCATCACCACTCACCGCCAACTCTTGGGTTACTCTTTTACCAACGAATAGAGGGATTGACCGTCACATTATAACGCCCCAACAGCTAAGAGGGTGAACATGTTTGGCGCGACGCGGGCGCGAACCCATGACCCTCGGATTAAGAGTCTTGGCCTCACGCGTTTGGCCATGCCAGGCCTCGATTGAATTAGCATGTCATATAAATAACCTGTGTGCTCAAAACTTATGTTTCTTGTCTGGGCAGGAATTGTTTGTTTTTTTTGTCTTTCGTACTATGGACAGTCTTTTCCCATTTATCTTCGTGCTAGTTTATTCTTATGTGGACTTCTGGACACTGCTTACCATAACTGGGATACAAGCTGTTTCCTGATGTCTTTAAACACATAGAATATCTCCGTCTTGATAATTATAAACCCACAGTTTGGATACATAAATATAGTCTGAATATATGCGTATTGTGCTTCTCAATTCAGTGGCATCACAGTACCTATGCAATCCTAAACAAAGTCAAGATGCTGTTATGATATGCTCCATTACACTGTGGCTTTATGTCGACTGAAATCGTTACACGACCTGTTGTTTTCCACATTTAAAATTATTTTAATACAACGTACTCAACCCTCTATAGTTCGAAGTAAGCTGTTTTAAGTTTGTGGGTTGTGTCTGTTCTGATTTCATGTTTTAGTACAGTAGCAGTTGTAGATACATGCTTTGAACTCAATGGTTATATGTGTAAAATAATTATCAAAAGTCTGGAATAACATACATTATTTTATTTTGAAATGTCTGAGCAATCGTTTGTAGTACGAAAGCTTCAATCTATCTCTTTTTTTTCTGGCTATACCTAAAGGTCGTTTTGAAAAAAAACTAGTTTTTTTTTACCTGGTATTCCCATTTGTTATAATAAATGAAAACAATAAGTTAGAAACACACTGTTTTAACTTTCTCATTACATTACTTTGTTTTCCAAGTCATTGATAGTTCTATAAAAAGATTCAATCATCTGTGCTAACAAACATGTTCTTTTAATATATACGAGGTCTGTTCAAAAAATACGCGGACTGTTTGAATTGCGCGGCTCCAGTTGGTTCCAGGGAATCCGCTTGGTGTCGGTAGGTTCGCACAGATAAGCTGATTACGACGCCATTTCCCGATTGCAGATATCTTAATTTGTGTATTAGCTACGCGGTTTTAAGTGAAGTGCGATTTTTTTCGTTTGGCGGATTTCAGAATGAATGACCTAAAGGAGCAACGACTTGCTGTGAAATTCTGTGTTAAACTTGGAAAATCTGCGACTGAAACTTTTGCTATGCTTAGCACGGCTTATGGTGATGTTGCTATGAAGTGTACGGCATGTTTCAAGTGGCATGAACATTTTAAGGATTGTCGACAGTCCATTGAAGATGATGAGCGTCCTAGACGTCCTTCCACGTCAACTGACGACCCACACGTCGACAAAATCAACACCCTGGTGCGGGCAAATTGACATCTGACTGTCAGGGAGCTTGCTGAAGAGTGTGGGATATCAGTTGGATCTTGTTACAAGATTTTGACCGAAACATTGAAGATGCACCACGTTGCTGCGAAATTTGTGCCTCAGAACTCGAGAGTTTTTGGCCAAACACTCGATCACTGTTCTTTCCCACCCCCTCTACTCACCTGACCCGTGTCAAATGTCCTTGCGATTTTTTTTTGTTCCCCAAACTCAAAAGACCCTTGAAAGGAAGAAGATTTGAGACGATTCCCGAAATTAAGGCAAATGCAATGAAGGAGCTGGAGGACATTACAAAAGAGGCGCACCAGGACTGATTCAACAAGTGGAAACACTGTTGGGATAAGTGTGTGCATTGGGAAGGAGAGTACTTTGAAGCCTTCCCAGACCTGTAACTTCTAAATAAAGTACATTTTGTTTTATAACGTCAATCAGCGTATTTTTTGAACAGCTCTCGTATGTATCATATGAAAACTTGTTTTACAAATATGCCAATAGGGAGAGTAGTTTATTTTGCAAATGCATTTCACGGCTTTTTTTATTATTATCATTTATTTATATCTGATAAGAATAAATTTATTAAGTTTTTCTGTAAGTGTTGCAAAATATACTTAAATGGCTTGATAAACGTAGTGCTGGAAAGCAAATGTTTTATTAGGTTTAATTCATAAACCATAAAGTATTTTCATTAATACAGTAACCTCGTAATTTGAGGGTCGCGGGTTCGAATCTCCGTCACCCTCAACATGCTCGGCCTTTTAACCGGGGGGTTGTAATATTGTGTAATCAGTTTCACTATTAGTTAATTAAAAGAGTATCCCAACAGTTTGCAATGAGCGGTGATGACTAACTGCCTTCCTTCTTGTCTTACACTGCTAAATTATGGAAAGCTTGTGCTGATAGCCCTCGTGCAAGATTGCGCGAAATTCAACAACAAACAATTATTAGCGATTCTTATTTGAATTCGATGCGAAGAGGCGAAACGTCATGAAACAGTATGTGAAAGTTATGGTAAAACATAATAAAATAGTTACTTCTCTACCACAGTAAACGAAAGTTTTCCACATTTCACAATATATTACATGTATGAAGAGATTTGTATTTCTTTTTACCTTGATTCTCGGTTGCATCATTAGAATTCTTCAATATATTTTTATGATTTGATTAATTATACGTGATATTAAATATTTTTCTAACATTTGATTTGTTAATATTTTATGTGCTATATTTAATTATTGCTCAACTACTAGACAAATATGAGAAATGTGTATTAAACAACCAGCGACATCTGTACATGTTAGAGTTGATATGAAATGGCCAGCAGTCTTTCGTTGGACTGTATCTCAGAACGGCTGGTATAGGTCTTAACACTTTTACTTATAAAGCAAAGAACAACGTTTCGATTTTCGTAGGTCATCTTAAGATCAACAAAGAGAGAATTTGCAACTGACTGGTGCAAGGCACATGTCTTAAGGACGAGTTTATAAACAGGTACGGGATTATAGGGGGCGTTGCAATTAGTTAGTTGTATGCTCGTTTTGAATTTCACGTATGCCAGGCCTCGTTGCAATTAGATGTTAGATTATTGTTTGTTTTTGTTGTTGTTTTTAATTTCGCACATAGCTACATGAGGGCTCTCTGCGCCAGCCGTCCTAAGTTAGTAGTGTAAGAGTATAGGGAAGGCAGCTGGTCATCACCACCCACCGCCAACTCTTGAGTTACTCTTTTATTAACGAATAGTGGTATTGACCATCACCTTATAACGCCTCCAACGCTGAAAGGGCGAGCATGTTTGGTGTAACGAGGGTTCGAACCCGCAACCCTCAGCTTACGAGTCAAACGCCTTAATCCACCTGGCCATGCCGGGCCTCTGTTAGGTTATTAATTAGCATAGGTATAAAGATATTCCTTTATATTGGTTTAATTTTCGTTTTAGCTGTTATGTAAGAAGGACTTTTTCATTTTGTCTTTATTTATGTTTGTTTCCCTACTTAGTATCTGGGTGTTTTCTATAGTTATGTTGTATTTGTTTGATTTGCAATGATTAAAAACGTGTGAAGGTTTTTTGTGTTTGTGTTCTTGGAATCTGGTTTCCATTTATCTTCTTGTTTCTCCAATACAGAAATTGTGGCAGTTGTTATGTTGTATTTTATAAATAATGCTAGTGTGTTTGTCTTTGTCATGTAGTTTTTTTCCTAGCATGGACTTTATTTCTGTACCTGGTTTTTGAATAAGCCTGGTTTTATTGTACTACTTTCAAATATTAGTTATATTTTCACTAATATCGGGAACATATGGTATGTAGCAGTGTAAGGTTTAATAGTTTATTGTATCTTGGAATTTATTATTGTTTGTTTGTGGCTGTTCTAGGTGTGTGTGCGTATAATTTATTCCACGGGTTTTGGATAAAATTTGTTGATGTTGGTGAAGTGTTGTTTTATTTTGTTGATTTCATCGTTAATTTTATCAGGTGAACATAGTTTTGTGGCTGTGTTTACAATGTATTTGGTCTCTTAATACGTTGAGTTTTTGTTTTGTTTCATATGCTGAGTCCCAGAGAATGTATAGTCCAGTAGGGGTGATTTTTCTGTGGATTTCTGTTTTGAATTGCGTATCGGTTTTTGTGATCTTGAGATTAAGAAATGCTATTTGGTTAATTTTTCCTGTTAACAGGTGAAATTAATGTTGGGGTGTATAGAGTTAACATGGCTGAAAAACTAAGTGTGTGTTCTGTAGATGTGAATCTAGCAATTGTATCGTCAACGTATCTGTACCAGTACAGTGGTGGGTGTAAGGCTGAATTGATCGCTTTAGTTTCAATCTGTGCCATAAAACTATTGGATAGAACTGGTGGCACGAGATTCCCCATACTCAGGCCATTCATTTGTAAGTAGTTTTGATTATTGAACATGAAGTTAGTTTTGGTGGTAGTGAATTCTGTAAGGGTTGCTAAATGGTTGCCGGGAATGTGTATCATTGGGTTGGGGTCTCAAATATAAAGTTTTAAAGCTATCTTGCAGGCTTCAGTCGTTGGAACTTCTGTGAAGAGGGAGATTACATCGAAATTGGCCATTAGGGCTTTATGATTCAGTTGATTAAGAATAGATTTAAAGTTAAATGTTCTTGAAAAAGGGGCTGGCTGATGTTACATATTTAGAAAATGCCCACGCTATATATTTACCGAGATCGTAGTTAAATGATTCATGGGACCTATTCTAACCAATCATCCCTTCGATTTTTAAAGCTTTCAGCTCCCAGTCAAATTGAGCTTTATAATGTCAAACAACAAAACTCAAGGCCAATATGTTAAACTGATGGGACTCGCCATGTTTCTCACGTGGACAACTTTATATTGGATGCTCAAGAATAGCCGATATACTTTTGCAAGTGAAGGGGGAAAATCGTGGTTTATAAAAAAGCTTGGATTTGAAACTGCTTCGTAGTTTATTTTCAAATATCAAACTTAAAGTTTGTTGTTGTTTCTTTATAAATTCACAAAATGTTTCTAAAGTTCCTCTGTTTCCATATTCCGATAATTGAGTGTTTTTTCGAAAACCGAGGCAGTGCCGAGTAACTAAAGATGTTAGTAAGTTATAAAAGTGTTTGTTTGTTTTGAATTTCGCGCAAAGCTACACGAGAGCTACAAGTACTAGCCGTCCCTAATTTTGCAGACTAGAGGGAAGGCAGATAGTCATCACCACCCACCGCCAACTCTTGAACTACTCTTTTACCAACGAAGAGTGGGATTGACCGAACATTATAATGCTCCCAAGACTGAAAGGGCGAGCATTTTTGGTGTGAGGGATTCGGACCTGCGACCCTGCCAGGCCGAGTTATAGTAGTATTGATAAGGCTTTTACTGTACGGTTAAAATTAAACCATTAACATTGGGTTTTAGGGCCTGGCATGGCCTAACGCGTTAAGGCGTGCGCATCGTAATCTGAGGGTCGCGGGTTCGCGCCCGAGTTGCGCCAAACATGCTCGCCCTCCCAGCCGTGGGGGCGTTATAATGTGACGGTCAATCCCACTTTTCGTTGGTAAAAGAGTAGCCCAAGAGTTGGCGGTGGGTGGTGATGACTAGCTGCCTTCCCTCTAGTCTTACACTCCTAAATTAGGGACGGCTAGCACAGATAGCCCTCGAGTAGCTTTGTGCGAAATTCCGAAACAACAACAACATTGGGTTTCTTTCTACAAAACAAAATCCTAATGAAAGATATATGTAAAACCGGCTGGTATGGGTTGAGAAAATTCTTTTACATATAGAGGAGCGAAGAACGTTTCGACCTTCTTTGGTCATCGTCAGGTTCACAAAGAAAAAAAAGAGGTAACTAACCACTAGCTGACCACATATTTGAAGGGGGTTGTGTAATTGAGTGTAGGAATATAGAGGGCGCACTTAGATATTTTATTATATTTATTACTATAGGTATAAAGGTGTGCCTTTCTTAGAAATGTTATTTTTCATTTGTTTTTATACAAGGAGAGTTTTTTTGAAATTTAAAAGAAGTTTAACACAGTTGATAGAAATTTGTAAGCATACATAACTTCCCACTTCAAAGTTCTGTACAAATGTGATCGTTCATATAATGCAACAAAACACAGAATTAAAATTTAAAAGTAGTTTTGATTAACAGAATCGTGTAAATTCATGTATAACTATTTAGTTGTGAAAATATTCCCGAAGATATTGTGAAAATATATACTAAATATTGATAAAATACTGTCTTACTTTTCCTTCTTCACTTTCAGAACACATTGCAAATTTTTGAAAATTCTAACACATTTGATTGGAAATTTTTGTTAAGAAATTGTTTTTAATTTCGCGCAAAGCTACTCAAGGGCTATCTGCACTAACCTTTCCTAATTTAGGACGCCCCCACTGAAAAGGCGAGTATGTTTGGTGTGACGGGGACTCAAACCCGCGACTCTCTGATCACCAGTCGGGTACCTTAACTATTTAGCCATGCTGGGCCTGTCGAGAAACTATCAAAAACAAAATCTGTAGATTTGTCAAGGTACGCGACTCTGACATTTAGTCCTAATACACTAAACTGTTAGCTGCATACTTGAGAGATTAAAGTCTGAACTCGATGGTTATTATTTGTTTATTCTGTAGTATAATTATTATCGTCGAGATTTTTATTTATTAAGCGTTGACTGCATTGAGTTATCACTGATATTTTACACCCACTTTGACAATGGGTCGTTATTTGGGTAGTTTGTTCCAACGACCATTTATAGATAACAAAATAAAATAACCTATATTTGTCACCTATACAAGAAATATATCTGGTTATGGTACCTGTTGTTGTTTTGAATTAAGCACAAAGCTACACAATGGGCTATCTGTGCTCTGCCCACCACGGGTATCGAAACCCGGATTTTAGCGTGTAAGTCCGCAGTTTATGGTACCTTTTTTAAAACTCGTGTAATTACAATTAAATAGGAAATACACAAGCCTCGTATTTTTAGTAAAGAAAATACAAATACATATCAGTGGACGAATTTGTAATGTAGTTTTGCTTACATATTACTGCTCCTTCTCTAAATAAAACAGGGTATTTATTTTTATATTACATCTTAAAACTAATTTATTTATTTTTTTACTTTTCATCCGTGGCATTAAAAGATCAAGCACTGCGCCATGAAGTTAGCGTCATCAATCAGATTGGTTACCACTGGATGTCACTAACTTATTAATGCTGGTCCATTATTACATCTATTTTGAAAATAGCTCCTATTTCCTCATTAGAAACACACCCTCCTCAAACCCTCGCACTGTCTCCCCCATGCTTCAAAGTAGGTGTTATGCACTGAGATAAGTATATTTCACCCTTCTTCCACCGGACGTACAACGTACGAGGTCTGTTCAAAAAACACGCGGGCTGACGTCATAAAACAAAATGTACTTTATTTAGAAGTTACAGGTCTGGGACCCCTTCAAAGTACTCTCCTCCCCAACGCACACACTTATCCCAACGGTGTTTCCACTTGTTAAAACAGTCCTGGTACGCTTCTTTTGTAATGTCCTCCAGCTCCTTCGTCGCATTTGCCTTAATCTCGGGAATCGTCTCAAATCTTCCTTTCAAGGGTCTTTTGAGTTTGGGGAACAAGAAAAAATCGCAAGGAGCAAGTCAGGTGAGTAGGGAGGTGGGAAAGAACAGTGATCGAGTGTTTGGCCAAAAACTCACGAGTTCTGAGGGCTGAATGTGCTGGAGCGTTGTCGTGATGGAAAACCAGTCGTCACTTCTCCACATTTCTGGCCTTTTGCGACGGATGTCGTCCCTCAGACGTTTCAGAACTTCAATGTAGTTAGTCTGGTTCACTGTGGAGCCTTTGAGGAGGTACTCGTGGTGAACAACACCCTTAACATCGAAAAAAACTGTCAGCATCACCTTGACCTTGGATCGAACTTGGCGAGCTTTTTTGGGTCTAGTGATGTTTCACCCATCCACTGGGACGATTGGACCTTTATTTCAATGTCATAACCAGAAACCCATGATTCATTACCTGTTATGATCTTTGACAAGAAGTTTTCATCTTCTTCTGAACGATCAAGCAGTTCCTGACAAACCTGGACGCGATGGGCTTTTTGTTCGTCCGTCATCAGGCGTGGCACAAATTTCGCAGCAACGCGGTGCATCTTCAATTTTTCGGTCAAAATCTCGTAACAAGATCCAACTGATATCCCACACTCTTCAGCAAGCTCCCTGACAGTCAGACATCGATTTGCCCACACCAGGGTGTTGATTTTGTCGACGTGAGGGTCATCAGTTGACGTGGAAGGACGTCCAGGACGCTCATCATCTTCAATGGACTGTCGACCATCCTTAAAACGTTCATGCCACTTGAAACATGCCGTACGCTTCATAGCAACATCGCCGTAAGTCGTGTTAAGCATAGCAAAAGTTTCAGTCGCAGATTTTCCAAGTTTAACACAGAATTTCACAGCAAGTCGTTGCTCTTTCAGGTCATTCATTCTGAAATCCGCCAAAATACGGATTTCCTGGAACCAACTGGAGCCGCGCAATTCAAACAGTCCGCGTATTTTTTGAACACACCTCGTTTCGTACGCTTCAGACTAAATATTCCAGGCTTGGACTTATTCGTTCATAACACTCTTTTCTAACAATCAACGGTCCAATTTTTGTACTTTTTAAGAAATTTCAGTCTCTTGACAATATCTGGAGATTGAAGTTGATATTTTAAAACTGCTACAGGGTCAAATATTTAATTCTCGTCTTCATATTGTAAATCTGGACACTCTTCTATCATTTGGTTGTTTATCTCATGCTTGATATCAATACCAGTCTTCCTTCTGTCCTGAAGGCTGCATAATTGAAGATACATAACATCCGTACCATTGAGGTGAGGTGTTCTGCCTTTCCTTTTTCTGTTTTCAGATTTACTATAGGTATCACAACCTATAGTCTATTGTACAGTGTTTGAGAAAGCATTTCAAGTCTGTATAAATTTGTTGGAGAGTCGAACCAGCATTACATAAAGTTTTTATGCCAACTCTAAGCTCTACTGATAATTCCCCACTCTGTGTTTATAGCCGTGACATAACATATACTGTTAGCTTCTTTCTATATAATTAAGACACTGCATGGGCTACCATGACAGTTATTTCAAATCCTAAATTTGATCAGTATATTAATTCAAGCAGAACCCTTACGACACGCCCTTGGTACAAGTATATGGGAATTCTAAAAAAATGATAAGTATTCTCTCCCTGTCTCATTCAATTGTCAATAGAGATCAGTGAAGTATTATGATTACAGTTTTGAAATTTATATTCTATAATAGCATGGAAAAATAAGCCCCATAAAATGGAAAGAACGAGAAAACATTCTCTTGTGCTAATACCTTTGCACAGAACTGTATATAAATGTGTGTGTGTGTGTGTGTGTGTTAAAGATTTATTTCCTTTTTTCACCAGAGGTGAAATTGAAAAGAGAATGCATGACATAAAATTCTAAAGCATTATTTATAAAAAAAAAGATATTTAATATATATACACAGTCATTAAACTAGAAGAACACTATTAAACACGTAAACGGAAGAGTATACTGATCTCCACCATCAGCAAAATGATGCAATAAATATTAGATGCACTACTAAATAACGTCAGTAGTTTAACAATAACTTTATTATTAGCACGATTTGTACAAATTAAGTTTATATTACCTGTCTGAGAAAAAGTAACACATAATAATTTGTGAGAAACAACAGTTTGGTACAATAAAACCTATTGTAAGTAAACAAGTAACAAAGATATTATAGAGCATTAAAGTAACAAACAGCAAAAAAAGATGAAGGAAAACACATTCATGAACTATAAATATACAGAATCTTAATAAGTATACCCTAGTTATTTCTTAAGTCTTCATATCACCAGGAATTCTTTTATAATTTTACTTACTAGGTTTATTATTGTTTAAAAGAAATCGTAACTGTATTCATTCTTGAGAAATATTACTGAAACATGTAATCAATTTGACTAAATAAACGACATAAGTTAGGTTAGATTTGTCAAAAGAGAACCGAGATATTTTATCAGAAGTTCATTTGTTCCTTGTAACTTTATAATTTTGATTTCTTCAAGTGTTCTATACAATACACCCAATTCTGAAATAAACATTTATTTTTGACTTGTGATGAATTTGATAAAAGAAGGGGGGTGTAAATTTTAAGCTGTGAAATATCTTCTAATTTCTGAAAAATCTTAAGTTGTCTCTATAACATAACAGCTGATAAAACATCTCATCAGTGAAGATAAATTATTAACTATTTCATATGGATATATACTGGTGATTTTAAACATAAATAAAGATTACTGAATTTGTAATGGGATAAATTAATCAACTGTTATATTTCTGGGCCAACTTAAATGAGCCTGTAACTTATGGAATAATTATTTCATTGTTTGTAACTTTATTTTTGAAGAAAATAAATAATTCTACATAGATATTTGTCTTCTGTACACAATTTCAATCATAGATCCTTCATTAAAGGCCTCAGATGGAAATTTTACAAACCTGTTTTACACGTCAATATTATTTAGTAACCTCATCTTTTGTTACTTAAAGTAACTGATAATGAAACAACATGATTATCAGGAAAAGGCAGATGTCAAAATTTTATACCTATTTCAGGTTAGAAGTTAAAAAAGAGAAATACATTGAATTAACTTCAGTTATATGTAGATAATCATTGATATTATTATTATATTGTAATGATATTCTGATGAAGACAACAACTGAATTATTATAGTAACATTTGGTCCACATATTTTTTTTAGAATGTTAATGCTACATTGGAACCAACAGGGGGAATAAAAAGTATTTAGATACCAAAATAACTTTACACTGAGTTAAAATTCTTATTTTGTCTTACATTTGCACAACTTATTTTCCTTGTGCTTCATGGTTTTCATTTTCACAAATAATTAAAGAAGAAAAAAATTTATGTAAATATCATTGAATATTTCTTAAAACCTTCTATGGTTTCCATTGCAATCAGAATGTTAAAGTGATAATACAGATTTATTGAAAATATTTACATGGTTAAATTCAAAGCACACCAGCTAATGCTGATTAAATCAGAAAAAAAAACTACAAACAGTAAATAAATGCCAGAAGAAAAAATAGCTTAGAATATGTAAATGTCATCCTAAAGTAAATGGAATTTTGAATATATATATATATATATATATATAAACAACACATAAAATACTACTGAATAATAAATTATATAAATCTTATTAATTCCTTTAAATAGGATCCCTGGTATTTGTTCTTGGTTTCAAACTAAAACAAAAGCATGATTTTCGAGGAGAAACTATTTTTAAAAAGTCACCAAGTAAGCAGGTTTATTTCATCAGGTTAAGAGGCAATACTTTAAACATTCAATAAGAAAAAACAAATATTCAATTATGATCTTATACAAGTGACACAGCCAGTACATCAAAGTGGGAGAGGTAACATTTTTTCTAAAACACATTTACCTTCTGAAAAGTCAGAAAACCATAAACATTTAAAATATGTAGAATACCAAGGTTGTCCTTCGACCCCTCTTTTTCAAATACTTGTCCTCCAACTTGTCTATTGCTTAACAACAATATTCTTGTCTTCAATTGGAGAAGGGAAAAAACGTTCAACCTTCAGATTACAAAATCATTTCTACTTGTCATAGAACCAAAATGAACTTACATGACCTAAGCAATATCACTGCCACAACCAGCACCAAATTATGAAACTCACACTGCCACCTAACATAATACAGATAAGTAAAGGAAGAGAATTCAGATTTTGTCAACATAATATTTAAACCATGTCCAAACGCATTATATCACCTGGCTTAGTATAGTGGAATATCCAATCATTGCAGTTTCCTTGATAGCAACACTTCTTATAAGTTAAAAGAAGTTGACCATTGTAACCTGACATTTGATAGTTCAAACATTCATTTACTGTCTTCTGGAGAATAAAAAAATCTGTGAATGTCAATTTAAATATATTTCAATTTTGTAAAATTGTTTATCTTTTGGATTTTCAATCAGAAGAATACACTGCGCAACCACATAAACTAAACTGTCAAATCAGAGACCCCAAAGGTTGAACAGTCATCCCTAGCTTAAAACTGCTAATCAGGGAGAGCAATCAGTCAGTAGACCTCACTGCTTATTATGTGGCTACTGTTAACCAAATAGGAGAAAGAATTAACTGTCAAAAGTTGAAATGTCCTCACTGTTGAAAGTGCAAAGCATGTCCAGTTGTGTCATGGCTTGAAACTTCTACCTTCTGAGCTGCAGCCCTAAACGTTAACCATTATGTTTTGCATGATCACATAGCACAGAAATAAGATTTGTTTTCCAGTCTTGTAATTGTGCCACCAACTTAAAATGATGAATAAAATCTCTTTTTCTGAAGACTCAGATGATACAAGAGAATCCTCTACAAATAATACAAAGTACATAGGTGTACAAAACAAGGAGCCAGAGCAATAGCAGCCTTCCATAGCAATTTGAAGAATTTTTCTGTTTTCATTTGGAGGAAATTAGAAGTAGGAAATATGGCGATTTAGGCAATTTTTACCTTCATTTAGGAAAAACTGGTATCAAAAATTGTACAACCCCCTCTGAAAAATTCCCTACATGCCTATGAATAAGTACAGTATGAAATTAAGATCAGTTATATTAACAATAAAATAAAAATGATATACAAATAAAAGAATTACTATTGAAATGATTGAAAACTGTTCAGGAAAGTAAGCTTTTTACAGTATCGCCACCTATTAAGTGTTCATAAAGGTAAAAGATATATGAAAGAAAACATTTTTGAGAGCTTATGTTACTTTTTATACTGTTTTCCATTAAACTTAAGCACCAGCCAGTTTTAAAGACTATATTATATATTTACATGTTTAGATATTCTAGTGTGTATTTAAATACAATTTAAAAATCAGTTAACAACAACACAACAACAATAAAACATTTCATAACTTTAAATGTTGGTGTTTTTTTTAATTTCCAGGAAAAATGCAATAATAATAACATTCTACTAATCTTAATGGATATCAGTTGATTAGTTGACCAAGTTTTCAATTCAAAGTTTACAGAAAATGGCACATTCTTCATTTAATTATCACTTTCACAAAACCCATTTTACAATTAAACAATCAAGCAATGAAAACTTTTTTCACAAACAAAAGAATTAATATCTTATTTTGTACATAACTAATATAACTAATTGTTTCTCTTTATAGACTTACAACAATAAAACACAGAATGTTCAATTCACAAACGTGGTGTTCTAACACAATATATATGTATTACTGTATAGTAAAATGTACAATCTATTCATAAAGTACAAATAACTTTCAAAAGAGCTAAATATCTTAAAGTGTAAAAAAACAAAATAATCAGTAATTATTCAAATTACATCTTTAATGCAACTGGCCTGAAATAATCATACATATCTGAAGCAGCTTCTCCCATGTACAATAATCAAATACATATTTTGGGTGTTGTCCAACATACACATAATACATAAACTTCACCAAATATTATAAACACTTCAACATTATAAAAGGTACGAGATCTGTAATCCACTGGACAAACTGAAATGTATGCAGCTTATATAAGGCATTGTCAAGAAAAAGAATATTAACGATTACAAGGAAAACGTTTAAATACAACCAGTCATAATTTGCAAACTTAAAAATTTCTTACGAACAAACTACGCATTATCTCATTTTCTTTGTACAAAAACAGGCTATACAGAACTCAAGATAATAACAAAAGGCTTATGTGACAGGTCCAACAATAGGTTCTTGTCCAGTTTATGAGGCATGTATCACAAAAACTCACTCTTTTTGGTATGAAAACTACTGCAGGTCCTTTCAAGTTGGTCAAATATATTCTAGCATCTGTTTCATACTACGGAGAACCTTTTATAAGTTTTCTGTGAACAACCTGAAGTGCTCATACATGCATAAAACACATGAATCCTTTGTTGTTGTTGTTTTTTTTAAACAAGTAATGAAGGCCCATGACTAGTTTGAAAGTATACATTTGAAATAAATGAGAAGTAAGACCCTCTTCTTGAGACTTGCCTTTGTGAACAAGAACAAAAAGGGACAATATGGAATGGAATAGTTAGGTGGTCCACAACAGGGAGTCAAACTTTTGTTTCAGGACCTTCTGTTCCATGTTTGAAAGAATCTCTAAGACGTGCGAGTTGGAGAGCACAAATATGGCCAAATGATTTATTGTACCATTCTGGTGACCTTCCTCTGGAAAGATAAAAAATAATTTTACTCTACCAAGTAATTCAAAGTAAAAACTTACAAAATCTATTTATAGGTTAAAAGGTAATATATAATTATCTTTATAATATTCACTGTTTATGTTTTTTAATGTTTAATAAAAAGAAAAGTTAAAGTTTGCACATATATGGTAATTTTTTATACACTGTGCTTTATTTTAAAAACTAAAATCTAATGACTGTTTTATGGACGGTTTAACCAAAAAAATGAGGGCTTAATGAAGATGAAAAATGTTGAAAAGTGAAGCCCTTACAGATTACTGAGAGTTATTTGTAGTATTTTGGTTTAAATCCCATAATAGTAACTGGATATAATAATTTTCATAAATAAAAGCAAGACTATAAAAGTTTTACCTTCAACTTTGACAGTTACATGACAACAGAATTACTACATGTAACAGTACTTTAGGCTTAGGTATATTCAACTCACTAATCAATCATAAATACAATTCTAAAAACTTGTTTATTGATTCTTGGTGTATTTAATTCAGCTTACACTATTATAGATATAGAAAAGCTATAAATTAGGCTAGATACATTTTATTATTAACATTATGTGTGTTGTTAGTAAGTAAATTAAGTTCTCTTTCGAAGTTCTATATGATTAGAAATAAACTTTAGTGTGAAAATAAAGAGATCAAAAACTAATCTTGGTTCTTAAAACATTATAATTAACAGTAACAGTGTTAATAATATACTTCCGTTATTTGATATTAAGCATTTATTATCAGGCTAGAAGTATAAACATAATGGTCATGACTAGTGCAGGAGTTAAGCATTCACAGAGTGTTAGGTGTAATGGGTACAATGTGATGATTTTATTTGGGAACTCGGGGCTGCCATTAACTTTTAAGGAAATTAGTAATGAAAATATGCAATTTTTATGTACAATTTGTAGGTTAAAGGACAACATGAAGACTAGCCTAATCAAAGTAGATGTAACAGATAAAGAAAAGCATAGGCTGTAGAAAATGGCAGAAGAATTTCAGGAGGACCTTAACCTTTCACATGCAAAGGATATATCAGCTAACAATGACATTCAGGAAGTTAGAAAGAGTATTATTGGAACTAAAATTAGTGGATTTAATTGTAATGAGCCTATTCTGTTGAACAACAAATTTCAGCCTTTGGCTTCTGTAGATGGGGAACTACTGTAGAGAAAGAAACCAAAAGGGTCAGAGAAAGACGTAGATAAGTATGTTACAGTTAATCCCACTATTTGTTGGTAAAAGAGTAGCCCAAGAGTTGGCAGTGGGTAGTGATGACTAGCTGCATTTCCTTTAGTCTTACACTGCTAAGTTAGGGGCAGCTAGTACAGATAGCCCTCATGTAGCTTTGCGCAAAATTAAAAAAAAAAAAATCCTGCCTTTCACCACTGCCTAGTCTTAGCTTGAAACTTCTCTTACAGCTGAATTAATAGTCTTAGCAAACAAACCAGTCCCTACTAAAAAAGTGAGCATATTTAGTGCGACAGAGATTCGAATCCGAGACCCTTAAATTATGAGTCAATTGCCTTAACCACCTGGCCAGGAAAAACTAAATGCAAAAAGAATAAGAGACAGAGAAATGTTTAGCATAGGATATGAGTACAGATATGGTTATAAGAGTAGGCTTAATTATTAGTGTCCTAATGCTAGAAATAAGTTGTTGTTGTTGTTTTCGATTAAGCACAAAGCTACACAATGGGCTATCTGTGCTCTGCCCACCACGGGTATTGAAACCCGGATTGTAGCGTGTAAGTCCGCAGACATACCGCTGAGCCACTGGGGGGCGCTAGAAATAAGAAATAATACAGATGACTTCAGAACATTAGTAGGAATGAAAGATTTTGATGTAACTGGAATAACTAAAACACAGTTAAACATATGTGATTTTGATAAGAGAAATTTATTTGAAATACAAGGTTACAGTTTATTTCATAGGGGTAGAGTATTAGAGAGAGGAGGAAAAGTAGGTTTATATGTAAAATTCTTGTTACATCCTATTGAAGTTGAGGATATTAAAGATAAAACAAGGAGACTGAATCCATTTTGGTTTATTTTAGTTAATATAAACAATATTGATGAAACTTCACAATGAGATTAAGAATTCAGCTCTTAATGAAGTCATAATTATATGTGCTTTTAATTTCAAACATATAGACTGGAGTCAAACTGTGAGGGAAAAGTTTTTTCGTGGTTAACTTCAGTCCAGGAGCCTACTGTAAACAATGCTAATTGATATGTAACTTCAAATACAGAAATGATCAAAAAGGAAAGAAATTAGGAAACATCTGGGTGGAAGTGTTCATTACTGTATGAGGATCAATGTTTTGCTTCTTATGAAGATAAGGAATAATTATATTTGGGTTACAAATTGCAATAAAAGTAAATTTTGAAAGAATGCAACAAAAATTATGTGATGTGAATTAGGCAGCTGAGTCATTTGGAGACACTGAGTAGATATGGAAAACTTTTAAAGATAAATTTTTTAGATATTTATGGCAAATATATTCCTTATAAAAAGAAATGGGTAGATGCAAGTAAAAAACCTGGTCGACTCACAAAGAGTTTAAACAAATAAAATTACAGAAAAACAGCATAAATTTAAAAAATGTAAATTGACTGGTATAAGAAGAGAGTTATAGAATGTCAAGGAAGTTGGTGAAACAGAAAATTAGGATGTATGAGAAAACGTTGGCTGATAATATAAAAATTAAAGTATTCTTTAAGTACATTAAGTGTAAACAAAATGTTAGAATGGGGGTAGGACCCTTGACCGTTGATAAAAAAAAAAAAAGAAGCTGGTATCCGATGATTATGAGGTGGCTGGAACCTCTCGTTTTTTTCTTAAGCAGTTCAAAATTAATACAGCCATTTTCTTTGATCTCATTTACATCTATCAACTGTTCAAAATGTGGAATACTGCTTCAATCTTCAATAGTAAAATAAACAAAAAAAGTAAAATTTAAGAAAATGATAGGGCTCTTAGGACAGATAGTATTTCCCCAATAGTTCTGGAGGAAATTGAATATAGGATATTCAAGTCACTTACAATTATTTAAACCACTTATAATATAGTTTAAATAGTAGTCAGGTACTAAATGGTTGGAAGTTAACTAGTGTAGCTTCCCTTTTCAAGGGAAGTGATAAAATTGTTCCAGTAATTATTGACCCATTAATCTTACATCAGTTGTGGAAAAAAGTTTTGGAAAGGTCTGTTAAAAGATACTTTGCAAAGTCATTTAACAAAGTTTAGAACTTTATTGGTCAATCAACATGGTTTCCTCTTTTTCTAGAATTCCAGAAAGCATCTGACAAAGTTTCACATAAAAAAGTGTCTCTTTGGGTGTGGTGTATAAATTAGCAAATTGGAAGGAAAAGTGGCTTGATGAAAGAAAGCAGAGGGTTGTTATAAATGGAGTTCAGTCAAACTGGATTAATGTCACATGTGGGATACCTCAGGGCTCAGTCTTAGGACCTTTGCTCTTTTTGATTTACATTCATGACATAGACGAAGGAATAGTCAATAAATTACTTAAATTTATAGATGATATTAAGGTCTTGGGTGTTGCTAGCTGTGAAGAGGATAACGTTGACTTACAAAAAGATTTAGATCATTAAGTGATTTGAACAAATAAATGGCAGATGGGTTTTAGTTACAATAAATGCAACATAATGCATCTGGCTTATCATAATTTGAATTATAAGTACAAATTGGATGGGAATAACCTTAACAGCATAATGAGAGAAAGAGATACTGGTATAACAGTAAATCCGTCTCCAAAACCATCTGAACAGTTTGCTGTTGCTAGTGGTACAGCAAATAAGATATTAGGTTGTATCTACAGAAATACTGAATAAAGGTCTTAAAGAGTTTATAATTTCATCGTACGGGTCACAGGTTAAACCAAATTTGGAATACTGTATTCAGGCTTGGACTTAAATAAGGAAGGATGTTGAATTATTGGAAAGGGTTCAGATAAGGGTTACTAGAATGGTGCCCGAGATGGAGGGATTGTCATATGAGGAGATGATGAAATCTCCCAAATTGTTTTCACTTAAATAAAGAAGGGTTAGGGATTATTTGATTGAGGTCTTTAAGATTGTAAAGGGAGTTGATAGTGTTGATGCATCACATTTTTTCATAGTTAACAGTGAGGACAGTAAGACAAGAGTACACATATAGTAGAGCTTGGAAACACAAGTTTAAATTTTGGCATGGTAGGAGTCATCTTCAGCTAAGATAGTTTTATTTTTCTCACAGGGTTGTTGGCCTTTGGTACGTGTTGCTTTCAGATGTTTTGAAACAGTAAATATAAACATTTTTAAGAAAAAGCTTCACAAGTATATGAATGATAAATGCTGGCTTTTAAGTGTTTTTTGTTTTAAGTTAATTTAGTTTGGAGTGTAGAACAGCCAAGATGGAACAATAGGTCCCATGCTGTTGCAAAACGTTATGTTATGATCAGTGCAACTCCACTGAGCACCAAGATGAATGGTGATGAGAATTTTTATCTAATTAGTATTTTACATCTGTATTTCAAAAGGCTGAAATGACTGTATTTTTAAAAAGCTTGCCTTAACTCATTTGCTTGTGTACATTTTTAACTGTCATGTATATTCCAGAGATTTATGTAACATTTGAGCAGGTCTATCACCTATTAGATTATTTGATACCTTCTTTTCTTCTAGCAACACACATTTTTTATGCACAATCCTTAGAACATACAATATTGACACATCCTGGCTGTAAAAGCTACAGATTTCTATAAACTTTTATATTAAAATTTCAATAGATTAAAACAAATCTCACCGAGTATCAACTCGACTAATACGAGTCACACGAGATTTGCCTGCCCCGCAAGGTTCGATCAAGAAATGTGAGGCAAGCACAATTCCTCGTACACTTCCTTGTAAACAAGGGGCATCGGGATGATCAACGGACATTTCCACCAGCGTACAAGGACCCTTGGGAACATCCGTTACCCAGGACCTAAATAAAAATCATTTACATTATTAAAATAAATTTCTTATTCTTAATTCAATCAAATAATTTTGTAAATATTGTCAAGCTTATTATGTAAGAATGGAAATGTTGCTAGTATCTACTTTTACAAGATAAGCGTGAGTCACTGTGTGATTTGTGAGAAACTCCTATATCTTTGTTATTAATATTTCAATACAAAAGAGTGCAAAATATGTTTTTATAAATACATTAACTTCATTTCAAATGAAAAGTCTAATATATATTCTTTATACTACAACAATAATTTGTCATGAGTAAAAAAAAATTACATTGTAATTTTACTGTAAAAATTATCAAAAACAGGACATAATATTTCCTCAAATATACATCACAAATAAGGTGAATTACAATGATTTTAGAGCTTTGCCATATCCAGTCATGCACTACCTGATGATTGTGCATCTTGACAATAGCCCTGCAATTTAGCTTGCACTGCAAAAGGTTCTGTTTTAAGACTGTTATGTCCAAAGCACACCTTTTCTCCCTACCTGCTTTCCATAATCCATTTGGCATACAGTTATGACAGTTTCCCAGTGCCCATTTCCACAGTAAAATCACAGAGAAATTTAGAAGGTGTTGAATCTGACATTTTGGTTAGTGTGTATCCATATGAAATATCATAAATACCCTTTCCATTCTCCAGTTATTTGAGATATGCAACAACTGAAAGGATGTGTTGTAGAAACAACTTTTGTTGCCTTTATAAATGGAGATCCTTCCCAATTATGTTGACTGATTAATATTGTCTGGGACACATGAACAGTTTCTGCTCATAACCTTTGTGCAAAAGTAGTTCCGTTTGTTACAAACTGATTGACTTTTTTCACCATGTCTGGAGTGTAACTTATGGGTCTTCTTCTAATGCCCAAGTTGATACACAATATTTTGTTTTCTAATGCTATTATGTACAAATAACATTACTGTTTTGCAAGTTTAAAATTTCATTTTTGAACACACTGTCACACACCTGTCCAAAAGCAATTAATTATTAGTTACCTAACACTTTCTAAAGAAACAAAAAAAGTGTCAAAATACATTTTTGATACAATGTATTTTACCATTACATTATATCAACTATGATAATCACATGGCTTTTTGATTTACATATTCAAAATTACTTTAACATAACTCAATCATCTGTATGTATACCTTCAGATATAAATCTGCTTTGGATTAGTTTTATATTTGTTTCCTTCAATATTCTTTTCATATTATACTGAAAATCATCCAGTTTTTTAATGCCACACTATACAAGTTGTTGTTTTTTTCACATGCACTTCTTTTCCTCAATGGTCTGAGGTTTTTATTGTGTATCGAACAAATATTTATAATGTTTAATACCACTGAATTATTTACTGAAACTAATTAACATAAATCACAGACAAACTAGATTCTTTTAGAAATAACTATTATTCTCAAAATAAATTCAAAAGTAATTGCTTGGTGATTTATTGAAGTTTCTCAAAAACCTTGTTAACTTAAACTGTAAGACTTCTGAGATAAAAGAAAAAAATATCCGAGTATGACTGCTAATGTTTTTTACGTAATTTGGTATCAAAATAAAACATTATATTTTTAGGGGTTTTTTTTTAACTCTGGAAATTTGAAAATTAACTGATATCAAATATTTGTAACACTAACCTGAGAACACAATAATCTCTAGCAGGATGAGGGGTAAATGAGTTGCAGACATACTGAAATATCTCAGACTGGTTGTCTAGTCTAGAAACAATTCTCCATTTTGCTAGCGTGTCATCCCAAACATTTCTGTGTTTGAACAACAAAATATAATCAATACACACACACACACACACACACACATACACATTATATGTGGTTTAATACTACAACGTTTTTTAGAGAAACATAAAAACGATTTATTAAATACTTCTTAGAAATAGATTTATAAAGTCAGTTTTTCTGTTATGTTTGAAATGTATTCAAATTGTTCCTACCTGTCTCTCATTAACCTATTCAATAATTCAACTGGAGGAGCCTCCACTTCAACTGACAGTTTCCATAGCCTCAATGGATGACCATCGTCCACTTTTTTATATGAAACTTCGACAGAATCAAGCTGAGGAAGTACAATCCAGCCCTTAAACTTATCACGTGCTTCCTGTAAAAATGAAAACAAGTTTACAGAGATTGTATTTCATCAAGAAACAATTATCTTAAATGAATATTCAGGAAGTTACTGTCAAAATTATATTGTATCTTAACTTGACCAATTTTTTTTCACGTGAAAAGATATTTGTTGATGCAAGTGAACCAATTTCAAATGGATATTTTTAGTATAATCTCATCTCAACAGTTCACTTTCTCTAAAGAAAATGAAAAACAGAACTACGCAAACCTTTTGCAATCCTTGAAGGTACATTTCAACATGGGTTTTCCAGTTATAATTCTTAGAATTAGTAAGGCTTCCAAGTTCTTCTAATGTCGGAGGTTCCCATTGGTCAGCATTGGCTCGTCTAAGGGTTTCCTCTGTTACCTACATAAACATACATTATTGATGATGCAAAGATAAACTACTTTGGTCTCTTTGTTGAAATGGGTATGAAAAAAATAGTTCATTTCTATCTAATAGTCTTTTTATGATTTTAGCTCCCTGTTTTACATTTTTTTACTTATTGTTGAGGACTACTTTAATTATTTTACTAGTATCATACAAAAATGTTCAAAATGAGTTTCACAGCAGTTTGTCACAGATTAAAAATGTTAAGTTTGGAAAAATGAAAACTGAATAATTAATAATGTTCTCAATGTAAACGAACAATAACCACTGATAAATGAAATCAATACAAAAAAACAAAAAAATTACAACGCTGGAGTAAATGTCAAGATAATGTCACTAAAGAAACACTGTAGTAAACAACACAGTCACATAATAAGGCACTTAGTTTTCAATACAAATACATCTTCCTTGAGTTGTTAAGGCTGAGAATTTTTTACAAGCATATTTTTGACAATTTTCATACCTAATGATCTACTAAATATTTCACATATTTATAGATATAGACAGAAGTTTGAGTCTGTTTTATATAAATTCACTGAAAGACGTAATTATTATTTTACATAAAGTCACTGTCAAACATCCAATCAACTTCAAGACAAAACAGAACTTAAGGAGATTATTAGTTTTGAGCTTGCCTCAAATTTCATCATTTTCAGACAGGGTCTAACCTTTCAATATCCCTTGGTGGTGTACTGCATTCTAGTTTCTTCACAAGAAAGAAAACACCCTAACCACTAGACCTCTACTTTTTAACTGATAATAAATCCAAACTTACAAAGCTGTATACTTCGGCCCCAACTAACAAACTTACTATTCTCTATTCCTTCAAAATAAAGCAATAAATGTACTGTGATGAGTTTTGAGGCACCTTCTAAATATTACAAAAGTTGAGCCCATGAAATACAAGTCCTGTAATTACTCTATTACAGTACTTCAACGGAAGATAAGATTGCAACTACATCAATAGGTTTCCTAGACTTGCGTTAGCCTACACGATTTATTTCCCATATCAAGTGCAGATAGCAGTACTGATACAATACGTTAGTGCTCATTTTAAAGTTTAAGTTGACTACTATGATGAGGTTCCCTTAGAGGCTTAAAACTAAAAAATTTTAGCTGAAAATATAAAAATTTATAGTAAAGCTTTCTCTTTAAATTATACGAAGATGAGAAAAATTGATTTTTCAGAAATAATATATTGATGATGATGATGAGATACTTGTTTTTATAAATTCTCCTTTTTCTTTCCACTCAATAATTCAGTTATTAAATTCTACCTATTGCTGATCACTAAATAAATAAATAAAATCATTGAAAAATACAGCAGTCTGAATTATTCAACTTACTGATGAACACTTTATCAATATTCCATCCTGAACAGTTGTTAGATGGAAATAAGATCACACAAAATGAGCACATTAACTCTGAGCTCCTTAACCTGTTGACAAGATAACTCATCCAAGCCGATCGGTAACACAGTGCCACGGACGAGTTAATTCGTTTTCAATAATACCTAACTTCAACACTAGATGTCAGCACTATAAATACATTTGACCTACTTACAAATTGTTTCACTTTCAATCCTAAATGGCGTCACGGAAAAAGTTACAAAATCAAAAACCCGACATAGAAACTGCCGTAGCAGCTGGAATACTTGGCAGTCAACAGGTTAAGGAAAACTGGGAAATTTAAAGAATGAGGATGCACATGAACCTTACATATTTTCAGTGGTTTAAGGATATGTGCTAATATTTTTTACAAGTCTGTGAATAGTGGGTAGGTGTCAGTAAATTGAAAGTTAGCTAGCATAACTGCTCTTTTCAAGGGAGGCAGTCAAAGTTATCCAGGAAATTAGAGGTCTATCAGTCTTATACTAGTGGTTGGAATAACTTTCAAAATTGGATGAAAAATGATTCATAAAGCCATTTAACAAAGGTTAGGCTGTCTCTAGGGAAAATTACCATCTTAATAATTTTTGACAATTTTTTAAAAAGTATATGTGCTTATGTAAATGATGTTATGGGTGTGGATTTGGTGAATATGTAAATTTTCAGACAGTGCTAAAAAACCATCTGCTGTTTAAACATAGGACATAAGTTGGCACATTTGGTAAAAAAATACCTGAATGAAAAAAAAACAGAGATTTGTAATAAATTAAATTCAGTAAAACTGGTTTAAGGTAACAACTGAGGTATTTCAGAATTCATTCTTAAGACCTTTGTTCTTTTTCATGAACATCAAAGACATAAGTGAAGGAATGATTAATAAATTATTTAAATTTGCTGGTAATATTAAAGTCTTAGGTGTTGCTAGATGTGAGGACAATGCTGCTGCTTTATGAAATGATTGGATTACTTATATATGTGGGGAATAAATGGCAGATGGTTTTTAATACAAATAAATGCGAGGTGATGCATGTGATTTACCATGATTTTAATTAGAAGAATAAGTGGTGGGAAGCACTGGAACAGTATAAAAAGAAAAAGTGTTCTGCTTAATAAGAAATTACTTAAGACATTCAAGCAGTGTACTATTGCTAGTGGTAGGAGGCAAGCAGGATATAGAAATTTTAAATATATGCTTAAAGAGGAAATAATTTTATTACATAAGTAAATATATAGGACTTATTTTTGAGCACTATATTCAGTCTTTGGCTCCTTATCTTCAGAAGGACATCAAATTATTGGAAATTGTTATGGAGATCACAACAACAATAAGATCTCTGAAATTGGTTTCTCTTTAAAAAAGAATTAGAAAGGATCCAATTGGGGATCATTTTAAAAGAATTGATAGTATCAATACGTCATCTTTTTCTAAACATACCGGTGAAGATGGTAGGACTAGATGACACAAATACAAATTTTAACTAGGTCATGTTCAGCTAAGACAGCTTTATTTTGTTAACTGTTTATTGGAACTTTGGACTGTTTTATCTTCAGATGTAGTAATTCAGTAACTTTAATGGTGTTTAAAAGAGGGTTTGATAAGTATATAAATATGTGCTAGCTGTTTTTAAGTGATGTCATTTTTTTTTTTTTTTACAGTTTATTGGATGAGAGAGCCCTTGTTATTTTTAAATTTTATGCAATATTATGTTAAAACAAAATCTTACAGAAAATAGCTGCTTGCAGTTTGTAATCATGAAGCTTAGGCATTCATGTGCAGCTCGGTTCTCATTGATCTCCCGCTGGTCTGGAACTCCTACAGTTTTTCTCCGTCTTGGGCTGGCACTAGCACTTCTCGGAATGGTGAGGTGAAACAGCGATGGTGCAAAACATACAGCGAGGTTTGTTGCTGTCATCTGCAGGTACAAACAAGTCATTTGAATATACATCTAATTTGATGTAATATAACAACTTAAATATAGCTATTTTTGTTGTTGTTTTTAAGAACGCTTAAAATAAGATGCACAATCCTCCACTTTCTTTCATCAGCAGAAGGTTTAGAATATAGTAACATCAACCTATTAGGAAAGTGTACATTATATCCAAGGTTATTTGTAATAGAAGTTTCCAAGACTCTATTTTCATTTTCAAGGAAATTTTTTAAAAATTCTAGTATGTATAGCTTATGAATTTTTTAAATATTTTCCATATTATAATTCTTATCATAAGTACTTTAATATGTTCAAATGTACTTCATTAGGTTTCTTTACCTATACTGTATTTCATGGCTTCTCATTTGCCATTTCCTTACATTAACTAATTCTTATTTACCTGGTTTTCATCACAACACAGAGAAACCTCTTGAAGAAATGTGAGCAAAGACTGGAGTACCTCACGATTTTCATCAGGCATCAACAGAATAGCAGCCTGTACTGCTTCTTTCTGATTCTCAGTTGGAATATCTGCAGAACAGAATGAAAGTTAAACCTGTTGTTGAAAGGTAAAGATTAAAGTGATAAATACTGTTCATAAAGTTTCATTTAAATTTGTTCAAGTTTGGTTTGGTTTGAATTTCATGTAAAGCTACTCAAGGACTATCTGCACTAGCCATCCCTAACTTAGCAGTGTAAGACTTAGAAAAAAGGCAGCTAGTCATCACAACCCACTGCCAACTCTTGGGCTTTTCTTTTACCAACGAATAGTGGGATTGACCATCACATTATAGTTCCCCCACAGCCAAAAGGGCAAGTGTATCTGGTGTGATTGGGTTGCAAAAACTTGTTTAAACACATACTTTAGAAATGAGTAAATGACAACTGTCAGCTGGAGAGTTACACTCTGGTGGCTCTAGTCAGTCTTAGTGAAGTATTGCAAGCTAAGAGACTCAGGTTTCAGTCTTGGTTTGGGCAGATTTTCTTAGCAGTCTGTTTCATTGTACTGGCACTCAAATAATGTTTGTCTCGCATCCCCCTTGAGACAACTTTAGCAGAACAGAATGAAACCAGTTGTATACATATTTGGTTTAACAGTTGGTCTTGTATGCTGTGTCAGTGTGTGGAATAAAAGTGTGGTATTCTTTTGTTGTGTGATAGCAGTTGTGCTTTACTGAAAATTCAACTATAAGTCTTAGAAGTAGAGGGGGGGGGGTATTAATGGTTGTACAGGATTCTAATTCTGGTGGCTCAGTTCATGTTAAAGCACTGACCAGAATAGGTTTCTTAACATCGTGATTCATTACAATACTATGACAGCTTTAATATATAACATAAACGAATAACAATACTCAAAGAACTGAGTTACTTTGAAACTGTATTTCTCTATGTTCCTTTTTTTTTAATAATTTTATTTCTTGCTAGACAAAAAAAACAAAAAAAAACCAAACAGAAGGGAGTTTTTATCTCACCATGTTATACCATATATAGTCTGCATATTTTGTTTTTTCTTACCTTTTTTAGAAATAAGATGAGACAAGAATTAGATAAAACTTATTAACATCCAGCTATACCTAGAGATACATTCTGGTGAGAAACTAAGAAACAAAGGAATCATATTTACCAGTATTGCCATCTAGTGATAGTTGTAAACAAGCTTATTAAATTTTTAGCTGTATGTAGTGCCCCACTTTTTCCTTTATTTTACAAAAACTCTAAATAGTTTGGTGAGGGTTTAATACTTATATTTTATTAGTCTGAAGAACAAATTGCTAATAATCACTTAACAAAACAAGTTTTTGTACACATAACTGAGCATAAAACAGTCAACTACAATTATATTAGTAATGACTTGAACGTGCAGAGGAAAACTACAAAAATTAAACATGGAAACACAAACTTACACTGAAAGATACTGATGAAGGTTTCTGATAGCTTATTGGTTAACAAAGCATCTGGAAGTTCTCTGAAGTATTGCTTCAACATGTCTGCAACATCATAGGGCTGCTGGTCTTCATAACTTATGTTTTCTGGATTGGATTCATTCAAGTTTCTCAACTTCTGAATTCGTGATCGAACTCCAGACTTTCGAAAAAGACCAACAGAACTTACTGCTGTTTTCTGAAGGTAGCGCATAGCAGCTTGAATAGAAGGAGGTAGAGGATGGCCAGTCTTTTGAAGAATCAAAAGCAATGGTACTCCAAACACTACCTTATCTGTACCAAATTACATCCAAACACATTAGTTAATGAAAGGGCATACTGAATTTGAGCTAACTTAAAATTAATAATTAGTAAGGGCCTCTGACTTTTCAAACTCAAGTTAACAGTTTTATTTATTTAATTTTTTTATTTTTAAACCATTGCATTAAATAACTCAAACACCCATCAATTCTTTTCTGGTTGACTATTATCATCCTTATACAAAGTTTGAGAATAGATTAAATGCATCTTAACTATTGATGCAGTGACAAGTTTAAAGTACCTTTGTAGTCTGGGGTACGGATCTTTTTGATAAATTTTGGCACTCCCCAGTTCCACCCGGTTCGGCTTGTAGGATTGTACTTTTCCATCAGAGATGTCATTTTAAGAAGAGCTAACTTTCTTAATTTCATTAACTGGGATGCTGATAAGCTACTAATTTGAATGCCATGTGATGTCACTGTCTGAATGTTAATGGAACTCTGACGTCGAATTGAAGGGAACCAATGCCATCTTGTTTGTGATGCTGAATTACATCTAATAATTGATAGAAGAAATCAGTTTGTCATAAAATAGCATTTAATCAATCCAGATTATGCACTTAGGAAACTTAATACATCAAAATATCTATCATGTTCTTTTCTTTAGAAACAACTATGCAATATTTAAAAACTTACAAAAAAATATTAGATTTAAATACTAACTGATTATCTACAGAATATAAATTTATTCTTCAACAATTTACAACCATAACTAATTCAAAAAGTTCATAAGTGAAAATAATTAAATGAACTTGACTTAAATAAAACAAAGCATGCATAAGCAACTGTATTGGAAATATTTTCCTTGTCTATTTTTTTTCATTTCCTGTAAATAAATGTTCTGAAAACATATTATTCTAACACATAGGAATATCTAATAATATAAAAAACATGCATTTCAAAACTATAAACATTTTTTGCTAGATTTTTATGTACTTCATAAATACATTATTTTTTTTATTATAAGCCACCTTAGCTCGTTCAACTTACAAAGAACTTCTTGTCAGAGATGAGCCGACACCAGAGTCTCGTCTTTCTCTTGTGTTCAGTGTTGATCTCTCAGCTTCATCCTGAGAGCTGAGTGCTTCAGTATCTAAATCCTCTGAAATGAATAATTTATAGAATATACTTTGGGCATTCTTGTTCATTATTTATCTGATTTAATAAAGGTACTAAAAATACAAGTCTTTCCTATTTATTGAAATTTTAGGATTATTATACCAAATTCCAAACTTTGGAATTTCCCTGTAAACAGTTAAACAACTTAAATAGTAAAACATTATCTGAAAATGACAGAAGAAAGATGAAAAATCGACAGAATAGGCTAATAATTACAAAGTGTCTCAATGTACATAATGCTATGAAGCAATATGAACTGGATGTTTGAAGAAAACGTTTTAACAAATAGAACACATAAAGGGAAGTAGCTTTATTTGAAGAAAGCAAATGAGACCATGTCAAACAAAATATTTTACTTTCTACAACTGTTGAAGTATGTTTGATAAACTAATACAATGTATTTACATAAATATTTCACTTTTTTTAGTTTTAAAAAGTCTAAAACATGTATAGTGTTGGAAATATTAATTTATAACATTTTAAAGAACATACAAAACACTAAAAATAGTTTATAAAACAAAGATAAGATGTGTTTTTCTTGTCACTATCTTATTTCAGTAAAGTTTTACAAAAGAAGTCTTAAATTTATGGATGAAGCAAAATATTAAACAAAATGTTAGTGAAGTGCAGTATACCTCTCAGCTTGTTGCTTGACTGTTCAACTGAGGTTGTTCGACTGAAAATAATGGTTGGAGGAGATATATTGGTAATCCGCATGGCCTGTTCTTCATGTCCTTTTAGTTTAGAGACGTCTGATGGCAATTGCTGAGCTAATTTAGTGAAAGAATTACAGTCACTGTCCTCTTTACTGATGTTTTTATTATCAATATTAGATCTATTTTTTTCCAATTTTTCATTGTTCTCTTCTGTGAGAAAGATATTCTCATCTTGATTATTTTGTCTGGCAGGATGCTTTTCATTTACATCTTTTGCACCATTGCTGTTTGCATCTTTGTCATGATGCCACAGCTTTGGTGTAGATGATTCTGAAGTACCAGCAACATGCAGGTCAGTCTCCTGAAGTCTTTGCCTCCTTTTTCTGTATTGCACTTGAGATGTGATATGTTGACTTTCTTCAGAACCTTCTCCTTGAAGAGAACCTTGGTCAGATGCAGAGTCTTGTGGAGATTTGTGATAAGAAAGTTGTGGAGAAGGTGCCAAACTACTTGGTGAGCTACCATTGGGTTCACTGCCTTGTGATGAATCATTGGCTACCTCATTTGAAATAAGTTGCTCACCAATCACTAAACCTTCACGACTCTTCTTTTTACGCTTTCCTTTAAGACTTTCAATTCTTCGTAATAAAGCCTTTGCACTATCTTTAAATCTTTCACTTCCACTACGACGAAGACTTTCTAGGCTATTTTCAGAAAAATCTGATGACTTCTCAGAACCACAACTAGTTGATCCTCCTGAACCAGATGTAAAATGATCTTCATCCAATGGGACACACAAGAAATCACTGGTTATATGTTCCTCAAAGTTGGATAAATAGGCCACTCTTGGACTATCAGGGCTACTCTGGTGATCATCCACAAATACACTGTCATGGCTACTTGTGAAGATGTCATTGTCTGGGAAAAATTGTTCTGTAGGAGATGAGTGTTTCAGATGTTTATTGACAGCAATGCTAACTTCCAGGGGTGAAGGAATTCGAGACCATCTACGACTAGTACGCTGAAATTGCCAGTTCTCACTAAGTGCACATTGTTCTTCATCACTTTCTTCTGGAGGCTGAATCTAAAAACAGCATCAAAATGTTGTAATTCAAACAAACATGAACATAATATTTAAATGAACACATTGTGATTTTCATATAAATGTGCTAAGACTGTTTACAAAGTAGATACACTTCAGAACAGTCATTTTCTACAAACTTGTTTTTGACAATACTTCAGACAATTATGATAATTAACAAACTGTTGTCTGAAGCAGTTCTTCCCTCAACCACAATTAACAGGAAAATTATAAGGGATATTTCCATTTTCTTCTTCTCAGTATGAAAGCTCAATCATAATAAACACACAATGTATTAGATATATCGAGATCAAACTGCATTTTGAACATTTTAAACACAAATATGTTTTGTCTTTCTGTATTATGGGCAGTAATATCTGTTCAACTCACAAGTATTTTTTGAAACAGTGATCAATGTAATCCACACAAACACTACGGAGTTAATCTTTCATAAATAAGAAATCAAAACCCAACATTCATCAATTGATTACTGAACGAAAATTCTGAATATTCAATAATTTGATTGTTTCTTATTCAAACAAGTGTTAAGATACCCTGCATTAAAAATATTAAGTCCTGTAAAGAGGATTGAATTATACACTTATATATTGGCATAAAGAATAACTGAATTAGATGCAACTTCTTTGCAACAAACTTACAAAACTACATATGTACCAAGGTAATAAATAACTCATTTGGATCAGACTTTTTTACAAGAAACTTACAGATTTCCGTGGCAGATTTTCTACCTTCATTTTTGCACACTTGTTTAAAATATTCAGCCGTCTGTAAAAAAAAAAAAAAATCAAATAACTGTATTAAGATGAATTCACTGCTAACAAACTTTAACCTTATTACCTGTCTTTAAATATCTAATGTTAACTGCAAGGGTATCCAGCTAATGAAACATTGCATTCTAATCTTTACAAGTAAGAACACCCCCCACTGGTACAGCAGTGAGTCTACAGATTTACAACGGTAAAATCAGGGGTTCGAGTCCCCTCGGTGGGCTCATCAGATAGCCCGATGTGGCTTTGCTATAAGAAAATACTTACACAAGTGAATCATATGAAAAGTATATTTAAATACCTATAGTTATTAATAGATGGATTTTTAGTTTTGGCCTGAATTGGTAGCTTGCTCTGATCAGAAATTAATATTAGTAACAATATAATATGTTACAATGACTCCCTGCTAATTCATATTAGTAACAATATAATATGTTACAATGACTCCCTGCTAATTCATATTAGTAACAATATAATATGTTACAATGACTCCCTGCTAATTCAGATCCACTGGCTTAACACCTACAACAAACTTCTGGTGATTTCCTGGGAAATAATAACAGAAATAACAACTGACTAGGAATAGCATGGTATACTAAGAGAATTTATACTTTATGTGTCTTAGAGGAAAAAAACTGTTAACATGGTTGGTAAAATTATATCAGTCCTTTCAACTATGTTTGAGAATGTGTACAATAACTACAATAATATAAAAACATAAGCCCTGGAATAAATAAACTATTATTCAAATAATTAATGGTTAAAAATAAAAGACGAGAGGTTATAACATCAATAATTAGGTCATTTAACCCTGCATAAATATTTAAAGTAGCAAGACATGTAAGCAGGTCTGATTATAAATAAACCCACAGAAAGTTTAGTTAAATTACTTTGACCATCACGAGTATTTCATTAGAAGTTGTTGAGATGATCAATGATCATATTATAAAATAACTTACCTGATTAATGCTTGAATCGAATCAGGATCAAGGAATTTATGATCTTCCTGGACACTACTGATATTAATCGAAAAATGTCCATCTGTTAACAAAAAGGCAGAAGTTAAAATAAATTATCTCATATTTTTAAACTTCAAATAATTAAATATTTTTACAACATTACCTTTTATGTTACCATGTTCAGATACAGCTATTATTTTATTTGCCTCACCCTGAAATTCTACCCAATTACATGTATAGAATTCATGTATTTCTGAAAGCTGAAATACTCAGTAGAAATTTCTCACCATAAAATTCATAAATCAAAACTACAATACTACACACACGAATTAATATCAAATGTTGATTGATATAATTTGAACACAATTTGTAACAGTCTAGACAATGAAGTCATGTTAGAAAAGATTAATTAAATTTTATAGCAATTTAAATTTTAGAAAAACATCCAGAAAACATGACAATGTCCTCATAATAATTATACGATTAAAAATAAACTACAAAAAAGCCTCAATCATTAGTTGATTTAGTTTTAGTTTTGTTAAATTGATATAAATTAACTAAAAATAAAAAAATATAAAAGACCTTTGTTACACGTATCTGAAATGCAAAACATCTGTATTAACAAATGTAGAATTTGTCATCTATCACAGTTAGTTGTTATTTAATGAAATTCTGCAAGTAAACTTTAGTTTTGAAAATGTCAGGGCATTCCATATCATTACTGCAATTAATATTCACCAATCCTTCCTCTAAAGAACTTGTGAAGATTCTGGTAAATTAGTTACATATCTACAATCTCATATTACTGGAAATGTACTATAATTAACACATTAGATTAAGTTTTCATGCAATTTATGGATTTACAATGTTGGGTATAATAGAATTACATAACCATTAGTACCTCCTCGCAAGAATTTCAGTTTCGCTTTTATTTACATAACAAGACAACCTCAAAGACAAAGCAGTCATTTTTGCATTTATATTGTCAGTGGCCTGTTGATGTAAAGTACCTAAAATTTAAGTGCATAAAACTAAGCTGTATTAACGATTGTAATTTTCCCCAAACATACGTTGTTATTTTTCAACTTAAGGTATTAACAATATTCCTTTTTAACTCTTTTACTTGAAAATATTAGCAGGTACAACTCAGGGGCTAGTTATTTTATATTAATTTAATAAAACTAAAACTAAGTCAACTGAAAGATCGTCTCACTGAACCATTGAGGCTTTTTGTAGTTTATTTTTAATTGTATAATTATTATTATTAGTTTTTGGGTTACTAGTTACATATATGTAAGTAATTTTAAATTTTCTTATAAAGAAAAATAAAAACGTTGATTTATAAAAATATTATTTCTCCAGCTTAGGTGTTTAATAATAAAATTTAAATTCTTAAAAAGACAAATAGATGTACATGAAATTACCCAATAATTAAGTCACAGAAATAGTAGTTATGTAAATGAAGAATGAATCAGTTATTTTTTTTGTCCTCACAGTAAAACACAATTCTTCAATCTGATGTCACACAGTAACATATTTTAGTTCAAATTTTACTAGTTTACCTTACTTCATACATACATTTCCATGAGCGGCATTAATGTCTGAATCTGCCAAGGGCAATAAATTATATTTTCCCTAAAGGTCCCGTTTTCATATCTGGGTAGCAACTGAAATAGTAGGATCACGTCAATGTAAGACTTACCCACAGTAACCCAAACTTCCATGGCAGATTATACGCACTTTTTCAAATTAGTTTGTCCAGTTGAAATGTCATACAACCACTGACAGGCATGAGTTGCGTTTTCGTTTATAAATCCAGTCAGCGGTATATTATCGTCTGAAAACTTCCTTCGCAAGCGCGCCTCTACAGGTTGTCCTGGCAACCGACAACTAGAGGACTTTTCTGAAAGCAGTAAGAGTAAAGTTGGAAAGGAAACTTAAGTTGGACGCAAATGCAATTGCCAAAGTAGGCGGAAACTAATAAGCTGTACAGGGTATATCCCACCAGAAAATTGATGTACCATTTCAATCCTATCTCGATGTGTATGCGCCACAATATAATGGACATCAGAGATTTAAAAAACAAAAAGTGAAATTAAAGTGGTCAGCATTTATGATCTGCTTTTCTTTTTCTCTGATTACAGCCATCAGATTCAATTTCTTTAAGCTGAGTCATTATTTTGGCCAATAAACTTAATATAAATTATAGAGATGAAACTAAGGAAGGGACTGTCCCTCTTCCAAAAACTGAATATACCAAAAAAAAAATGCTCAATTTCCAAAAGTTAGTTGAAATTGTACTTTCGAGTACGACATATAATTAGCTTTTACAAATTACTGTGTGTTGGTTATGTGTTGGTGTTGAATAAAATTGAAAACTATTCATTAACACCAAACACGTGTACGTGTACTTGATTTATGTGATTTGAAAATTAACTTGCGTTAAAATTGAATAATACGTCGAACAATAGCCAAGTTTGTGTTTATTGGCGGTTATTTTTTTACCTATTATTTAGTTTTTATATATTTGTCGACTACATGGTTTTAACTGTATGTTTCTTTTGACTGGCTTGCGCTATACTTACTAATTTTGTAATTTTAGAAACACAGGTTCACAACAGTGATAAATCTCTGTTTCTGAATTCCACTCAAATTTATTGAGAACTATCTGCACTCGTGGTCTCTAATTTTGAAGTGATAGACTGGAAGAAAAGTAGTTATTCAACACCACTCACCGCCAACTCTTGGGCTACTCTTTTACTAATAAGGGAATTGACTATCACGATATAGCGTTCTCACGGTTGACAGGGTGAATATTTTTGGAGGATGGGACTTGAGCCTGTACCCTTCAGGTTGCGAGTCGAGTGTTCTAACCTCCAAGTCAAACCAGTTTGATGGTGATGACTATGTCGTAGCTGTTACACGGTTTTTAAAGAAATATTACGGCTCACAAAACTACTAACGTCCAGTAACACAGCTAGAAACCGGGTTTCGATACACGTGATGGCCAGATAAGCCATTTTATATATTTGTGTCTAACTTACAAATAAAACTACAACTTCCGACCCCTGCATGTAATAAAAACAAAAGGCAAAAATCTATAAACAGAGATAAAAAAATTCCTAAGGTATAAAATCCTCCTTCGAAGTTACAAGTTAAGAAATAAACTAAAGTTGGATATCTTATTAAAACATACCTATCGTGACAGCTTAACCATTGAAACAGATACAAATATACACACTAAAAACAGCCATATTTTAATAAATACGCATTATACATCAGCAGTATTTTGTTGCTGTTGTTTCTATGACGTCAAAATGCCCTTGAAGATTAAATCTAAGGGCTGTAAGTTCTGTAGAAGATTAGATTTCTATAGATGCCTTTAGATATTTCTTCAGTGAAAATGTAATAATATTTGATCCATTGTTGGATTTTACTGTAACTTTTCATTGTCTGCATTAAAAATGTAGCGCTTGCTTTATTAAGAAATTCTTATAATCTTCTTGGGAAGATGGAAGAAGGTGGAAGGTTGGAATGTTTTTCTCCTGTCCTTCAGAATTGGCGTCTCTGGTGAATAAGATCTGACATTTTTTTTCATTATACAGTGGCCCGGCATGGCTACGTGGTTAAAACGCTCGACTCGTAATCCGAGGATCACGGGTTCGAATCCCGGTCACACTACGCATGCTCGCCCTTTCAGCCGTGGGTATTATAAAGTGACGGTCAATCCCACTATTCGTTGGTAAAAGAGTAGTCCAATAGGTGGCGGTGGGTGGTGATGGTAACTGCCTTCCCTCTAATCTTACTGCTAAATTAGGAAGAGCTAGCGCAGATAGCCCTCGTGTAGCTTTACGCGATATTCCAAACCCAAACATTTTGGCACAGATATGGGAAATACATTCTTGATAACCAAAATGTGAAAGGAAATGAATTAATAAAAAAAGACGAAATGCGCGTTGAAAAATAGAATATTATTGGTATTTCCAGCTAGCTCTTTGTGCGAGTATCCGATATAAGCAGTTTAGGCCTTTTGTGCCAGAACGATTTTACCTTTCCTTTCAAATATTAGCAACGTGTTTTTTCTGAAACAATCGTATTCCAAAATAAAAACATATTGATTTAAAATAATAGTCCTGTTTCTTCCAGTTCTTATTTAATTCGCTACAAGTCGCTGTTTTTATCATTTCACTTAGACTATTCAATTGTTGTTTTGAATTAAGCACAAAGCTACACAATGGGCTATCTGTGCTCTGCCCAACACGGGTACCGAAACCTGGATTTTAGTGTGTAAGTCCGCAGACATACCGCTGAGCCACTGGGGGGCCATAGACTATTCAATATTAAAAGTAAAATAAATTAATATCCCTTAAATAAGTGTCATTTATTATATTGTGTGTTAAAATTACCGTAAAGTAACCTATTTCTGCTACATTTATAAAAATCAGATAAGTGATATATAGCTTTTCTAAGGTTTAATAAACGTCTTTCTAAGACAACTGAATTCAAGTCACATTGAAACATAGTATTAAACTCAATATACTGAATATTTATCTGTAGTTAATATGCATCACTAATTGGAAATTTTCTTTCTTTTAAAGATTGTCTCAGGATGATCTTCACGTTTCGTCCACGTGCGTGCTGTTATCTCCTGCAACGTGACTCTGTCCCACATATGTAAACATCCAATAGATGAATACATCAATATAATAAGGCTATTTCGAGTTCTTCAACCTAAATGTTCATTGTTACCTGCACGCTTTGGAGAAATTCATATTCTAATGTGAAAGAAAGAGGAGGATTTCGTCACACGCCTCCACGCTGTGTCAGTGTTTGGAACGATCACACCTACTGGGTTTTTTATGTTAAATAACTTATAAATTACCCACCAACCGATCACGTCAAAATACGTGAAACAGACAAAAACAACATATCGTAAATGGTATAATAAAAGGAAAGAAAAGTATCACGTTATACTTTAAAGAAAAGTAAATAAAAATAATTAAAATGTTTGCCTTTTTTCATTAACAAAGCAGAAATATCTTTATCAATAGCATGTATCTACCTTTTGTCTCGGAACTCTTAAAACTTAAACTGTATGAAGAATGAAAATGTCCGATGAATATATGATCATCTGTTTGCTTTACACTCTAATGCAAATATACACAAGGGTCACATGCTGCTAGCTGCTCTGAATTCCGAACTAGCAGGCTAGAGAGAATACAGCTAGATAAAAGTCCCTATTGTTAACTCTTGAGACACTTTTGTCGGATTTAACAACGAGAAAACCATTATTACAGGAACAAGTCGCAAACCTTGAATCCTCGGATTCATATTCCAGACTAGTTGATAATCAGGTTGCGCCAGCCCATATAGCAGCTTCAATGGATTTCGGTTTCGTACTTCAAATCTAGAAGTTAGCAACAAAAACGCCTCCCAAGTGGCACAGAGGTATGTATGCAGACTTACAACGCTAGTATCCGGATACCCATTGCGTAGCTTTGTGCTTAATTGCAAACAGATGTTACAACAATATTTTTAAGAAACTGTCATAACATCTAGAATATTATTCCTCAGTCATTAGATGATATCTTCAAACAACATTATGCTATCACTCATATTCTCAGTGCTTATATATATTAAGCTCCCTGATAAAGCAGTTACAGGAAGATGTTGCATTTCAATCGATACATTTAACATTGTTCTCAATAAAATTTTAAAATTACAACTAAAAATATATCTCATTTATTTTAAGTTTAACTTAGGGATAGCATAAAACAGATCCGGTGTATTTGCTCTCTCAATTTTTATCCGGGTCCGGCAAAGCCCAGTGGCTGAGACACTCGACTCATAATCTGAGGGTTCCGGGTACGAATCCCCATCGCACCAAACATACTCGCCCTTTTAGCCGTGAGAGCTTTATAATGTGACGATCAATTCCACAATTCGTTGGTGAAACAATAACCCCAGAGTTGACGGTGGGTGGTGATGACTAGCTGTCTTCCCTTTAGTCTTATACTGCTAAATTAGAGATGGATAGCGCAGATAACCCTCCTGTAGCTTTGCGCGAAATTCAAAGACAAGCAAACAAACAATTTTTGTCCAAAAGACAATCCTGTGCAATCCACCTTTTCATCTCTTATAATTCAGCATTTAAACCGTGAATAAAATTATCGTCCTATTAATACGCTCTGCGTAAAAACAGATTCACCAAACTCGGGCCTGTATTCCATTAAACAAAAATATAGGGTGGGCCAGAAGCAAACCTCCAGTAAAGATAAACTCCACGTTGGTTTGTTTGTTTTGTTTTGTTTTTTTAATTTCGCGCAAAGCTACTCGAGGGCTATCTGCGCTAGCCGTCCCTAATTTTGCAGTGTAAGGCAAGAGGGAAGGCAGGTAGCCATCATCACCCACCGCAAACTCTTGGGCTACTCTTTTACCAACGAATAGTGGGATTGATCGTCACGTTATAACGTCCCTACGGCTGGGAGGGCGAGCGTGTTTGGTGCGACCGGGATTCGAACCCACGACCCACGGTTTACGAGTCGAACGCCTAAACACGCTTGTCCATGCCGGACCCTTCCACATTGGTTACAAAAGTTTTGTCGTGATAGGTCCCGGTGACAAACAAACGCGCACAGAGTAGTAAATACGTTGTGTGATTGTATTCTGTGACGTCTTTGAAAATTAGTTGTATACTGTTTAGCGCTACAGTTGGCTTCGTCTACAACAAATGTTGGAGACCACGTCTTCTTGCCTGTTGAAATAGAGGCGTACATACAATGATTTGTTTTTTTCTGTTAGAACAAAAATAGATTCAGCTATCTGCTGCTTCCACTGTGGAGAATCGAATTTCAAATACTGGCGTTGTAAGTCACAAACTTAACGCTGTCCGACCGCGGAACAAATAAAAAGATGCTTTGATATTATTTTACAGACAAGTAAAGAATGTTGCACACAAAATTACAGATAAAGTTTTTCAGGACTACTTCAATATACGTAATTTATACATGTGTTTATTAACTGTAATCTCAACAGTTAATAAGTTAATCTTAAGAGGATAATTCTGTAACTTTCATAAGAACACAATCTGCGAAAACGAAAACCAAAACAAGTTAACCGAAAGCGTGGGAGGACATCCACGAGTTCGCTTAACATTTATAATAAAAGCTACGAAAACTCCTATGTACGCCAGGAGGATGTGATAACACAACAACGAAAAATACTGCAATATCACTGGTTAAATATCATGTTCTCTTGCAAGAACTGGGTTTTAAAGTAAGCAAAACAACCGTTGAGTTAATGCGAAAACTTTATATCTGCAAACCAGCTAAGCCTTCAAATATTTGAACAATTTTACACAGATGAGTACAGCGCAGGTAAGAAGTCAATATTCTGATAAATTACAGTCCAAATTGCTAATATTAGGAAGTGCATAAATGAACCTACCGTTATATAAGTTTCTCAGTTAGCTGTTCAAAATTAACTAATTAACAGAAACCTTAAAAGGATATACCAACATACCTTCGTAAATCTGGGAATACTGCGGAAACCCGGCTGCTCTGAGCCAATTGCAAGCCTCCATTGCCTCCAACTCTGAAAAAAAAAAAAAAGCACAACATATTGCAAAGTTAGACGATACTTGGATTCTTAGAAGTTCTAAAAATATTGTCCAAACTAGGTTCGTTACGAAGGGAAAACGTTCAGCAAGATGAAGGGAAAATGATACTTAGCATACGAGGACATCTGTAAACCATAAATCGGTTCAGATTATCATGACACTATGAATCGTAACTTTATTCGTAAGAGAGACGTTGATCGTATTGTTAATGTTTTAATATTAATCAAGCAAGGATCTGAAAAAAGAGAAAAAAAAACGGAATTTGAAAGCACAAGTGTGTTTCTTTGTTGTTGTTTTTTTATTTCGCTCAAAGCTACACGAAGGTTTTCTGCACTAACCGTCCCTAATTTAGCAGTGTAAGACTAGAGGGAAGGCAGCTCGCCAGTCATAACCTCCTACCATCAACTCTTGAGCTACTGTTTTACCAAGGAATAATGGTATTGATCGTAACATTATAACGCCCCAGCGGCGGGGATTCTAACCCACGACCCTTCGGTTTTGAGTGGAATATCTTAATCCTGAGAGTACAGCATGTAGCATTTTTAAGTCATGTAACTGACTTAATAGAGTGAAAATTTTATTTTCAGCTAACCATGAGCTATGTTACCCAGAATAACCAAATTTATTTCATATCAGCACAGGCGTATTTAGTTAAAGGATCAGCTCCAGAGCCTATGGTTCTAATGGGGCCCATTGATAATTTTATTCTATATAAAATTACATGGGATATAAAACCCACAAAAATTATAAGTCCCTGGGACCACACAACCTGAAATCCGCTACCGAATATCAACGTATTTTAGCACTAACTAGAATCAGAACTGCTACGAGGGCTTACCTTTGAACCAAAGAGCGTAGTTGACTGTCACTTTTTTAACATAACTGAAAATGTTGAGGGACCACTTCCTTCGATCCGCAGCCCGATAATATGATCTAACCATTACACTTAGCCTGGCTCGATAATTTGAAATTGACAAGTGTGCATTCTCAAGAAACGGAAAATAATATTTGTTTTTAAACAGATTATGCATGCTGCTTTTATATTATCGTAAGCTTGATATCTGGAAACAAAATTATATGATATTAAGTTGTTCTAAAGTTTCCATTCATCATATGTGAAAGCTTTGAAAATGGATATCTTATACAACTGTACAGATGTAATCTCCCACTTGTGGAGTGTGTGTGTTTTTTTTTTATAGCAAAGCTACATCGGGCTATCTGCCGAGTCTACCGAGGGGAATCAAGCCCCTGGTTCCACTTATGGAGCTTTAAAAGTTATCTAACCAAACCAGGGTTCATTTACTTTAAAAAGAAACCTCAATTACAGATAAATCCGCCCACAATGGCCAGGTGGTTAAGGCAATCGACTCGCAATCCGAGGATCGCGAGTTCGAATTCCCGTCACACCAAAAATGCTCGCCCTTTCAGCTGTGGGGGCATTATAATGTGACGGTCAAACCCACTATTCGTAAGTAAAGGAGTAGCCCAAGATTTGGAGGTGGACGGTGATGACAAACTGCCTTCTCTTTAGTCTTAAAGTGCTAAATTAGGTGAGGCTAGCGCAGAGACCTCATGTAGCTTTGCGCGAAATAAAAAAAAAAAAGAGTGAATCCTGTAGTCCACTTCCCGTCGTGAATTATTGAAAAAAAAGAATGTTATTTAATGATAGTGTATTTTTAAAACGAATTGTTAATGAAAAGTGTTCAATTAACCATAATTCTTGACATCCGTCCTGTTTATCAGACACACGGGGAACATTAATTTGTCTGATTAAGTGTAAGCAACATACAGTGGAATTCTTCATGTAAATACCACGTGACAAATTCCACTAAGCGTATACAAGCGTAAATACCATATTCCCGCCCCAATTTCTACACAGTTCGAGCCAAACGAATCGTTGCCTTTTAAAACAGTTTCCATGTTCCAAGTTCCTCTACTGTCTGTTTGTTTACTTTCGAATATTTACTACTGAGTCTCAAAAGAACTTTCAGGAAAAGAGTCACTGGAAATTATATTATGATGTTTGTTTGTTATAATGCGAGTCCCGCGCTGGTACATCGGTAAGTCTACTGATTTACAATGCTGAAATCAGAGTTTCGATTCCCCTTGGTGGGATCAGCAGATAGCCTGATGTGGCTTTGCTGTAAGAAAACACACAAGCATACTTGTAATGCGAGCCCGGCCTGGCCAAGCGTGTTAAAGTGTGCGACTCGTAATCTGAGGGTCGTGGGTTCGCATCCCCTTCGCGCCAAACATGCTTGCCCTTTTAGCCATGAGGGCGTTATAATGTGTCAGTCAATCCCACTATTCACTGGTAAAATAGTAGCCCAAGAGTTGACGGTGGGTGGTGATGACTAGCTGCCTTCCCTCTAGTCTTACACTGCTAAATTAGGGACGGCTAGCGCAGATAGCCCTCGAGTAGCTTTGTGCGAAATTCAAAAACAAACAAACAAATTAATTTTGCATTGGTAGATTAGTGTACGGATTTAGCATCAATCAAAATCTCCTAGGCTGTGAAAGCAGTGGGATAGCACGTTGATTTGGATGCCAAAACAAAATAACAATGCATCCTAATTAATATAATAATTTATTCGCCTTAGTTACCTGATCCATTTCAAATTATGATTTTATAATTCAGTTGCTGGGATATGAAGCCAATATTAAGATCTCTTTACATTAACTGAAATTATGTATCCTTGCGTTTGTTTTATTAGAATTTAAGCACAAAGCTACACAATGGACTCTCTGTGCTATGCCCACAGCGGGCATCCAAATTCAGTTTCTATCGTTACAACTCCACAGACATACCACTGTGCCAATGGGGAATGGGTGGCTATATTGTTGTGCAAACTATCTATCTATCTTCCTGTATCATTTTCTTCTTCTCTTTCTCTCTCTAATACACACACAGACACACATATATATGCCTAACATGTTACTGATTGTTTAAACAGTATTTAGCAAAGCTCAGACGTATAACATTAAATATTTACTAGCCTTTGAATTAATTACACTATTGTACGTCTTCCATTAGTTATGAATAAACTGTTCTGATGCCAAATGACAAATCAAATTGGCGTTTATTAGATTTAATAATTATTAATAATAATGAAATATATATATATATTCGCTTTCAGTAGTTCGCCTAATTCATGTTTCATAATGCGTTAAATTACGATGTCTGAAAACTGAGTAAATGAAAACGTTTGTACGCCATCTAGTTTCTCTTTTCATCAATATACTTCTATTGACGTCATCAATGTTTTTATTTTATTCAAATATTAGGAAAACTAATTGCGCCAGTCTGTTAATTGCAAAACAGAGTCGATATTTTTAACTTTCGTTTCGATATTGTTGACGAGTGAAACGCATGAAAACATGTTTTCTATTTTTTTTAAATATTATTTTGCGGTTTATCGGTAAGCCTTTATCGCTGATCTGATGGCACGATTTCATTATTCCATCCAAACCTGACGAGTTCACACCAGTGTCATCAGATAGTTGATAAATTAGTTATTATTAAAATGTGATTTAACTGTTTGTTTAATGCTCTGATTTTTATTTCAGTCTCGTCAAATCTTTGATTTAACGATTTATTGATAAATGTTTTCGTTCTTACAATTTAGCGATTTCAATAGTTTGAACATGATGCTAGTTTCGTCAGAGCTTTGAGTTATAAAAATAACCGAACTCATTATGTTTTATGGAGGTATGATAAAATTTGTAAAAGTCTTCTAAGCAAACATACGTTCTTAAAGTTTTTAAATTCGAAATCGCTTGTTTTCTTTAGTCAGGGTCCGGCATGAACAAACGTGTTAAGGCGTTCGACTCGTAATCCGAGGGTTGCGAGTTTGAGTCCCGGTCGCACCAAACATGCCCGCCTTTTCATTCATGGGGGCGTTATAATGTGACGATCAATCCCACTATTCGTTGGTAAAAGAGTAGCTCGAGAGTTGGCAGTGGGTGGTGATGACTAGCTGCCTTCCCTCTAGTCTTACACTGCTAAATTAGGGACGAGTAGCACAGATAGCCCTCGAGTAACTTTGTGCGAAATTCGAAAACAAACAAACAAACAAGATGTTTGTTTTTCTAATAGCAAAACCACATCGGGTTATCTGCTCAGTTCACAAAGGGCAATCGAATCCCTGATATTAGAGTTGCAAATCCGTACCAGCGGGGAACAAGCAGATGTAAGCTCATGCATACATGACGTTTGCGGAAACATTTGGTGGCATATGTCACGTTCACATAACGCGCTTTACTTCAGCAACGCGTGCTCAAGTACAACTGCCGAATAAAGGTCATGTGACGATCCGAGACTCGTTTATATGCAGCATAAATCAACTCTTCTGACGCACAAACATAACAATTTGCATGAACACAATAATTCTATTTCCTTCCACGGTTCCTCTGTGACGTTAGTAACTGTCAAAGTCAAAATAATGCTTTTCTTTTAAAGTTACTTAAAAATATAAAACACTGTTGAGGGTTTCACAATAGATGCGGAACCAACACTAAGAAACTGAACTCTATAGACACATCCTCTAATCTATTATAGGCCGATTCCCATAACGTTTACATTGTTTATTTTACAAAGACGAGACCTCCGAGGTCGTCAAGTGAAAGTTTGCATGTGACAGTTAACGTCTGACGCGCCCCAAATACTTGGTTTTAAAAACACGTTCAGCTGAAGAATGAGCCATAAAACAAGGTGGTATAGCGAATATTCCATTTCCTCACAGAATGTTTTATGATTAACCTGTTTTGATTTTAATTTTAAAAATCTAGATCCATTCTTCAGAGAAGTTTTACACACAATAGAGTAAACGGGATTGGTTTGATGTGTTTTGAATTTTGCGCAAAGCTAATGGAGAAACGAATCGGAAAAGTTCTCATCCATAGTACGAAACGCTAACCACTTGATGTCGATTTGTTTATCATCACCTCTTCATAAACTGGTAGTTCATTCAGTTTTTGTTACGACCATATGTAACATAACAATTATCCCCACATCCATATCTTATATTAATAAAACTAATTAAAATAGGGGGAAAACACAATGTATTTCTTGTATTTCGTAGAAAAATGAATAACCTAAAACTGTTAAAGTAGGAGAAAATAACTCAAATTGTATTTCAATGTTTTTATTATGATAAGATAAAATGTTGAGCTATGGAAAGTTATCTAACTTAAGTACATAAGAACTAAGTTACGAGCTATTCATCTCAAAATGTCCAAAAAACTGTGGTTTTATAGGTGAAATTCAGTATTTTGTAAAATATTGCTTTATGAAATTAAGAACATATATTATTAAATATTGATCATTAGCTACAACTGTATGCTTTATTAATTGATATGACATACATCCAAATTATAATTAAAGTACCTTTCAAGGCACTAAAACCTCGTGACATGCGCAGTAAAGAATAGCAGTGGCAAAAGACAGCTTTAGATAATACTTTCTTCCGTAAAATTTAACATATGTGTCATGTTTCTATTTTAGTCAGTCATGTTAATATAAAAAGACATGGATGTGGTAATTTTTCTACGAGGGCAGTTGTTCTACATCCATGACTAAAACTGGACAATGGGCTATCTGTGTTATGTCTGTGACTGATATCGAAACCCCCCGATTTTGTAGCATTATAAGCCCACCAAACTTATATCTGAGCAGCCAGGAGTACCAGTAGATTAAACTGACGTTGTTATAATGAAAGAAGTTAAACAGTGATGTCTTCTCAGATATAATATCTAATTTCTCATATTGATACGAATAAATAATCTTTTATCTATAGGATAATAAAATAAAACGTGTGCTGCAATACCATCCTTGGAAATGATTATTGAAATGTGAAATTTTGTGTTAGATCCTAGTAGCATAGAACTAACTTGTGCTGGCGCCTAGTGACATGACAGAGGAAAGACAGTGACGTCATGATGATATATAAACGGATAGTAGTACCAATCATTGTCACCAGAGAGCAAACAGTTGGAATGCCAGAGGGCTCCGTGAAGAGCTTTCAGAAGAGGTATCGTGTGTTTGACATAATTTTCTTCGGAGGACAAGTACTTGAAGAGATTGACAATTGTTTGTCCTCCGGATAATTAAGGGTCCTTTTAAGGGCCATCAAATCTTGAGATAAAAAATGCCATGACTGTACGTATCACTGTTGGTTCAAAAACTTTAGTGGACTGCAAAGGACTATTCAAATAAAAGAAGACGACGTTTCGGCTTCTAACTTGAGAAGAAGGCTTCTGTTTAAAAGTCGAAACGTCGTTTCTTTTGTTTCAACAGGTAGTTCCAGTCCATTTAACTTTACATGCATTATTTGTCTACTCTGCCTCAAGTTCCTCGGAAACAATATGCCACTGTTAATATAATATTCGTTCTTATGCGATTGTTACAAAGATTTTGAATTACTATGAAAGTTACTTCACGTTTTAAAATACACAGTGGTGGTTAAAAAAAATAATATTAAACATAACAAACTGAAAATTATAATATACCCAATGAAACCCCATTCACATAATTATTACATTAAAATAATTCACTTTTATCAAGTTATTTCAATAGATTGACCTTTACAAAACAAAAAATCTGACCCACTGTGATCAACCTTGAACTCATATTAAAGCGCCCCCAAGACTGAAAAGGTGAACATGTTTGGGATAATCAGGATTCGAACCCACGAGTCAAGCACATTAATCACCTAGCTTTACTGGGCCTTCTGAAATAAGAAAGAAAAATGATGTGAACTTGAAACAAACCAGACAACATGCTATATTAAACGAACCAGACAACATACTGTATTAAACGAACCAGACAACATACTGTATTAAACAAACCAGACAACATACTGTATTAAACATACCAGACAACATGCTATATTAAACGAACCAGACAACATACTGTATTAAACGAACCAGACAACATGCTATATTAAACGAACCAGACAACATACTGTATTAAACATACCAGACAACATGCTATATTAAACGAACCAGACAACATGCTATATTAAACGAACCAGACAACATACTGTATTAAACATACCAGACAACATGCTATATTAAACGAACCAGACAGCATACTGTATTAAACAAACCAGACAACATACTACATTAAACGAACCGGACAACATACTGTATTAAACGAACCAGACAACATACTGTATTAAACGAACCGGACAACATACTGTATTAAACGAACTAGACAACATACTGTATTAAACGAACCAGACAACATACTGTATTAAACGAACCAGACAACATACTGTATTGTTCTGACAAAATTACGATAATGCTTCTCGTTCAGCAACTGAAAACAGAGTTTCAGATTTGCACATGAAAATCTCACAGCTCATAGCCAACAGCCTGATTCAACAGATTTGAAGGTTGTACTGCTATATTTGTGAAATAATGAAAAGTCAGATTTATCTTAAATAAAAAGGCTTGTTTGAATTGTAAACAAAGCTTGTCTATAAACTGTTGAAGCTGTGAATAAATGTGAAAAAAGTTTATGACAGGAATTAACATCAGGAAAGTTGGTTGTAAGATGTTTTCAAACATTTAAATACTTATGATTCAAATGTTTAAAACTCAGAAAGTTGGACTTTCTTAATTTAGAATAAATGACATTTATGTATATTATGAACTAACCCTGATTATGCTATTAGACCAGGTTGTTGCTTATGGATAAAGGCTAGCCTTTTCTCATTTGCAAACGCCCAAAATAAACTGTTTCAAAGCGTAACTGTATTCTAGGAACAAACCGTCAGAAGTACAGCAACAAATAGTGTCATTTACATATTATGAAATATTGTTTACAAATGTGTTACATTTCTAGCTGTAGTTGGTCAACGGAAAATCGTGCACATAGAATATTGTTAAGAAAAGGTTACATTTAGGCAATATTTAGTGAGATTATAACATTTTGTAATGAGTTTCAAAACTGAGGAATAAAATGAAAATGTTACAACGTTTTGTAATGAGTTTTAAAACTGAGGAATAAAATGAAAATGTTACAACGTTTTGTAATGAGTTTTAAAACTAAGGGATAAAATGAAAAATGTTCTAACATTTAAAAATAGATAACGTAGATATTAACAAATTGTAAAGTACAAGTAGAAATACTATCCATGAAAAAGTTTGGTTTTTTGGAATTTCGCACAAAGCTACTCGAGGGCTATCTGTGCTAGCCGTCCCTAATTTAGCAGTGTAAGACTAGAGGGAAAGCAGCTAGTCATCACCACCCACCGCCAACTCTTGGGCTACTCTTTTACCAACGAAGAGTGGGATTGACCGTCACATTATACACCCCCACGGCTGGGAGGGCGAGTATGTTTAGCGCGAACCCGCAACCCTCGGATTACGAATCACACGCCTTACGCGCTCGGCCATGCCAGGCCTACTGTCTTTCAGACATCTGTCTGTTTGATAATATTAACATTAACCGTCGCAACAAAAAAACAAATTACTTTTTTTTTTCTATTCGATTTTACTTGCTTTCTTTTGTAATAACCATAAGTAAAAACATCCGGGAACTTCTGTGTTTATTCTTTGTTTTTGATGTGAGCGTAATAAGGATAAAATAAATAAAATCAGTTTTTATATATATATATCTAGTTTGCTTGTTAATATTTCCGCACCAAGTTACTCAATGAGTTCTCCGTGCTTTGCTCACCAGGGGTATCAAAAGTCTATTTTTAGCATTGTAAGCCTACAAACTCACCGCTGAGCGCCCCCTCCATACCCGTTACATAAAAGAAAATAATTCTTAATTACTTACCTTAGCAAAAAGTATCCCCCACTTTGATGCCCGGCGATGCCAGGTAGGTTAAAGCGTTTGACTCGCAATCCGAGCATCGCGTGTTCGAATCCCCGTCGCACCAAATATGCTCGCTTTTTCAGCCGTGAGGACGTCAAAATTTGACACTCAATCCCACTATTCATTTGTGAAAGAGTAGCCCAAGAGTTGGCGGTGGGTGGTGATGACTAGCTGCCTTCCTTCTAGTCTTACACTGCAAAATTAGGGACAGCTAGCGCAGAGAGCCCTTATGTAGCTTATCGCGAAATTCAAAAACAAACAAATCGCTGGTGCGTTTAAAACCCCTTCATGGTTCTCTGGTAGCCCCCGAGTATCAATCAAGCTCGTAAATTATTCCGAGTTACGTTTACAGTTACCGCAAAAACAAGTCCCATTCGGACACCTGCCAAGTACGAACACAGTTTGAAACATTGAGTATCCGGATTCACGATGGAAGGGGCAGGAACATAATTCATATATCAGAACCTGACTCAATGACTCTGAAAACCCACTTCTACCTTCCTAGATTATCTGGTGACCTTCCAAACGTATTACAGCTTTCCTACGTGATGATGGTGGGGGTACTTCGAATGGACTATCAGTTTAGGACACCTAGGACTACCAAAGTTAGGGGTCCGCTTACTATGTATGGTTCTTCAAACTCCGGAACTGTGGGTAAAGTTTGCGGATAAATAAATGAAGAAGTTAACACACCAAATGAATTCATGCAGAATTAAACTGGTTAATGGAAGAGATCTGTCTAGGAAGTTGCGTTTTTGGAGTAGAAGGGGAAAGGGGCGTTTCAAACTTCCAGCGCAGATTTTCATTGGCAGCTCGAAACGTCTTCCAAAAATTTTTTTACAAGCAAGTGAAGTTCAACTCTCTCTTGCTGCTGACATATTAAATTGCGCATGTCACGACTTTTTAGAAAGGTGCATTAATATTCGAATTAAACTACTTTATTATCATTATACAAGAGTAAATCTGAAATCAAAACGTAATTAATAAATCAAATTTTAATACAACTAAAACATTGCGTAGCTTCTTCAAATAGTGCCTGAGAGTTTATAAAAATACTTTTATTAAATTTAACGGTAGATGGCAGCACACATAACTATTACATGGTAAACTTTTAGAAAAGTGTTGTGAAAACTGTACACAAACAAACTAATAGTGAACAAAGCACATAAATAAGACATTTTGTCTCAACTTAAGACGCACCTCTAATAAAATTTTAAGTTCGTTTCAATCTAAGCTTTTGAACACAACACTTACTGTTATAATTGAAAATTATTTTAAAATTCACTAAGCAAATAACAATTATATTATTTCTCCGAAACTGTCATACTTCGCGTTACTTTTAAGGAACCATATTTAAGTCATGAGATGAAATATTCCAGCAGTTCAGAGGTGAATTTATGGATTTATAAGTCTAAGTTGTACATAGAACACAAATATCAAATTTAGCGGCTTTGTGCTAAAAAAAACACAACAACTCTAAAGTGACAACACCAAATGATTCAATATGGTCCAAAGGAAAAGTCGACTGTGTTGAGTTAACACTATATTACAATAAGCAGAACAGCCATGAAAAAGGGCTGTACCTAATGGTGCAGCGCCCAGTGGCTCAGCGGTATGTCTGCGGACTTACACGCTAAAATCCGGGTTTCGATACCCGTGGTGGGCAGAGCACAGATAGCCCATTGTGTAGCTTTGTGCTTAATTCAAAACAACAACCTAATGGTGCCTTTACTGACGAAACTATGGTCGTTAATGAAATAGGTTTCGTGAGAGGTACAATTGTCTATATTTTCCTTAATTGTGTAATGATGAATTAACAATATATTACTTAAGCTGGTACACAATACGTTCGGTTACAATGTTGAATTAACGTTATATTACTTCAAATGATACGTAATATGTTCAGTTACAATGTTGAATTAATAATACAATATTACTTGAAGATGTACATGATTTATTCAGGGCAACTGACATTTATACTGGAATGTCTAAATTCACTTATGAAGACACCTCAGTGAAAATGAGCAAATTTGTAGAGCAAAATCTTAGCTGTCCTAAAATGGAATATAATAATAAAAAATAAATGGTGATTTTTTTCTTTACTGTCATTTTGCCAACTGATAGTATTAACAAAATTATTTAAGGTAGCATAATACTAATTTAAAATATTTAATAGTTTATCGGGATCGTGTATTAAAGCGACAAGATTATATGTCTTGCTTCAAAATTTGTTTTTAATGTCCTTACTCACTATGCAAAGTCAGAATATATATTTCTACTACTAACTTGCATATAAAGTAAAACAAAACAAGAAGAGGTTATAATTAGTCTCATATCGTAAATTATACCATTTCTTGTCAACTGGACCAAAGTACTGCTCTCTGAGCTACAAGCGTGCCCAGAAAACTTCAAAGGTTTGTCTACACTACTTCCTGGGCTTGCCTACGCATTGTTTATCTTTCTTTCTCTCACTCTTTTTATTTTACTAACAAGATAATGACCGATTAGCCATGGTAGCCGTTCTAAATTATGAATTCATCAGTAACTGTCTGTTATCTTAATGGAGTCCGGGTGTGGCTTTAGCCTGTTTGGATTGGGAGGTGTCGGACAAAAGTCGACGTGGTGGGTGTTGGTAACTAATTGTTTTCTAGTCCTATCAGCTCAAAATTATCTCTGGCTTTGCATGAACATTCTGAAAGAAACAGGCCGTCTAATAGCTTGTCGAATAACTTCTTTCTTTTTTGAACCAAAAATAAAACAATACAAAAGTTGTTTTCGATGTTTTTGAATTAGTTTAAATTATTCAAACACGAAAAATGAACGTTGTGTTGCTGTCTCGGGCCATTTGAAACCTTCGATAAACCAACGTAGAAAAACTATTATATTAAATCATTTCAAAATCATGGAAGAACGGAAGTATATTGGATTTAAGAGACAATTTCTAAAAGTTAGAAAATGTAATGTTGATATGTTTTTGATATGTTTAATGTTTTTACAGTTATATATTGAACCACTTAACGTTGGTTAAGGAAAGCCAACAATAAACCCCCATAAATGACCGTCATTAGAACTTGAAAACCAAGATATATTTGCTTACATTTAATCATCTCGAACGGTTGGAAGTCGTCACTTCACAATGTTACTTTTCAAATGCACGTTTAACGCGATTGATTACTGAGCGAACGACGGTCAGAGTACATTACCGTTTCTAAAAAGAAAATCGCGCGCTCACGCTCACAATAAAGAAACGACGCTCAAAGCGCACAAGTAAGTCTTAAAAACAAGTGCTGTTGCTCATGCTTCATGAGAGCTAAACACGTTTTAAATGGCTCGTGAATTACTTTAATTTTAACAACGTGTGTAATATTACTCAATTTGTTAAATATGCAAACCGGTGACCTATAAGGACGTCCTCTATTTTTATCTTTAATTTCAGGCTGAAGGGCAATAAAGGAACGTTTGTTTGTTTGTGTGGAAAGCTATACCTAAGACTTTCTGTGTTGTGTCCATCGCAGGTATCGAACCCTGACACTTAGCGTTATAGAAGCCCTCGAATTTGTAGTATAAGAGTATTAGAAGATAAGAAATTGGCTAATGTTAATTTTATGATTAAAGAAGGTGATAAACATTGTCCAGACACTTATAGGCCACTTCGTCTTAAGTGTTAAAGTGTTAAAGAGCCAATATGGTTTCACTAAGTTAAGTGATATGAACCTGACTTTTCTTTTCTTTTTTTATTTATTTCGAAGAATGGTTAATCTTACTTTAACTGATTATTTTATTTATCGTCTTCTGTTCTTCATATTTCACTAATGCTCAAAAACACGTGACATTTTTGTTTCAGAGAAAAACAAAAAATAAACTCGAAACGAAAACGAAAAACTAAAAACAAAGGAACAAAAGACAGAGAAAGCCTTTAGCATGTCATCCTTGTTTTCAGTTAATGATGATACATCTTTCTCTGGTATGTCTTCCTCGTTTTCAGTTAATGATGATACATCTTTCTCTGTTATGTCTTCCTTGTTTTCAGTTCATGATGATACATCTTTCTCTGGTATGTCTTCCTTGTTTTCAGTTCATGATGATACATCTTTTTCTGGTATGTCTTCCTGATTTTCACTTAATGATGATACATCTTTCTCTGGTATGTCTTCCTTGTTTTTAGTTAATGATGATACATCTTTCTCTGGTATGTCTTCCTTGTTTTCACTTAATAATGATACATCTTTCTCTGGTATGTCTTCCTTGTTTTCATTTCATGATGATACATCTTTCTCTGGTATGTCTTCCTTGTTTTCATTTCATGATGATACATCTTTCTCTGGTATGTCTTCCTTGTTTTCAGTTCATGATGATACATCTTTCTCTGGTATGTTTTCCATGGTTTAATCTTTTGTGGTAGAATACCTTTGATATATCTTGGTCTCACTAAAGTTGTTCCTTCTGACGTTTTCCTATTTTATGACTCGTACAAATGTACTGAAGCATCCAAATATTGGACTATTTGTAAAATTAAAGAACAAAAATTCACGTTAGCTAAAAGAATGATAATATTTTGTTTTCCTTTTCCTAGATTGATACAGAAGAATGAGCAACACAGCGTTGATCATATTTGGTTTTCAGAAAAATAAGGAAATGTGTAATCTTTAATCACGGACACGGACCATTTCTGGCAGGATAATGAGTAATAATATTCTACATGTGTCCACCAAGTTTCATCAAAGTTCAGTCATTTATGACTGAGTCGTAAAGCAAAAATACAGTAAAAAATTGATCCCCATGTTAACAAATAGGGATTTTTTTTATTTTCGTAACCTTGTTGTGACAGTGACCCTGGCTCTGAAACTAATCACATCTAAGTTGGGTCATAGTCCAAATGCATACCAACTTTCGTCCAAAGCATAAAGCCGTTTTCGAGAAATTTGTTGACAAACACACACACACACACACACAGGGGTAACAACCTAACCTCCGTCACCTTCAATGGCGGAGGCTGTTAGAAGCGAGTGGTCTTGTTGTGTGTTTTCTTATAAGAAAGCTAAATCAGGCCATCTGGTGAGTCCATCGAGGGGAATCGAACCGCTGATATTAGCTGTGTAATTCCATAGACTTACCGCCGTACTAGCAGGGGACAACTAGTCTTTACGACAGGGGACAACTAGTCTTTACGACCAAGATATAATTACTTTAAAAGCAACCAAATGTTCCCGAAATCAAAGTTTTGGAACGAAAAACAGCCATTAGGCCTAACTTTTCCCAGGAGTTACAGTATAAGTGTTATCCATAATGTTCGCTTTATCTCCTTGAATATAAAGACAAAGTTCAAAGAAAAAGTCAGCGTTTTGCAGAACTTTCTTTTGACTGAATTATTCGAAGTTAAATCTTCGCTGTTTAATCTAATAATGTAAAGAAAGCAGTAGCTACAGTTCGCTTTTCATAAGTAGGTTTGACGCGGAAAAAATAGCCTTTCCATTTGAAAAGTTAGTTCAAAAAGCCCTTGACCTCCTGCAGTGTATTTACATATCCTACTGAACTATATCCTTCTTTCTAACACGTTACTTAATACTTCAAACTTTTTACTGTTTAGAACTGGACAGCTGTATGTCTAGATAAACACAGAGACTGAATGTCACACGTGTTTATTACATTACATACAAGATAGAACACGTATATTCATAAATCCACGCATACTTTGTAAAGTATAATAGGAATAAGCGAAACGATACTTCCCACTTGGAAAGATATTTGAGGTTCGGTTTAGATTTCGTTTATCTTAGGAATTGATGAGAATCGTTGAACGTTTTCTATTTCGGACCCGGCATGGCCAGGTGGGTTAAGGCGTTCGACTCGCGATCCGATGGTCGTGGGTTTGAATCCCCGTCGTACCAAACATGCTCGCACTTTCAGCCGTGGGGGCGTTATAATTTAACGGTTAATCACATTATTCGTTGGTAAAAAATTTGCCCCAGAGTTGGCGGAGGGTGGTGATGAGTAGCTGCCTTCCATCTAGCCTTACACTGCTAAATTAGGGACGGCTAGCACAGATATCCCTCGAGTAGCTTTGCGCGAAATTAAACAACAAACAAACAATTTTTACTATGAAAGTATCAGTTGATTTCTCTAGTTTTTGAACTTGAATAATCTCTATTCATTTTCGGAAGTGACACATCAGCATGAACTATAGATCATTCTATAGCTTATGTACATCAAAAAGTATAAACAAACAACTTAAAAGGCAAAAACAGAAATACATTATGCATAACATGTAGGCGGAACAAAGTGATACCTTGTTTACAAGTGCTTTCTCTGAAGAGAATTTGGATCAGTGCCAGATGTACAGCTGTTTAGTTTAGAGTCCTGTGGGAATGCTAAGAAAGGGGGATTTTAATGGGGATATACATATATATATGTTTTTAAAATGACTTTTTTTTTTAATTGGCGTACAGAAAAGTAAATTTCTGAATAGCATCTATCGGAATCAGTTCAGTATTCTCATGTTTTACATCGAAATATTCAGTGTAAAATTATTCTCACTCACTCTTGAATCCAAATAGAAGTTCCTTTATTAGGTTTATATATTACTATTTGTTCAATAAGGACAAAATTGTTATATAAATATGCGTTTTGTTATTTCTGTTATTTGAAATTTCGATACTGAATATTCATGGCATGTTATTACGTCTCAGGAGGGAAGAATGCCATTTATATATATATGAGATATATATTTAGCAGTGTAAGACTAGAGGGAAGGCAGCTAGTCATCACCACCCACCGCCAACTCTTGGGCTACTCTTTTACCAACGAATAGTGGGATTGACCGTCACATTATACGCCCCCACGGCTGGGAGGGCGAGCATGTTTAGCGCGACTCGGGCGCGAACCCGCGACCCTCGGATTACGAGCGCACGCCTTAACGCGCTCGGGCATGCCAGGCCTAGATTTTGGTCAGTAAAATGTTTAAAGATTGCTTCCAGTGTAACTTTTACAACTAAGTAACTTTGCTTTTCACTAAGAAATAACAAGAAAAAGATGTTTTGTTCTACCTAATATACATAAATATATGATGCATGAAAAATGGTTTCATAACACTTATAATATTTATTTCAAAACTCAATGCGTTATTGAAAAGTCACAACAACAACAGTAATTTTAACTGCATTCAACTTTTAAGTTACATAGTAACCGATAGATGGCAGTTGGCCAGAGACAAAGTGCAAAATACGGCATGAAATATTGAAATTTTCTCGAAATGATGTGTAACAGCTTTAAAGTCAAGGATAAACACCAAGGATGTTACGTAAAATATATATTTCATAGATCGTCCTTGAGAATCAGATCTTTTTACTTTCTTTCTTTCTCTCTCTGTGTCTTGAGAATCTTTGTCAGTACAAATACAGGACGTTACGTTAAGAAAGCGTCCTTGCGCGTATGAGTCAGATATAGATTAGGCCTGTCGCCCGCGTTTTAGCTTGCTTAACTTCAATAGTAAAAACAAAACTCGTATCTTGTGGTTTGTAATCAAATGAAGACGCAAAAGTGCTGAGAACTGATGGCTCTGACTAAGAAACCGAAAAACTGGGGGAAAATAGGTCAAACAGATATTCGAGATGATAAAAATAAGCGTACATTAAGCAGAATAATAGAACCCCGAGTGCAAGGTTTGGGTCACCAAGTTTACAGGGTAAAAAGTGTCGTAAATTCTAAGAACAGAGCAGTTTCGCAACTAAGGGAAACAAAAGTGGAAAAACGTAATTGCAAAATGACTTCGGTTTGTAGCTAAGTCATAAGTCGGGGAAAAACATCTTGAGAACTTAAAAAAAAATCGTCCAGACATGACGTTGCAACAACCACTCAGGAACCAGAGGGTCATTGTGGTAATCATGTCACCTTCATATTTTATTTAATTATTTCGCCTTAACAGCGCGATAAATTTGAATTTCGTCAATACAAAAGTTCAGTAAGCTATACTGAAACGGTTCTGAAATCTCGTCACATTGTTATAATCAATAAAGCCACGTCCTGTCGTACTTTGTCTGGCGACCGTGGATTTTGACAACAGTTCTGAAGCGTAGTTTACATCGTTGCATGATGTCATGTTTAAAGCATTCCACTTTAACATACAGCTTTCCATATGTCTATTGTACAAAGACGACAGTTTCTAAGCGCTCATTTCAACACTCCGATCGCACAGAAATCTACAGGTACAGTTCCCTGCGAGTTGGCCAGCTTGTCTTCGAATATATAACCCTTTTATTCTTTAGCTACTTAAGATATATTACTCCCTAACGAATATCCTTCTTGATTCCATTAAGTACTGCTGTTACCACTGACTTTTGTGTTCGGGGATTCCCACCTGTCATAGGACAATATATATTTGTTTATCACGGCTGAGTAGAACTTGTTGTGTATCTCTGTGTGAGTTTTACATGTGCCACAAGCTGATCATTATTCCTTTCTCTTTCTCAATGTTAAGGAGCATTCCCGCCTTGGGAATTTTAAATTCCCGGTATGAGCGCATCGTTATAACCTGAGTGATATTTTGCATCAGAATTTGCAGTCACGTACTCTCTCTAAATATAATCGAAGGCATCAAACGAACCCAAAACAATGTTAAAATGTGGTTTTGATACAGTCTGTTCCACCGTGATTTTATGTAGATTGTGGTTGTCAAGTGACTTTCATATTCAAACTAATTTTCATATAACGTATTCAACCCTCTATAATCAGTTAGACGCAATACAGCTACTTAGGAAACACGCTTACTTATTTGTTTGTTTGTTTGTTTTGAATTACTCGCAAAGTTACTCCAGGACTACTTGCGCTACCCGTCCCAAATTTAGAAGTAATAGACTATCTGAGAGGCAGCTAGTTAACATCACCCACCGCCAACTCTTTGGCTATTCTCTTTTACTAACGAATAGCGAGATTGATTGTGACATAATAATGCCTCCATGGCTGAAAGATCGAGCATGTTCGATGGCGAGGATTCAAACTTGAACCAACGACCTGCAGATTATGAGGCGAGCGCCCTAACCAAAACATGGATGAATAAATTGTTTACAAGTAATTTATCCTGTCTAACCTATATTTACATGATTAGCCAACATAAAACAAAATATACAATTTTTTTTATGGATCTTTCCAAAATAGTGACTTTAATTTCGATTAGTTCTGGTTTTGTACACTTAACTCTAAACACAGAATCTGCGGTCAAAATCTCTAAAAAAACAACAACAAAACGCACAGAAAATCGCGAAGATTTTACATAAATTCTCATATCGGTCCTATGTTAGGACATGCAGTTAGATTATTCACTTCTTAAAATACCACGAGCTATTTGTAACATTATTTGCACGTTCTGTTATCGATTACTTATCTACCTAAATTTCAAAGATCCCACAGACCACATAAATTACGTCTCGGTTGCGATTTTTTTTCTTTTGATACAGCTTGTATTGATACTGATGAAAACATGTAAAATAATGATATGACAGCTCGATATTTTTAGAATTTAACGTATGTAGAACAAATAGCGTCGCCAATTTCGTAGCAATAATTTACTCTGAGAAATTATAAGTTGCTTGTGTGACCTTTTTCTACGGCTGCATGGCGTGTATCTGTATGTTCGTGTTAGCTAGCGCTGCTGCAAAACAATTGCTACATTTTGCTTTACAGAAATTGAAACAAGTTATTCCTTCAGACATATGAGCTGTTGAATATCGTGGTAAGTCTCCTGGGAGAGGGTTGACACGTGTGATTCTAATTCACGTTCTGCCCAGGCAGATAACACAACCAAATCCGTGGGGATCTACCAACCTTCTGAATGATACAGGGATTGCGATGACGTTTTACGGTTTCCAAGGTAACAAGCATTCTGATAATAAACATCAGGGGATTAGATGAACATTAAAATTATGGAAGGTTTGCTTAAGCGAGCAAGTGTTTTCTCGTACTTTCGAAAATTGTTTTTATTCAAACAAAGTGAAAACACGTGCGAATACGTTGTTTATTCTGAGTTTAATTTGTTCAACCAATAACGCAACATCAAGTAGAATATGCTTGTTTTGTTTTTACATCACATTGGCGAGGATTGCACTGACTATTTCTTTAAATAGTTTGTTTTTTCAATTTCGCGGAAAACTACTCGAGGTCTATCTGTGCTAGCCGTCCCTAATTTAGCAGTGTAAAATTAGAGCAAAGACAGCTTTAGCTTTATGCATCAGTTTCATGCATTCACACCAAAAACCTGAGCATCTTGTACGTAGTTTTCCTATTCCTATCGACTGGCCTATAAGTTCAATTATACTTTTTAAGGCGCTTTGTGGATTATCGAACTGTGTCGTACGTTTAGTTCTCTAGCATCTGTATAGACTGATGTGTCGTACGTTTAGTTCTCTAGCATCTGTATAGACTGATGTGTCGTACGTTTAGTTCTCTAGCATCTGTATAGACTGATGTGTCGTACGTTTAGTTCTCTAACATCTGTATAGACTGATGTGTCGTACGTTTAGTTCTCTAACATCTGTATAGACTGATGTGTCGTACGTTTAGTTCTCTAGCATCTGTATAGACTGATGTGTCGTACGTTTAGTTCTCTAACATCTGTATAGACTGATGTGTCGTACGTTTAGTTCTCTAGCATCTGTATAGACTGATGTGTCGTAAGTTTCAGTTTCACACTTAAATGAAGTCATTTATTCAGCACAAGTTACAGAAAGATGTTTCTTAATTTATTCAACGTACTTTGTTACTTAGTTAAGTAGACTGAAACGAGATGTAACAAAGAAGGAAGAGTCAATTAAGACTTTTGATAAAACGCCAAATACAAAAACATGAACATACCATAACCGACCGAAAATCCTTCAATTAATGGAATTGCATGTTAAACAAACCAGTAACCAGATTTCGCCACTGAAACGTATTCTGATGGTGTTCAGACCGAATTTTATGAAGACCAAAGTGTAAATATAATTATAGGGAAATAGAGCATCCAAACAGCGAAGAAACCAAACTCGAAATGTTCCATTAATCACTCCTGGAAAGGGAACAAAAACTGCCTGAAAAAATATTACATAAACTCTATAAATCCAACACACGATCCTCAGATTTGGAGTTGAGCGCCCTAACCACCTGGACATATCGAATCGATTTGTCGAACAAACACATATATAATGGAAATATTGAGAAAAATATTGAGTTATTTCCAACATTTCCTTCGTCACCTTGTATCACGTCATTACAGGAAGGTCGAAATGTTGATCTCTGCATATCAATAAGTGTTAACACCCATACCAGCCGATCTGAGATACGTTTTTTATGCCATATGTAGTCAGACCATTGTGCATTTAGAACATGAAACTATAAATATCTTAGAAAGGGAGAAAGTGTAACAACAATAGAAGATCTATTAGAACACCAAAGGACTAGTTTTAAATAACATTTATATTTTCTATAACGCTGGTAATGTATGTTATTTCACGAAACTGAGTGTCACGGTATTCAAACTGTTTGTACTCTAGTGTGTCACTCCAAAGAAGACGTCTTTTGAAAAACATTTAATATAATTCGTACAGATTAAACACGTGTACGGCTCGTATCAGGAATCATGACTCCTCACCTTTAGAAAGTATGAAGTATCCTTACGCTATCTAAAAACTGACTGCCTCTTAACCTCAGATGTTGAAAATAAAAGAAACAGAAAATTTATGGGATATGTTTAACAGTTGAAACTCTAAGGGTACGTACTTTGAACCTTGTTGATTAATAATGAAGGAGGACTCATTTTCTTTCTGATTTTACAATTTTCCTTTCATGATATTTGAGTTGTTTACAAACTGAAGAATTAAGTAATAAATGTAGTAACAGAAAAAAATATAAAGTTTTACTGAAAAAGTTATATATTTATTTAAGAGGTTCTAGAGGTTATACAAGTGAAATATGAGACCTTTGAGGCAAAGAAAAGTATTTTTAATCTAAAATGGAAGTCACTTTGCTCTCGTCCTAGTTTCTTTGTTTGTTTTGTAATTTCGCGCAAAGCTACACGAGGGCTATCTGTGTTAGCCGTCCCTAATTTAGCAGTGTAAAACTAGAGGGAAAACAGCTAGTCATCACCACCCACCGCCAACTCTTGGGCTACTCTTCTTTACCAACGAATAGTGGGATTGATCGTTACATTATGCCGCCCCCACGGCTGGGAGGGCGAGCATGTTTGATGCTACAGGGATACGAATCCGCAACTTCCAGGTTACGAGACGAACACCTTAACCCACCTGGCCATGTCGAGCCCCCTCGTACTAGTTAAAAAAAAGAATCGACAATTTTACGAACAAATATTAATGAAAAAAAAACAGTTAATTGAAAAATTTTATTTTGCATGTGCAAAAGCCCTGTAATGTGTGCTAACCTTGTAATGTTTGCTAAAATTCTGCCACATTTTGTAAAGACATACTTAATATATTAGAAGTTCCCAGTACGTAAACTCTAACTGTTAGAAATGGTTATGAGTTAGGTCCGACGAGCCCGTATATGATAGCTGTTAAAACTGTTAACAGCTTTTGGCACTACGCTAATTTTATATATTATTCACCTCATAATTTTAATTGAATCGAATACTATGACCAGTGAGACAGAAACACAAACACTACGCCATAAGCTACAGAAAAAATAAAAACACAACAAAGAAACAAACATTAATTGATTTTTGAATAAGTAACAATACAGAAATGACTTCAACTTAACACACGTTATGTGTATCACTAAAAAAAAGGCACTGAAACTTAAACAAAACAGAATTCAGACTTACGTTTGAAAATAACTATATTTAGGTATTACATTTGTTTAGTGGATGGGCCAGCTCTTGTGTGTTATCATTTTTTATGCTTGTTTATACATAAATTAATATATATTTTATTTTTTGATAAACTAACTCCAATGAAACCGAGAAAATAGCTACGTAAATGTAGGTAAGCTATACATATGAATGAAAGATACATTCGGGCCTGGCATGGCCAAGCGCGTAAGGCGTGCGACTCGTAATCCGAAGGTCGCGGGTTCGAGTTCGCGTCGCGCTAAACATGCCCGCCCTCCCAGCCGTGGGGGCGTATTTAGTTACGTTCAATCCCACTATTCGTTGGTAAAAGAGAAGCCCAAGAGTTGGCGGTGCCTTCCCTCTAGTCTTACACTGCTAAATTAGGGACGGCTAGCACAAATAGCCCTCGTGTAGTTTTGTGCGAAATTCTAAAACAAACAAAAAACAGAAAGATACTTTTCCCAACTTTTAATTACGGATAATTACATTAAACAAGATAAAAAATATCTGCGTCAGTAATCTCTAGGCTTGCTTGTTGTTCTTTTTAAGTGCAGAGCTGCATAATGGGCTATCTGCGTTCTGACAATCGTGGAAATCGAGCCTTGGACTTTAATGCTGTAATTTTGCAAGCTTACCGCTGACCCACTCGGGGACCGTTAATTTTGAACTTTCAGACCAGGATAGATTTAGCTAGTCAAGAGCACTTCGTCACCAAATTTTGGACAGTCCTAATCGACTAGTGAAATTTTAACATTACTCTTAAAAATGCATCATAGCTTGGAACAGAATACGAAACTTGGACTCTCCGATTCAACACCGGACACTCCAACCAATTTCATAAAAGTCTGCTGATAACTCGTTGCAAGCGATTTCCAATGTTCATTACACTTCACTGTTAATGTACGTGTGAAATGTGCAAATATACTTGTGAGCACTGTTGGCTGTTGCGGCAACAACTCACGAGTGTTGCATACAACACACTCACGAGCAACCTGAAGAATATGCGGCACTTTATAACGCAAAGTAAAATGACAGAGAACAAAAGAAGTTAATAAACCATAGCTGCTTATTTGCACATAAAACGTAAAAACTAGATTAAACTACAGCAGTATTTGTCGAAACTATTATTTTTTTGGGGTCTCTTTAAACACATCACAAACACGCTTAAAATATAAACAAAATGAAGGGAGAAAGTCTTTGGATCCTTGACTTTTGTGTTTAATTTCTCCCATATATTCTTTATAACAATAATAACAGCACTTGTTATACGAGGTACCATTGGTTATTTTTGGCTATAATACTGTAATTGAAGGAAGCAAGAAAAAATGTTTGAACTGCTGAATTCAGAGCATAAAAACCTTTACAAAGATCATACATTAAAAAAGAATTTTGAATACAATGTGAGTTGACTAACAATAGCTCAATCAGTACCGTCGTACCGTGACATGATTCTTGTACAAAGGATCTTTTCAGCTAAAGGTGAATAATGCGTTATGGTAGTCCACAAAATGAACGATTAATATGCGAACGTTATTATCTGAAATCGTTATACCTATAGGGTGAAAACCATTTATCAAATCTCTTTAAGAGCATACATGGTTGAAACAGAAATGACTGGTTGAACACTCAGCGTGATCCCAAATAAACCAAACAACTATTCTTTGATTTTTCTCTCACATGCAAACATAAAAGTATCTTCCAATGGTTTGTTTGTTTGTTTGTTTTGGAATTTCGCACAAAGCTACACGAGGGCTATCTGTGCTAGCCGTCCCTAATTTAGCAGTGTAAGACAAGAGGGAAGGCAGCAAGTCATCACCACCCACCGCCAACTCTCGGGCTACTCTTTTACCAACGAATAGTGGGATTGACCATCACATTATAACACCCCCACGGCTGAGAGGCCGAGCATGTTTGGCGCGAACCCGCGACCCTCGGATTACGAGTCGCACGCCTTACGCGCTTGGCCATGCCGGGCCAGCTTCCAATGGAGATCTCCAATCGTGTAAACACAAGAATGTACACAAATACCCATAAAACAAACCTACTGTTCTGCATATAAATAAGCAAAACAGAATAAATTTTATGATTCGTTTCATAAGTTTAAAGCACGAGAAATTGAAGGTCGTGTTTTTTTTATCTTTTTCATGACTCACGCAGTAACCGTCTTGGATTTCCAAAATGACCACTGTACATTATACATTTTTAAATTCATTTTCCTCTATATCTAATTCTAAGATACTTGGAAACTACGTTTCGATGTCTATTCAACTATTTTTTCGAGTCATGTAATTCAATGTAATTCAAAAGTGACACTCGCCGCGTCAGAATTCTTTGAAATAGGTTGATCAAGATTCCTTACTATGCAACTCACACAATATTAAAAAGAAAATTAAATATTTTATCACTGGGATAGAGGGATAAAGAATATTAAATTTCATTAATGTATAGGCCTAGCATGGCCAAGTGTGTGTTACGGCGTCCGAGGGTCTTAATCTACTAAATTATGGACGGCTTGCGCAGATAGCCCTCGTGTTGCTTTGCGCCAAATCCAAAAGACAAACATAATGTTTATATGTGGCTTTTCTCCACATATTCTGCTTATAATCACCAGATTTTGTGCTGTATTTTTGTGCAGTTAGTTCACTTAATAATATATTCGTCTGATATACGCGTTTCCAGTTTTATGTTGATATACCGTAAGTGTTAAAAAGCAAATATCGTGTACGTCACAGTAATCTTCATAGCTTTGTGAGTTAGAATCTGGAATATGCGCTTCTGTGAATGATTTATTTTATATTTCACAAAACCATTACAAAGTGGCAATTATTACTTTTTCAAGTTTTTGGTAATTATGCAAAATTCAGTATCATGAAAACTCGGAAGTGGAAGTAAAAAAAAATAAATAAATATGGCGGTTAGTTTACAAGCAAAAGTAAACATGAAAGTTCATAACAAACAACAAAATCGATCTACGTATAATACCTGTAGATAGCAGCACGACCAAGTTGAAGTTTTAGCGTGATTGGTTGTTGTCAAGCGCATAGCTACTTTATGGGCTAAATGTACTCTGCCTACCTGGAATATAAGCCCTCTGAGATGCCGCTGAGCTAAGATAGACGTTTTTGAATAAATACTGTTTCAGGTCTTAGGTCTTAAATGTTAGCCCCAAATATTAAGAACACGTTTTCTGTAGTGTTATATATATATATATATATAACGTAGATCGTTTTGACACATACACGTTTATCCTTATCACAAATTAATTATTATAATTATCTTCATCTAGCCCCTTGTGGCCAGTCATTAACGTCTTCCTACATCTTTACCATTGTTATCTTTAGATTGGTTATTCACGCATTTGATATAAAATTAACACGTTTCCATGTTGAGAATCAGAAAACAATTGAATAAAATAGAAAAAGAAATAATTTTACAAACGAGACAAACGATAAAGGGATTAGTTGACTGTTATTTTAATAGCTTTACGTAATCACTTAAAAATTAAAAACAGCATAAAAGTGTTTCCTTTTTTACAATACATACCATTTCTCATAAAGAAAAATTGTTGTAGGATTGTTTGTTTGTTTTAAATTTCGCGCAAAGCTACTCGAGGACTATCTGCGCTAGCCGTCCCTAATTTAGCAGTGTGAGACTAGAAGGAAAGCGGCTAGTCATCACCACCCACCGCCAAGTCTTGGGCTACTCTTTTACCAACGAATAGTGGGATTAACCGTCACATTATAACGCCCCCACGGCTGATAGGGCGAGCATGTTTGGTGCGACCGGGATTCGAACCCGCGACCCTCGGATTACGAGTCGAACGCCTTAAGGCACTTGGACATTGTTTTAAGAAACACCAGGTTTTGAGAAGATCAGTTGAACAAACTAATGACAAGTTATTTCTTATGTTATGCCAGTATAAATGTATTCAATGCTATTTTGTCTGTTTAAACCAGCTCTGGTTCTGAAGTGATTGAGTCTCTAGAGTGGAAAACAGCTAATTAACACCACCTACTGTTAACTTTTGGGTTTACCCTTGTCACACTAAATAGTGGGATTTGACCATTACTCTAGTAAGCTTCTCCTCATCGCACCAAACATGCGCTCCCTTTCAGCCGTGGAGGCGTTATAATCTGTCAGTTAATACCATTATTCGTTCTTAAAAGAGTAGTCCAAGAACTGGCGGTTGGTGGCAATGACTGGCTGCTCAATTAGGGACGGCTAGCGCAGATATCCTTCGTGTAGCTTTGCGCGAAAAAAACAAACAAGCAAACTGGTAAGGTTCCCATGGCAATCGCGAGATACAAGCTACTGGACCTCAGGTCCACAATTTGGCAGTATAACCACTTTATGATTATATTAATAACTGAAAAAAAATCCTTTATCAAAGTTCAAGTTGCTTTTTAGTCAGTAATTTGACACGTAAATCACATCTCACCGACACTGAAGATAAAATGCACTGTCCAGAACTTTCGCCGCTTAAACTTTTTTAAGCCTTTAAAAGATGGTCATGCTTTCAACTTAAGTGGAAGTGTTTGGCAAAATGTTATCCTTCTTTTACATAATTCATTACATAGCTGCGAATTCTGACAGCAATGTAGAACTTGGAATAATGAGATTCATCGTCTAGTTGCAATACGAAATTTCTCATGTATCAACAAATGCAAACGTTTGAAACCAAACATGTTATGCATTATTTGAATGGTGAAAAAACGTCTTTTATCTGACTATACACCAACCGTCCAATCAAGTATCGATTGGTAGTGATTTAATCTTCATAAGTACAAAACGCAAAAACGCTTCAGTTATCAGCATACTAAAGAACTACAATCATAACTGAATATTACAGTGCTTGTATCTGAAGACATGCAGTCTTAGCTGCAGTCGAATTTCGCGTTATTTTTAATAACTAACATTTTAAAAGAAACATCCTCAAGAAATAGAGCATCATATCAAGTTAGCTGCTCATAAAATACACAGTGTTAATCTCGTATTTGTTTTACGAGATCGGGGCTCTGAATAGAAAATGAATTTTATTGTTTTCATTATTTACTTTTTGTCATCAGACATTTTGCAGTTAAAAGGTACTATTAAGCTTCGACAACATTGTTATTTTTCGTTTTCGTTTAAGAGACGAGTAATCTAGAGAAGTAAATGCGTTCATGCATATAACATATAACATATACATACAAGAAAAAGCTTCATAAAATGTTATTCAAATCTCCAACTGTTTTAACTGAATGTTTTAAAACTAAAAGAAAATTGCCCCAACAATCTCTATCGTTGTTGAAATTCTACAACTACGTAGAAACAAAACGAGGTGTTGTTTTTATACTTAGACGTATTTGCAGTCATCAAATCGTTCGGTTCTATATCCAAAGAGAATTTGAAACTTCAACTCGAACTATACAAGGATGCAGTCAGCTACCTCGATGTGAGTATTTCTGACTACGAGCGATTATCTGTTATAACTTGATCAATACTGTGGCTATAGAGATAAAGGTTACCCAGGTTTCTAAAATAATCCCTGTCTTATTTAACGTCATGGTTCAAAAAGTACAGGTGTCTCCGAGTTTATTGATTAGTCAAAACAGACATCCTTTATTGGACGTTAAGCTTTCTTTTCTGTGTCGCCACAGATGACCCAAAACATGCCTTATTCAGCTGATCGGGTAAATAGATAAACATGGACAAGAACATAAATAGAGATTAGATTTATTTTTTATACAATTGGCGTGTCCTTCTGTGTTGTAATCAACGCAGACTCTTTCGATACCACACTTTTCTATTTCACTCTCATCTCTAAGCATCTTACAGATATAAAAAGCTGATATTCCTAAAGCGAACACTTAAAGGAATAAATATATCTCTGTATGTGCAAGGCAACATCAGTTAGAATTATGTCATCAAAGCTTTAAGAATTCCACTAAAGTTTAACTCTGAGATGAGCATCAACCCAATGTTATGACCAGCGCCCTCTCTAGGCTGCGCACATCATCAGAAATTGTCAACACGTTGACTGCCTTAATGGTCCGAGCATTTGATAGGTCCAAAGTCCAAATAACTACCTGGTAGCGTTATTCAATGACCTCGTGGTTCAGTAGGGTTGATGATCCAAACGTACCACCATAGAAAAAAGCAAACAAACTGGTTACGCACATTGCCTTAATACCGGTACACATGAACAAAATTCATTCCGTACAAGGATTGATTAAAAACAAATCGAGGGAATATTGGTTACAACATGTAAATGTAACCTTTCTCTAATGAGCACTGAAAAACAAATTAACAGAGCATACAATACGCAAGAGTTACCTATGAAATAACACATGTATTAATAGTTGAAATATTAAACCACTGGGAACTACTTTTTGACGCGTAAAAAAGCATAAGCTACTTGTCACAAACAATGCTTATTGGTCAAACCTTGAACAACCTAATTCTGACTTATAAATGCAAAAACGACTCGTTTGGGTTAAGAAAATATTTTACATAGAAGGTCGAAACGTTGTTCGCTCTTCTTTGTATATGTCTGTGGACTTACACGCTAAAATCCGGGTTTCGATACCCGTGGTGGGCAGAGCACAGATAGCCCATTGTGTAGCTTTGTGCTTAATCAAAAAACAACAACAACTCTTCTCTGTAAAATATTTTCTCAACTCAAACGAGCCGTTTTTGCATATATATTTCTCTACAAGTGGGTTTCTCGACATCACTGATTACTAATTCTGACTTGATGTTTAGACACCATCTTGGGTCCGATGTGGTCAGGTAGTTAGTGAGCTTAGCACGTAATCTGAGGATAGCGGGTTCGATTCCCTTTCCCACCAAACATGCTCACCATTTCAGTCATGGAGGCGTTATAATGATTCGGTCAATCCCACTATTTGTTGGTAAAAGAGTAGCCCAAGAGCTGAGAGTGGGTGATGATGACTAGCTTTCTTCCATCTAGTCTTACACTGCTAAATTAGGGACAGCTAGCACAGATAGCCTTTGTGTAGCTTTGTGCGAAATTCAAACACAAACAAACAGATATCATTGCTACAAAATCAATCTTACTGAAGTGCTTATAAGGGTAATACTTTCATAAGTTTGAAATAGGAAAGACAAAATGTTTAGGACAAACATCAAGACAAGGTGTTTCGTTGAAAAGACGTAATGGCGATTTGTTTTCAACTAAGTGCTTTTGTATCATGCGTAAGACACATACTCTAAACTGGAAAAAAAGTCGCCAAAAATAAATTTTAAACACTGAAAATTCACTGCAGCATGTGGAAAATAATAGATTCGAACACACATCTGAGTAGTAATAATTTACAAAATTCATTTGTAGGATGACTAATACACCCACACCTCAACTCAGCGATCTTGTCTTATAATGTATATATTATATGTATGTATCATATATGTTAAGGGAGAATTTAAGTCAATAGAAATTACAATTAATTTCTACATGTAGTAAACAACATGTTTGTAACATATGTGTGTCTTGTATAAAAATCGTCTATAATGTTAACAAAATACAATTCTAGTATACATTCCATCTTTTCCTGTCCTCCTCCCCCCAGCGGCCTGGCATGGCCGAGCGCGTAAGGCGTGTGACTCGTAATCCGCGTCGCGCTAAACATGCTCACCCTCCCAGCCGTGGGGAGTATAATGTGACGGTCAATCCCACTATTCATTGGTAAAAGAGTAGCCCAAGAGTTGGCGGTGGGTGGTAATGACTAGCTGCCTTCCCTCTAGTCTTACACTGCTAAATTAGGGACGGCTAGCACAGATAGCCCTCGAGTAGCTTTGTGCGAAATTCCAAAACAAACTGTCCTCCCCCTAGCGGTACAGTGGTATGTCTGGTGACTCATACTGCCAGAAACCGGGTTTCGATACCTGCGGTGGGCAGAGCACAGATAGCCCTTTGAGTAGTTTTATGCTTGATAACAAAAGCAACCATCTTTTCCTGTCCTCTCCCTAGTGGAACAGTGATATGTTTGCGGACTTATACTGCTAAAAACCATGTTCCAATACCTTTGTGTAGCTTTACGCTTTGATAACAAAAAAACAATCACATTTTCCTGTACTGTCACAAATAATATTACATGTTCAACACGATTTAACAAAATGTGTCTTGGAATCGTAGATGACTTTTATAGAAGCCATGGTTTCTTTATTGATGCACGGTTTCTAAAATTACCAAATGTTTAAAAGTTTAGTTTCATTTATTTTTGTTAACAAAATTATTTAATTCGTACATTGAAGGCCTAGGTGGATCTACCCAATCATTAGTGCAAGTATCAAACTGGAGAAGAGAGTCCATGAACTGAAGTGGACAATATGGTCCTTGGACCAAACAGAAGTACATCCATGAAGAATGCTTCTGAATTATGAAACCCTTACAAAAGAGTGTTTCGATACAATTATTATTAATCCTTTTAAAGAAAATCAAAAATATACATTAAAACCAATGTATTAACACATTTTCCTCTCAAGTCAGTTGCTCCAATGACCAGTTTCGTCCTGAAACAATTCACCCTACAGATGTCCTTCTAGACAGATAGGCAAACAGACAGATGGCTCTCAATAGCGCAAGGTCTGTATAGTCAATTTATTCAAGGATGACAACAAACTCTTGGTTTTACACGTGAACTCGTGCAGCTGTGAACACAAGCTAGGAGAGAATTCTGGGAAATATTACTACTTAGTCAAGTCAAGGTCGGTTTCCGATGACTTTGTACGAGCAGAAGGTTACTTGTACAGTAAAGGACAACAGTACGATATTCCAGATGACCAATGCACGACATCCCTGGGAAAATGAACATGTGTGTATAATATTCTTATGTTTACCGAAATATCCATATTGGTTGTCAAAACTGAATATTACGCCCTTGTAAGATAACGTTATTAACATATGCCTTTATGGTAACGAGGAATTTCTGTTCATTTCCAACTAGCAGGCTGCCAAAGTGTCATTGAGCTAGTGTACATTACACGTTCCGACTCATCGACACCGTTCATTGGTCAGGTCTCGTTTTTTAGCAGGGTGATTTCGTACTTAGCTAGCAATGAAAGTAATTTCTGTTCAATGTTCCACTGCGATAACGGGTTTTATTACCCATGTTCTATTCCCTCACACGCCATCTACAAATTAAATTACTAAATGCTGACTGTTTGTTGTTGTTGTTTTTTTAAATTAAGCACAAAACTACACAATGGGCTATCAGTGCTCTGCCCACCACGGGTATCAAAACCAAGTGTTAGGCATTATAAGTCCGCAGACATACCGCTGGGCCACCAGGGGGCAGATGCTGACTGAATGATAATTAACTATTCTATTCATTCTCACTAAAAAAAACAACAATAAACAAATAGAAGTGAAAACCTCAGAGTTCACTTTTTTCCACAAGATAGATTTTTTTAAAATTTAAAATATTTCGACTCCAACTAATAATCACTAATGTAATGAACTGTAATAAATTAAGCAAATCATTTTTACACTTTGCATAGCCAAGCGTATTAAGGCGTGCGACTCGTAATCTGAGGGTTGCAGGTTCGCATCCCCGTCTCGCCAAACATGCTCGACCTTTCAGCTGTGGGGGCGTTATTATGTGACGGTCAATCCCACTATTCTTTGGTAAAAGAGTAGTCCAAGAGTTGGCGGTGGATGGTGATGACTAGCTGCCTTCCATCTAGTCTTATACTGCTAAATTAGGGACAGCTAGCACAGATAACCCTCGTGTAGCTTTGTGCAAAATTCAAAAACAAGCAAACCTTTTTCACTTCACTTATCTCTCTTCCCAATTTCGTTTTATAATTTCTTAATATTTTTTTTATTTTATTATTACATCTTTTATAAAATTTTGTTTGAAAATCAAATATTTAGAGCAAGACTTAATAACAATATTATTACTAATAATCTAGTAGCACGATTTTTACGGTAATAAATCTACTCTCTCCCCTTCACACATATACGTAGGTGGGAGTGTCAAACGCGTTCAGTGAAGTGCTCTGGTTCGAACCGAGACTGAATTATCCTTCACATATTCCAATTATGATAACTTAGCAAAGCACAAGCAAAATAGCGTGTTTTAGACCGTAGGAAGAAATACAGTCATTTGTAAAGTTTTTTAAAACTTTTGTTCAACGTAATCAAGCAATCACCAATACGCACAGTCAAAATGGATATATATAAATGTATTTATAAACAAAATTTTGTTTGTTTTGGAATTTCGCACAAAGCAACTCGAAGGCTATCTGTGCTAGCCGTCCCTAATTTAGCAGTGTAACGCTAGAAGGAAGGCAGCTAGTCATCACCACCCAACGCCAACTCTTGGGCTACTCTTTTTCCAACGAATAGTGGGATTGACCGTCATATTATAACGCCCCCATGGCTGGGAGGGCGCGAATCCCCGAACCTCGGATTACGAGTCACACGCCTTACGCGCTCGGCCATGCCAGGCCTATATACAAAATGGTAAAACCTTTTACATTATTTATGGTAATAAAGTACTTAATAATGGAAATATAACACAGGCTACTAAAAATGTGTTAGCAGTTACATGTCTTACTGTAAGAATGATCCAATGTGTGTGTGTTAGCAGCATCCATCACCCAGACTTGGTTGGTTCGATTATCATAGTAATATATATTGGTGACTGAAAACCGTCCAGCGGTGTTCTTGACGACGAGAAACCCCCTTAAAACAAAAATGTGTCTCAAAATGGCTCAGTGATACGTCTGATACTGTATTTCGTTGTATAATTTTTGTCCAAGAAGAAGACAAAAATTCCCTGAAATTTGTAGTATTTTCTGAAAGGGCAAGCATGTTTAACGCAATGGGGATTCGAACCCGCGACCCTCAGATTATGAGTCGATCGCCTTAACACACTTGGCCATGCCGGGCCCTCTACAAAACAAGGAAAAAAACACATTATAGTTCTTTATTTCCTCAGTAGATGTCTTTAGCTAGTCTAAACAGCAACTCTCAATATAATTAAGGCCAAACTGATCACTTTTTAATTGTTACAAACAGCAATAATAAAGAAGTGTAGAACAACAAAAATAACCAGTGAATGTATAAGGACAAAATGGTCCGAGTAAAGTTTGTTTCTCTTAGATCTTGCGCAATGATACACAAGGACTATCTGCGCTAGCCGTCTCTAATTTAGCAGTGTAACAGCAGAGAGAAGGCAGCTAATCATCCCCACCCACCACCAATTTTGGAGTTATTTTTTTATTAATGAACAATGGAATTGATAGCAACATTATAACACCCTACAGCTGAAAGAGTGAGCATATCCAAATCGCCACACGCAGATTACGAGTAGAGTGCCTTAACTACCTGGCCGACCAGCTAATGACTTTCAGCCATTTACTCGTCCGGACGAACAAAATATCAAATATTAAGCAACTATGTAGCCAAAAGTAACCACGGAAAATCCCAGTATTTTCTCTCCCACAGAGAATCCCAGTACTTCCTCTCCCGCAGAGAATCCCAGTACTTCCTCTCCTACAGAAAATCTCAGTACTTCCTCTCCCACAAAGAATCCCAGTACTTCCTCTCCTACAGAAAATCCCAGTACTTCCTCTCCCACAGAGAATCCCAGTACTTCCTCTCCTACAGAGAATCCCAGTATTTCCTCTGTGGCTTTACCTTACCTGAAAGACGGTTCCTACGTATCCACGACCACAATCGCTCAGCCCTTCCACGACTTTTCCCCGTCACTCGTTCACTAAAACTGCGGACAAATTTTCGATTAGTCAACGTAGTCACTGTTTCGCTCATCCAAGACGAGGACGTTTGACTAGGAGAGTCAGGCGGTTCTTCGAGCTCTGATTCAATCATGTTCAATTATCGGGTTGAGTGTCTGTCGTAGTGCTTATAGTGTAACTAATTAAGGAGAAATGAAACTCCTTTTTTCATACTTCAGTATTTAGCAATTCGACTACCATTAACACTGTCTCCAAGATGCAAACCCACACTAGCTTTTATGTCTCATGTAACAAATGGTGTTTCACTCCAATAGGTGCGTCAAGTGGGTCATCAGTCTAACACTTTATACGTTCACATAAACTAATCTTCAAGCAACTGAGTGATGTCGGAGGAAATCGTAAAGCCTGTAATTAATTATACTGTAATTAACGACGATAATTTGTTTTTGTTCAGAGTAGACACTTCCTCCGCTGAAATTTGTGTATATTAGGCTTACCTCACGAGTTCTTCAGTAATAAATTTCTTCCTTGGAACTTCTGAAAATTCTCTTCGATCCTAGAAACTCATGTAAGCGGAATTTTATCGAGAATGCGTTTTCCCTTTTAACGTTCTCTTACCTGTTCGGAATCGAATGTGATTTGTTTTTTTGTTTTGTTTCTTTCAAATCATTCAGACACTACAGGGTATGTCGCGTTTGAATTATTCTGTGAGTGGCCCGCGCGTGTACACGTGGCGGCCTTTTCCTGTCTGCTTCCGTGCGCGCGTCTAGCTAACTTTAAATACCAGCACGAACAGTGTATGTAGACTTTCACGGTGCACGCGCATCTTCGCGAATAATCTTAAGACGCACGCACTCACGAGTGTGGGACCTATCGAGGAAACCTATCTGAGAGCGAACTGAGAGCCGTCATGTTCCTTTTGCACAAACTCAGGAAAGCGATGTGACAGATCTCTAAACCACGGGAGAAATGGAAGTAGATGGCACATAAAAATAAATGTTAACGGAGGCTTTCAAAGTCAGACACAAAAACAAGAACACTTAACTAAATTCTAAAAATGCCTTACACGCCATTAAACTAAATAAATGAAGCGCGTGTTTAAAGATTTCTACAACCTTCGTTACGATCAAAACTTTAATTAACACTTTTCAAAAGACAAGCTGTAGAAGCTAAGCCTCATTTGATCGCTGAAACGATGGAACTATATTTTCGTGTTATAAACAAGAAATTTGGTAACACACACTAATTCCATAATGTTATTACTGAGAATTATTGGATCAACACAGGACGGATATGCATTTACATTTATTCCATATCGAAACTGCATTCATCCCAGTAATTATTTCAATACGGAGAAAATGTTTAAGATTTCTTCTTGTTATCATTAACCTTGTTTTTCATTCAACCAGAACAACTAAAACTCAACACTTCACAAACGATTTACTCCGTTCCTGTTGTCTACTTGTTTGTTTGTTTGTTTTTGAATTTCGCGCAAAGTTACACGAGGGGTATCTGCTCTTGCCGTCCCTAATTTAGCAGTGTAAGACTAGAAGGGAAGCAACTCTTGGGCTACCATAAATTTCGGCGTATAAGTTGAAAATTTGACAACAAATTTCAAGTTTAAAAATCCACCCTCGACTTATACGGCGGTGACGTTTTTCATGACATGAATTCTAGTAAATTCAGATTCGAGAAAACCATCGCAAATCAAATATATATGACATGACATATAGGAATTTATTTATAAAATTGTTGTTGTTTTGAATTAAGCACAAAGCTACACAATGGGCTATCTGTGCTCTGCCCACCACGGGTATCGAAACCCGGATTTTAGCGTGTAAGTCGGCAGACATACCGCTGAGCCACTGGGGGGCTATTTATAAAATAGTAAAATACTAGTAATCCTACTTAACATGAGATCGATCAAACACAAAGTCCCATTCCTCACCATTCAAATGGTCATCGTAAGGATCCTCTTCTGGAATAATGTCATGCTCCACTGATGATGAGGGAATATCGTCATCCTCTTCCCATAACACATCATCCTCTGTACCATCCATTGCATTGGTAATTGAGCATTTTTGAATGATTTGACAACGATTTTTGGATCATTAGAGTCCCAGGAATCCTTTATCCACTGACACACTGCAAAGATGCAGCACGCATATTTCCGGCGGCAGTGTAGGTTTTTTGACCCGATGCCATCAACTCATTCCACTTGGTGCGCATAGAATCATTAAATGGTTTATTTAACGATACATCAAAAGGTTGCAGTACAGATGTTAATCCACCTGGAATCACCGCCACATCTGTTTTTTTTTTCGATTTTAATGCTTTTTTCGTAGTATCCGTTAAATGTGACTTGAGCATGTCCCACACTAACAACGATTTGGGTTTCAGCGTGACGCCTGGCCGACGGGCCCACACTTCGTTAATCCATTTGACACATCCAATATCGTCCATCCATCCTTTTTCACGTGAGTGAAAGCGCGGCAAAGCGCAAGAATGAGTCAGCGAAAATGACGCAGTTGATTATTGAATAACATTTCCTTAGCTACGCCTCGCCACTGATGCCGACTGAAATATTCCGACCAAGCGATTTGAGCCAGAGAAGAGGGTCGACTTATACGGCAGGTACATGTAAAGGCAAACTTATAGACCTCGACTTATACGCCGGAATATACGGTGCTCTTTACCAACGAATAATGGAATGAACCGACACATTACTACGCCCCCACGCATGAAAGGGCAAGCATGATTGGTGCGACGGTGATTCGGACCCGCGACCCTCAGATTATGAGTCGAGCACCTTAACCACCTGGCCAGGCCGAGCCTCTGTTGTCTACTACACACGTTCTTTCACTAGAGAAACAAATACTAGTACAATATTGATTTATTACCCAAATTAAAGTAAGTCATATGTTTGTATATAAGGCCTTTATTGAAAATTGTGTTGGTTCACTTTTGGCACCGGAAATTAAAACAAAGAAAGTAAATTAAAACATACCCCAGCCAACGTGTGTAAATATTTCTGTTTTTTTGAGATGAATCAATAATGAACAATAATAACAAAAGGCACAAATAAGTGAAAGGTGCGCTAGTCAGTTAAAAACAAACTGTTGCGCTGAATAGCAAAATAACAGTTACTTAAAAGTTACAAGTGGTTTTATTTCGGTTATGGGGGATCACTCCGCGACTGCAAATAGTGACAATATCAAGTAGCGTAAACACATATATAAACCTACCCCACTCATAACAAGAGAAGTCCTACATTCTCCAGATACAAGGAGTAACAGATGTTTGACTTTAACGTGGCCACGTTCCACAATACTCCGGTAACATATATGTTTTTTTTTATTTGATGATCCTGGACATTAAATATTTATGAGTAGGTGTAACTGTATCCTTGGCCTCCTTCGCTATAATACTCATGAAAAAGTAGTAATAATCTTGTAAAAAGCAGCTGTTATAAAAGAGACTTCAATGATAAACTATATGATGTATAAACTATTTGAAGAGGATAAAACTGTGTCACTCTACACTTTTACTACTGGGAGTGTTTTAGCCTTGAACTAAGAGCTCATTGAGTGACAAACAAAAAGCAACAATAACAAAAATTAAAAATTAGTATTGAGTTGAACTTTTTGGTAAAAAAATTCGAAATTGGTGTATAATAAAAATGTTGTTTGTCCCAATCGTAAATATATGTGTATTGCAAGATTTTTGACTGATTTTAAACGGAATACAGGAAACGTCACACATTCCCTAGAGGGAAGACATTTTTGAAAAACATATCAGATTCGAAGAACTCAAATTTAAAAGATATTTTCTAGTCCCCGTCACACCAAACATTTTCGCCCTTTCAGCTGTGGGGACGTTATAATGTTACGGTCATTTCCACTGTTCGTTGGTGAGTGGTAAAGATTAGTTGTCTTTCCTCTAGTGTTTTACTGCTAAATTAGGGACTGCTAGCGCAGATAGCCCTCGTGTAGTTTTGCGTTAAAATTCAAACTAAAACAAACCAAAAGATCTTTTGCAGTTAAAAGAAAGAGAGATAAAGTTAAATATAGCACAATGTATTTTGTCTGACAAATAGCAACTCACGATGCAAAACGCTTGCGAGCTCATAGGTTTGTTTTGCTCGTTAGACTCGTGCAAGAATTTAAATAAATTTCTAATACATCAGAATTTTTTTATATATTTTTGCTCTAGTTATATCATTTTATATATAATGAGTGTTTTTATGAGAATACTTCGTTTGATTTACAAAGTTTGATTTACTTTGAATTTCGCGCAAAGCTACTCGAGGGTTATCTGCGCAAGCCGTCCTTAATTTAGCAGTGTAAGACTAGAGGGAAGGCAGCTAGTCATCACAACCCACCGCCAACTCTTGGGCTACTTTTTTACCAACAAGTAGTTGAATTGACTGTCACGATAGAACGCCTCCACGGCTGAAAGGGCGAACATGTTTGGTGTGACGGAGATTCGAACCTGCAACCCTCGGATTACGAGTTGAGTGCCTTATCCACCTGACCATGCCGGGCCTATGAGAATACTAATGCTCATACATTAATTTTCTATATAAGATTTGAATTTTTAATCATTTAAGTCGGTGTACGCATAAATTTTCAGACCATAAAACTTTAGATTCTGTTGTAGAAAATATCGAAACCAATTTTCTCAAACTTATGATAAACCAAAAATCTGCCAAATGTCTAATATAATTATAATACTATAATTATTATAATATAATAATAATATTATAATATAATATAATTTTTACCGATTTCGTGTCATGGTAAAAAAATACCTTTTAATTTGTGTAATTCACGTTTCTAGACCTGCACTCAGTCAAATTTACTTCTTTTGTGGAAAGAACACGAATTCTGTACAAGCTGCCTGTCGTTATTTTAACATTAATACTTATTGTTTGTTATTACAAATTCTGTTTTAATTCCACATTACTCTCAACTTGTCCATTACGGCTCGATTATGTTATATTAGGAGGAAAGTGGACAAAATATGTACATTTCCAGTTGATTTGTTTCTATGGGATTTCCACTATTTCACTGGTTTTTAAAATGTAGCTTTTAAGGAAGGTATCATACTGTATATATAAATTGCTTTTCACATAACTGTTTGTCACTCGTTGTCCGTCCCAACTTATGAGTTCTGGCATTGAAGAAAAAATTTATTGAACAACGATTTGTGGAAAACGAAACATAGATCTGGAATTCTATTGTTACAAGACTTTGATTTCGAGCGGTTTGGTTTGTTGGGTTTTTTTAATTCCGCGCAAAGCTACACGAGGGTTATCTCCGCTAGCCGTCCCTAATTTTGCAAAGTAAGACTAGAGGGAAGGCAGTTAGACATCACTACTCACCGCCAACTCTTGGTCTACTCTTTTGCCAACGAATAGTGAGATTGACCGTCACATTATATCGCCCCCACGGCTGAAAGGGCGAGCGTGTCGGGCCATATTTCGAACGGCAATTGGCAAATTAAGAGAAATTTGGAAGTAAAAAACAGCTGTTTTTGTAACAATGTTCAGGCCTTTTGTTTTTATTATCTCGAGCGTTTTAACTTCTACTTTTTAAGAAAATAGTATTCCAAAATTAGCAATAAAATTGGTGCATTTTTTATTTCCCACATACCTATATCGTTTCCAGTATAAAAAATACACGTATAGTTGTTCATATATAATGTATAACAATCCAACGTAATCCTCACGACTATTACAATAATATAGTTAACGTTTGATGAAACAATTAACATACCGTTTATTTCAGTTTTTTTCTAAATAATCGACAACAAATATTCTGTTGAGGTTTGCCCTTAATCTGTATACCTTTAAGAGTAGTATAATTGGTAAGACTGTTTTGTACATTATGTGTGCATTGCCGTTTTTTTTAATATATTATAAAACACGCTAAGTAACTTTTGTTGGAGTTGTGATTTTAATGTCAATTGCTTTTAGTATTATTATTACACTTATCCTGGAAATGGAAGAATAAAGATCTCCATATTTAATTCAACAATAAAAGTGTTAAATAAATAGTTCGTAACTGTAACAATATGAAGTAAAAAAACATGACGAAACAAACATAAGAAGTGAAATACATGTTTACGATTAAACGTGTCTTTCTATACAGTGAGCAACAACGTTACAAAAGAAATATCTTCGTTTATCTGTTTCTGACCATATAAAATTTACTAGAATGTTATATATTAATCTTTCATAGCTAGGTTAACACAACATCAGATCAAACAAAGATGTTTCACTTCTCATCCAATCATTATTGGCTAACATTTAAACCTTAGCATAATATTTGTTCAAATATTTTAATACGGCTTAAAAATGAAAACCGTTTTGGATACAGTGGGTTTTATCAAATGTTTTCTTGATGACACTTCATGACAGCGCCGCAAAGTTTACCTCCTGGCTGTTAAGTGTTTTAACTCTTACAAAATAAAAAAGCAGAGTTACAATCGTAGTGAACTACTGTAATGTGGATGGGTAATTTACACCAGATAGTTCACCTATTAAATGTGTTATATCATACCACATTTCCATTTCCAGTGAACGTTTTTCATGCTGCTCAGTTTTTGATAAGAAATGGTTAGTCTACTCCAAACGTGTTAGAAACAATGATACTTGAAGAATAACATGCCAGAAACGGAACTGTGACAGATAAACAAATTTGCACTGGAATAGAGCAAAATACATTGAAGTGATACCAGCAGTATCGAAATAACTATAATGTACAGTAATGAAATGTTGTAACAGCAGTACCGAATTGACACTAATGTACAACAATAAAACTTTGTACCAGCAGTACCTGAATTGAGACTAATGTAGAACAATAAAACTTTGTACCAGCAGTACCTGAATTAACACTAATGTAGAACAATAAAACTTTGTACCAGCAGTACCTGAATTGACACTAATGTACAACAATAAAACTTTGTACCAGCGGTACCTGAATTGACATTAATGTACAACAATAAAACTTTGTACCAGCAGTACCGAATTAACACTAATGTACAACAATAAAACTTTGTACCAGCAGTACCTGAATTGATATTAATGTAGAACAATAAAACGTGGTATCGGCAGTGTCGAACTTATACTAATATAGAACATGTGATATTGATATGGTATACAGAGGTACAGATAAAGTACGTCTAACAATTCGGGACTGTTTCACATAACTGACAGTTGATCAAAGGAACAAAACTACAGTTAGTTACAACTTTGTTTCATTGCCACAATACATCAGTAATATAACTTGTACGAGTCATTAATGTTTACTAAGTGTTATAAGAGCCTCCAAAAACCTGGTAACTTGCATGAAAACAAAAGTGATACATGATAAAAATCACATCAAATCGATTAAATCGAACACTAGAAAAACAAAGAGAGATTCAAAGATGAGATTACAAAACTGGACTCAAATAAGCCAATGTAAGTTGATGAAAAGTTGCGTTCGTGGATGACTGCTCATCGGGGTATGTTCACTTCATGTATCAATACTAAAGGGTATTATCCCTAGATCTATGTAAGACAAGCTTTACTACACACGTTTTGTTCAATAAAATTCAATGATTTAAAATCGTTCTTGGTGTTCGTAACGGTTTTGAAAAAGCAACACTTTTCATTTTATAACAAGGTGTACTGTCTTTTATATGTAAAAACGGCTCGTTTAGGTTCAGAAAATATTTTAAATAGAAGAGCGAACAACGTTTCGACCTTCTTCGGTCATCGTCAGGTTCACAAAGAAAGAGGTAACTGACCGGAAGCTGACCACATGTTTGGAAGGGGTTGTATAACTGAGTGTCGCAATGTAGAGGGCGGGGTTAGATGTTTGAATATACAATTTTATCTATAATATTAATATAGGTATAATGGCGTTCCTTTATATTGGTTTATTTTGGGTTTAAGTTGTTGTATAAGTAAGGCTTCTTTAATTTTGCGTTTCTTTATGTTTGTTTCTTTATTTAGTATTTTAGTGTTTTCTATGGTTATGTTGTGTTTATTTGACTTACAGTGTTCGAAAACGTGAGAAGGTGACTTTTTATGTTCTTTGAATCTGGTTTCCATTATTCTACTTGTTTCTCCAACATAGAAGTCGTGGCAGTTATCACATTGTATTTTATAAATAATGTTGGTGTGGTGTTTGTCAGTGTAGTTCTTACATAGTATAGACCTTAGTTTTGTGCCTAGTTTTTGAATAAATTTAGTATTAACTGGAATGTTATATTTTGTTACTAGTTTTTGCCAAATGTTGGTTATTTGTTTGCTGATGTCAGGAATATATGGTATACAGCAGTATATGGTTTCGTGATTTTTTGATTCGTGAGATATATTTACTTTTGTTGGTTGATTTTGCTTTCTGTCTAAGTGTGTGCGTATAATGTTTTCTACGGTTTGTGGAGGAAACTTATTGATGTTGATGAAGTATTGTTTTATTTTGTCTAAGTCATCGTTAATTTTATCTGGTGAGCATAGTTTTATGGCTGTGTTTATCTGGTTTCTTAGTATGTTGAGTTTTTGTTTTGTTTCATGTGCTGAGTCCCATGGAATGTATAGTCCAGTATGGGTGATTTTTCGGTGGATTTCTGTTTTGAATTGTGTGCCGGTTCTTATAATTTTGAGGTTAAGAAATGATATTTGATTGCTTTCTTCCTGTTCACATGTGAAGTTAATGTTGGGATGTATAGAGTTAATGTGAGTGAAAAAAATAAGTATGTGTTCTGTAGATTTGAATCCCGCAACCGTGTCATCTACATATCTGTACCAGTATAGTGGTGGATGTAATGTTGTATTAATTGCTTGTGTTTCAATTTGTGTCATAAAAATATTGGCTAGAACTGGTGATACTGGGTTGCCCATGCTTAGGCCATTTGTTTGTATATAGTTTTGGTTGTTGAACATGAAGTTTGTCTTTATTGTGGTGAATTCTATGAGGGTTGCTAACTGGTTACTGGGAATGTCTATAATTGGGTTAGGGTCTCGGATATAGAGTTCTAAGGCTATCTTGCAGGCTTCTGTTGTTGGAACTTCTGTAAAGAGGGATATAACATCGAAACTGGCCATTAAGGCTTTATGATTAAGTTGATTTAGATTAGAATTGAAATTAAAAGAGTCTTTGATGAATGAGCTGGCTGATGTTGCATATTTGGAGAATGCCCATGCTATGTATTTACCAAGATTGTAATTAAACGATTCATATGTTGACATTATTGGTCGTAATGGACAATCTGGTTTATGAGGTTTGAGGATGCCGTATATTTGCGTATAAAATACTAAATAAAGAAACAAACATAAACAAACGCAAAATTAAAGAAGCCTTACTTATACAACAACTTAAACCCAAAATAAACCAATATAAAGGAACGCCATTGTACCTATATTAATATTATAGATAAAATTGTATATTCAAACATCTAACCCCGCCCTCTACATTGCGACACTCAGTTATACAACCCCTTCCAAACATGTGGTCAGCTTCCGGTCAGTTACCTCTTTCTTTGTGAACCTGACGATGACCGAAGAAGGTCGAAACGTTGTTCGCTCTTCTATTTAAAATATTTTCTGAACCCAAACGAGCCGTTTTTCCATATAAAATTCTCAACAAGTGGGTTTCTCGACATCACTGAAGGTGTCGCTTCATAAAGCCCCAAAACTAAAGTCGCAACATTGAAAATCCCGCAGAATTTCATACAATAAACTTAGAGCTACGGGTGTTACTCTACAGTATCCAATACGAGTCACCAGTGGAAGTTATGAACTGTACAGTTCTAAATGTATTTACTTTTAGCATCTAGAATCTATTTAGCAGCCATGATAGTATCGACAATAGGTTTTTGTTACTCTATTGTTGACGCTATTCAGCATTTGTTATCTTTAACTTTGCAATAACATTTTACTAAATATTCTATAAAACACAGGTCTTGTATATCTCGAATAGAGTGCATGCACCACAACTCTCTAGGACAGAATGCAACTAAATATGGCCACTACCGTTGCAGTACTACACAAACTCAACAGAAGTTTTTCTTCCAATATTCACCATAAGAGCCGTTTCTTGAGCTATACCTACTTTCCATTCTGATCTATTACCCTTTAACTCTGCTTTACGAACTTAGAACAACATATAAACAAATAAATGAAATATGGTAAGCGAAAGTAACCCCTACCGCCACTACTTTTCCACTATCTCTTCCTACTGAGTTACCATAACCATAGCAAACTATTTGCCATGTTTTAAACACATACACATTGAATTTTTAAAGCTTAAACAAAACTTCTGATGAGATATGCATTCTCAAAACGGCTGATATGGGTATTAAAACATTAATTAAAATAAAGCACAGCACAACGTTTCGATCTTCTCAGAACATCTTTGTTAACGTTGTGCTGTACTCTATTTTAATTAATGTTTTAATACCCATATCAGCCGTCTTGAGAATACATATCTCATCAAGCAAGTTTTTCGTCATTAAGAATTTTGATGAGATAATAATGAATACTCTAATAATATACTATGTTTTAAATAAATTGTGTGGAAGTTAGGATTTTTGTATTATTTGTCATAGTTCATACACCCCAAGGACGAGTACTTCAGTTCGTAAAGATTTGTTTGTTTGTTTTTTAGAATTTCGAGGGCTATCTGTGCTTGCCGTCACTAATTTAGCAGTGTAAGACTAGAGGGAAAGCAGCTAGTCATCACCACCCACCGCCAACTCGCTACTCTTTTACCAACGAATAGTGCGATTGATCGTCATATTATACACCCCCACGGCTGGGAGGGCGAGCATGTTTAGCGCGACTCGGGCGCGAACCCGCGATCCTCGGATTACGAGCGCACGCCTTAACGCGCTCGGCCATGCCAGGCTACCAGTTCGTAAAGAATAATCAGCAAATATAAAAATATAAACTTAGTTGTCCGTACAACCGTACTGTCTCCAAAAATATACCTAAGAATAATTTCTTTTTAGACACACCGTAATACTATACTAAAAGCAAAAAGACACAAAACCTAACAGTTTCGATAACGGTCAGGCATGGCCAGGTGGTTAAGGCGCTCGACTCGGACGTAATTCGAGGGTCGCGGATTCGAATCCCCGTCGCATGAAATATGCTTGCCCTTTCAGTCGTGGGGACGTTATAACGTGACGATCAAGAGTAGCCTAAGAATTGCCGGTGGGTGGTGATGACTAGTTACCTTTACTCTGATCTTCCACTGCTAAATTCGGGACAGATAGCGCATATAGCCCTCGTGTAACTTTGAGCGAAATTAAAAAAAACAAACAAACGAACAGTTTCGATGACAAAGCTACCATCTTAGACATTATCACATCATGGTAACTGTGTTACTACAACTTGCCGACTGCAACTAATAATAAATATTTTACTTTCTATTGCATTTTTTCTTTCACTAAACACCCAATGAAATAAATGTAAAACAAGTTCAGTGACCATCCTTTCATTCTAAACAAACAAACAAAGCCTGTTTCCAACATATAAAAAGCCAGTAACTGAGTTATATGAGCTGGCGAAACAACTATCAACAACGCTTTTTCACTTTATGTTTTACATTGGTAAAAGTATCAGTATAATCCAAAGAAGCAAGCCAAAGGTTGTGGTGATGGATATACTGACGTAATAGAAAGGAGTTTCGGTAGAGACGAAGGTAACTAGAGAGAATGTTTAAAAATTATGTAGCAGATGTTACTGAGATTATAGATTCCACTTAAGCGAGCAACAAGTTATTATTTCCAAAAATAACGTACCAACAAAGCAGATGGCAGATAACAAATTTTGTTACATTATACAGCCCATTTGGAGGGGAGGAACTCTGCGATGTAAGATACATGTAACAGGACGTGTTTCTATAAGGATACTCTATTAAGCTCTTTGAAAACCAGAACATCTAACGTTTTTTGTATCTATCTAAAACTCTAGAAGAAAATTACAAGTACATTTATTCTCCCAGTGACCCGCAAAACGCCTGAAACATAAGCATAAACACTTAAGGTCCTATGAACAGAAAAACTAATTTCACTAGATAAACTAACTTTTTGTTTGCTTTTTAAATTTCGCACATAGCTACACGAGGGCTATCTTCGCCACCCGTCCCCTAAGTTAGCAGTGTAAGACTAGTTAATCATCACCACCCACCGCTAACTATTGGGCAACCAATAGTGGGATCGACAGTTACATTATAAAGCCCCCACGGCTGAAAGGAAGGGCATGTTTGGTGTGACGAAATTTGAGCCCACAACCCTCAGATTACAAGTCGAGTGCCTTAACCACCTGGCCATGCCGGGTCATTTACAATATCTAATAACATTATTACTTGATTTCCTGAAGGAGTGGATTAAATATATTATCAGTCATTTCCTGTAAGCAAAGCATATATATTTTTTTAAAGTCATAGTAAAGTAATTGCTTTCTGAAAGAACCAGGCTTAATAAATTTTCTTATAAAATATTGAAGAATAAAAAAGGTTTTAATAATGAGATAGATTTCGATATAAATAATGCAATTAAAACCAATCAAATATAATTATATGATTCAGGAAAACACGATAAAACATTGAGCCAAAATTATCGTTAATTCAGGGTGGACAAACAATAAGGTCACATTATTGAAAAACAATCTTTTCTTCAACCAATCAAATTCTAGTTATTCATCCTATATCGAGTTTAAGCAGTATAATATATCTTTTATTTTTATATATTTTTTTCTTAAATACAATGGTTTCATTATTTAAAAAAACAACATTAAATGTTCTTTGTAATTTTAGTAAAGCTGGTATGGTTCGAAAGCGTACAGAAGAAAGAGAAAGTTACACGTCTATTTCTGATACTTGAAATGTCGATAAGCATTTGTAGCACAATTTGAAGAAATAAGACATTTAAGGTATTAAGATTACCTTATACTGTATCGAAATAGTTAACGTTGAAATATCATATTGAACATAATTGAAATACGGTACGTTAATCGACCAGGAAGGTATACGTTACTTAGCATTATTAAAAATACCATTATAAAAACTTCGTTCCAGAAGTTTAATAACAATGGAACGGGAATCGGATTACATCGTCCGAAACGTTCCCATGGTTTAGTCTGTGATTTCTTTTTTGGAAATCAGACTGACTATTTGCTATATTTTCAGAAGTATAACATAAAACACACCTAGGAGAAGTGTGTTATAATAACTACTTTCAATGTAATTCCAAATTTTTGAAAAAAATTACTAGCACGAGAAAAGGTGTTGTCTGAAACGCAGTGATTTCAAACTCTTTTTAAACCAAAGACCGACATTTCACGAACCGCTCAGTGCAACATAAACTGTTATAATGTACTTTTATATAAATCATTGTACAATAACATATTACATTTAAAAACTCACCATTTTACGGACAACTGAAATTTTCTCGTTCATAGGCGGGTGGAAACCTCTGGTCTTATAAATATTATATTTTAACAATATATTTCTAGCACAAATTTTAATGTCCACTTGTCTGCTCTTTTAAGGCAAAAAAAGTCGTTCAAAGCACAAAATTACCTGATAACTCCTTGACAGACTGAGACCGAGGAGAATTGAAAACCTACATGAAAAACAAAAACAAATTACTGATAGCTAATAGCAATTTAAAACAAGAATATAACAGAAATATAACGTGCATACAATGTTTATTATACATAATAAATAATCTATAAAGCGTAGGTGTTTAATTCTAAGAACCCATGAGTGAAAGCAAAGAAGAATATGATACAATATGTCCACTGCTATTTCCTGTTTCGAACAGGCCGTTCCCTTAGTACCAGGGTCTATAATGGCGCCTGGGATTCAACAAACTTAAAAGAGGTAATGACATTGCAAATATCATCAGTTTTCAAAATAATAACAAATAAATTGTCTAATCACTAAGAAATGTAAATTTAATATGATAAATCATGTTTATCTAAAACCTGAATAGATTGGTGAGTTATGGATTGTATGGTCGATGTTCGAGCCAGTATGGTGCTAAACGTACAATACACTTTCTTTCAGCTGTGAGTGTCTTATAAATGTCACAGTAAAGCCTAAACAAAGCAAGTGTGGCGGCGGGTGTTGCTCACTTACTGCTTAATAGTTGAACATTGTGAAAAAGTACGTCTAAGTTATAACTTCCTTCATTTGTATCTTTAGTCCATATGTCGCTTTATGTGCCATTCACGTTTAACACCTCAACTTCCAGATTCAATAAATACAATGTTACAACTTTGTTCAAAACAAAATACTAACAACATTCATATTACTCCGAAACATTCTTTGTTCATTTCTTGTTGAGCACAAACTACACAATGGTTTATTTGGGCCGTTTCCACCGCGGTGACTGAACCTGAAATTTTAACGTTATACATCACCACGCCTACGGATGAGCCACATTAAACTAAAGTCGGGCAACAGTATTTAACGGACAAAGATACAGAACACTCTAGAATTATAAATACCACGTAACTGATTTATAGAAGATATAATTTTTCCAAACGTGTTGTGTTAGGCCTACAGTAAAGTCGATTGGCCGATATTAAACAGCATCTGCTCGCTAAAAGAGTTTAACATTGGACAGCCGCCATAATGAACCGAATGCAACACACACACGTATTTACTTATTTATGCTGCTGAAATAGTGAAATAAAAATCATCAGTGATCTGTATTATTTCGAATATTATGTTAAATCAGACAGATTATCTCTTGGAGTTTTAACATCAGCCTTTTTCTATATGTGGTTTGTTTCTTCTGAAATATAGAAAACTACAACATTATCTCCGTCCACGTTATTTGCATTTAACGCTGTGACATATAACACTCCAAGCTGGTTTACATCTGCGCGGTGCTGCCAAACCTTCTGTTACCTTGACGTTTTCTAAATTCGTTCTTCACCAGATGGCGTGCAGTTCAGAAATCACTTTAGGTGAAAGGACTGGTTTCTACATTACCGCTACGCTTCCTCAAGTGCACTGTGCGACACAATGGTAGAAACAAGATGCTTCCAAAACTACTTTCTATTGGACAAGATCTAACTTTCTCTGTAAAAGAAGATAAAAAGCTCTTCCTCTCTTAAAGTAAAGTGTGTTCTTCTATCACTATTATATTAGGAACCAAACAAGATTGTATTTCGTTAACTGTGAAAACTGTGCTTTTAGAGAGCAAAGTCCAACACTCTATCTCAGGGGAAATGTATCGAACACGACACAAATTACTTATTAAATGCAGTTTTAGTAAACAACTTCTTGTATAAAGCAAATCTAGTACAACAAAGATTGATTGATTGTTTGAAATTAAGCACAAAGCTACACAATGGGCTGTCTATGTTCTGCCCACCACGGGTATCGAAACTCGATTTCTATTGGTGCAAGTCCGCAGACATATTGCTGTGCCACAACAATAAATCCTTATTGAACAGGGTAGTAACTACTTCCGCTACAGAAGGTTGAGAGAAGCTACATTTCACCCCTTTGTGTTTATTTGTCAGCACGATTTCTCAAAAACGGCTGAATCGATTTAGATTAACCTTGGTATACAGTTTGATTGCAATCCAACTTAAAATTGATTAGTTTTTGGAGGATCAAGATCAGAGTAAGATAACGATTTTTTTTTAAATCCCTATTTGGTAACTGATTTTTTACACTGAATAACTCCGTCAAAAATGATCAAATCTTGATCAAACTTGGTGAACATGTGTGGTGTAGATTATTCCTCATTGTCCCGCTAGAAATGGTCATTGCAATGATAACAAGAAACGTGCGGAAAAGATCTGAGTACTTTTTGAGGAACAAATATAATCAACGCTAAATGGCGGAGGCACACTTTCTAGTGTGTGTGTGTGTTTTCTCATGGCATGGTCACAGGGGGCTATCTGCTGAATCCACAGAGAGTGATGATGTGTGTGTTTTCTCATGGCATGGTCACATCGGGCTATCTGCTGAATCCACAGAGAGTGATGATGTGTGTGTTTTCTCATGGCATGGTCACATCGGGCTATCTGCTGAATCCACAGAGAGTGATGATGTGTGTGTTTTCTCATGGCATGGTCACATCGGGCTATCTGCTGAATCCACAGAAAGTGATGATGTGTGTGTTTTCTCATGGCATGGTCACATCGGGCTATCTGCTGAATCCACAGAGAGTGATGATGTGTGTGTTTTCTCATGGCACGGTCACATCGGGCTATCTGCTGAATCCACAGAGAGTGATGATGTGTGTGTTTTCTCATGGCATGGTCACATCGGGCTATCTGCTGAATCCACAGAGAGTGATGATGTGTGTGTTTTCTCATGGCATGGTCACATCGGGCTATCTGCTGAATCCACAGAGAGTGATGATGTGTGTGTTTTCTCATGGCACGGTCACATCGGGCTATCTGCTGAATCCACAGAGAGTGATGATGTGTGTGTTTTCTCATGGCACGGTCACATCGGGCTATCTGCTGAATCCACAGAGAGTGATGATGTGTGTGTTTTCTCATGGCATGGTCACATCGGGCTATCTGCTGAATCCACAGAGAGTGATGAGCGGCTTTCTACTTATTGGAAACAGTTTGTAACACAGAAATCCCTGTATAAGGAAAACCTTGAACAACACCTGATTAATATGAATATTGCACGTGCACTTTGCTTTGAAATCAACACAATAATCTGTTATACTTTGAGAGCTTTTCATTTGCTTACTTTTAACATTTTAATAAACTTCCGCGCTTATGATTGTACACTGTTTTGCAGAAACTACTCTCGAACCCTTTATAGTTTTATAAATCAGTAAATATATTGACAGTGCAGTACGTTATAAACTTCATTCATTGTATTTTACTTCATCTTTATAATTATATATATTTTAGTCTTTAAAATTAATTTGCATGAAATACGAATTTATTTGCTGTATTAAAATAACTGTAGAGATAAACACGTTCAATAGAGGTTTAGAAACCGTTTACGATGCAGAAAACGATGACGTACATGCTATACAGAATCAGCAATGTTTGAACGTATCAACGTACATGAAAGTATGTTTACAGTATTGCGTGTTCCTCTTTGGCACAGCGGTAACGCTAAAATCAGGGGTTCGATACCCCTCGATGAACTCAGTAGATAGCCAGATGTGTCTTTACTATAAGAAAACACACACTCGCCCAATATTGTTTACAAAAAGTTAACTGAACACAGTTATAGAAATGATTAAAAACATCTACGTGTTCGTTTATTGCAACATTTAAAAATACATGGGTGTAAGTTACGAATACGATAGATATTCGTAGTCACACGTAGCACCAAGTAGTAAACATTTCACTGCAATCCATCAAAATTAAATAATGAGTGGACTGTATAGATTGCAATGAATCCACAATACTTAGATAATTCAATATTGTAGATTCATATATCAATACGTATACATTCATCTCTTTTTATCTGCGTAGCGAGCGTCTCTTCTATTTGAAACATTTTCTCAACCGAAACGAGCCGTTTTTGCATATAAAATTCTCAACAAGTGGGTTTCTCGACATCACTGGCACTTAGTTCAATTATCGTAAACTACAAAAAAAAATTAAATATCTCATTTTTTAGTTTTATATTGAAGAAAGGTTCTTTTCATCCAAAAGGCTGTTTACACCATAGAGCGTAATGATCAAAACTGCATTTCTAATTAAGCGATCTCTTAACGCACGTAAACTACTGATATTACTCAAACAGTTATATTAAACAAATTCTAAGAAACTGCAGTATTTCGTTTCATTTATTAATGAATAAAGACATTAATATCTGAGACAGCGAAATGAAGGCAAACAAAGTTTTTAAAGATTAGAAAAATTCTGATTCACTTTTATTGTTACAAATGACTAAGTTTGAGAATGGACATGTTTAACTTCAAAATATTTTAATCCGTCTGTGCAGTGCCATTTCAATAGAACAGTTATATTTTGGTGTGCATACAGATTAATAATGATAGTTTAACTCGGTGGCTGTTCGTTAGGTGCTTATGACGCTAAAAGTTGGATTTCGATCCCAACGACGGACTCAACACAGAGAGCCAAATGTACAGCCTTGCGCATAAATAAACCCTAAATGTTTAAATAACTTTATATGTCATGACATTCGTGGTTTACTTAACACAAACTTTCTCTTGTATTGGAACACATTCACTGAAATGTCCTTCTGTACAGGTTATATTGCTGGCTATTTTATTACTTTATTAAAATCATAAACCTGAAGATTTTGATACAAACTTATATTTAAAGATTTTTACTACACACAAAATGTGTTTGTTTGTTTGTTTGTTTCGGAATTTCGCGCAAGGCTATACGAGGGCTACCTGCGTTAGCCGTCTCCAATTTAGCAGTGTAAGACTGGAGGGAAGGCAGCTAGTCATCACCACCTCCCGCCAACTTTTTGGCTACCATTTTACCAACGAATAATGAGGTTAACCGTCACATTATAACGCCACCACGGCTGATAGGGAGAGCATGTTTGGTGCGACCGGGATTCGAACCCGCGACCCTCGGATTACGAGTCGATCGCCTTAACCCACCTGGCTATGATGGATCCACAAAGTGGAACTGGGAATGATACGCTGGACACATACAGGAGGGTTTTCCCAGTCCAGCTCTGATTTCAACAGCTTTTCTTTACAGATTATTACAGACATATTATCTCAAGATATAAATGTCACAGTTTAATAACTTCAAATAACTTAGACTTGGACTGCGTGTAATTTTATGGTATTAATCGAATGACATCGTTGGTTCCTTAAGATACAACTGGTAAAAACGTTTCCCTTTATTTATATTTAACGTTGATATTTTTACAGTTGCCCCAAAATGGTACTTTTACAGTTGCCACAAAACAGGTCAATTTTTCCTCAATTATTTTTTTCTACAAATTACCCACTTTATATTTTTAAATAATTTGCCCTGTTATGTAACACGAAGACTTTAATATCATATTACAAAGATAATCTCTTATTTTAGCTTCACTCTCATTTTAAAAGTGAATTATTTTCACATCAACCTTCACACAGTGTAACAATAAAGGAAGTTACAATGGTGCATAAATAACAATTTAAAAATGTTTTGCATAGAGACGGGTATATTCCACAAACAAAAACAAAGGTCACAACATTTTTAGCTAAGTAAATAAAATAGGTTATACATTTCTTTACACTCACAGCATAAAACAGCCAAAACATAGTTTTTGTTTCTTTCTTTTTTTGTACAGCCTTTTATCACCTTATTATATCAGAATAACCGAATTACAAGTAAACCTGATCGCAATGAAGTATCAAAAGTTGTGTATTGTAAAACCGCTTACTCGTATTGTAAAACCACTTTCTCGAAGGATCGTTTTTTCGAAGCTTTAAACTGGATTGTGACGTCATACATTTCAACTAATAAATTAGTATTGTTAAAAAACATACATACATGTTTTTCTTTTATTATCTATAACTGCACTGGGTACCCACTATTGATATGACTTACTAGCTGGTAACGTTGACCAGGTGGGTTAAGACGTTCGACTCGTAATTGGAGGGTCGCAAGTTCGAATCCCCGTCGCGCCAAACATGCTCGTCCTTTCAGCCGTGGGAACGTTATAATATGACGGTCAATCCTACTATTCGTTGGTAAAAGAGTAGCCCAAGAGTTGGCTAAATTAGAGATGGCTAGCACAGATAGCCTTCGTGTAGGTTTGCGCGAAATTCAAAACGAACGAACAAGCCAATCAGGTTACACGGGGCGACTATCAAAATACATCGTGACTATTTTTTTCTGTCTTACGCATTTTCTAATTAATTTATAACGGGTTTTCAATCAGACACGTTCAAAAACAGCATTTCACATTTACCGTTACCTGGCCAGTCAGAACGATTTTTATACACTACTGTATCCATATATACGATTAAGCTGAAAATCATTATCAAACTACAGCCATCAGTGATAAGAATATATATAGTAGCTCGTGCTCATAATTTTCCTCGCAGGTTATGCAGCTTGTGAATTAATCGATACTGTAACATATTGACAGTTAGTACTTGTAAAAGACTTTCGCAGTCATGGCAACTAGCAAAGTTACCCTAGTAGGCATTATTTTGTAACTTGATGAAAGAGATTTGACACATTTCTTTTGATCTGTTCACATCTGTTTTCTTTTTCTTTTAAACTAACGGTCAAATAAATTGTTACTGTTCTATAGATCTGAGGTTTCGTGGTGAGCGTTCCACAACTTTCCAAAAGATGCCCTTTCAAAACAACAACAAAAAATGGTTGGGTCATTTTCCCTCCAGCCTGTCCTTCGAAATTAAGGACAGCTCGCGCCAACACCATTCATGCATGCAAAATCATTTATCGATGTCTAGTTTAAATATATCAATGTGTTGTGAAAATCTAAGCTTAATAAATATTGCATTCCACCCCGACCCTTACACACATTAATCCGGAAAAATGAATGTAAAAATATAAACGCTATTCATTCGCTCACAGAAGTAAGCACCGTATTTAAAAATCAGTTTCTTCAGGTAGAAATGAAAGATCCAATCATAAATGTTTGTTTATAGGTACGTCCAATAGCTTATCTTGTTATCTGGTGTTAATTAACTGGAGTCCAGGATAACAGCTTTTCAAATATTCGCTGCATTAAGTATAGTTGATAATGCTAAACGTGTTGTAACAAGACAGGAAAACCAGGATGTTAGGTGACATTTATTTTCAAATGCATCTCCTAGTAATAAAGGATAAACGTCACAAAGTTAATACTCCAATTTTAGAAACGATTTCCCCAAAACGCCAGGATTATATATATATATATATATGTGTGTGTATATGAGTATGCAATAAACATTTCGCTTTGTATAGCACGACGATTTGTAAATATCTAAGTTTACGTTATCCCTGTGGTAACGTTAGATATGCATTTATTCAAATTTTCCCAAATAACGACTCCTACGTTTACCGAAAATATATTGAACAAATAACTTCATAATTTAAGACGCCACGAGGTGTCATTTAGAGGAAGCTTTAGAAGAAAATTTACGTCAACGCAACCATATGAACGAGAAATCGTTAATTACCTGCAATGCTTGTCATTTTGTCTACAAAATAGAAAGCCACTTTTAGCAAGTGCTTTTAATTTCTGTATAACTAATATATGTTAAGCCTGAAGGACAGACAGTTCAACAGATGATAAATAAAAATACAGTAGCTGCAAGAACCTGAGAACCAACCAAAACAAAAATGTATGAAAATAAAGTCAGGGTTCTAGGTCACTGTTAATTTTCTTTCAATTTTCCAAAAATGAGATTGTTTGTTTGTTTTTTAAATTTCGCGCAAAGCTACTCGAGGGCTATCTGCGCTAGCCGTCCTGAATTTAGCAGTGTAAGACCAGAGGGAAGGCAGCTAGTCATCACCACCCACCTCCAACTCTTGGGCTACACTTTTACCAACGAATAGTTGGATTGACCGTCACATTATAACGCCCCCACGGCTAAAAGGGCGAGTACGTTTGGTGACGGCTAGCCCAGATAGCCCTCGTGTAGATTTGCGCGAAATTAAAAAGAAATTAGAGCGATAAGATCTATACCAAGAAAAGTCACCAAACGATGTAAGAGTTACATCTTATTGCCTATGTGCCCTATTTTAACAGATACCATTTTTATCACGATACATTTTACTATATTCATTTAGTATTTTTAACTCACTTTGATTTGACTGCCCCCTACGTGAAACGCAGCTGTTTTTGTATAATTTGTTGTTTTCTATAAATGTCTACACAATATTTTTAAAGCATATCCTTTACACAGTACCTTACAGTCTTTAAGTTCTGATGCACGATGATACTTTTGTGCGCTTCGAATTTTGTTTAATACCGTATATTTTAATATATTTATTACTTTCATATATATTAGTTAAATGCAAACAAAAATGTTCCTGATTAAAATCCAAGAAAAGAATTTTCATCAAATATTAAACTTCTCATTCACGACTGAATTAAATGAATAAAATCTTTTGTTATTCAATATTACCGGCAGCATATTGTGAAAAGTGACATTATGTGGCACTGTCTTGGAAAATATGTCATCATATGTTTCCCTCAAGTTGAGAGAAAACTTAACTTAGAACATGAGTTAATTTATGCAAACTCGGCGCAAATAAATTACGTTTAAAGATTATAACAGGATTATCAAATTGGAAAAGAAAATAATTATTGTACATGCTGTACGTGTACTAATTGTATAACAATTTTGAACTTCTAAACTTCGGTATTCTAAAGCAGAAATAATACGGGGATTTGTTATCGTAACCAAGAACTGTATGTTTCAATGTGCATCGTCTCCTAGTCTCTAATTTTCTTGGAAACTCATAACTGTATAAGGTTCTAAAACAGCATGTTTATAGGTAGGAAGCCAGAAGGTAACAAATAGAGTAAAGTACTTTAACGTTGAGAAGTCCCCGTATAATTCTGCATGTCAGTTATCCACTCTGAATCGTAACCAACAACTATCAACTCGCTGCAGACGGTCGGCGTATTGTAAACCTCGTCATTGTTCAGTAGCACTTTGTTGTCTGGCAAAAGTGCTAGCAAAATAACCGAAGGCTGGCAAAGAAAAGTTTCTTAACGTAGAGAAAAGTCTGTATGTAAGCATATAAATTAAACAACCGCGAAAGCTGAATTATTATTGGTTGTTTATGCATAATTGTCACGACAAGTAAAATAAAAATAATTGATTTTAGTCTCGGAATAAGCGCGTTTAAAACTTCATTAATAGTTATCATAACTCTTTGTGATATGCATTCAGTTATTGCTGTATTCACTCGTTGAATAGATTTAATGCAAACCTGCAGGGCATTGCTATATTATACAGACTAAGTTTCAGAGTACCCCCATTAAAAATTTACTTTTAAGACCTAAAGTTACAATTTAAAATTACATTTACCAGGATACCCTCTAACCGGATGAACTGAATTAATCTATTCATTAAGGAAGCAATCTAATGTGTATTTTAAAAAATCTCCAAAGGAACACTGCAAGATAAGGAACAAAATCATTCTAATTTCTCTAAGCTAAGACAGGCCAACAACCAGAATACCTTTTGAAATATGCAGGACTTTTATGCTAGGAAATCTAATACATGCTTGTTTGTTTAACCAATTGACAGAGCAACATATTATTCATTCCTTAGGCACGGACCCGTGTCAACTTACAAGCTCAGCTGAAGATCAGTACAATAGTAAAGGTTTTATTGTACCTCTCTCGTTTTCTAAAGAAACAAAACAGCCTTGCATCGTCCGATGGTTAGGACGTTACAGTCAATCCTACTGTCTATTGGTAAAAGAGTAGCCCAAAAGTTGGCGGTAGGTGGTGATAATCAGCTACCTTCCCTCTAGTCTTTCAATGCCAAATTAGGGACGGCTAGTACAGATAGCTCTCCCGTAGCTTTGTGGCAAATTTCAAACAAACCAAATCTTCAAATTGAAATTATTTCAGGCATAAAGAAATTACATTAATCTGCGAGACTTTGGGCGTTGTCAAATAGATCAATCAAAATTGTTTGACCTCCCGAGCTCCCCAGTGGCTCAGCGGTATGTCTGCGGACTTACACGCTAAAATCCGGGTTTCGATACCCGTGGTGGGAAGAGCACATATAGCCCATTGTGTAGCTTTGTGATTAATTCAAAACAACAACAAAACAACAATTGATCTCCCGAGTCCAAAACTGTAATTAGACTTCAAATCGGTGAAGAGATGACAGAGCTGTAAGGTAAAAGGTCAACTTTGTACTTGTAAAATAAACAATAACTCGGATTATTTAATGAGCCAACATGCCGCGGCTAGAAACTCTTATTTAACTCCAATCTGTTTACTGAAAATACTCCTACACAATTCCAATCTGTTTACTGAAAATACTCCTACACAATTCCAATCTGTTTACTGAAAATACTCCTACACAATTCGAATCTGTTTACTGAAAATACTCCTACACAATTCGAATCTGTTTACTGAAAATACTCCTGTTTAAATCCAATCTGTTTACTGAAAATACTCCTGTTTAATTTCATTCTATCCACTGAAATAAAACTCGTGTTTAACTTTCTGACACTATGCCCGAACATATTTTAATATCTTTCATTTATAGTATTATTGATTTTGCACTCAACATAAAATGAAATAGGAAAACGACAGGTCAGTGACGAGAAAAACGTGTTAGCAGTAATGATTTCACCCGAATAACCTACAGCCTTTCTAAGAGACTAAATAAACTTAAAATAAATTGCAGTGCTCAAGCTGACCCATTTAGTAAACTCTGAGTCAATCAAATTTTGGTTGTAGAATAGTTCCAAAATGCTATTAGATAAATACAAGAGATTTTCCGATACACGTGGATAAAGACAAATTAATCCTTCACGTCTCCAATGATAAAAAAAATGTTTAAAAATACGTGTTTATATTACTATTATTCTATCGGCAAACTAAAGCATTAATTACATAATTAGTTCAAAATTAAAACTCTTCAAAGTTTAATAACAAAGTGTTCCTATATTATGTATGTTTTTGTGTTTTTGTTTTTGAATTTCGCACAAAGCTACACGTGGGCTATCTGCGCTAGCGAACCCTAATTTTGCAGTGCAAGATTAGAGAGAAGGCAGCTAGTCAATACCACCCACCGCCAACTCTTTTACCAACGAATAGTGAGACTGACTGTTACGTTATAACGCTCCCACGGATGAAAAGGCGAGCATGTTTGGTGCGACGGGTATTCAAACCCGCAACCCTCAGATTACGAGTCGAACGCCATGCTGGACCTTATATATATATAAGTTAATTCCAGATGAAAATTAAAACCAGTTTGTACAACATCAAAGTAAAGCCGAACTGTTACGGTAAGGTCCGAAACTTCTCCAAATTCGAGTTTGACGAGATTAAAAGCATTGGTAAACAACTCATATAAGGGGTTAGAATACGAGACCGAATTAATACGAGTATGACAAGCACAGTAATCCGTTTCTGATACAAGTCAGGCACGTGATCAGATTTGGTCTCACGTTACAAAATTCAGAAAATGCATTAAATATTCCACCTGACAAAATGTTAATTGTAATCAAGTAACAAAAAGAGTTAAATGAAACATTTATTATTCGAAAGAAAACATCTGTTGTTGAATTCTCCTACTCGTTAATGTGTATCTCGCTACTGAAACAACGACTTTTGCACAAAATAACAATAACGGTCACGAGAATGGTGATAAGGCAAGTGTTAGTGTTATTGCATAACAGATACTACCGCGTGTAAAAATAGTTCGACTCATTTATATATATATATATATATATACATACAAGTACGAAAGTACACGCATGCGTATATTTACAAAATATAAAACTTGGCGAACTTTTGTTTTCAATCGGGTTTGTTTCTTTATTTGAAATCGAGTACAATGCTATACTCACCACGGGTATCGGAAACCGGTTCCTTGCATTGTTTGTCCACAAACACACAACTATGAGAAAAACTCATAGTAAACAGTTATGAGAAAATGATAAGTATTATAATTAATTGGTCGGTGAAAATCTCTTTGCTTGATGCTATCGAGATAAAACTGTTGCCTTGTACGGTTCTATTCGAAAAAATAGTAAAGAATTATATGGAAATTAGGTTTGAAATCCACATTTCTGATAAGCGTTTAATGTTTATTTCAATGTTAATTTTACAATGACTTCTTATTGTCATTGGGAATATTTAACGTTTGGTCCTTCACTCCCCCAAATATTCAATTGAAAATCCACATTTTAAGAATAAATATACTGTGTTAAGTAATCATAAATAGTAGCTCAAAATTCAATCTCTTACTTTGTATTGAGTTATTAAAGAAGGTTTCGGTGACTCGACATTAATAACCGACTTTCGATTCCTGTAATCACCACAATGCAGATGTCCCCTGGTGCATTTTTGAGCTTAACATAAGAGAAGCTTGTGTAAATAAGGCTAAAAATTGGGAAAACAAGAGATCATCAAACCTTATGGATACGATGCAAATGTTGGTAGTCAAATAATATCTTTAAAAATATTTTTAAAAAATGGTTCAAGCTTTCCGCTTTATAACAAAAGGATGCAGTGAGTTTTTTGATTCACTTATTCACTGAAACTACCAAAAGTATTTATTAGCACCATGGCTCGAACTAGTGATTTTCCGACTGATATCAACACTGACCACCAGGACAACGCTCGACAGCAGTACAGAGTGAAAATAAGAATGTTTTATAAACGAATAACAACACCGGTATTAGTTCTTGAAGCATTGGTAACCCATTATTATAACACCGTAACAATAAAGTGTTCGAAACTATAGTCTCTACAAGGCTGGAGTTAAAATCCAGGTGTTTGGAATATAATGTAAATACACAAACAAACACATTTCATAAATTACAAATGGCCGATATATTAAAAAATAACATTTACCTATCAGTTGTTCTATCATGTATGATTACATAGCTTTAATATTCTTCAGGAAGATAAGTTATGAAAAGAATACACAACATAAGATCATTAACAGATTATCCGTTTATAAATACATGCGTATTTATATATACCACCCAGACAGCACTTAGATGTGATTCATAATCGGTAAATATGTGAACTTTTTGTTGTTGTTGTTGTTGTTGTTGTTTTGAATTAAGCACAAAGCTACACAATGGGCTATCTGTGCTCTGCCTACCACGGGTATCGAAACCCGGATTTTAGCGTGTAAGTCCGCAGACATACCGCTGAGCCACTGGGGGGCATATGTGAACTAGATGATTCAAAAACAAATACGTCTATTTCCATAGCTGTAAAAAGCTTCGTCCACAGAAGGATAAAATGATAAAACGATAAAATTTGTCGTAATAAGATTGTATGCGCATGGCTCACTTTGGATATTACCAAGATGGGTCAGGATTTGTGGCCTTTACTCTTGATTAGACGCGCGAGAAGAAGCGTGAAAGTTTGTTTGTTTTTTTTAATTTCGCGCAAAGCTACACGAGGGCTATCTCCGTTAGCCGTCCCCAATTTAGTAGTGTAAGACTAGAGGGAAAGCAGCTAGTCATCGCCACCCACCGCCAACTCTTAGGCTACTCTTTTACCAATGAACAGTGAGATTGATCATAACATTATAACGCTCCCACAGCTGAAAGGATGAGCGTGTTTGGTGTGACGGGGATTCAAACCCGCAACCCTGAATTACGAGTCGAGTGCCTTAACCACCTGGCTATGCCGGGCAGAAGCGTGAAAGAGTTATTAAGTCACTAATCGTGTTCTGCTAGCTGAGACCGTTTGAGTGGTAGAAGAAAGAGAAAAAGAGTCAGTTGTCCAGTGACAAGACTTATTATTAAGCAACATTTAAAATCATGTCAGATGTGAAACGAAAAATGGGACATGACAATAACTGGTTGACTTCAGTTATGCGAAACGTGACAGTGAAAGACTTTTCAAAACCTATTTAATATTTTTTTTTAATAAAAGAGAAGAAATTTCAGAGTGGAAATTTGTTTTCAAGTCATTGCTTTGCGTGAAGAAACACATTAAATCTTCAGGAAACTGAGTCATGCCATTAGTTGTACAGAATAAATGACGTTTCAAATAATTACTAACAGCTAAAGAACATTACGCTTCGGAAAAATTCGCGTGCATAAATACAGTAAATTCTTGAGAAGTACTCAGTTGTTGGTTTAACGTAAAACATAGAAAATATATCAAAAATATTGTGATTGAAAGGTTCTTATGTAAATGGTTTTTTTTTCCCAGAATGCAGCTGTATATATATATATATATCCTACGATAATAGGTTTGTTTATTTTTAGCAAGCTAACACAAGTAAGGGCTGGTGAGATTTTACTTTGTATGAAAATAAGTCATTTTCTTCCTGCATGTGATTAATGACATCCATATATCAATCCGAACCATATTTAGTTGAAAACTACAACGATATTTTATGTTGACCTCAACTCACATGTTACCCAGGAAGAGTGCTGTCCAGTGATGGGTTTAGTTTTAGAAAAAAAAGGAAATATTCATTGTGACGTAACTAAAAACTACATAACTTCTCAAAATCCTCAAATTGGGCAAGTTTTCTGAATTAGATACGCGTAGAAGCAAACATGCAAAGTAGGCTTAATTAATCCATAGATTTTAATTTTTACAGAATCCACTTGTAGTATAAGAAATATTGTAAGTTTATTATTGTAGTTTCTCTGCTCTCCCCATTTTACAAATCACTTGGGTGGTTCCTAATTTCTTCGAACAAACATTTGCGTTACTTACACGAAATCACTCACAAACATTTGCGTTACTTACACGAAATCACTGACAAACACCTGCGTTACTTACACGAAATCACTGACAAACATTTGCGTTACTTACACGAAATCACTACTCATCTACAATATTCTGTGTCGACACTTCACCTCTAACGTTCTTCTTATGGAAACTATTTCAATAAAGTTTACACACAGTTCAAGTATACTAAACCAGTACGTACTACGAAGCGTACTGATCATACTAGTTCCCGAAATCTGCATCCACGAATAGTTTCAAATAAATATAGAAAACGGAAACTTAAGTTGTGAATTAACAAACGTAGGTAACCTACAGCAGCTACCATTAACTCTCGAACAATCCAAATCGCACAGCGTAAAACTTAAAGCACGTTGAAAGGGTGCGAAACCGTGAACTCTCGGATTCATATTCCGTCACGTTAGGCATTAGACCTCACCAGGCCTAACACTTTGGGAACAAAATTACATGTTAAGCCTAATTTAAACGCATGCATCTAAGTTATAGTTTAACTGTACATAGTTATGAATCTATTGATAAAAACATAAGACGACTTCCAGGAATGTATATATATTAACTCCCAGTTGCTTTGAACTAAATTAACGCTATACAATTTACTACATTATTTGGTATTAATTTACATAAATATTTAAATACTGACTATTAAATCTTTGTAACATATATGCAGATAAGTTCCTTTTCCAAAACTATATTCAGTTTCTATAAGAGCTTAAGTTGTACAGATCTCTGACAGCAAATGTTAAACTCCTTGTATTTTGGGAATTTTCATGTTTCAATCTCGAATGTTTCCTCTAGCAAACAGGGCAGTAATTTTGTTGATTTAACATCAAAGACCCGACATCTCTCTAAAGGACGGATGTTTGTTAGCTATGTCTAAATTTAGCTGACACGCGAGAACTTTCACAAGATGCAGTAAACCCAGTGTGGGATGTTCCTTCATCACGCCCCTGTCGACAGACAAGACAGGTACACGTGCTAATAATATTACAGTAATTACTTACGTTTGCTACAAATCAATAGTGCTTCCACTATGCCCCCCCCCAGTGGCTCAACGGTATGTCTGCGGACTTGCACGCTAAAATCCGGGTTTCGATACCCGTGGTGGGCAGAGCACAGATAGCCCATTGTGTAGCTTTGTGCTTAATTCAAAACAACAGCAACAAGCTTTCACTATAGTTGTTTTAAGTTTTTTGTGTTTATTAAATGTAGATGGCATAATTTTGCAGACTCGTGTCATTTGAAACAAGCCTTAGGTGTCCCAGAAATGCCATCATACAACTAAGACTGGTATAGTGTTATATATACTTGTTACTGTCGGGAATACTGTTTTACATACGTTCTGCATACGCAAACGAAATTTTGTATGTACAGTTTTATACTTTCTCAGTTCTTAAGACAAATTCCAGAAAGGAGATAAAGAAATTTCTGGTGCGACAGTGGTAAGTCTACGAATTTATAACGCTACAATGAAGGCTTCGATTCCTCTCAGTGAACACAACAGATATCCCGATGTGGCTTTGCTGTAAAACAAGCAAAGAAATTTCACTTAATATTACAGCATTTTTATTGCTTATTTTAGTGTAATATTTTCCAAAACGAAAAATGTGTGATTTGAGAATAATCATGTAGGTAACTAAAGAATCGAGAAACTGGCAAATTCTAAAAGATATACAAAATGTTTCCTCGTATCCTAATGACTGCCTTATCGGGCTAGAGGTGTGCAAGTCTTGGGTTCTTTGTTTGGGCCCAGCATGACCAAGTGGTTAAAACACTCAGTTCGCAACCTGAGGGTCGTGGATTTGAATCCCGTCCCACCGAACATGCTTGCCCCTTCAACCTTGTGAGCGTTATAATGGAAGGCTAACTCACACATTCTTCGTGTAGCTTTGCGCGTAATTCAAAATAAATATTTATTTGGTGATGCCATATATGGTTTAAATCTTCAGCTGTGAGTACGTTTTAAGATGTCAGTCAGTCCAGCTATTCACTTAATTAGCCGATTCATGTCAAGTGTTAACAGCTGATTGCTTTCATTCTGATTATCAGTTTAAACTCAGTAGCAGCTATCTCAGAACCGTCGTTAACTTGGATGTTAAGTCCATTGTGTTCAGAAGACGTACACGAATTCATAGCCGGTACTTAAGCACCATCTAGCGACAATAATTCTGTTTTTACAGTACATTCATAAACATATTGTTATTAAACCAACACAAAGAACAAGAACGAGAGAAAGAAAACAAAACAGAAATCTATATGCAAAAACGGCTCGTTTGGGTTCAGAAAATATTTTAAATAGAAGAGCGAACAACGTTTCGACCTTCTTCGGTCATCGTCAGGTTCACAAAGAAAGAGGTAACTGACCGGAAGCTGACCACATGTTTGGAAGAGGTTGTATAACTGAGTGTCGCAATGTAGAGGGCGGGGTTAGATGTTTGAATATATAATTTTATCTATAATATTAATATAGGTATAATGGCGTTCCTTTATATTGGTTTATTTTGGGTTTAAGTTATTGTATAAGTAAGGCTTCTTTAATTTTGCGTTTGTTTATGTTTGTTTCTTTATTTAGTATTTTAGTGTTTTCTATGGTAATGTTGTGTCCATTTGACTTACAGTGTTCGAAAACGTGTGAAGGTGACTTTTTATGTTCTTTGAATCTGGTTTCCATTTTTCTACTTGTTTCTCCAATATAGAAGTCGTGGTAATTATCACATTGTATTTTATAAATAATGTTGGTGTGGTGTTTGTCAGTGTAGTTCTTACATAGTATAGACCTTAGTTTTGTGCCTGGTTTTTGAATAAATTTAGTATTAACTGGAATGTTATATTTTGTTACTAGTTTTTGCCAAATGTTGGTTATTTGTTTGCTGATGTCAGGAATATATGGTATACAGCAGTATATGGTTTCGTGATTTTTTGATTCGTGAGATATGTTTACTTTTGTTGGTTGGTTTTGCTTTCTGTCTAGGTGTGTGCATATAATGTTTTCTACGGTTTGTGGAGGAAACTTATTGATGTTGATGAAGTGTTGTTTTATTTTGTCTAATTCATCGTTAATTTTATCTGGTGAGCATAGTTTTATGGCTGTGTTTATCTGGTTTCTTAGTATGTTGAGTTTTTGTTTTGTTTCATGTGCTGAGTCCCGAGGAATGTATAGTCCAGTATGGGTGATTTTTCGGTGGATTTCTGTTTTGAATTGTGTGTCGGTTCTTATAATTTTGAGGTTAAAAAATGATATTTGATTGCTTTCTTCCTGTTCACATGTGAAGTTAATGTTGGGATGTATAGAGTTAATGTGAGTGAAAAAATTAAGTATGTGTTCTGTAGATTTGAATCCCCAACCGTGTCGTCTACATATCTGTACCAGTATAGTGGTGGATGTAATGCTGTATTAATTGCTTGTGTTTCAATTTGTGTCATAAAAATATTGGCCAGAACTGGTGATACTGGGTTGCCCATGCTTAGGCCATTTGTTTGTATATAGTTTTGGTTGTTGAACATGAAGTTTGTCTTTATTGTGGTGAATTCTATGAGGGTTGCTAACTGGTTACTGGGAATGTCTATGGTTGGGTTAGGGTCTCGGCTATAGAGTTCTAAGGCTATCTTGCAGGCTTCTGTTGTTGGAACTTCTGTAAAGAGGGATATAACATCGAAACTGGCCATTAAGGCTTTATGATTAAGTTGATTTAGATTAGAATTGAAATTAAAGAGTCTTTGATGAATGAGCTGGCTGATGTTGCATATTTGGAGAATGCCCATGCTATGTATTTACCAAGATTGTAATTAAACGATTCATATGTTGACATTATTGGTCGTAATGGACAATCTGGTTTATGAGGTTTGGGGATGCCGTATATTTGCGGTGTGCGTGAGTCGGTTTTACGTAGGTAGGAATAAAGTGTTTGTGAAATTGTGTTGGCTTTTTTCATTTGTAGTAGTAATTTGTTCAGTTGCGTCTCATGTGTATTTGTTGGATTTGTGTGTATTGGTTTAAATTTGTTCGTGTCTGATAGGATGTTATACATTTTTTGTATGTATTAACTCTATACATCCCAACATTAACTTCACATGTGAACAGGAAAACAGAAATCTCACTCGTACCGAGGCACAGCGGGTGTGCTATAACAATGAAAACCATCTCTCATTTTCAAAATTAAAAACGTTTAGCTTTGAGCAAAAATTCAAACAAAAATTTGCCTTAATAGCTGCTGTTAAAGTTTCACATGCATGTTACACGTAAACAGACAGTATAGGTCAACAGTCTACATACATATATTTCCTTTTAATTTTGAGCTGTCAGAACTTTGTTCAGGATAATAACTACTACTACAGATTCGCCATACGCCATTGCGCCCGGCATAGCCAGGTGGTTAAGGCACACGACTCCTAATCCGAGAGTTGTGGGTTCGAATACCCGTAATACCAAACATGCTAGCCCTTTCAGCTGTGGGAGCGTTATAATGTGACAGTTAATCCCATTTTCGTTGGTAAAAGAGTAACTAGCTGCCTTGCCTCTAGTTTTACTCTGCTAAATTAGGGAAGGCTAGTCCTCGTTGAGCTTTGCGCGAAATCCAAAATCGTGTGGGGCAATAGTATTCATCAATGCAGTTCTTAAGTTTTAGTGTTCTTAAATCAAAGAAAAAAGCGTTTTCGTTTTTGTTTTTTTTTGAAGGTGCAAAATAGATATATATTTCTATATAGGTATTAAATCGTCAATGTTCTTAAATTCAATAAAAAAAAATTTTTCCCAGGTGCGTATTCTTACCAGGTATAAATATGTATATGGATATTATATTTACGTAAACCTTTTAAGTGATAACGTTCTTAAATCTAAAAAAATATTTTTTTCGTGTAATATACGAGTACAATAGTATGCAAACCCTGCAACCCAAAGATGTTACTTTCAATTTAAAGTATTGGGTGTCTGCATTCTGTCCCCCGCTGGTGCAGTGGCAAGTCAACGGTTTTGTTTTGAATTTGCGCAAAGCTACTCAAGGGCTATCTGCGTTAGTTTTTGTTTTTTGAAATTCGCACAAAACTACTCGAGGGCTATCTGTGCTAGCCGTCCCTAATTTAGCAATGTAAGACTAGAGGGAAAGCAGCAAGTCATCACCACTCACCGCCGACTCTTGGGCTACTATTTTACCAACGAATTATGGGATTGACCGTCACATTATAACGCCCCCATGGCTGAAAGGGCGAGCAATATTTGGTGCGACAAGAATTCGAACCAGCGACCATCAGATTTATAACTAAAATCAGGCCTTTGCTTTCCCTATAACAAAACACACACATTATGCGTTCTAACATTAGTGGTGTAATTTATTCGACACATCGAGCAGAGTTGGTGATTTAGAACAACTAATGTGATTAATTACAGGTTCTTGATCATTTTCTTTTCTTTTAAAGATGAATTAAACTGAAGTTAGTAGGAGACCAATTGTATGAAAATGTCATAAAGAAAATATGGAAATAAAATTAAGACGACATCTAGTGTTCGTTTTGTAAATTATTTTTCACACTGAATGGTGTTTCTATTTGTTGAAAATTGTCTAGAGACGAGGTGAGAATGTTTAGAAAACTTAATAGTTGTGAAAAGTAGTACTTTTAGACTCTCGAGAATAGAAAGAATCGATTAAATAAATCCACCTTTTCTGTTACAACACAGTAAATAAACATTTCCATAACTCAAATGATGCCCGACTTTTCTAAGAACTCCATACAATATCCACGACACGCTTACGAAAACAGCTTTCACTCCTCTTCTCCAGGATAAACAAAGTGAGATTTCCGAGATTGTCCTGCGCGAAATCTAAGTATACACATCACTTCTGGAGCCCGAAGTTAAAACATGTATATCTATAAACTGTATACACTGTAAGTGGATTCTGTTAAAATAAGAACAAACATTCGAATATGTGAGTTAGGCTTTTCTGGATGTTATCAGACTTATCACACTTTTCATGTGAAGTTAAACGTTTTCTCACACTAATTAATGCGTATATTTACTTTTAATAGTACCAAAGGTGCTTTATACGAAACCTTATTGATAAAGTTTTGCAAAAAATATAACTACAAGTTCCTGCTTAATAAAGGCGCGAATTTACAGGGTGTTCCAGAAGTCTCGATCGCGGGAGAAAATACACATTTTATTTTTAACCTTTTTATTATTCAAACTACAAGCCATAAACAACCTCATACAAATCAATTTTTGGTACACTGTGCCATCAAGGTATTTTTTTATTGAAATACATACGACAGACATTATAAATGTGTTTGTTTCACTTTAAGAATACAATGTTTGTCTTCCACGTGGGTCAAGATTTATGGGACACCCTTTTTCAACCACAGGCAAATGACGTCAAAAAACACGTTTTACAGTGAAATCTAGCATACTGGGTTTAGGAGTTTTCGTAACATTAGTAGGGCAATATTGCAAAGGGCGTAACGCTTCTTCCAAAGGGCGGCACTCTATCACTAAATCATGAACATAACCACTGCCTAGGTAACTTTTAAAATAACAGGAAACTTTTAAAATAACATGATAAAATAACAGGTTTTATCACCAATATCGGTAAATGTATAACCTATCTTTCAATACAGTTTTTAAAAATACCGTTCACGTGACGTAGAAAACGCTACTATGTTCCCCCAATGTCTTGTCCTCTGGTAAAAGAGCGTTAAGTTTACAGACTTACAGCACTAAAATCCGAGGTTCGATTCACTGCAAACAAACAAATCGAATGTCTTCAAGCGACACATTTAAGTTCAAACATAAAGGGTGAAAGGTTTCGCTATTGGAACTCAAAAACAATACAGAAGTTCCACGGGTTTAGTCAAACTCCAGAGGCAATTACAAAACACGTTTTTTTTTGTTGTTGTTTTTGAATTAAGCACAAAGCTACACAATGGGCTATCTGTGCTCTGCCCACCACGGGTATCGAAACCCGGATTTTAGCGTGTAAGTCCGCAGAAATACCGCTGAGCCACTGGGGGCCGTAAAAAACAAATCGAAGTGAGAAACGTTTTATTTCCACAGTTCAGAGTAGAACAACAAACAGTTCAAGACAGAAGTGAGAAACGTTTTATTTCTACATTTTAGTGTAGAACAACAAACAGTTCAAAACAGAAAGAGGCCTTGCCTGTCCAGGTGGTTAGGGCGCTCGACTCGCAAACTCCATCCCACAAAACATGCTCGCCTTTCATCGCTAGCGTTATAATGGGAGGATCAGTCACACCATTCTTTGGAAACAGGTAGCCAAAGAGTTAACGGTGGTTGATGTCTTTCACTGCTAAATCAGGGACGGCTAGCGCAGATATCCTTCGTGTACACGCACATTTAAAGAACTTATGTTCACGCACGTGTAACATTTAGCTCGAGAGAAACTAGAGACCTACGTGCATTTTGCAGAAGCTGTTTACCTTTGTTTTTATGGAATATGTGCTGGCGTCTGTTCATTTTTTTCTCTCTCACTACGATCACATTTAATTGTATGAAAAAAATGGGATACAATTCACATGGAAATTCTGCCTTAAAGTAAAACGTAAAGAATCACTACAGTAACTTTGGTTTCAACTGACTATATTCTGATTTATTACTTTCACATGAATAGCTTCAGTTTCGACTGATTCTTCTCTGATTTATCACTTTCGTACAATCAACAACAGTGTGGTTAAATCACCGAAGCTCTTAGATTTTAGTGCAACAACAGACAATGATGTAAACAGTTACGGGCATGGCATGGCCAGGTGGTTAAGATACTCGACTCGTTACTTGAGGGTCGCGGATTCGAATCCCCGTCACACCAAACATGCTCGCCCTTTCAGCCGTGGTGGGGGCGTTATAAAGTGATGGCCAATCCCACTATTCGTTGGTAAAAGAGTAGCCCAAGAGTTGTTGGTGGGTGGTGATGACTATCTATCTTCCCTATAGTCTTGCACTGCTAAATTAAGGACAGCTAGCGTACATAACCCTCGTGTAATTTTGCGCGAAATTAAGAAAAAAAACTAAACAGTTACGAACATTATGAGTTTTTTATACCCAAATCTCGACAACAAAGAGCACTTTAAGTCTTGCCCATATAATAAGTGGGGAAATTGATAATTTATGTATTCTGTTGAACGTGCCAGTGTGTTTGTACACGTTTACATCACAAAAAGGTGGCGCACGCAAACCCGTTGTGCTATAAAAGGTGAACTAATTACAAAAAGGAAGTAACGTCATGTATTTTCTGGGAAATACCTGTCTCTAACCCATTTGTAAAGACATGCGTGAACAAAAGAAAACTGGCAAAGCAGTAAAACCAACAATAGGCGTAATACACTGCGCTCTTCTGTGATAACTTACTGGACTCATGACGCTAAAACTCGGATATCAATACCATTGACGGGCACAGAGCGAAGAGCCCATTGTGTATTATTGCGCTTAACATCAAACAAGCAAATCAAATCTGTAATTTGACGAATTAAGATAGATACAAAAACTGAATAAAAACCAGTGTGCTCTGTTTTTTGTTTTTTTTAAATCAGATACGTTAGGCCTAGTGATGCACGGTGTATTATATGAAATAAATAAAATACAGCATCAGGGCTTTTCTCTCCTCAGTATTCCAACATAACAACGTCTGAACAGACACGAATCTTATCTCCTCCCCCCCCTCCAAACAAAAGGTAATCCAATAAACTCTGAAGCAGCAATGAAAGCAGTTCATTTTTAGGTTTGTTTTGGAATTTCGCACAAAGCTACTCGTGGGCTATCTGTGCCAGCCGTCCCTAATTTTGCAGTGTAAGACTAGAGAGAAGGCAGCTAATCATCACCACCCACCGCCAACTCTTGGACTACTCTTTTACCAACGAATAGTGGGATTGACCGTAACATTATACGCCCCCACGGCTGGGAGGGCTAGCATGTTTAGCGCGAATCCGCGATCCTCGGATTACGAGTCGCACGCCTTACGCGCTTGGCCATGCCAGGCCCTAAAGCAGTTCATGAATTAATAAATATTATTCATAAAACGTAGAGATCAAAGGTTAGATTTCGGGGTAATAATTTAAGAGTTTAAGAGCGTGCGAAATGTCAGGACACACTTTAATCCCTGTTCAATGCTTGTAGTTATGGGAAGGGTCGATAACCCAGTTTTTTCTTTCTTATGCTTTAATTTCGCGTTATCGTGATTTTCAGTAGTGATTAATATATTCATAATCGATCTCATGACAAACATATACGCCTCGCTAACTTTTTCTTCTCTTAAAGAAACGACAATCGTCGTGTGTAGCAGCGCCACGTCTTCTTTACTGATCAATTCGTGTAGTTTAGATTTATAAAAAGTTATACTGATGGCAGCCATGCTATATGTGACCCGGTTTTTAAAAGTCGTACTTTCTTTATTGATTGTGAAATTTATTCACTTAAAAAGTCAAAAGTAAAAAAACGTGCCTTCCAAACAATCGGTTTCTCATTTTAAATCAGTATAGTGTAATATTGTTTTCGACCGTGGGTTTTAATCGGTTTTTGTTTTTTTTTTAGTTTCAAAATGGTACAGTTCTTCAATCGTGCACACTTTTTCTTAGGTGAACAAAGTTTACAAACTCGGGTTTTCGTTTTTCAATCATTACAACATTACTTATCATTGCGTTAATATCAGTTCGTTACAGTGCATGCTGGGTAACAACTTTTTAAAATATTTTTCTGCATTTGATTTAGCTGATGTAATAACTATTACTAACTCTAGATGGCGTTACAAGTAGCAGTTCAACAAGAAATTTAGGATAAGCTTGCGAAAGATTCCTATATGGATAATGAATATCACTAAATAGCGGACAATAAATAATTTACGTAAAGATAACTTACAGGTAAGCAGTGTTGAGCTCTTGCAAGGTTAATGTAATTATTTTACTTCAGCTATTCAGTTAAACCATATATTTTGTTACTACACCAGTCGTTGGAGTAGCTCCATTAAATCTCATAAATATATACTGGTAAACACTCAAGTTAAAACAACCCTCGAGAGTATATCTTTACATATATATATGTTTTTAAGTACATAATTATGGAGATTTAAAAGCAGTTATATACATAGAAATAGAAAAACGTCCTGCACGAGAAAGAAAACAGGTTTAAAACCACTTCTCACAAAACAAAATAAAATAATGACTTCAAAAATTACAAACGTGTAACCATTTTTGTATTGCTCGGATTTTCTCGACAATCAGATATAATTTTCTAAACCTTTTTAACTTGTCGATATCCTTGACTTGTACAAACTTACCGAAAATTTTATTTCTACAGTCTAACAAAAAAAAAGTTGAAACACAATGGTACACTTCTGAACAATCGTGCAACAAAGGAAACGCAAATGGAAAACGAATATTTATCAAACTTGTGGCTGAAACAATTCTTGAGTGATAGTTTATTATAATACCACAACCAATCAAGCTCAGTACACAGCTTTAGCCTTTTTGCAACATTCAGAAAGTTTTCATATAATATCGTGTTTCACAGGCAGTGTACCAAACTTCTAACGATTAGAATAGACTAAAAGTAATTTAACTTCGATCGATTCATTATTTGCACGTTATATTTGTTTCCTTTCTATTTCACATTATTTAAAAATGTGCGTTAACAGGAAGACTGTTTCTTTGACTTTGAACCTTTTTAATGAGCGGATAATTTTGTTTCTAGTTCGAAAACATTAACTGTTTAATATCTGTATAAATTCATAATCTAATGTGCATGTCAAAGATTTTTTCTCTTCCACATAACAGGGTACGTCTGAAACATTTATTCACTACACCAATTAGCATACATGGTTTAAGTAGAAACTTTTAGGCATGTTTTTAACGATGAATATTCCTAAAATGAGGGCCTGGATAATCCGAGGGTCGCGAGTTCAAATATTCTTCACACCAAACACGCCCGCCCTTTCAGCCGTGAGGACATTACAGTGTTACGGTCAACCCCACTATTCGTTGGTAAAAGAGTAGCCCAAGAGTTGGTGGTGGGTAGTGATGACTAACTGCCTTCCCTCTAGTTTTACGTTGCTAAATGAAAGATGGCTAACGCGGATAGCCCTCGTGCAGCTTTGCGCGAAATTCCCAAAACAAAAGAAAAATCATATAGTGTATCCACCCAAGTCCGCACCTTATGTCGCATGTCTGTCACAACTTAAAATAGAACTTATTATACCGCTTATGTAATTATCATAAGACTGGAATATAGTGATAAAGTACGAGTTCTTAACACTTACCCTAACACTGTTTCAAGTCTCTTGTAACTATTTGTTCTCTGGTCTCAGTGTAAAGCTTCAAAAATGAACTTAATGAAACATTGCTCAGTTTGTTTGTTTGTTTTTTGTTTAAATAAATCTTGGCCCAGCATAGCTAGCTGTGTAAAGGCGTTCGACTCGTATATTGAGGGTCTCGGATTCGAATCCCCGTCACGCCAAACATAGTCGTCCTTTCAGGCATGTGGGCGTTATAATGTAACTGTTAATCCTACTATTCGGTGGTAAAAGAGTAGCCCAAGAGATGGCGGCGGGTGGTGATGACTAGCTGCTTTTCCTTTTCTCTTACACTGCTAAACTAAGGACGACTAGAGCAGATAAGCCTCGTATAGCTTTACGCGAAATTCAAAAACCAAATAAGCATAATAAATCTAGCTTTATTTCCGGGATTGTACGGTATACCGACATACCAAAATAAATATTTTTGCGTTTGTTGTTTGCTTTTTAATGACAAAGAAAAGCAATGCTACTGACAAACTTTTAATTTATTTTAAACTAGTTAGTATATAATGTTCATTTTTCTGATATTTCCTGACATACGAATAATATATCTGACTGTATGTTCCATATTCCTCCAATAGAAATCTGTTAAAACCTTACCGTGTTTTCTTCGAGCGTAGTATTCTGGAGGCACCTGACGTCATCAGGAGAAGCAGGGGCACTAGGCGACTTCCTTGGCTCCAAATAATTAGTCCGCAATTGTAACAATGGCGCTGAACACGACTTAAAATTATTTTCCCGAAGAAACTGTTTAGTACGAGGCGAAGGTGGTGTCGCGAATTCGTCATTCTCTTTACAAGCTTTCCGTTTCACAGAAGTAGCAGTTCGTCCTGACGTTTCGCTACTGTCTTCAGTTTGCTGAACAGGTATTAATAAAGTTTGGATCTTAGCAGAGGGTCTATTCTCCTCTATTGACTCCCAGGTTTTCAAGTCTCTACTCTTTTCAGGCATGTTTGAAATAGTGACGTCATTCACATTTCGTACTGCCTTGAACGTATGTTCCTCACGAGAAGTTATTTTGGCAGTCTCGGTCAACGTGCGCTGTTCAACGTTGTTTGTTGCTTCTCTGTCTTCATCTTGGGTTGAATAACGCACGTCAATTCCATCCTGATGGCCAACTGACATACTAAATGAATGTTGGGCAGCAGACAATTTATCAGAGGAATAGTTCTCTTCCACAGTGGCACGTGACAGGTCATCGCTTCCACGCTCTGAATGGGAGGAGCATTCCGAAAGAGATAAACTGCTACAACTTCCTTTCTCTCCAAACCCCAACAAGCCTGATTGAATTTCTGATTCATCATTAGAGTGACCGTCAATGCTTTTCGTTGGCGAAGAACTTGAAATATTGTCCAGGACCCCTGAAGTATTGAAGGAGGAAACTGAAGGCAGACTTTCCTTTGAGTAATAGTTTGAACCTGCTAATGTTTGAGGTAATGTCCCACGCTCAGTAGAATCGCCCTCATTCACCCACCTGCAGGAGGAAACGGTTCTAATGAATTGATCACGTAAAGAAATAGTTCCCTAATTGGACGATCAACTAAAAAAAATATAAACTATACGTTTGATGAAAAAATTTTAAGCTAGACTATTGTTGCATTGTTTTAATTGGAGCAAAGCCATATTGAACCATGTGCTCCGTCCATCATGGGAATCGAACTCCGGATTTTAGCGCCGTGAGTTCGTAAACTTACCACTGTTCCGCCAGGGGTCATCATGCCACTGACTGATAACAACTCGTAATGAATACAACGTATCACACAATGATAACAAAAAAGATTTAAAACGTTATTAACAACATTGTCTTCCGGTGAGTCAGAGGTAAATTTACGGTGTTGCATCGCTAAAATTGTGAGTTCAATGCCCCATCTTAGACAGAGAAGATAGCCTAATGTAACTTTCCTGTCAAATAAAAAAAACACACAAAAATGTTATATTTTTGGACAAAATTATATCTTATTGAATCATATTTATCAATTTCTGAACATAGTTTTATAATAATAAAATAATTTAATTTACTGAAAAGTGTTTTCCTTTTTTTTAATCTCCTCTCACGAAACGATAAGCTTTCCTCTCAACATATGCCTTAAAATAACTATTATCGGCACATATCGACGTGAGGTTTAACGATAGTCTCATTTTCTTAACACGATGCTTAAGCTTTGAATGAATGTATTGACTTCGATTAATGAAATTCGACTATGTTGCTTCTAACCTTCCAGATAAGCATGACATTTTCTCCGTCATCGCTTCAAAAGAAGAAAATTCTTGTCCTGATGAAGGTTTCATTGCAACTTTAATTCCCTTAGCGTTGTTCCTTGACGGGTAGCCAGGTGGAGCTTGATGTAGACATGTGTCCATTTTACTCTCTATTTCTTGTAAATCCTCTCCACTCTGTTCTACCTTTAAAAGGCACTGTAAATACAAACAGAGAGATTCGTGATGACGAGAAATCTACTTTAAATAAAAATGTATCTCAGAACGGCTGGTACGGGTGTTAACACTTTAACCAAAATAAAGCAGAAAACAACGTTTCGACCTTCTTTGGTCAGCTTTGGGTTAACCTGAGATAGAGACAGGAAGATTGTAATTCATTACAAAAACAGGAAGATTCTCTCAGCGTGCTGATAGGGTCTACCATATTCACCAATACGTAAATACATGTACAAATATCAACACCAATAGGATTTTATTTATGTTTATTTGAATCCAGTGGATTTCTTTGTAGAGAGGTAAAAGGGTTAAGAATACGTGTAACGAGATACAAAGAGCAACAAAAGCACACAGTCTTACCAACAAAGACATCCAATCAAAATAAACCAAATCCTGCGACAAGTAACCGATGGAGTTTCGAATTTTTTTACTAAAGAAACGAACCTGAATTTATTTCTATTCGATTCATAAAAATATAGGAATTATCATTTTTGAAACTTTTAATCCGACTAGATCGAATCTACTTACACAAACCCCTGTTGTGGGGAAATTAGTTAAATCAAAATTAAGCCTTCGTTGTTTACTATGAGTTTATCCAACATGCATTTTAACGTCAAGTGTTTGTGACAGAATTTCCTGCTTACAACGGTCTCACGTCTCAAACAAATCAGCATATTTAACGTCAGCGTTGTTATCATTTTACTTTAATACAACTTACGTTGAAATATATATGTATAGTAGTATGTTTTTAACGAGTTGTTGTTTACAATATTCACAAAAATGTTGTTTTCCATTCAAAAGGAAAAATCTCTTTCACTAGAAGTTCGTGCTTCTTAAGAAAAGGTAATTCACACTTACATCCCACAATTTGTGATTCTCAACCAATAGGAAAGCCACTTTTCTAAATTATTTTGTTTCTCAAACAATGTCTCATAGTCTCGTCGGTTTTAAGAGAAATATTATATGAATAAGCAATAGAATGAATAGCAGTCAAAGACACCACGATTTTATTTGGTTGTCCTTTTTCCTAGAAATTTCAATTCGTGGAGCGCCATGAAAATAAAACTAGAAAGTGAAATCGGAAAGCAGCACGAGAGAACTTGTGATAAAAACGCTTGAATTATATATATGTACAAGCAAAATTGGCTTGGAAAATTGGTGACTTATTCAGGCTTAGCAAAAAAGTGTTAATTAAATTGGCCTAACTGAATTCAAGATCGGATTATAACCACACTTTTCAAACATTGTTTCTTCCACGTAGTTGACTCATTTGGAGAAACGTGTGTTAAGACAACAGTTTTAATAGAATCTTACTGATTTATTCAGTAAGCTAAGTTTTCAAATAAGAGCGAAAAATTCTGGTATGAATTTGTTTTGTGTTTACTGCTTACACATTCACTTATCAAAATCACTAAGAATACTGTCCTTGTTATCACTTATAATACACCTGGTGAAGACATTTTCAATTAATTTCCTATCATTCATCGTTTCAAATAAACAACGTAAACAAATGTTTTCCTTAAAGTTTCTCGTCATATCTGACTTAACACTGTTTCAATAGATAAGTGTTTTAGATGTCAAGATCAGAACTTAGTTTGAATATGTTCGATGTTCCAAAAAGAAATATGTATGTATACGTGTGTGTGTGTTATTTTAATAAAACTAAGTCTATATAAGACAATTTCACATATACTTACTGTTGCGGCGGATTTTGAATCTTCGACCACCGAATGTATGTCTGAACACTGATGTAATTCAAGTGGTAAACATCTTTCATTGTTCTTCAACGTACGCCTTTTTTCGTTAAAGTCATTATTAGCAGTTTCTATCTCAACAGATGCAAAATGGAAAGTAACTTCCGATGTTACTGGCTCGGTAACCCTGTGCTGATTATGCATGTTTAGGTATGTTGATGTTAGATCTTTCTTCTCTCTTGTGACCCACTGATCCATCGTTTCGTTTCCGTAATTCAGAATGTCTTTATTCTCAAAAGAATCTGTAGCATTTTTGCTCAAATGCGTCTGGCAGAAGTTCTGTTTGGAACCTGGTAGAAGATCATCGCCTTCTTCTTCTTCGGTAAGCACATCTGGGGCAAGGTCATCAGAAGAAGAGTCAAGGGCATCAGAAAATGTAAGAGATTCATCTTCAACAGATTTTTGTTCCGCAGACTTCCAGCTGTCAGTGGATGAAGTTTTACCCAAACTTATTTGGTCCTCATCATTGGTCAAATCCAGCTCCATTTCATTCATATGATTTTTCGAATAGAAGATGGCAGTTTCTCTCGCATTCTTCATTTCGGGAAAAGAAATGCTTTTAATATTTATCTTACGGAACAAACAACCATCTACTGCTGTGAGAGAAGGAATCGTAGTTTTATTATTGACATACTTCGTTTCTTCTTTGGGATACAAAGGCTTATTCTCTTCGAAAACAATTTCCCCAGACACATCACTGTCACTCTTCGATCTTTGTTCTTTTTTTCCTTTCCGATTTTTTACTATTGGAGCATTACTGTTATGAGTTTTTCCTATTGGAGTGAAGAAGTTCCATAGCGATGACACATCGAGTTCATTGGAAACTCCAGCTTTCTTACGATCAGTGGTGTTTTGTTTCGTATCACAAAAAATATCATGACGGTTCGGACCTGGTGGAATTGATTTTACCTGAAACTTGGTCTTCCCTTGAGTATTTACAGGATTGTCAAAGTCATCCTCTGTGACTAGTTGAATAGCATTACTTTTCCCATCGACTACATTGCTTTCTGAATTCGTCTTTGTTTGTCCTTCGCGATCAAGTTTTTTCTTTGTACGTACGATTTCTACCAGAAGCTTAGAGTCTACTTCAAGTCGAAGATTTTCATCTGGAGTGGAAGAAAACTTATTAGGCGATTCTTTATTTTCCAAACATGTTTGAACACCAATCTCAGCTCGCAACTTTGGTGAAGGATGGTTGCTCTGTATCTTCTCTCCATCTGTGCTTCTTTGAACAAAGTAATCACTATCGTTGGTTTGAACAGCAGTTTCACATTTGAGTTTTTCTCCGTAAAGGTCTGAGGGTATATTGTCCATAATAAAAGTGTTTTGGCTACAGGAAGACTCACGCAAAGGACACGACAATCTTCGAGTTCTTGTAAGTGGAGAAAATGCTTGTAAAACGCCAATTCTTCCCAAACTGTCAGGATAGGAGAGCTGCCTTGTCACTCTCGGTTTACCCAAACATTTATTTCTGAAATTGTACTTGACGCTATATTTGCACACGTTGTTTTTTTGAGATGTGGAATAGCAAGGTTCCGTCGTATACTTTTCGTTATAATTTAAGCTTATCCCATGTTCTTTTTCTGCGTTACTTTTGAGTGAATCGTACTTGGTGACAAATAATTCCGATGGGCTGAAAAGTACAGAACTGTTGTCATCATGGTCGTTACTTGAAAACGTTTCGTCAATTTCTTTAACCAGGTTATTTGCCCAAACAGATAATACCTCCACGCTGTCTGTGGTGGGTGGACTGGGAATTAGCTGTTGTTGTTTTCTAGCAGGAACAGATAATAATCTACTTTGTGTGTTTGGATATATATGTGCTAACCTATTGTTTCCTACCATATCCTCACGTTGATAAGGATTATTTGAAGAATAATCTATTTCACTGAGATCGGTTAACTCCAAACTATTGTATCTTTTACTCACATGAAACTTTCCAACATCAGGGTAAAATACCTCATCATCATCATCACCTGAAACTACCTTCTTGCAAACACTGGGATGAAAATTATGTTTGTCATCCAGTGTACAAGACAGTTCTGGACTTCGATATGGATGCTCAGGACTTGAAGGACAAGACAGCTTTCTTCCACATTTGCCATATCCGGCGACTGGATCAATCCCAGGAATGAGTAATTTCGTAAAAGGAATGCCCGAAACTTCACGAATGGCGGCCTTCCTTTCAGTGACTTCGTTCTTAGACTCGCAGTTCTCAGTTCCACCTTCGCACAGTTCGAGGTCTTCAAACGCTCTTCCAATTTCTTCCTGAATTTGAAGATAAATAAAGTATTTGAATGTGTGTCGAAAGTTTAAAAAAAAACAAGAAAAAAATGGGTGGACAAGATAAATAAAGTATTTGAATGTGTGTCGAAAGTTTGAAAAAAACAAGAAAAAATGGGTGAACAAGATAAAAAAGGGGTGGACACGATAAAAAATGGTAGACAAGATAAAAAAAAAGAGGTGGAAGAAGCAGTAAAATTGTATAAAACAAGCAGTGGTTGTTTGATGACGCTTCCAACGTGTTCATCACCAACATTCTGGGTTCACAAGAATACGTCATGTAACAGGAACACATAATCAAGTGTTGTAAGATTCCCTTTAAATTATTACGATCATGTTTCAGAAGCGACCATTAAAGAAAGAAAAAAATTACTAATTTATTCCCACTATTACCTGCTTTCTTTGATATAAAGTTTACATTTTGAAAGATAGCTTTAAAAGGGTTAAAATTAATATGTTGTTAGTAAATAAATGCGTGATTAATGTTAATTATGGATATTTTATTTGTACTGATTGGCACAAAGAAAAAGAAATTCGGTACAAATGTGTGTTATGGTGTACCAAAATACGCTCCCACAATTGCAACAAACAAGATATCCTACAGTATCAATCTCTTTGGAAACTGCTAATTTAAACAAGACATAAACATGTGTTTTTACACGTGTATAAAACGTGTTGTCACAGTAATAGTAAATCACTTCCTACGCTGTTTGACGATGCTGAATGAAAACGGAAAGGACACAGGAATTTCTAAACCAAACAAAGGAAGCTGGCTTTGTGTTTCAAGTTGAGTGAGGCAGTATCGTTTCTCATACTCGTGGTCTCTTTTGTACTAACATCATGAAACTAAATTTGAAGACAATTCCTGAAATTTTCTATGCTACTTTGTACACTACTTAAACAGAATCGGTTCGAAATAAAACAAGCAGCAAAGGTATTGTGTATCTCAGATTTTAACCTGTAGTTATTGACTTTTATTCTGTTGGTTTGTTTTATTATAGTACAGCCATATCGGGCTATCTGCTGAGTCAACCTAGGGAAATCGAATTCCTGATTTACCGTTGTAAATCCGTAGACTTACTGCTATACCAACTATCATGATTCCAACTCCTTCTGTTTCACACAAAGAACCCATTCGTTAAACAGACATCCTTCATCCCAGCTAGGCCTGGCATGCTTAGGACACTGGTCTCGCAATCTGAGGGTCTCGGGTTTGAATCCCCGTCCCACAAAACATACTCTTTCTAGAGGAATTATTATGTGATGGTCAATCCCACTATTCGTTGGTAAAAGTGTAACCCAAAAGTTAGCAGTGGGTAGTGATGACCAGCGACCTTCCCTCTACTCTTACACTGCTAAATTAGGGACAGCCAGCGCAGATAACTCTCGTGTAGCTTTAAATGGTGATTATGGATGACTAGAGCAGATATCTCTCGTGTAGCTTTGCGCTAAATTCAAAACAAATAACTCATCCGAGCTGTCTTAATACAGCAGTACTCTCAAATTTAAATCCGTTCACCTTTGTGTAATAAATGTATTTCACAGAAATGATTGGTCACTTCGAGCACTTATACCACAAAATCAACAACATTAAATATTGCCTTATCCCACTAAGCTCGTACTATGGATCAGTTAAAACAGCTGATATCATTGACCAAAACACGTTAACAAAATAAAACAACAAAAGTCTCACTTAACATTTATAACGAACAGGACAAAACACAGATTTAACTAAAATGAAAGTGGTTCTTCTCAATTTCACGCCCCCCAGCGGCTGAGTGGTATGTCTGCGGAGTTGCACACTAAAAACTGGGATTTAATACCCGTGGTATTATAAACTAACTGTGCTGTTAATACGGTATAGAAACAACTAAACACTATGAACTTAACGGTCAGTTTCCAGTCAACGTCCCAGTCTCTGAAGAATCGTATCAAATATATTAAGCTATTTAAACAACTAGTGGAATGAATGTCTCAAATCTTTGATTTTGCTACAGTAAAACAAAGTTGAAGACAAAACAGTCAATTAATAATCTAAATTTTAGACAAAATAATCTTTCAGTATACTGAGATAACTATAACTGGACATTTTCTCATAACACTCAAGGGTAGCTCTGAATTTCAGTTTGTTTGTTTTCTGTTTATTTCTTTCCATCGGTAAATCTAAATACAAAACGTGTAAGTAATTAAAGTTTTTCTCACATTTCATGTTTTTTCTAACTTCAAGTAAAGAGTACCTAGTATTAAAGACCCGGCATAGCCAGGTCAGTTAAAGCGTTCGACTCGTCATCTGAAGGTCGTGGGTTCGAATTCCCGTCGCACCAAACAAGCTCGCCCATTCAACCGTGGGAGCGTTGTAATGTTACAGTCAATCCCACTATTCGTTGGTAAAAGAGTAGCCCAAGAGTTGGTGGTGGTTGGTTGGTGATGGTTAGCTGCCTTCCCTCTAGTCTTACACTGCTCTATTAGGGACGGCTAGCGCAAATAGCCCTCGAGTGGCTTTACGCAAAATTCAGAACAAACAAACAAATATAGTATTAAAAATGAAAAACAGCCAAATAGTGGTATGAACAACCAACTTTCGTTAAATTTTAAAGTATTTCTGTTTTGCTAAGAAAGACACATTTCAGCGACTGTATTAACATCATAAAGGTCAATGTATTGTTAAACTAGAAAATCGTTTATTATCTGGTAGTTGAGCAGTTTATTGTATTTTACGAAAAGAATACAAGTTTGAAACAAAGGGCCGTCGCCCTTGACCACCTATGAAAGAAATATGCACAAAAAGACCCTAACGCTCAGCAGGGGAAAAAGAAACCGTTTGGTCCACCGCCTTAGTCCTCGAGAGATTGGTATCTAGAAAGGAAAGGACAAGACAGACCGCCACAAAACCCTAAGTTGCGAATACATTAAAACAAGGGAACAACTTGGATATGATCAAAACAGGACAAACAAGAAGAACGTTCTTGACAATTTATTACGTGATCGCAGATCCAGATATGAAGTGTACAAGAAACTTGGTAACGTAGTTCGAGAGTTAGAGGTTCAGAAACGCAAAACCAATGTCAAAGCAAAATAACTTCCAGTTTGTGTGTTCCAATCGTTTACAGTTAATAGATCACGATTAGTCTCGAATCAGTTTCCATTTGTGGTTCATTATCTTAGAGCTTACGTTTAACTGGATTCCTACTAGATCACATCAGTTCCCATTTGCGGCTCATAATGTTAGAGCTTACATTTAGCTGGCTTACTACTAGATCGCATCAATTCCCACGTGTGGCTCACAATGTTATAGCTTCTTTTTAATTAGACTTTGACTATTTCCCATAAACCTCAGGGTTTGATTAATTATAACATAGCTTATATTTGACTAGTCCTGATTTCCACCAACATTTTCGACTGATTACAAACACAGCTCACGTTTTGAATTAGTTCCCATCAACATTAATTTTTCTTCATTAATTATAACACAGCCGACATTTAATTATTCCTAAACTCGTACCATCAGCACCAGGGTTAAAATACACAATAAATATAGCATGTGGTAAACACAATTAGTGAAAATGAAATAAATATATATAAATATACACACTAATGTATTTACCTATTATTAGTAGTAGTAGTATAACTCATTACCGTAGGAACCAAATTTTAGGTAGTCAAACTATTGCCACAGCTGAAGAATGTGACACATGATGTGAAAAAAGCATGCCATTTCTAGGAAGACATGCCTCCAGAACATTGTTGAAAATATAATACTATAACATTGAATCTCAAGTCATTTAAATTATAAATAGTGCATTGACACGACAAAATATATTGAATTAAGAAACCAAGTTTTAATACCTAAATTATAGCTATACATGCCATCCAGGGCTCGGCATGGCTAAGCGTGTTAAGGGGCACTCGACTCGTAAACTGAGGGTTGCAGGTTCGAATCCCTGTCGCACCAAACATGCTTGCCCTTTCAGCCGTGGGGTCGTTACAACTTCACAGTCAATCCCACTATTCGTTGATAAAAGAGTACTCCAAGAGTTGGCGGTGGATGGCGATGATTGGTTGCCTTCCCTCTAGTCTTACACTGCTAAATTAGGGACGGCTAGCGCAGATAGCCCTCGAGTAGCTTTGCGCAAAATTCAAAACAAAAATATGCCATGAAAAAGTGGTCAGACCATGGCCTAACTGGCCTTACCGCTCCCAGCGGCCCTGTTACTAAGTTTCTATAAATCCATATTCAAATTGCACTGATCGCAAATAGTTATTTATAGAACTCCAAAATAAATATTTCATATTAAATTTTGTACAATATATAAAATTCAAATTTGTTAGAGACAAAAGAAAACTAACTTTTTTTTAACAGTCGAGTCGTAATTACGGTCATTAGCTATTGTCCACGTTAACTTTCAGTGTGTAATATAACAACACGGAAGCAACTGAGAGATTTACCAAAATACGTGTAGGTGATAAAGATCGAAAAAATGAACACATTTCAAAAACCGTAGCAATTAGTCTATCTGAACGAACAGTTCTGGATGTAATTAATGTAATTAATTCCATGTGTACACAGCAGTTTTATTAATTTCGTAGCGATTTAACTTAATATTAATAGACTCGTTTCTTGCTACATGTACTGCATTAATTATCGTTCTTTGTCAGTTCGTAATGTGAATAACAAACATAGGAACATGGGGCAACTCTAAGTGTGCAGTTCATAATGTGAATAACAAACATAGGAACATGGGGCAACTCTAAGTGTGCAGTTCATTATGTGAATAACAAACATAGGAACATGGGGCAACTCTTAGTGTGCATTTCGTAATGTGAATAACAAACATGGGAACGTGGGGCAACTATTAATGTGCAGTTCGTAATGTGAATAACAAACATGGGAACATGGGGAAACTCTTAGTGTGCATTTCGTAATGTAAATAACAAACATGGGAACATGGGGCAACTCTAAATGTGCATTTCGTAATGTGAATAACAAACATGGGAACATGGGGCAACTCTTAATGTGAATGAAGAAAACAAACAAACTGAAAGCCTGGAACCAGTCGGTACAGTAGACGTGCCTCTTTATAAGAGATCCAAGTAGTAATATGTAATAATAGCTGTTATAGACGAATGACGTTAAACCTTGGAAGAATTCAGAGTGCACGGGATGATAGGAATTATCAGTCGTTACTACCAATGTAAAGTAAATTATTTAGGGCAATTTCATCAAGAAAATGAGAAAAATCTACGTTTCGTCAGTCTGCAGTAAAACCTTGAATTTGTAACTATATTTCGTCAGTCTGCAGTAAAACCTTGAATTTGTAACAATATTTCGTCAGTCTGCAGTAAAACCTTGAATTTGTAACAATATTTCGTCAGTCTGTAGTAAAACCTTGAGTTTGTAACTATATTTCGTCAGTCTGTAGTAAAACCTTGAGTTTGTAACTATATTTCGTCAGTTTATAGTAAAACCTTAAGTTTGTAACTATATTTCGTCAGTCTATAGTAAAACCTTAAGTTTGTAACTATATTTCGTCAGTCTGTAGTAAAATCTCGAGTTTGTAATTACATTTCATCAGTCTATAGTAGAACCTCGAGTTTGTAACTATATTTCGTCATACTGTACTAAAACCTTGAGTTTGTAACTACATTTCGTCAGTCTGCAGTAAAACCTTGAATTTGTAACAATATTTCGTCAGTCTGTACTAAAACCTTGAATTTGTAACTATATTTCGTCAGTCTGTAGTAAAACCTTGAGTTTGTAACTATATTTCGTCAGTCTGTAGTAAAACCTTGAGTTTGTAACTATATTTCGTCAGTCTATAGTAAAACCTTAAGTTTGTAACTATATTTCGTCAGTCTGTAGTAAAATCTCGAGTTTGTAATTACATTTCATCAGTCTATAGTAGAACCTCAAGTTTGTAACTATATTTAATCAGTCTGTAAAAAAACCTCGAGTTTGTAACTATATTTCGTCAGTCTGTACTATAACCTTGAGTCTGATAACTTCGCTTAAAAAACAGCAGTCACATGAAATCATAGTAGCTTTATTAAAGTATTAACTCAACCAGTAAACCTTCTATTTGTAACACAAAGAAAACGTGTTAAAGAAAGCATACTTTAAATTAGTACATTGGTTTCTAAATGAATAGATTAATTAAGGATCTTATTGTCTGATAACTTAACAAAATCCGTTTGATTCAAATGACCACTTCCATGATTTGTTTATACAGATATATGCTTGTTAACAGTCGCATTTTTAATATAATACTTAAACCGTTAATAAGGTTTATATAATTAATTTTAGGCGATTTTCAAATAGTGTGTACAAACATCATAAGCTTCAAACTCCCTTGAAACTAAAATCAGCCATCGGTTTTGTTTTTCTAGCGCTTTAAACAGTAATTTTGTAAACATGGTGATTTTTGGCCATCGGGATGAAGTGATGATAAATCTGATGGTTTCAAACCAGAGTACAAAGTGCATTAAGTTTGTTTACATTATCAACAGAGTCGTATTATTCGGTTTCATTTCATTATATTTCACTTTAAATAAATCATCAATAAAACAGATAATTTGGAATGTACTTTTGAATAATGTGCGTGAAAAATCGACTCATAAAATAATACAGGAAGATAAATCATCTGAAAATTACAAACCAAGTGGCACAGTGTTTTTGATCAGCTCATAATGTGATTCTAAGAGCATATGAGTGGAAATACATAAGAATATAACAATATGTCAACCACACTGCACTTGCTACAACCAGTGACACGGTTTCGTTTGATTTGAATTTTGCGCAAAACTACACGAGAGCTATCTGCGCTAGTCGTCACTAATTTAGCAGTGTAAGACCAGAGGGAAGGCAGCTAGTCATCACTACCTATCGCCAACTCTTGAACAACTCTTTTACCAACGAATAGTGAGATTGAATGTAACATTATAACACCCCCACCACTGAAAGGGCGAACATGTTTGATTGATGAGGATTCGAATCGTGATCCTCGAATTATGAGTCGAATGCCTTAACACCCGAACAGCGCTGGGCCGCCAGTGGTACGGAACCAACCCCTAAACTAAAATACAGGGCGGTCGCTAGAAAAGCGGAAAATTTGTCAAAGATCTATTTATTTTTATAAAGAATAACTTTTACCAAGTTTTTTAAAGGCATATGTTATATTACACTCATAGATGCTCAAAATGTCGTCCGTGCACTTCAGAGCAGCGTCTTAACCTAGAAATCCAAGCTCGTGTAACGTTTTGAAGGGTAACTTGTGAGATATCTGACCCTCAAATTTTCCGCTTTTCTAGCGACCACCCTGTAGTTTGTTTTGTTTTTATACAATAATCCTATCAAGCAAGCAAGTTTCCTGAAATCAACTTATAAAGTGAGGGAGTCTTCTAGAATCAATTTATTAGTCACGATTGGTTTCTACGTTTAGCGCATAAAATAAGCTAGCCCTTGGAAATATATCCCCCCCCCCAAATAAATCACTTCATTATCATCATAAATCGCTGCTTGCTAACTTACTTTTATATTAGCATAACGTATTTCTTTACTCAAATAATAAACGTGTAAAATGAAACTGATTGGAATGAATTACTGCTCTAAACAATCATCACAGCAAAGAGCATTCTTAGATAACTAGTAGAGACCCAGAAAATTTTTGTGGTTACACTAGTATCTTTATTGTAACAATGCTTCTCTAAATACGAAATGTCTAGAATAACACACACACAAGACAAAATTACTGCAGACACCAAAATCTGTAAGTCCACTTGTCTTAGGCTTAAGATTATTTAAGCCTTTATTAACTACGGCTTATATTCAATAAAGAGATATTTTTAATACTATAACTTGTATAAGTTGTTTGCGTTTAGTTAGGACTAAACTTTACCGTAGTTAATACTATCAATAAATATACTTATAATATTATTCTACGACATAACTTTGTAGTTTTCTAAAAACTTTGATAAGCTTTTAATGTGTGTGTGTGTTTTGTTAGAGCAAAGCCATATCGGGCTATTTTCTGAGCCCGCCGAGAGGAATCGAATCCCCGATTTTAGCATTGTAAATCCGTAGACTTACCGCTGTTCCAGCAAGGGAACTTTTCAATAAGTTGTTCTACAAAATGTCTACTGCAGTATATTTACATTTACTTTTTGTCTACATTCATTGAAATGAAATGCGTAATATCTCTTAAAGACTCCTTGTAATTAGTAGCTTGAAAATATAGTAGTGATTACACAAATTAAACTGTTTTTAGTTTCAAAACATCATAAATATGTTACATTGGATTTAAAACAATGACAAAGAAGAGAGAAAGTTCGACAGCTACAATAACATGCATAACGACAATAGACATATTGTCACACACACACACACACACTACTTATATGTACAAGAAAGGATACACTCGAGAAAAGTTGCCACAATGTGGGATTGGCACATCCAATACGCAATCAGTTTTGATTGGCCATAATATCCAATACGTAATCAGTTTTGATTGGCCATAATATCCAATACGTAATCAGTTTTGATTGAAATTCATGTTGATATTTTCTGCAATGTTTGAATTTCTGTTTCTACTTCTCCTCAAATTAAGATGATACGTAACTCAATTTATTTGAGCAATTGTGTGCGTGTTTCTTTTGAAAACCATTAGACATATGAGTGGTGCCCGTGTGCTTTCATCTTGTTTCATTATGACCATAATAAAGATGAATAAAAGTTAGCACTAAAATAACATAGTACGACTCGGACACTTTACAGCCATGATTTGACAAAGTCAGTAAACAGCAGCCTACATTATCACCCAGCATTTACCCACACACCCGCCTTGCAACATCAAAATTGCCCAGAAGGAGCTCACACAACAAACTTTGTGTGGCTACTTCTAAGGAAACTTTCCACTTGGAAGTCATTTGTATAGTAGACCACCTTGGGTGACCCAAAGAACACCAAGTTCTGACGTAAACCACAGGGCTCCTCCAAACACACTTTCTAGGTCACTACCTATTCTTTTATATCCTACTGAGACTTGACACCCCTCAAGTAGAACGTTCTCTTAAGGAATGTGAAATCACCTAAACACAACCACACCGTTATCGAACGCCTGGCGGTCTGTTTCATAAGGATAAAGAAGAACCTACGAACAGGGTCTATCAAACACACTTTAAGGATTTGGAATCAGCAGAAGTACGAAGATATGTTCATAGGCATAATATTTATTTGTCAATCGCCATCTTCATTTTGTTTACGTTTCACGGGGAACACGTGATATACGGCTTGTTACAAAATTTAGCATTTTGACAGTAGCTAGTTGTATATATACATAAACTGAAGGAAGTGTTTAAGCTTTATTGAGCATACAAAAGTTAATAAAATGTTGACAGCGTCATTTTTGTAACATACATAAAAGAAAAATGGTTGCATTATAGTTCCTTATTTCTTCAAGGTCCTCTGAAACCAATCTTTTAAAATAATATGAAACCTTTCACAAGAGTGTATATTAATGACATCACATCCGGACTCCCTCTGCCGGTTCGTTTGAAGTAAACTGGATAAAGGAAACAGCCAATTATTTCATTAACGCTACGTCGTGGCACCCCACATGGGAGGAGCTACTGTCGTTCTGATGTCAAGGCACTATCACATGCCACCATTTATCATTAAATATTTTTTTTTTCACGACTTAGTGAACCATTGGAAAATTCGTGGTCTTTCAAGAGACCGAAATATGAAATTTTGGGTATTTAAATATAAAATCCAATAACTTAGTTTTTAGCTCAAAAACATACCTTGGTTTTATTAAACATTAAAGAGGGATACTGGAACGCACAAAATTACAAATTGTCCAATAAAAAATAATTAATTAATCTTGTGCTCTTCGTTTACAATTTAGAAGTAAACGAAACTTCGATCCTCACAGTGCAAAATTATTTACACGACCGCTTGAAAAATCGCCAATTGAGAAACATTGTGACTCAACTATCAGTGTTATTCTATACGACATTAGTTCACACTGTTGATAAAACGTTGCACGTCTTTACTGATGTGCCTAACCACGTTTCATATTGTCAGTCACGTAGTTGCGTTGCATCAGTTTTTTTTCATTGATGATCGTAATCACACACAAATGACGGCACTTTTTCCAACTCTTTGAATGTCAGTGCTGCCACCACCACAAACATTAACATCATAGCGTAAGGCCTAAAAATGCTTTCATTAAAGATCTTGTTTTATTTATTTCTTGTTAAAGGTGTAGGAGCTATAGATCTTGTCCATCCGTTTCTTTTGCACAATAGACATGCTCAGACATGCTCAAGTGGTGTAACAAATTTTTAGTAATACTGTTCAGGATAAACATCTCTAAATAAGAACGTTTTAAACATTCGACATCAAATGTATTTGTCCTGCGTATGATGTAGCTTTCGAGAGTTAACACGTTCTCTTACAATATGTGGCTAGGAGTAATTCAGATTGGATATTTAAATCTCATGCGCTCGTGAAAGAGCCCGTGTCAGGTATTCCTAACATACAGATATAACACTTTCTGACTTGACAACTTAACAGGAAGAGATAGGAGAAACCGGCTAGCAGTGTCCGCCGCCACAAATACTTTGTCCGGATCTTTCAAATGAATTGATTGACACTCATAATTATAAGTGCTGACGGTGTTCAGCGACATCGCGTCTCAAACTCTGGACCCTATCAATGTGTAGTCGAACATGCTATAGCCGTTAAACCACGGTTCCAAACAAAGGAAGAAAATGCCAGTTACCATCCGTCAATCAACTATTTCTTATCAAAAGTGGACGAATAGTCCTAGGTTATTTTACATCTGTTAATAATTACTTTTATGTTTGTATTATTCGTGTTTTCACACCCCCAGTGGCATAGTCTGCGGACTTGAATGCTAAACACTAGGCTTCGATAACAGCGGTAGGCAGAGCACCGGTTGCCCATTGTGTAGCTTTGTGCTTAACTGCAAACAATTATTCATTTTCTTTTATCACATTTTTTATCCTAAATTTGCGACTCAACGAGACCGAGATCCCTTAAAAGTCATGATACGTTTTCTCACCTGAACCGGAAGTATTAATTTTTCATCTTGGAAACGCGGATTTAAAAGAGAGACCACAACCAGCGAAAATACTAAAACTGACTCTGATACAACTTTCAAAATGGTTGTAAAACGTGACGTATTTTGAAGATGTTCGAGAGCACACGGTAGACGTAATTAACGTTTGAAAATATTCCTCAGGTATATATATTGCTGTAACGTCGCGCATCATGAAAGGTGGTCCGTCATAACAGAGTTCTTTACTGGCTCTAATTATTGAATATGAAGGGAGTAATTAAACATCTGAGCATAAACAACAACCAGAAGTTTCTGAACAATAAAAACGTTACAAAGTATACAACCTTTACAAATTAATTCAGCAAAGAGAACAATGGATGTATTTCCAGATGACATTCTTTAACATCTTTATCACAGTTTTCAAGATCCAGTTATGTAGGAGTTGGGTTTGCTTTAGAAGAAACTTTTTTTGTTTAACTTTTGGGTTGTGTTTGTTTGTTTGTTTGTTTGTTTGTTTTGGAATTTCGCACAAAGCTACTCGAGGGCTATCTGTGCTAGCCGTCCCTAATTTTGCAGTGTAAGACTAGAGGGAAGGCAGCTAGTCATCACCACCCACCGCCAACTCTTGGGCTACTCTTTTACCAACGAATAGTGGGATTGACCGTCACATTATACACCCCCACGGCTGGGAGGGCGAGCATGTTTAGCGCGAAGCGGGCGCGAACCCGCGACCCTCGGATTACGAGTGCACGCCTTAACCCGCTCGGCCATGCCAGGCCATGTTTGTTTGTTTTTCCATAACTTTCTTTCCTTGAATGTCCTACTGTGTTCACGTCCATATCGATTGCATTTACTGTTTTTTCAAAATAACTTATAATTTAGCAGTCACATCAAACATGCTCGCCCTTTCAGCTACGGGGGTGTTATAATGTGACGGTCAATCCAACTATTCGTTGGTAAAAGAGTAGCCCAAGAGTTGGCAGTAGGTAGTAATAACTAGCTGCCTTCCCTCTAACCTCTCATTGCTAAATTAGGGACGACTAGCACAGATATCCCTGGTGTAGCTTTGCGCGAAATTCAAAACCAAACAAACATTTAGTAGTGGAGGAAGAGGTCTAATGCACCTGACTCTCCTGGGTATTTAACATCAATACCCAAATACCCACACAGTGAAACTCGAACTTGTAAACGCAGGCGATCTTACCTGTTTGGCACTGGCTCGGGGCCCCACATATGGAAAAGTCCCAGATGCTCTATGCCTTTTAATCTACTTCTGGACTTTCTTATCATTACGGGGTCCCCATATACTGAATTCTGCCTGAGGTTTAAGAAGAACTAAGGCCATCCCTGGTTGTAAGTGACGCAGGGAAATAGAATCGTCTTCTGCTTTTATAGAGCCCTGGCTTCATTTACCACACTTTAAACAGGAAACGCAAGAGACAAAAAAAAGCAACTGACAGGATGTTTATTCAGAAAAATTGAAAATATTGGTCAAAGAAAAGCAGAATATCTCTATAGTGAAAAACGTGACTATCATTTTGTCTTTAAACGCAGGACGGAATTCCTATGTAAAGCACATATAATGGATGATACATACTCCAAAATGTATCACTAATCTAGGTCTTGTTAAGTTGTTAATTTAGGGTTAAGATTACAAATATTTATATAAGGATAAAAATGAAAATAATTTACTGAAAAAAATCCAACTTTGGTGTAATAAATATAGGACTTGAAAACCAGATTTTTTACTGACACAAATCTATCAATCTGAGTTTATTAGATTTGTTGTCGTTTTTTGCCGAAAATATTTGATACAAACTTTGCGTGTTCAGATTTTAATTTATTTAAAATAACTTCTGAATAAAGATAAATTAATAAGAAAGAGTATATAATGGCGTATCTATTACATCCAGTAAGGACGAGGCCTTTCATCCAATACTGGGGCTCTTCAGACGGAGAAGATACGACCGACATAGTAACGGTTGAAAAGCTTGTTTGTTTTTTAATTTCGCGCAAACCTACCCGAGGCATTACCAGTCCATAATTTAGCAGTATAAAGCTAGAGAGAAGGCAGCTGGTCATTACCACCCACCGGGACGTTTTAATGTGACGGTCAAACCCACTATTCGTTGGTAAAAGAACAGCCCAAGAGTTGGCGGTGGGTGGTAATGACCAGCTACCATCTCTCCAGTCTTACACTGCTAAATTAGGGTTTCGATACCCGTGGTGGGCAAAGCACAGATAGTCCATTGTGTAGCTTTGTGCTTAATTCAAACAACAACAACTAAATTAGGTACGGCTAGCGCATGTAGTCTTCGTGTAGCTTTGCACGAAATTCAGAACAGTCCTTTTGAATTCCGGTGTGGTAAGAAATACTGCAGTCAACGTAACATGTCGATACAAATCATAAAGTACCGATATTAACACAACATTTTCAAGCTCCAGGTGTTGATAGGTGGGAACATTGACTCGTAAAATACTATTACTTTAGGCTGTACTAACGGGCTCCAATACACAAAACTATGCACATAATTTTGTCTACAAACCTGTTCGCCAGGTATGATTGCTAATTATCAAGCATGGCTGTAACGAACTGTTTAGGGTTACTTTGGTACGGGTATAATAGTAACTATTTTATGGATAAATAGCTAGTAAAAGGGTAAGTGCTTTAAATATCACATATTTAGAATATGAATACTGATCATAGCACTATCCAGTTGCGTCGAGTAAGCAAGAATGTTTTTAATCGCGAAATCAGAAACGTTTTTTGGTTTGTTTGGAATTTCGCGCAAAGCTACACGATGGCTATCTGCGCTAGCCGTCCTTAATGTTTCAGTGTAAGACTAGAGGGAAGGGAGCTTGTCATCACCACGCATCACTAACTCTTGGACTACTTTTTTTACAAACGAATAATGGGATTGACCGTCACATTATAACGCCTCCACGGCTGAAAGGGTGAGCATGTTTGGTGCGACGGGGATTCGAACCCACGACCCTCAGATAACCAGTCGAACGCCATAACCCATCTGGCCATTCCGGACCAATATCGGAAATGACAAACCTGTGTTTATACACTGTCCAAAGTAACTGACCTTCCCTGGTCTAAAGAAAAAAGAATCTAAAAATTGACAAAGAATTATGACAGACATATCTAATGGATTTCCTGATATACGTTAGATATCAGCTGATATATATATGTATATATGAAATAATTGGTTCTTAAATGGCAATGTATTTGAGGGTCACCGGATATATATTTGAGTTGAATAATCATTAAATGACAAGGAATTTCATAGTCATCGGATATAAATGTGTAATAATTCTCAATTAAACATCAGTGTATTCAATAGTCACTATACACATTGGAAATAACCCATAATTAAATAATACTGTATTTGAGAGTGAAACTATTATTTAGTGTGTGTCTGTAATAGAATAAACATTTCGTTCCAAAGCAAATAATATTATTTATTTGTCACATTAAACGAATAGTTTATCCTACTTGTAATTAAGATTTTGTTATGAGATACTGAAAGGAAAATTCAGACTTGGATCAGTTTCCAATTAACAGTAATTAATATCTAGTTCAAGACTGAAAGACTGTCACTCACCTGCGCTTGTTCAAGATACCTCTCTAGCTCCCAGTAGGGGTCGCTCACAGGTTGCACAGCCGCCATAATCTGTATAAAGTGTCCATCCGCTGTCAACTTCTGTTAGAACCAATCGGAACGGTACTACCACGAAAGCTGTTAATCTTTACAGCCTGCAACATATTGTAAACAGACAGTGAGTAAGGAAGTTAAAAATAGAAACAAATTTTGTGTTTTTGTAGATTTTGTGTGACAACTAAAGAAGTATTAGTTCACATTGATATAAAGGCCAGGAACGTTTTTGTCAACGCCATTGCATTGTTAACGGCCACATTAAATGATGTTTATGATAATAAGTGCTATCCTTAATTCCTTCAAGATCGTGGCACATTTCCCTTTAAACGCAATCTTGTCTTTTTCCAAAATCGTGGCGCATTTTCCTGTGCGTAAATGAAGTTTCACGATGCGTTCAAACTAAGGTCACGTGCTCTTAAATAATATAAGAGCTAATTAGCGACCCTAATAGACTTACTGGCCCACGTTCCGACGTCAACGGCCAAGTGTGTTCCATATGCTTGTTCAGATGTCGTATCGAGTATCAGAGCTTCGCGTTCTCATGTTGGTTCCCGGTTGCCACTTGCCAAGGAAAGGGGCTGGCCAGATACAGAGGTCGCAGTGTAGTCCTTGTTTAAGATCTCTGTGGAGGCGTTTTTTTTCCTCTCAAGGGAAGAGTGAACGAAGGAAAGAAATACGCTGTATTATCTGGTAAAAGTCATGGCTAGTCATGTCATAACGATATAATCGACGATCGAACTCAGTAGCTCTTCTTATGTGATAGTCTTATCAAAATCTAATCAAAGTCGAAATATAATAGCTTCATGTGTAGTTCAGTTTTAAAAATAAGCTTAATAATTGTCGAATCTTTATTAAACAGTATGCTTCTCTAACTTTGCCGTTGTCTATGTTTAGCATGACAATGTACGATACACTATGCATACAACCACACCGAAGAAACGTGCGATAGAGTGTATGAACACAAACATACCAAAGTTTTTGTGTTTATTTCAACTACTCCTTAGGGAAATTTATATTTTACATGAAATAACTCAAAGTATAAGATATATGAATGTGGGGCTAATTAATTATCGTCTAGCACATTAGCCAAAGAAGCAAAGTAATCAGTTATCAATAACTCTGAACAAAAGTATGCTAGCTCTATTTATCAGTGCTATGTTTGTTTGTTTTTGAATTTCGCGCAAAGATACTCGAGGGTTATCTGTGCTAGCCGTCCCTAATTTAGCAGTGTAAGACTAGAGGGAAGGCAGCTAGTCAACATAACCCACCGCCAACTCTTGGGCTACTCTTTTACCAACGAATAGTAGGATTGACAGTCACATTATAACGCCCCCGCGGCTGAAAGAGCGAGCATGTTTGGTGCGACCGGGATTCAAACCCGCGACACTCAGATTACGAGTCGAACGCTTTAACATGCCATCATCAGTACTAAAGAAAATTGGTTGTGAATTAATATAGCTAATTCTGTACATTACACTGACAAGAACTACACAGTGTTATAAACAGTTAAACAAGCAAACCAGCACATATCAGGACCAGAATGAATTGAATTAAAACATGGGTACCGTGACAACAGTATTTTAACTCTAAACTCCATTATATCACACGAAGATCTAGCTTAGTTCTAAATCCATTTATTAAGATATATGAAACTAATTCTAACTGTTGTAAAACCATAACACACAAGTAGGAAGTCAAACGTTTTATTTTTCAAGAATTATTCTCAATGAACCTAACTTTGAAGAGAAATGGCGATTGTCAAGTTGGAAACCCTGCAAAAACAGTTTTTGTACATATACGTTCAACCACTGCGACACCTGTTACAGTGTGAACTGTAACGAGTTTTAACTTCATAACGGAGTAAACAATGTGAATTGTACCAAGTGTTAACCTTATCCTTAACGGCACTACTATACAACTAATAGATAACTATAACAAAAATCGCACTGGAAAAACAAACAAACAAAGCATGTCAAATTTGCACCGATTGTAGAAAGTATTAAATGTAGCATTTTAAAAATAAATAATCCAAAAAATTATTAGATATACACAGTCTCTCCAGTTATCCAGGTAAAAACAACAACAAACACACTGTGTTAATAGCAAGCCCAAATACAAATTTCCTGTTTAAACTTCACATCCACTCACTTCCTAGTGGCTTAGCAGTAAATCAAAAATTTATGTAAAGTTAAAAACTGGGTTTCGATACCTGTTCTGAACAGAAAACAGTCTATTGTGTAGCTTTGGGCTTAACGTCAAACAAACGAGCACATTCACTTTTCGCACCATGTTATGGACGTTGTGATTATCCATTAATATTAATTAACACAGAAATATACTACCTATCAATATAGTTAATAATATAATCTATCCAGTTCAATTTTATATTTGACACATCATATATATAGGTAAAATAGGGAAATCTTGTTAGGGATGTGTAGCTTGATTAGTATAGTGCCCTCTATAGTCATGTATATATATATATATTAGTTGACATAAAAGATTCTAAACTAAATTTCTATCAGATTATTTCACGTCACTTGTTTTGTACCTTTAGCCAAACGTGTCAAAGTGCAAGATAGTGCTTCGACGTTTAAGGAGCTTCCGTTAGATAAGATAAAATAGTTCAAAACGAATGATAAATGTACATAAACAGCAATAAACAATAATTTGCCAAATTGAGTAATATGAACTAAAAACTTTTAAAAACATAACAATCTTACTTGCTAAGTATGATCCAGTTAATCGAGGAAAAATTGGAAGGAGGGAATAAGAAAGAAAACCAAGGTTAAATAACACATGCATAGCGATTGGCCATCTCAACTACTTAAATAACACATGTAAAACGATTAGCCGTCTCAACCACTTAAATAACACATGTATGACGATTGACCGTCTCAACCACTTAAATAACACATGCATAAAGACTGGCTGTCTCAACCACTTAAATAACACATGCATAACGATTGGCCGTCTCAACTACTTAAATAACACATGTATAACGATTGGCCGTCTCAACCACTTAAATAACATATATAACGACTGGCTGTCTCAACCACTTAAGTAGCACATGCATAACGATTGGCCGTCTCACTCTTTTGCCAGACCCTGAATCGCGCCGTTTGATTTGATTTGAATTAGATTCATGTTCACATTTGCTCGACTTCTTCCTTTCGGAACAGGTCCCGGCCTTTCTTTCCGTTGCTGCCTTTGCCTCCACCCAAGACAATATTTAGAGAGACATCCTCCACCCAAAGAGTTAGGAATAATAATAATAATTTATTTATTTATTTAAAAAAAAACACTTATTCCTAATAACAATTCAAGAAAGGGGACGAAGAGGAACCACAACGTTCCTGAACACCCCAGTTGGGGAGAGAACTCTTCTGATTTCTCTCTTTCTAAACTAAACCCCTGCCACGTTAGTTTAGTTTAGTTTAGTTAGTTTTTGGCCGTCTCAATCCCTTAACACATATATAACGACTGGATGTCTTAACCACTTAAATAGCACATGCATAACGACTGGCCGTCTCAACTACTTAAATAACACACGCATAACGATTGGCCGTCTCAACCAGTTAAATAACACATGCATAACGATTGGCCGTCTCTGCTACCATACAAGCACCCTTCCACAAATCTGGTGCTTGTTGTTTGATCACTTTTCTGTAGTTCATGTTCAAACTGGAATCCTCACCACAAAACGTCCTGTTGAAACCTCTGTTCCAAACAGAAAATTCATCATTGTAATGTAGGTGGTAGAACAAAACTATTTGACTTAGCCTCAATCCAGACAGAAAACAATGTATGCGACCCTTAGTCAGCCACGTGTTTACATGAGAGAAGATGCTGCCCCAAGTATTTTTCTTATGGGTGGAGGGCACACAGCTCGTGTTATTTACACATTCTCTTCAGACTTTTGTTTATAATGATATTCATTTACACGCGCCCTCTATTTTTCTGCAACCATACAAAGTTTGTTCTTATTACTATCGACATTTGTTACACAATAATGCATAATTGTTAAGCCTCGTTGATATAAATAAATTACAGTCAGTTATCCAAGGTTAAGGTGTTCATTTCCAGTTCTAATGCACCCACCTTATTATTATTTTGCCTTTCCAGAAAATTATTTTACACGTAGGCGTTTAATTTTCAAATTAGCTGATGAAACATCAGTAAACGTCTTCAGATAACCAAAGCGTCTTATATATCTTTATTGGAAAGCCATAAATTCCAAGAAGAATCTACTTGACATAGCTTATGGATTTCATATAGTAATTTGAATAACAAAATCCACTTCACGAACAGAGAAACTTACTCAGTAAGTTACAATCACATACAATTTACCTAAGTTTAATACTTTTATTGATCACATACAAATAAAACTTTCAACGTACAAACTCCGAAGTCCTACGTTATTTGTAGAATAAATTTGAACGGAAACATTAGTTCCACTTCAGTAAAAATCTTTACTATATCTGAACATAAAATCCCAATTCAATTCTCTAAGTATTATAATTTAGTTTTAATACTTAAGGAATTCACCTACATTATAGCAAAAGTTTATCTTCTCATCTTTATAAACAGTATTTTTCCTAACAAAGAAAAAGAATCACGATAAGAGAGAAATGTATAACCAGGTGAAATCCGTGGTTTTGAAATGCAAATAAAACCTTCACCATTTTTAATAGAGTTTCAAACAATATTAATTAATTAATACGTGAATTTGAAGCTTCAATGTCCTTGGTCAGTCATAAAGACCACCATGTGAATTGTTAAAGTCACTTATAATTTGTAGGATTAAACCTATAGCATTTAAAGATACCTCTATCTTGGATATCGATATGACTTTCATCTATACGGTTCTACAAGAGGAAAGTCATTTGTTTTTTACATAAGTTTACGACTGGTGATATACAATCGTCAATGTCCAGTTGGGGCATGTGAGGTCTCTTAATCTGGACAGAACTTAACCATTTTTTAACTTTGAACACTTTCTTTCAAACCTCTTAAAGGGAGCGCTTTGCTTCTTTGCGGGTATTTGAGTAAGTTGAATTTTTAAATACCTAGGAAAGTCAGTTGCATAACACCTCTTCTCCCAAAGCTTTGTTTAACTATTTGTTTGTTTTGAATTTCACGCAAAACTACTCGAGGACTATCTGCGCTAGCCGTCCCTAATTCAGCAGTGTAAGACTAGAGGGAAGGCAGTTAGTCATCACCACCTACCCTCAACACTTGGGCTACTCTTTCATAAAGGAATAGCGAGATTGACCGTCACATTATAACGCCCAAACGACTGAAAGGGTGAATATGTTTGGTGTGACTGGGATTCGAACCCGCGACACTTAGATGACGAGTCGAACACCTTAACCATCTCACAATGCGGCCGTTTGTTTAACTGAGTTGACTTTTCTTATTTATTTCAATAATATAGAAACAATGTTCCGGTTTTCGAATCTACTTAATTTCATTCTTTAATTACGTTTTAAGCAAAGAAAAACATATAATGTAATTCTTATGTAAGTGCTACTTCGAACGGCGTTTTAGTCGCCTCTGTGTGCTAACAAAAAGTTCATTTGACACAAACTTGCACACTAAGCTTGTGTATGCGAAGTGTCTCGAATCACAAATTATAGAATTATAAGCCCTAGATATTATTCCAGAACCATAAAGGATTATACGGAAGACACATTCTTTCCAACTACTAACTACTGTTGTTCACTAAAATAACTTCAAAACTAAGTCAACTGAAACCAATTCTACCTTATCAAGAACCAAATGTGAATACCTTATCAGACGACTCTAAATCACATACACCCTAACTCATAGAAAGTAATGCAAAATTACATTTATACTTTTAAAAGTCATTCTATATGATTTGTTTAATATTGAAACGGTCAAAGTGGCCAGAATTCAACTTGAGCCATTTTATTTTTATTATTACTTTAATCTCGAAATGAAAACATGATAAAAGGAAAGATTTTTTCTCTCTTTCGTTCTATATTTCTGTCCTTCGAAACTATCTTAAAACGATACTTTTTAATACCACTAGAAGTAAATGTCAAGTAAGAAAACATAGTAACCTGATCTCTCTGGCCTGTCTCTCTCTCTTCTAACTTTCATGAGAAATACATAACAACTTGAACGTTTCTACTTACTCAAGAAAAAACATATGGTAGACTCGTATCACAACATACAGATGCGAGCGTAGTTGTTTTTTTCTGTATTCTGGTAGAAAACCGAAAACTCCGACGGTTTCAAAACAGAATAATACTTAATGTTTGAATTCGAAACAAATGTAGTAGTTTAGATTTGGGAAATCTTTGAAAATGAGATAATACCACAAAGACACGCGGGCTCTTACATCAACCAAGGGAGTCATCACTCGGTGAGAAGTGGTTTGATAAAATGCATTAGACGTAGGATAAACACTCCAGCAAATCGAACAGACGCCAATCGCCTGCTTTGTTTTGGTTATTTCTCATCCGCCTTTTGTGATAGCAACTGTTACTTCGTGATTTAACTATATGTATATAGAATGTACATACACCCTCCAAATAGAAAAGGAAACATTCATTCACAACAGGCTGGTACGTGTTGTACCCACAAACACAGCGATATCCGTCCCATATTCTTGGTGTGAACAACAGAGCCTTCCATTCACAGTCTATCGTGCCAACCACTGGGGGGCGCTCGATCCGAGGAATGCTTTAATTATATATAATTATATTAAATCAACTTTAAAGCTTGGAAAGACTGGTTCATTGGAACATTTTGCTTTATATAACGTGACGTAAAACATAATTTTAAACAGATTTTACGCATCAGGTCGCATGACTAGCAGGTAAGCGAATAAAATCTTTAAACACATGTTGCATAAATATTTCGCGTTTATGCTTTATCAGATAAAGCACGTTTCGAAACTATCGCCACGAGAATTAAAACAACAAGTTTACAGTGTAAATGTGACAGTGACTTAAGTTTAACGAAATTCTTTTTTTTTTATAAAATGTTAACGCGTATACAAATGTTACTGATAATTTATTTTATACTAACTTGCATACATATATATATTTAAAACCACGATTAGAAAATCAAATCTGCTTCGCATTTTCAAAGGATACATAATTCAGAGGAAACCATCACAGTCATGGATACATAATTCAGAAGAAACTCTCACAGTCATGGATACATAATTCAGAGGAAACCATCACAGTCATGGATACATAATTCAGAGGAAACCTTCACAATCATGTATACATTATCCAGAGGAAACCATCACAGTCATGTATATATAATTCAGAGGAAACCATCACAGTCATGTATACATAATTCAGAGGAAACCACCACGGTCATGTATATATAATTCAGATGAAACCATCACAGTCATGTATAAATAATTCAGAGAAAACTCTCACAGTCTTGTTTCTACTTCTTTTTTTGATTCACTTCCTGTTCTTGATACTCGAGCTTTCGATATGAAATATAAATTATGTAAGTTATAACTTGCTTGTAAACTTTGAGCGAAATTCAAAACTAACCAAACCAAACTTGGTTTTATATTTACTCTAACAGACGATACAGACTTTTGCCTTGATATGGTGGAAACTACAATTTACAACAAACAAATGATGCAAATAAGTTAGGTTTCGTTGTTGCTCGGAGCGGTGCTGAACATTAGGCTATCTGTGCTCTACCCACCATGGTTATCAAAACCAGATTTTTGAATCTTGACTTTGCACCAATGGTAAATGTAAATAAGTAAAGAATAATTTAATTTCTTTAATTTTTAACGCATGTCAGTAGGTGTCGCGTTTCAAATCCCTTCCTTGACAACGTCATTAAAATTAACTGATGTCGCTTATTTTAGCACAGAAACCTAACACGAGTTTCCTGTAAGGGCAGACTGACAGTTCAGTTTTTCTCTACAGTTTTCAAAATAAACACGTTTAGTTATTAACTGGGTCTTAATTAATCCCAGTAGCAGTACAGCAGAAATACGGAGATCTTATTCAAGTACTAAGTGTGAATCAACTCAGACTGAAGTCCCGAGGAATGACTCCCAAACGTAAACAAAGAAAACTTAAGGAGAATAGAAAGGAAAAAGAAGACACCTATTTCATTATGATTACTGACCTTTCATTATGACCTGTCTTTTTTCTTTCTTCCTGTTTTTTTCTGTCTAAATGCGGTATCAAAAGGAAAGTCTTGAAAACCTCACTGGAATATCTTCTTATAAATAATGGCCTGCCATCTAGAATATAAATAAATTAGAACGATCATTAAATATTTAAACAAACAAAAGATAATAGATGATCAGATAACCTGAAAAACGTCATTTTATTAGCCCTTGGACTAAACTATGGTAAAATATATTAGTTACTGTAATTAAGATATATTTAATTACTATATTTTGTTTTGTTTTTACTTTAAAATTAAACAGAAATAATTCAAATGATAATCAATAATTTTCTTTATCTTAAGAGTTTTCCAACTGCGCAGAAGTGACATTTTGTTCAATTATTGCTACCGTAAAAAAATAAAAGAACAAAAAAGCGGTTTTCTCTGTACGTTGTTTTCCAAAATAATCAGATAAACACGAAATCCCTCAAGTCACTGTTTAGATCTCTATCTATCTGTCTTTCTGAACCACTGACTCGTTTTTAATGGTAAAGAAAAGTTCGTGCCCTTCCCTCTGTCTAGTAGTTATAAATAGAAAGCCTGTGGTCAGCTTATCTCCCATAAGATAAAAGACAAGAGTCAGGGTAATTACAAACTGTGCCTCCCACTTTCTTCTAATCACCGAAGAGCGACGAGTGACTGGTACCAAAACATGACCACCACCCCGAATAATGTTGGATTATTTTTCTGAGATTAACCGTCGTTTTTGATAGTTAATCGGTAGTTTATAAAAGAGCAAACAACCGCCCCCAACAGTGCAAAACAATCTCTTCCAAGATGTTACGAGACTTATAATTTTACATACGTTGCATGCGTGCGGGTGGGTGTATATTTGTAAGTACAAAACACAAGCATGCATTCTGTTTGTGTGAGCTTCTTTTCTCAAAAGGAAGCATATATGTGTGTGTTTTTTTCACGTTATCGTAGCAGAAACCACAAACTTCTACCTTTTTGTGTGATAACAACTATGTTAAATAGCGCTTTCAAATTACACGTTAACAGGATCAAAATCGGAATAAAAATATCGTGTTGCAGACAAACAAGTAGTGCAAATTTTATTACGGAATCAGTGTGCAAATATCGAACACAAGTAAATCTCGTCTACCTCTCAATTAATATTTAGTTAACCTATAGCATACAATGAGAAGAAATACCAGACTACACTCATTTATTTCAGTAGCAAGGAAGAACACCTTCTTCAAGTACGAACTTATCAGGCTTTAGCTACTCCAGTTATCAGATAGGAGGTCAGTAACACTACTTCCTATCTCTGCCTGGACTGTTGTGCAGGACAATTAGAAGTGCTCAATAGAATGATCTGCAATAGAAGTAGCATTCGATATAACGAGATGCCACTCCTGCAGAAGGATCATTATACCTAGATCGTAAACAGCTACATGAAGAATAGCACGTGGTTGTTACTAGGCTACCAGTTTCGAACAGTTATTTATTAAACCATACTTTATTTGTGTTTTTTTTTCCTTCATCAAGACACGAATTTCGTTGAATAAAAAATAATGTATTGGCCTAATCCATATTTTCGTTCTTTACTTCGCTGCAACAGTTGGTTGATTGGTTGGTTTGGCGTTTTAATGGCGCAAAGCAACTAGGCAATTTGCGCCCCCTACAACAGACTTGTTAATCTCACAGTACATGAGTTCTGTTTTGAAGAGTGAGAAGGAAAAAAGTAGGCCTTAAAAATACATTAGATTGATGGTGGAGGGCAAAGGATTGCCCACCAATATCAAACACAATAGCGCAGAATCTTCAAGCCAAACTGTAAACAATCGCATGAAAAATAGCATGTGGTTGTAACTAAGATACAACTATTGAAAAAACATTTGTTCCGTCAGACAAGAATCCTTGTGTTCAACTGCGCAGAATCAGATAAGAAAGGAAAGTAAACAGTTTTTAAAGAACATTTATGAAAATAATTCACAATAATTATCTGTAGATTTAAAAGGGAAACAAGATTTCCGACGAAGTGTTCGAATCCCATCACACCAAACATGTTCGCCTTTTAAGCCGTGGGGGTGATATAGTGTGATGGTCAATCCCACTATTTGCTGGTAAAAGAGTAAGTAGCTCAAGAGTTGACGGTGGGCGATGAAGTCTAGCTGCCATCGCTCTAGTCTTACACTGCTAAATTAGGGACGGCTAGCACAGATAGCCCTCGAGTAGCTTTGAGCGAATTTCATAAACAAACATAGCCGTTCCTCTAGTTTTACACTGCAAAGTTAGGGACGGCTAACTCAGATAGCTCTCGTGTACCTTTGCGCGAAATTCAAAACAAACCGACAAAAGTTAAATACGCAACTTCAGGACAGAATTGGCGATAGAGAATTTAAAACATGAAGTAAGCAAAACAAATACTATGTTATGGCAAAGATTTAAACCTAACATTTTACATAACCGTAGACAAGACTTATAACCGGTAATAGCGGGGATCAGGACCCCTAAAATGTCATTGCCCTCTCTTCCGGATAAGCCCGTCCATTAATCTAATTCCAGACATATTTTAGACGTTGTTTTGTTGAGAACCTCCCATCATAAAGGGCCACCCGCTAGTACAGCGGTATGTCTCCGGATTTACAATGCTAAGATCAGAGGTTCGATTCTCCTTGCTGGGCTCAGCAGATAGCTCGATATGGCTTTGCTATAGGAAAAAAGCACACTAAAAACTTAAAGCTGGTACTAGCCAAACTTAACAATAACTTTGTAACAATATGTCTGATGAAGGTAAAAACTGAAATGTTGAGTAATAAAGCTGGAAAAAATTTTATTACGCGTTTGGTGTTATTAAAAGCATAACGATTCTATCAATTCACGATGAAATACAAGATTGGTTTGTTTTGAATTTCGCGCAAAGCTACACAATGGCTATCTATCTACGCTAGCTGTTCCTAATTTAGCAGTGGAAGACTAGAGATAAGGCAGCTAGTGATCACCACCCACCGCCAATTCTTGGGCTACTCTTTTACCATTGAATAGTGGGATTAACCGTAACATTATGACGTCCCCATAGCTGAAAGGGTGAGCATGTTTGGTGCGACAGGGATTCGATTCCGGAATTTCGAGTCGAGAGCCTTAACCCCCTGCCCAAGCCCGGTGGTAATACGAGACTTAATTTATGACTTGTGTGTTCTGGTTACAAAAGGCTCAACAGAAATATGGATGTGGCTCGTCTGTTTTAATGATACACATAAATGGCGAGATTGGCATACAATAACAAAAGGGGTTTTATTCCTCTAATGAGGTTATTATAAGATATACAGTCTTATCTGAATAGAGCGCAAAGACCAGCTCTCTATCTTACTACCGTGGCCCGTTTTGCCAGGTGTGTTAAGGCGTTCGACTCGTAATCCGAGGGTTGCTGGTTCGAATCCCCCTCGCACCAAACATGCTGACATATCGTTAAAAGTTTTTCTTTGCCTTCAGCCATATAATTACTAATGCAGTCGGCCCGGCGTGGCCAAGTGGTTAAGGTGCTGGACTCGAAATCCCGTTGCACCAAATATGCTCATCCTTTCAGCCGTGGGGGTGTTATAAAGTATCGGTCAATCGCACTATTCGTTAGAAAAAGCGTAGTCCAAAAGTTGGAGGTGGATGGTGATGACTAGCTGCCTTCTTTCTTGTCTTACACTGCTAAATTAGGGACGGCTAGCGCAAATAGCCCTCGAGTAGTTTTGCGCGAAATTTAAAATCAAACAAACAAATAGTACTATCCGCTAACCTTTAATTAATAGTTTGAATCAATCACGCCAAAAGAACACCCGTCAACAAAAACACTCACGTGTTGGCAAACTCACAACTGGAGATTATCAAATGAGTTTCATTTACATCTGACCTACTTTCGAACTTAAGAGCACGATTAGGATGTTTTTTTTCCTACATAAACAAAGAACAAAATGCATCATTAAAGAAATAATAACTCAGTTTGGTTTACTTATTTCCCTACTTGAAAGGGTCAACAAATAATCACATTCTCGTGCTTTGTTGTTATCAAACAAAGACGTGCAACAACGGACTGCAGAACACCATCGACTCTCGTGCTTGTAATTTAATTTTTTTTGCATCCACATCAAACAACTTTAGCTACAGTTGTATACCAGTAATTAATATAATTATACAGAAGTCAGGTTCATTTAGAGCTGCAGTGTTCTGCCACCTTATTAACTGAGTTCGTGTGTAACTAAATTAATACCTTAAATGTATATTCTAGTCCAAATACGCTGAAACTCACACTTAGACATTTCACAGAATTAGGCCGTAGATAGACATGCACACACAAAAAAGCAACACGCAATCACAATTCCAGTTATTAAGTGCAAATTATAAAACAATTCCATTACTGAGTTCCGTGCTGCCATGACAGAACGCCTGGATATTTCAGGCGTTATCCTTAAAGTTTCAGTTATCTTTAAAGACATGAAAAAAACAAAAAAAGGTTTACTGAATTGTACAATTAAAGTTCATAACATATATCTTCTTATAGATCGGTTCACACACATAAATCAGCAACAAGAGCGAAAATTACAATGTCTTCTACACACTGGTCGGCTTGCGTGAATTAACCTGTATTACAGAATATGACCAACAGCCATTTTCTGTTTAGGACCCTAACATGTTAGTAGTGCACGTATTATTTACTGGAATGGCTTGTATGACTCTCAGTATAATTCAGAGATTGTGAATAGAAAGTTTTCATGTTACAATGTGAAATTTTCGTTGGTTGAGCTCCAACGCCCTCAGAAGTTAATATGTTATCTGAGGATCTTTTATACGACAATAGAATTGTCCGAGATCATAGAAACTGAGGAACAATAGCAATATTAATCCTAATATAACTTTAACATTAATGTTTGTTACCTTCTAAATGTGGTCTAAGTTATGTGGTGATCTTTGAATATATACTTTGTCCTCTTTTGCACCTGTGGTTGTGATAATAGAATAATAATCGAACAATACAAAATGTGTGTTTTGAATATTACACAGGAACACAAAAAGAGCTAACGAATCACAAGCCGTTACTGTTGTCATGCTGATGACCACGTGCAATTGATTGGCTATTATGACATCACGAGCCGTTACTGTTGTCATGCTGATGACAACGTGCAATTGATTGGCTATTATGACATCACGAGCCGTTACTGTTGTCATGCTGATGACAACGTGCAGTTAATTGGCCATTATAACATCACAAGCCGTTACTGTTGTCATGGTGATGACCACGTGCAATTGATTGGCTATTATGACATCAGAAGCCGTTACTGTTGTCATGCTAATGACCACGTGCAATTAATTGGCCATTATAACATCACAAGCCGTTACTGTTGTCATGCTGATGACAACGTGCAGTTAATTGGCTATTATAACATCACAAGCCGTTACTGTTGTCATGCTAATGACCACGTGCAATTAATTGGCCGTTATAACAGTTCGTAAACAGTGAATTTTTGAATATTGTTCCAACTAATTGCTTCATTTATGTGTACAAGATGTTAGAGGGCACCAAAATGTTTATCTGTTGTTTTTATTACTATGAATTCATTGTATCAATTTATATTGTACCTTCTGCAGATTTCTATTGTCTTTTAGTTTCATTTTGACACAAAGTTTCGGGTACTGTCACTGACATTATGAAGAACTCATCATGATCTGTGGGCCTTGTATCATTAATAACAAAACACAAAAATCTATAAAATACACATATCGAACATATGGCTTAAGCCTATTTATAAATTTGATGATAAATAAAGCTAATTGTTCGTGTGAAACAACGGGCTCATATAATTTGAAAAAGTCCTCCCTCTCAAAGGACACATCACAAAAGCACAGAATAAAACAATATTAATAGGGTACTTGTAACAAATAAAAATGCGCATGTTAAAAAAGTGTTTGTATCTCTTAAAAGTTTCACATAAGGCTACGCGAAGGACTTTCTGGGAGCAATTGTTCCTAATTTTGGAATGAAAAAAGAAATTAGAAGAATTTAGTTGTTTGTCTGTTTGTTTAAATTTCACGTAAAGCTACACGAGAGCTATCTGCAGTAGCTGTCTCTAATTTAGGAATGTAAGACAAAAAGGAAGGAAGATAGTCATCAACACCCGCCGCCAACTCTTGGGTTTCAATCCCACTTTACCAACGAATAGTGGGATTGAAAGTCACATTATAACGCCCCCACGGCTGAAAGGACTAGCATGTTTGATGCGACAGGTATTCGAACTCGCAACCTTCAAATTGTGAGTAGATCGCTTTAACCAGCTGGCCATGCCTGGCCAAAATTAGAGAAAATGGTTTGATTGTCTTTCTTATAACGTACCTACGGCCTCAAAGTGCGGATTGCTTCTTGCGCTAAGAAGAACACGAGCCATGCCATGAAAAGACAAATCTATTATCTGAGCACGCAAACCACCCTCAACCTTACGAGGAGTGAATGAATCAATCATCTTACTTTACGTGAAGTATTTGAATATTTACATCTGTTAATCTACTTTTACAGTAACATATCGTAGCAAACAGTCAAAACACAAAACGAAGTGATTCATCTTATCTGTTATGTTGTTGCTAATACCTTTATTAATTTATCTGGCCATCAGTGATGGCGACAGTATAAACTATAAAAAGTTAATAAATCCTTAGCATTCCGGTAAGGGGAAAACTTTCAAAGCTTATTTAAGTTTTAGATCAATTTTCTGTCCACAAACTATTACAACAGAAAAACATAGTTTGCTAAAGTAATTTTATTACTTTGTTAACTAGTTTGAATGCATATTGCCCCCCAGTGGCTCAGCGGTATGTCTGCGGACTTACACACTATAATCCGGGTTTCGATACCCGTGGTGGGCAGAGCACAGATAGCCCATTGTGTAGCTTTGTGCTTAATTCAAAACAACAACAATTGAATGCATATAACCAAATAATAAACTGTAACAAAAACATGGCATGTTGATGTACTATACGAATGGGAAAGAAACGTAAAATAAAACAAGTCTCATGAAAACAGCACGACAACAAGCGATATAAAACCAAATTTGTATTATTTACCTACGCCAGTTTCTTTTTACCGCTAATTAGCGCGCTCGAGGGTTCAAAACCCTTATCACCAAACATGTTCGCCTTTTTAGCCGAGGTAACGTTATAATCTGAAGGTCAACCTTACTAATCTTTGGTAAATAAGTGGCTCAAGAGTTGGCGGTGGGTGATGTGATCCACCCGCCTTCTCTCTAATGTTTCATTGGTAAATTAAATAGGGCTAACGCAGATGGTGCTGGCGTAACTTTAAGCAAAATGCGAACCAAACTTCTTCTAGAAGGATTTTGGGCTTATTTCTTTGTAACTAGTTTACAAAAAAAAAGAGTAATTTGAAATACTTTTCACAGATCTCATAATCACGTTAAATAATAATATTTAGAAATAACATATATATATATATAAATATAGTACTGGAAAACCTTAAAATAAGATGAGTGGTTTCTTTCTGAATTTCGCACAAAGCTACACAAGGGCTATCTGCGTTAGCCATCCCTAATTTCGTTGTGTAAGACCAGAAGGAAAGCAGCTAGTCATCACCACACACCGCAAACTCTTGGGCTACTCTTTTACCAACGAATAGCGGGATTGACCGTAACATTATAACGCCTCCATGGCTAAAAAAGCAAACATGTTTGGTGCGACGGGGATTCAGACCCACAACCTTCAAATTACGAGTCTAGTGCCTTACCACCTGGCCATGCTGTGCCATAGGATGAGTGTAAGAAATCAAAAGCTATTTTCGTTAATGTGTTTTTGCTTGTTTCACCATCTTAAGGCATTTTTTTTTCTAAAATAATATAAAATATATCTTAAAACTGCTTGTTCTAAGGGGAGATGGATAACAGTAACCCAACCAGAGATACAATGACAACCATAAGGAAAGTTTAGACATGGTCCAGTGAGGGGATATACTTTTTATTTATTTCTTCTTATAAGTTATACCCAATACTTCATTTGCCATATTAAAAGCTGAGAATAATTTTTGATTTCTTTCTAATTTATTATCAAGTTACATATTTACACCTGAAGAGTAACACGTTTAACAAATAAGTACATTACAACTGAATACAACTTAATGGTGGTTGCAACAGGCTAATTGGTCGAAACGACAAATATTTTTATCTTTTCCTTACAGTAATTTTAATTACTTAGTTATTCACATCCACGAATTTTGTTTCCTTGACACGCCTATTAAATATGACTAATTATAAACTTCAGTGTAGCCTAAACTTGTATTAAAATCTGTGTATGTAAGCCTCACATAGGCCTTTGTATGTCTGAGACAAAACTCTTTTTTCGAAATGAAATATCATATATATAAGTAATGTACGTGGTTTATTTCACTGAGGCCATACGAGTGCGAGAGTTTTCTTCGTTCAATATAGATGGCGCAGACACATACACATTTCTCTGAATCAAGCCAAAAAAATATCACCTATCATTCGGTTAAGATATCACGAGTTTACTTGTACAATATCTTAAATCCCTTGAGTCATATAGAGTTACAACTAAAGTTTTTTTGTTTTTTTCTGTTACAGCGAATGTTATAGCTGAAAACCTGGAAAAAAAATAAATTAGGTATGTTGGAAAACTTCTGTGAAGGCAATATGGTGTAAACAAAATCTCTCTCACGCCTACGGGTGCAATTAATCTAAAACATTTTATAATTTTTTAAAAGTAATTTCGTAACGTTATTTGTTTATAAAACAATGACAAGATTAATTGAGCCGTAAACTTACATTCAAGATCGTTTTTATGAATAATTAGAAACCATATTGCTATGCGATATACGAGTGATTTTTTCTGAAAGTTATCCCACACTGGAGAGTTATGTGCGGGCTAATCCAAACCGTGAAATGATGTGCAAGTTGTGATAAAGAAGATATCCCAATGGAGAACCAAGTGTGAACTTGCGTATGTGAATGTGCCTATGGACTAATCCAAACTGGAGAATTGCATGAGAATTTCAACAAGGAGTAACTTAAACGTGGAGAGACACGTATGAATCCTTCTGAGAACTAATCCATACTGGAGAGAGTAGCCTGTAATGTCAAGTTTTAGAGCATGCACATCTGCTCAAAAATTCTAAACAAACAAGTCATAAAGTGTTTCGATAACATAAAACTACTGGGTATAGAATTTCCAAACATTATTACCCAGTGGATTATAAGTCAGTTTTAGAAATGTCTTTGACATAACGTCCTATTTTCTTTTCTTTTTTTCTCTTGTGAAAATAATTCCCTGTGAAACAATTTTAATAACTTAGTTCTGTACGGACTACCTCTCGTGATTCCAGAGAACCACATGAAAAGAAAACTGTGTTTGCTCCAGGCAGAGATTTTTTCTTATTATTTTTATTTTTACTTATATCAATATTACATATACAATAAAGTACAATGAAACAACCGTGGCCATTATCTGCTTGCTCCAATATGCTATTTGTTTGAGGATAGGCTGCTATATTCTAAAGACAAATGTAATTATTTTGGGGGTACTCGAATAACAGTAAGGTAAAAATAATAGTCTCTATTCACGAATGGTCCCCGAAATTACGTTTTCTATTGTTGTCGTTCCTCTGTATTTTTTGTAATTTAGTACATTTCAAAGTCTAAATCTGTTGAAGTGAGAACCACAAGATAAATTATATAATTATTGTTGAAAGCATAGCTTAAAAAGTCTTCTGCCGCATACAACGTCATTGAAATGTTACCACGTCTGTTATCTCACCTCTAAAGTCCTATTCATATTAGTATTCTCAGTTACTTGAATCTTTCATACTAGGCGACACACTTAACCAGTATATTGCGATGGTTGCTCTACCTAAATGAGTAACCACATTTGTTTATCTTGTTTTAGCACACCACAGTAGTGTTCTGTTAACCACCACCAAACCAAAAATACTGCACACGATGCACTAAAGTGTAGTGTCTGATCTGGCGAAAAAAATGTGGTCTCCACTTCAGATGAAACATGGGTAAATAAACTAACAGATAATGAATCTGATAAAGAAACATCTTATAGGGTAGTTAAGACATTGAAATTGACACTTTTATTTTAACTCATCTTTCTCAGATCCTGATTGTTTGTTTTTGAATTTCGCGCAAAGCTACTTGAGGGAAAGCAGCTAGTCATCACCACCCACCGCCAACTCTTGGGTTACTATTTTACCAAAGAATAGTGGGATTAACCGTAACATCATAACGCCCCAACGGCTGAAAGGGCGAGTATGGTGCAACAGGGATTCGAATCCGCGACCTTCAGATTACGAGTAGAACGCTTTAAACCACCTGGCCATGCCGGGCCCTCAGATCCTGTGAACCTGAGTTAGAGGTTTAACAGTAACATACTCTACTAGATACAAGTTATACCTTGGTACTAGGTCCGGCACGGCCAGGTGGGTTAAGGCGTTCGACTCGTCATCTGAGGGTTGCGGGTTCTAATCCCCTTTGCACCAAACATGCTCACCATTTCAGCTATAGGGACGTTATAATGTAACGGTCAATCCCACTATTGGTTGGTAAGAGAGTCGCCCAGGAGTAAGCAATGGGTGGTAATGACTAACTGTCTTCTCTCTAGCCTTACACTGTTAAATTAGGGATGGCTAGCGCAGATAGCCTTCGCGTAGCTTTGCGCGAAATTAAAAAAAGAAATTTGTTACTGACTCGCTACATTACGTTTGCTGACTTATCAATATCATTAGATGCGCTGGTTTTCTTTAATTTGTTGTTGTTGTTTTCACCCTGAAAATCTCGACTTAAATGTTGTATTAAATTTGAGTAACAGTAATACCTTATTTACACAATAATCTATAAAAGATATCTGTTGCAATAGTTTCAAAAAGCATATGACAGACTAATAGTTTTACAACTACGTTGCATTCTGCGTTGTTTGCAAGGACTATCCTACGTCCAGCATGAGCCTTTTGTTGTTTTCAAAAGTGGGAAAAAAAAGCACCATTTGCAACACCATCCGCAAAAAAGAGGGCGGTATGATAAAATAATTAGAGATCTCGACTCGTAATCCGAGGGTCGCGGGTTCGAATCTCTGTTCCATCCAAAATGTTCGATGTTTCAGCTGTGGGGACGATACAATGTGATGGCAGTCCCACTATTCATTGATAAAAGAATAGCCCAATAGTTAGGAGTGGGTGTTGATGACTAGCTGCCTTTCCTCTAGTTTTACACTGCTAAATTAAGGACGGTTAACGCAGATAGTTCTCATGTAGCTTTGCGCGAAATTCAAAACAATCCTTTCTCTCTCTCCCCACCTCCAAAAATTGAGGACTTAAATGACTTAAATTTTGTTGTTGTTGTTTTGTACTTTGTATTATTACTGGTGTGTCTTTTACCAGTTTCAATATACCACGTTGTCCATTTTTAATTGTCATTGTCTACGCGCATTCGTGGTCTTCCAAAACAGACATATCAGAATGTATTCTTAAATTTAATCAAAATCGTGAAATACTGGCATTTCTTAATTAAAGCCGTAATATAATGCAATAAAAACAATTGCGTATAGTAAATCCAACAAACATATATTTATTATTATTGTGAGTTACTGTTTCAGCACAAAAGGTTATCTGCGTTTTGTCTATCACGGGAAACTGAACCCGAATATCATTAACATATTGTTGACTCATTGGAGGACAACTACCCATTCTTATCGTCGCATTTCATGTTAGAATTTTTTAAGGTGGCTAAAATGTTTCTGTACGAACCTTCCAAATCAGGTTTTGCGTTCCCCACCATCCACTTTTACTGAAACCCCACATAACTTTATGAGCTGTTTAAAGTCTAAATAACAAAACCGTGAATAGTACTATTTAATTAACCCTAGAGTTCTGTTGTTACGAACATGGAACAGCAGAAAGTCTTTGGATTTACAACGCTAAAATCAGGGATTCATTCCCCTCGGTCGACACAGCAGATAGCCCGATGTGGCTTTGCTACAAGGAAAACATACACACGTGCGAATATGGAGAACTGGACCTACAACAGGTGTCTCTGTCAGCTTCGGGGCCAGTCTGGAAATGGAACCAGCAAACACAGGCCATTGTTAAACCCAACATTAATCATAGCTCAATCTAATTGTGTGGTGTTAGTGTCTGAGTTACACGATCAAGGATGGCATTAAAAACATTCCAGTTTTATACAGCGTTGCTGGGTTTTATGCCAATTAGATTTTCCAGTGGATAATACTGTGGATTAGTCAGTTAAATAGCGCTAAAATGTCATGTTTAATTTCAGTAGCAGTTACAAGGAATTTTAATACAAAGGTAATCAACAGCCATTTTGATTCTCCTACCGCACTCGCTTTGTAATTAGTAATGTCATTACAAATTTTTCATTCAATGTGCCGAGTGGTAACATGTTGCGGGATCGAAGAATGCAGGGTTCGAAACGTAATGCCACTAAGTACCCTCCATACTCTCAGCTCTGGACACGTTACTAGTGCGAGTTCAGCATTTCCCGATAGTAATGACGCGAGACAAGAATAAGTGTGTGTTTTTTTCCAAAGCCACATCGGGCTGTCTTCTGAGCGCACCGAGGGGAATCGAACCCCTGATTTTAGCGTGCGAGACACGAATGCAAAAAATACGAATTTCCCGATTTTAAATATTCTGCTTCGTTTCAATTATATTAACATATATCTAACGATCTAATGTAACACAATGATAACTTGAGTTTAAAAAATAAGGCACACCACACCTAGAATTTATTTTTCATCCGAAGAAAAAACAAGTGCCTAACTAAATTCTATGTACGAGCACTTAGCAACAACTACAAAGTCCATTGACATCGTATTTATCCTATTTTTGTTTTATTTTGCTTTTGGGAAAAAGCCACGTTGGTCTATCCACCATATCTACCGCGCGGGAATCGAACTACGATTTTCAACGTTGTAAGCTACAAACTTGTTGTTTCTTTTTTCTTTAGTTATTTTGCGGAATGAAATTTCTTGTTCCACTGACTTCTTCAGAGACTGCCCCCCAGTGGCTCAGCGGTATGTCTGCGGACTTACACGCTAAAATCCGGGTTTCGATACCCGTGGTGGGCAGAGTACAGATATCCCATTGTGTAGCTTTGTGCTTAATTCAAAACAACAACAATCAGAGACTAAACAGATGCTTCATTCTCTACTTCGCAGTAGCTTCCGAAATTCGCAATCTCTATTTGAGTAAGCAATAAACTTCTGGACTTATATGTTAAAATCAGCGCATATCTCAATATACATATATATATATATACACACAAGACAAAACTTAACGGGCCCGGCATGGCCATGTGGGTCAAGGAGTGCGTTGCGCGAAATTAAAGAAAACAAAGATAAATGGCATATTTTTTTGGTTTGTTTGTTTGTTTTGAGTTTCGATCAAAGCTACTCGAGAGCTATCTGCACTAGCCGTCACTAACTTAGCAGTGTAAGATACAAGAAAGGCAGCTAGTCATCACCACCCACCGCCAACTATTGGGCTACTCTTTCACCAACAAATAGTGGGATTGACCGTCACAATATAACGCCCCCACGGCTGAAGGGGCGAGCATGTATGGTGCGATCTGGATTCGAACCTGTGACTCTCGGATTACGAGTTGAACGCCTTAACACGCCTGGCCAAGCTGGGACCAAATCTTTTTGGAGAGTGGGTGTCCATGAATAACAGAAGTAATTAATAATTCAGTAACTATTATTTTCCAGGGTAAGGATTTGTGAACATGTTCAACAAATAAATAGGAGAAAATAAACAAATACAATTCGTTGTCGAATAATATATACATAGACTACAGAATCAAATGATCAGCATACACAAGGCTATTGTAACAAATGAGAAATTTACATAAATAAGTGTAACTGGTTTTTTTAACCACTTCGAAAAACAAATAATTCACACTGTTTTACGTTGAGAAGAGTCAAACAGCTAAGGCCATTAGTTCACAGGGTTGAGAATCGAGTAAAACCTGATTGGTTTATATTTCATTACCACCTTTCGGAAGTTGGAGTGGCGCTGTCTAGAAAACATTTTGATACAGGTGTGACGTCAGACCGTGTGTGTGTATTTTTTTTTTAATGACATAATGGCTAGACGCACACGATACCTCTCCAATTTGTTCCGCCACAGGAAAAGGCCAGTGTAATAAAACAATTACGACCGTGGATAAAATTACATCGTGATACAAAAAATGCATCTGTAATTACACCTTTAACTTAACTCCCTATAATAATATTAGATAAGACACTTGCCCTCAAACCAAACCGGTAAACACCGATTTTTATCACACTAATTCTATTGCTATAATACGAAAATCGGCTTATTTCTTGAAAATATTTACGTAGTGTTTGATTTTTTTAATTTCGCACAAATCTACACGAGAAATATCTGCGCGAGACGTCCCTAATTTAGCAGGGTAAAACTAGATTGAAGGCAGCTAGACATCACCACCCACCGCCAACTCTTGAGCTACTCTTTTACCAACGACTAATAGAATTGACCATCACATAATAACGCCTCCATGGCTGAAAGGGCGAGCATGTCTGGTGCGACCGGGATTCGAACCCGCAACCCTCAGAGTACGAGTCGAACGCCTTAACCCAATTGGCCGTGCTGGGCCTATATTTACGTGCTTACAAAGAAAATTAATCTAAAGAATTTTGAAAACTATGAAACTAGAAGTTATAACTATATGAAAAACAGTAACTGAAATTCTCAGTTAAAAATTTTTAAAAATAGATGGGAAAAAAAATAGAAAAAGAGATGCAATTTTCTTCCGAATAATTCCAGTTCTTCCAGTTTTCAACATCACATGTGACGTTTCTCAAAAGTTGAACTATCAGAACACACTTAAGACATTTCTTTCTCGATCATATCTCCTGGCAATATCACCCCTACATAACGATTGACCCACAGTTTATGCTTGCTATCTGAGTTCTACAGGGATACGGCGAAGTGAATGTAAGACATTCTTCCTAACCAGTAGTGTTAAAAAAACAACGAAAAAAACACGCGTACGCACACGAGAGAATCGTTTGGTATTATTCGTTATTTGTACGCGGATGTATTGTAATTATGCTGCGAACAAAATATGCAAGCATTTTCATAACGAAATGTGAAAACTGTTTTCTTATATCTATTATCACTTGTCCATGCGAAACCGAATCAATGTAAGACGAGAACTCAATGTAGTGGTTGTCGGTTGAGTTTGATTTGAAACTCGTTGATTTCATTTGTTAATTTCGAAACAGATCTTAAAGATGTTAGTTCGAAAGAACTGTTTATTTGCTTTAAACTTTTTTCACGAAACCCAATGCTACACGAGGGATATCTACACTAGCTGTCCTTAATTTAGCAGTGTATGAATAAAGGGAAGGCAGATAGTCATCACCACCCACCGCCAACTCTTGGGTTACTCTTTTACAAACAAATAATGGGATTGACAGTAACTTATAACGTCCCCATGGCTGAAAGGCCGTGCATGTTTGGCGTGACTGGAATATTGTTATTTCTTTCAGTGTTGCATTAGAGTAACCTGTAAATTTTAGATCATACAAACTAATAAAAACTTGAGACCATCGCTAGGAAACCGGATATAGAAAATCAATTCTCTTTATTGGATATAGGGATGAAATAATAATAAAAATGTTTATTATTTGTCTCGACAGTTGTCCAAATGTGTATACAACGACACAGATATAACTATCAATAACCTTGGTTATTCAGTTTCTGTGGCTGAGATAGAAATAATACAGAAATAGCGGTCAATAGGTGACAATAAATACTGATTAGGACCACCTCTACCATACATTTACAGGTCAATGTAGGAATGAAACCGAAGTTCTTAAAATTTCACTAAACCGTCGGACTAATGTACTTTGAGACCATCGTTAGATAACTGAAAGACAAAATCACGTGGCTTCCATAGGATCAGCAATTTGAACGCGTCAATCTGTCTTCCATATCAGTTCTTTGAAAGATATGTTAAAACCAAATAGCCTTGTTTTTCTTACAGAAAGCGTTGTGGTGTTAAACACGGGGCTAACGTGAATCTCTTTTTGTTTGAAACTACTGGAATACAAACTTGATCTATCAGTTGTTATGAGCCAACTGAAGTGCTTCAAGGTCTTTATAACTAACCATAAACAAGTGGGTTACACTTAAAAAAGAACGTAAATAGAAAGACTTGATTACAAGTTTAGGCATAATACTTCTTGGCTGCAACATTTACAAGCATCCAGCCGATAACATGCCCTATGTTACTGGAATTTGTTATATAAAATGTTCCATATAATTAATTTATAAAGATGAAAATCCTATACAATAATAATAATTTATATAAAGACTTCGTCCGGCATGGCCAAGCGTGTTAAGGCGTTCGAGTCGTAATCCCAGGATGGCAGGATCGAATCCCGGTCGCACAAAACATGCTCAACCTCCCAAATGAGGGGGCGTTATAAACTTACGATCAATCCCACTATTCGTTGGTAAAAGAGTAGCCCAAGAGTTGGCGGTGGGTGGTGATGACTAGCTGCTTTCCCTCTAGTCTAACACTGCTAAATTAAGGACGGCTAGCGCAGATAGCCCTCGAGTAGCTTTGCGCAAAATTAAAAAATAAATCCACATATAAAGACTTAAACAAGGAGTAACAGTTCACTTTATATAAGTTGAAAACAATTAATACACCATTTGTAGTGATGATTAAGCCGCTACTATAGATGTTTTCATTAAATTAAAGTTTGGGGATTCTTGAATATTCCTTCAGCCATAACTAAGATTTCAAAATGGTTTCCACGGTATTCTTTTTGCCTTCCACTGGAGACACTGAATTGATTTTTTGTTTTTGAATTTCGCGCAGAGCTACTCGAGGGCTATCTGCGCTAGCCGTCCGTAATTTAGCCGTGTAAGACTAGAGGGAAGGCAGCTAGACATCACCACCCACCGCCAACTCTTGGGCTACTCTTTTACCAACGAGTAGTGGGATTGACCGCAAATCATAACGCCCTCACAGCTGAAAGGACCAGCGTGTTTGGTGCGACGGGGATTCGAACCCGCGACCCTAACCCACCTGGTCATGCCAGGCCGCTGAATTGAGATTTAGATGTTTGTTATAAATATAACTTATTTTAAAATTTCAACTGACTTTATGAAGACTGATAACATGAATATCTAGACATGACTTCATATCTGATGAAAGTATCGTCATTCAAGACGCGGTTTCGGGCAACATCTTCAATATTTTAACTCAAATGTTAACTAGAGTGCTCATGACATTGGGATAAATCGAGTTTGCTGGAGTGGGCCTTGAAATTTCTGAAGTTGTCGTCACGAAAATCTTGTAAATTAGAGAAATATCGAGAGACGAAAGTTTACTACAAATACGAGAATTGGGGAAATGTTGTAATCAATACCTTACTTTAAGATAGCAGTAAATTGTTTTCTATTACTAGTAAAGTCAATTATTTGAATCCATGTTTGAGCGTATTTTCAGTTGCTTCGTTAGTCTGCCGTGAAATTATACAAGTTACTTCTTAAAATACTTACACATGCAATTAGCGAGGTATTTTCTTAGGCCTACAAGTACCACCAGTGTAAAAGTAAAGGCAACTTGTAAAAACGTTAAGAAAAAGAAATTAGCTTGTGATGGGCCAGACTTCAAATTATTTAAAGATCCCAGCCAACAGAAGGAAGAAACTACAACAGTATAAATGGTAAAATAATCGCATTAAACATTTTTCTCTATATGAACGAAAACTGTTTAGTTTAAATAAGTTTCCTAATTCATGCACTCATCTTTATTAACCGTTAAATGATATCCTTTCATAAACTGAACCAAATCTGACGTTTGTGAGAAATATCTTACATGAAAAAAAAGCAATTTTACATAAATACATATTAATAATAAATTAAAGGGTAAAATAATGACTAATTATTGTTGTAAAGCAACAACAATACCGGTGTGTCGGGAGATCTCAATCAGGATTTATACAGACTGTCATTTGTTATTATAATATTAGCTTTTATTAAATCTTTATTTCCCTTCCCTTTATGCATAAGTTACCCATTTATTTGCTGGTTCGGTTTCAGCTGCTAAAGCTAATATGCTATATTGTTGTTGTTTTAAAATATGTAAAGTAAAAGAATGTGAAATAATACGACGGCGGATGGAATACAGATTTGTAATTTGTCTTATTGATAATTTGAGGTGTTGAACGGATGCTATTTACTTATAAATTTTAAAATACGCCCCTAGACTATTCATTTTTACCCCCCCCCCCCGATATTTTGATACAAATTAAGTTAAATTGAACTATATTCGTTTGGAGCATCATCGAAATTTAGGTCTTAAGTAGACCTGGGAGGGTCATGCCTTTTGACCTTTTTCTTCCTCCTATTATTTTAGTTTGGGACTTGTAATCTTTTTTCGTTATTTTCTGTTTATCTCGTCCTTTTCAGGACAACGCCTGTGAATGTTAACCTATAGCTGGTGTAGGTGAAATTCTTAAATATGAAGACTTTCAGTTTTATTTGATTTCAGATTCTTTATTAATTGATTATATGGTGTTTAGGCTCACGAACTGCATTATTGTAACGATATTAAGTGTTTCAAATTCCTGTCGAAAGCGTGGTAACAAATTTTCTTTAAGGACAACCACTTTTTACACAATAAAACTGACATTCAAAAACACCGTGAATGATTGAAGACCTTAGATTCAATGTCTACATTAAAGTGTAAATCTTGTATTTTGACTTACGTGTATTCCAAGAATCATTCCGATAAACCAAAAGTCAAAAATAAAAATAAGGCTGCATTATAACATGACATCACCGCCAGTTTATTAACAAATTAGCATAAAGTACTCTGTTTCTGTTGTAAAAGAAAAGAGTTTGTTGTTGTTTTATGAAATAATTTTCTACTTCTTGTTGTTGATGAATCTTCTTACAAGTTACAGTGATGGCCAACAAATGGCTTGATGTGAAAGGATCGTTTCTAAATTGCAGAATGTAGCAAAGAAAACAAAAACCAAATTGTAACATTAACGCAAACTGCAAAGGAACTACAAATTAAAAAAAAGGCAAAATAACATTTGTAAGCATATAGATGTTTACTTGTTACGCGAGATTATGATCCTAGTTCGATATTTTAAAAACTCGCTGCATTCTTGAAAACGGATCTGTTAAATTTCTATTTTTCGAAATCCTTCTACCTGTTTACTATGGACTTTTATTTCCTCTTCGTTGAAATTACAATCCAAGTGAAATGTCACTGGAATGCTTCTAGGATGCCTTAAATATTACCTTGCTAGAAATTTATATGACACTCGGTTATAGTTATCACCTCTGAGTTCACATTTCAAGTGACAATTATTAACGAGAGGATAAAACAATTTAAGTCTATCAAAAACTTATAAATGGTTGATTCATTTAAAGTACGTGTGTTTTAGCCTTAAAATTGTCCACTTGATTCTTCCTCTTCTATTAAAAAAAACTTAGCGAACTGCGTGCGGCCGAAACAGCAAAAATAACAGTCCATTTCCCTCTTAGGCCTCATTAACCAGTTGCCTTAAGCTATTCAAATGATGAATGTATAAGTTTGAAAATCCTAGCTGGTGAATCACGACATAATTATTTCATCTGAGTTCGAGATAAATACAAAACGCGGAAAAAGTAGATTTTCAACTGCAATCATATAACATAGTTTTATTTTTCTCGCCTGAAACCAAGGCTTAAAGAACTGTAATTGATTCAAGATGTCCGTTTGCGTGATCACTGCATCAGTTTTTACCTCGAAAACTTAGAGAAGCATTTTATGTTAGTTCATGTTATGTGTTTGTGAATTTCTTGGTTTGTTTGTTTTTTGTTTGTTTGTTTATCAAAATTCCTCTCACGTTTTGGAACCAGAAGGGCCAAAGATGACAGGCACATTCGGAGCGGCCAGGGTAGTGTCCTTATGCGTAAAACGATAGAAAGATGTCTAAAACGCACTCGACAAGGGTGCTTAGGTATAATTCTCTCGATTCTAGCATCCGATTTTGTGCTACAAGTCCCTCTCGTAATGCCGAAAGTACCATATTACCAACTATGTCCACATTCCCCTCTCGAGAGCTAGTGATATATCAAATGTGGCGCACCTGCTCAGGTACCTCAGGCGTGTCTTAACGAGGTTTAGTTTCGGGTAGTGACCCCCTTGAGATAAGTGTAGAAGTAACTGGGAGTGACCAGTGAGTATTGAGTACTCTGAGAATCGTGAAACTCACTGGTTACCAATAAACCATTCTACATTGACAACTTGTTCAGGCCTCACATGACCAGATTGTTGAGGTGCTTGACTCGTTATCTGAGGGTCGCGGGCTCGAATTCCCCGTCGCACCAAATATACTCTCCCTTTCTGCCGCGTGGGAGTTATAATGTGACGGTCAATCCCACTAATCGTTGATAAAAGAGTCACCTAAGAGTTGGAGGTGGACGATGATGATCAGCCGCTTTCCCTCTCTCTAGTCTTACACTGCTATGAACGGCTAGCGTAGATAGCCCTCGTGTAGCTTTGCGTGAAATTCAAAAACAAATAAGCCAATTATTCAACAAAATTGAGAACTTAGAAATTAAATAAAAGCCATAGAACTCGATTGCTTTAGAAAAAAGGACTTTTCTTCTTCAAGGGCAAGCTGTGAATGGTGGTGTAAATGAGTGAGTTTAGTGACATCATGAAGGTCATCCGATTTTCCAGGAAATGTTTCTCTCTATATGTGCTATTGTAAGCGTCTCATTTCCGGTACAATGTAGGCGATAGCAAAAGTGTATTTCAAAAGGTGTTAAGTATATATTCTTTTGAAACGGCCAAATATATGAATATTTAAAACTATACTTCGGTATTTAGGTGAAAATAAAGGTGACACCTGGAGACTGACTGATAATAGATATGTCATACTAATCAATTTAGAAAAACAGGTATGAAAAATTATCTTATACAAATAGTAAGTTTTAGAAAATTCAGCTTTTATATTACATGAAAAATAAGTAAATAATAAAGTATTTTTTTTTATATTGATGACAGAGATGAACCAATGAACAGACATTTCTGATTCCAGCAATCCAATAAGCTTCTTCCATTTCTCTATCTGCTTTCGTTTTGAATCCTGTTTCAATGCCAATGAGAGAGTGCCATCATTAATAGAATAACCTGATTGATTAAAGTGATGAGCAACAAGGAGATCTTTTCCGGTGTTAACAGAAGATTTATGGTTAATGAAACGTTCTCCAACAGTTGTTGTTTATGTCCTACATATTGGTAATTGCAATTTTTTTTCACACAGTTTAAGATAAACGGTGTCTTGTGTTTCACAGATTATTTATTTCTTTAGACATTTCAAAATTTCTTTGATTGTGCTTGTTAGAAAATAAGTCCGTGGTTTTTATGAATTTGCGGGTTCGACAACGAGTTTTATTACATGGACAACAACCAATTTCGGTTGGGATGTACTTCACTTTTGTGTGAGCAAAAATGTCTTTTAGAGTCCCGCTTTCACGGAAGACGACAAATAGAACTTTACGAAATATCTGTTTAAGATGATCGTTAAGCTGTGGGAAACAAAAATCTTTTGTTTTTCTCAGAATTTGTGAAACGTTTCTGAGTTTAAACTGACAGGTATATAAATAATAATAAGAATTTTATTTGAAAAATTAATGTTACCCTGACTTAGTTTGTTTTTCCACTGAGTGTTGTTTGCGTTTTTAATTTGTTTGGTTTATTTTAGAACCTTAGCGTGTTTTCTGTTTCATCATCTGAACACATTTCCGTTATTCTCACAGCTTGACTGTAGGGAATGTTTCATTTAGTGTGAGAGGGGTGACAGTTTTTTACAGTCAAGGTATTGTGGTCTGTGTGTCGGTTTTCTCTACGAGTCAGAACTTCGAATTCATTTCCTGAACATTGAACATAATTGTTTTCACCATGACCGTTTTCTATATAATTTTGCAGCTTATTATTTTATATAAATGTATTTTTTTCAAACCTTTGGACGGATTTTTTTTTATGTGGTCGTTTCTACTTTTGTTTTGGCTTGTAAATAAACAGCTTACTTTCAACAGTTTTCTATATACATTCAGTAGTATAAACAAAATTCCATTACCAGCCAGACTAAATACTTATAAGCTATCATGTAATCGCAGTAAAGGCTCTTTGTTTACATTAGTTGTCTAACAATGCTCTGATATCAATATTACTTAAATGCAACGCAATTAAAATTGTAAAAAAAGATTCATGGTTCGAGTCCCCTTTCACTATGAGAGTAATTACTATGGCTCACTATTCAGAGAAAGAAGAGCTGTTCGAGAGTTGGCGGCGAGTGCTATTGATTAACTTCATTCCTTCTTGTCTGTGATTTAAAATATGGGAATGGCTAATTTTTTATATATCATGGTGCAAAAGTTATAAAACCAAACAGAGAGCACGCTGTTTCTTTGTGGCATGCCAACCAATATAGGAAAATAATTGGATTGGAAGAGAGTTTCCTGTTAAACTGTTCGCTGTGTTTACAGAATTACCATCATTCGGATTTCGATCTCTACGAAAGCGGATATTATAGTTAGTTACCAAAGATATTTTTTCATTACTATAATTAGATTGCATTTTTCCGCTGTAAACCAATTAGGCCTTATATAAACTAATCTCCTCTCTTTAAGTATGAATAAATAAATATATATAGTAAAGTTTCATTGTTTATGTGTGTGTTTTTTTTATAGCAAAGCCACATGGGATATCTGTAAACTCGCCGCTGTACTAACAGGCGACTATATGGTAACAAAAAGAATATCTCGAATTATCTACACACACACACAAAAGTTTGCTTTCTGAACATTTATATTGCGTACTATTCACACTAGAGCAAATCAGAACGATATGTTTACTACCAATAATTTTAGACCGGCATGGCCAGGTGGTTAAGGTACTCGACTCGTACTCCGAGGGTCTCAAGTTCGAATCCCCGTCGCATCAAATATGATGCTCGCCCTTTCAGCCGTGGGGGCATTCTAATGTAACGGTCAATCCTACTATTAGTTGATAAAAGAATAGCGTAAGAGTTGGCGGTGAGTGATGATGACTAGGTGCCTTCCTTCTCGCCTTACACTGCAAAATTAAGAACGGCTAGCGCAGATAACCCTCGTGTATCTTTGCGCGAAATTCTAAACAGACCAAAACCAATATTTTTCTCACATACAGAAAGCGAGAAAACATTTATCGGTGCTTGACGTAGAAATATCACAGCGTAAAGCTAAAGCATGGCCTCACTTAAAATCATGTTTTAAAACAAAGGTGTTAGTGTATATTTTACTTCAGTGTTCTTGTTTCAGAAAAGCGGATAGAAGATTGGTTTTATAAAGTTAGCGGAAAACTTCCGTTTTTTATAGTGTGTGTGTGTGTTTAGGTTTTGTTGTTTTTTTTGGCTCGTTCAAAGTTCATGTGTCAATCCAGAAATAAAACATGTTTACTTCCTACATTAGGCTTTAAGCCGACCAGCTGCACTGACGAGAAGACCAACATCTATTGCGTCCACATTCGTCTTATATTTCCTGCAGTAAGATCAGGCACTTGATAAGAAAAAGCCCCAGGGCAGATCACGAAACATCACCACCACGTGCACAGTGTTAAGTTGTCCCCCTCTTCCCCGTAACTCTCTTTTCATCGAATTCTGTGGACTGCATCATCTCCAATGAAAATTGATGTCTCCGCGTTGACTGGACGTTTATTTCTGTATTTAGACTTTGCCGTCTGTTGGTGTTTCCATGGAGAAAGACAGACCACCGTTACCACTGATTTCTCCAATCACCTCGTACATAAACCCGAGAACTTCTGGGACATGTACTCATTCGTGTGTGTGTCGGGCAACTAAGAAACTGTGACGACGTTTAAGGTTTAGAAAACCTTCCTCATACACAATTTATTGATCTCCAATTTCATTAAGATGATCAAAATAGATAATAAGCCAAAAGTTTTTTACGAAAACCGTTATTCGGAAAGTCGACTGAATATATTAAATAAAAGTTATCTAATAAAAATGAATAAGACGTTCTATTCTTATTCCATACTAGACTGAAAAACAATAAAATAAGAACAGAGGTTTCAGTTATAAATAATTCATAAGTAGACCCTTAATCTTTATTGCGAATAGCATATCGATATGAGGAACTTGCGTTACTAGGTCATTAGCAATAAATTACTACCAGGGGGTGGGATATCTTTTACATGTTTCTATTACCCAGGGGAAGATTTTATACTCCCTTTTATTATCAGAACGAAGATCGTACGATCTTGAGAATGTTTAGTTGGTTATTGTGACGAGTTTGAAATGTTTTTAGTATGTTTTATGCCATAGATGACTCAAATTTCGGACCGTAATTTATCAATAACTTCCAATGTCACTCTTTGAAATATTTAGGTCAAAAACAGATAAACAGCAACAATCTCAAACTGTGATTCTGAAAACACTGAATTAATTGCTGTGAGTGACAATGAATCGTTGTTTCTTGATTAGGGATAACAAAATTATGTTTTTTGTTTAAACTACCTTTGGCAAGAAAGTTTGAACGTAAAAATGAACGCAATTCTGTCAAGTAAACACAGGTTTTAATATCGAATTTAATTCTGCAACTGTGTATCACGAGAGTTATGACACGGGGTTAATGGTACATGGGATATAGTTCGGTTTACTTCTGATAATGTGTGTACACGTACTGTCTGGTGCATGCAACTTGATGGTATGTGTTGGTTTACGTATGTCGTATGTTTGATTCTGGAACTATGTGTCCCGGAGTTATGTCACGTGGTTCATGGCATGTCATGCACTTCAGTTTACTTCGGTTTACTTCTGATAATGTGTGTACACGTACTGTCTGGTGCATGCAATTCGATAGCACGTGCTGATTTACGAATGTCTTATATTCAATTCTACAACTATGTGTCAAGAGGTTATAGCACAGAATCAGTGTTAGTGAGGTTTCTTTTACTTCCAATAACACATGTACAAGTTATGTCTGGTGAACACAAGTTGGAATGCATATCTTGGTTCACCAGTGGCATAGCATAAATGGATAGAATTTGACAGCGGACTGCTTCCCTCTCGCTGCACAACATTCGCTTATGACTGGTGAGTCTCGAATTACACGTATGAAAAGCACTGTGTGTATGGTTAACGCTGGGACGCATTTTGATACGGGACTTGTAAAAACTGAAAAACTGTGATTGGTTGTTTTGAATTTCGTGCAAAGCTACACGAAGGCTATCTGCACTATCCATCCCTAATTTAGTAGTGTAAAACTAGAGGGAAGGCAGCTAGTCAACACCACCCACCGCCAACTCTTTGGCTACTCATTTACCAACAAATAGTGAAATTGACAGCCATTTATAGCATCCGCACGGCTGAAAGGGTGAGCATGTTTGTTGTAACGGGGATTCGAACCCGCGTTCTTCACATTACGATTCGAGCACCATAACCACCTGGCCATGCCGGGCTAAAACATCCTTCTCGCTCTTGGTTTATGTTATAATAATGGTAAGTTCCTCAATATTTAACACTAATAACTGTTACATTTGGCGCTAAGTTTGTGCGCAACGTCATAAGATTGAGAAACTTAAGAAAGTGTTTAATACCGGTAATTGCTGTATTTTTATATCGACTGTATTTTTGAAATTCGTTACTCGTTTTATGAATTATAAATGTAAAAATTTTATGTTATAATCAGCTTATATTTTTATGCATCTGTTAACTCCCAAACACTGTAAAAATACCTTATAACTTATGGTATTATCCTTGTAAGTTTAGCCTGTTTATGTCATGTAAATTTCGGATTATCTCTCTTATCGACGTGTTTATCTGGTAAATGATGTATGGATTACGTGTTTTGCTGGTGTTTGTTTTCTCAGTATTAAAACATAGCTGGAATAGTTTGAGAAATGATTTTGTGCGAGATATGCCACAGGGACTTAATGTCAATATACAGGAAAAACGCATATAAATATATGTGTGTGTGTGTGTGTGTATCCTAGGTTGTTAAACACAGTAAAGTATACACCCGCAAATATGAATGTTTTCTCTGATGTTGACGCGTATCAAACACACTCACATAATTATATGTGCATATATATGTTTCCTGACTTCTAATTATTCATATTTCATTAGTTACTCTTAATATACGTTTTGTTAATTGTTTGGATACATAACGATTTAGTCTTGTTACTCCACACTCTTCCTAATTGAGTATAACATATTGAGACGATATGAAATCGTGAAACTGTTAGAATTACAATAACTATGCATCACTGACGTTGGGTTTTGTTGTCTGGTGCTCAGAATTTGGGTGACAAACTATTATGAAACCTGAGTTGTGTAAAAACTAACATAAAGCTTAAGTTTTGGAAAACTGTCAAGAACTGTGAGTTCTGTGAAAACTATCTTGAAGTATGACTTGCGTCAAAACTACAGGGTGACCCGTAAGTTCCTACCCATCCATATGTTATTATGTCATATTCAGTTACGCGTGTATTATAAATTTGTTTCTTTTTTTCAGAGAAATATGGCCGATGTAAGCCCATTTACACTTGAAGAGCGTATTGTGACATGGTGTCACATAATATTACGCAGCGAGAATGAGGGACAGCACACAGATACACTGGATACATAAAAGATATATGGATGGGTAGGGACTTACGGGCCACCCTGTATATTGAAGCCAGAGTTGTGTGAAAGATGCCACGAAACCTGTTTTTTTTTTCTGTATATTTATATTTATAAGTATATTGGTGTTTTTTTGTTATCTTTGATTATAATAGATTTTGTGAATGCAAAGAAACTTGACGAATCACGAAACGCCTGCAAAAGAAGTACTAAAGAAAATTCATTAGTGAGATAAAATATGATACTGTTTTTCTCCCTACATTTTTTATCAGTGTACCTACAGTTACGGCAAGCCCTTATCATAATACGTAGTTTTACAATAAGGGGCAGGAAGTCTAATTGACTCGATTAAGTATATCGAAATCAAGTAATAAAAATACTTGAAATGCCAAGGTCGATTTTTTTTTCTAGTACTGTATTTCCAATGACCCTTAATCTTTCGTTTCAACATTGATCATATTACTTACGAAAGTTCTATTTCAAAAATGGCTACCCTTCTCTCAGTCGGTAATCTAGATTACCGCCTCTTCTGATGTAACAACAGTTTGGTTTGACGTCACATATGCCCCTCGTGAAAGAATAACAATAAATAAATAAAAATGTTAATAATATTTGACTGTTACTATTAGCTACCTAGCTACAGCAAGAACGGCCGAGTTATTACCAAGGTCACATCAAAGAAATGCTTGTGGTGACAACAATGCCCAATATTACACTTCTATATCACCATTGTTGTAACTTAAAAAACAACCAAAACAGAAAGAATATAAACAGCTCTATTAATAAAAAATACCATTCGTGGATCGAGAGGATGAACGAAAGTAGGCCTAATGTCATGTTTCAACTGCAATGGTTTGATTATTGAGTTAAATAAATTACTTGCTGTTATCCAGCAACTTGGCACAGTTCTTCTATGAACCAAATAGCAGTTCATTCGCTAATCCGGCTAGTGTGCGCCATCAAGTCTAACAAAACACGTTACACATCTAAGAACAGTCTATATGAAAAGGATGCTGTGCTCTGATTTATCTCGCTTAATATGCATGTGTTTGAACGAGCTAAAGTAGTTCGATTAGTTTTAAGTTTTACTCACTGTACCTAAAGGTGTAAGGTGTCTGCCCACCACGAGTACTGAAACCCGTTTTTTAACATTGTAAGTTCGTAAACATACCGCTATGCCACTGGGGTGAATGGGGGCGGAAAGTGTCAAACTACTTGAAGGATTATTTTATATTGCGTAACGTTTTAAAACAAGAGCGTAACAAAACAAGTCTCGTAACAGGTGGAAATGGAATACACTTAGAAACGTAATACTACGAAACGCAAATTCTTCACGTCCTAGCCTGATTATTTAATAAAACATCTAAAAACTTCGGGGGTGTTGTTTTCTCTCAAGTTTGAATATTACTACAGTTCAGTTTTTATATACAAATATACTCTTTTATACTTACTAGAGTTTAACGAAAGTCGAATTTCTCTGGTACTTCAACGTTGGTGTGTTGCTCCTTAAGTCAAGTACCCGAACACCACTCCGATTTAGAACGTTAGCGTAGCACTCTCTAACAAATAAAGACTTACACTTCTATGAAAGAAAAAGACCAGTTGATCTAAATTTTCAATTTTTAACTTAGGATGCTTGTCCACTCCTCGGGCTAGAAATCTATTAACTACGCGGGGCACGCGCGTTTCAGCCTAGAAGTTAGTGTTCGTAACACGGCAGTAAGGTTTTATTTTCTAAGAAAAGTTCCTTGAAAAGAATGACTAAACACTAGCAAGTACACCCATTCAAACATGGGACACCCAGCTGTGGACGGCCCACTACATTGGTACGTATACCCTACTGAACATTGTGTACGTGAAGTCGATGTGATTAGACCCTTACGCTAAGTGGAAAGTCTTACGTCAACCAATAACGAGAGGCAAAGATAAAAGAGGACGAGTCTATATTTGTCAATAAGGGAGAGAATGGAGCTATATATGAACGAAAACAAGACTGATGTTATTTATGATATAAGTTTTTATAAGTGAGTTCAGAATAACTTTTGTTTCATTTACACAACACTACACCAACGTGCTGCCCCCTACTGGCACAGTGATGAGTCTAAAGGCTTATTAACGCTAAAAACCGCGTTTCAATGCTCGCGATGGGCACGGGAGAAATCGTGTGTTCAAGCCCCATCTACATTTTATTTTCTGAAAGTGGGTGGTTCCTCGTCGACAAATTCACAAATTCAGAGAGAGTTCATTTTATAACGTGCCAGAAGTAAAAACCAATAAAACATAATGACCATTAAACAAACTGAAATTAAATAAGTATTCTTGACAAAGAAAAAGAGTTTTTTAACCTCAATATTTATATAAATATACAGCAAAAAAAAAACAACCTTAATTGACCTTGCATTTTCACAATATGATTGTGTTTTCTCTCCCAGGATTGGGGAATGTTTGAAACTTTGTGGCTAATGACATCTTGTCAGCGATAATCGGATTTAATAAACTAGGATTGAGAATTTAGATCGAATTTGTAGACGTAAAAATTCATTGAAAACAGCTTTCGTCATTCTCTATAGGAAAGTTTGAATGAACCGACGGAAAATGAACTTTGACATTAATCACGGAAATAATGGTATAGCACATTGTTCACTATTTATTAATTTTTTATTTCTTGCGCATTAAAAGGTCGCATATATGTGTTTGTTTTTGAATTTCGCACAAAGCTACACGAGGGCTATCTGCGCTAGCCGTCCCTAATTTAGCAGTGTCAGACAAGAGGGAAGGCAGCTAGTCATCACCACCCACCGCCAACTCTTGGGCTACTCTTTTACCAACAAATAGTGGGATTGATAGGCACATTATAACGTCCCCACGGCTGAAAGGGCGAGCATATTTGGTACGACGGTAATTTGAGTTCGCGACCATCATATTACGAGTCGAACGCCTTAACCCACCTGGCCATGCCGGGTCGGACTTCAGTGAGCGCACACAACACAAATTAGCAAGGACCACTTGTAGCACCATTTATGGGTTTATTAAACCTAAACTAGCATTGGCGACACTTGAAGATCAGTTAATACCGATGAGACGTTACAGCAATCAGTATACAAATATTCAAATGAAGCTTTAGAAAAACCTTACTGGCTTAACACATCTCGTAATTTGTATATAAAACGAATTATTAAAAATCCTGCATTTTTACCTGAACTTTTTCAAGTCATTAGAGCTTCAATAATCAATTTTTTATTGAAATATTCTGAACTGAAGACAACAACAACGCTGCACGGTTGCCCTACGGGTCTAATGTATTAAATACTTCTGTCTGACTTATGAACTAATATATATTTTTTAATCTGAAGAAATCTCCAGATTGAAGAAAATCAATTTTATGTTCGTAGAAATACTGATTAAACTGCTTTCTAGAAAACCCATTACTGAAACCGTATTATTAAGAAACTCGTTCTACGTTATGTTACCAGAAAACTAACTTTAAAGGAAGTTTGATCAGAAATGGTGAGCAATCCTATCGTCACACACTCACCACAGACGCACGAGCTTGGCAGCTGAACTTCCTCTCTTAACTCTGACTGATTTTCGTCATAACTAATATTAACTTTCCATCAAACCGATTTACGTATGATAGGGAATACTGCAGGCTAGATAAAACACCATGTCTATTGTCACCGTTACAGATTATAATTCTTACCTTCAAACGACTGTTTCCATAGGTAGAAATTATAAAGCATTAGGTTTGTAGTACAATGCAGAAACGAGTTTCCTTAAAGCCGTTCTATGTTTAGACATCAGTACTTGTGTACTAGCAAAACTGCCTAACAAAACTGTGCGTACAGGTTACTAGTATGTAATAAAGTAGTGTAGCAAGAAAGACGATTGAAATAGATATTGTATTTTTTAAAATGACAAAATTAATAAAGTAATTGGCTTTAGGGAACCCTAAAAGTTTAATTATGACTAAAGTTCGGAAAAAACCCAGTAAAAACGTTAATCACTAACAAACAGCTTGTTTGTTTGTTTTGGAGTTTCGCGCAAAGCTACACGAAAGCTATCTGCGCTAACCTCCTCTAATTTAGCAGTGTAAGACTAGAGGAAAGGCAGCTAGTCATCACCACCTACTGCCAACTCTTGAGCTACTCTTTTACCGACAAATAGTGGAATTTACACTAACTTTTTAACGCCCTCACGACTCAAAGGACGAGCATGTTTGGTGCGACGGGGATTCGAATCTGCGACTCTCAGGTTACGAGTTGGACGCCTTAACCCATCTGGCCATGCCGGGCCACAAACAAACAGACGTACAGATAGGTAGCTTCTAGCTTTTCTGGACGCCATGTCATGTAGCTTCAGTCTTCATGATATACTATATGAGATAGCCTTAAGCTTCATTAAGCTCCATGTCATATAGCTTCAAGCTTCATTTGGTTTCAGATCATATAGCTCAAAACTTCATTAAGATTCATGTCGTGTAGATTCAAGCTTCATTAAACTCCATGTCATATAGCTTCAAGCTTTATTAAACTCCATGTCATATAATTCGAGCTTCATTAAGCTCCATGTCATATAGCTTTAATATTCATTTACCTCCATGTCATACAACTTCAAGCTTCATTAAGTTCCATGTTATGTAGTTTCAAGCTTCATTAAGCTCCATGTCATGTCGGTTTCTTCAAATCTGCAGCATCTTCTTCAATTTGACCTTTTTGCTCCGTGTACAAAATCCAAGGTCGTCTGCTCTTGCACAAAAGAACTTACGAACCAGTAAGTTGCAAAACTCAACCCCGATATAAGCAGACATTAAACACAACGAACAACATACGTACGGCTGTATAAACCTGAGTGGAATATATTGTAGACAGATCCAGTTATCCATCCACGAGTATGCTTCAGTGAGAAAACTTACCTAACACTTCTGTCGTAAACAGGGATTTCTGTACATTCCGCTCTCTTCTCGATTAACGAAAATCGATAACTCGTAAGATACGTGTTAATGATCACAGCCAGTTGCAATCGCCCTAGAGAAAGATATTTTGTATGTCCTAAACACGTAGATATAGATTGAAGTGTAATTATTATGGAATATCATTCTTCCCATAAATAGTATGTGGGAAGTATGCTGCGTTAGTTACTGTACATCATATACATAGGAATGAAATGTGAAAAAAATAGCAAAAGAAAAACACTATTAAACTATCTAATTCATTAAAAGTACTATTTTGTTTGCGTGCATTAAGTGAACCCTATATCTTTACACGCAGGGACACTCAAAAGAAAAATCACGTCGTATGATGGTGTTACAGATGCTGCACATCTTTTATGACATTAAATTGATCATGATTCATTTATGTACATCAAAATGCCTGCAAAATAAAAGTTCTTTTCACATGAAATCTGCGCTTTTGAGTATGGTTGATGTAAAATCTTTTTTTGTTTTTTTTTCAGTATCACATTACTGTTTGTTTGTTTTTGTATTTCGCGCAAACCTACTCGAGGGCTATCTGAGCTAGCCGTTCCTAATTTAGCAGTGTAAGACTAGAGGGAAGGCAGCTAGTCATCACCACCCACCGCCAACTCTTGAGCTACTCTTTTACCAATGAACAGTTGGACTGACCGTCAAATTATGACGCCCCCACGGCTGAAAGGGCAAGCATGTTTTGGTGCGACCGGGATTCGAACCCGCGACCCTCGAATTACGAGTCCAACGCCTTAACGCGCTTGCTCATGCCGGGCCCGTCACATTACTGAGCTGTGAATATGTGTTTAATACAGCCAAGGATAACATTCTCGTCAAGAGTCATAAGATTCTAAATTTGAAAGATTAAGGGTTGATGGACTGTTTGTGTTATATTAGATATAATAGTTTATTTCCTATACTAGTGGGCCTGGCATGGCCTAGCGCGTTAAGGCGTGCGCTTCGTAATCTGAGGGTAGCGGGTTCGCGCCCGAGTCGCGCCAAACATGCTCGCCCTCCCAGCCGTAGGGGCGTTATAATGTAACGGTCAATCCCACTATTCGTTGGTAAAAGAGTAGCCCAAGAGTTGGCGGTGGGTGGTGATGACTAACTGCCTTCCCTCTAGTCTTATACTGCTAAATTAGGGACGGCTAGCACAGATAGCCCTCGAGTAGCTTTGTGCGAGATTCCAAAACAAACAAACAATCCTATACTAGCACTTGCTAAATAATGGTTATTAATACAGTGTTTTTACCAGGTTTGAAGACTTAACTCCCTCTTATGAACACAAATATTGTGTCTTACTGTGTAATCGATACACAGTTATGTGTTCTGGCTGTCAACGAGGTTACTTAAGATATTATGTAAATTGTATAATGAACTTAGGGAGCCTAAAAACAGTTATAAACTATAGCAAGTTGCTCAAATAGCATAACAATGTTCCATTCAGTTGAAAGCGTGTGCCATGTATTTATCATATAGAAAGCCTGAACGTAAATGAGCCTATGATTTCAAACAAAACGAAAATTAATTAAAATTCGATATTCCAGAAGGTTTGTTTGTTTGCAGTTAGACACAACGTTACACAATGGGATATCTGTGCTGTGCCCACCAAGGATATTGAAGCCTGAATTTTATCGTTGTCAGCCTTCAATATTTACCGTTATGTTGTTGGGAAAGGGTTAACCGTAGATGCGTCTAAAATATGTGAACTAAATCTCATAAACTACACACTTTTTTTTTCACATTCCTCTAAATTCGTCCTTTACGAGTCCGAAATGAGAAACACGTGAAAATAACATTTCAGATCTAAGTTTTGTTCTCCACAAGTTACTGTCCAAGAGATCTTTCGTCACTACCAGAGCTCGTTTTTAGATTAGATAATGAGAGGGAAAATATTCTATAAAGTGTTATTTATGTATGCAGTATCATACATGAAAATTTAGAGTTTAGACGCCAAAAAAATGGCGAAGCATTAGAAACTAAGCCTGAACTAAGCGGTAAGTCTTAAGTCTACGAGTTTACAACCCTAAAATTAGGGGTTCGATTCCTCTCGGTGGTCTCAGCACATAGCCTGCTGTGGCTTTGCTATAAGGAAACACACATTTCTGTATTCTTGTATGAACCACATTAAGGTAATAAGTCGAGAGGTTGTTCAAATTAACTTGAGAACACTCATTAAAAAAAGTTATTTTCAGAGAACATCAGGTACTTTTCTACTCATGAAAGTCATGCTAAAGCGTCACATTTATATTTATACTTGTTATTATTTTCTCATATATTTTGGAGGCACTGCATGGCCGGTGGTTAAGGCACTCAACTTGTAATCTGAGGGTTGGGGGTTCGAATCCCTGTCACACCAAACATGCTCGCTCTTTCAGTCATGGTTGCTTTATACTGAAATGGTGAATCCCACTATTCATTGGTAAAAGAGTAGTGCAGAGTTGGCGGCGGGTGATGATGACTAGCTGCCTTCCCTGTAGTCTTACGGCCCTGCATGGTCAAGTATTAACTACTTGACTCAGCTCGTAATCTGAGGGTTTTGGGTTCGAATCCCCGTCACACCAAACATGCTCGCCCTTTCAGCCGTGGGGGGACTATAATGTGACGGTCAATCCCACTATTCGTTGGTAAGAAATAGCCCAAGAGTTGGCGGTGGGCAATGATAACTAGTCTTCCTTCTAGTCTTACACTGTTAAATCAGGGACGGCTAGCGCAGATAGCTCTCGTGTAGTTTAACGTGAAATTCATAAAAAAAAACAATCATATACTTTGAAGCTAGATAAATTTAATAAAGAAACCCTTTATACCGTAAAATATAACGTTGAATCACATATACTTCATTGTGTGATTTCTTTCACAGGAATTTAAAAAAACTCGAAAGCATTTGGCAGGTCTTCGTTTAACCAGCCGCTCACACTAAAGCTCTTAACATCACTTAAATGATATCTGAAGAGACTGTTGAAAATTCACTGACAACCAACGTTAAAGTGGACTCGTTGAGCGTTACATCTTTATGTCTCCTAACTATGTTTGCTTTGTCTTTGCTTTATATACTTTGTAAATGCAGTACGAATTTATTAGAGCCACCCTCTTTTTTTTCCCTTTTCTCTAGTTCGCTACATAACAAAGAGAGCTTTATTTAACAGGATGTTTGCATCCATTCCCAGGATACCTAACCCTGAAAACAGATTAATAATAATGTGATTATATACTAGAAAAAAAAACTATGAACAAGTTTTAAATTTTCAAGAATATTCATAACGACAGAAGATAAATGTGTTGTAATTTTTATGGTTCTTATTTTGATTTTCAGTTTTAGTAAATATTTTTTTTAGAAGCTGATAAACAGACGCTTCGAACAAGATGGCTTTTATCAGAGCCGAGTGACAAATGTATGAAATGATTAGTCGCTCAATGTTTTTCACCAAAACAAATTCATGGATATACATTACAAAAATCATGACCAACGTTAGAAGCTTTAGGAATTGAGTTAAAACTTAAGTATATCATTCATTATTGACATATTTCAATTACTAATTATTAACTTACTTTTGCCCTTAATGGCACAGCACGTATCTGCAGACATTTCGATACCTATGGTGGTCAAAGCACAGACAGCCCCGTTAGTACAGCGATAAGTTTTCGGATTTACAACACTAAAATCGTGGGTTTGACTCCTCTCGGTGTACTCAACAGATAGCCCCATGTGGCTTTGCTATAAGAAAACATATATACAAAAACCCCGTTGTAGAGCTTCGTATTTCAATCAAACAAAATCGAAATACTGATATGATTCAGCATCTAAGAATGCTAATCCTGCTAAATCAAGTAAAACAGAAATATGTGAGGATAAATATACCGAAGTGAATACAATTTAATGTTTGATACTCAAGTATGCACTGCAATCAGTGTTTCTTCTCTGGTTTCTCTTTATTTCAAGTACGTTTATTTTCTTAATAACCACTTGGTGAAACAATGATAAGTCCACGAGCTTACAATGCTAAAATCCTGGATTCGATTTCCCACTGTGGACATCGCAAAGAATTTAATGTTGCTTTTTTCTAAAACAAATAAATACTTTTTATTTTTCAGTCATAAAACGCTAATATTTTAATTCAATAAGGCTTAGCCCTAAAACAAATAAATTCTTATAATAAATTTTACTTTTCATTCACAAAACACTAACATTTCATTTCAGTTTGTTTTCGTTTTTGCTGTATTTTGTTAACACAAAACTGCCAAACAGAGAATCTTTGCTTTGTCCATAACAGGGATTGAAAACCCGAATCCTAGCGGAATAAACTCTCAATCTTTCCGTTGAGCAACCAGAATAATTTTAACATTTTAATTAAATTTTAGTTTATGTTTATCCCTCTCGTAGAAGTTCTTAACACTATTTTATTGTCTTTGTACAGTGATGAATCACAAGAAACGCGTTAACACACAATGACCTGAAAAAGTTTCAGCCTGTATTCACAACGCATCACATTTTATCACGAGTGATTGCTATTTAACGGCAACGTTAAGGAATTACAATTAAACAAAGATAATAAACTTGGAAACCTTTCCAACTATTGCAATGAGAGAATAGCGGTTTTGTAGATATTGACAAATATCTGTGGTTTGTTAACCTACGTCATTCGAGCTCTCCAAAAATATTGAAATGAAATTCTACTCTCAAATTTAAAACGAACTTGGTCGTATATTTAAGCGTCATTTTGTAACTGTCTTGGTGTACATTTAAAAATATGATTTATTAGCACACTATTGTATTAAACGTTTTTGAGGAATTTTATGAAAAGATCCAACACGAAAATTGCAAATTTTGGTCGTTTATTGGATTCAATTTTTATGTTAAAAACTTTGTTTATCTGTTTTGTTGTTTGAAATTCTCGCTAAGCTACTCGAGGGCTATTTGCGCTAGCCGTCCCTAATTTTGAAGTGTAAGACTAGAGGGAAGGCAGCTAGTCAATACCACCCACCGCCAACTCTTGGGCTACTATTTTACCAACGAATAGTGGGATTGACCGTCACATTATAACACCCCCACGGTTAAAAGGGGCGAGCATGTTTGGCGCGACGGGGATGTCAAACGCCTTAACCCACCTGGCGATGTCGGGCCGCGAAACCCACTTGACGTAAAAAATGTATTCTCAAGATGGCTGATATGAATGTACCCTGAAAATTAGTTAAGAGGGCCAAAACGTTGTTATGTACTTTATCTTAATTGAAGTGCTAATACCCATAACAGCCATCTTAAGAATACATTGATATGCCAATATCTACACCAAAATAAAGCCAAATATTGAGAACTTAGGGAAAACTTTATGTTACAGAATCATATGATTCATATGGATGAAATATTTTCTAAGCACTTAGAAAACTTAGGGAAACTTAGAACTTAGGGAAAACTTTATGTTACAGAATCATATGATTCATATGGATGAAATATTTTCTAAGCATCACCAATAGAAGCTTTAGCAACTATTTCGTCTGTCGGACACATATTTCAACTGAGAATAACAAAAAATAAAATAAAAAACAGGTTTATCGGAACATGGTTCTAGTAGTGCTGGGGGCTGACCTTGGCATTTAAAGGTTCTTAGACCTGATAGCTCATTTTCACGTGAAACTGCTCTAGCACGAACGTTTAGTATATAACATTTCAACACCAAAACGATATAAAAACTTAATACGTTGTTAATCGATTGGACAATATACAAGTTACTGATACATTTCCAAGGTAACTTTAACATTGTTTTTTTTTCCAATTGGTTATGCTATTAAACGTATTGCATGACAAAAAACCCTGCTAGGTGCTAACATTTTCAATTTCTAAGACACTGTGCACATCACACGTGACAGAAGCGCAAAAGGAACGGTATTTTCTGAGTTTTGATAAACTCCAAAAGTAAACTAAATTATTCATGGACAAAAATAGATCATTTTATCTTTGGTTAGACTTCAAATATTTGTCAGATTAAAGTAATGTTTTCGTGAAACTCACTCATTTAGTTTTTTTCAAAAACAATGTTTAAAACAGTTAGCTACTTTTTTATTCACTTTTCTTTAAAAATAAAACCTGTGGCATTTTCAAGTTTATGATTCCTTAGAATTCTGTAAGAGCTTAGTAAAACTTGTGTTTCGTTTTGTTTCATAATCGTTATTACAGAAAGTTGATAAAATAACGGCCCCCTCAGTGGCTCAGAGGTATGTCTGCGGACTTACAAAGCTAAAAATTGGATTTCGTACCCGTGATGGGCAGGGCACAGATAGCCCATTGTGTAGCTATGTGCTTAAATCAAAACAACAACTAATTAAATTGCCCCCCCCCCCGTGGCTCAGCGATATATCTGCGGACTTACAAAGCTAATAACTGTGTTTCTATACCTGTGGTGGGTAGAGCGCAGAAAGCCCACTGTGTAGCTTTGTGCTTAATTCCAAACAACAACAAATAATATAATAGATAAAATATTTTTTTTTGGCGGGGATAGCATTTCGGAAGTATCAAATATATTTGGTTCTGGACTCCAGAAAGTTTATGTTTCGAAGGTAAATTATTTTAATTTTAAGCACTGATAATACGCTGAAATTGTAAAGTTTTACTGGATACTAAAGCAATTACATTTACAAAAGTTTAATCCACGCTTTAATAACTCAGCGTGGTAATTTATACTATTTCTTTGTACATTTCTGGTCAAAAAATCAACTGACATCCAACAAATGCATTCAGCGATAAGTGTGTCTTGTTACTGGCTTAGTTAATGCTATAAAGTTCAACAACCACGACAAGAACTAAGTTTTCTGTCCGTCTGACGTTGTAACGGCGCTTATTAGTACTGTTAAATATAAGCATCATAGAGGGGTAAGTATAATTATTTATATAAACAAAAACAAAACGAAACATGTCTCTTTCTATCTATCTGTCAAATACGCTATGCATTAAGCAAGTGATAGCGCATTTATTACTTGTTTGGTAAAAACAAAAAATATTAGCGAAATTGGTGGTAAAAGGTTAATAACCGAATAGGCGACCGTAATAGTCAAAGGCTTAATCTTAATATTGCTCGTCGCATACCTATATGTTCTGGTACTAAGTTGTTTATTATATTGGAGAGCCGACTCTGTAAGAAGACGATGAGTTCACGTTAAGCATGGTCACATTGATGTAAATAAGCTCGAGATATTTATTTACTTTCAGTTTTACTATGCACATCCGCATACTTTCTTCGCGAGACACGCGGTAAACAGCCACGAGAGCTGTACCGTTGATACGGCCAAGTTCCAGATAAGTTCCGTGTAAATGATTATATTAGTGTTCTGAGGTTTATACCAGTTGAGGTATCACTTTAGTCGGTGTTCTTCTATATACCTCTGGTTACATTCTCGACCCAGCAACCGATGTTTTTATATTAGCCTGTGAGAAGGCGGTACGTATACGGACTTATATAGCCAAAATCCGAGATACAATTCCTTGGGACAGACAGATACAGCAGATGACTCCATGTGGCTGTATTCTAAAACAGCCCCGACGTGGTTAGGGCGCTCGACTCGTACTCTAAGAGTCACAGAGTCGAATTCACGTCACACCAAACATGATCGTTCTTTTAGTCGTGAGGGCGTTATAATGTTACAGTCAATAACACTATTCACTGGTTAAAGAGTAGACGAAAAGAAGGCAGTGAGTGGTGATGACTATTTACCTTCACTATCTTCTTACGCTACTAAATTAGGGACGGCTAGCACAGATATTCTTCGTGTAGCTTTGCGCGAAATTCTAAAAACACAAACGAAACAAATAAACTTATTAATACAACACTCAGAACATTGATTAATATTGTCATATTACATCCAGTTCCAGGTGTTAACAAGAAATACTTGGAACAATAGACACATACATAACGAAATATGAAAGACAAAAGCAAGTATCATATGAAATATCCTCCAGTTAAAACCGGGTCATCCTTGTTAAAGATGAAACTTTATCTCTCTTTTAGTTTTGAATTTCATGCAAAGCTACACGAGGGTTATCAACTCTAACCGCCCCTAATTTAACGGTGTAAGATTAGAGGGAAGGTAGCTAGTCATCATCACCTACCGCCCACTCTTGGACTACTCTTTTTCTAACGAATAGTGCGATTGACCGTAACTTTATAATGCCCCCACGGCTGAAAGGATGAGCATATTTGGTGCGACTCGATCTGCGCCACTCGGATTACGAGTTTAGCACCTTAACCACTTGGCCACGCCAGGCCGACTGCATTAGTAATTATATGGCTGAAGGCAAAGAAGAACTTTTAATGAATATGTCAACCATGCTACATCGAGTGTGGTTTAAAAAGGTTATCAAGGTCTAACACTATCAGCTACCATCTGCAAAGTCTAACACAATCACCTACCATCTGCAAAGCGATTTTCAATTTATGCTTTTTACTCTTTCATATAAATGCAGAACATATACATAAAGTGCCGGGTAATCTGTAACAAATAAATAAGTGCATTTCCATACAATATCAACATCTTTCTAAATTTAAAGGAAAAAAATGGCCCGAGCTTTCAGTTAAACGTCAAACCTGTGGTTTATTGTCGTTGTCAACATTCTAGTATTTCTTCTTATTCTGCAGTGCTGACGTTTTATTTGAGTCTAAGATCCTCACAGAATCTTAACAAGACATAAAGACATGCCTGCTTCTTAAATGCAAAATAAAAACGTGAGAAAAAACAACTTTTAATAGGTTGTGTTAAAAATAACAAGCGTGCAAAGTGAAACATTCGTATTCCATGTATGTCGCTGTTCTGCCGTACTTGGTGTGTATTTTTAAAAGTGAGACTTACATAGAGGTAAATTCAGTGCCTTACCCAGGCAGCATGATTTGACAAGATGAATGCCACACTTCTCTCCTAGTTGCCTAGGCCTTTCTAATCACTCACTATTCACCAACTAGTGCGTGTAGGAAGAGGAGGACCTCGTCCTGTCAGTTTTTGTGGATAAGATTTCATCAATAGTCTGACTTCTTCCTCTCATCAACAAGGGGCCAATCTGAGAGAAGGAGGGTACAGTGCTTCCATTTTCACACCTTGGCTAATAGGATAATAGTGGACACTCTTGAAAGATGGCCCCAGGAGGTTTCTATATAAGGATGCGAGTTTCAATGAAAGAACCATTATTCTTTCCTTCCTCTTACTGAATGAACGTTGCTGGGCTTTAAGGTGATTTACAGGGTGTGTTAAAATATAAAACCCGGGTGAATGGCCTGAAAACATGTGACAGCTTCAAATTGCACTCTGGGAAAAAAAACAAATTAAATATAACACGAGCTACTTTGACGTATTCAGTTGTTGGTCTTTTTAATGTTGTGTATGCTTGAACAAATTTCCAAATTGAGCTTAGGGAATTATCATATCATAATCATACAATGTTTTGATGTGAATTATCATATCATAACCATACAATGTTTTGACGTGAATTATCACATCACAATCATACAATGTTTTGATGTGAAATATCATATCACAATTATACAATGTTTTGATGTTATTTTTTTTCTGTCAAACCGCTCTACGAAACATTTGTTTGTTGTTTTTATTTAATTTAGCGCAAAGCTACACAAGGAATATCTGCGTTATCCGTCCCTCATTTAGCAGTGTAAAATTAGAGGGAAGGCAGTTAGTCATCACCACCCATCGCCGACTCTTGGGCTACTCTTTCACTAACGAATAGTGGGATTGACCGTCACATGATAAAGTCCTCACGGCTGAAAGGGGCGAGCATGTTTGGTGCGACGGGGATTCAAACCAGCGACCCTCGAATTACGAGTTGAGTGCCCTAACCACCTGGCCATGCCGGGCCAAGACTAGAGGAAAGGCACTACTGGTCATCACCTCCCAGCGCCAAAATATTGGCTATTCTTTTATCAAGAAATAGTGGGATTGATCGTAACATATAACACCCCAAACATCCCCGTCATACCAAACATGCTCGCCCTTTCAGTCGCGGTGGGTTTAAAAAAAAATAAATAGAACGTCGGTGAGTATGTAAGGTTTTATATATTAATTATTATTTCTATGTGCGAGTCGCTCTTTGCCCTCTTCCTCTTCTGTATTTTGGTTAATGTTTTTTTTTTAATTTCGCGTAAAGCTACACGAGGGCTATCTGCGCTAGCCGTCCCTAATTTAGCAGTGTAAGACTAGAGGGAAGGCAGCTAGTCATCACCACCCACCGCTAACTCTTGAGGTACTCTTTTACCAACGAATAGTGGGATTGGCCGTAACATTATAACGCCTCCACGGCAGAATAAATGGAATGCCAATTTTTTTTACATGTATTTTTAATGCTTCTTTTCCAATATCGTACTAGACTCATTTAGTTTGTAATTTAATAAATTAAAATATTCACAAACTCCCAGTTCCTAAACTGTCATTTTAATAACGATATACCGCTTTTAATTTGTAATTCTGCGAGCCCATTTCTTACATAGTTCCTAGTTTCTGGATTTTTACTTATCTCTTACAACAAAGTGTTCAATGTGCTTTATCATCTGTGTTTTTTTTGTCTCTCGTTTGTCTCTGCGACATCCAACGCTCTGTATATTACATTTTCCTTTAACCTATCGCGATTACTATATTTACGAAAAAAAACAAAACTTTTATGAGATGCGGAAGTTGTGGGTTGAATATAGTGGGTGATCAAATACGTTGTACTCCACTGAATGGGTTCCTAGAAGTTCTCGTACTTTATAACATAAAGCACATTATTCGTGCTTTAACATATCTATGTTAAATGCTTAATCCAGATGGCCCACAGCGGTTAAAAAAAGAAAAAGAAAAGAAAATATATTTTTATTATCATGTTTACTTACTGTATGTATGAATGACATTCTATTAAATTTTTTTTCACAAAGATTGAAAAAATGAAAATAATATTGAACAATTTCCTTTCGTAGCTTTAATTAGGGTATTTAATTTCTCCTATTCACTGGTTAAAAAAAAATTCATCAAATGACTCATTAACATGATTAATAGCAAATCAAAATGGAATTGTATTTCGCATGAAAATTCAAATATATGTACCATAATATTTCTTCACGCATATAGTACACAGAAAAAAATTTAAACGACTCCACCTTGTACAAAGAACAACTTCCAGAACTCCGATTTCCAAATAGGTTCTAAATGCGTCCTGTGAAATGGAGTAGGTTTCTGAGAATTGCGCTGACCGTCCCCAGATCTTTCAATTGCATGTAACAAAAGTATGTTTTAAACTCTCCCTGTGCGTTTTTAGCTGACGTAATTTAATGTTTTGTCATTTCTGCAATTTGAATACGTAATCACTTGTAATATTATTGTGATTGGTTCTTTTATAAGCATTAAAAAAATAGAATAATTTATCAATGAACACGGACCCGGCACGACCAAGTGATTTAGCATTAAGTGCTCGCAATACGTTGTTTCTAAGGGAACCAGTGACCCTTATTTCTTCATTTTAACACCCAATGAAAGTTACGCAACTATATATAATTTAAAATTTCCTCCAACAGTCGCTTTCAGAATGAAACAAATAAAATAAAACTTCAAGTAATATGGAAGTCCTGTCGCAAGACCGCTGTCAAAATACGATATCGATTTACCAATTGTGCATTTTTCATTTCTGACAAACCACATTGTTAGTAATACGTTTATCATTTCAGAGCTACGATCACGCGCTTGATAAACACGTGCATGTTACGAGGTTTGTTGTCGGGCAAGTAACTCTTTTACACGTGTAATTGGTATCATGATTATTCCCCGCGAGGGGGGTAGGGCAACAACGCAAATAACTCCTCACGCAGCGCTGCGTTTAACAACAAAATAATCAATCAATAATTAATTATTAGCAAACAGGGAATAATGTAGGCTAGAAATTAATAAACAGGGAATAATGTAGGTTAGAATAGAGACAAATGACCATCGAGGTTCGAAAATATTAAATTTAACCTTCTTATGGTGTGTGTCCGTTTATAATTAGATGCGTTAATGAGCGTTATTTTCCTTCAATATAAGTTGTTGTTGTTCGTTTTTCGGACAAAACTGGACAATAAGCTAGTTGCACTCTGTCCACTTCAGGTATGTTTGTTTGCTTTGAATATTCGCGCAAAGCTACGCGAGAGCTATCTGCGCTAGCCATCCCTCATTTAGCAGTATGAGACTAGAGGGAAGGAAGTTAGTCACCAATACCCACCGTCAACTCTTGGCCAACTCTGTTACCAACGAATAGTAGGATTGACTATTACATTATAACGCATGTTTAGTGTAACGAGTATTCGAACCCGCGACCCTCGGATTATGAGTCGAACACCTTAACAACCTCACAATGTCAGGCTTTCACTCCAGGGCATCTAATTTAGCTATATATGATTGTCGCTTGACACAGTGGAGGACTCTATTGGAATATAGGATTTATAGGATTGTTTGGTTTTTTTTTATATCGGGCAAAGCAGCTTCAGGACTATCTGTGCTAGCCGTCCCTAATTTAGGAGTGTAAGTCATCACCACCCACCGCCAACTCCTGGGCTACTCTTTTACCAACGAATAGTAGGTTTGACCGTCACATTATAACGCTCTCACGACTGAGAGAGCGAGCATGTTTGGTGCGACGATGATTTGAACCCGTGACCCTTAGATTACGAGTCGCACGCCTTAACCCACCTGGCCATGCAGGGCCCCGTGAGAGAAAAAAATACAAGAGACATTCGCAGGTCTTGGTTTTTTAAAACTTTTTTTAAGTCTTGTAAACTATAAGAACTGAAATGGAACTACAATAAACCATTTGTAACGGTTTCACCCAAAATATGTGGTGGTTCTTTCTTTATGTTTGTTTGTCAGCTAATAATTCGACCTTCAATTTAACAACTCACAGACTCGTGTATGCTTTCAAAACATGCTTGATTAAATGATATGAAATATTTTTGGCACTCTTCCAAGAACGACTCCAGCTTCAAAAGCGATATCAGCTCAAATTCTCAGCATAGAGAGGTTATTTAGATTCGCTGCAGCTGAAGTGGATAGCTTACATCAGAGGCGAGGTTATGGTGTGATATCAAAACCTCATCTGACTAGAAGCAAACATTCAAACCATCTTATTCATCGACAGTCCATGTACATGTTATTTTAAGTATGACATTCTGATTTTTGAAGGATAATGAATTACCAGGAAAAAAAACCCAACAACAATAATACATTACTGTAAGGAATGGGCTGGTTTCTTGTTTCTCAGAGAAGCATTACAACTGTAGCGCCGATACAAATGACTTATCATTAATGAATTTTACGCCTTTACAATATAAAAACATTTAGTGAGATTTTAAACAGCGTTAGAAGTTTCAGTAAAGCAATTGAATTGATGGGATTAAAACGTAGTAATGATGAAACGTCTTTACGTAGAATTGGTTCTTTGTATATGGAGGGTTAATCGCACTTTTTAGTTTGCTTTGTTTTGTTTTGAATTTCGCGAAAAGCTACGCGAGAGCTATCTGCGCTAACTGTCAATAATTTAGCAGTATAAGACTGCAGGGAATGCAGCTAGTCGTCACCACCCACCGTAAAGTCTTGAACTACTCTTCTACCAACGAATAGTGAGATTGACCATAACTTTATAACTTTCACACAGATGAAAGGGCAAGCATATTTGATAAAACAGAGATTTGAACTATTGACCCTCACATTACAAATCAAACACTATAAGTGTATCTGTTTACCTGGAAACAATTTTTGAAGTGCAAGTTAAAATCGGTTTGACTTGGTTTGAATTTCGAACAAAACTACGCGAGCCGTCCATAATTTAGAAGCGTAAGACCAGAGGGAAGGCAACTAGTCATCACCATCCAAAGCCAACTTTCGGACTAATCTTTAACCAACAAATAGCGGGATTGACTGTCACCTTATATCGCCACCACAGATGAAAGGGCGAGCATGTTTGGTGTAACAGGGATTCGAACCCGCGACTGTCGGATTACGAGTCGAGCGCCTTAACGACCTGGCCATGTCGGGCCAGCACAAAATAAACTGACATAAAGAAAAAAGAGATATCTGTTTAATTGTATTAACTCGAAGTAACATTTTTCATCACAAATGACTTTGATTAGAGAATTTCAGCGTACGAGCACTTAATTATAAGTTTGTTTCCGATGTTTACTGAGTAATATAAATCATTATTTTTTATACACAGTTATTTATATCCATTTAAGTTCACGCAATTACACCTGCCCAACTGACAAAAAAAAAGTCAGTTTCTTCCCATGCTAGTCTTGTCACGTGATTACCATAACGTCGGAAGTGATGTATCCCAGTTAATTATAAGCAGTGCCATGTGTTACGCAATAACTTATAATTTACGACCACCACGTCTACTCGTTTTGGTTAATTTACTGTTTCTTTCAGTAAGCGATCCTTTATTAAAATATAAGATAACCAGTGTAGCTCTATTTTCTTTTTTTATAACATTTTTTGTTTGTTTTTGAATTTCACACAAAGCTACTCGAGGGCTATCTGTACTAGCCGTCCCTAATTTAGCAGTGTAAGGCTAGAGGGAAAGCAGCTTGTAATCACTACCCACCGCCAACTCTTGGGCTACTCTTTTACCAACGAATAATTGGATTAATCGTTACATTATAACACCCCCACGGCTGAAAGGGCGAGCATGTTTGGCGCGACAGGGATGCGAACCTGCGACCCTCAGATTACGAGTCGCACACCTTAACACACTTGGCCATGCCGGGCCTTTTTATAAAATTAATATTTCCTTTAGTCTAGTCGCTTAATACGATTAAGTTCAACAGTGTTCACATACACATATTGGTTTTCGATGTTTACAAGATAATTACTTGAACCGTTACTCACAGAGAATCTCATTTGAACATACACATTGTTCGTGATCAGAATACACACCAACAGTTGAAAATTGAGCCGTATAGTTTTTTAGGTAAGAAGTGTACTATTTGCACGATTCCTTCGATTTGATTTAGTAATCTGTCATTGTGTTAACTGTTTAGCTGTTACGTGTTTCAACGGAAATAGTTGAAGGAACATTTGTATTGTAATCACTGACCTCGAGCTATCTGTCTGATGTAAGTTGGCTTAAAGGGAAATTTGACGTTATAACCATTGTCTCTAGGGTGTGTGTTTTCTTATACCAAATCTACATTGGGCTATCTACTGAGCCCCCCGATGGAAATCGAACCCCTGATTGTAGCGCTGCAAATCCGTAGACTTACCGCTGCACTAGCGGGGGACCGTCTCTAGTTGGAATCTAAAGGAAATTAATACTGTTTTAAAACTGACTGGAATTTATGCGTCTGGAAAGTTATGTAAGTTTTTTGTACCAATTAAACTTTTAATTAAACGAATAAGCGTTATTATTCAGGGCAGGCACAAACAAACAAAAAACGTGTATATTTTTGAGCGGAACTTGAATCTTCATCCTGAAAGTACTTCATATGCACGTGGACTAAGCGGTCGGGTCACGGACATGATACTTTTCAGGAGCTAAGCTGAATTTTGAATTACTTACTAGAGGGCGTGCGACCAGCCATCGACACACGTCGCTACGAGGGGCTTTGTCCGACTCTTTGACCCTGATAATTCGGCTTGGTGTCACCTTTATAATGTGATCACGGTTGAAAGTGCAGAACGTGCTCAGAAGCGCGACATCTCGAACCCTGGACTGCTCAATCACAGCCTGGAGCATCTAGAGTCACGGAAGTTACTTCATCTAAGTTACAAAGTGGAGTAACATTAATATGATTCTATACACAGGATCGAAGTGTTGGACAAATCTGGAAGTATTGTTACAGCTCTCCGCTAGGTGGTCTCAGGAGAGGGCCCGATGTGGTTTTGCTATAAGAAAACACACACACACAGCTCTCCCTGATACTCTAATACTATTATTCTTACGCTTCTCACCAGAACTAACCACTCTTACAACATACTAAAAACAGTACATTCGTATCTCTTTTCAATTAACAGAGATAGACATTTCAAAAGAAAGTGAAAAAACTGCGGTTCTTGAATTACTAGGCCTGGCATGGCCGAGCGCGTTAAGACGTGCGCTCGTAATCCGAGGGTCGCGCTAAACATGCTCGCCCTCCCAGCCATGGGGGTGTATAATGTTACGGTCAATCCCACTTTTCGTTGGTGAAAGAGTAGCCCAAGAGTTGGCGGTGGGTGGTGATGACTAGCTGCCTTCCCTCAAGTCTTACACTGCTAAATTAGGGACGGCTAGCACAGATAGCCCTCGAGTAGCTTTGTGCGAAATTCCAAAAAACAAACTAACTTGAATTACTGATAAAGACTGATCTCAAATTTATTCGAGATTTTAAAGTTGGAAATGGAAACTGATAAATAAATATATCATTAATTATCGTGGCAAAATGTGTTCTGAAACAACTTGTCAAATATAACTGTCACAGATAGTCGTAAGTAAAAAAACTATTCGTTTGAGAAACAATAAAAACGCTTGAAAATATTAAGAAAAAATTCACACAATAACAAGTACTCTATTGCAAATGCAAAATAAAAATTGTATTGTTTGCTCTATATGCGCTAGCCGTCCCTAATTTAGCAGTGTAAGACTAGAGGGAAGGCAGCTCATCATCATCCACCGCCAACTCTTGAGCTACTTTTTTGTTACAAACGAATAATGTGATTGACCATCACATTATAACGCCCCAATGGCTAAAAGGGCGAGCATGTTTGGTGCAACGGAGATTCGAACCTGCGACCCTCGAATTACGAGACGAGCTCCTTAACCACCTGGCCATGCCGGGCCAAGACCAGAGGGAGTGCAACTAGTTATCACCGCATACCACCAACATTTGGGCTACTCTTTTATCAAGTAATAGTGGAGCTCCCCTTTAATACAGCGGTATGTCTCCGGATTACAACACTAAAATCCGAGGTTCGATTCCCTCGGTGTGCTGAGCAGATAGCCCAATGTGGCTTTGCTCTAAAAAAACCACAGTAATAGTGGAATTGATCGTCACATATACAGTGCAATTGACCGTCACATAAAACACCTCAACGGCTGAAAGGGCGAGCAGGTTTGATGTGGCTGAGATTCGAACCCATGACCCTCAGATTACGAGTCGAGTGTCTTAACCACATGTTCATTTCCGGCTTGCTGTGTACTGCAGAATCGTGTTTTCACATATTGTTTCTTCGTCACGTACATTTGACATGGCACGTTATAGGCAACGTTTTTGTACACGTTGGCTGAACAGAAGAAAAAAGTTATCAACAAAATATTTGGGGCAAATGATAGCCAGGCCCTCAGTCTAATTTTTGGGGCAAGTACCCTTGCCTCGCCCTTCCCTCGTTACGGTGTCGATGTTTTCAATCAATTAATATAATAAAAAATTAAAATTTTATAAAGATAAGTCGGGATGATAGCATAACGAGCTGTAGTAAGATAGAAAGTTTTAATGTCACAAAACACATTGAAAGAAGAAAGTCAAAAATACGTAACTTAAAGGATTTGTCTAAATAGAGATAAAGTTTTTTAATTGTAATAAGTTCAGATTTTTTTTAGATTTTCTTTGTTAAATACTTTAGTTACATTTTCGTGTACCAGCAATACAATACTACTCATTAGGATCTCTGACAAACTACCCTCAAATCTGATTATGTGTCCAAAGTGGCACATTGTTTGTTATACATGCGTGTGTGTGTGCATATATATATATATATACGTATATACACTTATTACCAACTTTTTTGATACAGGAAAAGAATTCGGCCCCAGATGAAATATTTCTATGGAAGAATTAGAGTATTCAAGATTCGTTACTTTTTCTCTGCGCTTATTTGGGAAAGTCAATTGCTTACTTACTTACGTGGGTCAAAATTCGTTGAAATAGTGAAATTTTGATTTGCTCTGTAAACAGGTATATAACCAACTAGATGGCTATATGAGTATGATGAGCTTTAGGTTTGCTTAGCCAGTGCTGTGAAATAATCACTGATGGCATCAAGACCTCTTAGTTCTGAATGGACAATCTGTATGGCCGCCGCCATCTTGTTTCACCTCGATCCCTACTGTTAGGTACTACCGTACTTAGTGATATTAATATTCTGACTTTTTTTGGACAGCAGTTCAAGATTAAGCTAAGTAGATGCTTAAAATGTGTAAATAAGTTACTAAAATGTAAATAAGATAAAACCATTATTGAAGTAATAATGCTATGCAATAATATTTATCGAGGCCCGGCATGGCCAGGTGGGTTAAAGCGTTCGACTGGTAATCTGAGGGTCGCGGGTTCGAATCCCCGTTGCACCAAACATGCTCGCCCTTTCAGCCGTGTGAAAGTTATAATGTGACGGTTAATCCCACTAATCGTTGGTAAGAGAGTAGCCCAAGAGTTGGCGATGAGTGGTGATGAGTAGCTGCCTCCCGTCTGGTCTTACACTGCTAAATTAGAGACGGCTAGAGCAGATAGCCCTCGAGTAGCTTTGCACGAAATTCAAAACAATCAAACAATGTTTATCGAATATTGCTTGAATGATGTTAACACTTATAGAGCTGTTGTACAAAGTGATGACTAATATAATTTCGTCATGATGCTCAGTGACGTGTACGTCAATGTTGGGTGTTACCTTTTCCTTGCGAACTCATCTTTCCAGCAAATAGTGATTCTGATAACGCTGGATAAATGATTAGGACCGAATAGTATGTTATATAAACCACACACATACACAAAAACTAATGTCAATATTTTTAAGTTATGACATTCCATTACAATGTATTCTTAATTGTTTTGTTTTTTATTTTGTGTTTTTTTTATTTCGCGCAAAGCTACACGAGGGCTATCTGCGCTAGACGTCCCTAATTTTGCAGTGTAAGACTAGATAAATGAATAGAAAACAAAAGACTCACCCTATAGCATAAGTAAGTGCAGATATTTCTTTCTTCTGTACATATAGATATGCAATTTAATTTATAAGTATTTCAATTTGTTCTCTGATTTTTTTTCTATATTTTGAGGTGGGAAGAAATGCATGAATACTTTTAGTTCGTCTTACTGTATAAAGTCATGAGTAAAATACGAAAATAATTTTTTACACGGATTAGTTTTTTTTTTAAGTCATTATGTCACATACGTCATCCCTTGACAACGTTCGTGGAGGTCGATTGGAGATTTCCATCATAAGTTTTAAGGCTTTGTTAGCAGATCTATGAAAGGAATTTGAAATAAGGATCTTGGATGGACCATTCCCACAAGACCAACATAGAATTAAAATTTATACATAATAGACGGTGTGAAGGGAAAATTCTTCTTAGCTCCGGGATGAACTTCTTGGACTTTTATGGGAGATTGCTAAGCTTCTCCCCGAGGTGATTTTTTTTTTAGTATTGTGTAAGGAAGTCAGAGGGAAGCAACACTTGTTGGTTTCTTTTTTTGCCCACGTACATATTAAAAGTCTTCTGTAAAGTTGATGTATTAAAAACTAAGTATTTATGTCTGGATTATTCAGAGCTTGATCTTGTATTGTTACTTTAACAAAGGTTCAAGATTACGTCGAACTCTCTACCTTCTTGTTACCTACAGCGTGTTTTATCAAAAGAATTACTTATCAAATGGGTATGGAATGCTTTAAAGACCAGTGAGAAACCACACTTGTTGCAAAGCAGAAACCACAGTTGTTGTTGCAAAGATATGTTAGCAAGTCTTATAATTCTGTGCCTGTGCAAATTCTCCAATCAATATTAAGAAATGAAACTTAATACAAACTGTCGTATAGTTTATTTTCCTTCTATTCGTGATTTTAAAACTTACGTGACGCTGTGACTGTTATGTGTTGAAAAATCAACTCAAAGACAGCAGAAGGAAGTTTAACAATACAACAAGTAGGAACAAATAACTTTAACTATTCGTCCTCCGCTGATGCAGCGGTAAGTCTACGGATTTACAACGCTAAAATCAGCGGTTCGATCCTCCTTGGCGGACTCAGCAGTTATAAGAAAACAAATACACATTTTAACTATTCAGGTTATTTTGGATATCAGAAACCCTTAGGTGTTATATAAGAGATTATTCGCCAAAGATGTTTAGGGAAACCTTCGAAACTACTACTAATATAATGCCCCTTCCCAAAATAAAAACATTTAAACAAAACAGTTTTATTGTTCCAGATTATATGCCTGGTATAATTGGTTTCCTCCAAGTTGCTTTGTTGTAGTGCTTAACAATCCTATATCAATAAAGCGACTTTACGTAATGAGTTGTCTCTATGATTTTGTTTTGTGTCATCTAGTTAATTGTGCTGCTTTTTACAATTTACTTTGTGGCAGTCTCTTCTAGTTGATTAGTACTCGGAGAATTAGCTCATTCATTCAACTACTTTAGTCGACAACAAGTTTATGTAACGTTTGCAGTTTTGATCTATATATTTTTAATGTAACTAAATATTACTGTTGGTTAGAATAATAAAAATTGCATTTTTTACAAGACTTGTCACTAATAGATTGACAAAGAATTAGTGCAATACCATTAAAAACAAATGTATATATTTGCATTTCCAATTATAATTCTGTTTATCTGTGTGGCTGGTTAAACTTAGATGCTTAAAAAAATTCACTTAGAGTTATATCAATTAAAAATTACGATTAGATAAAAAAACTACAAACTACACAACAATTTATATTAAGTGTTTATCTTGGTACTGATTGGAGAATTTATACACGCAAACTAAGACTTGTAATGATCTATTTGTATAAAGTACGGTTTCTTCTTTGCAACAACTGTAGTTTCTCAACTAGAGTATGCAGTATGTTTAAAAAATAAAAAATCGAAGTTCTTTAATACCAAATTATTTAAATGTACAGCTTTAACATAACTGAAAGAGACGACTAAAATATAAATCAAAGAAAAATCATTAAGCTTAAATAAAACGAGACAAGTTAACGTTCAGTGAAGGGCCTACTAATATGAATAATTAATTCAAAAATACAAAAACTGTTACTTTTACCGAAGGCAGGTTTCGATTTTAGTTAACACAACGTTTCGACCCATAGTGTTGGGTCGTTATAAGTTAAAAGTTACTTTAAAGGAAATGAAAATAATTAAAATCAGAATGTACATATTGTAAAAGGAAATGTTATTTTATTTTTTAACTAATTGATATAATAACCCCCTTTTTTAATAAAGTTCTCCAATCCAATTATTATTAATAAACATCTCTGTTTACTCCTATGTCTCTTTAAAATGGGTCTAGTCTAAAGCAATAACCCCTCTCTATAATAGAAATAATTGTCCCCCAGTGGCACGGCGAAATGTCTGCTAGAAACCAGTTTCGAGACCCGTGGTGAGCAGAGCACAACTAGCTCATTATATAGGCTTTGTTCTTCATTTCAAATAATCAATCAGCAATAGCTGAGTCCTGTCGATAAATTCTTTGAAACCTCAAGAAATTCACGTGTTGTTTTCTCAGAGTGTATTAGACTTCAGAACGTTGAATTAACTCAAAGAAATTGTATGTACCTCCTTTGTTTGTATTTTTCTTTCTAAATAGAGTATGAGTTCTTTTCTTTCGTTCTCTGGTACCTAGTATCAAAATAATAAAGTGTAATCCCTGTTTCTTGGTGTCGATTAATACTAATTATAATTAACTAAATGTGGTACATATCTTTGGAAATAAAAAGAGTCACTTAAGAAAATTTAGGTCCTAAATCTGACTTCTGACAATTTAAATTAATTAAGACATATTTGTACAAAAATAAATCAATGTATTGATCGTAGGTAAAGTTTTCATCACCAGAAGTCTCAACAACAGCAACTTGCACACTTATCACCTGAGTAGTTCCATAGTTAAAAAAACAATAACGTAATGAAATTCCAAGCTGGTAAACAGTTTGTTTAAAGTTTATGAAAAGTGTTGTTTTTAAACCCGGAAGAAGGACTTGCTCTTAGTCTAAGTTAGTTGTGCGCTGCTGCACACAGTTTTCAAACATGCGTTTTAAGCTTAACTATGTTAAAGGCTACAAACTGATACACATGAGTAATAATAAAATCAAGTTTTGGTTGAGAAACGTTGAAATTACGAGCTCAATCCCTGCGGTGAGTTTTGTGTTATTACAACAAATAAAACCATTTACTAAACTTGTATGTATGGAAATCGAGGAGGAGTAATTTGCAGGAGAGGATGGGGGATTAAAAACAACTCCCATAAAGATATTTTTATATCAGTCCTGCGAAGAGGGGAACTATTGAAAAACTGAACGAGTGATGTACCTGTTCATAAACTTTACAAACTGAACAGAAATACTTTATACAAGATTATAGAGTTCTTATCAAACGTTTATTACATTTATATCCCGCTTGAGTAATCTGTAGGTCATCAGTTTATTTACACTAACTTTAACTAGACCATCAAATTACAAGAGCTGTAACTAACTAGACTTTCAATTTATATTAATGTTAACTAAATCACCAAATTACACGAACTTTAATTAAACCACCAAATTACACGAACTTTAATTAAACCACCAAATTACACGAACTTTAAGTAAGAACAATTTTTAAAAAGTAATTTAATTACACGATATATCTCTTATTTATCTGTGTCAATTCTGCCATTGGTTAACAGGAAATTAAGGAACCTGATTCATACCAATTTCGAAACAAAAATAATCCAAGGGTCGCGGGTTTGAATCCCCGTCACACCAAACATGTTCGCCCTTTAAACTGTGGGGACGTTATAATGTTACAGTCAATTCCACTATTCGTTGGTAAAAGAGTAACCCAAGAGTTGGCGGTAGGTGGTGATGAATAGTTAGCTGCTTTCCCTCGAGTCTTAGACTGCTAAATTAGGGATGACTGATGCAGATAGCCCTAGGGTAGTTTTGCGCGAAATACAAATCAAAGAAACTAAAGAAAGAAATCATGTATTTTAATGACTTTATTTGTTTTGAATTTCGCGCAAATCTACACGAGGGCTATCTGCATCAGTCATTGCTAATTTAGCAATGTAAGACTAGAGGGAAGACAGCTAGACAAAACCACCCACCGCCAACTCTTGGGCTACTTTTTGCCAAGGAATAGTGGGATTGACCGTCACATTATAATCCCCCTACGGCTGAAAGGGCAAACATGATTGGTGGGACGAGGATTCGAACCTGAACCCTCATATTTCGAGTCGAACGCCTTAATTCACCTGGCCACGCCGGGCTTTTCTATGACAACCTGGATTTTTTTTAGTGTTCAAGGGGTGTGTTATATCGCTTCTGAACACGAAACAAGAAAAAACGTTTTTCTTTATATAAAGTCTGTGTAAGCGTAAAATGAGTTCTTGCTTTTCACAATATTTAATGAACCGCTTGGTGATACTACATAAAGTGTTGTGGAAGTGAACTAAAATAATTATAAGGTTTAATTATTGGTTTTGGATTTCGCTCAAAGCTACATAAGAGTTATCTGCACTAGCTGTCCCTAAGTTATCATCGATTGACTAGAAGAAAAGCAGATAGTCAACACCAACCACCGCCAATTCTTGGACTCTTTTTTTTATCAATGAATAGGGGATGGGCCTCACGTTGTAATGCTCCTAGAATTAAAAGGGTAACAATGTTCGGTTACAGAGTTTCAAATCTTCGAAAGGCACATTGTTAGTTGAGTGCCTTATTCACTGGGCCAAGAATTGAATATTTTTCAATGTTGCTTCCCAGTGGCACAGCGGTATATATGTGGACTGAAAACGCTAGAAACCGCGTTTTGAAACCCGTGATGGGCAGAGCAAATAGATAAAACATGTATTTCTGGCATGTCTCCCCCTCTTGACAATATGTATATTTTTCGTCATCTCTCTATTTCCTTATTTCGTATCGACTTAAAAACAAGTAATTACGTTTCCAATTTTACTGTTCTTTTATGTTTCAGAAATTAATGAAAGTAACAGTGCATTGCCATTATTAGAAGAATTAATCATTTTACACTGAAAATACGCCATACAGCATGCATGTACCACGTTAACAATCAAAGAACAAGTCACACAGGTTAGCAGAAAGTGAGATAAAATTATACGGTAACTTAATATGACATTGCTAGTTGTCAATGTTCTAAAATCATGCAAATGCATACAATAAGTATATATTTATTACATGTATGTGTTTCTATGAAAGGAGACCAGTTGAGAGTGCTGAAAATGTGTTTATTTTATAATCCAGTCAGTGATACAATTTTACTTCAACATAATTCAACATAAATGAACCACAAACTAGTTTCCAAACTCCGTATTGAAATCGATTTAGTGTCATTTCACAACAGTATCTTCCTGCCTAAGTCTGAATATTTCCATTAGTTGCATAATACCCCTGCAAATAACACTGTTGTTGTTGTTGTTTTGAATTAAGCACAAAGCTACACAATGGGCTATCTGTGCTCTGCCCACCACGGGTATCGAAACCCGGATTTTAGCGTGTAAGTCCGCAGACTTACCGCTGAGCCACTGGGGAGCGCAAATAACACTGTAAACATTCATTTGATTGGTGGTTTGTTTCTTTGTTATTAATTATAAAGCTGCACAAAGGGCTATCTGTGCTTTGCCTACCACAAGTATCGAAATATCAAAACCCGGTTTTTAGCAATATAAATCTGCAGACATACACCATTGTGAAACTTTAGTTGGTCGAATGAAAAGATTTAAAATGCAAATAGAAATTTTAAGAATGATAAGTTTGAACTTTAAAAGCTTAAGTAGTGAGTTTTTTCTTCGAATTTCTTACTGTGAAGTTCTAGTATCACAAACATGTGAAATTTGTTTTAATGCTGTGCTTATAGTTAATTTGAATTAAATTCTTTAAAATTATATTTGACCTACATGAATATTAACAGATATACTTCATTTGGATTAAAATAAAAACTTTCACTTTTTGTTATACAATGGGCTATCTATGATGTGTCTACCACGGGTATTGAACCCCGGATGCTAGTGCCGTAAGTCCGCAGACATACCGCTTAGCTACTGGGGAACTTTTTTATATTCAGACAAGGATTAATCTCAGCAAATCAAATGACTATCATTGCTTTCTTATAAACTTGTGAATTTTGTTTCATTTGTCACTAGATGGTACTACTGTTGACACATGGTAAATATTTTCTCACCGTAAATATGATATAATACGGGATTTATAAATAATCTTCGTTACGTAGAATTAAAAAAGTATAGGATCATTTTACAAACTATCATTTGTAATTCCTACATTTGCGAAGTTCTCTTCTGTTGTGAGTTTTTGTTCTAAGCTGTTTGTTTTATTTTTCAGAAAATAAGATACTCATACTTGAAGTTCAAACTTGTTTAACACGTAGCTTAGGCCTAACCATCATCGTAACACTTACCAAACTTCGTTCACGAAAATAGGTGGTATTATGGTGACGAAACTATGTCCAAATTGTACTAAACAGGTAATGTAATGGATGCCATTTTTCAATTTAGAGACATTAGTAACACTAACTGTAGTTCAGAATAATAAATAATGTTATTAATATTTTCGAACCTAATAAAAATGGATATATTTAATAGCAATAAAAGTAATAATGTTTCTTTGTTTTAAGTTCTGTTACGATTTACACATTTAATCACTGTACTTGTAAAGATACCGAGATGGTAAATTTTGTGACAGCTGCACTTACCAGTGATAGAAACTCGCTCAAAATCATATTCGGATTAGTCAAAGTTGTAACAAAATGGCACATTTTCCCTGACTGTGCAGCATTTCACGTAGTTTCAGCATATTATTTGGATAAACTTGAAAGTAGTAATTATCAGTAGTATTAAGTTTATTTCACTGCAGGTGTTTGAAATAAATCAGTTAAAAACTTTTTATAATCGTCACAATGGAAATAAACCATTAAGTGATTTATAACTCTAACTCAGTCTGAGTGTGACAGCAGTTTGTTGGACTGAAATTGTTATATGCTGAAAATTAGGCCTAATGTTTAATTTTATTTAAAATTACTGAGATCAGTGTTCTAGCAGTAGTTCAACCCTGAAGCAAATTATTGTCTACCCTAAATTTCATAATTATCTCCATTCAAATGGTGTTTTTTAAAGATAGAACACAAATTGGCATTTAATCTCAACACCTGAACACACATAATTGCTTCATTTTCAGACCCAGATCAAACACATTATAACAGTCAATCTCATGTCATCTGCATATTCAATATCAGGTTAACTGCTAATTCAGAGTGAAATGTGTATACTATAGGTGGTTTTATTTGTTTACTTGGGGCTTTGAATGACCATTTTAAAATTTGTTAATCCTGAATGTAACATCTACAACAACAATTTTGTTTCAAATAAGTCTTATTCATTGTGTTGTGTTCAGTTCTAGAATTCTACTTAACTTATAAGCTTTAATCTAGTAAAACAAAAACTACCATATTTGTAGATATCCCAAACTCCAGGAACTTTTGGGAATCTTTTTGTTCTGTATAATTCCTCCCACACATGACCAAAAGCCTCCAGGAAATGCAAAACTAAATATACTCCCCTTTAAAGCCCTTAAATGTTTGTAAACATAGTAATAGATAGGTCAATTTCAACTAATGTTTGCATGCACTATTAAGCAGTTGTTAAGCAAGATTGGTGGTTAGGAATGACATGGTTGAAGGTGATTGGTCAGTCACTTGTTTACTAAATATATAAGTTTATCATGATAGCAGTTGTTTAGAAGACTTAGCATTTTGAGGTCTAAAAGATTGTTTTCCAGAAATCAGTTTTGTAAAACTCGGGCTGTCTGTACTTACGAGACTGAAATGAAATATGGTTGAGGTTCTCAAGGAATAACGTAATTTCTTATTATATTGGAGTGATGTAACTTGCATTATTAGTTGAAATAAATACAAATTCAAAGGTTAGAATTGAGATGGAAGTCAGAACATCATTACATTAAATTCAGTATTGCTACAAAGCTTATATCTCAGCCAATGGGAATCTAAATTATTCTAGTTCTGAAGTCTACATATGTGTATTATACTGTCAAAATGTTGTAGCTATGATACTTTAGAATACTAGTTTGATTTAGTTTAAAAGAGTGCCAATACATTATGAGATATAAGTTTTCTAATTGCAGTGTGCATAACAAAGATGCATCTTGTGCATATTTTTGCTATGTAATTATAAAGTTGTTGTTCTAAGTAAGTTAATGGAGGAACATAGCATGCATTATTTGTAAAAGTTTATATTATCTAACCTCTACAACTTGTGTTGTATTTATTTATTTACTTAAAAAAAGGTTTGAGCCATACGCATTATTGACAAATTCAAAGTATTATCATAGCTATTAACAAGGTTAATGCTGCATCGAGTGAAACTAAACTGTATGTGCAAAAGTGTTAAATGTTGTCCATATATTGAAATTTCATTTTGAGATTCGAAACATATATATTTTATACTAACAGTTTAACTGTAGCTGTAATTTGTATGATTACTTGTGTTAAGCATTAATTTGGTTTTATTAAATCTACACAGTTATTCACAATGAAATAAACTTGTTCATTTGGGATTGAAAAATAATTTACCAATAACTGACAATTGATTTTTCTCAATAATATCTATACAGTTATAAAAAATGATAAATTGTGGTTTGCAGATGCTACACTTAATACTGGGATGCTGTAAGGCCTTTTGTGTTTATATAAATTACATCAGTGTTCAAAGTTACTTAGATATTATTAGATTTTATTTTTTACCAATTTGAAATGTAATTTTTTAAACTTAAATGAAACTCCAATTATCAGGGATAAAAAATTAAAAAAAAGAAAGTATTTTTTATTAACTTTGTTAAAAACTGACTTAATTTGATTTGGACGTTGAGTGGTGTATGTCAGTTTGTAGCTTAAGGTTCCTAACAAACGAAAGTTAAGATGGTTTCACAAATTGTATTATTAGTCATTGGTCATAGTTAATTGTTTATGTAATTACCTTTTATAAATACTGATTTACAGAATTGATATTCTTCAGTTGCATATCTGTTATACTATCTAGGAGAGCTCTAAGGATTGTGGCCTGGCATGGCCAGGTGGTTAGCAGGCTTGACTTACAATCTGAGGGTCATGTGTTTGAATACTTGTCTCACTGAACATACTCACCCTTCTAGCCTTTGTGGTATTATAAGGTGATGGTAAATCTCGCTATTTATTGGCAAAATGGTAAAAAGTAGCCCAAGAGTTGGTGGTGGGTAGTGATGACTAGCTGCACGCTCTCTAGTCGTACATCAATAAATTAGGAATGGCTAGCAATGACAGCCTTCATTTAGCTCTGTGTAAAATTCAAAATGAAACCAATCTAATAACTAGATTCATTGTTTTAGCCATGATTCAAATTTGTCTTCTGATTTGTCTGATTGATGATGTTAAATCATTCATGCTGATGCCAGACTGGGAGTTACTTAAAAACAAACTATTTAAATGTCAGAAGGTTTCTCATATTTATTTTTACTTGTGTACATAACTGGCTGAGCATTTTTGAAATTAATTAGATGTAGAAATCTTTTATCTTGTGTGTTCTAATATTTTAGTACCTTTCTATTTCATGACGTATATCGAAGGGCTTCTGTTAATGCAGATGTGTGCATATACATAACCATCAAAATATTTTGGGGGGCATGTAAAACTTTCTTGTATACATGTACCATATGTTTAAAATTTCCTTCCTTAGAATACTACAAGAAAGTAATATTTATGTATCCATTTTAGATCAAAATTAACTTATATAATAAACAGTTTGCCGAGGGCTCTAATGTACATGTATCTAAAACTTAATTTCTAAGAATATTGATTTCATGTCTGATTGCAGATATGCTTAGAATCAGTCTAATTTGTCAGTCTTGACCCACTAGACAAAAAAATCACATCAAAACCATCATTTAAAAAAACAAAACCTATGAAGACACTCGAATATCTTAGCTAGGAATATCCCCTTCTGAACCAACACAGAAAATTGGTAAGAGATCTCTTTAAAAAGTTCCAGTTTTTTTCTGCCAACTGATCTCTAAACTAATAGGTTTATAGTAAAGTTTTGGCATCAGTGGACTGCTCCTTCTTGTTTTTGCAGCAAGATGACTTTTTGACTGCAGTACTGAGGTCTTTTGCAAGTCCAAATCAAAATTTCTGTGTAATTTCTTTTTGTTGGTCAGTGATAGTTTCTTTGTCTCTTACATTGAGAAACAAGTACAAAAGAAAATATTTTTTATCACAGCAGCATTTTTTATAAGTGCCATTATCATCGTTTATGTTTCTCAGATCTTTTCATAAACCATTGTTTCCAAAAATATAGGATCTGAATTAGCATCATTTTTATCATTAGGAATTTTCCCTGTATTAATTGTAAGAAAATAACTTATGAAATAAACCTGAACAATAATTTCAGGTTTTTATCTCAATAAAAGTTTAAGCTGCGTTTCTTTCACATTGCAGCTCATTTTTATTTTTCATGCATTTTATGCAGCAAACATTCGAGTCCAATTTGCTATGTACAGCTTAAAAATTCATATTCCAACTTAATCATAGAATAGTTTCATTGATATTTATTATTCTTTTACTGGTCGCCTCTTTCTTTACAAATTAGTTCTTCATTTTTTCAATTTAAAAATGCACTTTTGATGAAACTAAAAGATCTTGGGGGGGAAAAAAAATGTATTATTTGTAACCAAACAAATAACGTCAGAGTTTTAACTGTAATTTTTCCTGATTAGATTAGCCATTCACTATTTCACTTGCATAATTTTCAGCAATTCCTGTAAGTCACATGTTAATAATTAGAACGCAGTTTTTACTAACCATACAAGTCACATGCATAAAAACATCAAATTCAAGGGTGTTACAACATCTGATCCTTATTCCAAAATTTTTGCGTTAAATATTTACTGGATTGTAATACTTGTAACTGATAGGGATAACAGCTGTGTAACTCTTTCAATTCTTTTTTTTATTCTCTTTCTCTATGTCTTTAGGTTCAGTTCAATAAAGAAATAAATGCAATGAGTTATGTCACTTGAGAACTGAGTAAAAATATGGTGGATTTGAACAAATTATTACACAATATTAGTACTTTTTACCTACTTTAAACTATCTTGTGTAGTAATTAATGGATTTAAAATATGCGTACTATTTTAATAGTTTATTATTAAAAAATAAGAATTGTGGGATTAGGCTGTGCAAAAGATTTGGTAAAAATACTTTGTGAGGAAGTACAATCACTTATATGTTATTGTTAGTTTGGAATACAGTCATGATGAAGCCATCTTAGTGTTAATCTTTTTTGCCATGATGTATTTCTTGTTTGTTTATTTTTTTATTTAGGCTTGTGTTTTTTATGCGTCTGTGAAATTAATATTATTTAGGCACTGATACAGTGTAAGCAGGTCGAACCCAAGTTTGTTTGTTTAAGGTCTCTAAGGAAGTAAATACACGATAGTTATTGGTGATGGTATTTTTCTACTATTAACATTATTTTCATGCTAAAGCTTCACTTTTTGTGATAAATGTAAGATTTTGTAACATTGTTTTGTATATATGTTGCTTTTTTTTAATGTGTGTACTTCTCACAAATACAGTTTTAAAAAATGAGATCTTTATTAGTATTTCTATTGGGTAAGTCTACTATATTTCTCCATATATCATATTCTCTTCTCCAGTTACTTCTTGTTTACACTTTTTATCATTTTCACTAAGAGATGTCTCTGTCTGTCCTCTACACTTATACAGTACAGTGATACATGACCCGACTAATTATCTTGACTCTTTCCTGTGTTTTTTTCAGTGTTATTCTCAATGATTTTTTCTTAATGCAACTTCTATCTGCGGTTATGCACATTACGACTTGTGTTATAGTGGCTCAAACCAGGTTTCTTTAGTTGTCTGTGTTTCTACTACAGCTGTTTCCACATATCTTTTACTTATCACAGCCTGTCACGATCTGCATCTGTTCAAACGTGTTCCTCTTCCGTTTTAGGAAGATATTTCCCAGAAATGACTACTTACTGGTCACTGCCTACATTCTCAAAAGGTTGAAGTACTATCTGGTTAATCATATGTTTGAAATTTTAGTATATTTTTGCAATTTATTTAACATTTATGTCATAAATGAAGTGTAAATGCAGTCTTACACAGTCCAGTTTATTTGTAATTATTTCTAGGCCTTTTATTTAAACATTCTTAGATTCTGATCAAATTATTTTACAAAACTTTACTGATTATGATACTTTCTCTGTATAATTTTTTTTTGTTTTTTTTCTCTTTAATTCTCCTGAAAGTCAACCATACCATTCCTGAGATAAGTTTAGGTTTAGGTTTGTCTCCTCAGTGCACCCAAACAAGATTTTGTTTGATTTGTATCACAGAGCTTTTCTTAGAGCAAATTTCCTCATAGTCCATTTCCACCATTTTTGTTTTAATGACACAGTGGATATGCATAACTTTCATGAATGAGTTTTAAGACAGTGGATTATTCTGCTGGTTGTCTATCGTATATCATGTCCAGATGCTCTAGTATGTACAAGCTATTGAGGGGTATTTTGTCTTTGTAAGTACTCGGGTATACTTGTTCTATTTCTGTAGGTGGTTTTGAAGACCGGAAAAGATGCGGTTGATAAATAAAAACTATGAAGTTTCTTCTTGTAGACCAGCTTTTTTTTCATATATGATTTGGTAATATCTTTTGTGAAGGACATGTTGAAGGCCAGTTATCTGTTTACCTGATTCTCAGCCTGTACGTTGAATGTAGATGTGTGGCTGGCTTTAACCTGTGTACACATACTTTCAAAAAATGCAGGGTTAGGAAGTTTCACTTGTGTTTCAGGTTAGCTATTGCTAATGTGCACCTATAAATTCAAAGTTTCTACTTTAATTGTTAATTGGTTTATAGCTCCCTCATAAGAATTTTTTTATCTTTATTTATCATTACCATAAAAGTGCTTGTCTTTTGGTATTACTTGGTCCAGAAATTAGGAAAAAATAAAGTTTATAACTTGAAATAAAAATAAATTCAGTAAGTCCACACTTTTCTGTACATCTGTGTTCTTGTTTCTTTTTCTACACTTTAGCGTATTGCTTTATGATGGACAAATGTTTTAAATTGTGCTGTCAACTAGAAATACCCTTTAATGGTAGTTTATGTCAGGGTAAAAATACATGATAAGAAAAATAGGTTCAAGTGTACAGAGCAATCTATCGAATTACAATGGAGTTTTATGTAGATATAAGAGAATTGACGTAATTGGAAAAAATCGTAAACATTTGAACCTTGCAGTTTTTTGTTGTATATTGAGATATTTAGCTTCATGCAATATAACTCTGGACTAGTCCAGTTTTAATTTTTAATCACAGAAGTCCAGTAATACCTACCTTCAACGCTAGATTTCAGCACCATACACACATTTAACCTACTTACAAATTGTGTCACTTTCGATCCAAAAAGGCGTCACCAAAAAGTTACAAAATGAAGAAGCATTAGAGTTATATTGTAGCAGCTTAAATACTTGGTACTCAACAGGTTAACAGAATTTAGCAAGATGAAGTGAAAAAGGTAATTCTTAGGTAATGTTTTAGGTACCAGTTGCTTGCAAAGCCTGTCCTTGTGGTCACCTGTTTCGCAGAACTGTTGGTGCCCATAAAGTGCCAGGCAGTAAGTCTGAAGAAAACGGAGAAGGTGAAGTAAAATGCCGTCGTACAGAACGGATACGACGGGAAAGACCTGACTACTTCAATGCTCTTCATTTTGAAAACCATCTCAAAAAAATCAGAAAGAGGGTTAAGCAACGATCAACAAACAGCACCAGCAGCTCGACTAATGAACAGGAAGGGGACTATTCTAATAGTGAGGAAAGTAATCCAGCTGGTCAGAAAAAGAGGGGGCGTCCTAAAGGCTCAGTAAACAAAAAAGAAAAGGATGAACCTAAACCAGGTAAACATTTTTTTTCAATCATTTCTTAGAGATAAATCAAGCTTCTGGTAATAGGATGTTTTGTTTTTAGTGTGTGTTTTTTAACTTTGTTCTCATTGCCTGGTTTTGTTATTCGTATAAACACTGGATGTACATTTCCTTTACTGTGTATTTCATTCTCCTGTGAATTTCAGTTTAGTCATTATTTGTATTAAGCATTAACATTCAGGTTTATGGTCATTCTGCAGTAAAAAATATAAATCTTTTAACAATGTTAAGTTTTGTGCAGAGCTAAAATTTAAAAGGCTTAACATAATCTGAATTAAAATGTAACATTGATCACTGAAAAGGCTTAGCACATTCTGGAAAGCACAAAATTGAAGCTTCATTTTATTTGTATTTTTACTTGATATCATTCACAAATGTTCATGCTTTTCTTGCTGTTTGGGGTTGTGTTTTTCTTTCATTACAAATAATTCTACTGTTTTGTTTTGTTGCTTTGTTTATCTGAATTAGTTTTCTTTGACCTTGCTGTATAATTTTCTTTTAAAAGTTATGCATGCACAAACCTTTATTCGTGTTGTTTTCTTTTCATCTGTGGTTTATTAATTTTATCAGAAGAAAGTTCAGTTTTCACTTGTGTTTCAATTAGTATTAATTCTTTTGTTCTTTTTTCTTTAAATTGAGCTCTGCAATTCTGGAAATTCTCCTCGTCTTCTGGACTGTCTGATTATTATCAGTGGTTTGTTCCCCTTTATGTGGATTCCTGTACGATGGTGAGAGGACCTCCCGGAGAAGGTTCTGTACTTTCAGTTTACCTCCTCTGGAATCTGAACATCCACCTGCATGTTTGACATGCATGGCGATCCATGAAGGGGAGGAGCGGATCCTGGTGGTTGAAGGGTCCAACTCCAACACACTATTTTGGCCTTGAATTTCTGTAGATGGGTGGTCTTGGGGTGGCCTCCCTAAGATCAGTTGGCTAGTTCATATGGGCCAGGGTCAACTGAGTGCCAGTGTAGGATATCCTCCATGGGTGTGGTGAACGTTATGTTTGATACTGATGTTTGGATATAGTGCTCATGAAACCCTCGCATCACTACAGTGACAATATATGGCACTGTAGTGCATCTCCTTGTAGGGCTCTATGGTGGATGGGGTCAGTGGGCACTGAAATGTTCTTTTTTTTTTATGGATACTCCTCAAATAAAAAAATAAACAAACATGACAGCATAGAGAAAAATCCAACTACTGGCAAACGACCACGTATTGATGAATCTGTATGATCAAACTCATAACTTGAATCTGTCCTGTAATTTTTAATTATACATTCTTAAACTGTAAAATCCTTGGGGCAGATGTCTTCACTTTTTATTCAGAAGTGTATGGAAGGGCTTGCTGGCTCTCCTAAATGGGTACAAAAGTTACAGTCTGGTGACATTTTAGTGGATACATCTTCATCACATTGTTTCAAACTCTTGAAATCAAAGGCCATAGGTGATATAGCCATTGAGGTTACTCCTCACACAACTTTGAATTCTTCCAGAGGAGTTATAGTTGAGAGGGATTTAAAGACCATTTCTTAGTCAGAGATCCTCGCAGGTTTCACCAGCCAAGGTGTTACAGCTGCATACCAAATTTTTACTTGTAGAGACAGGATTATGGAACCAACAAATGGTCTAGTATTAACATTTACAACATCATGTCCTCCCATCACAGTCAAGGTGGGATATCTGAATTTTGAGATATAGCCTTATATTCCTAATCCTGTTAGATGTTTTCATTGTCAACGATTTGGTTATTTGAAAACATCTTGCCGTGTGCCAATTGTGCTGGTAAAGACAATGATGCTTTTGAATGCCAACTAGAACTACATTGTATTAACTGTAATTGTTCACATTCTTCCTATTTTAATTCTTGCCCTAAATGGGTAGAAGAGAAAGAAGTACAACATCTAAAGACAGTTCACAATATTACTTATCCAGAGGCTTGGAAATTACTATTCCCAATTCCATCTTGGACTTATGCTGCTGTAATCCATTTTACTACCACAGTAGGAGTCCATACAGACCTTTCTCTGCCTCCTACAGAATCCTTAACAGTACATTTTAATCTGGTACCCTCCTAAATAAAAAAAGTGAACAAATCAGTATCAACTTCTATCTCTGACCCTACCACATCTTCCAGTTTTTGCCCAACTTTACCTTGTTCAAGCCCAGGTGTTTCCATGGGGTCTTCCTCTCTTCAGACCTCAAAAATTAAACAAGCCATTTGTTCATGCACTCAATCACTTGAAAGTATGCCTGCAAATGTTATCCTGTCAACTTGGTCTAGAGCAGGATCAATAGAGGGTAACAGACCCACATCCAGTGAAGAAAAAAAATGAGATCACAAGCAAATGGTCACACTAATCCAATGGAACTGTCGAGGTTTTCAATCAAATATGAATGACATCAAGGGTTTGATTGACTTTTATCATCTCAAATATATTTCTTTGCAGAAAACATTTTTAAAACCTACTAATACAGTCACAATTTGACAATACTCCTTATACCAAAATGACAGGTCATGTGTAAGACAAGGAAATGAAGGAGAAGCAATGCTTGTTGATCACAATATGCCCACCCAGTCCTTGTCATTGAATATGCCCTTGGAGGCTGTAGCTATTAGTACCTCCTTGGGTTGCACCATCACTGTTTGCTCTCTGTACCTTACCCCTGGAAAAAATTATAGTTCATCAGACTTTGATGCCCTCATTGAGCAACTGTTAACCCCCTTTTTAATTTAGGAGGATTTTAATGTGCACATTCCTCTCTGGGGTGGTTCTAGTATTGATGTGGGGGGTTGTGCTATAGAGCATATGCTCTTGAATCACACACAACCTGTCTTTTTTCAATACTGGCTCTTACACTTATATTCATGCATCCAGTCAGTAATTTACTAATATAGACCTTTGTATCTGCTCCCTTTTGCTTTTTATTGCTTTTCTTGAGAGGTTTACATTAATCCATGGGGTAGTGATCATTTTCCTAACATTTTAAGTGAGATTGGCCATGGTTAGTGCCACCCAACCTGTGTGCCTCAGTGGAAGTTGCACCATACCAACTGGCCCTCTTACACTGCTCTCTCAGAAGTTGATCCTGCCAACTTTTGTAAATCATTGATAGATGATTGTGTAGCAGGAGTAACTAACTGTATTGTCCAAGCAGCTGGTCAGTACATCCCCAAAACCTCAACATCTTTCCCACTGCATTCCTGTCCTTGGTGGAATTCTGTTTGTTATATAACATGAAAGGCTCAGTTATCTAGCTCTTCAAACTCATCTTCTTTCTTCTTAGCTATTACACAAGTTGAACATCTGCCTCCTCTCTTTTCAACTGATTATCCCTATGACTACAATTGCCCTTTTACACTAGTGGAACTCAAACATACATTTCATTGGTCTGGCAATACATCAGTTGGACTTGATGATATACATTATGAGATGCTATGCCACCTTTCTCCTGGCTGTTTTAAACTGGATATGGCAGGAGAATGTCTTTCCTGATGTTTGGCACCAAGCTATTGTACTCCCTATTTTTAAACCTGGCAAGAATCCAATAATTCCTTCAAATTACCATCCCATTGCTTTGATGAGTCGTCTCAGTAAGACCTTAGAGAGGATGATTAATGCTCATCTTGTTTGGTTCCTTTAATCAAACAACCTTCCCTCGCCCACTCAGTGTGGGTTCCAAAGAGAATGCTCCATACTAGACCTCTTAATTTACCTTGAAACATCAGTCAGAAAAGCCTTTTTGAAACGACAACATCTTGTTTCTTTTTTTTATTATTATTTAGAGAAAGCTTATGATACAACATTGTAGATATTGTATCTTGTAAGACCTTTACTCAAATGGATTGCATAGTAATTTGCCACTTTTTATTAAGCATTTTCTAAGCTGAATCTAGGTCCTTGTGGGCTCAGCACTCTCCTGTTTTTTTCACAGGAACTTATAGTCCCTCAGGGTGTTCTGAGTGTCACACTTTTCATTTTAAAGATTAATGCCATCAGTGAAAAGCTATCCCCAACAGTTGCAAACAGTCTTTTCATTGATCTCTTTCACATCTCATTTCAGTCATCAGATATGAGGTTTATTGAGTGGCAGCTGCCAACGGGGTATTCATCCAGGTCCAGAACTTCGTATTGATGAAGTTATATTTCCTGTCATCTCTGAGGGAAAGTTCTTAGGCCTTATATTTTACTGTAAATTAAAATTTATTTCTCATATCAGGCAACTTCGTGTCAAATGTATAAGAGTACTGAACATCCTCCATGTCCACTCTTCCACCTCTTGGGAAGTGGATCGATACTCTATGCTTAAGATTTATCATGCCCTTTTCCAATCTAAACTTGACTATGGGTCTATGGTTCTGCTGGAACCTCAGCACTGAAAATGTTGGATCCTATCCACCATCAGTGGCTTTGGCTTTGCACTGGGGCCTTTCATGCTTCTACAGTCCAAAGTTTGTATGTGGAGTCTCATGAATCCCCTCTGTATATTCACCATTTACAACTGTCTCTTATGTATGCTTCCCAAACTTTGATCTTTACCACAGCATCCTACTTGGGGTTGTGTTTTCCATTCTCAGTGGGCCACACTTTTCTATAATATAAAATCTGTCATTGTTTCTTTTAGCCTTTGTATTCAGGCACAATCCAAAAAATTGGATCTATCTGTGAATAGCATAGCAGTATCAACAAATTGGCCTCTTCCACCTTGACTAATTACTGTCCCCAACTGTGACCTATCTTTGAATCATCTGAGGAAGGCAGATAATCCTGATTGGAAATATCACTCTTTATTTGCTGAACGTTTTTCAAACGATCTATCCATTTTCATATATACAGATGGTTCAAAATCATGTGACTCTGTAGGCTCTGTCATGGTTTGTTACAGTTCAGTTGTAGCACATAGAATCCCTCTACAGTTTCTGTGTTCACTGTCATATTGTTTGCTATTTCTTTTGCCCTGAATAATATTGAAATTATGTAATATACGAATTGTACAATCTGTACTGATTCACTTAGCTGTCTATTGACCCTGACATCATTCCATATTAGTTACCATTTTATTCTTATCAATATCCAAAAAACTGGCCCATCTATCTCTGTCCAGTTTTTGTGGATACCAGGTCATGTTGGTATTCATGGGAATGAGCTAGCTGACAGAGTGTCCATCTGCTCTGATTCTGTCACCACTGCACCTGTTCCATACATGGACTGTGGTTCAGTTATCGAAATCTGACTATACATCAATTGGCAGTCGACCTGGAATGAGCAACAAAATAATGATGTTTTCAAATCAAGCCTTTTTAAGCTCTTTGGCCATCTTGTTTCTGTAAAGATCGAAGGGAGGAAGTTGTATTAGCAAGGCTACACATTGGTCACAGTTTTATAAATCACCACTTCCTTTTATCTGGTGCTGTTGCACCAATCACACATTTTATTATCATGCTGTCGTTACAACCAAGAACAACGACACCATTTTAAACATATTTTTAAAGTAGATTTGCCCTTGACATTAGCCAGTGTCATAGGTGATATTGCCCATCTCACTCATGTTTTTATATTTTTAAGAGCTATTGGCCTTTTTAACTTAATTTAAGGTTTTTATTGGACTGTATACTGTTTTAGCATGATTTCTTTTACACATTTTAATGTCTATTTTGACCTGAACGCAGGACTGGAAAGGCCATCTTTAGGTGACTAACAGTAAGTTTAAACTCAGTACTTCAGTCTTCCTGACAGGTCTTAATTTTACAGATTTTACATATTTTTACCTTAATTTCTATCTACCATTATAGTATACTACATCTTTTTGAGCACAGATAGCCTTGTAGCTTTGTGCCAGTAAACTTAAAATACTTACCTACCTACTTATCAATGGTGTAACATTTAATTATCATTTTAATGGTCCATTAAAGGTCAGTTGGTTTGTAAAATTGGCAAATACATATACTAGAGTGAGTACCCTAAAGTTTAATGTTTGAGTGTCATAAAAGTAAATAATGTTTGATGTCATATAAATAATTACAGTAAAATATTTGATAGTGGGCTACTATTAATCTTTGTTTTTACAGTTTAGTTTGAGGGGGTATATCTTGTGTGTTGTTTTTTATTTTTAATTTATTTTTGTGGTCATTATGTTACTAATACTTTTTAACTACTATTTTAATAGACCTGTTGATTGATCTGTCTGCAGAAGATAGACCAATGTTGTATTGAAATATGTAATATGTTCCCCCCCCAAATACAACCCCTCCATTGTGCTTGTATATAATTGCCTTTCAATTTACTAATATATAAATATATTTAAAGAGAACTAGAAATTCTTAGTAGTCGAATATTAAAGCGATTTTAATGATCTTTGTCCTGCAATTTGATCTTGTATGGAAATCATATTTGGACATATTAGTTCAGGTATTGATAGAATAAATTAATATATCAAAACATTATATGCAGATACCCTCCAACAGATAGTAAGGGTTTATTAAGCTTTCCAGTAAATCATTCAAATAACTATAGAAATTTAGTGCATGTTGTACTGGTGTAGAAAAATTTCAAAATTGTGAACCATCAAGTCTTTTTAGGCTTAAAAGAAATGCTAGAATCATGATTGATTACAAATACATGTTGTCATTTTTCAATTTGTTCTATGAAGGGCTAACTCAAACTTCAATAAAAAAAAAAATCTGCATTATATTACGATTTAAAATTTTTTGATGTGTTTAAAACAATGTATAGAAATGTATGAATTGTATGATGGGAGAGCCTCAAGTGCATCATCTTATGTACGATTGGTAAATATGATACCAAGTTATATGATGTGTGTCCTCTTTAGTTTGGTTAATACCTGCTAGGGGGCTACCTTATTTATTACAGTTATTATATGTTCATATAAATTGAGCTAGTAAGGTGATTTTTTGGTTTCATTCCAAAAGTATTTGTTTACACAAGATTGAGTATTATCTGTGGATTGCTATGCTGTCAACATAATTTATTTTAGAAACGATATATAATATATTGTTAAATCTGTCATTACCATCTTCTCTTGGTTAGGAAAGGTAAGAAAACTCTCAAAGAGTTACATACAAAATTATTTTATTTATTGATATAAAATTTTTAGGTGTAATTAATTACAGAGCCTGTGATTATGTTTTATTTATAATTCAATCTGTTTTCTTTTCATAATCAATTATGAAAAAAAATACTAACACAAGAAGGCCAGTTTTCTTACAATTTTCCATAGGAAATGCAATATTATACTGTTTTGATCATTAGAGTAAGAGATACATTCGAATATCTTATCCTCCATATTCCAGTTGTAGTCGAAAAAGAAGAAGATGTAATGGCAAATATTTCTCCTGAGAAGGTTCTGCAGTACTCGATTATTCTGGCAGAAATAAACAGAAAACTTTGTGGACAGCAGCTCAAAATCTAGAAGTTAAATCTGTGTGGAACATGGTCATTTTGTGAAGTTGTTCACAGTTGATACCCATAATTGTGTTTTAGTATATTTGTAGAATAGTTTGTGCATATATATTGTATATATTTTATCTGTAAATAACACATCTCTTGAGGCTGATGGTATTTAAGTGAAACATTGTGTACATTATATTTATACATGCATGTGTGTGCATAACTTTTCCATAAAAAAATTGTTTTTATGTATTTCTTTACCTTTAACCAGTTTATTTGTATACATATGAATTAATATGTATTTACATGTATTTGTGCTTTGAAGTACGTCAAATTGTACACAAATTGTACATGTGTGTGAAAACTTTTATATTGCTTTTAACATTTATGCATGAAAAAAAAATTAACTGCATTATGTACACAGCATATGTGTGCATAACTTTTATGTAATAAAAATTGTTTTTATGTATTCTTTAACTTTAAACAATTTCTTTATATACATATGAATTAAAATGCGTTTACATATATTTGTATGTTGAATTGTGTATGTGCATGAAAACAAACATTTACATAGCTTTCAACATTGATGGCTAAAAACAAAATATAATAGTACCGTGTATTATTTTATTGTACTGGTTTCTGTGTTAAGTGGTATGTTGGAATATTAATATTTTTTATTTTTGGGTAATTTGAAGAAGTTATGTTGCAATAAACTGTATTATTTTCAGTCTTAAAACATCTCTGGTGTATTCTTTTTACAAAAGCAGTTTCAAACAGTGTTTATTATTTAGTAGTACTTACATAAGAGAACGTTTTTAACCCCAATAAAATGAGAGTCAATATTTAAGAATGTGTAGAAACCTGTACTGTATTCAATAAAGAATTTCATTATCACTTTTGGATATAAGAAGCTTAGGCAGAAAACATATATTATCAGTGTTTATTATATTTTAAAATCAGACTTACTTAGTTTATTTGACTTGGTTTCTTACAAGTTTTGAAATATGATTTTGTTACCGACCAAAACAACTGTAAATACAGTGATGTATGTATTTTATTTGTACTATCTCAAATAAATATTTAATTAATGTTGTTCCATTTTATAATTTCATTACATACCTAATTAACATGCTCTACATCTCTGAGGTTTTAGGATATTCTGTAAGGGTAAAAAAAAATGGTGTTATGATTGTAAATTTGTTTAATTTTTTTATTGTTTTGAAGGAAATGCCAACTTAAGAATGTCTTAAAGTTGTCAAACCAATAAAATCACCTGATACCATGATGTTCTTGATAATTGTGACATTCACAGACCTATTTACTAACATCTAAACTGCAAATACCCTCCGTTTCACCAACCAGTAGTTGTTGAATGATGACTCTGTGATATACAGAAGAGATATGAAGACAGAATCAATTTCAGAACTAACAACAGTTTGACCACAGTCTATGCACGTTCAATGAAATAACTGTTGTTTTAAACAAGTTATGCCATGAGATCAACTCAGTTCACTTTTAGCAAATATTTTTGTTGAAGAATTTAAATAGAGATTTTTATGGACAAAAACCCCATCATCTTGGATACTACATTGAAGATGCATTTATTATCTGATTCCCTAGTCATGAAAAGTAATTAGTCTCCTGACAACAACTTAACTGTATAAACTGCATAATATATTTCACTGTAGAAATATAGAACAGTAACAGCCCATCGTTCCTCGACATTTATATTAGCAGACAGAACAACAAACTCATTACAAATATGTACGCAAAACCAACTTTACACTTACAGATACCTGCAGTTTCAACCTGACTGTCCACCTTTTGTTGATTGCAATGTTATTAAGTGTTTCAGAAACAGAGCTGGAAACATTTGTGAAGAAAATCTGCCAAAATTGAATGGCAACACTTTGTACATTGTTTTAAACAGAATGTGTGCCCTTTTAGTTTCATTAGTAGTAGCTTTGATAACATAAAATGATACAACAAACGTAAATCACTGTTTATCTCCTGTATGTGCAAAACCTGAGGGGGTTAATCACGTGTAGCCAACAAAAGCTTAATGTTGATGTTAGCTGGAGACCTTATAGAACACTCAGATCTGTGTTTGTCGGTTGATATCAGCTGGAAACCTTACAGAACACTCACGTCTGTATTTGTCGGTTAATGTCAGCTGGAAACCTTACAGAACACTCAGATCTGTGTTTGGTTAATGTCAGTTGGAAACCTTACAGAACACTCAGATCTGTATTTGTCAGTTAATGTCAGCTGGACACCTTACAGAACATTCAGATCTGTGTTTGTCGGTTGATGTTAGCTGGAAACCTTACATTATACCAAGATCTGCTCTTTTCCATATCAAGCAACAGATGACAAAACACAAAAATGTTATTTGTGAAGTATCTTCCTGCAAACACATGTATACTGAAGAAAGCTGGAGAAATACTAAAATGATATAAAAATGTACATTCTATCGTGGCAAAGTATGTCATGTTGACTGGATATAAACTGAAACAATTATATGCTCATTGACTCGGTTAAATTCAGAACAAAAAGAAAAAACATTTTCACATCAACAAAAAATGAGACTTAGGCTTGAAAGTCAACAGTTTGTGGTTGTTATTGGTCAAATCATTTATGGGACCAACTGTTTTACATGAACCTGCAGCCACTCATGTCACATACATTTAAATATTTTCAGATAACCATATGAATCCTATGTAAAGTCCTCTGAAGATGGAATGGTTTTGAAACTTTATCCTTTTTACCTAAGCTTAGTTCTTAAAGATTTTTCTTCACGAATATCACTCTCAACTAGCCAGTTACTGGCAATTTTACTTTTGTTTTTTTTAATTTCGTGCAAAGCTATACGAGAGTTATCTGTGTTAATTATCCCTAATTCAACAGTGTTAGACTAGAGGAAAGGCAGATAGTCATCACCACCAACCGCCAACTCTTGGTCTACTCCTTTACCAACGAATAGTGGGATTGACTGTAATATTTAACATCCCTCCAGTTAAAAGGGCGACCATGTTTCGTGCGACATGGATTCGAACCCGCGACCCTCAGATTGCAAGCCAAGTGCCTTAACCACCTGGTCATACCGGGCATTTTACTTTTGTTCGTTATGAATACTCTTCCTGTATAATTTATAAAAGTATGTTGATAAGAATTTAAAATCACTATATTTTCTACTATTGTTTTGAAGTATGAAATAAAAATGCTGAAATGAATTCTTTAAAAACTTTAAAACTCATGTGAAAGTTAAGTGGAATTAAAAAATATATGACGTACACAAACTAATTCCCCATTCACTTAACAGAAATACTTTAATCACGAATCACATGAGATAAACTATGTTATTGTAGAAATAGGGATAATAACAAACAAAAAATTCGTCAGTTTGTTTTGAATTTTGTGCAAAGCTACTCGAAGTGTTATCTACGCTCGCCGTCCCTAATTTAACAGTGTAAGACTAGAGGGAAGGCAGCTAGTTATCACCACCCACCGCCAACTCTTGGGCTACTCTTTTACCAACGAATAATGAGTTTGATCGTCACAATATAATGCCCTTACGGCTGAAAGGGCTAGGATGTTTGGTGTGACCAGGATTCGAACCCACGACCCTCGGATTATGAGTCGAACGCCTTAATGCGTTTGGCCATGTCGGGCCGAAATTTTTCAGCTTCTCATACAATGAAGGAAAATGGTGGTATTCTGATTAAATGAGATTCTTCTCAAGAAACGAATTAATATGTTTTTAAAACGAAATTTTCGTAAGGTTAAAAACTGCAATAAAGGGCACGTGATACATTTTGGTAAAGGGTGAATTAGTGTAAATAATTTACATATTTCAGGTTTATCTTCAGGTTGCACATTTGCAAGAACACTTAAAGTACCATTCGTTATGCTTCTTATATTTAAAACACAAAATAACATTTGGATCCTCCTCAGCCCTGATGATGACCTGAAGGGAAGTGGAGTGGGTTGAAACATTATTACTCGTTTTATGTGTTCAATATTATAATACCCGTATCAACCGTCTCCACCATACATTGACTTCAAGTGAATTAATCGTCATCATTAATTATATATAATTATTTTTCCATTGGGTGATTCAGCTATTAACCTATAGTTAGTATTTTGCAATAGTGCGCCTTTCTTTTTAACGCATATACGCAATGGGCTATTTGTGCTCTGCCCGCAACGAAGATCAAACCCGAATTGTGGCACTGTGAGCATAGATGGTCAACCACAGAAAGAACAGTTTTGATATAAAATTGAAATGGTAAATAAACAGTCAACGTTTTATTCTTTGTTGTCTGAAAGTGTTTTCGTTGTGGCCCGGCATGGCCAAGTGTGTTAAGGCGTGCGACTCGTAATCTGAGGGTCGCGGGCTCGCATCCCCGTCGCGCCAAATATGCTCGCCCTCCCAGCCGTGGGGGCGTTATAATGTGTGGTCAATCCCATTTATTTGTTGGTAAAAGAGTAGCACAAGAGTTGGCGGTGGGTGGTGATGACTAGCTTGCCTTCCCTCTAGTCTTTGCTAAATTAGGGACGGATAGCACAGATAGCCCTCGAGCAGCTTTGTGCGAAATTCCAAAACAAACAAACAGTTTACGTCATGGCACATATCATAAACTTTATCTTTGAAAACACTAGTGACAAGAATTAGCGCATTTACATTTGTGGTTTATTAATAGTATGATATAGCTGTGCTTCACTGTGGGGTTCAAAGGCCCTCTCCCGATTCACAGAGACCCCAGTGTATAGTTCAAGCTCCACTAATTCCAATTTCTTTTCTATCGTTACTCCAAAAGATTTCGTATCCGATAACAAACCCTACTAGATCGCTCGTGATATCTGAGCACGTGTGACACATTTTGATCTGCTAGCTTGTGAGACAGAAAGAGGGAAATAAACAAGATTTAAAACACGACATCCAGGGGACGGGCGAGACGCAAATTCCAATACCAGGTACAAGTCAATGACCCTTGAAAACTCACTTTTAAGACCCCTATTGTGCCTAGATGACCTACCGGGCGTGTGCCTTTTAGCCTAACCATAAAGATAAGAGCCACCTCTAATAATTTCTTTTTTTGTTTGGTATAAAGCCACATTGGACTGCCTACTGTGGGGAATCGAGCCCAGGATCTTATCGTCGAAAGTCCGAAAAACTTATCGCTGTCCCGCTGCATCCTCAATCGGTCTGCCAAGTTTGATAATACCAGCTACAAAATTGGAAGTTCGCAAACACACACGATGCAAGTTAATGTAGGAAAAATTCGTTAAGCTTAACGTTTGATTACTATAATCCAGTATGTTCTTTGGGGATTTCTAGTCACCAGTTTGTTTGTTGTCCATGCAATTAAACAACCGTAAGCTATAATTTAGTGCACCTAGTGGAATGTGATAATTCTCCGGTAAAGAATGAAACTCATTTTCGTTTAAATGGCCTGGCATGGCCGAGCGCGTAAGGCGTGTGACTCGTAATCCGAGGGTCGCGCTAAACATGCTCGCCCTCCCAGCCGTGGGTGTGTATAATGTGACGGTCAATCCCACTATTCGTTGGTAAAAGAGTAGCCCAAGAGTTGGCGGTTGGCGGTGATGACTAGCTGCCTTCCCTCTAGCGTTACACTGCTAAATTAGGGACGGCTAGCACAGATAGCCCTCGAGTAGCTTTGTGCGAAATTCCAAAACAGACATTTTCGTTTAAAACTAACATAAATATTTATTAATACCTGAAGCAAGTACAACGAATATACAGGAAGTATTGGTTAATGATATTTGCATTCGTGCTTGAGAATAGACAAAATGTTGTCACATTGTGAAATTTAACTGTATGTCGTTGTTGTTGTTTTTAATTAAGCACAAAGCTACACAATGGGCTATCTGTGCTCTGCCCACCACGGGTATCGAAACCCGGATTTTAGCGTGTAAGTCCACAGACATACCGCTGAGCCACTGGGGGGCGTAACTGTATGTCAAAAGAATATGTTTGTTTTCTTTTTCTTCTTCTCTCCGTAACCGACAGAGGGAAGTAGTAACAAGGAACAAAACGATTTGGTTTTGTTTCATATTTTGTGTTGTTTTTTGGACGGAGACAAGGAGGTTTACATGCGCATATTTATAAATATCAAGCACTGCATATTTCAACATGCTTGTTTTATTTTTATTTATTTTCTAATAACTTGTACATTGTCAAGATTTGATATAATTGTTGTATAAAAGTTACACGTACATAAAGATCTGTTTTTATACTTTCATATGATATTTATTTTGACTTTGTTTTGGCCCGGCATGGCCGAGCGTGTTAAGGCGTGTGACTCGTAATCTGAGGGTTGCGGGTTCGCATCCGCCTCTCGCCAAACATGCTCGCCCTCCCAGCCGTAGGGGCGTTATAATTTGACGGTCAATCTCACTATTCGTTGGTAAAAGAGTAGCCCAAGAGTTGACGGTGGGTGGTGATGACTAGCTGCCTACCCTCTAGTCTTACACTGCTAAATTAGGGACTGCTAGCACAGATAGCCCTCGAGTAGCTTTGTGCGAAATTCCAAAACAAACAAGACTTTGTTTTACCTTTACTCTTACTCATACGATATTAAGTAAGAATATATTTAACTCTTACAAACTTACAAATCCCTTATTCAATCAATCTAGTGGATATCGCACATATTATCATACCAATCTTGTGGATATCGCGCATATCATTATACTTATCTGGTGGATATTGCGCATATTATCATACTAATCTAGTGGATATGGATATTGCACATGTCATTATAACAATCTAGTGGATATCGCACATATCATCATATCAATCTAGTGCATATCGCGCATATCATATTACCAATCTAGTGGATATCGCGCATATCATCATACCAATCTAGTGGATATCGCTCATATCATTATACTTATCTGGTGGATATTGCGCATATTATCATACTAATCTGGTGGATATTGCACATGCCATTATAACAATCTAGTGGATATCGCACATATCATCATACCAATCTAGTGGATATCGCTCATATCATTATACCAATCTAATGGATATCGCACATATTGTCATACCAAGGTTTTAATAATCAATATTTATACTCAAATGTTATCAAAATAATAAAGATTTCCGAAAGAACAAGAGCTATTTATTTGCCCGAAAGGAGGTCAGAGGTCACTTGTTTCAACTATTCGTAACTATACAGTAGCGTATCGTACGTCGGTCAATAAGTAGATACGTTAATGAAGTCACATAAGATGCGCCTAACTTTGCAATTTGTATTGTCTGTGTCTTCGGTAAAACGTTCGCTTGTCATGAAACACGAGAAGAATTGTGCACTCTGTAGGCTACAATACAGTACGACATACGAACTTTAAAATCAGAAAGTAAAACTTTCGGGACCTTACCATACACACATATATACGCACACTGTTCTGTCAGAAAACTTCAAGTAGTCAAAATGTGAATGTCCTCTTTCAGTAAACGATAGTCAAATGCACGTGCACATAAGGTTTAAGTCATGTTAAAAAATAAGGCTTACGAAAAGCTTTGTTTGTCAAATTGCATTGTGTAAACAATTGAAGAAAAAGAATCCTCAGTGTTACGAAATTTTGGCCTCTATTTTGTTAGGCATTCACTACATTTTTGTCGTTGTTGTTGTTTTATTTCAGTTCCTGATACATAAATGTTCCCAACTCTGTATAAAAAAAATATTCAAACATTTCAAACCTTATTTTCTTATATTTCCTGTACTTGTTTTGTTCAAATACCCCACATTTTCTAGTAGTTTTAATGAGGCTTTATGTACAGCCAAGTTTTTAACAGGACTTCTGTTTTTCGATGTTATTTATATCTGTTTCATAGCTTTATTCAGATAGCAGAAAATTGTTGCTTTCGTGTTTTTTTTTTATTTTCGTGTAGAAATTGTAAACTTGGCGTGTGTTGTTGTTTATTCTGTAATGAGTGTATTAATACACCGCATATTCTATTCACACTAATTTGCCCCCCAGTGGCTCAGCGGTATGTCTGCGGACTTACACGCTAAAATACGGGTTGCGATACCCGTGGTGGGCAGAGCACAGATAGCCCATTGTGCAGCTTTGTGCTTAATTCTAAACAACAACAAAACAACAACACACTAATTTATCTCGTTACAAACATAAGCTCAGGTTTCATCAGCGACAAACAGCAAAAAATGAAAACGTCAAACGTATGTCCCAAATTCTTGATTTTAAAATACGAATTTTATTTATTGATATGAAAATAGCTAAAACGTAAAAAAAATAGAAATTAATTAATTATGTACGAGCCTAATGGAAAATACCAACTACATTTTTTCAATGTTTTATCTGTTAAATCCGAAAAATCAGAAACCATTAATATAATCTTAATTATTCTTAATATATATATTATAAATATGTTGTATATTTCTATTTCTATCACGTTAATTCCATATAATTTCATATGTCTATAATAATTGTGCTTATATTAATGATCAAAAATATATTACTAAGTATTTTCGATAAAGCTCTCTTCCAACTAAATTATTTATTATTTTAAGATCGATTACTCCGGTGAAAACAGTGGTAAGTTCATGAACTTACAATGTTAAAATACGGGGCTCGATTGTCTGCAACAGGCAGAGGGCAAATAGCCTCTTGTGTACTTTGCGCTAAAAAGGAAAAACAAACTGTCACATACATTGAAATAACCCGACACATATTCCTTAATGTCAAGTAAATAATATTTAGAATTATTGAATAAATATATGTTTTTAGATTATTTGTTTTTTATCTTATTTACGTAATATTAAAAAAATAAATAAAACACTTGATACGGGTTGGTCACAGTGTCGATCTCAGCAGCATATCAACTAGATCCCTTGATAGTTCAGGCTCTCGCGAGAGAAGTCGGGGGACTGATCCCCAATATTTTTCTTTCCAGTTGTAGTTGAAATCAAATATCTAACTGGTATTTTTTTAAAAATTGTGAATTTCATATTTTGCTGCATTTTTACAAGGGATAAATATAAGGAACACGTTATTTTTAACTCGTTAGTATGATACCCGTAAAAGCGCGAGATTCCAAATAGTCCTTTGTTTTGTTTGTGCTGGGTGCTCTTAAAACTCGTGAGGATATCCACGTGACAAGTGATTTACTTTCATAGAATTTTCGCGGAAATATACTCAAGAGCTATTTGCGTATATGTTCCTGATTTTAAAATTATATGTAAGAGAAACAACAGCATCGGACAGCCATTTGCACGTCACTCTTGTCTGACTGAATAGTAAAATTTTACTTACTCTTGTGTCACACCAGGATCGCTGTTTTACAGTAACCTGAGATTCATAGTATGAGCTCTTCAACCACGAGGCCGCACCCGGCCCGATTTATTTCTATAAGTTATACATGTCTATGTGTAATATTAATAGCAATAATCAGGCCTGGCGATTAAGGCACTCGACTCGTAAACTGAGGATCGCGGGTTCGAATCCCCAACGCATCAAAGGTGCTCTCCCTTTCAGCCGTGGCGCGTGATAATGTGCGGTCAATCCCGCTATTCGTTGGTGAAAGAGTAGTCCAAGAGTTGGCGGTGGGTGGTGATGACTAGCTGCCTTCCCTCTAGTCTTACACTGCTAAATTAGGGACGGGTAGCGCAGATAGCCCTCGTGCAGCTTTGCGCGAAATTCGATAGCAATAATTGAAGCAGTAGCAGTAATTAATATAACTTTTGTTTAGGCCTTTCAAACGATCTCCGTTTATAACTGTAAAACACACAGCATTAAAAGTGTGTAATATCATAATAGCCTGTTTTCTCTCTAGAGATCTTTGCGCACATGTGTTACAAATTATACGAAAATTCTATTAGCAGTATTACCTCACAAACATCCTGAAATTCGTACTCTTATACAATTCTGAATAAATTATTAGAGTATTTTTGTTATTCATCGCAAAAGTTAATTCGCGTGGATAAAAAAAGAATCCGTCTATATAGTGTCAATAACAGAATCTTCTATATAAAGTATTAGTAGTAAAACCTGAATAAATTATCACCAAGCTGTATAAATATCAAATAGAGCCTTCTATATAAAATATCTGTAGTTGAACCTTCAGTTCAAATAATCAATGTATTCTAATAATTTTATTTGCATTTAGAGTGAAAACAGAGTTAGTGGTGTTCACTCGTTAGTTTCTAGGTTAGAAAGATACAATGAACGATAACACTATGTAACAAAACTTTTGCTTTTTCTTCTTCCTGAACAGAACGTATTATTTCCCTATTGCTTATGCCTAAAGTAACTGGAAAAAGACTTTTTTTCCTCTTCAAAGTTTGCTTTTGTGACCTGGGTAATGAAAATTTCAAATTTACCCATTTTTCAGAACATTCCTGGTAGATTCAGTGCTGAGTAGCTGATAGAGAATTTTCTCGAACTTACAAGAATTTTCAAGAACTTTTTAGAATGTTGTAGAACTTAAAAAATTTCAAGACCCTTTTAGAATTTTCTAAAAATTTCCATAGTAATAAATATATATACAGGGGTTCACTACTCACCACTTCAGTTCAGTTCTAGCTGCCTAAGTGAACACAAAGACCTATCTGATTTTATCAGAGGTGGCATCAAGAAGCTGCAAGCATTCTGCTATGTATGTGGCTTTACCAAGTTTCCCTGTTATCTTTGCCTTTGGGACAGCAGGGACACCGCAGTGCACTACAACAGGAAGCACTGACCACAACGGTCCGAGTTCTCTGTGGGAGGCACAGTGTCAAGTGTGAGCCACTAGTGGACATTCAGAAGGTGTTGTTTTCACCATTGCACATAAAATTTGGTTTCATGAAACAGTTTGTCACAGCTCTTGACAAGGAGTCTGCAGCCTTCAAGTACCTTCGAGACTTCTTCCCTAAGCTGTCTGAGGCAAAGGTCAAAGCTGGTGTCTTCGTTGGACCATAAATAAAGATCCTGGAGTGCACAGAGTTCCCCAAGAAGCTTGGGACAGCTTTGTCGCAGTGATTTGAGGCTTCTTGGGCAATCACAAGGCCAAAAATTATATGGAACTGGTTGAGGCTCTGGTGAAGAACTACGGCAAAATGTGCGGCAGAATGTCTCTGAAAGTCCGTATCCTTGACACTCATCTTGATAAATTCAAGGACAACATGGAAGAATACTCGTAGGAGCAAGGCGAGCGCTACCACCAAAATACCGTGAACTTTGAACGCCGCTACCAAGGATCGTATAACGAAAACACAATGGGAGACTATATTTGGGGCTGATACGAGAAAGTAATTTACATTACAGTCGCAATCATTTTTGTAAAACTTTGATGTAAATGCATGTAAATCTTGATCCATATGTTGTTTTATTCAGACCTCATGTAAATGAAAATGTGCAAATTTGCCCGTTTTTACAAAGAAAATAGGTTAATTTCTAAATTTCATTACCGAGGTCACAAAAGCAAAGTTTGAAGGGAATAATTGCCATTTTCTGTACTTTTACAACGTAAGTAATTGAGAAATAACACATGCTATTCAGGAAAAAAATTTGTGTAGCATAGTGTTATAAAGTAAAAATTGACCCTCAAATACTTATGTAAATGGAATTTGCGAGTTTCCATTTCCGTGGTAGATCTTTACTGTTCCAGAACATTCGTGGTACAAATCAAATACTGATTTATTGACGTTCTTTATCCAAGCCGTGTCCAGTTGTCTGTTCCACGTGCAATCCAGAGTGTAATAGAGTTTTGGATATTCCATACCGGTCAGAGTAAAAAAGTCTTGGTGACCCAAGTAACCTTTAAAGTAATACTTCGAGCACAGGGATCCGAGAACATCTGACTGCAGAAGTTTGTTGTACAGTTTCGAATTTCGCATCCGTTCCAGATGAAAGAGAACAATTCCTGTATTAAATCCTTGCTTTCCTGGTCTAGGTGATCCCACGTCCGTTCCAGGGTGGAGTTCACGGTACTTTCCAAAGTCTGCCATATATTGTGGTTGAAGATCATTGGATATTGCCATTAAGTGAGTGTCATTGAATTTTTCAAAATGCCGATATAAATCTAATATATCTGCTTTGAACTTGAGGTCGAGGTCAATCATTATCACTTTCTCGAAGGGAAGCACGCGATGAAATATTTCTGAGATGAAAAATATGTCGTCTTTATATCGTCCAACATCCTTGGTGAAGAAATACCTTCTCATAACTTCAATTACTTCTCGATGATTGAACGAGATAACGTCAGCATCAAGATAAGACACCTATAAAAGAACAAAATTATATATCACTACATTGTTAATGGCAAAAAATACACTTAAAATAGGCCCAGCATGGCCAGGTGGGTTAAGGCATGCGACTCGTAATTCGAGGGTCGCTGGTTCGAATCCCCGTCACACCAAACATGCTCGGCCTTTCAACAGTGGGGACTCTATAATGTTGTGGTCAATTCCACTATTCGTTAGTAAAAGGGGAACCTAAGAGTTGATGGTGAAAGGTGATGACTAGCTGCCTTACAGTGCTAAATTAGGGACGGCTAGCGCAGATAGCCGTCGAGTAGCTTCACACGAAATTAAAAAACAAACAGTTAAAATAGCATAGCATCCATACAGGCCCAACATGACAAGATGGTTAAAGCACTTGACTCGTAACCTGAGGGTCGCGGGTTAGATTCTCCGTTGCACCAAACATGCTCGTCCTATAGGAGAGTTATAATTTGACCCTAAGAGCTGGCGGTATATGGTGATGACCCACACTGCTAAATTATGAATGGCTAGTGCAGATAACCCTCGTTTAGCTTTGCGCGAAATTCAAAACTAACTAAAGCATCCATACAGTACTTGTGATCACTCGCTGTATAATTTGGAACAGACGGGCTGGGCTCCAGATATGACAGTTTTTTAAAGGATGATTGACGTAAAAATTGAGATGGAAGTTGATAATCCCTCCTTTACGAAACGCGAATTTTATCTTAAATTTAAATATTTACCAAGGATTAGTGTGAAAGGACTTTAAAGAACCCAATGGCCACTGGATGGTTATTCGCTAAAGATCGGGTGGGCACTTGCGCTCAAAAAGAACCAGACCCAAATCGAATATTAAAAGTCAATAAAATGTTATCTTAAACCATTTACTTTTCCGAAGTTGGTTCGCTTTAAGAGGTTTGTTATTTTGTTTTTTTTTAATTTCACGCAAAGCTACGCAAGGACTGTCTGCGCCATCTTTAAAAGGATACATTGACTGTTTTGTTCTTCATATATCATTTATTTACTTTGTTGTCACGTTTGTTTTTAATGAGCAGTAAATGGTTAACAGTTTTATATAATATCAACGCAAAAGGAAATGAAAATAAACATGAAAGGATACGTGTAGAACTTACAAGGTCATTTTGTTGTAAGTCCACCAGGATTGGAGGTAATAAAATTATTATAATTGAAAACAGCTTGCTGGAAGACCTACTAACTACATTTATCACAGTACGAATGAGGAACTAAATATTATTTTAGGTGAATGACTAGAACATGTAAGGAAGTTGAATCAGTCTTTCGACACACACACACAAAACCTCTACTGAAGTCTTGCAGAGTCTCAAACGGGTTATGACGTCATTAAGGCTGACCTATATTTTCGGACATGCGTATTTCAGTTTACTCGAAGGAACTTCTACCTCTTTCTTAATGCACACGCGTGTATAAAAAATACTAGCAGTTTATTTTAACGTTTATTTCTCGAGTTATCTTATTATATAAATACTTCTAATTACATAAACTGCATACCACTAGCATATTTTGTTTTTAAATTTTGGTTCGCTCTCACCTTGCGTTACGATTAGAGATCGTATTTATTGAACTCGATCTAACTTGATGGTAAATGACAAATCCAACAATGGACTGAGTCAGATGTTTCTTTCTTTTTCACCAAAATACACAATTTTTGGTGACAATAAAATCTGTTATTTAGCAATTATTTCAGTGAAAACATATTTCATGATATCGAAATTTGAAAGTATCTACTAATAGCTAGGTGTCTGAATGGTTATAATTTACAGTCAATATAAAAATCGAGAAAACATTGTTACATAAACAGTATACGAAAGAAACATGATAGACGAGTAGATGAATATTATACACATATTTCTTTTCTGTTTTTTTCAGAATTTGCAAACACTTGTAAAAAGACGAATTCTTAATTTTAGGCCTATTCTACGGATGGTTACTGTGTTACAATAATGTTACGATATTTGACAAAAATCCTAAATTATTCTAAAATCCTGGAGATCAAAAGATTCTCACCTTGAATTGTTTCTTTGTAATGTATGTAATTTTTTTCAGGGCTCTTTCGACGCGTTTTATGCTTGGGGTGTCCAGAATCACGTGGAAGTGAATTGAAGAGTTGGTCATCAAGAGGAGACTTCTGAGACATAATTGTATCCTGCGGATAATCTGTACGTTACGATAGGCGTACTTGGCCGTGAAGACCACGTCAATTGTCGGTAAAAGCCAAACTCGATCGCTAGTGAATGGCGAACGAACGCTAATTACCGACGGACGAGTGGAAGAAATTATTTTTGGATGGATGCTTTCCCACAGTACACCGCGACCTATCCAGAAAGGAGGTGTTCGCCTTGACATGAACACGTTTACTTCTAATATCAGATTGCAGAGCAGAAAGAAACTACAAACCACAAACAAAAGACACAGAAAGGCAGACAAGAAAGTTCCTCTTGTACTCATGGTCAGAACAGGAGTTTAATTTCCCAAAACAGGGAGTTAACGAAACTTCGAAATTTCTGTAAGACTAAAACTTTACTATAGTGATATATATAATGAAGAAACTTCTCAAAAATCTCTCGTGTGTAAATTTATTTTTATCCGAAACCCAAATAAAACATTACCTTTTTAGTTACGATACAAACCATAGTAAGCAAATGCGCTCCACAAACGCGTTGTAATTGCAAGAATTGTTTTCTGTTAAGGATACTTCTGTTTAAGAACAGTTGTAAGTCCATTGTTCATTACTCAAACAGTCGAACTGCAACCAAATGTTTTGTTTTCACCTAAATATTCCAGATCTTGTAAGCTTCAAATGTTATCTGTCTTTTCATGCTCAAATTTGAAAGTTTATGATGATCGATTTAAAGGAAAGTCGCTCTATTGTTAAGCTCGGTGAGGGAGCTAAACGAGGGCTAGTTGCAGTATACCCTAGTTGCTTTCAATACCAAAGCTCAGTCCACCTTTCTTTCAAAGACAAATAAAAACAATTTATGGGCGATGACCTACTCTTCACCACTCGTACCACAAGATCGTATATAGCCTTTCCTAAAACTTCGTTCAGCTGTTAGAAGAAATATACAAACTATGAAGGCACAGTAATGGCGCCACCACACTGTCTCCTTCCGGGACCGTTTTCTCTATGGTCATGCGTAATATGAAACGACAGCACAAGAATACGGCACCTAAAGTAATGTGGTAACTGGCTTTTAGGGTCACTTATAACAGGCTTATGCTTTCATCGCTGCTTTTCCCGCTCGTCTTTACCGGTTGGAAGACCGGTTTTCAAAATGGCCGACCCTGTTTCACTCGTCTTGGCCACGACATTAAGACCCAATCCGCGTTCACCTTGTAGAACAAACACGTTTGACACACGCGCGCGCGCGCACTAAACCAAATGTTCACTAAAAAGTGCACCACACCATGGAAATGCATATGTATTAATAAAATAAAATAAAAATCGGGAAGTATCATATGATGAACGCCCTAACATGAGCGGGAAGTATCATATGATAAACGCCCTAACATAAGCAGGAAATAGAGCGTATCCTCGCCATCTTTTTATGCTATCCAAATTTTGCTATCTAATTACGGAGAGTGATAGATAATAATATAGCATTTACTATTAGCAATATTTCATCATTAAACACCATTAAAAATCCCAACTACAATAATCGTCTTTATGATTAGGATACATTTAGAGATAAACGATAGAATACAGAGATATCATTCACTGTGAGACCGGTTAAAATTTTATTCACAAACAGCTTCAGTAAGTGTCTAGAAAATCGAAAAATTGCTTAAGTGGCTGTGAGCGAGAAAAGAAAAAAAAATGCTAGTTTTTCGACTAAATGTAATTTTATTTGCATCTTTATTGGAAAAACTTTAAATCATTTCATTTTATGAAAACTGGCATTATGACCGATTTATATTTGTTCATTAACCATGGTATAATGTCTTCATTCAGATGGGTCATTATATTTGACTAGTCTATGCAATTAAGCACAATACTATAACCTGCTGAGAATAAATGATTAATTTATTTGGCACACTTTGACTTTTATATATTAGGACTGACTGTACCGAAAGTTATAGAATTTGCACATGTACGCGTGCGCAAAAGATTAAAAACACGTTAACACAATGTCTTGGAGTGACAGTAAAATTGTATTGAAAAGGTAAGAAATAAGTGGAAGTTATGTTCGTGATTAAGTAACTTGATTTTTAACTTTAAGATGCGCGAAATCACGAGTACATTGCGCTTAATCGAAGAAAGGGTTCATGGACTTCCACGGAACTTTTTTTCAAGGGAGGGGGCAGAGTATTGCGAAATTGTGAATTGGAATGCTGAGTGAAAATGGAGGGAATATTGTTTCTCATTTTCAAGGAAGGGACAAGTGCCCCTCAGTAAACGCTCTTGAAGGGAGGGGAGGTTGGCCAGGGTTTTCTAGCAAGCTACAAACTGGAGTATTTCAGCTATTGTTTGTTTTGTTTTCTTATTTTATGAATTTCGTACAAAACTACTCGAGGGCTGTCTGTATTAGCCGTCCCTAATTTAGCAATGTGAGACTAGAGGGAAGGCAGCTTGTCGTCACCACCCATCGTCAACTCTTGGGCTACTGTTTTATCAACGAATAGTGAGATTGACCGTCACATTATAACGCTCCCACGGCCGAAATAAGGAGCATGTTTGCCGCGACGGGAATGCAAACCCACGACCCTCAGATTACGAGTCGCACGCCTAAACACGCTTAACCATGCCGGGCCCATATTTCAGTTATTTAAAATTTATTCTTTCTGTAAGTTTGTACACACATACACAAAACATCTGTATATACGTAGGTCATTCACCAGCGATCAACGTCACTTGTCCTAGTGGAACAGGGCCCGAGTTGTTGTGGAAGATATTAATTAACCGAAGAAAGACTGCTTCAACTGTGCAACAATTATTAAGACAAGTTTTCCATTTTGTTATTCACGACAAAAAGAATGAGGCTACTACTATACTCAAAACTAATAGTAATTTTTGATGATAAATATTCCTGAAAAAAAAAAAAAGAGACAGAACAGCAGTTCTGCAGCGACATCTATTGTCTTCGGTTATAACACAACGACATTACACGATGAGTGGTAAGAGTGATTATTCGAATTCCATTTTCTTTGAACAACAGCAAAGAAATTAATAAGAATAATTGATAATAAGTGCAAAAAAGGTATTCCAAATATTTTACGATCGCAGATTTATTACTACTATTTTCTAGTTCAAATTAAAAATATATTTATTTAAATCGATGTCATCGTTTCTGGACTTTATTTCTTATTAAACACAAAGTGATCTGTCCACTTCAGGTATTGAAACCAAAATATCTGCGCTAGGCGTCCCTAATTTAGCTGTGATAAGCTATGAGGAAGGCAGCTAGCCAACACCACCTACTACCAACTATTTTACCAACGAAGTGTGGGATTTACCTTCATGTTATAACCTTCCACTGGTTGAAAGGACTCATGTTTTCGGTGGTAAGGGCACGAATTAAGACCCACAAACCAAAATGAGATATTAAACACTTTCTGTTGATTCGACAATGTCATATTTACAAATAATACTGTTTGATAACCTCGACACTTTTTATTCGCTAATTGAGGAATCTGCAAAAATATTTCGTACGTAACTGCTAACTGCCGTTTGTAATGATATTGTTTGTTTATCGAAAAGTTAAATAATGGCCACCTGCTTATAACAGTCCTCATTTTGCAACTGATGAGGAAAGACAGCTAGTTAACAGTACCTGCTGCAACCGACGTCCCCAAAGTGCAGAACGCGTTTTAGCGTCAATAAAACGCGAATTATAAATTCTCATATTCACGGTCCAAGAACGCTAACAAGTAGCTTCCAGAAATGCAAAATAGATTGCAGCGTGATTTTCATAGAAAGATGAAGTCATCATCCGATCTCAAAGATATAAAAATATGTCGGTTATTATACTGCAAGAAAGTAAAGTAGTATTTAAATAGCATGCTAATATACTGATACTTTCAAATTTGAATAAATAGCAAATTTCGTTTTAAGCACTTATGATTTAAGTTGCTTTAAAATAACTGGTTTTTGAACTTTGACATCAATTAATATTCTGCTGCCATAATCATTTACGTATCACTGAGCCATCTGGTGGCATTAAGTAGCTTGATTTTGAATTTCGCGCAAGGCTACACGAGAGTAGCACAAAATAATTTTTTAATCGTATGTATTTTGTTTATAGTCATGGCGTTAGTAAGAACATAGGCACTCACCTGCAATACAAAATCTCCAATCCTCTTTCTACCAAACAATTCTACTTTTCAAATTTATTTATTTCAAATAATATATACATATATATGTATATACTTGTATAAACTAAGTTGTTTTAATACAATTGATGCAAAGCACACACAGGTTGTTCCAAAACGAGCGACCACATTTATTTTAATGCACTAAAAGAAAAACATATTTCAGTAAGTGTACAGGAATGTTAATGGTACGAAAGGTAATCTTACTTTATCATATCCAGCCTATAGACATTTCTTTATCTGCTGGTTCGATTCCGTAAACACTAGACATAATTCCAAAGGAACCATTTGGAGTTTTGTCAGATTTGATCAGTGGTTGTTTCCAGCACGAACTGTTACTAACGCCACCTGGAAGAGTACTGGCTGGACTCCTGTACGAGCACATGGTGGAGGAAGCAGTTTCTTCCAAGGAGATAGTAAATATCATTTTCGACTTATCAGGCTGTTGATCTGATATTCCAAATTGAGTCTCTTGAATTAAAGAATCATTCAAATCCCCTGATAATGAAGGCCTCGGTGTGATAGAATTGGACTCAGCACAGTTTGGAATTGGAGATAACCTTCGTTCAGGAGTGACGACTTTTAATGGAAAGGAAGACACCGCGAGCAAAGGCTCGTGCGAGGTTGAATTAAAAGAACCCGTTTTGGACTGCAGATGAGGCATGCTTGGACCAACAGCGCTAACTCTAGCTTTTGTTTTCTTTTTATCTGGAACCTCAGTTGACTTAAGGATTGACTGAACCCTGGATTCTGAAAACGTATTTCTGTCCTGAAAAGCGAACTTTGGCTTCAAAGGGTTGAAAGTGAAAGTTTCAAACGTCCGACCAAGTCTCACCAACTCTGGAGCTGTTTCATATCGTGTTTTTTCTGTGGTGCAGTAATCTTGTGAAAACACCATACTTGTACTCGAAGGACTCGATATATCACATTCGCTCTGATTATCCGTAGATTCCTGATCACTTCCAGACCCTTCACTTCGGCTTTTAGTAAATGCAGTGCGCACGTTCTTTGTGGCTTCCACAAAGTTATCCCATTTCCGTCTCTTCCTAGCTTGTTTAGCATGGCCTAGTTGGGCAAATACCTTAGTTGCCGGCTTTCTTGAGAAAGTCATGTTAAATGTTGGTACGATGGATCCTTCTACAAAACCGATATTAAATCCTTTCATCAAACGCCGTTCCTTCAGCCGACATTTCTTCCCGCCAGCCCCTAAATAAAAATAATAAAAAAATTTCTATGACAGATATATCTATATTTAGATCCTTGCTACACTTAATATTTTTCTCAAATACATTTAATTAAAAACCATAAGGCTAAACATCTTGAGTTTGGTTTGTTTTGAATTTCGCGCAAAGCTACACGAGGGCTATCTGCTCTAATCGTCCCTAATTTAGCAGTGTAAGACTAGAGGGAAGGGAACTAGTCACCACCACACGGCAAACTCTTGGGCTACTCTTTTACCAACGAATAGTGGGATTGACCGTCACGGCATAACGCTCCCATGGCTGAAAGGGCGAGCGTGTTGGGTGTGACAGGAATTAGAATCCACAAACCTTAAAATTACGAGTCGAGTGCTTTAATCACCTGGCCATTTCAGGCCTCCAACGATAGGAATCGAGCTCCTGATTTTAGCTTTGCAAGTCCTAAGACGAGGGACAGCTTTGCCATAAGAAAACAGAAAAAAGTTTTAAATCGAATAAAGGGTTCCCTAATGTGAATTCTACTTTTATTTTGAAACCAAAATAAAACCATATTTGAAAGACAAAAAAAACTCAATTTTGCAATTAATTAATTGTTTCATATTAGCCAGGAAAATATTACATTACTGGAACTGTTTTGGATGAGGCGGAAGATACGTTTTCCTGTCTGCTTTAACGTTTTTGATTCTGTCATAATGTGTCGAAACACAACAGAAAATGTGCAACTTAAAGTAAACTTAAGTGTGAAATATTCGATTCTCTATATTTTTAAAACATTGCTAGAAAGCGGGTTTCGATACCCGTAGTAGGCAGAACACGGATAACTCATTTTGTGTCTTTGTGCATAATTCCAAACAAAACAAAACAAAAATTGAAAAAAATTCAACAATTAAGAGTTACTACTTTAATGAAAGATATTAACTGTCAAAAGAATATACGATAAAAGCACACTGGCAAAATGTATGTGCTTGTTTGTTAAACAGTTATTTTCCAATAAGAAGGTATTCATGTCTTCCAATTTTTGCAAATAAATGTATAAATCGTCAGTTAAAAACTCAGTCATTCTTGTAGGTAATAAAATATGAGCAATTTGTTTGTTTTGAATTTCACGCAAAGCTACACGAGGGCTTTCTGAGCTAGCCGTCCCTAATTTAGTAGTGTGAGACAAGAGGGAAGGCAACTAGTCATCACCACTCACCGCCAACTGTTGGACTACTTTTTTTACCAGCAAATAGTGGGATTGACCCTCAGATTAGGAGTCGAACGCCTTAACCCACCTGGCCATGTCAGGCCCAAGTACAAGCGAAGTATACTTGTAATCAAATTTTAATTTAAGGATGTATGTGTTGGAAATCAAATTCTCAAAGCAGATAAGACGATACAGGTAACCGAACATTTTCTCCCTTTCAGCCGTTGGAGCGTTATTTGTGACGGTGAATCCCAATGTTCGTTTATAAAATAATAGTCCAAGAGATGGAGGTAGGTGGTGATGACTAGCTGCCTTCCGTTTAGTTTTTCACTACCAAATTAGGAACAGCTAGCGAAGATAGTTCTCGGGTAATTTAACGTGAAATTCAAAATAAACCAAACCAGTACGTGCGAGCGAGATATAAAGTAGGGTTGTTGTTTTTTTTTCTTAAGTAAATTTTCCGGGAATTTAAAGTACACACTGGAAATAAATATTTTAATATCTCCAGTGTCGTTCCAGTTATGGTCTATCGTCTCGATATGCAACATTAAAATCTGAAAGTTTATTAGAACGTCGTGAGGAATGATTACATGAGCATACTAATTCATTGTTCAACCAGTCTTACGTGTGTTTGCTTTGCTTCACTTAACTATTCCAAGTTTCAAAATTTTCAGCATCGTAACCGTAACGAAAGAAAGTTGGAAACGGCTTTAATCTTTAAATAATTGAGTTGTTTTCGTAACATTCATACTTGTGTGGTCTACAGATTGTATAATATTGACAAACTATGTATTTTTGTTCATTACAATTTCAACGTGAAAAACAAGACGAAATATATTTAAAATCCACAGAAGATCCCGGGTGTTTGGAAGGATTAATTTTATTATCTAAGATACTCTCCGGACTTACAACGCTAAAATCAAGGGTTCGATTCCCCTCGGTGGGCTCAGCAGATTGCCCGATGTGGCTTTGCTATAAGAAAACACAAACTGATCCAATATATTCCTTAACACACAGGACTGATAATACCATTAAGTGCTAGAAAAAAAAACAATAACTTTAGCGATTTTTGACAGTGGATTCACCATCATTTACCTCTCTCCCCTAAGCCTAGCATAGCCGAACGGGTAAGGCGTGCGACTCGTAATTCGCGGGTTCGCGCCCGCGTTGCGCTGAACGTGCTCGCCATCCCAGCCCTGGGGGCGTTATAATGTGACGGTCAATCCCACTATTCGTTGGTAAAATAGTAGCCCAAGGGTTGGCGGTGGGTGGGTATGACTAGCTGCGTTCCCTCTAGTCTTACACTGCTAAATTAGGGACGGCTAGCAGAGATAGCCCTCGAGTAGCTTTGTGCGAAATTCAAAACAAACAAACTCTCCCCTGAGCTATGATATTTCCCTTTTTTGACACTAAAGGCTAATTACAATATTGGTCATAGTCTGCTTAATTTTTGGTGTGATTTTTTTTATTAACAGCAACCTCTAACCAACAAAGTCATGGATTCACAAGTAATTTGAAACAGATAGTTTAGAAAGTCACGATTAAGAACCTTTTGGATCTCCAAACCAAGGAAGGTATTACCAGTTTTAAGAGGCTCTCACTTTAAAGTGGGTACAAACCTTGGATTTCTTCTTTAGCTATTGACGTATTAAATCCATTGTTTTTTAGGACTTCCATCAGTTCATATCGAAATGATGAAATATCTTGTTTGATCTCATTCACGTCATCTTCGGTGACTCCTTGATTATCAGCATATCTTTGTTCTTTGGTTACGTAACGGCGAATCAAGTTTCTCATGATGGTCTTTATTACACCACATGTCCAAAAAAGGAAGGCAACGAAAACTTGCACGTGAGTAAGATATTAATCCGGATAAGTCCATTCATTACAACATAACACTTGAAAGTCATTCGTTTGTAGCAAATGAGAAACGAATAGCATTTTGAAATTAAATATATTCTCACTCACAAATGCGTAAAAGAAAATAATATAGATACTTTTATATTTACACGAAAAGCTACTTCGTTCCATAATCGACATGAAACCACAGAAAGAGATCATCAAACAGTGTGATCTAGAAACATTCAAAGTGATTTTAATTGTGTTTACTTCATCCAAGACAATTTTTTCTCGTTGTTTTATGTCAATGTTGTTTTCTACTTGACTATAGTTAAGGTATGGAAACTGTGTATTTTAAGGCTACTAATTAAATAATTTATTCAGTAAATTTTTTCTGGACTAACATCTTAAAACTTAACTAAGACCGAACGGTAAAGTGTTTTGGGAAAAAAAACTGGTATGCATGTATTTGAAGATAGCGGTGGGTGGTGAGAGAGAAAGAAGGTAACTGACCGATAGCTGACCACATGTTTGAAAGGGGTTGTGTAAGATTGAGTGTAGGAATGTAGAGGGCGTGCTTAGATGTTTGATTATGTTTATTAATATAGGTATAAAGGTGTTCCTTTGTATTGGTTTATTTTGGGCTTGACTTGTATGAGTAAGGCTTCTTTAATTTTGCGTTTGTTTTTTTATTTAGTATTTGAGCGTTTTTTGTGGTTGTGTTTTGTTTCTTTGATTTGCAGTGTTCGAAAACGTTTAAAGGTGAATTTTTTGTGTTCTTTGAATCTGGTTTCCATTTTTCTATTTTTTTTCTCTATTATAGAAGTCGTGGCAGTTATCACATTGTATTTTATAAATAATGTTGGTGTTGTGTTTGTCAGTGTAGTTTTTTACATAGTTGGACATAAGTGCCTGGTTTTTGAATAAATTTGGTATTAACTGGAATGTTATATTTTGTCACTAGTTTTTGCCAAATGTTGATTATTTTTATGCTTATGTGGGAAATATATGGTATGCAGCAGTATATGGTTTTGTGAGTTTTTACATCGTGAGATATATTTACTTTTGTTAGTTGATTTTGCTTTTTGTCTAGGGGTGCGTGTATAATGTTTTCTACGGTTTGTGGAGGAAACTTATTAATGTTGATGAAGTGTTGTTTTATTTTGTCTAATTCGTCGTTAATTTTATCTGGTGAACATAGTTTTATAGCTGTGTTTATCTGGTTTCTTAGTATGTTGAGTTTTTGTTTTGTTGCATGTGCTAAGTCCCAAGAAGTGTATAGTCCAGTATGGGTGATTTTTCGGTGGTTTCCTGTTGTAAATTGTGCGTCGGTTCTTGTAATTTTGAGGTTAATAAATGATGTTTGATTGCTTTCTTCCTGTTCACATGTGAAGCTAATGTTGGGATGTATAGCGTTAATGTGATTGAAAAAGTTAAGTGTGTAGCAGATGTATAAGAACATAGTTACCACCCTAAATTAATAATGGAATATAGATCAGAGTTTCCATCCAACGACAATAGCAGACGAGTAAACCAAAGCTACCATCCTGAGTTAACAGTAAACGTAGATACTAAAGTTACCATCGTAAGTTAGCTTTAGATTTATAGACCAAAGTTATCATAGCAGTTATATAAATCAAATTACCATTCTGAGTCTATAGAAGATGTAGAAACCAAATTGACCATCATAAGTTAATATCTGATGTATAAACCAAAGTTTCGATCCTAAATTAATAGATATGTATGGACCAAAAGTTTTCATCTTATGTTTACAACAAGTTTATGAAACTTTCTGTTAAATGTGTAGCTTAATCTAAAATCGAGTAAAATTATCGAATATGTCTCTAGATTAATGTTTATAGTATATATTATAAGAATTGTTATACCAAACGATCTCGAAGTACATTTTTCTCTTTCATCTCTTCAACTGTATGTGATAAAATGTTACGAACTATTATAATTCAAAGGTTATACTACTAATAGTGGGAGATATATACATAGTTTTTCCGTTTAAGTATAGCGTAAGTGTTAATTTTAGTTATTTTTAGAAGCGATAGTTTATCGAAGGTTTGTTTACGTAACTGTGTACACATCATATGTTGTGTAATTAATTTGTTGTGAATAGGCGCTTGTTGTATTATTGGATAATATTGTTAGAACTTTCTAAGTTTTTTTCGTTGTTTTAATTGCATCATCATATCTCGTAGTGTTTGTCTGTCTGGCTATAAATACGAATTCGAAATATAGTTCGAGTAAGTTAGTGAGTTAAATAGATAGATTTAGGTTATCCAATTGCGAGTTTCGCCATACGTATCATATCTTGGTGATTTGTAAAGTGAAATTATCATGTATTGCATTGTAATGACAATTTCTCTTGTCAAATTGTGTCTAAGGTAACTGAAACAGACTGTGTAGAATTTGATGAAAAATAGACAATTATTTTAATCTCTGGATACAATTGTGAAAACCAACAATGTAATTTATATACGTTTATAGGAAGTGGATAAGAAGAGAAGACATATTAAGAATAGGAAAATAAGAATTAATGTTGTATAAATGTTTGACTTGTTTTAATATATTATTTCGAAACAAGTGGCCTATATGCCATTTCTTTATTGTTGAACTTTGTCACCAAAAAGTCACAGACACCTACTGTAGAGAATCTAGAATATACACAAAACCTGACAAACAGCATATACGCATTTACCATTCAATTTCACCTTCCTAGGTCAGTGCACTAAACATAAAAGAATGTGTTTGAAATTACAAAATTAGAGAATTTTTCTCATAAGATCTATACTATTTGCAAACACGTGATAATAAAATATTATCGACATAATATTTCAACAACAAAAACACGTACCTGATAACGGAAATCCCTTTCAGATGCTTGTTTAGCTTTTTTCTATGAGCAGATGTATGGAAAAAGAAGATATTACTTGTAAATGTGAAACCAGAAAATAAACTATAACCAAGAAAATCAACACAACGCTTCTAAACAACACGATATAAATTACAACGGTTACTATGAGAAAGCGTGAGATAAATTGTTCACAATGTTGTGAGATTGCTGCTCTAGTCCTCAAACGACCATCCATACGTAATGATTCTGGCTAAACCCAGAGTGTAATAAAGTATTGTTTGCTTATTCAGAATGAAGCACAAAGCTACACGATGGGCTATCTGTGCTCTACCCACCACGGGAATCGAAACCCGGTTTTTAGCGGCGTGAGTTGACAGACATACCGCTGTGCCAGTGAGCATATCATTGACACCAACTACTTGTTTGTAGTTAAGCACAAAACTGCACAATGAGTTATCTGTATTCCGACCCCACGGGTGTCGAAACCTTGTTTCTAGCGTTATAAGTCTGAATACATACCGCTGTGCCAGTGGGGGACGACACCTACTACTCGAGCCAGCTTAGGATCTTTTAGTACTGAGCCTTGGATGGTCAATAGAGTAAGGGGTGTCATTCCGGGAACCGGTGATTATGGGGTTATTTCGGTAGCTGTCGATGAACGAAGCTCAGAACAACTTTTGAAACGAAAATAAAACTAAATATTACTGAATATACAACATGGTGGTATCTATATGGTTATACTATTGTGGTACCATAGTGATTATTATATGGTTATACTGTGGTGGTACCAGAGTGATTATTATACCGTCCTTCTTATATTCAGTCTTCAAAATTGACATTTTTAATGTCAGAATTGCTAAGGAAATCACTTTCAATTCTGCATATTTGGGCTATACCTTGTTAGTTTCATATAGTATTGAAACTAGTAATTTCTTATATATAAATCCAATGAAGACAATGATAGTATTGCGTCAGTTTGTTGTTGCTGTTGCTTTACGTTTTACTGTCAATGCAGCAATTAATTATGAATCTCTGATTCAGCTGGTATGCCAGATTGACAGCGATATCTCTGAATAAGTTTGTGTCTCATCCAACTCACAACTACATCTAGAACATTTCAAGTGTGTTTCACTGATACTTCGTGTTAATTTTCATTCATACATTAACTTCCTCATATGGTCTCTTATAATATCTGGTCAGATCACAGGACCTAAATCTTACAAATAGTGCAAAAGATATTATTTTTGTCCGATCAATACAACCCAAACCTTTCCGGAATGTCTTACGTTTTTGGATCCAAGTCCAAATGTTGGAAAGGCTTAGACGAAAGGTGCTAAAACAAAATTTCAAACACTCACGTCATAAAGGTGTTGTTTCCCAGTGGTACAGTGGTATGTCTGTGAACTTACAATGCAAGAAAATGGGTTTTAATACACGTAGTGACAAAACCCCGGTAACCCACTGTATAACTTTGTACATAATTACAAACAAACATAAAAATGTTTATAAATAAAGTTAACACTACAATGATTATAATACATTGTTACTCAACTTTCTGGATAAGAATTAAAAGCTTCTGGTTAGTTTCAAAAGAGATAATTTTACTCTCTCTGATTTTCAATGTAAAAATGTTAACGCATGCGTTAGAAAGCAATATGACATCAATAGTGTCCGTCGGTAACGCTCAAGTTATCAAAATTTCTTAAGCTGCATGTGCCCACTTCCGTTTTCCTCCTATAATACTTCTTCTTTTGACTTTAGGAAGAACAGTACTACGTACTTTAAAAACTAACTTGGAGTTTCTATCTGTGGTTAAAGATATAAACAAAAATATATCCCAAGTATCTTTGCCTGTCAGTCAAAAATTAAAAAAAAAAACTACATATATAGAAATCATTTTACGCGGTACGCTCGAGGACTTACAACGTGAAAATTCGAAATTTGTTATCTGTTATCGGCAAATTTTACAGCTCTCATTAAAAATATATCTTAAACATTTTTTTCCAAAAATATTTGTCAAGCTTAGATAAATTATATTGTCATAAAAAGGCAAGTATTTAAGGCTTTCATCTTTGTAAGAAGCATTGATGTTCAAAGACACTTACTAGATGCGTTTCGTTGTCTTTCTTTGCCAGCTTTGAATATCCACACATCTTTCTAGCAATCCAGCAAAGAAAGTAATAAACACTTTTGGGAGTTGGGATGATGTTGAAAGGTGGAGGAACAGTGCCGCCATCTTCGAAATAACTCATCCATAACTTACTTCTGGCGAACTTCCATTCCGTGTCTGTGTGTTCCTTCAAATAACGTATAAAAACGATCAAATTCTAAGAGCTCGTCTCATGGAAAATTCTTTTTTTTTAAATGTAAACTGATGGGCGTTTGGTGTTGAGAGTCAATTTTGAAACAAATAACTGATAAGCATGACCGAATTTCGAATTTTTATCGAAATGCACCGAAAACTTGGATTGCCACCGGAAGCAATGGGGGTGGGGGTGGATGAGGTGGGAGTAATTTTACACTACATGGAACAAATACCACGGCAAAACATTTTCATCGATGAATGTCGTTATACGTTCAGGACATGACTAATGCCTCCTGACATCTTGTCTTATACGAAGCCCGTATAAGATCTGTAAAAGTATTTCACAGAATTGTAGTTACATAATACCGCAGTCTTAAGGACAACATCAATCAATGGCGTCTTGTTTTCACGAGCTTCGAACCACATAAATCTCAAATATTACCCAGTTTAAAATGCTAGTTTCTTCCTCTGTTAATATCGATAAAAAAACTGGTTCAAGTTGTGAATATGTGATCGTAAATAATAATACTGTATATCTTATCCGGTGTTAAAGATATGTGACGTATTGACTGACACCTAATAATACATGGTGTCACGTGTTCTAGTTTGATTGCATCGTGTAAAACGCTCAATTCTATTCTTTTTCTAAAAAGTTATATTTTAATTATATAACCAAATAATGAAAGGTTCGAATACTTAATGAGCGAAAATATACACGATAAACTGTCTGTGCCGTGACAATAGAAGGGACCGAACCTTGAATTTTAGAGATTTAAAGCTTTGGAGCCTACGGCTAAGTCAGATGAGGTATTCAAGTTATCATAGTGATAAGAAAACATTCACGATTACAGCATCGTTTACGCATATTATCATAATCATCCCTTATATTTATTTTTAATTGGAAAACATGAAAATGTATCTCAGGATGTTTATAAATCTTAATTAATGATCTACAAAGGTTTCTTTATTTGTTATTTTCTATTTGGAACGGTCAAAGAAATGTATAAAATATCACACTTAAACACGTGTCTGTACAATTATGAACTCCGCAGATCGTGGCTTTGCTAGAAGAAAACACACACACACTGTACAGTTAAAAACAACAGGAAACTTATTACTTAGTAACAATAATTAAAATACACATTTTCGACAAATGCTTCGTGAAAAAATACTAAAAGAAAACAATTCTTTGAAATATATATCAGAGTGAAATGTACGCTTGCTGTCGTCAACTTTAAGCTGTCATCATTGCGAAAAATAGTTGTTTATTTATTGGTATTAGGGTGATGTAAATTAAGCAGCCGTTGAAACATTATGATAATACAAATAACTTAAATTTGAACAGGTTTAGTTTCTGGATTTCACGCGTTAGTTGAAATGAGTGAAGTGATGAAGTAAAATAGCTCATACTGACCAGTTTGATAATAATCGTACACGTCAATGTGTATCAAAGGGCTAATTGTGTCACGTGCCATAAACATCTTGTCGTCTTGATGACACACGTTGATGAATATTGGTGTGGTAATAGTATTTGTATTTTATTTATATAACGGAACTGTGATAGTTTATCTGCTGATGTTAGTGAGGTCGAAATAACATGCGATTTGTCTTTTCAATCTGGTACATGGCGATCCAAAGAAAGATATTCCACTGGGAAGAGTATAATATTCTAATACTTTTGAACAACCATATTTCATAGTTGTTAGAAGGCACGTGGAAGCTTGAAATTGACATTACTTTGACCCATACACTACAAGTAACACCATTGCAAGTCAGATGCTCCAATTTACATTGTTACAGGCCATGTGTTTTAACTAACACTGTTGCAAGATGGATGTTCTAATTGACATTGTTACAAGCCAAGTGTTTTAACTAACACTGTTGGAACCCAAATGTTCTAATTGACATTGTTAAAAGCCACGTGTTTTAACTAACACTGTTGCAAGTCAGATGTTCTAATTTACATTGTTACAGGCCATGTGTTTTAACTAATACTGTTGCAAGCCGGATGTTCCAATTGGCATTGTTACAAGCCACGTGTTTTAACTAACATTGCTGCAAGCCAAATGTTCTGATTGACATTGTTACAAGCCACGTGTTTCAACTAACACTGTTGCACGCCAAATGTTCTAATTGATGTTGTTGCAAGTCAAGAGTTCTAACTAACAGTGTTACTGGTCAAGTGTTCGAATTGAGATTGTTACAACTCAAGTGTTTTATTTCAGTGAAGTACGTTTGTGACATTGGTGTATTATATTCTTCCTGTAAAAATAAAAAAACAGTATTGTTGGATTACTCTGTAGAATAATGAGATTGCAATCAAAAGTTACTACGTCAGTTTGATAATAATAAAAATTTGAAACTAAAAGTGTTTGACCTTCAACCTACCGAAATGACCTGATAAGAATGGTTCATCATGGCAATAAGCAGGTTTAGGAGGACCACAATGTTGATGACAGAATAGATTCCAAACATCAACAAGCCCCAAAAACGTGTGTAACTTTTAATATTCGTCAACTCAAAGCTGTCCAGGTCTATCAGACCGAAACTTGCCCAGAACAATGTCTGTGAGGACTCGAACACGCTGTAAAGAATACATGATGTCTATATTATGTTAATGGTATAAATGCAGTACACAAGCAATTGTTAATTATTCGAAAGAAGAAATGATAAGAATATTCACGGATTTAGACTTGTTTTCAAATTTTGATTGGTTGGCTACAGTTTATCATTATAATATGATTAAATAGCTGACGCTATTTAAATATACGTTGCATGGATAAACAATTTCTCTTCTTCACTTTATGGTTTTTGAGCTTAGGTTTTCCACTAATAATTTCACTCCAAACAAGAGTAACAGTGATAGAGTAAATAAAACAATCCAATCTGCACGTAAACACGTGTTTATTTGCTAACAATTCCATTTACATCTGTTTTGCTACATAAAGCGGTTAACAAAGTACATGGTACAGTTGTTTACAGATTTTTTCATAATAAATAATAGTTCATAGATTTCAGTATTCGTCGCGTTGTATTCACATTATAAATTACCGCGTTCAAACTACGTATAAAACAAACGTTTCAATCAGTGATGTCGAGAAACCCACTTGTTGAGAACTTTTATATGCAAAAACGGCTGTTCTGGGCCCAGAAAACACTTCAAATAGAAGAGCGAACAACGTTTCGACCTTCTTCGGTCATCGTCAGGTTCACAAAGAAAGGGGTTACTGGTCGGAAGCTGACCACGTGTTTGGGAGGGGTTGTATAATTGAGTGTTGCAATGTAGAGGGCGCGGTTTGAATATATAATTTTGTCTATAATATTAATATAGGTATAATGGTGTTCCTTTATATTGGTTTATTTTGGGTTTGAGTTGTTGTATAAGTAAGGCTTCTTTAATTTTTCGTTTGTTTATGTTTGTTTCTTTATTTAGTATTTTAGTGTTTTCTATGGTTATGTTGTGTCCATTTGACTTGCAGTGTTCGAAAACGTGTGAAGGTGACTTTTTATGTTCTTTGAATCTGGTTTCCATTTTTCTACTTGTTTCTCCTATATAGAAGTCGTGGCAGTTATCACATTGTATTTTATAAATAATGTTGGTGTGGTGTTTGTCAGTGTAGTTCTTACATAGTATAGACCTTAGTTTTGTGCCTGGTTTTTGAATAAATTTAGTGTTAACTGGAATGTTATATTTTGTTACTAGTTTTTGCCAAATGTTGGTTATTTGTTTGCTGATGTCAGGAATATATGGTATACAGCAGTATATGGTTTCGTGATTTTTTGATTCGTGAGATATATTTACTTTTGTTGGTTGATTTTGCTTTCTGTCTAGGTGTGTGCGTATAATGTTTTCTACAGTTTGTGGAGGAAACTTATTAATGTTGATGAAGTGTTGTTTTATTTTATCTAATTCATCGTTAATTTTATCTGGTGAGCATAGTTTTATGGCTGTGTTTATCTGGTTTCTTAGTATGTTGAGTTTTTGTTTTGTTTCATGTGCTGAGTCCCAAGGAATGTATAGTCCAGTATGGGTGATTTTTCGGTGGATTTCCGTTTTGAATTGTGTGTCGGTTCTTATAATTTTGAGGTTAAGAAATGATATTTGATTGCTTTCTTCCTGTTCACATGTGAAGTTAATGTTGGGATGTATAGAGTTAATGTGAGTGAAAAAGTTAAGTATGTGTTCTGTAGATTCGAAACCCGCAACCGTGTCATCTACATATCTGTACCAGTATAGTGGTGGATGTAATGCTGTATTAATTGCTTGTGTTTCAATTTGTGTCATAAAAATATTGGCTAGAACTGGCGATACTGGGTTGCCCATGCTTAGGCCATTTGTTTGTATATAGTTTTGGTTGTTGAACATGAAGTTTGTCTTTATTGTGGTGAATTCTATGAGGGTTGCTAACTGGTTACTGGGAATGTCTATGATCGGGTTAGGGTCTCGAATATAGAGTTCTAAGGCTATCTTGCAGGCTTCTGTTGTTGGAACTTCTGTGAAGAGGGATATAACATCGAAACTGGCCATTAAGGCTTTATGATTAAGTTGATTTAGATTGGACTTGAAATTAAAAGAGTCTTTGATGAATGAGCTGGCTGATGTTGCATATTTGGAGAATGCCCATGCTATGTATTTACCAAGATTGTAGTTAAACGATTCATATGTTGACATTATTGGTCGTAATGGACAATCTGGTTTATGAGGTTTGGGGATGCCGTATATTTGCGGTGTGCGTGAGTCGGTTTTACGTAGGTAGGAATAAAGTGTTTGTGAAATTGTGTTGGCTTTTTTTATTTGTAGTAGTAATTTGTTTAGTTGCGTCTCATGTGTCTTTGTTGGATTTGTGTGTATTGGTTTAAATTTGTTCGTGTCTGATAGGATGTTATTCATTTTTTGTATGTATTCATTCGTGTTCATTATTACTATAGCGTTACCTTTATCTGCTTTTAGAATTTTTATGTTTCTGTCTTGTTTTAGGTTTCTAATGGAATTAGTGTCTCTTTTTGTAAGGTTGTTTTTTAGTTTTCTGTTTTGTGAAATTATGTTGATAGTTTTGTAAGAAAATTCTTTGAAAAAATCGTTTAAGATAATGTTTTTAGGTGGTTCTGGAAAATATAAATTTGTAATTTTACCTGGGAAGTTTGGCAGTTGGATGTCAATAAAGTTATCTAAGTTGTCTTCTTTCTGTTTGTTGTTTTTGTTTTCTGTAGAAAGTATCACAAGTCTCCTGGCTAGGTCTTCTAAACATGTTTTGATTTCTATGGTTGGAATGTACCTTGGTGCTATTGCGAAGTTGAGTCCTTTGTTAAGTAGATGTATCTCGTCTGTGTTTAATTGTCGGTCAGATCTGTTAATTATGAGGTTGGTCAACGGTTTGTCATGTTGATGTCTTTTCTGTTGCTTACATCTTAGTTTTTCAAGTTTTTTGTTGTGGCGGATCTTTTTGTCTCTATCGTTTTTAGTATTGATTTGGTTTATGTTTCGTTGTATTAGTCCGTAAATCTCTGGTTTAATGCAGCATGCTAGTTGATAGTCTAAGTTCATTTTTTGTTTTTGTAAGTCATGTAGGTCTTCTAAACATGTTTTGATTTCTATGGTTGGAATGTACCTTGGTGCTATTGCAATAAAGACAAACTTCATGTTCAACAACCAAAACTATATACAAACAAATGGCCTAAGCATGGGCAACCCAGTATCGCCAGTTCTAGCCAATATTTTTATGACACAAATTGAAACACAAGCAATTAATACAGCATTACATCCACCACTATACTGGTACAGATATGTAGATGACACGATTGCGGGTTTCGAATCTACAGAACACATACTTAACTTTTTCACTCACATTAACTCTATACATCCCAACATTAACTTCACATGTGAACAGGAAGAAAGCAATCAAATATCATTTCTTAACCTCAAAATTATAAGAACCGACACACAATTCAAAACGGAAATCCACCGAAAAATCACCCATACTGGACTATACATTCCTTGGGACTCAGCACATGAAACAAAACAAAAACTCAACATACTAAGAAACCAGATAAACACAGCCATAAAACTATGCTCACCAGATAAAATTAACGATGAATTAGATAAAATAAAACAACACTTCATCAACATTAATAAGTTTCCTCCACAAACTGTAGAAAACATTATACGCACACACCTAGACAGAAAGCAAAATCAACCAACAAAAGTAAATATATCTCACGAATCAAAAAATCACGAAACCATATACTGCTGTATACCATATATTCCTGACATCAGCAAACAAATAACCAACATTTGGCAAAAACTAGTAACAAAATATAACATTCCAGTTAACACTAAATTTATTCAAAAACCAGGCACAAAACTAAGGTCTATACTATGTAAGAACTACACTGACAAACACCACACCAACATTATTTATAAAATACAATGTGATAACTGCCACGACTTCTATATAGGAGAAACAAGTAGAAAAATGGAAACCAGATTCAAAGAACATAAAAAGTCACCTTCACACGTTTTCGAACACTGCAAGTCAAATGGACACAACATAACCATAGAAAACACTAAAATACTAAATAAAGAAACAAACATAAACAAACGAAAAATTAAAGAAGCCTTACTTATACAACAACTCAAACCCAAAATAAACCAATATAAAGGAACACCATTATACCTATATTAATATTATAGACAAAATTATATATTCAAACCGCGCCCTCTACATTGCAACACTCAATTATACAACCCCTCCCAAACACGTGGTCAGCTTCCGACCAGTAACCCCTTTCTTTGTGAACCTGACGATGACCGAAGAAGGTCGAAACGTTGTTCGCTCTTCTATTTGAAGTGTTTTCTGGGCCCAGAACAGCCGTTTTTGCATATAAAAGTTCTCAACAAGTGGGTTTCTCGACATCACTGATTGTTATTTCACCACGGCAATTGTTCGAGAAGTGTAAGTTTTTTGTGTGTGTTTTTTTTTTTTTTTTTTTTTTTTTCTCAGTGTATTTGTACTTACCTGTTTCCATTATGTCTGAACAAGCATACAGTACACCACCATTAACAGTACACGCTCACACGATTGTTAAGAAACTAAGAAATTTAAACCTACGTATCATTAATAGAAGAAATGACATCAACTTTATTCAACAATGTAGAAAAGAACAACTAACCCCTAATTTTGTAAAGGTAAAACTTTCAAAAGATTTTAATAAATACACAAACATTATCCAAAATTTACAGAAAAAACTTCTTAAAGCCATGTTGAACACAAAATACAAAGAACTACATGACTTACAAAAACAAAAAATGAACTTAGACTATCAACTAGCATGCTGCATTAAACCAGAGATTTACGGACTAATACAACGAAACATAAACCAAATCAATACTAAAAACGATAGAGACAAAAAGATCCGCCACAACAAAAAACTTGAAAAACTAAGATGTAAGCAACAGAAAAGACATCAACATGACAAACCGTTGACCAACCTCATAATTAACAGATCTGACCGACAATTAAACACAGACGAGATACATCTACTTAACAAAGGACTCAACTTCGCAATAGCACCAAGGTACATTCCAACCATAGAAATCAAAACATGTTTAGAAGACCTAGCCAGGAGACTTGTGATACTTTCTACAGAAAACAAAAACAACAAACAGAAAGAAGACAACTTAGATAACTTTATTGACATCCAACTGCCAAACTTCCCAGGTAAAATTACAAATTTATATTTTCCAGAACCACCTAAAAACATTATCTTAAACGATTTTTTCAAAGAATTTTCTTACAAAACTATCAACATAATTTCACAAAACAGAAAACTAAAAAACAACCTTACAAAAAGAGACACTAATTCCATTAGAAACCTAAAACAAGACAGAAACATAAAAATTCTAAAAGCAGATAAAGGTAACGCTATAGTAATAATGAACACGAATGAATACATACAAAAAATGAATAACATCCTATCAGACACGAACAAATTTAAACCAATACACACAAATCCAACAAAGACACATGAGACGCAACTAAACAAATTACTACTACAAATAAAAAAAGCCAACACAATTTCACAAACACTTTATTCCTACCTACGTAAAACCGACTCACGCACACCGCAAATATACGGCATCCCCAAACCTCATAAACCAGATTGTCCATTACGACCAATAATGTCAACATATGAATCGTTTAACTACAATCTTGGTAAATACATAGCATGGGCATTCTCCAAATATGCAACATCAGCCAGCTCATTCATCAAAGACTCTTTTAATTTCAAGTCCAATCTAAATCAACTTAATCATAAAGCCTTAATGGCCAGTTTCGATGTTATATCCCTCTTCACAGAAGTTCCAACAACAGAAGCCTGCAAGATAGCCTTAGAACTCTATATTCGAGACCCTAACCCGATCATAGACATTCCCAGTAACCAGTTAGCAACCCTCATAGAATTCACCACAATAAAGACAAACTTCATGTTCAACAACCAAAACTATATACAAACAAATGGCCTAAGCATGGGCAACCCAGTATCGCCAGTTCTAGCCAATATTTTTATGACACAAATTGAAACACAAGCAATTAATACAGCATTACATCCACCACTATACTGGTACAGATATGTAGATGACACGGTTGCGGGTTTCGAATCTACAGAACACATACTTAACTTTTTCACTCACATTAACTCTATACATCCCAACATTAACTTCACATGTGAACAGGAAGAAAGCAATCAAATATCATTTCTTAACCTCAAAATTATAAGAACCGACACACAATTCAAAACGGAAATCCACCGAAAAATCACCCATACTGGACTATACATTCCTTGGGACTCAGCACATGAAACAAAACAAAAACTCAACATACTAAGAAACCAGATAAACACAGCCATAAAACTATGCTCACCAGATAAAATTAACGATGAATTAGATAAAATAAAACAACACTTCATCAACATTAATAAGTTTCCTCCACAAACTGTAGAAAACATTATACGCACACACCTAGACAGAAAGCAAAATCAACCAACAAAAGTAAATATATCTCACGAATCAAAAAATCACGAAACCATATACTGCTGTATACCATATATTCCTGACATCAGCAAACAAATAACCAACATTTGGCAAAAACTAGTAACAAAATATAACATTCCAGTTAACACTAAATTTATTCAAAAACCAGGCACAAAACTAAGGTCTATACTATGTAAGAACTACACTGACAAACACCACACCAACATTATTTATAAAATACAATGTGATAACTGCCACGACTTCTATATAGGAGAAACAAGTAGAAAAATGGAAACCAGATTCAAAGAACATAAAAAGTCACCTTCACACGTTTTCGAACACTGCAAGTCAAATGGACACAACATAACCATAGAAAACACTAAAATACTAAATAAAGAAACAAACATAAACAAACGAAAAATTAAAGAAGCCTTACTTATACAACAACTCAAACCCAAAATAAACCAATATAAAGGAACACCATTATACCTATATTAATATTATAGACAAAATTATATATTCAAACCGCGCCCTCTACATTGCAACACTCAATTATACAACCCCTCCCAAACACGTGGTCAGCTTCCGACCAGTAACCCCTTTCTTTGTGAACCTGACGATGACCGAAGAAGGTCGAAACGTTGTTCGCTCTTCTATTTGAAGTGTTTTCTGGGCCCAGAACAGCCGTTTTTGCATATAAAAAACAAACGTTTGAGGTAGTCAACATTATTTACCATTCGTTCATCTATATAAAACTTTCCATTTCAATTAACAGCTAGCGCCATCTATTGGCTAAGTAATACCTGCACAAATAAAATCAGAGGTTCTAATACTTCTCAAACACGAGTAAAAAATACTAAAGAGTCAATATTAAGCTGCTTCTTCCGAACAGCGAACGATCTATGAAATGATTCTAATGTTTATTTTTTATTTGTTTTGCTAGAAAACTCATTAAAACACAAAGACGTATAAACACGAGCATCAAACTATAAACTACTGAAATTATGTGCTACACAGGTGAAAACAAAACAACATGCTTTTTCTTTTTTAATGCAGCTACACACCAATATAAAAAATAAAAGCCACAATAAAACAAAACAATATGTATAATTTTAACGACAATATAAAAATCGCTAAGAACTCACGAGTGAAAGTAAAGGAGAATGTACGTCAATCACAGGACATCTGCCATAACAGGTGCCAAAGAGGCCTTTTGTTCAATGCCAAACCGAATTTAAGAAAACGTAGACCAGTATTAGATCCAATTGTTGCGGAAATATTTTCCTTTCTGTTCGCAAAGCATCTTGACGAAACGCACACAAAATTCTCATTAAAAAAAAACAACTCCAAATATTAAATGAAATGAATTAAGAAACAAAGAGATCATTTCTTTTAGACGCATTGTCCCCCTTGAGAAGAGAGAAATTATTTCTTAACTCGTGAATTAAATCCCCCTAAAGATCCAACTGATTGTAAAACACGAAACCGGATTAACTGCGTCCCTATAGCGTATTCCCACGAGGCGGGTGAAACTACTTAGCCGTGAGTAAGTAAAAACTCACGTGCGCTCGCTCACACCTAATGGTAAAAGCACAAGAAAAACATACGCCACACCACAAGAGATATTTACTTGGCAAATCTTCTCCATTTCTGACAGGCAGCCAGGTCTTCCTGGGCATGACAAGTTTGTTTCTCCAGATCTGCGTAATACCAGAGGAGCTGGTTCATTCCGCAGGCAAAGGCAAATAATACCAGGGCGTGCACGAGGAAGAATTTGAGGATATCGATGACCATTCTCCCAAGACATATCTGGAGAGGTCCAAGATGAGGATTCACCGAGAAGATGTACACCAGCTTTAAAGAACTGTGGGGATTTCGTTACAGAAATGACAAACATCAAGATATTAATTGTTTAAAATATTCGTTTATCACAAAAATGTATATACTACGAGGAAAATATAAACTTATGGAAATTTTTAATTTAAAGTTTAAAAATAACTGAAATAAATGACGATACATACTTTTTGTTCATTTGTTTGTTTTAAATTTCGGACAAAGCTACACGAGGGTTATCTGTGCTAGCCGTCCCTAATTTAGCAATGTAAGACTAGGGGGAAGGCAGCTAGTCATCACCACCCACCGCCAACTCTTGAGCTTCTCTTTTATCAAAGAATAGTAGGATTAACCGTCACATAATAACACTACAACGACTGAAAGGGCGAACATGTTTGAGTGTGACAGGGATTCAAATCCATGACCCTTGGATTACGAGTCGAGTGCCTTAACCACCTGGCCATGCCAGGTCTTGTTGACTTGTCTAAACATGTTTCAAAGCATCTATTTGTTTAATATGAACTGACGTATCAATGAAAATTCTAGGTGTATAGAAATTATGTTTTGCCATTTTTGAAATTTGCTACATTTTTTTTGTTAGCTCTCATCAGTTTACAACAGTATATTTAAATGCCGAATACTTAAGTGTTACTGTACTGTATACAGATCTTGCTAGCTTACTTTGATAAATATTGCCATCGAATATGTGTCTTTCCTTTCTTCTTGTATATTTAGTCAAAATTCCTAAAATACGATTCCCTCAACATTACCTTTTGCAGAATATAAACATAAGTTTGTATCAAATGTCATTTACTTGCCTGAAAATATTGGCTGCTGCGAAAAGTCCTTCAGCAATCAAAATTGGATCCCAGGAGTCCCAACTCTCTCGAGGGAGAAACGCTGTTCCGGTATTAAGTGAAATCTCTTTCTGTACCTGAATAAAGTTTTAAAACAATTAAGTTAATATTTCCCTTCTCTACACACACCGTAAAATTAATAAGCCCTAAAGACGAAAGAACCAGGTCTAATGTCTGTCGTGATGGTTTGAACTGGTACTGCACCTAAACTGAAAACATTTTCAATTTAACGTTTCTTGAAAACATGTGGAAGATTGTCCTGCTAACGATTATTCATTTACTGTCATGGTTTTTCAACTTTATTTATATAGATAGATACAATGTTTTCATTCATTACATTAAGTTATGGATATACACTACATGGCCCAAAATATTTGGACACCTCTTCCAATTAATGGGTTCGGCTATTTCAGCCAATCCCATTGTTAACAGGTAAATAAATCAAGCATACAGCCTCGGAATCTCTACAGACACACATTGGCAGTAGAATGGGTCGTGGCACTGTTATAAGTCAATTCGCCAAACTTCTGCCCTGCTAAAGCTGTTCTGGTCAACTGTAAGTGCGGTTATTGTAAATTGGAAATTTCTAGGAGCGAAAACAGCTCAGCCACGAAGATGTAGGCCACACAACCTCACAGAACGGGACCGCAGAGTGCTGAAGGGCGTAAAAATATTCTGTCCACAGTTGCACCATTCACTACTGAGTTCCAAACTGCCTCTGGAAGCAAGGTTAGCACAAGAACTGTTCATCAGGGGCTTCATGAAATAAGCTTCCATTGTCGAGATGCTGCACACAAATCTAGGGTCACCATGCGCAATGCCAAACATCGAAAAAAAACACCGCCATTGGACTCTGGGGCAATGAAAACGTGTTCTTTGGAGAGATCAATAACGTTTAGCTATCTGGCGGTCTGGCACATGAATCTGGGTTTGGCGGATACCAGGAGAATGCTACCTGCCTGAATACATAGTGCCAACTGTAAAGTTTCGCGGAGGAGGAATAATGGTCTGGGGCTGTCTTTTCATGGTTTGAGCTCGGCTTTTTAGTTCCAGTGAAGGAAATATTAATGTTACAGCATACAATGACATTATAGAGAATTGTGAGCTTCCAACTTTGTGCCAACAGTTTGGAGAAGACTCTTTTTTGTTTCCGCACGACAATATCTCCCTGCACAAAGCGAGGTTCATAAAGATATGATTTATCGAGGTGGTGGGAAAGAACTTGACTGGCCTGCACAGAGCTCTGGCCTCAATTCTATCGAACACCTTTGGGATAACTTGGAATGTCGACTGTGAGCCAAGCCTTCTCGCCCGACATCAGTGCTTTTGTGGCTGAACAGGAGCGAATCCCTGCAGCCATGTTCCAAAATCTAGTGAAAAGCCTTCCCAGAAGTGTGGATGCTGTTACAGCAGTAAAGAAAGGAACAACTTAATATTAATGCTCATGGTTTTAGAATGAGATGCTCAACAAGGAGATATGAATGTGATGGTCGGGTGCTCACATACTTTTGGCCATCTAGCGTAATGTTAGTGTATTAAATTTTAAGACTTGGATCTCATAATAGATATTCCATCCATATCTTCGAATTTTCCATCAGAAGAGGAATCAGATGACTGTGTAAGTGAATACAACATCTTGTGATATATATACATATTAAAATTAATATAGGGTTGTACCTAAAACACGATAACCGACAAATATCTCAGTCACCTTTCAAACGTAAACATAGCCAAGATAATTAATCCTAAAATAACAACAACCAATACAACTATATTAAGAATTTGGAATTTGGTTTCAATAGTGAAGCCGTTTATACTCCTAGAATAGTTTGCATATATCTTCAGCCAAAGATAAGAATATAAGCACAATGAATGACATGAGCTATGTCACTACACATAGGAACTGTAAACACAATGAATGACATGAGCTATGTCATTCCACACTGAAACTTTAATTACGCGTTTTTAATTGTTCTTATCCAAATTTTCCAACCTGAAAGTAAGTCACCACTCGAAGCGCCACTGTGGCTACATAGAGGGAGTTAGTGATGAAGTCGATTATGTTCCACATGTCACTAATATACTGCAGTAGTCCAGATTCCCACAGCTCTTTAATCTCACTCCAAATTAAGCCTAAAAAAATATATATAGAGAGAAAATGCCCAAAAGACAATAAAGGAAATGCGTTGCGTTGAAACAGGATATGTGGATATCATATAATAGATATTCACTGCGTATTAGTAAGTTAAATGACAAGATATCAGTAAAAAGACGCGAGGGAGATATTATATTAACTTTTTCAAGATTACGTGTTTATTTATGAATAACAGATACAATAATGTACCAAATGTGCCTGGTAAAAGTAACGTACCTGCTACCCAGGTTAAAATCATCCATTCAATGATAGTTGGGGAAGCTCCTCGCTTCGTTACCATGGCATTATTCTGTTTTGTCCCAAGCCAACCAATCATCACGCTTTCTACTCGTTGTGACGCAAGGATCAGAAGAACTTCGAGAAATATGATACATGTGTAATAAACATCAGCACTTTGTTAAATAATTACAAGTTAATTCAACTAGTGTCTTTACACGCACAGCTAATATTCAAGACGAAGTTTGCTTCTAAACTTTAAAACATTCTCAAATTCAATCAAAGAGCTACTTTAGAAAACAACGAAATTTCTGAATTATTTCAAGTTTACCCATTATTAAAACAGTCGTAAAACAAATCTTTATTAAATATAGAAGAGTAAGTGGTAGTAAAATAAAACGCCTTTATATATGTGAATGTCAATAATCGCACAAGTGAAAAGTCTCTATTATGTCTGACATGATTATCTAACAACAGTCCAACTTATCGTTGAGGTCATAGTAACACTAGAAAATTTCCGAAGACTCCTTAACAAGGAGAAATAGTGATTCCTTCGTTTATGAAGCAAATCCTTAGTTAAACAAGAACAAAGAAAACGTACTTAAAACCAACAGCAAAAACAAAATACATACAGATACACAAACAAAATAAAAAACGCATTTCCTTACAACCAAATCACGAATTCACTCTGTTACTTACAACCAAATCACGAATCAACGCCTTTACTTCCAAAAACAAACATGAATTAACGCTTTTACTTACAACCAAATCATGAATTCACTCTGTTACTTACAACCAAATCACGAATCAGCGCCTTTACTTCCAAAAACAAACATGAATTAACGCTTTTACTTACAACCAGTTACGAATTAACGCTTTCACTTGCAATCAAAGCCATGAATTGACGCTTTAACTTGCAATCAAAGCCATGAATTGACGCTTTCACTTACAATCAAAGCCATGAATTAACGCTTTGGCTTACAAAAAAACAAACAAACAATATGAATTAACTTTATCACTTACAGCAGAAACCACGAATTAACGTTTACGCGTAGAAACAAAACCATGAATTAACTCTATTACTTACAACCAAACCACAAATTAACGCTTTTACTTACAATAAAAGGGAGAAATTGGCGCTTTTGCTTATAAGATAGAAACAAATACTGCACATTAAGTCTGTTGCTCAAAACCAAAACCACAAATAAACGCTCTAACTTCCATCGAAGCCAAGACTGTTCAAGTAAAAGCCTCGTTTGAATAACATAAGACAATAAAAAAGGAAAAAAAAGAGGCAAACCATACGAATATTTTACAACAATTTACAAGAATTAATAGAAAGACATTATAATTGACTGTAAGCGTAAAATAATTAGGATAGTCAACAATGCGTAGTTGAAAATAAAGAAAGGAGAAAGCTACCTAGACTTAGATTAATACCGTTTTTTACTAGGCTTTGCCCCCTTTTCTCCCTCTGGTGGGTCAGTTATAAGTCTGAAGACTAATACCGCCCACAGTTAGGTTTCGATACCAGTAGTGAGCTCAGCGAAGGTATCTCATCAAAAACAAATACACAAAATTTACTGGAGTTCCCCTCTCACATCCCCTAACCCCCTTGCTTTACTCGTTTTTAATTGCTCTTATCCAAATTTTCCAATCTGAAAGTAAGTACAACGGTATATCTTCAGATTTACAACGCTAAAATTAGAGGTTCGACTTCCCTCGGTGGTCTCAGCAGATAGCCCGATGTGGCTTTGGTATAAGAAAACATACACATACACCTTCCCCCTGGTAAAATAAAATTTTGTGTTATTTGATAGACAACCCCTGGAGATTTGCATGAAGGAGAAGGAGATTGTTTGTACATGAAAAAGAAACTGAAATAGTAGTGCGAGATTTTATAAAATCCCTAATGAAATTCAATGTGATGAAAGTACCACTTTCAGAAGAAAGAAAACATCAAACGTATGTTTTGATTACAATACACCATAAAACAAATGTTGACATTTTAGGCTTAAAGTGTAAAATCATCTCTAGGTAAAAGATTTATTCAAATGTAATTATTTTTACATCATTTTATCTAGATTTACTTTAAAAAGACATAAACCATTAAAATTATTGTGCCTGTAAGGAGACTCGACATGACTAGGTGGTTAGAGCGCTCGACTCCTCACCTGAAGATCACGGGTTCGAATCCCCGTCACATCAAACATGCTCGTCCTTTCAGCCGAGGGACGTTATAATGTAACGATCAATCTCACTATTTGTTTGTAAAAAAGAGTAGCCCAAGAGTTGGCGGTGGATGATGATGCCTTCCCTTTAGTATTACACTGCTAAATTAGGGAAGGCTATCGCAATTAACCTTCACGTAACTTTGCGCGATATTCAAAACAAGCCAGTTTGAATGATTAAATCTGTTGAGTAAAAAATAATATTAATATATATTTTAGATAAAAAAATCAAAAATTTTGTAGAATCGAGTGACAATAGTTTCTAAATATTTCTTTTAGACTTTGTAATCCTTTTATTTCGTGTCACGGCTCATGACTGGTGAAATCCAAGAGATTCCATACTATTTTCTTTTAAAACCGATTTTAAAAAGTGGAAATTCCAACTTTCTAAAATCGAAACTATTAAATTCACTTACGATATGCATATATCTAGCAAACTTAGAAATAAGTCATTTGGTTTGATAAGAAACTGATAAAGAAGGATTTCGTATCCTGCACTTAGTTTCTCATTGAGCTGGTAAATAAAACCTTCAACATAACCGATTTGGTTAGATATTAAACGTGTAAACAAAATGCTTTTGTGAATCATTTAGTTTTTAGTTTGAAATTACGTTGAAGAATGTAATGTTTTTGAGTTACATAATTTGACATTAAGTAAAAATTAAAATGTTTCTGAGTTACGTAGTTTGGCATTAAGTTAAAGAATATAATGTTTTTGAGTTACATAGTTTGACATTAAGTTTAAGAATAAAATGTTTATGAGTTACATAGTTGGATATTAAGTTTAAGAATAAAATGTTTTTGAGTTACATTGTTTGACATTAAGCTGGTAAAAAGTATAATTCATCCAGTTCGATATTACTCTGGTAAATAAAACCTTTTTTAAAGCGTCGCGTAATTTAATAGCAAGGAGTTTTAGTTTTGTTTCAACAATATTTTGCAGAAACAACAGTAAACAATGAACAACCGGACGGTTGTTGTTTGAAAATTTTAATATTGTCAATAATTTGTTTGTTTGTTCGGAATTAAGCACGAAGTTACACAATGGGCTATCTGTGTTTTTCCCACCACGGGTATCGTAAACCCGGTTTTTAGCGGTATGAGTCTTCAAGCATACCGCTGCGCCTCTGTGGGACAAAACTGTCAATAAATGCCTCAAAAAGAATGATTTATAACTGGTATGAAACGTAGTCCATATAACAAGTTTGTTTAATATTCAACAAGTGTTGTTTATTACATAAGATAGCAGCAAATTCAATATAAAAGCTTTCAAATTTGTTTTTCTCAAGAAAGTTTCTATCTTAACAAACAAATAATAGGGTTTCATACCTATTTTATTCGTTTTAGAAGCCTTAAAGATCTTTAACCTGTAGCCACTATCACAGTATCGATTTTTGATAGTATGTTTATACTGTCAAATGACAGTTACAGCTGATTTTAATTATCTACACGTCATATTTTAATGATCTAAACGTCATAAACTGAATTTCGAGGACAGAAGGTTTACATTTTAGGGGGGGTCGGGTTTACTATTATTGTGTCCACCCTACGATTCAGCGATAATCTCAAGGACTTACAACGCGAATATCCGGGGTTCGGTTCATCGTGAAGGTCAGAGTGCAAACAGTCCATTATGTTGATTTGTGTTAAAATGCAAACAAACGAACAAACAATTAGTTTAGAAAATATATGGCCGGCATAACCAAGTGTTTGACTCGTAATCTGAGGACCGTGGATTCGAATCCCCATCACATCAAACATGCTCGTGTTAGAAAAAAGTATCCCAAAAGTGGGTGGTGATTGGTAATGACTCACCTCTAGTTTAAATAAAAAAATCACATTTCGATATTTTTATAAACAGCACAAAACTACAACATTTTATAACGAAACTAATTACCTCGAAGTAAATAGGTCACAGGAAGAGTGAAAAACATTGTCTAATGACGGAAAACAATGACTGATTATTGGCAGAAACCTAATAATGATTCGCAACTTTAAAAACCTAGATTATAGAATTGTTTACTCTACTGCAATTTTTTTAAGGTTTCTCATGAATAAACGTCTATTTTATTCTTCTTCGTTCACTTCACTAACAAGATATTACATGAGATATTCTAGTTAAGTTTTATTCTACAAAAACGTATTTCTATTTTTGAAGTTGAATTGGCTAAGCCCACTTGAGTAGGCGTGTGCTGTTCCGCTGCGGGTATTAGATAAACACTAACTTAACAATAATTTTTTTAGGGTCAAAATGATCTAATAAAGCCTAATTAGAAAACGCATGGCCTTATTAGTTGAAAAATGTCTTTCGATTATAAAAGGTACGAGTTCTTCATACGCGTGAAAATCGACCTTTTAAAGCAAACACATCGACGCGAATTTTCAAAATTACTGCATCATGTATCAGTTTGGCAAACAGAGGTGACAGTTTGATGAGCACCGTGGACCTAAACGTGCTCCATCAGTCTCTACAAACTGTCTTAATTGTTATTACCAATAATTAAGCTTTGGGTGTGAAACTACACTAATTTGTTCGTGTGTTATGTGGCACCAACCCAACTAGGTAATTAATTTTCAATTGAGAATGCATTTGAAGTTGGCTAAAGATGTATTACATGATTAATCAAAATACTTTAATTAGTGCATAGTCTCAGATACTTAGCGAGAGACCACGATTTTAATTTGATAGAGAGATGAGTAAGTATTGGATTTGGATAAATCTGCCCATTATGGAATTAAAAGAGTCGATTAAAACAATGGCTGGTTATTGTAGAATAACAGTAAATCTCATCTCCTACATTCCAAAAAAAAAGTTAAAGTATACAACTAAGTCTAGAACTGGAATAGTTCTAAACAAGTAGAAATTTGTTATTACTTTTATGAGAAGGTATCTGATAAGGGATTCTAAACGAATATTCAGAAGTTTCGGTGAAAATCAGTTAATCAGAGAGTCACAGTTGCCAACAGTACAAATCTCCACAACAGTCATTCCAATTCTGGAACGACTTTCATTAATTTTATTTTCTTGTGATTTTTTTTAAAAAGTTAATTAAATCTGAATGACATCTACTGAAACTTTATCAAACTTACTAGAAGCGAAACATTATGTTCTTCTGTTGTAAAATTCGCAACTTCTATAATTTGTAAACGTTGAATGTGTGTGTGTTTTCTAACAGCAAAGTCACATTGAGCTATCTGCTGAGCTAACCAAGGGGAATCTAACTCCTAATTTTAGCGTAGAAATATCGCTGTGCTAGCAGGGGGCTGTAAACGTTGTAAGCTGCGAAAAGAGGAGAGTTTAGTCTATAATCATCTATTGTACCTAAATATGTACTCGACTCGTACTCTGAGGGTGGCTGGTGCGGTCACACCAAACATGCTCACCCTTTCAGCCGTGGGGGTGTTACAATGTTATAATAAATCCCACTATTCGTTGATAAAAGAGTAGCCCAAGAATTGGCGGTGGGTGGTGATATCAGACTAGCTGCCTTCCCTCTAGTCTTGAACAGCTAAATTGGGGACGGCTAGCGCAGATAGCTCTCGTGTAACTTTGCGCGAAATTCAAACAAACACCGTCTGTCGGTTAAACTCAACTTACCTTAATGGTTATATCACGTGATCCTCAAGTGGAAGTTAATTAAACCCTAATTTAAATATCACATACCAGCATCATGCCACCTGAACTTTTCATTCCAATTAAAAACTTCTAACGCCATCTATAAAATAAAACCTGAGCTTAATTGCAGAATAAAACTAAAAACGGTTCGGAAACAGTGCGAGGAGGAAACTTCGTTTAACAGAGAAAGAAGAAAACTTAGAATAACTAAAGCATGATAAAAACAAGGTTAAATGAAGCTCTTGAAGAAGAAAGTTGACGCTAAATATTATGCAAGGGGGTTCTGTTCCCCCAGTGTTAAACAAACAGATTGGTCAGCATAAGTATAATTGTTACTCAAATTATTGCGATGTCTATGTTTTATCTCACTGCACAAACTAAACATAATGTCATTACTACTATTAAGCCAATTCAATTAGGGATAGATATGTACCACATCTTTGTTTTCACAACAAAAAAATTATGTTTGCGAACTCACACAGCTAGAATCCGGGTTTCGATACCGTGGAGGACCGAGTGCGGATCGCCCATTGTGTAGCTTTGTGCTTAATTTTAAACAACGAATCCCCCGTCATATCAAATATGCTCGCCCTTTCAGACGTGAGGGCGTTATAATGTGACCGGCAATCTCACTGTTCGTTAGTAAAAGAGTTTCCCAAGATTTGGCAGTGGGTGGTGATGACTAACTGCCTTACCTCTAGTCTTACGCTGCTAAATTAGGGACAGCTAGCGCGATTAGCCCTCATGTAGCTTTGCGCGAAATTCAAAACAAACCAAACTAAACAACGATAACAAACAACAACACACTAACTGTATGTGTGTACATTTATATATATACGAAGCCGTGCGTCTGAACGGTGTCCCAGATGATTGCGAGAAATTAGTTAAACCAATTTCCAAATAATTTAGTAGTTTCCCACCAAAGATCGAAGCTAAAAGGATGACTAACTGGACAGATAGTTCGAGTTTGTCAACCAGTTTAATTTTATCGTCTTAACGCCCTCAGTAATGACTCAACTGGACGAGGAAGTTGATGACGAGCAACCCACTTGAAATAAACGCTCAAACGAATGGGTCGTGTTCTGCGGCTCAAAACGGAAGGAGGGTTGACCCAATTTTTTGTTAATGATATTGTTACTCTTTAAGCCCCGCATTATCTGGTACCTTTATATATATATATAAGTGGTAATAACAATAAATGAACCGAGAGGTAATATCGAAATTACAAAGGAAAGTGGTTTAGGAGAAGGAATGATATATAATAACCGCTTTTATGCAGCACCTAACAGAAAAAAAAACATATTTATTCAGAAAAAACAAAGAGGACCAATGACTGAAATACGACAGCAAAAAACATTAAAAGCGTGGAAAGTGCTAATATACTTACGTTTAAACCTGATGCAGGCAATTAGAGATTAAATAACTGTTCGTATGCAGTCAGAATTTATTTTACTTTGAACTTTACGTAATGTTATTGTACTTGTCCAGTAACAGATAAGATGGACTTACATAGAAAAGTGACGTATGACGTGGAATGACAAATGAACTTGATGAAAGGACGACGAATGGTACGACCGAAGCTGGAGTGAGGAACCACGATGTAAGCCATGGAATACAATGGAAAAAGGATTCCGATACGAATTATTTCTAATGATTGGAGAAGCGCGTTCTTCCTTCGGAATCCAGGCAGTCCTTCGTACCAGATGGAAGCTAACAGCTGCTGGACGTTGGAATGGGCACAGAACTGGAAGAACAGATATGTGAAACTTGCCAGACTTTCAGTTACAAATGAATTAAATTAATTACAAATTAATATTAGTGATTGACACGTTTGCAGACTCTGAAACGTTTGTGCGTGTGGGGTTCTTAACTCTAAACATAAAACAAATGTAAGGAATTGGTTTATACGCACACAATTTGAAGTTCGCCTTCATAGGTTCATCCAATTTTGTTACTATGACGATAAATTGCCAAGAACTGATTGGTACTACGCGTTTTCTTTACTCGTTTTTAATTGCTGTTTTACTGATGAAAGGCCAGTCTTTGACTCGATACATTTTTATTAAAAACAGAAACGGATGATCTTATAATAAAAAGCGTATTCTTACTTATGCGAATATGACAAAATGAAACAACTGTAATTAAATATTTTTTTCAAAAAGTTCTTTGTTTATTTGTTTGAGCACTAGATACCGGTTAGTTCTTACTGCGTTCAACTTTAATCACTTATGCTGTCAATAGTAGAATGATATTTAGTCCTACATATTTTTTTTTATCTTTATGTACAAGTTAAGAAGCGATGTTTGATAAACCAGCTATTCGATTGTCCATGAAATAAATAAAAATAAGCTTGGCGTGTCCTTGTGGTCAGCAGACCAAAATGTAAAGTCGATTCTTTATGGGGTCGTGTCGTGTTGCCGCATAATCGGATTCCGCACTTCGGGGGGTTTGTAGTGTATTATAAGTTATTATTTGTTAAATGTTGTGTAAAACTACTCGAGGGCTATCTTCTCTGCTCATCCCTAATTTTGAAGTGATGCAGTTAATCAACAATACCTCCCGCCAACCTGTGAGCTTTCCTGATAAAATATCAGAGTTTGCCTGTTACTTTATAATGCAACCACAATCTTAAAGCTTAGAACACGATTTTATTTTGAGGATAATGAAGGGAGAATCACAGAAATCCGGATTCATAGTTTAACTCATTAACAACTGCGTATCCGAGGTTCTGTGGTCCGTATCCCGTTTTCGCGAATAATAAAAACGCGATTCGCACTTTAAGGAGTAAAAGTCTAACCACACTTCCAGATAAGAAGTATGTGCTGATGTTTAGCCGCCGTTACTCTAGTCTTGTCCCCTAGTGGCATAGCGGTATGTCTGCAGACTTACAACCTGGTTTCGAGATACCTGTGGTGGGCAGAGCACAGATAGCCCATTGTATAGCTTTGGGCTAAATTTCAAACAAATAAACTCTCTAGTCTGTCTTTTCAAAATTAGGGACATAGGTCATAGCTTCGGGCAGATATTCTAAACAAACAGTAACGAAGTTTTTAAAATTCAAATATTTAAGAAAAAGCAAAAAATCGCAATAGCTTTCAAAATTATCGAAGTCTTGACTGGAAAATTAAAAGTTGTTTACGTAGTCGAAAATAAGATGAAAAAGAAAGAGATTGTTCCTTAACTGCATAATTGAATACATATTTTTATAAAAGCATTTTAACAAGCTGTAAACATAGACAAAGTGATTTAAAATTCAGCGTTCATAACATGTATTCTGACTTACTAAAACTTCCAGCCACATCCTCTTTAGTGTGCTTTAATCATAAAAATACTTTAGAAATAAATCTCGTTAAGTTTCAGAGTTTTTCTATGTAGCTGACGACGAGTTAAATAATCAGTGAAAGTATCAATATTATAAACAGCTGAAAACTGTAGTTTTATTTTTTTATCAGATCTCATCAACCCAGCTAAATTTATGAAACAAAAAATTTCCTTGTAATAAACAGCTGAAAACTGTAGTTTAATTTTTATCAGATCTCATCAGCCCAGCTAAGTTTATGAAAGAAACGGTTTCCTTACAATGAACAGAGATGACGAGATTAAGTTCACCTGCACTTTCGTGTTTAAAAAGTAAAAAACATAAATCCTAAATTAGATTGTGTTTTAAATAACACATAAATACACGATTTTTTTCCATTTACGAGTTGCGTGTGATGTCAAACAAATGGCTGAGACTTAAGAAGCTCAAATGAAAGGTGGCGCTTTTTAGTCACATTAGAATTCTTTATGGAACTGTATTATAGGCGTTGATATAAATAAAAAAAAATATCTCAGCAAGTTAAATTAACAATAGTTAAAAAGAAGGGCAGTACTTTGTTTAAAGCGAACAAAATATCTATTTTTCGGATGTCATAAAAACGTTTTGGTGGAAAATGGAAACAAAATAAACTTCACAGTTCATTCAACGATCACAAGTTTTCCAAAATTTTGTTTGTTTTATTTTAGAAAAAGAAAAAAACGTTTCTTTAGTAGGAAACTCTCTAACCTGGTTCTACAAAAAAAAAAGACTAATTTTCGAAAATTTAATACTATTTGTTGTAACTCTTCTGAAAGAAAAGTTTTGAATGGCTATCAATGTCTGTGTCAATCATCTCATGAGCTCTAAACAGTTCTTGAGACAGAATAAATGTCGAGAGAAATAAAAAAAACATTCTGGCTGGCACATTTAATTCTAAGCTATTTAAATTTTCATTACTTTAGAAATCAAATAAACCTACGTTCATACTTAAAGGTGTTGCGTACTGTATTGTGATGGATATTAATGTAAAAGTACGAAACGTTTATAAGTGTACAGCTTTTCTCGATTCATTCAAAGTATACGACCTACTAATAAAAAGATTAAATGCCAAGCCTAATCATTCCCTCAACATGCTTAAGCCACTATTTTGGATTTCCAGATCACCTCGTATAAAAAAGGTAAATTTTAGCAAAATTACTTTCAATTCTTAGAAACATTTTAAACGCAATTTCAAAAACATGAGATCGTGTTTGCAGTTAAATTCAACCCCAGTTTGGGAATGCAATACTTAATTATCATGTTTCCGAAAATAAATTGCAAAAATTTATGTAATTTCAAGCATTTTTTTCTATTCTAACACTTTTTAACTGAATTAAAGTTTTCTCTTATTGGTTAATTAGTTCGTAGTCTCTAACAAAATTCCTAGTTGTTGTTTTTTAGCGAATTGCTTCCTGTATTTTAGAATTTGCGAAACTCGAAGAATATACATTTTCCATGGTTTTTATGTGCCCTCATATCGTTTCTCCTCTTTTTACACTCAGACGCCTCTTCAACATCCTAGAGACTCCTCAAATTGGAATACTTGAAGTAAACCACGATTTTACATTTGATATGTTTTAAGCAATTATAACTTAAGCAAAAAAATAAATAAATAGAAGAGGAAATGTAATGTGTGTAAAAACACTAGAACAAAAAATCGATTAGTTAGAGTTTAGAGTATCTTTTGTGTATAATGTGCTCTTTAATCCATATTTTCTTCAGAATCTCCCTCGTAATCACCGATTGGGCCCGTCATGGCCAGGTGATTAAGGCGTTCGCCCATTCAGCCGTGAGATCGTTATAAAATTTCGGTCTATCCCACTGTACTTGGCAAAAGAGTGGCTCAAAACTGGTGATGGGTTGGAGATGACAAGCTGTCTTCCATCTAATCTTACATTGCTAAATTAGGGACAGCTAGTGAAGCGCAGATACATATCATGCAGCTTTGGTCGAAATTCAAAACAAAGAAACAAACCTAACCAACCAGCAAGAGTGGGAGCTTTTCCAACAACACTTAAGATAATTAATCAAAGTGGCGAAATCTTAATGTTGACTTTTAAATAATTTAAATACCATCATCGATAGTATCTGATTTTAATATTGAGTGGGACTTTAAGCCTAAACAGGCAATCACAGTGTACAAAAAGCGAGTTGTCCATGAATTTTTGATGACGTGAGACGTTTTCTAATATATGAAATAATGTTTTTGCGTAAGTTAAGCGTAAGTTAAATTATTTTTCTTCTATTTCTGGATGACGTTAAAAGAGAGCTTCGTCGTTGTTGTTGTTTTATCTTAATATTAGCGATCGATCAACTAAAACCTTTCATCATAATAACGTCAAGTATGCATATATCATTTATATTTTAAAATGATGTGTAATTATACTGTCAACGATAAAACGCATAGACTGATTGACCATAAAAACCGAATCGAGGAGGTCATTAACATAAATAGGAAGTTTTAGAAATTCCATAAAAAAACAAATGGGGCACGTCACGCATCGTGAACTTGCAGATGAATATATGAGGAAATATTTCTGATAAAACAACTGCGAATTGTTTTATAACTATAATATGAAGTAAAATTATTAAACTTACTCTTTCTGTAAATATACAGATTTTTGTAAAGGGAGAAGTTTGATGAACTATGATTCGAAAAATATTTTAGTTCACTCAGATAAATCTTAGCAATTAATGTGTGTGTGTTTTCCTTATACCACATCGAGCTATCTGCTGAGTCCACCGAGGGGAATCGAACCGCTGATTTTAGCATTGTGTGTTTTCTTATATCAAAGCCACATCGAGCTATCTGCTGAGTCCACCGAGGGGAATCGAACCGCTGATTTTAGCATTGTGTGTTTTCTTATATCAAAGCCACATCGAGCTATCTGCTGAGTCCACCAAGAGGAATCGAACCGCTGATTTTAGCATTGTGTGTTTTCTTATATCAAAGCCACATCGAGCTATCTGCTGAGTCCACCGAGGGGAATCGAACCGCTGATTTTAGCATTGTGTGTTTTCTTATATCAAAGCCACATCGAGCTATCTGCTGAGTCCACCGAGGGGAATCGAACCGCTGATTTTAGCATTGTGTGTTTTCTTATATCAAAGCCACATCGAGCTATCTGCTGAGTCCACCAAGAGGAATCGAACCGCTGATTTTAGCATTGTGTGTTTTCTTATATCAAAGCCACATCGAGCTATCTGCTGAGTCCACCGAGAGGAATCGAACCGCTGATTTTAGCATTGTGTGTTTTCTTATATCAAAGCCACATCGAGCTATCTGCTGAGTCCACCAAGAGGAATCGAACCGCTGATTTTAGCATTGTGTGTTTTCTTATATCAAAGCCACATCGGGCTATTTGCTGAGTCCACCAAGGGGAATCGAACCGCTGATTTTAGCATTGTGTGTTTTCTTATATCAAAGCCACATCGAGCTATCTGCTGAGTCCACCAAGAGGAATCGAACCGCTGATTTTAGTTGATTATATCGACCATGCCAAAGCGAATGTTTGCAGTTATTCGCAATGACGGCCGTACAACTCACTACTGAGACCGCTTGTTGGGCATTTTCTACCCTGTTTAGGGCTTCTTTTTGGTATGGTCTTAAACTTTTGACCAACTAGTATTTAGGCTAATTTCATAGTGTTCACATTTTCCCTATTAAATGCTAAAAAAGGTTTGTTTTTTTATTTTCCCTTTTCTTAATTTCATGTTTCGAAGCTCCACTCAAATAAGTGGTTGAGCTTAACAAGGCAAAATGCATATATTTTCTTTATGTTTATTGGCCTTAAGATTTTGGCCAGCAGCGTATGTCTCTATAACGCCGTCATTATTACATTTATTCTTTGATTTCTGATTTCTGTAGATAATTACTGATGTACAAAAAGGCCTGTTCGAATGATACTTTTAGAATATATAAAATGGATTGTGTGAGTTTATATACCGCCAACTTGAAATTCCTTTTGTTCTCAAATATATTAAAGAATATTTGCGTATTTTCAAACTACTTCTTCTGTTTTTCTCTTTTCTATTTTTGCCTACTCTTGACAAACCTTGGTTCAAGTCCGGATATCATGTTGATTTTTGCTGTTTAACTGATATAACTGAAATAAACTTTTGTTTATTTAGTAAAGCACGAACACTTAAAAGCGTAACACAAACAACATTTCACAATGGATTAGTGAAAGGCTACGGACTTATAACGCTAAAATCAGGGGTTCGATTCCCCTCAGTAAACACAGCAGAGAGTTTTACGTGGCTGTGCTTTAAAACAAACGCAAACGAAATCCTTACTGGTGTAAAGTCCCCAGTGGTACAGCAGTAAGGCTACGGATGTACAACGCTAAAATCAGGGGTTCGATTCCCCTCAGTAAACACAGCAGAGAATCTCACTTGGCTGTGCTCCAAAACAAACCCAAACGTAATCCCTACTGGTATAAATGTATTTGAAATATAATCATATCATATCAACGATGATTCGTCATGTGAATTGCATTCTATTATATAAGAATTTTAAAATACTGTACTTTTCAAACAGGGTTGATTAGTACTGATGGTTGATACTAGTCTACAACTGTTGTAAACTGGCCTTCAACAACAATAAATATCTGAAAGCAAAATATTGACGTATGTAAACTCAATAAGATGTGCAAAACATTATTAGAACTTTTTTTTCTGAGTAAGATGCATTTACCTTTTTCTGCTTGTATCTAATAGCTTGTTTGAGACGACTAAGGTGCATTCGATCTCCGTGATGGAAAGCTGGACCACTGGGGTCGTAATTTAGTAGCACTTCTAACTCGTAAGAACTGCGGGTGTGGTCGAGAAGCGCAGTGGCAAAGTTTTGACACTGTCGGCGAAGCTCCTGAAAAAAATAATAAATTGACAAAAATAAGTCGTTTGTTTGTAAATAAGAACAAAGCTACACAATGGGCTGTATGTGGTTTTAGCGCTGAGCCAGTGGTGGGCAGTACCTCGTTTTTACTGCACGTTATTAATGCAATTACGCATGAAACTGAAATTGTGTTCATTCAGTCACTGAAACATTCCGATAGGAATCATAACCCACTAAACTTTCATTTTTGTGTTACCCACATAGGAGGAGTGTGCACATTTTCAGAGCGTTTCGGACACAGGCTAATGCCAACTAGCTCCCCGTTTATTTTTACTACGCATACAACGGCAACTTTTTTCTTTCCATAGATCCGAATATTTCGGAAGTTTTGTTTTGTTTTTGAATTTCGCACAAAGCTACTCGAGGGCTTTATGCGCTAGCCGTCCCTAATTTAGCAGTGTAAGACTAGAGGGAAGGCAGCTAGTCATCACCACCCACCACCCACTCTCGGGCTACTGTTTTACGAACGAAGAGTGGGATTGACCGACACATTACAACGCCCTCACAATTGAAAGAGCAAGCATGTTTGATGTTGATGGGATTTCGAACTCGCAATCTTCAGACTACGAGTCGAGTGCCCCAATCACCGGGCCATGACGGGCCAAAATATATACAGAAAACTTCTTTGTTAATCCACACGGCACATCTGATATACTTTTTATTGAAAAGGTCTTCAAAATTGCACCAATAATCAGTTGCAACTTATAATGTTTTGAGAGCAGTTGAAGTTCCAAGAATATTAATCTGTAAGAGAAAAATGTCGGACGCAGGTTTTGTATCACACGAACAGTTACGTCACAGAAATTTGCATATTCATTAGCTGTTATATGTCGAAAGTTGTTGGCACATGACCATATCCTGTGACTACTTATAGTTGGCCGGTTCCTTTTGGCGCCGAAGAACTTCAAAAACAAAAAACAAAACAGAAAAGACTGAGATACTATTATGTGTGTCATTTGGAATATCTTTGTCCAAAGATTAAACTCCGAGAACGCGAGCAGAATATTTTAAAAGTTAAAAACTGTGTATTCTTACTTGTAAATTCTGTTATTATCACATTCTAACTTTGTTTGTTATGTTGTTGAAGCTGTTTTGAGTAAAGCACAAAGCCACACAATGGGCTATCTGTGTTCTGTCCACCACAGGTATCGAACCCCGATTTTTAGCATTGTATGTCCGTAGACAGGAGAGGATACTTTAGATAGTTTTCCTTTCTACTACTTCAGTGTTTTTCTTTCTCTTCCACGACTTAGCGTCAATTGAGTTAAGTATAAATTTAAAAAGAAATATTCCGTGAACACTGTTTCGTTTTTGTTTTTTTTAAGTACCTGTTTCCTAAGAAAACAACCTTATCTATAGCACTTCCGTTTGTATGTTCCACTTAACCTCACAATGACAGCTTTATATCCTTTATCTCAGTGGAAGATGGATGATACTGTTTCTTCGTGTTTGTTTTTGTTACAGATGAACAACATTTATTTTTAAACGTCTAATCTCTCTTCTGCTACAGTATTGGATGTCTCTTAATAGCAAAACCGCAAATAAAAACAGCACATATCTTGAAGATTGTTCTCTATTATGCATTATAAAGCAAACGTCATTAACACCTGAGTAAATCTAAATTCAGTATATTTATTGAGTTCCAACTTTAAATATTAACCATTTAGGAGACCTCTTTCTTGTACAGATTCAGCCATTGCATTTAGAGTGTTCCAATTTTTAATATTAACCATTTAGGAGACCTCTTTCTTGTACAGATTCAGCCAGTGACTTTAGAATGTTCCAACTTTTAATATTAACCATTTAGGAGACCTCTTTCTTGTACAGATTCAGCCAGTGACTTTAGAATGTTCCAACTTTTAATATTAACCATTTAGGAGACCTTTTTCTTGTACAGATTCAGCATACGATTTAAATAGCAGAGTTTGTAAACCTAGAATCAAGCACTTAAACAGGTAGCTGTTTTTATTACACTGATCCAGACCTCAGATTAAAATCATGAAAAAGAAAATGTATGAGATTAAATATGCAGCTTCATTTAAATTATTTAGGTCTAAGTTTCGTTTTAAATAGAAACTTAATTCTAGAAATCTACTGTTGTTGTTTTTCTGTTTATATGCTGAATAACTTAAATGAAAATATCTTGACAACAACTACATTTGTTTAAATCTCACATACAAAGGCAGAATTCATAGCTATATAATCTGTTGTTTAATACAGTATGTACTCACTAACAGTAATTTATACAGTCATGCGAAAAATGAGAATGTTTTTTTTATCTTTAACCTGTTGACTGCCAAGTATTTCAGCTGCTAAAATACAACTCCAATGCTTCTTTATTTTGTAACTTTTTCCTGACGCCATTTTGGATCGAAAGTGAAACAGTTTGTAAGTAGGTCAAATGCAGGTCTTTAAAAACACATGGAGAACACAGTATTGAGAACGTTGTATTGATTATTCTACTCTGAACAGAACGTTATATTATGTAGATTTTGTGAAAGGGGTATAATTCCGCAAACTGATCATTGACCCACTTGATAACAAAAGGTAATTGAAATAAAATTTAAAATAAATACAAGTACCATTCATTGTTCCTACAGTCGTAATTGTTGGAAGGAAAGACCGCCTTTAGTTGTTCTTAGAATTCTTAGTTTATTTCTTGCTTGTTTGTTTTTGAACTTCGCGGAAAGCTACTCAAGGGCTATATGCGCTAGCCCTCCCTAATTTAATAGTGTAAGACTAGAAAAAAGGCAGCTAGACATCACCACTCACCACCAACTCTTGGACTATTCTTTCACCAACGAATAGCAGCAACAATCTTCTCATCAAACACAAATGAACAGAAACAAAGAATGGCACTTACAATTTTTTTATTTAAACTTTTATCCCAACTACTTTCATTTTTAAAAGAAATTTCTGTTATAATAGAAAAACAAAATTCATCTAAATTTAAAGCAAAATTTAAATTTCCAAGACTATAAAGCTTCAGCAATGAGCTTTACTACATCATAATATCGTATGCACTCTGAAGAACTGATTGGAATTTTTTTTCTGCAGTTTTTGTTTTAGTGACCCGTGAAGAAGATATAAGGCGAAACTTATAGAGTCTAATTAAATAATACAAAAATAGTAACTGAACATAATGTTTATATCATGTATGTTCTTAAGTAAAATTGTCTTTTATATATCATAAATGAAGTAGTGTAATTAATTAAAGAGTGTAGTTTTCAGTTCTTAACCAATCAGCGTTTTGGTCATCTTGTAAATAAACAATACCTACATCTGCTATTAAAATTATTGGTAAAGTTGCAAAAACTAGTCCTTAGACATCTTTGGTTATCTATTAATCAATAAGATTATGGAAAAAAGCTATTATGTAAATTATTTTGTACATCTATTTAGGCTAACTTAAACTATTTAAGTTGGAATTAAGACAAATATATTTTGTAAAAAGCAGGTGAAGTTTACGCCTTTTGAATGGTTTGCATTATAAAACCTTTTATAAGCTCAGTTTATTTTTATTGCGCTCGGCATGGCCAAGCATGTTAAGGCGTTCGACTTGTAATCCGAGGGTTGCGGGTTCGAATCTCTGTCGCATTAAACATGCTCGCCCTTTCAGCCGCGGGGGCGTTATAATGTGACGGTCAATCCTATTATTCGTTGATAAAAGAGTACCCCAAGTTGTTGGTTTATTTATAATTAAGCACAAAGCGACACAACGGGCTATCTGTGCTCTGCCCACGAGGGGCATCAAAACCCGGATTTTAGCTTTATAAGACCACCAAAACACCGCTGTGCTACTGGGAGGCGATTATTTTCAGTTATTAGTTTTACGTTGGCTTTTCTGTCCATCCTAGAAGATCTGGAAATAACTCATACGAGTTATTTTTAGTGTTAAATGTGTGTCACAGCAAAGCCACATTAGATTATATGCTGTGTCCTTTAACAGAGAGACAAAGTTTGTTTGTTTTGAAATCTAAGCAAAGCTGCCTTCGGGCTATCCGCCTTAGCCATCCCTAATTTAGCAGTATAAGACTAGAGGGAAGGCAGCTAGTCATCACCACCCACCAGGCTACTTTTTTACCAACGAATAGTCGGATTAACGGTCACAATATAACGCTCCCATGGCTGAAAGTGGGAGTATGATTGGTGTGACGGGGATTCAAACCCTTGGATTACGAGTCGAGTGTCTTAACCAGCTGATCATGCAGGACCAGAGGCGGACAAAGTATTAAAATCAATAAGAATTGTTTGAAAATAAGATAATAATATCTACTAAACCGAATTCTTATATTTTGATTAATTATTTTAGAAACGTTTCTGTTTTCGTAAACGTGTTAAACTAGTCGTACAAAATTTCCAAGTAATAAGATTAAAAATGAATTTTTAGCCAAAACTAATGATTACAGTGAGAAGATTTCATTTACAGAACTTTTTTGACGCATGACTTGTCCAGAACTAATCTAAATATGCATCTCGTTCGTTATCATTTTTCTTTCAGTAAACGAGATCGGAAAACGAGTTGTTTTCTTTCTTCACTTCAACACCAAAATAGTTTCCTGATAAGTAGCTATTCAATAGTTCGGAGAGCGACAAATCTATGTTGTTGGTTTTTTAATTGATATGCATGTCCCTGAATATTGTAACATGATTCATATATCAGGAACCATCCGACAGACAAAATATTATTATATAATCACCTGCAATCAATGTGCCGAGGATGCTACAATTGTGATTTACGCCTGTGGATTGGAAAAAGTACAGAATTGGACTAGAAACGCATATAATTTTTGAACATTACAAACCGTTCCATTTCAGTGAATTAACTTCGGACGATGGTATTTCTACGAGAACAATAAATATCTTCATCGGTAAAAGTCAGATTATAAGCGGCGTTAGGCCAACCGAACTAGCTAGCTTAAGTGAGGTGTATGACGAAGTCAACTAAAGAATGATTTGCTCGCCTTGCACCTGGCCCATCGATAAAGTATTCAGTTCCAGACCAGATAGAAAATTCGGTATTGCTTGTAAGTTTGTAAAACTCGTGTATATAAGCCATCATTTGTAATAACTATTAGCAATAACAGTTACTATAAATTATATAGTTGTTGTTTTTGTTAGTATATCAAAATATACTTGTTTTTAAAAATAAAGCTGTGTGCATAAATGATGTTGGCAAATATCAAAATTTGATACATTTTGAACATTCAGTTAACTTTTAATTTCAAGTTTCCGGTTATTTGAAACAGTAATACGTTAACATACGTAATATAATACGTCGGAGAGTCACACTAGATAAATTATATTACATAACAGTACTGGTATGCCGAATATGTTCCGAGTGTTGATGTGTATAGATGAAAAATGATTTCAGCATATGACCGATAATTTCCTGAGGTTGAAACAGCAAGAATGATACTGAAAGCCTCAGTGATGTAATAGTTATGCAAAACGTAGTTACAATATAACACTTTAAATTGTATATGTATATATATATACATATACCATCACCATTTGAAATACACATACATCTTCTGTGTACAATAGTCGTGTCCACTTTAGGCCAATGCCTTAAAAAGTTTTATTTTATTACAGAATACAGCTTTTCCAGAAGTACAGTAGAAATAACTGTTTGTTTTTTAGTTTCGCGCACACCTACACGAGGGCTATCTGCGCTAGTAGTCCATGATTTAGCAGTAAAAGACAATCAGTCGATACTACCTATTGTCAATCTTTTGGTTACTCTTTTACTAACAAATAGGAGGACTGATCATAACATCATAACGCCCCTACAGATAAAAGGACAAGCATTTTTGGTGGGATGGAGATTCGATTCCGCGGCTCTCAAATTGCGAGTAAAGCAGCCTGTCCATCTGGTCGTGGAAATGGTAATCACGAAATTAGAATGAGATTTAGTGACCGTTGGACATCGTGAAAACACGAGGAAAGTATTTCTTAACACACTGCTGTTGGGTTTTTATAATTGTGTTTCTCAGTAACTAGACACACGGTTTGTTTATATAATGCGAATTCCCGTCACACCAAACATGCTCGCCCCATTCAGCCGTGGTAGCATTATAATGTTACGGTCAATCCCACTGTTCATTGCTAAAAAGTAGCCTAAGAGTTGGCGGTGGGTGGTGAAGTCTAGCTGTCTTCCCTCTAGTCTTACTTGCTTAATTAGGGACGGCTAGCGCGGATAGCCCTCGTGTAGCTTTGCGCAAAATTCAAAACATACCAAATCAATCGTTTGTATAAAGTCACTGAATATTAATAATTATTTTTATGAAGATCTAATCATCTTTATGCTCAGAAAATAACAAAAATGTTGGTTCAAAATCGACTGATAATGAAAACAATTGTATCAAAAGATAATTAAAACTTTTTTACAGTCGTGAACCATACTGCATAGCATAGCCGTTGTAAAAATCTAGCTGTATTGTCGTGTTTACCCTATATAGGTTTAATTTCCTATATATGTTTTAGATTGTCAGGTTTCCTGATGCACATTGCACATTAAAATAGTTTCTGATGTTACAATATTGCTTAAATTTCAGCTTGCTGTTATCTGTGAACTTCAAATTAGGAAATAAGCTTCGGCTTTATGAAAAAATACGACACCACTGGTTTTGTATGAGCTCTCAGTTTAACAACCAAATCAGATATTTACTAAATAAAATATAGCCTTGAAAGCTTTATAGCGCTGATTATGTATGACGTACAAAAACTTACAAAAATACAATTAGCGTATTTAAACGTCATTTCGAGGTATTATTTGGGGGGGGGAGATTAAAATGTCTTTAGTTTTGATTTTTAATTTATCTTAACTCTGCCGGTTTTAAATTGGTAAAATATTTACCCCAGTTATAAAAACGAAATCTAAATATTCCAAAAGAACCTAGTACCACATGTTCTGGTAACTTATCATAGTTAGGAAATGAAAGCATAAATCTGCAGTGTGTAACGTCTGCGTTGTGCTCACCACCAGCAAAAAAAACAAAAAACAACAGGATATTTAGAAAATGGCCCAAACATGAAATATGGTGCATAAACACTAACCCTCGATTTGAAATTTTCCCTCCCTCCAATCAAACTTTCACAAACAAACAAACAATGTTAATTTAAGACTCGTACACGTGAAAACCACAGTGAAGTGTTATTTCTTCAGAAAAAAATACAATATTTATTGACTTATTTTAAAGTTTGGAAATATTAATGTTAAAACACAGTCAAGAGAATAATTTATCAGCAACATTCTTCGCGTTGTTTTCTGTATTTTCAGGTAAGTTGGAGCAGCCATCTAAAGCTCTGTTCAAGCTCCAAACGATAAGTATAGAATAAGAAAAGTGATATACATCTTCATGTTACAAAGTTCTGACATTTCTATCGTGAAAGTCAGAAGTATAATAAAGAAATAAAGTAACACTGTCTGATTCAGAAAAACTAAAAGTCTACCGGCGCTAATAATTATAATACATGTCATAGAGGGCACTGGCTGACTGTAACAGTGCAGAGCTGAAGTATGACAACGTAGGTGAATAAGATACGATCTTCATTAGATGCATGTTGTTTTGTAGTCACTTTTTATAACATCTGGAGGAGTGAAATTATCAATAGAAAGAGTAGATTATGTAGCCTCAAACCAAAAGTAACCGAGACAACCTTTCGACGTCACATTCGAAATTATTGAAAATTGTCAATCTTTGTAGATCAGATAGCGCTAAGCGATAGAGACGTACTTACACTTCACATACTAAGTGAAATACTTATTTGTTTTACACAAAAGCTAAGTCGGAGTTGACTGTCGCACTTACAACACACCAAAGATCCAAAAGTGGGATCTAACATTCACGGCAGCGAGAGATCAGGTATTAGGCACTAAGTTAGTCGTGTGGGTGAAAGAAAAAATGTCTGTCACTCTCGTATAAACGATAAATAGTTAAAGGTCTTTAGTCTGTAACAAAGAAGTCCTAAGAATTACATGACAATACAGGTTCATGATATTTTGTTAGAGACAAACATAAACAAGTTATTTGTATAGATGATATTCTTGAATGTTCTGAAAAGTATTTCATTAATGTTAGGTTAATATTTCTTTCATTCATTTGAAATATCTATGTGACATTTCTCCTCGGTTAAAGATCCTTGTTAAACCTAAGTTCCCGGTCAGATATTGCGTTCTTATATTCAACGATGAAGATAATAAGAAACAGAACGATATAAACATTTGTTATTGTTTCATTTTCTTCAGCACTTACCTCACATAGGAACAACGGGAAACCCCTTTACGTGCTATTTCTTCATTTTCCAAATATTATGAAAAGTATAACGTCGCATGATCGAAATGTGGCGGATTTTTTTACAAGCTTTTGGTTTTTGTTGTTGTTGCATTTTACAAGATTATATAGTTTTGTGAAAACTTATGTTACATTATTAACTACAGCAGTACGTTTTATGCATCACACTATTATAGAACACTTGCTTATATGATACTAGAAAAGTTTTTTTCATGTGATATGGAACCCCTAACATCTTCGAAATATTTATCCTGCATGTATGTAAATTTGCAAAAGGGGTCACGATTTTCCTGTTTTGGAGAGCTTTACTTTTTTCCATTCTTTGGGTGTAGATAAGACGTCCTGAATACGTCATACGCTAATCTAATGTACTTGAGCCACTTATAAAAATATAACAGTACTAGCTGTTGTAAGTCCTTGTAAAGATTTCCAGGGTGTGGATGGATCTTTATCAAAATTGGTATGAAGGATCATTAGATCCATGTAGAAATACACACGAATTTTTAATTTTGCGGTTCTCTTGGGTGTTTTGGGGTATTTTTACCACTATTTCGCCCCTATTGATGGATTTATAGTAAATTTGGCATAAAGGTTTGTTAAGTTGGTTAGGTTTGTTAGGATGCTTGTTGGGTTTGTTAGGAGATATATGCACATCTACGGTCTCACATTTTGCGTTTTGCTGTATTTATTTTGAATGTTATTTTTATAATTATATGTAAAGAAAACTACTTTTCAGTCCTAAGATAACTTTTCATTACTCATGAATTTGTATACCTTCCGTCCAGGGTACGGGTACCCTAGCTAGTTTTCTTTAATACTAGTTTTATATTTGTCACCACATACGAACATTTAGTTTTTGATGAAATTTTATTAACTTTTTGTGTTTGAAACTTAATCTTATTAGTTAGAAAAGAGTTATTAAACTTATGATTATTATTTGATTTCTGTATTGCATATTGGTTTATGATATTAATGCCAGAAATAAATGACCTTAAAACACCAAGATGGTATTTAAATTTAATTAGATACTCGACGTTTCGTTCTACGACTTCTACAGGATTGTTTGAAGCTTTGTAATGTTAGTTTCAGTTTATTCTCCAGTGAAGGCTTCTTAAGAACTTGTAGAGCGTAGCGTTTAGCGTCTAATTAAATGAAGTGTTAAGGTGTTCGACTCGTAATCCAAGGGTCGCGGATTCGAATCCCGAGCACACCAAACATGCTCGCCCTTTAAACCGTGGGGGCGTTATAATGTGACGGTCCATCCTACTATTCGTTGGTAAAAGAGTAGCCCAAGGGTTGGCGGTGAGTGATGCCTTTTTTCTCGTTTTACACTGCTAAATTAGGGACAGCTAGCGCAGATAGCCCTTGTGTAGCTTTGCGCGAAATTCAAACTAACTAACTAACTGATTGAATAAAATTAACTTTAATGTGTTACAAAGTGGTTTATTTCTAGAATTAAATTTATAATTAATATAAAATGTTAGCCATTTTTAACTAAGATAAGAGTTGGCATATGAATAGGAATATTTTTGAACCTGTTTTAACTGATTTACGTCATTGAATAGCAACCAGGATTATCGGGTTATGGCAGAAAATCACAGACATACACGTTCTACTCATTTTCTCCCTCAGCAATAATATTAAATACAATAAATTGTACTTTACTTGACACTAACAAGCGTATTGTTCTTAACCTGATACTAAACCGAGTGTATTGTTTCTTACCTTATACTAAACAGAGTGTATTGTTCTTTACCTTATATTAAACAGAGCGATTTATTCTATACCTGATACTAAGCAGTGTATTGTTCTTTACCTGATACTAAACAGAGTGAATTGTTTTTTGTCTGTTACTAAAGAGAATGAATTTTTTTTACCTGATAGTAAACAGATTGTATTGTTCTTTACCTTATAATAAACACAGTGTACTATTCTTTATCTGATAGTAAACAGAGTATATTGCTCTTTACCTTATAATAAAAAGAGTGTACTATTCTTTACCTGATAATAAACAGTGTATTGTTCTTTACCTGATATTAAGCAGTGTACTGCTCTTTACCTAATACTAAACAGAGTGTATTGTTCTTTACCTTATAATAAACAGAGTGTACTATTTTTCACCTAATACTAAACAGAGTGTACTATTATTTACCTAATACTAAACAGAGTGTATTGTTCTTTACCTTATAATAAACAGAGTGTAGTATGCTTTACCTAATACTAAATAGGAGGAATCGTATTTTTTACCTGATACTCGATTTTGAACTCTTGTTCCATGAAACTTAACCGGCGTAGCTCCCAACTAAGCTCAAAGGCGGTTAAAATAGGATCTTTGCTAGAAAGTGAGATGAGTGAGGGCGAGGCAAGAGCACGATAAGCATTGATCCGGGAGCGAGAGTGCCTCAAACTGTCCTCTGAACTAGATGTCACGCACTCGCTGCATCCACATCGCGCTTGATGGGGATTTGGGAACGTAGCTCCACGATCCAATAGGATTTTGATTATTTCGTAATTATTTCGATGGGCCGCGAGCGTCAAAGGTGAAATATCTGGAGTGAAAGTCGCCATGTTCCTGTCTATAGCTTCCCAACTCTATAAATAATTACATAAGCAAAATAAGTGCATAGATTTCCGTATTACAAAACAAAAACGCAAAATTTAGAAATACTTTAACTATACCCACTCAGCATTCTCTTCGTTCAAAGTTTCAACTCCGTAAAAAGAAAAGAAAAAAAATCTGTAAATTTTTTTCCTTCTCTGAGAGAATAATGACTTTGGAATGTCTAGTTTCCAATAAAGAATTCTGCTAATGGACTGTATGTGTCTCTGTTTTTCTATAAAAATAATCTATTGTGCGTAGACTGAAACAAAAAACTACCACGAACTTGTAACTGATAAACAAGTTTGAGTTTCTGCTACACTCAAATCGTTTTGCTAATTTGCTACATGCTACTATAATCAATTTTGTGCAACTGCTTACAAGTCACTCGATATTTAACCTGTTGACTGCCAAGTATTTCAGCTGCTACAATACAACTCTAATGCTTCTTCATTTCGTAACTTTTCTTGTGATGCCATTTTGGATCGAAAGTGAAACAATTTGTAAGTATGTCAAATGCATGTATGGTGCTGACATCTAGCGTTAAAGTTAGGTATTATTGAAAATGAAATACCTCGTCCTTGGCACTGTGATACCGATCGGCTTGGACAAGTTACCTCGTCTACAGCACTGAACAGGTTAATATACTATGTATTCAAATTTCAAGCAGTTGTAATAAACGCAGAGAATAAAAAGTTATTATTTCAAACATACATGGAAACACATTTCTAGACATAAAACATCAACTTGTTTTATATATTAATCATGTCACGTCCTCCGAATAAGACAACGGTAAGTTGACAGTCTTACAACGCGAAAATCCATGGTTCGATGCCCAGCGGTTTACACAGCAGATAATTCAATGTGACTTTGCAATTACAAGGCAGTAAGTATGTTATGTTTCAGAAGTTTACATAGCACTGCATATAATCGTCTCTTTGTTGGGACGTAAACAAACAAAAATAACAGAATTAAATCCAACCGATGCTATATTCGATATTATACTCTATGACAATACCTAGCATATGTTTTATAAAATCTATTGAACTATGTGCTTTAATGTCTAACTCTTAACAGCATCATACTTGAGAAACAGAGTTTGGAGACATGAATACATAGAACATTACACGAGAACCTTGCACAACATTATAAGGAAAAGTATCAAAAATATGTCATGAGAACTTTATGATACTTTATAGAATAAAAGTAAGATGAACTCAAATTAAGCTGAAGAATCATATATATACGTATCATAGAAACGTTGGTATTTGTTTGTTTGTGTTTTAGAATTTCGCACAAAGCTACTCGAGGGCCATCTGTGCTAGCCGTCCCTAATTTAGCAGAGTAAGTCTAGAGGGAAGGCAGCTAGTCATCACCACCCACCGCCAACTCTTGGGCTACTCTTTTACCAACGAATAGTGGGATTGACAGTCATATTATAACGGCTGAAAGTGCTAGCATGTTTGGTGCGACGGGGATTCGAACCCGCGACCTTCAACTTACGAGTCGAGCGCCTTAACAATGCTAGTCCTTTATTAAGTAATCTTTAAAAAGAGTTATAGTGATAAATTTTAGGTTCTTGACCTAATCATTGGTGGATATATATCTGAGTTTCTCTTCAAATACTATAATCACAATGTATGATCCTCAGAGTTGAGCAACTAAGTTTTATCAAGGCTTCGAATCATTCTTTATAATATCAGTATAGGTTCATTAAAAATAATGATTTTGCAAAATATTTATATCAAAATAAGGTAAATGAAGAAAGGCATAAAATTAGAAAATAAGTAAAGTAGATATAAATACTTTATCATGAAATTGTAAGGTTATATGTGAGATTATTAAGAAAAAAACACACTATGCTGTTTCACATGAAGCACACTATGTATGAAAACATACTATGTTCTTATATTTGATAGCATTAACCTGAATTCTAAGTAATTATTTTCTTTATTTCAAAATCAGCCGTGCATTTACATGTGAATAATACATTGCCCTTCAAGTTCTTTAATATTTAAAATTTACGCTTTCGGTTAAATGTTTACATGGGGAGAAAAAAAGGCTTTTGTCAGATTATTTATATTCACTGTATATTCAATATCATAACAATTCTTTGGAATCAATCGGTGTGTTAAATCCAAAATTGTGATTATATTAGAACGACATCCAAAGTAACAGTGATAAAAACACACATTTAATATTAATGTTTGATCTTACTCTTTTAAAAAATAGCGTTTGTGTTTTTTGATATTAGTTTTACGTGTTTTTCTCTCATAGCAAAGCCACATTGGGCTATCTGCTCAGCTCACCGAGGGGAATCGAACCCCTGATTTTAGCATTGTAAATCCGTAGATATACCGCTGTACAAGCGGGGGGCTTTTGATATTAGACCATAGAAAACCCAACATTGTGACACCAAATTAATTATTTTCGAATCACCAAAAGCTTATTTTAATTTAGCAAGTAGATAGACACGACGCAGATTAATGTTAAATTGACCACCTGACAATATTATATCTGAATTTACCGTTCCAAAATGATTTGCATCAATAGATTTGACCAGCGTCGAGAGTAACCCTGTACATCAATAGATTTGACCAGAGTCGAAAGTAATCTTGTGCATTAATAGATTTCACCGGAGTAGAAAGTAACCTTGTGCATTAATATATTTCACCGGAGTCGAGAGTAACCCTGTGCATCAGTAGATTTGACCAGAGTCGAGAGTAACCGTGTGTATCAATAGACTTGACCAGAGTCGAGAGTAACCCTAACGTTGTTTTGGAACTTTAAAGTATAAATTAATTTTATTAATTATTGTATTGTTGTACATGTTTAGGTTACTTTTGAAGGCAAAGCTTTATAAAACGTAATCTTACATGAGGATCCCCTTTCTTATGGCTATTCTCCTCGTGTTCCAACAATACCTCCACTGCCTCCACGTATTCCTCACTTATGGCATGCAGTAAGGCATCTTTTGTTTCCACTCCAGATGCAATAAGCAACTCGAGCATTTCCAGGTTCTCGTTGTCTATAGCCATCAGGAGGGCGGACCGGCCCAAGGGGTCAACACAGTTAATGTTGATAGTTTCCTTTGTTTTGTTGCTCACAAGATACCTTCAGTAAAACGAATATATATGTAGTGTATTCTATGCATATATTTCTAATAAAGATAAGTTCTTGTACTTTTTGGTAATTATCAAGAAGCATTTGTTAACACTCAAATTGATTATAATGTGAACTATATTGAAAGGTTACAGATTCTGAGCTAATACGAAAATGTTGGTATTGGACATTACTATTGAAGGGAAGGTTGGAAGTATTAATGCGACATTACTAGTGAAGTAAGTGTGGATTTTCTGTTTTTCATTTAATTTCACGCAAAGAGTTTTGTTTGTTGTGAATTTCGCGCAAAGCTGCACGAGGGCTATCTGCGCTAGTCGTCCCAACCTTTGCAGTGTTAGACCAGAGGGAAAGCAGGTAGTCATCACCACCCACCGCCAACTCATGGGCTACTCTTTTACCAACAAATAATGGGATTGACCATCACATATAACGCCACCACGGCTGAAAGGGCAAGCATGTTTGGTGCGAGGGGAATTTGCGACCCTCAGATTACGAGCCGAACGCCTTAACTCACCAGAACATGCCTGACCATACACGAGAGCTATCTACATTAATCGTCCCTAAGTGTAAGGCTAGAGAGAGAAGGCAACTAGTCATCACCACTTATCGTCAACTTTTGGAGCACTCTCTTACCAACGAATAGTGGAATTTACAATCACATTATAACATCTCACGACTGAATGTGAAAACATATTTTGTGTGACGAGGACTCAAACCCTCGACCATCACATTACGAGTCAAGCGCCTTAGCCACCTGGCCATGTCGGACTAGAATGTAAGTTTGGAAGTATTAGTGCTGGACATTACTATTAAATATAAGGTTGAAAGTATTGCTATTGGATTTTACAATTCGATGTGAAGTTAGAAGTAATGGTACCAGATATAATTAATAAAGGTAAGTAGTTGGTATTGAAGGTAAGGCTGGAAATGTGCAGTTTGAAGTTGGAAAGGCTTCAAAAGAAACACCAGAATAACAGAATCTGCCTAATTTAACAGTATGTGAACTAGGTGGAGATTAAAAAGTGGCTTTGTAAACTTCACAGTTAAAATACAGTTTAACTCTTTTCAGTGAATTATTTTGAATTAGCCCAAAACTACATAATCATAACGGAACAAATAGTAAGTAACGACATTGCGTAAATAAGTAAGTACAATGCTACTGTTATAACGTTTATTTTATATTTTTCCTTTCACCCGTGGGAGCGTCACAATGTTACAATCAATCCCACTATTCGCTGGTAAAAGAGTAGCCCAATAGTTGACAATAGGTGGTGATGGCTAGCTGTCTTTCGTCTAGTCTAACACTGCTAAATTAGGGACGGCTAGTGCAGATAGCCCTCGGGTAGCTTTGCGCGAAATTCAAAACTAACCAAACTTAAAGCGAAAAAAGTTTGGTAATCACTTGCAAAAAACTCGCCTTAGCTTACAGAACGAGTTTCTACGCAAAATTACTCAAAACTTTATTTCAGTTACTGGATTGACTGTTTTTTGGAAAGTAACCAACCACCTTTCATTTTGTTTGTAAGATAATTTGTCAGGATGCTGGTAAAATAACTTATCAAGGATTTAGTCCTTACTTTATATTGATACCTCATATCAATCGAATTATTCGCTGGTTTCTGCGCTATGCTCAACACCTGAGTCATGAACGTCGGTTTATTATAAGTTACTCATAACCAGCATTCACATTAAAACTATATAAAACTATTTGTATAGTTTATTGAACGAAGCTTTACGCGTTACTAAATAAACGGAAGTAACCTATTTCCGGGACATTTTCCATCTCAGGAAATGAAGTAGAGATAGTCCATATAGAATATTTACAAGATAAGACCGAGAATTATTTAGATAAATTTATCTTTAATCGTTTATCGTTATAATATGTCCACTTACCTACGGACTGAGGCTACATCACCTCTCTCCACAGACAGCAAGAACTTTTTCTCTTCTAGAGAAAGCTGGCCTTTGCGTTTTGACACAGACTCTTGAAAATGATTTGAATCGAAAATAACAAACTCGGATTGATCCTTCATAATATTTGCTGAATCCGCATCCATTTTTGTATTTTTTTATCCACTTTCAGGAAACGAAATGTTACACATATCGTTGGTTGTTTTTCCTTCAAGTCATCTGAAACAATAAGAAAGTTACAAATAATTTAGAAGGTCATCTAACAGTTAAGTTGGTATCACGGAGATAATTTCAAAGAAACTAAATATGGTTTAAAACTGTGAAATAAACCCTAATTAAACTTTTGTTTATCGGCGAACGCAAATATTTATATCTAAGGTTTATCATCACAATATTTCTTCAGAAAGTTTGTTTGCTTGTTTTGAATTTCCTCGCAGAGCTACTCGAGGGCTATCTGCGCTAGCCGTTTCTAATTTACCGGTATAAGACTAGGGGGAAGGCAGCTAGTCATCACCACCCACCGCCAACTCTTGGGCTACTCTTTTACCAACGAATAGTGGGATTGACCGTCACATTATACGCCCCCACGGCTGGGAGGGCGAGCATGTTTAGCGCGACTCGGGCGCGAACCCGCGACCCTCGGATTACGAGCGCACGCCTTAACGCGCTCGGCCATGCCAGGCCCTATAGAGAGAGAATGAAGAGCACCTTGTTTTTTAGCCTGCGACATATCATGGAAAGAAAAGTACTTATAACTTTTTGAAGTCAGCCGTGGGGGCGTTATAACGTAACGGTCAATCCCACTATTCGTTGGTAAAAGAGTAGCCCAAGAGTTGGCGGTGGGTGGTGATGACTAGCTGCCTTCCCTCTAGTCTTACACTGCTAAATTAGGGACGGCTAGCACAGATAGCCCTCGAGTAGCTTTGTGCGAAATTCCAAAACAAACAAACAAACTCTCTCTATATATAAACATAAACTGTAATTCAATGTGGTTTCATTTCGAGATAAATATGTGTAAGAACACTCTGATTTTGTTCTTTATTACTAAACTATTTTCCTTTTTTTAGGTTATTCAAATTAAAAATAAATATAGTTGTCAGTAGACTTCAATAACGTTATCGTTGACGTTCAAAATACTTTAATGTTTACGTTATTTTAAAGACTTTTAATTAGATTTTGATTTGAAACCTTCAGATCAAGCTAACTTATTTTATAACCCGAGTTTTAAAAATATATTTAAAATAAGAAAACCTTTACTGAAAAGGAACATATCTATATTTAGTGTCAATTTTAAAGTTAAATTTATAACGCTTCAAAAAATTAGTTGTTTTCGCTGATATATTGCGAAACCGATTAAATAAAGGAAAGTTTGATAAACAAAAGATTAACCAGTAAATGGATTTACTACGCCAAAGTACGGGGTTTCACTACATGTGGTGTTCCATGTATGAAAGAGGCTTAAGCTACTTTTAAAAGAAACGGTGAAGTTTTTAAGTTGACTGAAAAAATAGAAAAATAAATAAATTTCATTTTATTCTAACTTCAAATTCATATTGACAGAAAAGGGCCTAAAAATACTGAAACTGGTAAAATCTGTAAACGAGAATTAGAATGAAACCGAGTCAGATGGATAAAATATCAGTTTACTGATCGATATAAACTTGGATCGAACTTTTTCATTTCAGACTCAAATTTAAATGTGTCCTTACTGGTACTTCAGCCAACGACTGGAGTAGAATTCTATGACATTCGAATCCTTGTGTAATTAGAGAGAATTAATCACTACGAACTCAGGAACCAGTGTATTAAAGTCTATTGATAGTGAGCAGTGAGCTGATACAGCAATTTCTTAGTTTAAATTTGTTCGTTTTGAATTTCGCGCAAAGCTACTCAAGGGCTATCTACGCTAGCTATCCCTAATTTCGCAGTGTAAGATAAGAGGGAAGGCAGCTAGTCATCACCACCCTCCGTCAACTCTTGGGCTATTCTTCTACTAATGAATAGAGGGATTGACCGTCACATTATAATGATCCTACGACTCAAAGGGTGAGCATGTTTGATGCAACGAGAATTCGAAACCCTTGACCATCAGATCACGAATCAAACGCCTTAACATACTGGCCATCCTGGGCCTTTAGTAATTTTAAGATAGTCACGTTTACCATGATAAACTGGGCATGCGTTTTTACCTTGACATGGTAAGAACAGATTTAAGACTGAGCGATGTAAAAGTAAAAACTGAAAAATATAATAATACCCACTCTGTTCACCTAACTTTCTTTATAGTCACTCCCTCTGATGAGTAAATGATCAAAAAGATATAACAGGCTGGGGTGTTCCGAACGTTGACTGCTTAGATGAAAATGCCATTTATATATCAATTTATCTCTCTCTATATTTCTTATAAAAATGGGAAGGCATGTTTGGTTTAAGTAAAGGATTTATTTTGTGTTGTTGCTATTCTGCTTCACGCGACAGCTAAACATTTATGCTTCCTTTCCCACATTTACTAAGCTGAATGTTGATATAAGTTTAATTCTATTGTATATCACATTATAAATCACCAATCTCTTCTTTGACTTTCTGTTGACATTTCAAACGATCTGGGGGAATATATCCATTTGAACGTTTCGGTGGATTACGTCCATTATTAAGAAAGTGAATGTTTAGAGTAACTGGAAATACCATCACGTCTTGAAAAAAATGTGGTTGTTTAAGTTATGATTGATTCCTATATTAGAAAATCTCAAGCGCCACCTGACGGCTGTCCTTTCTTCATCAAGAGCGAGCTGAAAGTGTTATACTTTTTATCGTGAAGATAAAATAATGATTACAGTGCAACACAATTGAACATTCGTTGCCCAAAAGAGATAAGGATAAAAACTTGTTTATCTTATAAAGTTTATTAATAACATTAACCATGGTTCTCTTTGTGAAACATACATACAAACTGTCTAAGCCAAAAGGCCAGAATTATGGCTCTAGTGACTGTAGACTCTTATTTTATTTATACATTAGAGATACCTTACTACGCTAGGGGGTCTAGTGACTCTGGTGAATATATTTACTCTTTAAACAAGAGCTTACTATAATTTTTGGGCCTAGTAATTCTAGTTGCTTTCTTTATTTGCTCAGAAAGCACTTCACAAGTCGTGTGGATTTAGTGTTCCTATTCTGCTTTAGTTTTCTATAGAAAAGTATCTTTTAGTTCCAGTTAGTTTTATTTCAGTTGTTCTTGATGTATCACTGAGTTACTTAACATTATATGTACCTGTATAACTGTCATCACTAATGCATAATTCCTTTTGACTTGCTTGTTCGAAATAAAGTTATGCTTATGTCTATATATTTTTATATAATGTCTTTAGGATATCCGTTATTACATATTAATAATTATCATAACGCTAAATTATTATTTTACGTGTTTTTTTTTAAATATTGCAAGTGAATAATTTAACCATATTGTTCATTTGGAGCTCTGCTAAAATCAAACTAATTCGTTTCTTGAGAAATCCATCACAGAAACAATGAGTATAGCATTTCCCTATAAATTCTTGTAACGATGTTTGTTCAGGTTAAATTTATAATTAGAAATGTACATGACATATATTGTTAAATCTGTATTGCGAAATTCCCACCTATTCACTAAAATTACAGAAGATTCTCGAATGTAAGAGTCAACAATAGATACTGTTGTGCAGACTGAAATTTCTAGATACTATACTTACGTCTAAAAATGTAACCAAAGCGACACACCAAGAGACAGTATATGTTATTGGTTTGCTATAACTGATATACTATAAATCTCAGAAGTTATAACTGTGATTAACACTTATTAAACGAGAACTTCAGATATTTGACCCGGAACGTTTATAAATTTCGAACACAGCTGAGCATACATAACTGTTTAAAAACATAAATACATAACACCGTTTAAATATTAGTCTTTATTGGATGCTTAAGTACTTAATATGTATCTTAATATATTTAATGTATTTAATAGTGTTTTAAAAGCGAATTAATAATATCATTGATAAGCACTCAATATAAAATGTGGATGAACATTGAATAAAAACTACAGTGTGATGTCTTTAAGATAATTTGCAAAAGATGTATGCTGTACACTGTCAAGCTAATGATTAATTAACCTAATAAGGTATATGCTTTGTTAATGGTCGCCATTTTGTAAAGATTAGAAGAAATGATGAAAAATCGAAGAAGAAATGGGCAAAAAAAGAGAGAATGTTTTATAGATTTGCAGTAAACGCAGCTGTTTTTATATAACTCAGAAAGTGCATTAACTGCTTTAGTCTCGAGCTGCTGGTCCAGGTCCCCTCTGAAAAAAATACGAAATTTTCTTCTTTCACTTAAAAAAATAAGAACAAAAGCAAATCTACATTTGTTATGATATAGACATAATATAAACCGTGTTTCTTCTTGCTAATTATAACAAAGCCGAGACAAATTAATAAGGAATATGATAAAAAACAATGTAACTACCCCAAGAATCACAAACAATTTTTTCAACTAAAAATAAGGTAACTTCGATTTTTTTTCCTACGTAACTCGGGAATGTCAACGATGGGTATATAAATGTATATTCAACATCTTCTTTTGTTAACGTTAGGATATAACCAATCGCGTTCACCGAAAGAGTCGCGGACATATTGGAGCTTATGATATTGTGGATTAAAACACATAAACCCTTATTCACTTCAAATCCAGATTTCCTCCGCTCGTTTCTTCTTGTTTTACACTGCGATCTAGACAATTTCTGGAGAGATTTCTGCTATTTTTTTTTTATGTTATACCTTTTGAATTCATTTTTTTTATAACTGATATAAGTTTATTACCATTATAAATACTCTTGCTAGTGCCTTATTTTCATTTTTGTATTTACTTTTAAATGTTTTTATGTTTATCTTTTTTTTTAATTTGACTTGGGAGAGCAGTCGCCTTCCAACAACTGCCTGCAGGCAGTAAAGGGTGATATAGATGTGGAATGTTGTGGGCATGAGCACTCACATCCCTCTTTCCTAATTTCTAATCTGCTTATGTGAAACTAGTGAATTGAAGGTTAAGACCTATAGACGGTGTATACCCACCGCAATGTGGGTCTTACCTTGCATTCACCTCCAAAACCTAGGAAATATTTCATAATCCCATGTTGTAGTTTGTACTATGGGATCCTTTTTTAAAATATGCAGCATAATTTGTTTCGTGTTAATGTGTTCTATTTATGGCGTAAAATTTATGGTATTATATATATTATATACATATACATATATGTGTATAAATTTTCTCCGATAAATATTCATATGTTATAAGTTAGTAAAAAGAGAAATATGTATTAAAAACAAAAGTTAACACCAACTCTAATAAAAATGCAATCAATATACATGCAACTAACCTATCTACTCCATAAGTAACTGCGTCGACATTTGACCATACAGTATTCAAAATAAACTATGTTAACAGGTAAATTTATAAATTTCATGAATGGATGCATATACTCTTTGAAAAACGCTCAGTTTCATGCTAATTTCAACAAGTTTTACGCCCACGGAAGTTAACATATGATCCCATAACATTGATAAGGAATCAAAGTACATTTGATGAAGTAATTGCTCCATAGTAAACAATTGTATATAACCTATGTTTATGCGCTTGTTGTCTACCATTTGGCCCCGCATGGCCAAGCGTGTTAAGGCGTGCGACTCGTAATCCGAGGGTCGCGAGTTCGCATCCCCGTCGCGCCGAACATGCTCGCTCTTTCAGCTGTGGGGCGTTATAATGTGACGATCAATCCCACTATTCGTTGGTAAAAGAGTACCCCAAGAGTTGGCGGTGGGTGGTGATAACTAGCTGCCTTCCCTCTAGTCTTACACTGCTATATCAGGGACGGCAAGCACAAACAGCCCTCGAGTAGGTTTGTGCAAAATTCAAAACAAATTGATTGTTAGTACACAACGTTGTTATATAATTAGCTTTGGTATTCAGTTACACGTCGTACAGAAAGTAGTACAAACTTCACACATGAAGAATATCACGCCAAATTGGCTTGGAATTAACCTACATTCAAAGTTGTAAAAAAATTAATAAATTATCTACAAAAAATAGAATTGTAGTGACAAATTTGGACAAAAAAAACCAACGGCAGTTCAAGATGTTGCAAAATTGAGAAAAAGAAAGTTGAAATTGTGGTTTGTAATAATCAGTTTAAAATTGCTGAAGAAAAATGTCATATAAAAAACATTTTCGCAGACATGCTTTGTCCATGAACTGTTACTTATGACCAATTCCGATAAATGTTGTAATGTCACATTTTCCTATACAAAGTGTCCCACAAGTGCCACAGCGGTATGCCTGTAGACTTATCCCCTAGAAACCGGGTTTCGATACCCGTGTTGAGCAGAGAACAAAGAGCCATTTGTATAAATAATGTTCACATTATTGTCAGTTGCTTCGGTAATAAGACAAATATGCTGCAATATGTAATTGTAACATAATTGTTGTAAACATTTTTCTTGTTGCTCTGTTTGCTGTGTCTAGTTTCTGATCTAGTACGTGTGGTTTAGTAAGTATGATTATTCTTTAATCTGTCTGCTGTGTCTAGTAACTGATCAAGTACGTGTGGTTTAGTAAGTATGATTATTCTTTAATCTGTCTGCTGTGTCTAGTAACTGATCAAGTACGTGTGGTTTAGTAAGTATGATTATTCTTTAATCTGTCTGCTGTGTCTAGTAACTGATCAAGTACGTGTGGTTTAGTAAGTATGATTATTCTTTAATCTTTCTGCTGTGTCTAGTAACTGATCAAGTACGTGTGGTTTAGTAAGTATGATTATTCTTTAATCTGTCTGCTGTGTCTAGTAACTGATCAAGTACGTGTGGTTTAGTAAGTATGATTATTCTTTAATCTGTCTGCTGTGTCTAGTAACTGATCAAGTACGTGTGGTTTAGTAAGTATAATCATTCTACAGATTGACATATTGTCAACTAGACACTGAAATTAAATCATACATATGCACATAAAAGGGAACAATGGACAGAGAAACGGGGGGAATATGGTGTTACACATGTGTTTATATCACAAAAACATATATTATAATTATAGTATTATCACTTTGCTGAGTTACATTTGAAAGCACTGACATGTATAAGGAATGCTAAAGTTATGTGAACATTGTTATTTTAGTCCAACTACAATTTACTATGAGATTTCCTTTTTCGTTTTTAGCTGTCTGCAAAGTTACGGGAACGAGCCGTTCTCTGCACAGATAATAATAAAGTTGTTTCCCGAATAAGAAGGATAACGCATTTACCCTCGTAAAAAAGAACAATATTATTTATCTCTGTGTCATGAGAAGTATCGATTTAAGAGAGTCTCAGTAGACCACTAAAAGATACCCACCAATCATAATCAATTTCTTCGTGAAAAAAGTCCAATTTTGAAGACTGCATCGCAGTTTCGTTGAGCGTTCACTAGGACATTCAAAACAATAGGCCTGGTATGACAAGGTGGTTGAGGTTTATCACTCGTAATCCGAGGGTCGTGGGCTCGAATCCCGATCAGACCAAACATATTCGCCCTTTCAGCCGTGGGGTGTTATAATGTGACGGGTAATCCCACTATTCGTTGGTAAAAGAGTAGCCCAAAAGTTGGCGGTAGGTAGTGATGACTAGCTGCCTTCCCTCTTGTCTTACACTGCTAAATTAGGGACGGCTAACTCAGATGGCTCTCGTGTAGGTTTGCGCGAAATTCGAAACAAGCAATAAGAATATGTTTTAACTTTTCTTCAATGTAACAGACACAGAAATAAAGATCCTGGTGTAATACAAATGTTTAGTTTCTTTAATATTGTTTATTGAGGTATTCGAAACTTTTATAGAATATATATTTTTCTATTCTCCTGCAACACAAGAACACTATAATTTTGTTTCTTTTAATAAACTATACAAATTGGTACTTTTTCTCTAAAGATAAGATCTAAGCATCAACTGTTGATCGCACTTGAAATGTTGTGTTTTGAAACATATCATAACTCTTTGTAGTGAGAACAAAGTATTGGCACTGAAAACAGTGGACTTAGTTGGCTTAAGCAATACTTATATATCTCCACGTGCTTTCATCTTATAGTTTTGTTGCTTTAAACCAACCGGGTTTAAATTAAATGCCAAAAAAAATAAAAATAAAAACTGTCCACTTTCACTGCTGTGTTGAATCTGTGATAAAAATGTTAAAGCTCACGTGACGTTTTCGTGTAGGCATGCGCAAATAGGTTTCGTCAAATTTGAGCGATTTTTATTGAAAACATTGCATATATTTCTTATATTTATACCGAATGAGACTTCTAATTGTAGGTTGAACAGAACTACGTATGTGTCAAATTTGAAGAAAAACCAACACACAACTTAAATATGTTCTTCTATAACTTTCCGTACTTTTGATGCAAAAGGAACAAAAGGAAGAAACTAAATCGAAACTGAAGATGTTATATTTAACATACTTCTTAATAAATTGCCTTGAATTTTGGTGTATGAGAAAATAATCTAGTGTAGCACATCAATTGAAAACGTGTGTCAATTTGGATTACCACAGTCCGAGATGGAAAAGATGGAAGATACCTAAATTATCACTCATTTTAACACACATTCTGTCCTACGGCAGCTTGTGTTGACCGCATGACACACTACCATGTGTATTGATATCTGCTACTTTTATCACCCTGAAAAAAAATCAGATCATTGTTTGGTTTTAGTTGAATCGAGGCTTAGTTTTATACAGTTTACGTCTTAAAGGATGGATCAATGGTATCTGGGTATTTTGCCCTGGAGGGTCAGGTTCTCTTTGACCTCTTCCTCCTTCCTGAACTTATTTTCCCTAACTGCTTGTATGTTAGGTCCTTCTCAGGGCAATGTCCATTTATAGTCTATTATTCACAGTAGGTCAAGTTAGCTGGTGGCAATTTATTTATTTATTTATTTTATTTTATTATTATTATTTTAAATACATAAATATGTAAACTACAAATATAAGCTTTAAAGTTTATATACATACATATTTTACTTTAATTTATTTTTCTTTATATTTAAAATATATGTTAATTGGGGAGAGATATTTAGGATTTTCTTCATCATGTATGAGGTACCTGTCTAGTTCGCATAATAAATCATTTTTCATCCAATTTTTGTTAAAGTACCTAATTGCAATATTTAGGAGTCTATCTGATATGGTTGGTATGTTCGAGTATTGATGAATGAATTTAGATGATATTGATCTCAGGACTCTTTATGCAGTTGTGAGAAGTGTGTTTTGGATTGTTTGTAGTTTTGTTTTGATTGTTTTATTACTTACAGTTACCCATGCTGGAGCTGCATAGTCTATTACTGGTCTAATATATGTTTTGTATATTTTCAAAATGTTATCTGCAGATGCTCCACTGTTTTTACCAGTTAGACTCCTTACATAGTTGGTTCTTCGCCAAATTTTATTTTTAATTTCGTTGACATGATTGATCCAAGTTAATTTTGAATCATAAGTCAGACCTAAAAATTTTGCTGATTGGGCAATCTGGAGTAGAGTGCCATTCATGTATATTTCCGGCTGTTGTTTTTAGTGTTTTGTCGATTTCGTAAAGACTACGAGCTGAGTTTTTGCTGTGTTTATTTTAATTCTATATTTTTCACAGTATTCACTAATTCTATTTAATTGTGGTTGTATGTTTGTAGCTGCTATCGTGGGTGTTGCAGCACTTTTCCAGATTCCCACATCATCTGCGAACTGTGATGAGAATCCATAATTTGGATCCTTCAATGGCATATTGTTTACATACATGATGAAGAGTATAGGGCTAAAGTATTCGGAAAAAGTTCCTTCTACGTTCACTCTACATTTTCTGTTTTCCAGAAAGTTAGATAACCAGCGAATAATTCCTCGCGGTAGTTCCATTTCATTCATTCGGAACCTTAGACCGTCGTGCCAAACGGTGCCGAATGCTTTCTCGATATCGAGGAAGCAAGCGACTGTACATTCGTTTTTGTTAAAACTATCTATTATGGTTTCGGTTAATCTTATTAAATGGTCTGTCGTTTGTCTAAATTTTCTGAATCCATTCTGTTCTTCAGGTAATTTTGATGTTATCTCCAAGAATGTGGAGAGTCTATTACTTATTATTCTTTCGAGAATTTTGCCAACACAGCTGGTCAGGCTGATTGGTCGGTAGCTATTTGGTTTATTCGCTGGTTTTCCTTCCTTATGGAACATTAAAATATTTGCTAGCTTCCAAGAAACTGGGATATATCCTGAGGATAGCGATAAGTTAAATAGTGAATTTAGGCGGTCAAACAATTTCGGAGTGCCCTTTTTTAGGAGAATAGATTGTATTTCATCTTCTCCTGGTGCTTTGTTTTTGGTGTTTTTTATTGATTCTAGTATTTCATGTATGGATATTTCCTTTGTTAGTAATATGCTTTCATAATCAGTGTTAGAACTTGTATTTTTATCAGTTATGTTTACTGGAAATTTTGGTTCATATTGATGTTTATTGTTTGCTATGTGATTAGTGACTTTATTGTAGAAGTTTGTATTCATATCTGGATATGTGTGAGTTTTAAATGTATTTTGGAGTTGATCCTTGAAAGCTTCGGCTATTTCTTTATTTGTGTGTGCAGTGGTGTTATTATGTTCAAGTGGAGGATATTTCTTTGTGTTTGTGTTTTCATTTGTGAATCTTTTAAGATGTGACCAGAATTTTTTCGGGTCAGTTATGTCGTTTAGTTTATTACAGTAATTGTCCCATTTATTTTGTTTTTGTTGTTTTATTTGAGTTCTGATGTGATATCTAATGTTGTTTATTTGTGTTTTAGTTTCTCTGTGTCTTGTAATCATGTACTGTCTTCTCAGTTGTCTGCGCTTTTTGATTAGGTTGATTATTTCTGTGGTGGGTTTCCATGTGTTGTTTGTTGTTTTATGGTGTTGTTTTGGTATTGTTAACTTGGCTGCTTTCTGAAGGCAATCCGTGATTGTTTGACAATAGTTGTCCATTTCGACACGCGTTTTAACTTCTTTAATAATTTTATTTGGTAACAGATTATCTAATTCTTGTTTATAGCATTGCCAATCTGCTTTACTGTAATTAAATTTTTCTTTCCTATATGTTATATTTTTATAGGGGGTGAGATCGAAGACGCAAAAAATTGGGAGATGATCACTATCTACATCTTTTCCCACTTGAAATTTTACTAATTTCTGGCTTAAATTATATGTACACATACACAGATTTAGTATGTCACTAGTGTTAGTGGAATAGGATGTATGTGTTGGGGTAGTATCGTTCAATAAAGCTATGTTATTATCATCTATAAATTGTATTAATTTTCTACCATTGGAATTAGAACTTCGGCATCCAAAGGTAACATTTTTACTGTTTAAGTCTCCCATAACTATGGTGTTTTGATTTGGGAAAAGATGTTATTAAGTAAAATTGTATCTAATTATTTATTGGGTGAGCAGTAAATTCCTGCTACGGTTATTTTAGTTTTATTCGTTTGGAGGATATCTACAGTAACATGTTCATTGTTACTGTTTAATTTGATTTCTACTACAGATAAGTCCAATTTGTGAAGCAGCATAATGCCTCTGTTTTCACCATTTTTATTTTTTCTGTCTTTTCTAATAGTTGAATAATATGGTATTTTGAATCTATTATTATTGTATGTTAGAGTTTCACTTATTATTATAATCTGGGGGTTTAATTCTTCTATTAGATCTTCGATCTCATGTTTCTTGGAAGCTATTGCACCTTGGATGTTGATATACACTACTGTGAACATTGCGCTGTGAGCATGTAACCTGTTAGTGTAGTTATAATGTAGGGTATATGAGGTGCGATGTGTTTTATGGAGATAGTGATCAGTAGTTCTAGAAAGTTAGTTGTCTGGTTTGATTTGGTATATTCTGTTATAAAATCAGTTATTACATTTTTGAAAACTGTTGAAAACAGGCTTGTTTTGTCTGTTGTGTTAATATTCGTTTCTTGTATGGTGATGTTGTTTTCTTTTGATTTTTGTGTTAATGTGTTCTTGTTCTGTGTATTAGTCTTCTGTACTTGTTGTTTATGTGGTTCTTTTCCTTTTAACATTTTTGCATACGTGGTTTTTGTTGTTTTATTGTGTTCAGTTGATGTGCTTGTTTCAGGTAAACTGTTTGTTTTCGGTTGATTCTGTTCTGTTGGTGTGTCTGTTTTAGGTAAACTGTTTGTTTTCGGTTGATTCTGTTCTGTTGGTGTTCTGATCTGATAAATACGTAGCTTTATTTGTTTATATTTTTCGCAGCCTTTGTAATTTACTGTGTGGGTTTGACCACAGTTACAACATTTAGGCGTTTCTTTTTCTTTTTTGCATTGGTTGATATGGTGTTCCCCGCCACATCCGAAGCACCTCGGTGATGCTAAGCAGGCTGCTGAAACATGTCCATATCTTTGGCAGTTGCAACACTGTGTTACAACAATTGCCGGAGTTTTCAATTTCTCAACTTGGTATTTATTGTTTATTAAATTTTGTATGTTGTAGCTGTCATCAATGTCAATTCTTATCAGGTTTGTAGGTGTTTGTGTTTTCTTAGAAATAATTCTTTCTGTCTTTGTGTGTGGTATGTTTTGTTCGTCAAGTGCCTGTTTGACTAGGTCCAGGTCAATCGTCTGATGAACCCCTCTTACCACAATTGCTTTTGGTTGCGGCTTACTTCCTGGAAGGTGGATTTTAATATTTCCAGGTTTAAAGGCATCTGTTGGCCATTCTTTAAGTAGTCTGTTAAGATCGACCACATCTTGCCCTTGCACAAGTACACCGCCTCTTGGCAAACGCTTAATGTTAACTATATTAACATTAGGTTTGCATCTTTTTACCTCTGTGGCAAGCAGGGGTTGATTATACTGACCCGGAATGCCTTCTATTATCACCACATATTGTGGTGGTCTTGTCTTTAAAATAGTACTGTGGTTAGTTGTTTGTTTGTTTTTTTTAATATTTTTTTTTTGATAATACAGTGATAAATCCTTGGTCTTCCAAGTCTTGATCACTGTCCGTGTCATTTTTTTGTACATTATTCACTGCTGTAATATCAACATCCTTAGTTTTTAAGTTTTGTTACATTATATTAACGGGACTTAAACTACCTACTTTTGTTGCAGGGGTAGCTACCTCTACCTCAGTATTAGTAGCCATCACTGCTTCTTCTTCAAATTCGGAGTTTTCCGAAGAATTAATTTCTATAATCAATTTTCTCTTAACTTTACTTTTTTTTTTAATTACATTTTTTGTTTTCTTTACCGTATTTAATTCCCTTTTTGCCAAACTACAAAGAGCTAGCAATGGGGAATTATTAATGTTATTGCCACCAGTTTCACTTGACTTACCTGTATTCATCTTTTGTTCAGCCGTGACGGCTTTTCCCGCCATTTCTTTTGTAGGTCTTATTGGACCCGTAGTCGAGATCTTTGCGGTTTCCCGCTCTTCTGTCGTTGATTTCAGTTGTACTCAGTGAGTTCTTTGAGCGATGTGTTGTCTTGATGAGAAATAAATTAAATTTAAGTTCTTCTTCTTATATTTTTAGTAAAATTTCAAGCCTAAATCGCCTTCAACAAGAACCAGTCAAAGAACGTCCGATTTGTTTCGAGCCTTAACAAACCACCTTCAAAGTCTTAAAGGATTGTTTATTTTTAGTTGTGTTTTGAATTTCGCGCAAAGCTACACGAGGGTTGTTTGCGTTAGCCGTCCCTAATTTTGCAATGTAAGACAAGAGGGAAGACAGCTAGTCATCACCACCCACTGCTAACTCTTAGGCTTCTTTTTTACCAACGAATAGTGGGACTGATTGTGACATTATACGCCCCCAAGGCTGAAAAGGCGAGCATGAACCCGCGACCCTCACATTACGAGTTAATGTCACTTTAATGTTAATACTGACATAAGTTTACATTAACGGCAATTTTAAACGAAGTTCTAAGGTATTGCTTTATAAGAACGTAAAGCGTGCTCGTCTAATGTCAGTGAAAATAATTTGCGAAAATAGATCGAAAAACAGTAATTATTATTAGTGCCATTTTAAACAACAGCAATTATTATTAGTGCCATTTTAAACAACAGCAATTATTATTAGTGCCATTTTAAACAACAGCAATTATTATTAGTGTCATTTTAAACAACAGCAATTATTATTAGTGCCATTTTAAACAACAGTAATTATTATTAGTGCCATTTTAAACAACAGCAATTATTATTAGTGTCATTTTAAACAACAGCAATTATTATTAGTGCCATTTTAAACAACAGCAATTATTATTAGTGCCATTTTAAACAACAGTAATTATTATTAGTGCCATTTTAAACAACAGCAATTATTATTAGTGTCATTTTAAACAACAGCAATTATTATTAGTGTCATTTTAAACAACAGCAATTATTATTAGTGCCATTTTAAACAACAGTAATTATTATTAGTGCCATTTTAAACAACAGCAATTATTATTAGTGCCATTTTAAACAACAGCAATTATTATTAGTGCCATTTTAAACAACAGCAATTATTATTAGTGCCATTTTAAACAACAGCAATTATTATTAGTGCCATTTTAAACAACAGCAATTATTATTAGTGCAATTTTAAACAACAGCAATTATTATTAGTGTCATTTTAAACAATAGCAATTATTATTAGTGTCATTTTAACACGAAAACTTCCTTTAAGTATTGTGCATACTATTTGTTTATCATGTTTAACGTACTTTTAAGTGAGCTAAACGAAATTTTGATAGCTAGATGTGTAGTCCTTAAGTATGAAATTTGCATAGAAATCGCTATATGTATTAACATTAAAGTAGGGTTGGCACTGATATTTCGTCTTCTTAACTAACAGGACTAAAAAATAAAATGTGAAAAATAAATAGAAACAGTTGCAAATCACAAAAACAAGGAGAAAGAATATTTAAAAGAGACTAGATATCTTCTCCATTTCTTGTGGATTCGTGCTATAGCAAGAAACAGACTGATAAAGTAACAACCAACTTGGAAAAGTCTCAAAACGAAGATAGAAAACTTTTGAATTTTCCAGTCACGACGTCCAAACGATTTTTCATGTAACCATGTTAATATAGACAACATTTCTAACTAAAGAAAGAGAACAAGGATATATTTTGTTGCTGTCAGGAGGTAAAGATAATGTTTCAACAGCTGTGTTTTTACTAAAATAAAACTGTACGTCGAATTTGTTCTTATAAATTTATACTGACGTTTCACTGCGCTCACGCTTCTGTAGAATGACGCTCGTAATGGCTTTACGTTGACAACAAAATGCTGTCTGCGGAGAATTTGAAGCTGAGATAGTTTTAGTACAAAATGCAGACAAAAAGAAAAAAAAGTCAAATCACACGAAGCTTCAAAGATAACGATAGTTTACGAGAAAACAATTATAAGAAATAAAAAAATCAGAATCTAAGAGTAAATGGAATTGCCAACATGTGGGATAAGTGGCTAAATAGCAGAGTACATATAGGTAAGGAAGCCGGGCAGTTGATCCAAAGCCCAAACCTCCAGAGGTCTGCCTGTCCCAACTTAAGCTTTGCTCATGAAAGGTCCGTTTGTGTATTGAATAAAATTAATAACTTTTCGCTTCCAGTATTGCGTCTGATTATAGTAGATCGTAATTAGTATAGAAACATGTCTAACATACGTAAAATTAACACATTTTAGGACCCATGAGTCCGTAGTTTCTGAAAGACCCACTTTTATATAGCTCTGGAACAGCAATCACTGACTCCCTTCTTGTAAGTCGGCTGCTAGTCTTTCGTTCCTTTGCATTACTCATGTTATATTATAGGAAACAAATGTAAAATTGTTGTGTTTTATTTACGTTACAATTTTGTGTGCAATTATACAACATTACCAAGGTTGGACTGGAGAGCTAGGTACCCCACTGTGTTAACACAGAGCGAGATGTGGAACTACGCAATTGAATCATGGAAATATAAATTAGCAACTTGTCTTAATCCTAGTTATTTACTGCCAAAGTAAGATTTTTGTTTCTTTGTATGGGATTAAGCACAAAGCTACACAATGAACTTTCTGTGTTCTGCCCACCACAAGTGTTGAAACCTGTGTTTTAGAATTGTAAGTCCGCAGACAAACCGCTGCGTCACTAAAGGTTTTTTTTTAAAACTACATTAGAGCTATCTGCGCTATCCGTACCTGATTTAGCAGTGTAAGACTAGAAGGAAGGCAGTTAGTCATCATTACCCACCGCCAACTCTTGGGCTACTCTTTTGCCAACCAATAGGGGGGATTTACCGTTACGTTGTAACGTCCCCACAATTGAAAGAGCGAGCATGTTTGGTGTGATGGAGATTCGAACCTGCGCCCCTCAGATTATGAGTCAAGCACATAACCACATAGATATGTTAGGCCATCAAAGAGATTTTTTTTCATAAAATAAAAAATTGTACGTGGGCATTCTAAAACTATCCATATTTATTTTTAGAATTGATCGGACTTTACTTGTTTGCTTACTTTTTTTATGTAGCACTATCACAAAACAAAAATTTTAATTTGGTGCGAATTTTGCGCAAAGCTGTTTAAGACTACCTGCGCTAGGGCTTTTCTTTCACCAACAAATAGTGTAATTGATCGTCACATATAATCCTCACATGGATAAAAGGACGAAAAAATTCGAAGGACAGGGATTCGAGTTTGCGAGTCGATCACCTTAACCACCAGACCAGGTCAGGAAATAATTTGGGTACCTTGTCTTTTTCTTATACTTCGATATATTACATAAATTATATGTAATATCCTCTACCAAAATTTAAACCTTAAGTTAATCTAATTTTTTACAGCAAAGTCTGTGTTCCTTATAACCAGCCTTACCTAAACGAATATTTACTGTTTAGAATCTCTTCGAACACTTCACTTGATATTTCACGATAAAACTTAAGTCTGTTTATTATATACATATTTCTATTATTATAAAACTTAAGTATATTTATTGTATACATATTTCTATCTATATAAAACTTAAGTCTGTTTATTGTACACATATTTCTATCTATATTTCATAGCTTTATCAAACACAAAATCTGCCTTAAGTCACGGATAACATCAGCTAATAAAATTACTGAAATAAGAAAGTTTTTTCTAAATCCTCTGAAAAGTGTACCATTTGAGAATAAAATATGGCACTTTCAGTGACGTCTTCAGTACAAAGTTGAATATATTTTATAAAAATGATTGTATATTTTTTAATAAAAGTTTTATTCCGTCACATTTATCATTTTTTCCTTTCTACCTCGTGATAGAAATACTCAAAAGCTTTTTCCGAAGTCCGCTTTTACTTTTAGTCAGAACAAGATATTTCCTGCTATTCAGAACAAACTGATTTGAAGATCTGCACATGAAGAATATGCCAAAGGGCCATTAAGTGTTTCACATTTTTAAAAAATGTTTTTTTTTAAATATGTCAGAAATAAGCCCATGACAGAAATATTCAATGAGAATCTTAAAAGTCGATAGAAAGCACAAAGAAACAAAATCTTGAAGTTTTACGAAAAATTAATTATTTATTTAATTGTTCTTTAACAGATGAAAAGTCCTTCAGTGTGACATCGGTAGGTTTACAGATTTACGTGTGTATTTGTGTGTTTTCTTATAGCAAAGCCACAAAGGGCTATCTGCTCAGCCCACCGAGGAGAATCGAACCCCTGAGTTTAGCGTTGTAAATGCGGAGACATATCGCATTATTTATTTAATAATTTAATTAATTATTTATTTAATTAATTTCTCTGTGATCAGGTTTTTCATTGAATAATCAATCATGTGTTTTAAAATTAAAATAAATTCGGCAGTTTATTCATTGGTGTGTTTCCTTATAACAAAGTCACATCAGGCTATCTACTGAGTCCACCAAGTACAATTGAACTGCTTATTTTAGCGTTTTAAATCCGTAGACTGACCGCTGGACCAGTAGGAACAGTTTATTTCGTCCGTTGAATTAACAAAAAGAGCTTCAAATAGAATATTTTTAAACCAGGTTCGAACAATGAAAGATAGCTTGAAAAATATGTTTCTAAAAGAAAATTGATGAAATAAAGTATATAAAGAAATAGTTTAAAAATTCGCCAAAACTAATCATCAAATTAGTATAAATAAATTATAAAGATAATTCAAAATATGGGTTATTAATGCATAATCTTACAATTCATTGTGTGTTTCTATTAATTGCAAAACCGCATCGGATGTGATGTCCTTCGATTTGAATCAACTGCTGATTTTACAGTTGTAAATCTGTATACACCCGCTAGTACAGCGATATGTCTCCGCATTCACAACGCTAAAATCAGGGGTTCGATTCTCCTCGGTGGGCTGAGCAGATAGCCCTTTGTGGCTTTGCTATAAAAAACACACAAACACATACGTAAATCTGTAAACTTACCGATGTCACACTGAAGGACTTTTCATCTGTTAAAAAACAAACAAACCAACCAAGAACGACAGAAATTTAAAAACATAATATTTTAAATTTCGAAGTCTATTCCTGTACGGAGGCCTGAACGTTGTATTAATTTGTTTTAATAGTAGAAGAAGAAAAAAAATACAATCCGCTTCTTTAATAGAATACACGAACACTCCGTACAAAAAATGCATGACTCCACTAGTACACCGGTAAGTCTACGGATTTATAACCCTAAAATCAGCGGTTCGATTCTCCTCGTTGGGCTCAGAAAATAACCCGATTTGGCTTTGCTATAAGAAAACATACCCCACAAAAAGTATAAGAATGACCCACGAACAAGCGCCTGAAAAAAAAGTACTTGAATATACATATATATATATCATCTCAATTGAAGATGATAAATTCATCCACCTTTAATAAGACTTACACTCACTTCAAACAAGGAATACAATAGCACAAACAATAGAATTGCGTTACAAACCATTATCCTAAATTTGGCAAATTACTATAAAAATATTAAAAAAATATTAAATTTAAGTGACTCGTCCCGCTAAACAATGACGTTTTTTGAAAGCTTTGTTAGTAATTTAATGACACTGGCTGGTCACTGAGTGAAACTTATTGTGAATCACGAATGAGCTGTGATGCACTGAAGCATCCAACTCGTTTTTATCAGCAATAAAAGAGCAATGTTTTAGAACAAACCAGGGAATTTACAGTTTTCAACTTATTAAATACGAATAAATTACGAATACTAAATAATACCAATCAGATGTCTAGTGAGAATTTTTATTTGTTTGTTTTCATTCAAGGGTCCGGCATGGCCAAGCATGTTAAGCGTGCGACTCGTAATCTGAGGGTCGCAGGTTCGCATCCCTGTCGCACTAAACATGCTCGTCCTTTCAGTCGTTGGGACGTTATAACGTTACGGTCAATCCCACTATTAGTTGATAAAAGAGCAGCCAAAGAGTTGGCGGTGGGTGGTGATGACTAGCTGCCTTCCCTCTGATCTTACACTGCTAAATTAGGGACGGCTAGCGCAGATAGCCCTCCGTAGCTTTGCGCGAAATTCAAAACAAATTAAATCACAGATAGCCCATTTTGTAGTTTTGTGCTTAAAGCTAATCAAATTCAAATATTATGTTCTGATATAATTGAATAATATTCGTACGGATATCTAAAATGCATTTTAATGAACTCGTTTACAAATAAATCAGTTCCAATCAGTTCAAACATATTTATGTGATAAACTAACTAATCACCAACCTACTTAGTGGCTTACAAAAGCTAGTTTGATATTAAAATTATCGTCTGTAAAAAAACCAAAAAAAACGTAAGAGAAATCTTCAGTTTATCTCCAAAAGTAGGCCTAGCCTCATTTAATTTGTTCACCGGTTTTGTTTTTTTTTCACATATATAAATGTTACAAATATAACGGATAGGAAAATCAATACAAAACTTGTAAATTCCAGCGTTAATGACTAATAAATATAATTTGTCTAAATAGTTTACACGTTTAACACAAACGTCAGATAATTCCTCGTGAATAATATTAACCGTCACACAAATCAGACTCTAACCCTAAATTAAAAGCTCATTATATTACCTTCATAGTGAATTGTTTTCAACATAAGGCCTTATATGATTATTTGTTCCAGAGCAAAGCCTCATTAGACTATCTGATACGTATTCCGAGGAGAGTCGAGCCACGGATTTTATTGCTGTAAGTTCATAAACACACCTCTGCCACACGGAGGACAAATTAAGGCAAGTTTTTTAAAGTAAAAATCATTTATAGCTGAATGATGGATATTTCTAAGTTTAAAGATAGACCAAATAACCTGGTAAATGCAATGTTTTTTTTTTCTTTTTACACATCACCAGTTTATAAACGAGATAACCAAAAAGGGGCTCTGGTGTAACATACATATAATAAAAATGTCTTTTCTTGTTTTACTAAAGACAACTACATTGGCGGCACAGCAGTGATTTTGTATTATAAAAACATATTATCAGTTACAATAACATATAGAGTCCCTTTACACTTGGAAGAAACCGCATTTGTTTTCAAGCTTATAGAAAACAAATATGTGTTTTTTATGTTAGGTTCACAGTTAAACACGGTACGAGTTTATTTTGCTAACATCCCTCCACGGAGCTATTCAAACAAAAAATAGAGAGTAAGAAATTATCAGAACACAACATCGCATCACAAACATGATTCACAGGGAAAGCTACAGATAGGAAATGTTATGTTGGTTCTTCCCGGGTATTGATTTTCAGACCCTTAGGAAAAAACCGGAATTTCGAGGTAAGAGGCTGTGCACTCCTTGCATATATTTCACCGTAAACCGAGTTACATCGTATTGAGTTGTTTTACAAATTTAGATTTATTGAAATTTAGAGGTAAACCTATGTGTTATAGATGATGCAACTCATGTTAATAAAATTTCCTTTAATGAGAGAAATAGGATGTTGTTTGCACTTTTTTCTTTCAAATAGAGTTTATTAAGTTCCTTCCTGGCCCCAACATGACCAGGTGGGTTAAGGCGTTCGACTCGTAATCTGAGGGTCGCGGGTTCGAATCCCAGTTGTACTAAATACCAAGCGCTTTAAGGCGTTTGAATAGCAATTCGAGGGACGCGGGTTCGAATCCCGGTCGCACCAAACGTACTCGCCCTTTCAGTCGTGGGGGCGTTACAATGTCACGGTGAATCCCACTATTCGTTGGTAAAAGAGCAGTCCAAGAGTTGGCGGTGGGTGGTGATGACTAGCTGCCTTCCCTCTAGTCTTACACTGTTAAATTAGGGACGGCTATCGTAGATAGTACTCGTGTAGTTTTGTGAGAAATTCAAAAATCAAAGCCAAAATCTTCTTTCTAAAACGAACAAATTCGAAAATATAATGTGCAACAAGGAATTACTTTGTGCAAGACAAAGTACAAAGTACATAATAAATATAAAATCATTTTATTCACTATTGCCCCCTTGTGGCACATCGGCATCTCTACAGACTTGCAACGCGAAAAACCCGATTTCGGTACCTGTAATGGATAGAACATATTGTGCAGCTTTGTGCTGCTAACAAGGATCGATAGCCCCTCACTTTCATAGTCCTCATTCGTACCGGAAATCGAGATCAAACAAGTACTTGTCCTTTCGCTCCACGCGAGGTTTCAGTCCTAACTGAGTTCGCCTTAGGACACGTGCGTTACCTTTTGACAAGTGTACCGCCCCAGTCAAACACTCCGCTTGACACTGTACTCAGCAAAAACATAACATTTTTCTAAATCGGGTTCTAATACTTAAGGAACTTAAATTTTTAGATTACACGTGATCGTTACTGTTCAAACTAATCAATATCGACATATTGTTTGCGCCACTTAATAGCTGAGCAATAATAATTAATATTAAAACTCAAGAAAAACAAATTTAATTAATCAAAAATTTCTAGATTTTGTTCAGACTAATATGAAGACTTGAAAGCATCTTAAAATAAGGTCAATGTCCATCAAAACTCGTAGCTCCAAACCGATGAAAAGCGTTAATTTTATAAATACGAATTCATCGATTTAGTTTATTTTCTACCATGTAGGGCCCAGCATGGCCAAGCGCAAGGCGTTTGAATAGCTATTGGAGGGACGCGGGTTCGAATCCCGGTCGCACCAAATGTACTCGCCCTTTCAGCCGTGGGGGCGTTATAATGTAACGGTCAATCTCGTTGGTAAAAGAGTAGCCCAAGAGTTGGCGGTGGGTGGTGATGACTAGCTACCTTCCCTCTAGTCTTATACTGCTAAATTAAGGACGGCTAGTGCAGATAGCCCTCGAGTAGCTCTGCGCTAAATTCAAAACAAAGAAACAATTCTTCCACGTAATAACTATTCAATCGTAATATGTAGTCTGTAATATTAAAGGTGTGTGTGTGTTTTTCTTATAGCAAAGCCACATTGGGCTATCTGCTCAGTCCACCGAAGGGAATCGAATCCCTGATTGTAGTGTCGTAAATCAGTAGACTTATCGCTGTACCAGCGAAGTACAATATTAAATTAACCTTTACATAGCAGAAGTTTCGTAAGTTATGAATACTCATTTGTAGAATTCTCAGACTGACATTTTTTTCCACTTAGAATCTTGGACTAAATCACCAGAACATTTGATGGATAAAAAACAAACAAACAGGTTTCCTTACTGGTAATAACGTCGGCTTTAAAGTTAAGGTGAAGCAATTTCAACCTTTACTGCATTTAACTGACACATGGGGCCAACAGATCAGGTCATAGGCTACAAGATTAATTCGTAGGCGCCCTTAATTTAGAGCTTCTGACTAAAGGAAGTAAAACATTCAACATCACCTGTTCATTATGTAGCAGATAGTAGCTGATCAATGAGACTGACCTTCACTTTTAATAAATTCTCACAGCTGAAAACATAGGGTGTGCTCAGTGGCATTATGGGGGCTCGAACCTAGGACTTTTCACTCCACAGCCTGGTTACACACTAACTGTTAGGCTTCTCTCGACCCTAAAATATGTATTTGCTGAATGTGTTATATGAACCTTTTTATCAGCATTTGAATATAATTTTAGTGAAACTCCTGATCCTCCCAATCTAAATAAAATTAATTAATATTTTCTTATATCAAAAACCATCAGCTGAATACGATTCGTTCTGCTTAATCACTTCTGTTAACGAGATTACTTTAAGCAGGTTATAGACTAACAGTTATTCTTAAAAGTTGATATACATAAAAAATATCTACCAAAACTTGGGGATATTTTCTCTGTTTAATCTACCAATCAAATACAACTTTCCGATCTTCGAGTAAGGCAAAACAGAAAAAAAAGTCTCGTATTGATAAATTTCAGCGAAGACAAAAACCTGTTATATATATATATGCTAATATATCTTACTGAATGCATTGTAGAAACGGGTTGGTCAGTACAGTGGCATGAACCGACGATTTTTAATTAACCAAACTCCCAAAGTGAATTGAATATTAATGAAATTTCCCACTATAAGTTAATTATTTGTTAAATATAAGGAAGAAGGGTTGGTCAAGTTTGTTATATATATAACAGGTTTTTATAAGTCAGTTGAATGAACTAGTATATATAATAAATATACTATATAACATATACACTATATAATACAATATATAATAGAAATACTATATAATATAATATATATACTAGTTCATCCAACTGACTTATAAAATACCTTCATCGGTACACTCCTAACTTACTTCTCTGGCACTACACCAAAGTTATTTCTTTGAAAGAGCACAAAAATTCAAATTTATGTCGTTCTTAGAGTGTAATAAAACGTGGATTTGTTATAAAATCGCTCGAGGTTCTTTATTTGGATATCTCTCCCCCTTTCCACGTGAAACCAGTGATACTGTACATTGTGTATATTACTTACTATTAGTGACTGCACGTTGTGTATATTACGTGTTATTATTTTGGTCATAGATACTTTTCGAACCGTTTTCACCAGTGTAAGGTTTATATTTTGATCTGCGGATTAGATCTTCAGTTATTTAGTTTTTGTTCTTTGTAACTGCTGAGTAAAGTAAAGTGATGTATTTCGTTTTAGATATTGAAAAAGGAACCGTTAGACACACCAAAGTCAACGTTGAACGTATAATACAAAAAATATAACTCAAGCAGACTATCAGGTCAAACAGTGAGTATAATAATAAAGTTAATATTACAGCAGTATTACCACAGGTATATATATATATTTAGGTTATACGTTTCTAAATTTCCAATGTATTCCTCAACCACACTTCCATTCAATTTTTGATACCATTTATGTTTTAGATATTTTAATAAAGGTATACATTAAATTATGCGTGAAAGCAAATAGAATATGTCGATCAAACTAAACGTAACTTCAATTATCATCTTAATGAACATTAAAGTTGTGTACATAATAAAAGATGCTAATTTATCTCACTGAATGCATTGTAGAAACGGGTTGCTCAGTACAGTGGCATGAACCGACGATTTTTAATTAACCAAACTCCCAAAGTGAATTGAATATTAATGAAATTTTCCACTATAAGTTAATTATTTGTTAAATATAAGGAAGAAGGGTTGGTCAAGTTTGTTTTTTATTTCGCGCAAAGCTGCACGAGGGCTATCTGTGCTAGCCGTCCATAATTTAACAGTGTAAGACTAAAGAGAAGACAGCTAGTCATCACCACCCATCGCCAACTTTTAGGCTACTCTTTTACCAACAAATAGTGGGATTGACCGTTACATTATAACGCACCCACGGCTGAACGGGAGAGCATCTTTAATGTGACGGGGATTCGAACCCACGACCCTCGGATTATGATTCGAGTGCCTCAACCACCTGGCCATGCCAGACATGGAACGGTTAGCTGCTCATAATGCACATTTTTGGAGAAAAATAGTTCACTTCTTATGTGCAATATTAATACCCCATAGGTTACTACAAGTTAAGCCTTTTCTCTATAAAACCAGTCATGCCATGTAGGTTTTTACTTCTGATGCTGGTAAAGCTATGGAAACCTTTTAATATTGACCGTTTGCCAAATAAGGTTGTTCGGTGTGTAGTTTAAACGGTGGTCCTGTTTTTTTTATTTTAAAAACTGAGTTGCTTATTTTAGGTTTCATTCATCAATTGCTACGTCTGCAGTATTACCGTAAACTTGCTAAGTTGTTATTGGTGAACGATTTGAAAATTAATCACATTTTGTAGTTTAAGTTGTCATGAGAATCCCTTATTTCTTCCCCGGTTATATTACTGAATACAAAGTGGAGAAGCTATGTTATACATAAATTGGACGCTAATTCAAAATGCTATAGAGAATCGACATTTTTTTTCCCAACAAAAAATGGTCCTCTTATTGATATAATCAATAATGCTACACAAGAAACAAAAAACATCGTGAACTTTTTATGGAACTCGAGACATTCCGAATAAATGCCGAACGAGGTTTGTTATTTATTGTTCTAGAAAAACCACCATGTTTGTAGTTAACTTGGACCTCACCGTTGATTTATTACTGAAGGTTTAATTGAATCACCGACTTTGTTACTAACAATTGACCCGATATCACTTAACGTCGAAATTACGTTTGTGTTCTTGACGAATTTTCGGGAAGATGTGTAAAATAAAACAATAAGTTATGATGACTGGCTGTATAAAAGTAAAAATTACACCGAAATAACAGCTTGTGTCTCTTGTGGTTAAATTAAGTGACGTTTGATTCATAGTTTAGTATTTCGCATCACTATGGAAACGGTCCCTAAATTATTTTAGTCTGAGACTTCCTTGATGTAACTAAAAACATCTGAGGCTCCTTTAATGTTACTAAATATGTCTGAGGCTCCCTTGATATTACTAGAAACGTCTGAGGCTCTCTTGATGTAACAGAAAAGTCTGAGACTCCCTTTATGTTACTAAAAATATCTGAGGATCCCTTGATGTTCCTAATAACGTCTGAGTCTCCCTTAATGTAACTAAAAACGTCTGAGGCTTCCATGATGTAACTGAAAACGTCTTAGGCTCCCATGATCTAACTAGAAATGTCTGAGGCTCTTCAATTTAAAAAAATTCCTCAAAATGTGATTTTATCTTTTTCCCCACTATTTTAGCACGGTAATTTACAAACAGTAACACATACTTTTGACATACTGTATAAGTTAATTAATTCAGTATAATGTGTATTATCTTAATGTTAATTAAAAATAATAAATTAATTCAGTACCTTTGTTTCAGGCCCATTTTTTGGGCAGCTTCCCGGACCCTACTTTGGGAACACTGCCACTGGAAGGCTGTTCAGTATAAGTATTTGACTCCATCTTAGATACGTACCATAAAGAAGTAATTCTTTTCACTTTACACTTGTGATTATAAGTTGCTTAACACTAACTTAAAAAAAAACTGCTAAATTCGGTGGTTGATTTCACATTTATTACAATATTAACAAGTGGTTGTTTTGTTTTCTTACAGCCAATTTTTTGTGCATGCCCAAAAGTCATAGCAATTACTATGAACTAATTGCAACTAGAAAGTTCGTTCTTTATTTCAATATACGGGGATTGAAGAGAAAGGCGGCATATTCTTCAGAATCTTGCTAAAGTCAGCTGAAGAGAAACTATAGGTTTTCGGAAACTCACTGTGCACTTGTATATTTATTAACAGACGCAATTGCACAGTGACTTTCCGAACACCCTGTACATAACCTTTGTTGCCCTGCTGCTATAGCAATGTAAACACATTAGCTTTCCAGTCACCAATTTATAAAAAGGAGTGTATATGGTTAACAAGAGTTACGTATGCCTATCTTGGTAAGTGGAAAATAATATAATAATGAATTTTTATTTGATTATTGAAGAGCATTATACTGACATGTATCCATTTTAGTTCAGAGAAAATGTAAAAACTCCGTGTTCGTGTATACACGTATTAGTAGCAAACTAATACAATAATGGGAATGAAGGTTTTCTGATGTGTTCAGTTGCTTCTTGATGGATGAATAAAAATGGAATTTCTGTTTACGTAAGTGAGGCTTCAACGACTTAAAATAAAGTGAAGCTAGACTCAAGGTATACTGTTTGTTGCTGGAAATAAGAAACCACGTGGTATAATTAACACACCCGTTCCCAGTGAAGGAAAGTTTTAAGTCAACCAATAGTTTAAGGTTAATTGTGTTAAGCTATTAGTTTCACTTAAAGACAAGTTTCTGAGCTACTTATATAACTCATCGCGAAAAAATATTGTTGATAAATGCAGTCATAGTAAGAGCTATTTTACAATAACATACGATGGATATACATTTTAATTGTTTAATTTGTTGATGATCATTCCTAACAATTTAGTGTAGAATACCCAAATTGTTTAACTTGTTGATGATCATTCCTAACAATTTAGTGTAGAATACCCAAATTGTTTAATTGTTGATGATCATTCCTAACAATTTAGTGTAGAATACCCAAATTGTTTAACTTGTTGATGATCATTCCTAACAATTTAGTGTAGAATACCCAAATTGTTTAATTTGTTAATGATCATTCCTAACAATTTAGTGTAGAATACCCAAATTGTTTAATTTGTTGATGATCATTCCTAACAATTTAGTGTAGAATACCCAAATTGTTTAATTTGTTAATGATCATTCCGAACAATTTAGTGTAGAATACCCAAATTGTTTAACTTGTTGATGATCATTCCTAACAATTTAGTGTAGAATACCCAAATTGTTTAATTTGTTGATGATCATTCCTAACAATTTAGTGTAGAATACCTAAATTGTTTAATTTGTTAATGATCATTCCTAACAATTTAGTGTAGAATACCCAAATTGTTTAATTTGTTGATGATCATTCCTAACAATTTAGTGTAGAATACCCAAATTGTTTAATTTGTTAATGATCATTCCGAACAATTAACTGTAGAATACCCAAATTGCTTAATTTGTTAATTATCATTCCTCATCAAATCTCTTCCCGCCTGTTCTCTCGTCATTTCAAAAGTGAATTTTGAGCTTTATCGGCGTGCACAGTTTTCTAAACGGGAAACAGACGAAGGCTGGGACGATCACCAGGGTTTGCAATATGTATTTTAGATGGATTTATGTCAAAATAAATAACTATTGGCTTGAGAAGTCACGATGGACAATCTTCTGAGCGTTAAAAGGTTTGAGTTTTCTATGTGGTTATATTCTTAAAGATATTGTTTAATGCTTAAGTAAGCAAAGATAGTTTATACTACAGAAAAAGGTACTGTTATCACGGTAAGTTATATAGTTATATATGCATGATGGTAGTTTAATGAATTCAATGTTACGATGAAACATAGATTATGTATTGTGGCAGCTTAGAAAACTAGAAGAAAACGTAAAATTATGTATTGGAATAATTTAGGAAGCTATAAGTAAACGTGACGTTACGCACTGTCGCAGTTTAGGAAGCTGTGAGTAAATATGAATTACGCATTGTGGTAATTTAAGAAGCCATGAGTAATGTAGAATTATGTATTGTGGTTGTTTAAAAGGTTATGAGCAAGCGTAGAATTATGTGTTGTGGTAGTTTAGGAAGCTGTGGATAAATGTGGTATTAAGTATTTTGGTAGTTTAAGAAGCTGTGGGTAAATATGGATTCCGCATTATGGTAGTTTAAGAAGTTATGAGCAAACGTAGAATTATGTATCGTGGTAGTTAGAACGAGAAACTAAGGCAAATGTTTTACATACATCCAATGTTAAAGTCCTTCACAGTGATAATTTTACTTTAGTAAGTGTAAAAACCGCATAATAGAAACTCTATCAATTTATAATTTTACTTAACTAATTCAGTCCTTAAAATTCCTTTAAAATGGTTCTTTCTAAAATGAGACTATGTAAGATGGGTACACTATGAGGAATATAAATAGTTCATAGAGATATATATAAATTAATAAAGGCAATTGTATATATAACTAATAGCTCAGAGCAATTGTCGCGAACTGGTGTTGTTATATATTAGATAATAAACTATACACTTAAATAGCAGACCTTATTTATATGTTCTTTCATAATTTTCACGTCGTTGATCTGTTCTGTACATATTAAGCACACATAACGTTACATCTACTCAATAGAATACTTCAACTCTGTATAAGTAGTTAATGTTAGCTATTCTTTTGACTTTCTCGTCAGAACAACAAAAATGATAGAGCAAGCACCTATTTTACCTTAAACCGTTGCAAATCAAATATCGGTCAAGTTGTTTAAGAGAGAATGTTTTTGTAATATTTTAAAAATTCTCAAGATAATTTGTTTTTCAACAGCATTACGCTGTCCAATCATTTATTTAATGTCTTCTTCTGGAATACAACGCAAAACAAAGTATATTCAAAGTTGAGTGCTATCAAAGATATTATAAGAGTGGATATCTAGCAGACAAAGAAAATAAATTGTGTTGTATAGTCAAGAATCGAGTGGCACCAGAGACAACGGATAAGTGGTAACTAGCAGATGAAGGAGGTACTCTGGGTAGTTGCAAGGTATAATCAAGGTTCAAGAGACATCAATGTTGGACAGATGGTTACCTAAACATGATAACAGGATTTATCATGGCACACCTTAAAATTATTGAGTTATTCCTGCTAACTAATATACTTAATATAACTGCCTGCCTTTTGAATGTAGTTTCGTTCTCTCTTGCTTTCGTCTACTCTGGTAATACTGGAAGAAAAACGCTAAGTTCAGATGAGTCACTTGTATTAAAAATAACAAAAAAACGTATGAAATACAATAAGTAATAATATTGCGTTATTGCCAACGGATGAAATTTATTTTCAGAATAGATTCTAAGGATAGCGTCCACCCATAAACTTGATTCATTATCGGTATCTTAATAGTTGCACTGGATAATATGTGACTCCGTTTTCCGCTTACAGTCGATTTTGAATGCATTGTTGTTTACTTCGACTAATTTCTCATTCACACACACGCCTCCTCTCAGGTGTTATTTACAGTGTGTATATTGTTTCCCTCCTCTCAGATGTTATTTACAGTGTGTATATTGTTTCCCTCCTCTCAGGTGTTATTTACAGTGTGTATATTGTTTCCCTCCTCTCAGGTGTTATTTACAGTGTGTATATTGTTTCCCTCCTCTCAGGTGTTATTTACAGTGTGTATATTGTTTCCCTCCTCTCAGGTGTTATTTACAGTGTGTATATTGTTTCCCTCCTCTCAGATGTTATTTACAGTGTGTATATTGTTTCCTCCTCTCAGGTGTTATTTACAGTGTGTATATTGTTTCCCTCCTCTCAGGTGTTATTTACAGTGTGTATATTGTTTCCCTCCTCTCAGGTGTTATTTACAGTGTGTATATTGTTTCCCTCCTCTCAGATGTTATTTACAGTGTGTATATTGTTTCCCTCCTCTCAGGTGTTATTTACAGTGTGTATATTGTTTCCCTCCTCTCAGGTGTTATTTACAGTGTGTATATTGTTTCCCTCCTCTCAGATGTTATTTACAGTGTGTATATTGTTTCCCTCCTCTCAGGTGTTATTTACAGTGTGTATATTGTTTCCCTCCTCTCAGATGTTATTTACAGTGTGTATATTGTTTCCCTCCTCTCAGGTGTTATTTACAGTGTGTATATTGTTTCCCTCCTCTCAGGTGTTATTTACAGTGTGTATATTGTTTCCCTCCTCTCAGGTGTTATTTACAGTGTGTATATTGTTTCCCTCCTCTCAGATGTTATTTACAGTGTGTATATTGTTTCCCTCCTCTCAGGTGTTATTTACAGTGTGTATTGTTTCCCTCCTCTCAGGTGTTATTTACAGTGTGTATATTGTTTCCCTCCTCTCAGGTGTTATTTACAGTGTGTATATTGTTTCCCTCCTCTCAGATGTTATTTACAGTGTGTATATTGTTTCCCTCCTCTCAGGTGTTATTTACAGTGTGTATATTGTTTCCCTCCTCTCAGGTGTTATTTACAGTGTGTATATTGTTTCCCTCCTCTCAGGTGTTATTTACAGTGTGTATATTGTTTCCCTCCTCTCAGATGTTATTTACAGTGTGTATATTGTTTCCCTCCTCTCAGGTGTTATTTACAGTGTGTATATTGTTTCCCTCCTCTCAGGTGTTATTTACAGTGTGTATATTGTTTCCCTCCTCTCAGATGTTATTTACAGTGTGTATATTGTTTCCCTGCTCTCAGGTGTTATTTACAGTGTGTATATTGTTTCCCTCCTCTCAGGTGTTTTACAGTGTATATTGTTTCCCTCCTCTCAGGTGTTATTTACAGTGTGTATATTGTTTCCCTCCTCTCAGGTGTTATTTACAGTGTGTATATTGTTTCCCTCCTCTCAGATGTTATTTACAGTGTGTATATTGTTTCCCTCCTCTCAGGTGTTATTTACAGTGTGTATATTGTTTCCCTCCTCTCAGGTGTTATTTACAGTGTGTATATTGTTTCCCTCCTCTCAGGTGTTATTTACAGTGTGTATATTGTTTCCCTCCTCTCAGATGTTATTTACAGTGTGTATAGTTTCCCTCCTCTCAGGTGTTATTTACAGTGTGTATATTGTTTCCCTCCTCTCAGATGTTATTTACAGTGTGTATATTGTTTCCCTCCTCTCAGGTGTTATTTACAGTGTGTATATTGTTTCCCTCCTCTCAGGTGTTATTTACAGTGTGTATATTGTTTCCCTCCTCTCAGATGTTATTTACAGTGTGTATATTGTTTCTCTCCTCTCAGGTGTTATTTAAAGTGTGTATATTGTTTCCCTCCTCTCAGATGTTATTTACAGTGTGTATATTGTTTCCCTCCTCTCAGGTGTTATTTACAGTGTGTATATTGTTTCCCTCCTCTCAGATGTTATTTACAGTGTGTATATTGTTTCCCTGCTCTGTGGTGTTATTTACAGTGTGTATATTGTTTCCCTCCTCTCAGATGTTATTTACAGTGTGTATATTGTTTCCCTCCTCTCAGGTGTTATTTACAGTGTGTATATTTTCCCTCCTCTCAGGTGTTATTTACAGTGTGTATATTGTTTCCCTCCTCTCAGATGTTATTTACAGTGTGTATATTGTTTCCCTGCTCTCAGGTGTTATTTACAGTGTGTATATTGTTTCCCTCCTCTCAGGTGTTATTTACAGTGTGTATATTGTTTCCCTCCTCTCAGGTGTTATTTACAGTGTGTATATTGTTTCCCTCCTCTCAGGTGTTATTTACAGTGTGTATATTGTTTCCCTCCTCTCAGATGTTATTTACAGTGTGTATATTGTTTCCCTCCTCTCAGGTGTTATTTACAGTGTGTATATTGTTTCCCTCCTCTCAGGTGTTATTTACAGTGTGTATATTGTTTCCCTCCTCTCAGGTGTTATTTACAGTGTGTATATTGTTTCCCTCCTCTCAGATGTTATTTACAGTATGTATATTGTTTCCCTCCTCTCAGGTGTTATTTACAGTGTGTATATTGTTTCCCTCCTCTCAGATGTTATTTACAGTGTGTATATTGTTTCCCTCCTCTCAGGTGTTATTTACAGTGTGTATATTGTTTCCCTCCTCTCAGGTGTTATTTACAGTGTGTATATTGTTTCCCTCCTCTCAGATGTTATTTACAGTGTGTATATTGTTTCCCTCCTCTCAGATGTTATTTACAGTGTGTATATTGTTTCCCTCCTCTCAGGTGTTATTTACAGTGTGTATATTGTTTCCCTCCTCTCAGATGTTATTTACAGTGTGTATATTGTTTCCCTGCTCTGTGGTGTTATTTACAGTGTGTATATTGTTTCCCTGCTCTGTGGTGTTATTTACAGTGTGTATATTGTTTCCCTCCTCTCAGATGTTATTTACAGTGTGTATATTGTTTCCCTCCTCTCAGATGTTATTTACAGTGTGTATATTGTTTCCCTGCTCTCAGGTGTTATTTACAGTGTGTATATTGTTTCCCTCCTCTCAGATGTTATTTACAGTGTGTATATTGTTTCCCTCCTCTCAGGTGTTATTTACAGTGTGTATATTGTTTCCCTGCTCTGTGGTTTATTTACAGTGTGTATATTGTTTCCCTCCTCTCAGATGTTATTTACAGTGTGTATATTGTTTCCCTCCTCTCAGATGTTATTTACAGTGTGTATATTGTTTCCCTGCTCTCAGGTGTTATTTACAGTGTGTATATTGTTTCCCTCCTCTCAGGTGTTATTTACAGTGTGTATATTGTTTCCCTGCTCTGTGGTGTTATTTACAGTGTGTATATTGTTTCCCTCCTCTCAGGTGTTATTTACAGTGTGTATATTGTTTCCCTCCTCTCAGGTGTTATTTACAGTGTGTATATTGTTTCCCTCCTCTCAGGTGTTATTTACAGTGTGTATATTGTTTCCCTCCTCTCAGGTGTTATTTACAGTGTGTATATTGTTTCCCTCCTCTCAGATGTTATTTACAGTGTGTATATTGTTTCCCTGCTCTCAGATGTTATTTACAGTGTGTATATTGTTTCCCTGCTCTGTACTATACCTCAAATACGTTTGTTCCATATTGTTGTTTTTTTATTACAGGGGTTTGAAATCGCATATTAAAATATATTTTCAACATTTATGGAATTCTAAATGAATTGTTTTTACAGCCAATCCTGAAACCGAATAACATTTGTCACACATACTCTCTCTCACACACACACATATATATATACAATAATATTTACTGGAAGCATAGCTTTGGTTTGTGAATTTTGCGAAAAGCTACACAAGAGCTGTCTGCGCTAGCCGTCCCTAATTTAGCAGTGGAAGACTGGAAGGAAAGCAGCAAGTCATCATCACCCACCGCCAACTCTTGGGCTACTCATTTTACTAGCGAATAGTTGGATTAACCATTAGGTTATAACGTCCTGCGGCTAAAAGGGCGAGCATGTTTGGTGTGGCCGGAATTGGAACCCGCGACCCTCAGATTACGAGTCGAGTGCCTTAACGACCTGGCCAGAAGTATAGGAACATATTGCAATACAGTTCAGATCTTTTATCATTTATATTCTACAACTGTATAATGTGTCAGAAAACACAAAACACGCAATTAAACTTAAGAAAAATTCTGTTACACCATTCGATTTTCTTATCTGAAACTTTGTCGCATTTTACAAGGTTATTTAGCATCTAAGTAAAAATAACACATCTTTCTAGCGTGAACAAAAGACATAAAAATTGATAGGCGTTAAAAAAAGAAATGGAGTAAACCTTTAAAAATCTTCGAATTTCCTATGTAACACAGAGTTACTTTAATTAATGTCGTTCTCGACTATCAAATACGTGTTTTGTTTTAGCGTTTAATCATTTCGTAATTAAGAATAAAAGTTACCCACTAATCAAAACTTTCAAAGTTTATTTAATAACGAAAACAGGAAGTAGCCCTTTGCTGTATTACATTTTGTTCACAAACCATTTTCTTTTGTCTCAAAGTCAAATTATAACTCCAAATAAGTGTTAGAAAGCAGGAAACAAATTTTGAAATCTATTGTCAACACTCAGCTTCGATATGAAGTTCAAAAACATCAGACGAAATGAAACAGCTGATGTGACACTCAGATATACTAATGCACAGTAACCTGTTTACTAAGGTAACTGCTGTCTGTCTATTGTCACAAAAATCGGGAAAAATTATTCACTTTATTTTTGATTTTAGGCTCACCTTGTCAGAATGCAAACTTTATTAAAAATCAAGTAGCTGCACGTTTGCGAAAACGATTTTCATATTCAGGAAACGAAATGAGTTCACTGCAACTAAGACGAACAGGAATACTTCATTTAATACGTCATTATAAAAAGATAAAAAATATCCTCAGTTGGTTAGCCGAGAAACCAACCAGCTGGCCCACACAGTCTTTACGTGGTGAATATTTCCACGTTATAAGCATAGAAATCGAAGTCAGGAATGTTTGTGAATCTTAGTCTGATCTTACGCTTAAAATCATTCGATTAAAAATGTTGAATAATTTAAATTAAGGTACAGATGTGATATACAGTTGAAGCGGATTTATCTCCAAATCGTATAATTTAGTGCATTGCAATGTATCTTGGATATTAATGTGTGAAGATTCTTTAATTATGTCAGAACATAGTATTTGATTTGTTCACTATATTCTGTTTGCTTCGAATTTTGCGCAAAACTACAGGATGGCTATCTGCGCTAGTTGTCCCTAATTTAGCAGTGTAAGACTAAAGAAAAGGCAGCTAGTCATTATCACCCACCGCCAACTCTTGGACTACTTTTTGTCAACGAATAGTGGGATTGATCGTCACGTTATAACGCCCCCAGGACTGAAAGTGCAAGTATCTGTGGGGTGACGGGGATTCGAACCCACGACCATCATATTACGAGTCCAGTTCCCTAGCCACCTGGCCATGCGGGCAATTCGTAATAACGCTCGAAGCTACACAATCGCTTGTTATTGTATCTAAATCAGTATTTTTCAAGTCATAAGACAACAGACTTAGCGCTAAGACGCTGAGGGATGGGGTGCAGCATAATATCAAAGAATTATAATGTCCGTAATAAACACCATTTGTATGAGAAAATTTTAGAATATTATAAATGAAGCCTGATGGTAATCTGTCTTGGTTCGTTTATTCATTATAAATAATACGTTCATTATTTCTACACCTCTTTTAGTTTTGTTGGTTTCGTTTAATTATTCGGTTTTCGAGTTTTTATCATAAACACCAGTTCATTTTTCATAACTATAAAACTTTATCATTGTTTAGGTACAAAAACACGTGTTTTTCTAAGTACAACATAAGGAGTCACAGTCAGAACCTAATTACACCACATTCATACAAGATGTGTTCGAACCTTTACGTCTGATAATTATAAGTAATTATATATATAATAATTACAAGTAATCTCAATTGTTTAAGATGCACAAAGGAAGTTGTGTGGTTTTTGTTATTTTTTGGCTTGAAATACTTTAAAAAGAGATCCTTCCTTAGCATTTAAAAACACCAAAAATACAGTAATAGGTCGTGCTCGTTGTATTTTTCGGAAAAAACCTGAGGCTAGTCGATAAAAGTATTAATACCCTCTCCACTGAGACTAGTTGATACAAAAGTTAATACCCTCGCCACCTGAGACTAGTCGATACAAATGTTAATACCCTCGCCACCTGAGACTAGTCGATACAAATGTTAATACCCTAAACCATCCTCTTTTTTGTTACTACTTTAACTATGAATATAAGTTAAAAGTTACTCATAACACAGTTGTTATTTCTATTACAACTATTCCTCTTTAAATATACAGGTTATAACGAGAATCTATTAAATACACTAAAGTGGGTTATATTAATACAGCTTTTTAATAATTCTAAACCATGTATAGTATGAGCTAGGTAAACCCGAAGTAACAATAAACTTTTGTTCAATTTACTGTCCTTAGTTTAAAACTAAAACAAAATTAGTGAGGAAAACAAATGGTTCTCTCTTCACGACATTGAGATGTTTCTATAAAACTATGTTTGTTTCCTCAAATTTCAATACAGCTAAGAAATACAAAAAAACCTTCCCCCCCAAAGTGGCACAGCGATATGTATTCGGACTTACAATGGTAAAAACTGAATTTCGATACTCGTGGTGAGCAGTGCACAGAAAGTCCATTGTGTAGCTTTGTTCTTTACTGTAAACAAAATCATATTTTTCTGAACTAAGGTAAAAATGTGGTGTGCTACTAAACCTAGTCAAATGTTAAATTAAATTCAGCATATAAATTTAAAAATGCCAGTATGTTTTAGTTAAGAAATCTCTTATAGTCTGTTGCTGCACACAATGATTTACAACGAGACAACATGTAGTTCTTGGCAAACTGGTTTTAATAAATTATTTAAGGTGAGCTCGTGTTAGAAACTAGTACAACATTTTAGTAAAATACTGCATTTTCTTTTAACTTAGAAAACATCATTTTGAAAAGTATAAAAAAAGAACTTTCTCCAGAGAAACTGACCCTCGTATTTAACTTCCTTTATCCTTTACATGTGTACTATAGTTTATTTTATATTATGTAACTAGATCGGTAAATACACTCGAGTGTCTTGGCGTTCCTCAATCAGAAAGTGTTGGCTTGATAAATGTTTAGATCTCGTACGAGGAGACATCTTCCAACGTCTCGAATTTTTCTTTGAGTGAAGAGTCAAATACTAGGACTAAATTCCAAAATATGTCTAACACTGGAATTGGTACAATCTACATTATTATATTCTAAAAGTTGTTTAGTGTAAAAACTTTTTAAAAAATCAAACAGTTTAAAGTAATATAACTTCCTGGTTAACATTAATATGTACATGGTAGAGACGGTTTAGTAAATTAGGCATATCATTCGTTAACAAGTTTCACTTTTCTTCGCTTTTCCCATGTGTGTTACGTCGCTACAGAATCTTGTTGGATAAACCAGAACAGTTTTAAGTAAGTATCAGAAAATGCTGCTACGATAAAAATACTAAAAAAGTCCTGTTTTTAATTTGTAATTAAATATCAGTTGTTACATGAGACGATCTGCCATGTTAATTACAAAAAAAGAGAACAGGTCAAATGAATGACTCAACTATCGTTACTTCAAAATGGATTTTAATAATTACATAAGCTTGCAAATTTAAGCTTCATTAAGCTGTTTTGTTCTAATAACTGATTTCCAATAATTCAGATATATATATTTTGAAAATAATGCTCATTTTTCTATCAAGTAATGATTTTTTTACAAATCTGAAAGAGGGAAAAAAACTCTTAATTAGATCAAATCATTATCTCGTTTACCGCAATAAATATTTTTCATCATTGTTTGTATTTATCATGGACTTTGTAGCCATCGATAAGACAGACTTTCACGTCGCGATTGGCATAGAGAAATCTGTATCCAGTGGTTGTCAGCATTTTAACCACAACAAAATATGACCCGATTCCAATTAAAATTATTCAGTTACATAAAAGTACAGATGGCGTTTTGTGAAAAATCTGTACGTGATGGAGCAAAATGAATATCATATTCAAATCCAGCGTACAGGAATTGCTGTATAACATGTTAAAATTTCAAGGCAGTAAAACTATCTCAGGTATGTATTATTCAACCATAAAGGTTTATAAATCAGGATATGCATATTTCTCTAGAACTAATCATTTTCTGACAAGCCTACGTATCTCTGAAATTCAAAGCAGTTGACCCCACCCAAAATAAAGAAAGCCAGAAATTTTCAAACATTATCGAAGAGAATAAATAACAACATTTACGAATTTGGTTAAAGTTATTCTGAAAACACAAACATAAAAATAGTAGGTCCAAGAATGAAAAATACTCGGATTTTGATCATAGAAGTCGTGAATATTTGTATGATCTTATGAAGTGTTTTGTTATGGCTGTTATTAAGTGATTAGGGTTAAAGATAATCGAAAAAGTTATAAGACTTTGCTAGAAAAATACGAAAATGAAAACTTCAATATTGATATGAAAATTGACATAATAAAACAACGTAAGCAACACACAGAAAAATTAAACTTTCTGGAAAATGTGAATTGGTAATAATTTTAAAATTATCGTAGACGTGACCAAATAATTAAATGTATACACATCGTTAATATTATAGTAGCCCACACTGTCTTGCTGAATTTCGTTTATCAAAAGCAGATTTTCGTGTACCTCCACCAATAAAACCTCGAAAACTGACTTTTTTGTTTTAAAAAACGAGTCGTGAGTTTAAAAAAGCAAACATTTCACGATTTCACCGTCTTGTTAGAATTTCGTTCATCAAAACTAGCTTCTCGCGTCAGATGGCTTTCAAAAATAAACCTTGAGATTAGTGGTTTGGTTTATTTTAAATTTCGTGCAAAGCTACACGACGGCTATCTGTTCCAGCCGTCGCTAATTTAGCAGTGTAAGACCAGAGGGAAGGCAGCTAGTCATCGTCACCCACTGCCAACTCTTGAGCTACTCTTTTACCAACGAATGTGGTGACGAGCACATGTACTACTGTATAAGAATGACAGAGAACAACCGAAATGCTGCAGTTGTGGGGGGAAAGACACGCAGAAAACTACAAATACTGTGAAAAATACAAACAAATAAAACAACACACATTTAAAATAAAAAATACAAGAACAAAACATAAAGAAACAACAAGAAACAAACAATCAGTTCTACCAACATCCAAGCAAGATAAAGTAACATATGTACAAATACTCAAAAACGAGTAAAGTAAATAACAACCAAAATCATAAATAATAAACACAGAAATAGTCAAAACATAGAAAAATAATGACACAACAGAGAACCCCACATAGGAAAATAATGACACAACAGAGAACAACAAATGGGAAAATAATGACCCAACAGAGAACAACACATAGGAAAATAATGACACAACAGAAAACAACACATAGGAAAATAATGAAACAACAGAGAATCAAGGAAACACATAGGGAAAAAAAAGCATGTTTGTTGACATAACCAAAAACATTTTCACAAACTTCACTATAAAATATTTAAAACCGACACAAACCCAAAACTGCATAGAACTTACTACTAATAAACATATCAAAAACCCACTCTACCATACTTACATTAATCACAGGACACATCCTCTCAATATTCAAGGTGCACATGCTTCCAAGACGCACAAGATCGAAGAAACAGTTAAACAAATTAACACGTAGATTGCAATAATAAGCGTAACATTATTGTTTGAAAATAATAGGCTTAAAATATACGGCTATTCAAACATTAGAAAAAGAGAGAATCTATAACCAGGATACAAAGAGAGGAATAGCCTTATTATATAAATCAAACCTGATTATAACTAAAACACGAATTAACAGCAAAAATAAATGTATAATAGTTGATGTTGTTTCTTTCTGAGCAACCAAACGAATGTTACATTAGCAGGGATTTATTGTTCTCCAACAAAACAAATAGATATGGATTTACTTAACTACATCTTTTCCTACAATTAAGCCCTACCCTAGTATAGCGGTATGTCTCCGGATTTACAACGCTAAAATCAGGGGTTCGATTCCCCTCGATGGGTTGAGCAGATAGCCCTTTGTGGATTTGCAATATGAAAAACATACACAATCCTACAATTAAAATTTCGTATTTATAGGATACCTAAACATTAAAATAAACACAAAAACTTTAAATACAAAACAACAAACGCAAATGCAAGAAAATTAGTTGCATTTATTGTTAGCACAAATATGGCTGTTTTACATGATGCTACACCAACGTATACTTTTTAAGTGAACAACAAAATCAGTGATATCCTCGATTTGCACGATAACCTTCCAGTTAATAACTCTTATTAAACAACTAAAAAGACAACACATAAAAACAAGAAGTTAAGCAATAATAACACAAATAAATGTAATAAAAAATACGAACAGAAGTTAAACTGTTAAAACAAGAAAAGTGGGACAACTGTTGTCAACTGAATAAGAAAAACAGAACTTAGACAACTCTGGTCACATCTAAAAAATGCTCAAGTGGAGAAATAACCCACCACTAACCTACGACAACACCGTAGTGCATGCAAACTCAGAAAAAGCCGACACTTTCAAACAACATTTACAAAACACGTTCGAAATACATCATGAACCTGGACATAAATACACGTTTTTATAATAAAATAAACAACTACGTAATAAATAACATGGAATTATTCAAACCTCACTTCACAGTTAACACAAACAACACAAATATTAACATAGCAAAAGCTGTGGGAAACAATAATAGCAACGAGAAACAAACATCTGCGAGAAGATGGCATACAAACTATCCTAGTAAAAAAAAAACCACTCCAAAATTATGTGAGCACCTAGCGGAAATCTTTTATTTTGTTTTTCTGTTTTTGAATTTCGCGCGAAGCTACTCGACGGCTATCTGCGCTAGCTGTCCCTAATTTAGCAGTGTAAAACTAGAGGGCAGGCAGATAGTCATCATCACCCACCGCCAACTCCTGAGCTACTCTTTTATCAGCGAATAGTGGAAATAATGATCCCATTATAACGCTCTCATAGCTGAAAGGACGAGCATGTTTGGTGTGATGTGGATTCGAACCCGCGACCCTCAGGCTAGAAGTCGAGTGCCTTAACCAACTGGCCATGCCGGGCTTCACTGTAGTTGATCACACAGCCCCACCATGGGTAACACCAAACCTTGTACAAACAATACAAAACACATTATTCATATCTGCTTATAAAGTTCCTAGAATAAATTTCTTCAACTTCATGCACACATAGAAACAGTTGCAGATAGACTCCAACATAATACACTAAATTTATTCAAGAAAAAAATTATCATGCGAACTTGACAGATGTTGCATAATTAGTTATGATAGTCCTAAGCACCTATTTTTAGTGAATATATATATAAAAAATAAAAACAGGTTTTTGATATGAGGTTGTAAAATCAAAGTTCGCTTCTTAAACCTTTTCACACACACAAAGAAAAGTCGTGCTGTGCGCTTTGAGGACGTGACTGCGTTAAAAGTGTGACTGTCAGTACTTAATGTTCAATCTGGTAATGTTAACTAGCCGCCTATTCCATCAGCACCACAGTGGCACAGCGGAATGCCTGTGGATTCACATCGCTAAAAACCGAGTTTCGATACCCGTTGTGGGCAGAGCACAGATAGCCCACTGTGTAGCTTTGTGCTTAATTCTAAACAATCAAACTATTTCATCAGGTCAAAATTAAAGATAGTTGACGCCTTCATCAGGCTAGCATTTGGCACACACCTCTGAGCTCAAACTAAATACAGTCCACCGAAAAATTAATTTCGGTCCAATTAACTTTCTTAACGTTATTTGTAAAACGTATAATTGATCCTCTAAAATAATATCTCTAAACATTTTGAGCTATAATATAAATAGTGGTCATAAAATAGCACAGGTATTTGAAATAGTCGATATAAAGGGTAAGCCTCTCAATGGCACGGCAACTTGAAGATTCACAATGCTAAAATTTGATCCTGGAGGTGTTTGTGTTTTCTTATAGCAAAGCCACATTGGGCTATCTACTGAGTCCACCAAGGAGAATCGAACACCTGAGATTAGGGGTTGTAAATCCGAAGACTTACCGCTGCACCAGCGATAAACGATCCTTGAGGTAGGCAGGTCACAGATAACCTGTTATATGGATCTGTGCTTAACAACAAAACAATCTGTGGAGCGAACCTTGTATAAGACGTGCGAAATAATTTAAATATATGCACGAAGACCCACAGGTAGTCCAATTTCATTCGATTATGTGGTAACTATGGTTTCTATTGGCTCTAACAATTCGGTTACAAGTATCGCAATGGGCAGACCACAGACAGTCCACTGTGTGGCGTTATGTTTATAACAAAGGAATAAATAAAACTTAAAAACGATCAGAATATTACAATATCGGTGCGGCCAGGACAAAGTAAAAAAGACAAAAAATATTTAGCAGTTCCTATATCTAATAACTTAATAATTTTCCATAGAACCTGAACTTCTGTTTATGTAATAATTTGATATATATAAAACTAAACCTCTGGAGATATTAGTGAAACAAAAATAAAAAAAAACTAGTTATCACGAGATATCAGTGATAGAAGAATAAAAACTAAATCTCACGAGATATCCGTGATAGAAGAATAAAAACTAAACCTCACGAGATAACAGTGAACTAAAAATAAAAACCAAAACTCTTCGGAGTTATCAGTGACACAAGAATAAAAACTAAATCTCACGAGATATCAGTGACACAAGAATAAAAACTAAACCTTGCGAGATATCAGTGACAAAAACCTAGCCCTCACGAGACATCAGTAACACAAGAATAAGAACTAAATCTCACGAGATATCAGTGACAAAAAACTAGCCCTCACGAGACATCAGTAACACAAGAACAAAAACTAAATCTCACGAGATATTAGTGACAAAAGAACAAAAAACTAACCTTCACGAGTGAAATATAAATAATCAAGATCAGAAACGTTCAGTGAAACAGAAAATGAAACACATTCGTTTGTTTAAAGAAATTATACAATATTAAATATTTTTTTTCTTTTTGAAACAATATTTCTAAAAATAAATCCTTTATTAGAAAACATTTCTTCCAAAGAAGCACTTAAGAACGTCTCTTTAGGGCAATGCTGCAATTTAGAAATGCGCCGTAGATAAAGTTTTAATTGAGTTGCAACATCAATTACCAAGGAGAAGAAAAACAACAATTTTCGTTTTATTACAGTATTAATAATAAATAAGTAGTGCTTGTATGCATCCTAAGCTAACCCTTTTGTCAGGAAATTTCAGTTAGTTTAGAGTCAGAAGTCGATGTTCATAAAGAACAATACACATACTTGGCTTAATAATGTATAAGACAATATGTTAAATCTATTCTAATTGTCCTCTCACAATAACAGCTCTCGTTCAGAAGCACAATTATGCTTTAAGTAACCGTACAAAAACTGTGAAGTCGAATGATTTTCTAAATGTCTCCATCTTGTGACTGGAGTGGTGAAATATTCTTTATTCCTGTTCGTAGCCTAACTTTAGTGGCTCTTTGCGACCTAACAGTCGTTACATTATACTGTCTTCAATAGTGATATTAAAAGCGTTATATTTCTTGCCCAACGTAAGATAGGTTTGTAGTTGTGAGCACGGAAGTGTAATACGTAACGCAAATGATTTCTACCGCAGCGTCTGTTGTTTACGTATTATATTACGTAAAACAAGTGTTTGAACAGAACAAATATATTTTTAAAAACAATCTAATTTGGTCTTTACGCTGCGTCTTATTTGCATCTTGAAAATATGTGATCAACACTTTAATCAAAAGCTAAATTTGATTACTTGTTTAATGCGCGTGTGTCCTTTTCGTGTCACTCGGTGAGGCAGTGAGTGGTAAGGCTACCAACTTTCGATTGTAAAATTCGTGGTTCCGTTATCTTCAGTGGACACAACGGATAGGTCAATGTGGTTTTGTTTTAAAACAAATAGGCCCTACAAATAGATATTTTCGTATTATTTGAACAGTTCTAAAGTGGCGTGTAATAGTCGGTTTTCTTTGTCGTGACGACTTACACTTAAGTTTCCTCTTAAGTGACTACGCACAGTCACAGGTTTTGCAGTCCTAGTATAAAACTTGGCAAATTCCTGTCTTGAAAACAAACAAACCAAATTTAAACACAAATGATATCACAGTCGTCATATTAGTTATAAACATCTGTAAACTGAAGTAAAACAAAAAAACACCAGTCTTGTCCATATATTAGAATATAACAGTTTGGGGAAGGTAAGAAAGAGACACTTTAGAATTCATGGCTACTTTTCCAAGAAGTTCACAGAGGAAAAAATGTCAATTTCTATCTAAATTGCTTTTAAAGCAGCGTGGAGTCTGTTTCTTAGCAGATGCACTTGTTTATAGCTATTCTACAAAATAAAACAATATAAAACATAACGGATAACCACCAGGCATAAATATGGCTGCTGAGAAAGAGAAAAGAAAGAAATTATTTTTTGACATCGTTTGATAGATTTGTAAAAATGATACCATTTTATTTAGGGAAGGATAATTATAAATTTACCACTCTTGCTACAAGACTGTTTCTTTGTTTTGAATTCCCCGCAAAGCTAAACAAGGGCTATCTGCGCTAGCCATTCCTAATTTAGCAGTGCAAGACTAGAGGGATGGTAGCTAGTCATCACCAACTAGTTATGAGCATGTTTGGTGCGACCGGGATTCGAACCCGCGACCTGGTAAACCGTGTATCATACGTGCGAAACAGTTTAAACACATACATAAGAACCCATAGGTAGTCCAACTCGCTGATTTTTAGAAATGGCATAAAATTCATGATTTCTCGTTTTAACCTAGGAATGCGTAAAAATCGTTTTCTTCAGTTTAGACCTTTCAATGTCTTTATGTTTGGAATGCTTGATGCTTTATTGTTAATATTTTATTTCTTTTTCACTTATTACAGTTGCATAAACACCAATTTGATAACAAAACTTTTGTTTTTGCAAGAACTTTAATTAAATTTGTATTAAAATTTCCCTTATGTGCCCTAAAAATATTGACTTATTTGTTATGAAACTGTCCTTACCCATATGACACATAAATCCGGATTTTGATACCATGGTGGGCACGTCACAGATAAAATAACCAAACTGTTTGGTTGAAGAATAAATCAGTGTAAATAAAACCTCCATAATAACCTCAAATAACTAAACAGTTTTGGAAAATGTAAATATTTTCCTTGAATAATTTAAAATTCTTAAAATTTAATATTTTTATTGCAAATATTTTAAAGTGATCTCAAAGCTAATTAATTGCTCACAGTGTAACATGTTCTTCACGAAAATGAAAAAATTAGATAAAGTAGCCAAAATCAAACAAGTGTTTATTTAAACTTTAACTTCTGCTTAACAAGACACTCAATGATACATCAACGTTGTTATTGTTTGGAAATTCAGTCTTCATAATTTATACTTTTATTTGAAATGGACACTGTAGGTGCTATATATTTCAACCAACCTTTATTAATGAAGGAAAATATATCCTTTTACAATAAAAGAATTATCAAATACGTTCTTTACTGAAGATAACCGGATATTTCGCCGAAAGCACGTGCATCCAGTTATTTATTACAGACATCCTTCAAAACCCTCTGTTGCTTTTTCTCGCATCACTAAATCAGATTAAAATCTTAAGACTGAATTGAGAGAAAAAAATATTTTTAAAGTTTTAATTTAAAAACAAAATAATAAATTTTTGTTCTTGTGAAAGTTGCTAAAAACAGTAACATTCATCCATTCTTCGTAAAATATTAAAATTTGAAATTAAAAGGTACGGCATTTCCTGATCAATGCTTTCCTAAAAGATTGGTATTCGGTTTCAAAAAAATACCAGGTGTGAACAATTTTAAACTATACCCGTCTTTTGTTTGTTTTGAATTTCGCGCAAAGCTACACAAGGGTCATCTGCGCTAGCCGTCCCTAATTTAGCAGTGTAAGACTAGAGAGAAGGCAGTTAGTCATAACCACCCATCGCCACCTCTTGGGCTACTCTTTTACCAATGAATAGTTGGATTGACCGTTACCTTATAAAGCCCTACCGCTCAAAAAGCGAGCATGTTTGGTGTTACGGGGATTCGAACACGTGACCCTTTACTGGACTGAGTAGATTTATGTGAGTGTAATACGAAATAAAGATGAGAATACAAGGTGTTTTTGTGAAGGTATATAGTACATATACATATATATATATATATATTACTCAGTTGTTGATGTACGAATGTGAAACTTGTATGTCTGGTTTTAAGCACAAAGCTACACAAAAGACTAGCTGTACTTTTCTCACCGCGGTTGTGTAAACGATTTTTAACGCTGTAATCCGACAGGTTTATAACTAAGCTACTCGGAGGAAGAGAGTAACTCTGAAAAATATATTTAATTTTTTTTCAGCAACATCACGTGATTCTAATATATATTCGTTTCTGAAAAGTACTGCAGCTTAAATGCAATAATAGATAAGAAAAATATACTTGTGAGCAAACACCACTCGGAGTTCATAAATTATAGTCTAAACTTTCCTTATGTTTCATTCACAACCAAAAATAAATATGGTTGCTAAGTTTATTATTACTACCATATTTTTGAGAAGAAAAAAAAACATCCAATTAGCTCATGATATATTTACTTATAATATGGTTGGATTTATCAAAAACAACACGTGTTACGTCACGTGTCAAACTGAGACTTGTAAAACATGAAGCTCAGATTACCAGCATGTCTTGTATGCAGTTGTTTTTGTTTCATAGTCCATTGATGCCCCCCAGTGGCTCAGCAGTAACTCTACGGACTTACACGCTAAAATCCGGGTTTCGATACCCGTGGTGGGCAGAGCACAGATAGTCCATTGTGTAGCTTTGTGCTTAATTCAAAACAACAACAACAACAACATAGTCCATTGATAGTACAACGGTAACTCTACGGACTTACAACGCTGAGATTAGCGGTTTGATTCTCCTGGGTTGACTAAGCAAATAGCCTAACGTGGTTTTGCCATAAAAAACGCGCTAAACAGACAATAAGTTTGTTCTTTTTACACTGATTTTCGTGTTGTTTTTATTAAATAGTGATAATTATTCTCCTTGGAGGACAAATAAATAAAGTTAAAGTAATTATTCTCCAAGAAGGGAAAGTAAAAAAAAACTATTTGTTCTCGTAAATTATTCATCACGAACCTTAACTTTAGATTGTTCATCTGTCAAGTGAAACACCTTGCTAGAAAACTTCAACCACGTGAGGGGTCTGGATCACAACAGAACTTATGCTGCTAGCTGCTTAAAAACTGTTAATGCACTTTTACACTTTTATTCAAAAATTATAAATACATTTATTGCGTAAACAAAGCAAGTTCAGTTATGTTATTCTCCCACGAAATAAATCTAAATTAGTGACTTGCGTTCTACTATGGGCTCGGCATGACCAGGTAGTAAGGGTCGCAGGTTCGATTCTCACACCACACATGTTTGCCCTCTCAGACGTGGGGACGTTATAATGTTACGGTCAGTCCCACTATTCTTTGGTAAAAGAGTAGCCCAAAAGTTGGCGGTGGGTGGTGGTGACTAGTTGACTTCCCTCTAGTCTTACACTGTTAAACCGGGACGATTATCGCAGATAGCTCTCGTGTAGCTTCGCTCAAAATTTGAAAACAAACAAATAATATTATATGAAGCAAACCTTTTATAATACCATGAACTGTTTTACTATGTGCATTATTTTGCTACAGCCGGAACGAGCGAGTTGGACTTAAGCTTTGTATTTTGTACTTTACAGTGGTTTTAGTAAAATAATTTTTATACAAACGTTTAAATCAAAAACTTAGTACAGCAAAAAATGAAAATGCATTTGATCACGTATTATCTAACTCATCATTTTAAACACAAATAAAGAGTATAAATTAGGGTTGGGTTTCAGTTTCTGTTTACATTTCCTTATTTATTTCCTATTCTTTTGGAGTGGGCGTGGCCGAGCGCTTAGCGAGTCATGAGTGTGAATTCTAAAGTCTATGAGTTTCGATTGCTTGCTTGACTGTTTGAATGGATCATCTGTGCTCTGTCCACCATGAACAACAAAACTCGGTTCCTGGCGTTGTAAGTTCGCAGACATTCCGCTGTGCCACTGGGTCGCATTTCATTGTTTCACATTTTGAGGGCGCGAATGTTCTTATAACAGTTGGGATCAAATCATAATATTCTGTAAGAGTGGCTCAAGAGTTGGCGGTGGGTACTGTTAGTGCTTTTTTTCCTTCTAGTACATCACTTCAAAATAGTAGAAGATTTGATCAAATAACTTTGATGAAAAGTTCTAAAAAATCAACAACAACGATTTATTTGTTTGTTTTTGAATTTCGCACAAAGCTACTCGAGGGCTATCTGCGCTAGCCGTCCCTAATTTAGCAGTGTAAGACTAGAGGGAAAGCAGCTAGTCATCACCACCCACCGCCAATTCTTGAGCTACTCTTTTACCAAAGAATAGTGGGATTAACCGTTACATTATAACCCCCACGGCTGAAAGAGCGAGCATGTTCGGCGCGACAGGGATGCGAACTCGCGACCCTCGGATTACGAGTCGCACGCCTTAACACGCTGGGCCATGCCGGGCCCACGTTCGTACTTAAAACTTCAATCTTGGCGTCAGTTTGAATGGCTCACCTGAGAAGAGTTCATTTCTTTTGTACTGGAATGTCTTCAAGAAAAGATAATGTCACACTCTGAGGACACTTCACGAGTGTTAATGACTATCTTCTTTTTATCTTCTTGTCTACTGTCTTCTCTGTATGCTAGGTTCTATCTCCAGACTCACGGTCTTAGAAAACAAAACATTTCCTAATGGAAGTCGAGCTCTGATAAAGTGCTGAAAGTTGCTTGCACAAACTAAAACAAAAATGACGTTTGTCATCTAAGAAACCGTGATTAGAACTGACGCTTCACTTGGTAAGTTGTTTCAGTTATATTAGCTCCGCAATAACGTTATAAGTCGCCACAACGTTATTGTTTTGACTTGGATTTCCTTTAATAACAGTACTATATTTAGTTTCTAAGCACATAATTGTAACTAAAATGGTTACAAATTTCTACATTGATAGATCTCGTATGAAAACTGTTCTGTATATTTAGTTTTTAATTTACAAAATGTCCCGTATCGCCAATTCACCTTAATATAATAAAAATTATTGTTATTATAGACAGAAGTTTCCAACGACAGCTGTATTTATAATAATTGGTTGTAGCACTTTTTTCAGTTCTATTTGAGCTTTAAAATAACCCATAATAATGTGGTCTGCGTAAAAGTTGCATGAGAGAAAACTAAAATTGTTCAAATTTGAAATATTCGTTTTTCAGAGTTAAGCCTAATAATACTGAGGATACAACAACTAACAGTGTAACTTTATGACTGATCTCGTGCAATGACAATCATGCCAGATAACAAAACAAAATTATCTTTTTCTCTCAAATAAAACGTTCAAATATGCGCAGATAATACTAAAAAGAAAAAAACCGTATTTAGTAGTAACTGCCATATGTCGATCTTTCAACTTAGAGTTCAGTTAAAAATTGATTGACGAAAGAGCTATTGGTGACGGGAATGTATTGCTTAGCATAACAGAAATGTATCTATCGATGGTCTATACTTGTACAATTCATGATGGGTCTAATTTTGAATTGTATTGATTACACATTTTTGACTCATTTCAGTAAATTCAGCACAGTTTTTAATGCTAAAGTTATTGTTTTTTCTTGGTTATCTTTCAATACTAGTATTATAATTAAATTTAGTTCTTAAGTACATGATTTGGACGTCGAATCTTACAACTTAAAGTAACGTAGATGGTTGCAAATTCAATACAATATTAGGCCTCATGCAAAAAGTGTTCTGAGTTATTTTAAGCCAATAAGTATTGCACCTCTTGAAAACTAAAACTACATTGAGTGATAAGTAAGGGTATTTTACTGTGCAAAGTATTTCTAATAATACAATAATAATCTAAACTAACCTATTCAGGATTGCAACCAGTAACGATATTTTTAATCTGCTATTTCTGACCATAAAGATATTTTATAAGTCCTTGATGACACACGGAAGAGTGCTGACACTGTATGTGACTGGAAAGGCATCTTATAAGTTCTTAATGATGGATGTAAGAGTGCTGACACTGTATAAAACTAGAAAGGCATCTCATAAGTTCTCGATGATGGATGAGAGAAAGTATTTTGAAGATGGTTGTTATGGGTATTAAAATTTTAGTTAAAATACAGTACAGAACAACGTTTTGATTCTCTTAAGTCATCTTAATTTCTAGGGACAAGAAAATCATAAACCAAGCACGTTTTAGGGCATAAATGGTTTAGAAAATGAGTCAGGTTTATATAAAAAACCAAAGGAGTCTATATGGACCCCATGAGTAATTCTAAGGTTAACTTAAAGCTTTATTATTTCACTTTTATATAAACTAGCCCCCCAGTACCTCAGCGGTATGTCTGTGGACTTATAACGCTAAAAACCGGGTTTCAGTACACGTGGTGGGCAGAGCTCAGATAGCCCATTGTGTAGCTTCGTGCTTAATTCAAAACAGCAACGACATATAAACTAATATTCAAGGAAAGACGGCCAGGTGTTTATACAATACCTGATTTATGATTCTATAAATAAATGGTTGGCGTCTTTCTAAAGCGCTTGGGTTATGGTTTTTTATTTATTTCGATATAAGATATTATATTAGAGGAAAGAAAACGTATACATATAAAAAAACAATTGGAAAATATTGCTCATTTTTTAGGGCAAATCTGCGTAAACAACTATCGTAGGGATTGAACCTCGAATTTCAGAATTATATCCCCTTGTCCACCAGGGGACGAGTTATGAGAGTGGTGGATCCTAATCGTCAATAACAAAAAAAGAATAAAAAATCCGTTCGTGATTTTACAGACCTTACAGACCTAAACAAAACATGTAGGAACATTTCATAGTTAGCAATAAAGGACTGAATGTTACTACTACAAAAGTAACCGTAAAATCGTAAAACAATCTTTACTCTGTGAGTAAATCGTAAAGACTTATAACGAAGTACGACAACAAAATTACGTCTTGAAGTAATATCAGTTATCTAATAGAAAACGAAACTGTGTTTTATACGACTGCTTTTAAGTATTGTGTATAAAACGTGTTTTAGAGGAATATCAACATATTATTATATCGCAAAACATATAGCATGTTTTATAAAGATGTTAATAAATCATTGTATCACAGTATAGACACCGTTTGGTTTGAATTTCGTGTAAAGCTACACGAGGGTTAGTTGCACTAGCCGTCCCTATTTTACTAGTTTAAGACCAGAGGGAAGGCAGCTAGTCATCACCACCCCCCGCCAACTCTTGGGCCACTCTTTTACCAACAAATAGTGTGATTAACTGTCATTTTATAACGTCCCTACGGCTGAAAGGGCGAGCATGTTTTTTTGCGACCGGAATTCGAACGCGGAACTCTCGGATTAGGAGTCGAATGCATTAATCACTTGGACATGACTGACCTGCAGATAATGGATTTTAGGGGAACGTTAATAAAATACTGTATCATAGTATGTATAATTTGTTGTTCACTATATCGTGTCACAGTATGCGTAACGTGTTTTTAGAGGAACGTTTGAGAATTGCTTCTTAGCGTGTTTTAAAATAATTTTGAATAAGTAGTATTAATTAACGTATCTGTAAACAATGTTAACCAAGTATTATAACTTGTTACTGAATGTAAAATCGTGTAATTTTTGGGACTGTTTTACGGAAGTGCAGTTTTTATTTACGAGTAATGCACATTTCAGATCAATATTGTGAGTATATAGTCCTTCTTCAAATAATCTTACTTAACTAAACCATTAGAAAATTTAAAATAAACTTTTGCTGATAATATAAACGTATGTGTGTGTGTTTTCTTACAGCAAAGCCACATCGGGCAATCTGAGTCCACCGAGGGGAATCGAATCCCCAACTAATATAAACATATATGGACATTTCTTAAGATACACACATATATATATTGTGAAAGAGAAAACTAAGCCTTTTTTTTGCATTCTTAGTCTAGGTCACATGTAAGAGAGTTGTTTATAAAGACTCAGGTAAAACACGATAGTTATTTTTAAAATCGTGATATTTTAAATATAAATCAGTAGAGAACATTAAATTAACAGAACGTACTGGGTCTTGTTATTGTGTCAACGTATTTTTAAAACCGTTAGTTCTGCTTCTGTCATGTTTCTAAATATGCAAGTCTTGCTTCGTATGCGAAATTCTGTAGACGCAAGAAGTTTTTTTAAATTTTCATTAAAAAACAGCTGGCAGGAGAGTAGCAAAGGAGAAGAGATAAAACACGTAATACTCTATTAATAACCATGTTAAGATCTGAGGACATGACTAATCAGAGATGTATTCTTGTAAGTTCACGTATAAGAGAAGACCAGATTTACAAGAATGTAATTTCCCTTGTTGAACCGAATTTCTTATCTTTAAACCTCAGAGAAGTGTGATTTTCTGACAATAACACTTCACTGAAATGTTGCTTTAGTATACGTGAAAATAAAAGGTTTCGATAAAATCGCACATGCGATATTTAAGTGTATGTTTTCTTGTAGCAAACGAAGCCACATCGGGCTATCTGCTGAATCCACCGACGCAGATCAAACCCCTGATTTTTGCTTTGTAAATCTGTAGACTTACCGTTGTACCGTCAAGGAAAAAATATTTGAAAGACTGCGAAACTGATGGAAATGATTAGACCCAAAGTTGAAATTACTCAGTAATATAACTAAACTGCTGTAATGTAAGTAAAGTTATAACATCAGTAGACCTGTTGGTATTACTCAATAATATAACAAAACTACTGTTATGTAAGTAACGTTATAACATCAGTAGACCTGTTGGAATTACTCAATAACATAACAAAACTACTGTTATGTAAGTAACGTTATAACATCAATAGACCTGTTGGTATTACTCAATAACATAACAAAACTACTGTTATGTAAGTAACGTTATAACATCAATAGACCTGTTGGTATTACTCAATAATATAACAAAACTACTGTTATGTAAGTAACGTTATAACATCAATAGACCTGTTGGTATTACTCAATAATATAACAAAACTACTGTTATGTAAGTAACGTTATAACATCAATAGACCTGTTGGAATTACTCAGTAATATAACAAAACTACTGTTATGTAAGTAAAGTTATAAGATCAATAGACCTGTTGGTATTACTCAATAATATAACAAAACTACTGTAATGTAAGTAAAGTTATAACATCAATAGACCTGTTGGTATTACTCAGTAATATAACAAAACTACTGTAATGTAAGTAACGTTATAACATCAATAGACCTGTTGGTATTACTCAATAATATAACAAAACTACTGTTATGTAAGTAAAGTTATAACATCAATAGACCTGTTGGTATTACTCAGTAATATAACAAAACTACTGTTATGTAAGTAAAGTTATAACATCAATAGACCTGTTGGTATTACTCAGTAATATAACAAAACTACTGTAATGTAAGTAACGTTATAACATCAGTAGACCTGTTGGCTTCTAAATCTTCGCTAAGTTTTGACGTTTAAAATGTAGCTTTTATAGATTATATCACGTTTGCATTTTATATCTTGAATAAACAACTGACTCTGGATATATTAAAAATACACAATGTGGAATAAGTTGTAAACCAAATATTGTAATATACTGTGCGTTCGAAAAATTTTCGCCCAGTGTTGTTAACTATTCTATAATAAAGAAAGGTTAGTTTTGTATTATTATATATTAAATTATAGAGAAGGGTTAGTTGGGCTAGTTTAGTATTATTAATTGTCGTTTCTTAGACGAAAGCTAATCAAACATTTAAACATAATGTGTCGTGAGGAATATTAGTAAAATAACGTAGAGTGAAAACAAAGTATGCTTCTAACGTATGTGACAGACACAGTTTTACAGCAACGTTGGAAATCATATTTGTACTTTAAAGTTCATTGCATTCTTAACGTGGTACACGTGACCAAGTAAAACAAAGAAATGAGCCAATCATATGAAATATTATAGAAATATCGATGCTATTATATTCAATGTATTATTACTTATCTCATTATTTTTGTTTTATTTTTTATAATTCTCAGGCGGGTGTACATTTAAAACAAATTAAAGGCAGTTACAGGCTGATTTCAGGTATTTTCGGGTAAGACCATGTAAATAAATAATAAAAGGATAAACTATGACTACAATGACTCAATTATATTTCATGGAGATTTATATTACGAACAGTTTACGTAAGTTTGTTGTTGTATATAATCAAGTACTAAGATCGGTGGCCCGGCATGGCCAAGCGCGTTAAGGCGTGTACTTCGTAATCCGAGGGTCGCGGGTTCGCGCCCGAGTCGTGCCAAACGTGCTCGTCCTCCCAGCCGTGGAGGCGTTATAATGTGACGGTCAATCCCACTATTCGTTGGTAAAAGAGTAGCCCAAGAGTTGGCGGTGGGTGGTGATGACTAGCTGCCTTCCCTCTAGTCTTACACTGTTAAATTAGGGACGGCTAGCACAGATAGCCCTCGAGTTGCTTTGTGCGAAATCCAAAAGCAAACAAACAAAACAAACTAAGATCGGTAAACACGGATGAATCCTACACAGCTTTAGGATAATAAATATAAATAATTAAGATACAAAAAATAGTTTGTTGCACTAATCTAATTTAAGCGATCGTCACTTTACTTAACCAAATCTCAAGGTTTAAATAGCTCAGTCTTTCTCTGATAAATCAATATTCAAAGTTAAATCAGCTCAGTCTTTTTCTGATAAATCAATATTCAAAGTTGAATCAGCTCAGCCTTTCTCTGATAAATCAATATTCAAAGTTGAATCAGCTCAGACTTTCTCTGATAAACCAATATTCAAGGTTGGAATAATTATTTATTTTATCTGGCCAGTCTTTCATAGTCCATGAGTATTTAATAAAATATACAACCTACCTTACGAAGATTGTGGTTCGTACATCTTAATGACAGTAAATAAAGATTGTGGAATGTGCAGGGACAGATACGTTTCACAGTGCGAATCTTAATTTCAAATTACATAACTAAGACAAAAAAAAATAGAACCAGAGAAACGTTTCAGTGAAACCTTGTCGGAGTGATATCGATCCGTTGTTCTTAAAAGTAAAATTAAAAAAATATGTGATTTAGATTATAAGTATCAGAAAGTTGTAACCTCAACAAGAAATGTGGTTTTCCCTGCACAACAATTGACTCGTTAGTTCTTTCTTTATTTTTTTACGAAAGAAAGCAATTTAAGAAATAGAAAATATTTTGTACACAAACAGTGTTATGGCGATACCTTAAAAAAAAGACATCGCCTGAAACGTTGAAATGTGTATATATTGTGAATGTTTAGTTTAACAGCTGTACAGTGTTTTGAAGTTTTCCTTTTGCACTGCCCCCCAGTGGCTCAGCGGTATGTCTGCGGACTTCCACGCTAAAATCCGGGTTTTGATACCCGTGGTGGGCAGAGCACAGCTAGCCCATTGTGTAGCTTTGTGCTTAATTCAAAACAACATCCTTTTGCACTAGTTTGACGACAGTCTCAACAGTCTATGCATTTCACCTCTTCTTAAGTAGAAACGTTGTTAAGACGAGGAGTATGTTTTTACCAAGTTTCTTGAATCTAACTGATTTTAAAGCTGTTTTATTGAAAACTATTTCAGCTTTTTACGCTATGCTTTGAAAATACATTAATGCGCTACTAATTACGTGTACGTGATATCTTAATAGCACAAAAACGCACGAGTGCCAAAAAACATCTACTTTTGTTTCTGAAAATTACCATTTAACAGTTCGGTGTTGATATCTTAACGCTAAACTGATATAAACAAAGAGTTTTTTGTTGATATATTAAGGCTAAACGGATATAAAAAAGTGTTGTTATTTTTTAAATGTACATAAGAAACAAGCTTACAAAAATGCTTCATACAAATCAACTCTCTTACGGTGACTTAGACAGTTGTAATTGAATAATACAGGATAGTTTTACAATTGAAAAAATATGTGCAAAAATAAATTCAGTGAAATACACTGCTTCCTACCTTTGTTAACTTGCACTAGTAGCGGTAAGCAGGGGATTTGGTTACAACATAGCTCGATTCTTACGTTTACCAGTTTCGTTTAAAGTTCTGATTTTCATTTATTTCAACGTTGTTGTTGTTTTTCAAAACTAAAAACAGACGCGAGCAATCGTGTAGGCTGGCGTTAATCCCGTGACGCTGAGACTTGACTGTGGCAGTCAATCGTTTGAAAGATTGGATGAGCTGTTGGTAAAACTAACCATCTCCGCTGAGCTGAACGCCGGAATGGCCCACTAGCACTGACAGAGGCAGAGAAGGGTTTGCCAGTTGTGCCATTCATAACGGGTTTTTTCTCACTGCTTTGACTGAGATATTTGTGTCAAACATTTGGCCAACCACATTAATGCCTTTGTAATGTAATTGGAAATAGTATTTTTTATGTACGTGTGAAATACTTATTAAAGCAGTCATTTTGAAAGAGGTAAATAAATAGTTGGTGAATAAATCACGAACGCTTTCTGTGGCAATAACTTATGTCTTTAAGTGCATTCTGTAACAGTATTTGAGAAGTTTTTGTATTGTGATGCTGAGATTCTGTCTGTTCACTTAACTGACTCAAATTTAAAGCTATAAAACTGCATTGTTTTTTAATCTTTAGTAATAATAACTTGTATTTTTAGTCAGATAGTAAGATAGTTTTATCACTCACTACTTATATAATATATCTACGTTTATAAACATGGCAGCAACATCAAAACAATAATGCAAATTATTATTAATTACGGGAAAGTTAGTAATATTGTAATCATTATTTGATATTTTGTACAAAATTATTTATTTTATACAGAGTTGGTAACAAATATTTTCACTTTTTTTTTTAACGTTGCGTAAACTACGTATACGTTAAATCATTCCAAACATTCTGCAGTTTCGTTTGAAAATATATGTTATACGCCAAAGTTTCATTTATGAAATCAAACAGTTACGTAAAAACACTTAAAGATAAGAACAAGTTATTCGTAAATGAAGTAAATATTAATATGTTTGAATATATGATATTTGTCAAATTAGACCCTTGATTTTTACATTCACTACTCTTTTAATGGTGATCGAAAAGCTCTAACTTATTTTTAAAATAGTTCTGACGAACGCGTTTCACGTGACAGACGATGGAAAATTCTATAATAAAGTTCTGTCTTATAGAATATACTAACAAAACCAGCGTTATATTCCAATCCTTTATATTCATTCAGATGTATACATTATGTACACACAAAAACATGAACTATATCTTCACAAACGTATCATAAAGAATATTAATGCGCATAATTTGTAGTCCCCCGATGGGTGGGATTTGGTTTGGATTTCGCTCAAAGCTACATGAAGACTATCTGCGCTAACCATCCATAATTTAGCAATGTAAGATTAAAGGAAGGCAGCTAGTCGTCACCACCCACCGCCAACTCTTGGAGTACTCTTCTACCAAAGAATAGTGGTATTGACCGTCACATTATGACGCCACCCCAGCTGAAAGGACGAGCATGTTTGGTGTAACATGGATTCGAACCCGTGATTCTCGGGTTACGAGTCGTGTGCCTTAACCACTTGGCCATGCCGAGCCCCACCTCCCCGATGGGACAGCCGTAAGTTTAAGAACTTAAAAAACAATATCGGGGGCGGATAGATACAGTAAAACAACCAATTACGTATTTCATCCGACGGTAATTTTTAAGTTATTAATTCATATTGTTCCATAACACCTGATAATATAAAAAATAATTGTATCTTAAGAAAACCTTATAGTAGATTAACGAATTAATTTAAATATCACGTTATGTAAAGAACTTAAGTCATTTCTAGTAAATTAGGTATTGTTGATTCCTAGACACTTGTTCACAGTATATTCTATATGGAGACATTTTTACTTTCTTTACATTTCATAAATTTCTCAATAAAAACTGGTTTGCGACTATTCAGACTTTTCAGGACTGAGATAAGTTTAAGTCAATGTCACTAGAGCTTGTAAACAATTTCCGCAACTTTAAGGATAACAATGAGGCTTAGTCAGCTTAAAGAATTTGCAGCCACTAAAATTCACATTTCTTTAAATATTCCAAATTGTTACCAAATCTGAGAAGATTCAGGAAGAAAACAAACTTTCTTTTGTCAAACGAAATAATCACTCTCTGTTGTGTTTTGTTCTTGTTGTTTTGGCTCAACATATTTGTATTAGTTAACAGTCCTTTTAAAACGAAACGAGAAAAGATTATATTATTGTTCGTCCGAATTCGGCCTGGCATGGCCGAGCGCGTTAAGGCGTCGCTCGTAATCCTAGGGTCGCGGGTTCGCGCCCGCGTCGCACTAAACATGCTCGCCCTCCCAGCCGTGGGGGTGTATAATGTGACGGTCAATCCCACTATTCGTTGGTAAAAGAGTAGCCCAAGAGTTGGCGGTGGGTGGTGATGACTAGCTGCCTTCCCTCTAGTCTTACACTGCAAAATTAGGGACGGCTAGCACAGATAGCCCTCGAGTAGCTTTGTGCAAAATTCCAAAACAAATCGTCTGAATTTACATTAGAAGAGTAGCAAATTTGCGAATACTGTCTGCACCGCTTTAATATGTATTAAGTTGAACGTTAAATTACATTTTTTTCCTAAAGTATATTTTCGCTTGCTACACTATCTGATTTTGTTTTACATGCTCCAGGCAAAAATATAGCAGTCTCACAAATCTGAGTTTATTCATTCAAAATTACAGAGCATACAAAGACTTCTGAGCATAATATAGTAATAGAAAAATTTTCCTTCGCGTATGAAAAAGCTATGATTCTGTATTGTACTAAATGGCACCGTTAGGCCTGTTCTGATATCGTTTCCTGCTACACTGTCTACTAATGTTATGTTTTGCTGTGTTATCAGTTTTGGGTTATTTGATTTGTCATTATTAATATTTTAGCAGCTACAGAGGCAGTTTTTCGAATTAGATACAGGAGGAGAACACTTGATGTGTAAGAATAAGAAATCTCTTATTTGAACGAAAATGATTGGTGTCTAATATTAATTTTATGTTTCTCTGACTGCTTGAATTTACAAACACTAACAGTAAAACTATCAACTTTCCTGTCCCTTAGAAACCATACAATTAACCAGTAAATTAGGTTCAATTGTTAATATTATCTCTCCGTGCATTGTTATAAGGTATAAATAAAAATTTTTACATAAATGATTTATTATTTGATTGGCCCCCCAGTGGCTCAGCGGTATGTCTACGGACTTACACGCTAAAATCCGGGTTTCGATACCCGTGGTGGGCAGAGCACAGATAGCCCATTGTGTAGCTTTGTGCTTAATTCAAAAACAACAACAACAACAACAAAATTATTTGATTGCTATGACTGTAATATCTTTACGTAAAACATGTTATATTAGAAAGAAGTACACTGCATTGCTTATTAATACGTTTAATATTTAATTTGTTTGTAGTTAAGCACAAAACTACGTAATAATTCATCTGTACTTTTCCCACCATGGGTATCTAAACCCGATTTCTAGCGTTGGTAAGTCCTCAGACATACCGCTGTGCCATTGGTGGGCTTACATTTTGAAACTGAGCTCGCTGTTGAGTTCACTACGGGGAATCGAACCCTGAATTTTAACGTTATAACACTTTAAAACTTATCTCTGTCTCACAGGACATATTCAAAAGGTAAAGAGCTTTCATACAAGATAGTATAAATATTCATTACATCAAGGACATTTAACTCTCCATTATTTTCACGACCATGAATATTAATTATTGTTTGATTATTAATTAGCATTTCACGCAGGTTGTCAAACCTTATCTTAGTCAACATATTTTATGTCTACTTTGTATCGTGTTAGTTATAGCTTGTTGAATAGCTGTTTAACAAGTTTAACACAAGGTGAAACATTTTGGTTCTGAAATGTTAGGTTTTCACGTTATTTTCTCCTTAATTACACGTGCAATACCACGTTGAGCCTGTCACATCCGGCTTGGTATCGAACAGGACTTCCTTGGCAGGCGATATCACGTGATCCAGAGGAAACCCGCGTAGGAAAATAATTAAGACAGTTTAATCAAAATAGATTAAATGGTTAAATTTCATAATCTCTTTAAGGTTAAAGTGACCTCTTAATAAAAGTTATGTTTTCTGGAAAAATCCAAAACGAGATTAGAATGTAGAAGTTGTTGCCATTTTCTATAACCAGTTGGTTGGTCTATCTTTGAAATAATGTGCCAAATGGAGTTATCAAATTGTCAATATTTTAAACATTTAATGTTCCAAACACCTAATATGTTAATGTGATTAAAAGAAACAGTTTACTCAACACGAGATGGACACTATTATGTCATGGATGACAAGTTTGTTAAAAGTTGTTACTCCTGTAAACATTCCTAAATTATTTTCGATTTAAGTTTTGACGTAAAACGTTGTTTAATATAATTTGATAAAAAGAAGCCCTACAATCATTTTCAAGATGGGAATCTAATAGGATATTTAGGTTTGTTTTGTTTTTGTGAATTTTGCGCAAAGCTACTCGAGGGCTATCTGCGCCAGCCGTCCCTAATTTAGCAGTGTAAGATTAGAGAGATGGCAGCTAGTCATCATCACCCACAGCCAACTCTTGGGCTACTATTTTACCAACGAATAGTGAGATTGACCGTCATATTATAACGCCCCCACGACTGAAAGGTGTATATTTGAGAGAAAATTAATAAGTTTTGAGTAGTTCCTTCAAAATTTTCTTTAAATATAACGTTGATCTGTTTGTGTCTAAACTATTAATAAATGATTCGTGACAAACAGATTGGAAAACAACTAACCAACGTAAGAATATTAGTAAACGCATAGCCTTAAGATTAAATTACGCATGAAAAAGGAAACCACACAAAACCCATTAGAAACTTCTCTGGTCAATTGAATTACTTGGAACCCAAGTATGTGTAACTTTAAGTTGTTTCTATCTAATTATTCATAAATCAAACTTTGGACGTTTTATAAACATTCTTTAACAGGGCGTTATAACATCAAGTTTAAAGGTTCGTTTATTACAAGTTCTTTAGCTAAACACACGAAAAAGAAATTTTCCTGATTTCCGTTAGGTGGTGTTCAAACACAAGTGAAACTGAAATTAAGCGGCACGTAGCAAAGCCTTTAATCACGTCATTGGTGTATTTTTGTAGTTATTTTTTCCGTGGTTCCGTATATTGATCGTCGAAGGTAAAGATTTAAAACTGTAGTAACTGAGTAGATTTGAGCTTCTGTTTAACAAATATAGAATTATCATTTCTTATCACAAATCCGTTAAATCGTATTTTTTTTAAATCTGCAAATGCGTCAGGCATTTTTTTTTCGTGATTCCTCCGACCTGTGAAACCGTATATAATTTTAGATAACACCACATGGAAACAAACACTTATGTGTTTATTATTCTGGTAAAATAAAACACCTTCAAATGTATTGCCTTATTAAAAGATAGATATAATTGTTAAAGTATCCGAACTCCCATTTTACGGACAATTTATTGTTGTTGTTTTGAATTTCGCACAAAGCTACTCGAGGACTATCTATGCTAGCCGTCCCTAATTTAGCAGTGTAAGACTAAAGGGAAGGCAGCTAGTCATCACCACCCACCACCAACTCTTGGGCCACTCTTTTTAACAACGAATAGTGGGATTGATCGTGACATTATAACGCCCCCCCGGCTGGGATGGCGAGCATGTTTGGCGCGACGGGGATGCGAACCCGCGACCTTCAGATTACGAATCGCACGCCTTAACAAGCTTGGCTATGCCAGGCCTTTTTGGTGTGTGTTTAGGCGTATTCGACGTGCACTGGCCAAGTAGTTAGGGCGCTGAGCTCGCAATCTGAGGATCGCAGTTTCGAATACCAGTCATACCGAATATGCTCGTTCTTTAAGTCATGAGGGCATTATGATGTTACGGTAAATCATATACTATTCATTAGTAAAAGAGTAGCCCAAGAGTTAACGGTGGGTAGTGATGACTAACCGCCTTCTTGTCCTCCTCTGAGACAGCGGTAAGTCTTCGGATTTAAAACGCTAAATTGAGAGATCCTATTCCCCTTTGCGGACATTATACTGTCAAATTAGGGACGGCTGGCAGAGATAGCGCTCGTGTAGCTTTGCGTGAATTTCAAAACAAGCAAACAAAAATTCAAGTGTTGATACTGTTGTGTACAGTTTAATCTTGAGGCACACACACAACACACATGTATCCACGTACTTTAGTTCACTTTATATATGTGTCATGCCCCTATATTAGTGCGTCAGGTATGGACAATATAAAATGTAAAGACATCTCTTATGCAATTTTCTCAAACAATAAAATGAACTTTATAACGGAAAATTCCATTAAACTGTTTCCCTTGTTAGTCAGAAATCGATGTGTAAAGCAAGAGAACATCAAGTTTTACATTATAACCCTCGAGGTGGATTACTGTACTTGGTGAGGAGACCTTCCACAGAAAGTTCTCTATATTCAGTTTACCATATCTGGAATCTAAACACCCACTCACGTGTTCATTGAACTTATTCACCCATGAAGGAGGGAAGAGGATTCTGGTGATTGAGTGGTATTAGGGGCACCACAAACCACTTCTTTAGCCTTTAATTCCTGTAGATGGGTGTTCTTGGGATGGCTCCTCCCAAACCCAATTGGCCGGTCCTAATGGGGTAGGATCAACTAACTTACTGACTGCAGAGTCCTTGTTTGACGTTCTAGTTCGTACCCTCCTAGGACTCCATGGTGAGTTAGGTCAGTGAGCAGAGAATAATTTTCTATTTATTTTGTTAAACAAACAACTAAACGATAAACGACCACACTTAGACGATTCTATTATACAATACCACCACAATTAGAATCTAAGCCTCGATATTTAATTCATCATTCTTTATCTGACAAATTATTTGACCAAAATGTCTCCCTTTTAACATCAGAACAGATTACAGGGGCTTGCTGGCTTTCAGAAGTCGGCCAAAAAGTTGCACTCTGAAAATATTTTGATGGAAACATCTACAACTACACAAAGCGAACTCCTCCTGAGGTCGAAACCAATTTGAGGTATATCTGTTGAGGTCACTTCTCATGCAACTTTGAATTGCTCCAGAAGAGTGTCGTTGAGAGGGATTTGAAGAGCATCCCTGAGTCGGAGATCCTCTCTGGTTTCTCCAGCCAAAGAATCTCTGCTGTGCTCCATATCTACACTCGCTAGGATGGAATCATACTGCTGAAAAATGTCCACCACCACCACCCCTGTCTCTGACAAGGAAGGTTATCTGAACTGTATGGTGCATTTATACATTCCCAATCCTCTTAGACTTTTCCATTGTCAACGGTTCGGACATTCAAAGACATCTTCTCGTGGTTCTTTGACATGTGCCTGTTGTGGTCACAAAGACCATGAAGCCCACGAGTATCAACTGGACACTAACACACTAACTGTGGTAGTTCCCATCCCCTCTTACCACTGATTTTGCCTTAAGTACATGTAGGATAAAGAGATTCAACGTTTATGTACTGTCCATAACACTTATTACTTCATGCTTGAAACTTGTTCTCGCCAGCTCCATTTCGGACATATACTGTTGCACTACATTTAGCTGCTACAGGGGGAATGCAGATAGATTTTTCCGTGCCTGCAATAAAATCATTATCAAAACATGTGAAGTTTCTGCTTGGGTCCATTTCCTTTTGCACTGACTTCAGGTACTTACTCGAATCCCGTCTTTTTTTGGCTTCGAGATGCAGAACAGTTATTCATTCATGTCCTCAGTCGCTCTATCTATCTACGCATACTGACAGAGACAGATCTGCCCATTCAACCAGAGCAAGATCCATGGAGGCTGTAAACAGAAATGTTCTTTACCCAGTTCTGTTCCACCTAAGTAAAAATGGTCATTTTATACAGTGTAACTGTCAAATGTTCCATTTTAATGTGGATGACATTAAGACCTTAATTGATTCCTGTCATCTTGTGTGTCTTTTCTTTTAGGAAACACTTCTGAAACTTTTTGGTAGTTTTCTTTATACCAGAATGAGATATTTTTTGATGGGCAAGTGCGTGGAGAGGTTGCACTGCTGGTCGACCAGCACGTGTCCATCTTGTCTGTGCCACTCAATACACCTTTAGAGGTTGTAGTTCCTTGGGTCATACCATCACTCTTTCTGTTCTCTACCTGTCTCTCTGAGAGATCCATGATCAATCAGACCTTGATGCTTTCATAGAACAGTTGCTGTCTCCATTTGCAATCCTGGGAGACTTTAATGTACTCAGTTTTGTGTGGTGTAGTCATCACGTTGATGGGAAGGCATGTTCTCGGATCATGATCTTTCTTTCTTAGATACTGATTTCCGTACATATTTTCATGCGCCTAGTCAATCTTTTACTGCTACTTTCTATCTGTTTCCTTTCATTTGTATCTCGTTTATCTTGGAGAGCTGACAGTGATTCACAGGGTAGTAATCGTTTTTCTATTGTTTTGAGGAAGACTGACCATGATCGATGCCACCTGACATAAATGCCCTGGTGGAAGTTGGAGCGAACAAGCTGCCCTCTTTCACCTACTTCTCGGAGCTCGATCTTGCTGCGTTAATTTTCCATTTATTAACAACTACAAGGAGACAATGACTGAATGCATCATCCAAGTGGTTGTTCATTCTATACTTAAAACCTCGACAAGTTTTGCACAGTATCCTCGTACATAGCCTGCCAGCAGGCATGGAAGGCTCAGAAACGAACTTGTGATATATTTTGCAGGTATTTCACTCTTTCTAACCACACTGCTACTTTTAACAGTTAAGGAGTCTTGTCTTAAGTTTACAACTAGCATTTCTTCAACCACCAATTTCAAAGTCATATAAGGCAGGGTTTAGAAGATCAGTAGATGGTATGCTTTCATCCTCTATAAATCTTTCTCTCCAATGACCAAGAAATTGCTGATGTGCAGAACATTGCTCAACCCTAACAAAGAGCTTTTCTTGTGAAGCCAATACTTTGTTTCTTTTTCAAACCTCTTGGCCATCTATTCTCGGGCAGATTGACGCTTTTTTTCCTTTCAGGATGATCATCTCTGTGACTGTAATCGCCCATTTACATTGGTGGAAATCAAACTTGCTCTTCATTGGTCTGGCCTGATGATGTTTATTATGAGATGCCTTACCAACTCTCTCCTGCCTCTTTTGCTAATCTTCTGATTATTTTAAATCAAATTGGGCAAAAAAATGTTTTTCTTGATGCTTGGTGCTGAGCTATTGTCCTTTCTTTCTCTAATCCTGGGTTATGTCCTAGGATTCATTCTTGCTATTGTCCAGTATTTTGATTAGCTGTCTCTGTAAAATCTTAGAGAGAACGGTCATTGCTCGTTTTGTTTGGTTCCTCGAATCAAACAACCTCCTCTCCTCCACTAAGTGTGGGTTTCGTTAACAGTATTCTACCATGAAGTATCCAATTTGACTTGAAAATCAGTCAGGGAAGTCTTTTTCAAAAGAAAACATATTGATTCTGTCTTCTTCGATCTTGAGAGGACTTATAACACTACATGGAGATACGGCATTTTGTGATACTTCCATTGATATAGACTACTTTGTCCTTTGCCCATTTTATTTACTATTTTTTTTCAAAAGGCAATTTCCACTCTTTCCTTCAGGAACTTAGAGTATTTCAGAGCTGTATCTTGAGTGCCTCATTTTTCAGTTTAAAATCAATGCTATTACTCATCAACTTCCTCTTACAGTTGTAAATGGCCTCTTCTTCTGTGACCTCCACATCTCATGCAATCGTGAAATATGAGATTTATTGAGAGGTAGCTTCAACTGCCCTCAATTGCTTGTTGAAGTAGATTCCAGCAAATGGTTTTACTTTTTATTTTTCAAGCCATTTTCATGTAATTTTGCCATCAACAGGGATTGGACTCCGAGTCCAAGCTTAATGATGCTGTTCTTCTTGTGGTTCCTGAGTCAAAGCTCTTTAGACTTATCTAAGAATGTAAGCTTACTTTCATTTCTCACATCAAGCAGCTGCATGTCAACTGTACGAGGTCACTGATCACCTATCATTTTCTCTCTTCCACCTCTTGGGAAGTGGATCAATGTTCTATACCCAAGATCTATCGTGCCATCATTCAATCCAAACTGGACTATGAGTATTTAGTCTATGGTTCTGCCACGACTTCGGTGTTGAAGATGTTGAGCTCCATTCACCATCTGGGGCTTTGGATCTATCTGGGGACTCTCTACACTTCTCAAGTTCAGAGTTATCATATTGAGTCTCACTTTCTTTTCTGTATGCTATAAAACTTACCACAGCGCCCCACCTGGGTTTTTTATTTTCTCAGAGACTAGAATCTTTTGGAATAGGTGGTGTGCCATTTTTTCTTTTGGCGTCTATATCCAGGTACAACTGGCTGAATTGGATCTCACGTTGCTGTCTCCACTGCTCATTGTATCCTGCTATAGCTTATTACAATCCTCAACTGTGACCTTTTTATGTCATCTGAAGAAGGTGGATACTCCCAATTGGAAGTATTGTCTTTTCTTCGCTGAACATCATTTGAACCATTCTTCAATTCCCGTTTATACATATAGTTCGAAACAATGTGAGTCTGTAGGCTCTGCCGTAATATGTTGTGGTTCTACAGTTTCTATGTTAAATGCCGAGTTGTATGTCATCTCTTTGGCCCTGGATCACATAGAAGCTATGCGATACGCCGATTGTACTATTTACACTAATTCTCTACTCGTTTTGGAATCACTTAGTGTTAGTTCTCATCCTATTCTCGTCGATGTGCAAAATCAATTTGCTCATTTCCCTCTATCTTCTTTTTCATCCAGTTTTTCTGCCGTTATTGGCAGAAAAGACCTCACTAACACTGCAGCTAAGTTCGTTCGCTCTGAACGATATGGACTACAAACTTATATTCAAAGTTCGGCTCTGCGCCAGTTAGCAGTCGGCTTAGTGTAAATACCATGATAACAAACGTTTCGATATTATATTTTTGGTTGCTTTTTGGCCACCTTGTTTCCGGAGGAATCAGAAGACGGAAGTTTTCTGAACTAGGTTACGCATTGTTCACAATTTTTAACTCGTCATTTTTTCTTTCATTTGGTACAAACCCATCAATGTGTGGCCTTTGTGACGCTCATATCGCAATAGTTCACGTTTTACTGTCGTTGCAGTCCTGAGCGACGGCACAATTTTCTACACACATTTTTTACGGATTCATCTCTGCTATAGTACAGTGTTATCAGCGATGGTGGCACAATCCAAGTTGATCGTGTTTCAAGTTTTTTTTATGGGTTTTAGTCCTTTTTAATTCTATTTAAGATTTTTACCTGCTTTTAGATATTTATTTGATTTTTACCTTGATTTATTTTTACTCTTTTATAATATTTTCCTTTTCTATATTTACCACTTGTTTGGCTCAGATATCCTGGTTGGTTTGTACCGTAAGATACCAACTAAACAACTATTGCATTACAGATATCCTGGTTGGTTTGTACCGTAAGATACCAACTAAACAACTATTGCATTACAGCTTTACATGACGTTTTACGTATTTCATCGATTGTTGTTGCTGTTTTGAATTAAGCACAAAGCTACACAATGGGCTATCTGTGCTTTGCCCACCACGGGTATCGAAACACGGATTTTAGCTTGTAAGTCCGCAGACATACCGCTGAGTCACTATAGGGCGTATTTCATCGAAATCCTACAGGTACTTTCAAATTATGTATATTATTGAAAGTATGATTACAACTGAAGACTTATTTCTATGCACATTTCACTAAGTATAATAATGTTTAGTAATTTTTTTCACCTAGCGAGTATGCCAATTTTTGTCACAAATTTGTGAACTAATATTCTCAGTTTTCCGAAACAGAAGTTTATAATATTTAAGCCACTGGTTCCTAACCTTGTTGGAGGTACTGAGCCCCGGAACTTTCGTATTTGCGTTCACTGAACTCTTTGTAATTAGAAAAATAAAATATGATTTTTTTTCAAATTCAAAGCATAAGTAGATATTTTATTTGTGCACAAAATGAACTATGCATCAGTTGCACACAATATCACTGTGTTCAAATAATAAAACCAACAAAACATAAATTTCACACAATAACATAACTCAATAAATATTTACTGTAAATGAATGTGACTTTCACTGTTGCCTTTCAGAGACAAGTTCAGAAATGCAAGGCCTCACCTTGACAAGTGCCACTCTCATATCATACACGTGAATCCATATTGTACGTTTTCATCCGACCACTTTCTGTTTTTGCTCGACATAGTTAGTATCAAGGAATTGAAAGATTAAGAAAAAATTAGAAATGACGCCCGATTACTACAGTCACAAGTCGACTGCTAAGCTCACGAAGTTCCCTGCAGCACAGATATTAAGGCCAAGTGATGTGACGTGGTCAGCCGCAACCAATAATGGCCAAGTGGAGCATGACGTCACAAACCATACGAGGAGGTGAAGGGAACGGACACACACACACAATGTGTGTGTCTCGACCTCCGCCGAACTCCTGAGACTGATTAACCGAACCTCTGGGGTTCGATTGAACCCAGGTCAAGAACCACTGATTTAAGCATATGCGTCACCAATAACTTTGTCTCCATGTTTTGAACTAACATTCTCAGTTTTTTGGAGCAGGAATTTCACCTGTTTGTATTGTTTGGAATTAAGCACAAAGCTACACAATGGACAATCTGTGCTCTAACCTCCATGGGTATCGAAATCCGGTTGCCAGCGATGTGAGTCCACGGACATACCGCTGTGTCATCGGGAGGGTCTCTAGTTTGTAATTTTTAACTATATATGCCACTAGGAATTTAACTATATGTGTCATTATATATGCAAAAACGGCTCGCTTGGGTTGAGAAAATATTTTACATAGAAGAGCGAACAACGTTTCGACCTTCTTAAAAGTGGGTTTTCTCGACATCACTGATTATGTATGTCATTAGTATTTTAGTATTTTTGTCATCAATTTCTCAGCTTTTCGGAAAAGGAATTCTATTCGTTCGTAATTTTTAAGTACATGAATCTGAAATTTCATTGTTCGCGTCCCTTGTAACAAAAGTACGGTTCCTGTTCTAAAATCGTAGATACGCTGCATGAATTAGCTTATGTGTCTTTTTAGGGACCATCTAAAAACATATATTCACAAGCAACTGCTCTTGTTTGCTTGGCGATAACTCTAACATTCTAGGTTCGATACTTCGGTGATAAAATGAAGATAACCCACCGCGTATCTTTGCTCTTACACGAAGCAAACAGCAAGTAATTAAATTATCGGATTAATACGCCTTATATACAGCTTACACTTCTACAAGACCTCGAAAATACACTTATACATTTTTGAGATAGGCTTGGAATAAGAAATTGCAATATAAATTGTGAGAGTTTCTGTTATGTGTGTGATACATAACTATAATAAAAAACGCAAAGACACAAGGTAATATAGAAGTCAAAAAGCACGTAAGTTTAGTCAAATTAAGCTTCGTGTAGTAATACAAATAAACTACATTCTGCACGCTGTTTTCTCTTTTCTTATGTCAAATTTAACAGAAACTTTCACGAGAAAATACGTATAATAAAGAACAAAAGATGAAATTTGCGGTGCACTTATTGCGGGTGATTCAATTGAAATTGAATCAAAACAGAAAGCCAAGCCTTGTTAACTTGACAGGTCTAGTACGAATGAACGGAATATACATTTTACGTTAAGAAATCTAATTATTTTCTTTAGCCGTAATTTATTAGTATCTGTTTCCACAAATCTCCCCTCCTTGTAATTTTGAGCTACAACAGGGCTTGGCAAACATTAATAAAAACAAGTTGTTTGTCATTCTTGAGTTAGAAACGTCATCGTCAGTAAAATCTTCTTCAGGAAAATATAGGTTTAAATTATATAGAAAGTACGATCTATAAAATTGATAGGACGAAGTAAATTAATACTGGCTTTATTCAAATATAAAACTAGAGATAAACTTCTGAAGAGAAAATTTTTTTTTTTTTAGGTTTAGTAACAGTTACCTAAATAATGTTTCAGTGGAATATTTATTCCAACTGTGTATAAGTTAGAAAGTATATATCTATCCCAAGTCACTGAATATTTTAATAACATATGCATCATGCGTATAATTAAGATTATTTCCATACAGAGGGCGCATAACTGTCCCTAATTTTCAACTGATAAACGAGTGGTAAGGTTTGTTTGTTTTGAAATTTCGCGCAAAACTACAAAACGGCTAGCGTAGATAGCCGTCCCTAATTTAGCAGTGTAAAACTAGAGAGAAGGCAGTTAGTCATCATCACCCACCGCCAACTCTTGGGCTACTCTTTTACAAACAATTTGTGGGATTGACTGTCACATTATAACGCCCCCACGGCTGAAAGGGTGAACATATTCAGTACGACGGGGATTCGAACCCACAACCCTTAGATTACGAGTCGAACGCCTTAACCCACCTGGCCATCAGTGGTAAGATAATTAACCAAAAGCATCGATTGTCAATTTCTGGACTACTCTTATCCGGTCGAGAAAGAAGCCCAGTGTTCGAGTAAAGATCAGTCCAGCTACTTATTTTATATTAGTCATAAAGGTGGAAAGTATTGCTGACTGGTTGTCTTCCTTTTAGTCGACAGTTTTTGCATTAAGCATGAATACCCTTCAATCATTTGATCTCTGACGTGGTCGTTTAACCCACGTGTTTCATTATATGGCTTTCAGATTGGAAATACTAAATACTCTATAGAAACTAAGCATTTCATACTCAAAGTAAAATTTGTTTATACTATGTTTTTAGTATTGAGTACGTGTCCTTTCCCCCTCTTTAGAATTGTTTTTATGGGAACGTTCCTACGGCTATCTGCCACCACTCCTAATTTTAAAATACTCACCAGAGGGCAAGTAACCAGTCAACATTCTACAACTTATAATGTATCCACACTAAGGAATTTACTATCAGTCTTATAACGCACAAACACCTTAAAATAGAAGAGCTAATTTGTTATATCGCACGGATTCATATCCGTCACACCAAACATGCTCGCCCTTTCAGCCGTATGAGCGTTATTATGTGATTATCAATACCACTATTCGTTGGTAAAAGAGTAGCTCAACAGTTACCAATTAATGGTGATGACCAGCTGTCTTCCCTCTAGTCTTACATTGCTACGTTAAGAAGCATTAACGCAGATGGCCCTCGTGTGGCTTGGCGCGAAATACATAAAACAAAACAAAGAATCTATCAGCTCATGTTATTTAAAACGAACAGTCAATGTGAAGCATTAAAAAGAAATCGATAGCTTTTTTCTTAATTGTGAAAAAAATTAAGAATAGCAAATAAAGATTGAAAAAACTGTAATTATTCTGTTAATTCTGTTATAAATTAATATTAATTTAAATTAATATGAATTAATTTGTTAGACTTAAATGTAAATGTATGTACATGTATGCATGTGTGTGTGTGTGTGCGAGTTGATTCATAGAATTCCATTAATAATTCGTAGTTCGAATCCCTGTCCCACCAAACATTCTCGCCCTTTCAGCCGTGGGGACGTTATAATTCGACGGTCAATCCCACAATTCGTTGGTAAAGAAGTAAGCCAAAAGTTGGCGGTTGGTGATGATGACGAGCTGCCTTCCCTCTAGTCTTACACTGCTACCTCAGGGACGGCTAGCGCAGATAACCTTCGTGTAGCTTTGCACGAAATTCAAAAACGTTGTTGTTGTTTGAATTAAGCACAAAGCTACACAATGGGCTATCTGTGCTCTGCCCACCACGGGTATCGAAACCCGGATTTTAGCGTTTAAGTCCGCAGACATACCGCTGAGCCCCTGGGGGACAAACAAACAAACCATTGACAATTCTTTCTTTAAGTTTAAAAAATTGCAAGCCATTTTTATTTGTATTTTAAAACTATTTTTTCGTAGTTCACGTTAAAGGAACACGTCTAACTGTCCTTCTGTTGAAACGTCCTCTGAAACTAAAAATGATGCAACATTATAGATATTACGGAACACGGTAAGCACTGAAATTTATTTGTGTTATCTCCGTCTAATGTTAGCGCCTCTTTATTCCCTGGGTACTAATGAAAAAACAAAAGGATAAATTTGTTTCCTTCAACCTACAGTTACCTCATTCAAAGATGGACTATATCGAAAAAATAAAAATCTAGTTAAGGGAAAACCAATCTAGTTACTTCTGTTTTTATCGTAAAGTACTTCACGTATTTAATCCCTTGTGATATACAATGGTTACCGACGTCAACCGAGTATATGTGAAGTGGTGATGAAATACGTGGATGCAAAAAATGTTGAATAAATGGGAAATTTTTTTCACATTTCTTTGGCTTGTTTGTTTGTTTTTTTCACAAAGCTACTCGAGGCTTATCTGTGCCGTCCTTAATTTAGCAGTGTAAGACTAGAGGGAAGGCAGCTAGTCGTCACCACCCACTGTCAACTCTTGGGTTACTCTTTGACCAATGAATAGCGGGATTGATCCTCATATTATAACGCCCCCACGGTTGAAAGGGCGAGCATGTTTGGTGTGCCCGGGATGCGAACCCGCGACCCTCAGATTACGAGTCGCACACCTTAACACGCTTGGCCATGCGTGGCCTAATTTCTCAAGCAAATAGTGTGACTCCAAAATACCAAAAATCGAAGAAATAAACAGAAATATAAACCGGATAAAGAAAATAATTCCATTTTTATTTCCAGCCCAGAGTTTTTGAAGCGTGGTATCAGAATCGCTAAGATGTATCTTTAGCAGATTTGTTATTGTCCAGTTGCTGTCATATCTGGTTGTGGAGGGAACTGTTGTTTGCATTTTCCTACAATGTTAAATTTAAAGACGACAACCGAATATGTTGAGAAGGGTTTTTTTCTTCTCATTCCACTTATAGTTGAAGGGAAATGTTACCTGGTAGGGGTGTTTGGGATTGCTACAGCCACTCCCCCTCTTTTGCTAGTAAAGCAGTAAGTCTGCGGATTTACAACGCTAAAATCAAAGTTGGTTTCCCCTCACTAAGCTGAGCAGATAGCCCGATGTGACCATAAGAACAACACGCACTTTCGGATCGGTACAAAAAATACACGCAACCTGTTTTGTTATCAGACATGGTTTCTTTATATTTTACCTTGAGAAACACCCGACAAAGTATAGTGTTCATTTCCTTTTTGCTATATTGTCTTAACCGAACCCTTAATTAGACAGTCGCAATTATAAGTTAAAGATCTGCCTAGCCCTACAAAAGAAAACAATTTGGTTTAGTTTCTTGATAATTTCGACCAGTGATAAACTATTCAACCCAACTCACATCCAACGCATGGGTTACTCTTATACGAAAGAATAGTGGAATTAATAGTAACATTACAACACCCCCACAGCTGAAAGAGCGGTAAAGTGAATTTGAATTCATGATCCTCAGACTGCAAGTCGAGCCCTTTAGTACCAACACGTGTCAAGCACGTCAAAGAAACAATTTTCTCTTGAGTAGGTCCAAGTAAACTCAGATGCATTATTTTTCTAATTACAAAAACTTTTAACAGACTTTGTTTTTCTATCGTTTAGAAACGCGAATGCAAAAGATATCAGATTATTTAGCAAACACAAAAAAGTGCATTACTATGATTTCAACTGTTACAGTGTCACACTTTACGAAAAAAAGAAACAACAAAAAACAATATCCCAGAGTGAAAACTTTGCACTGTTCCACGATGTTTATAGCAAAAAGGTCGTAAAATTAAACTTTTTCTTCAAGTGATAAACGTCAGCGTTTCTTGAAAGTCGTCGCTGTACAAAGTAATCTTCACTTTTCGAGTTAAATCTGATATACTCAGTTCTTAACCTTTAATACAAATTACGAAGGCTGTTCAAAAAATACGCGGACTGACGTAATAAAACAAAATGTACTTTATTTAGAAGTTACATGCTTGGGACCCCTTCAAAGTACTCTCCTCCCCAACGCACACACTTATCCCAACGGTGTTTCCACTTGTTGAAACAGTCCTGGTACGCTTCTTTTGTAATGTCCTCCAGCTCCTTCGTCGTATTTGCCTTAATCTCGGGAATTGTCTCAAATCTTCTTCAAGGGTCTTTTGAGTTTGGGGAACAAGAAAAAATCGCAAGGAGCAAGGTTAGGTGAGTAGGGGGTGGGGAAGAACAGTGATCGAGTGTTTGGCCAAAAACTCACGAGTTCTAAGGCACAAGTTTCGCAGCAACGCGGTGCATCTTCAATTTATCGGTCAAAATCTCGTAACAAGATCCAACTGATACCCCACACTCTTCAGCAAGCTCCCTGACAGTCAGACGTGCCCGCACCAGGGTGTTGATTTTGTCGACGTGTGGGTCGTCAGTTGACGTAGAAGGATGTCCAGGACGCTCATCATCTTCAATGCACTGTCGACCGTCCTTAAAACGTTCATGCCGCTTGAAACATGCCGTACGCTTCATAGCAACATTACCGTAAGCAGTGTTAAGCATAGCAAAAGTTTCAGTCGCAGATTTTTCCAAGTTTAACACAAAATTTCACAGCAAGTCGTTGCTCCTTCAGGTCATTCATTCTGAAATCCGCCAAACGAAAAATCGCACTTCACTTAAAACCGCATAGCTAATACTCTTGTTGTTTCGAATTAAGCACAAAGCTACACAATGGACTATCTGTGCTCTGCCCACCACGGGTATCGAAACTCGAATTTTAGCGTGTAAGTCCGCAGACATACCGCTGAGCCATTGGGGGCGTAGCTAATACACAAATAAAGATATATGCAATCGGGAAATGGCGTCGTAATCAGCTGATCTGTGCAAACCTAGCGACACCAAACGGATTCTCCTGGAACCAACAGGAGCCCCGCAATTCAAACAGACCTCGTATTCTTTGATGTTACGCGACCTACTCTTCTGGTCCCTGCTACTGGGGAGAATATAGTTGCTATGCAACAACAACACTAAATTGCCTGATATTTGGATACATTTATAGCATTGGGAGGCAAATAACTGAATTTCTCAAATATAAAACGAAACTGATTTATTTTGCCAAACAAACGAATAACTAATGTGAGGATTTACTATTATACCATTATTTTAACATTGATGTTCGTTTAAGTCAGGACTATCATGCCTAGAAATGTAACCAATGCGACGCACCAAGAGACAGTATTTATTATTGGTTTGCTGTAGTCGGTGCACTGTAAACCTCGGAAGTTGTAACTCTGATTAAAGCTTATTAATCGGAAACTTTAGATATTTGACTCGGAACGTTTATACATTTCGAAATTTACAAACCACGTATAACTTCAGCGGATTTACACCAGAAATTAGTATTTTTACGAAGACATTAAATAACTGCAGTGGTAAAAAACTCGACGAGTGACCAACAAAGAATACAGTGTTAACTGAATTGTATTTAAATCAACTCGAAATTAATTCACTCATCGTGAACCCTCGACAAAACATTAAGGAAGTTCCAGATCAAAAAGAAGACTCAATATTATTTGTAAGTTTGGAAAACTTTTGCATATGTATTATTACTTGCAATAAACATTATTGTAACATGTATTATTGTTTGTATATTAAAATATATTTGTAATAACAAACAAAACTGTGTGTATCAGCCTTGTTGATAAGTATTATAAACAGGATACATATCGACATTGATTTGACTTCTAAATCTAAAATTACAATTTAACTCACTCTAATTCAGGTTTTTTTCAAACTGTAACAGTAACACTAGGTAAACAGAAACCAATAAGAATAGGTAGAAAAAGTGACCTAATGTTTCCATATGTTGTGTTCACGTGAGCAAATCAAGTTTAGTTTCAGTAACACGTCCAACTTTTGACAGATAATAATTTTAAGCTTTCAAAGTTTAAAAAAGCCATATATGGCGCTTAGTAACATCTTCGAGACTGTGCAACTATTTGATCGATACAAATTGGAAAGATTTAAAATCGATTTAACTTATTTAAACTAGACATATTGAATTTGTTCACAAAATAGGTCTAGAGGCTATAAGCAATAATATATTATTTTATTTCTTTGTTTGCTCGTAGTTACTCGCAAAGCTGCAGAACGAACAATACGTGCAGTTTCCATCATGAGTTTCGAAGCCCACTTTTTAGCATTTATTGCCTTTAGACTTACAACTTGAGTGTCAGAGGGAGCTAATGTGCTGTTCTAATTACTATTTTGGAACTTTATAATTTTAATCATTTAATGAATCACTGCTTTTTAAGGTTCTTCTATTTAATTTTTACACGATTAATTTTATTCGCGTTTACTAGAAGCAACGCAGTACATAATACCAAATAAAAATATTTTTAAAACCTCTTCTGGAAATTGTTGATACACACAAAAATGGTGGCATATTGTTAACAATAGTTCTTCTACTCACGACCAGAATTTCAAGAAATAACAGTTTTGTCACGTGAATAGTTATTTATCTACACCAAGTAATTAAAATAAATTGAATAAATTTCGACTGTTATGGTAACTACTTCTCAATACGTGATGTGGAACTCATGTTCGAATAGCTTTTCCCACAATATTTAAGGACTGCTTACAAAACATTGCCATCTATTAAGCAATTATAGATATTTAATATTTTAATTTCTATTTGCAAAACATTGTCTAATCTATTGATCTAATTATTCGTTTATCCAGAAGGAGTATTACATTCATAAACAAGCACACGTTAATAGTTTAACTCAGTAGGAAAACAATATGTTTGGTATTGTTTTTCCAACCGTTCAATGTAATAAAACATTTGCTTTCTCAATGTCATCTATTGTTACGCCCTCCGCTAGTACAACGCTAAAATCAGGGGTTCGATTCCCCTCGGTGGGATGAGCAGATAACCCTTTGTGTCTTTGCTATACGAAAAACACACACACTCTATCGGTGCGAAAATGTATTGGGATATAAATATACACCTTTGTGGTCTTTCATAGAAATCTAGAATTTTGGGTTATTTAATTTTATATCTAGATTATTTTAACATTAGAATAGTGTATGCCATGCAGTGATATAACTTGAAGTATAAAACTAATATCAGATAAAATAATCCCTATATTTTCGGGCTTCGTCGGCCTAGCTTTATGTATGATGAAGGACAGAGAATTACAGTAAAAAAAAACTACTGTTCTATGAGCATGTGGAAACAAGATAACCTCTTTTTTTTTCAAAGCAATGGTAAAATTATACATTTGGGGAGATTATTCTAACAGAACATCGAACATAAAATGATAACTTGTATCATATCCGTTAGACACTGTAAAATAGCCTGCAATCGTTATTCTTGAATTTATACTGTTACGTATTACACTTTATTTCGGATGAGTGTCAGATTTTTTTACGCTTTATATGTTACGTATTACTATCCCAAATAACCGGAAATTTGAATTTCAGATCAGTAGTTAATTAAATGATGATGTGTGTTAAATTTATATTATTTGCCAAAAACAAATGATGCACACAATTTCCTTTTCTAAAATAAATATAAGTATACAAACATTATAAACAATACAATTTATTATAACAGTTATTATTAACAGTTATTACAAATGATAGTGTATATACAACAGTTTAACAAACTTGCATCTGGTCTAGAACTAAATATTTTATCGACGATGGAGGTCCACGACGAATAAATTCATTCTGAGCTGATGTTGTTACACCTCGTTTAAGCTAGATAGGTCTTTTATCGGCTAGCCTCACACCAAGTACAAGCTGACTTTTCCCAATGAAGATATTTAATGTCCTCGTAGAAATAATAACGTCCAAATTAATTCGCTGAAGTTGAACAGTTTGTAATGTTCAAAATCTATAACGTTTCTGATCAACTTCTGTTATTTTCCAACTAATAGGCGTTAATCACAATTATAACTTTCTAAGCCAAAAGTACACTGAATGTAGCTGACCAATAACACTGTCTTCCGTCTCTCGACTAGTTGCTATTTATAGGAATCACGAGGTTTTCTAGATGCTTTAAAAACATTCTAGTGCGTTTTTCTAAATAAATATTGTCGATTCTCACTTTTAAGAATGTTCAGCGAATTCGAAAAACAGGCAAGATTTGCATAATACATACTCAAGAATACATGTCGCACACGTATTTCACCAAAATACATAAAACATGTTCTTTCGCAAGGTTTTTTAAATACTTGGTAAAAAGAATGCTAAATACAGTACGTGTAACGATAACAAATTATTTCTTTTTCTATAGAGAAGAAAATATTCAAAAATAAATATACGTATATACAATGTAAATAATTGTAAAACAGGTTTAAAACATATTTTTTGGTATATGAAATCAAACCTTCTGATAAACAATTTCAAACAAATTGGTGTTGAAAAAATAAAAGATTTTTTTAGTTTACATCAGATATAATAGATATTGTGAAAATGTGTGTAACATTCTTAAATTTAAAACAAATTTGCAGTTACATGAAATAAAAACCACATGAGAAGGCATCAAATTCAGTAATTAAACTTCACGAATCAGACAAAGATTTTTTATCTGTATGTTACAAAAAACAATGAAATCTTTTCATTTTTTAAAGCTGCAAATTAAAACAAATGTCACACATAATATACGTATATATAGAGAAAGAAGGATTGTAAAAACTCACCTGTAGTCTGAACTATTTCATCGAGTAGCTATTTAATTCAAAAATAAAATTGTTGTTGTTGTTTTCTTATAGCAAAGCCACGTAGGCTATCTTCTGAGCTCACCAAGGAGAATCAAACCTCTTCGCTGAGGGTCGTAAGTCCGTAGACATACCGCTGTACTAGCGAGGTGCCAAAAACAAAACAAACATAGAACAGGAACGTCTAACTTGGATCCTGAAAATTAACCTAATACAAGATAACTCAAGACTTTGTTGACCAAAACGTATACATGCTGAGAACTTATAAGAGAAGAACACTTCATTTCTAAGAAAAATGTTAATGATCACTAGAAGGACACAGCAAACTGATATTTTAGCAGTATTCTTTCTCGCTGGTAACTTAATGATACTTTTAAAAATGTTCATACACAATAGAGTTATTTTAATAGAAACACTGTTAACAAGACCCCTGTCCACTAAAATGTCACTATAACTCTTGAAACAATAATTTGATTTCTCTGTTTTATGCATTTGGATGTAAGAAACGAAGAATATAACATGTTTTAATTTTTGCATGTCATAAGATGGCGCTAGTAACAGCACTTTAGAACTACCGTATAACAAATTTTCAAACCCACTTATGTCAAGTTACGAACATTATTTAAATGCTTACGTTTCACGAATATTTTATTTTTTACCATCGCAACGTCTCGTTTGTTTTTAATTTCGTGCAAAGCTACTCAAGGGCTATCTGTGCTAGTCGTCCCTAATTTTGCAGTGTACGACTAAAGGGAAGGCAGCTAGACATCACCACCCAACGCCAACTCTTGGGCTACTCTTTTACCAACGAACATTTTTATGGGTGGTGTTCGTTACTAAAAATCCCTTAATGTAAAATAGTAATCCACAAGCCATTGCAACACAATGATTCATTATACAGAACTCAACATTTCATAAACGTTACTTTTATAAACAGTAATATCTTTAAATAAACGTGGTATTCCTAATTTATAAAATACGTTTCTTAACTCTAGTTTGAATTGCTACATTTAAAAATTACATCAATAAAGATATAAGCAAATCCTCACATACAGTTCTAGTACAAGTTGTGTTCTTGTTGCGAGACTAATACTTTTATTTAAATTTGTGTTCTGCTGTGAAGGAACAGTTGTTGCCTATGCAAGTTATTTTCATATATTCAATAGATAACCTCACCTTTCGTAAGCCTCACTCACCACTTCTGGCGTTAAGATCTTGCGATATTTAAGCACAACAGATGGCACTACTGTATATACGAGTTGGTTTCTTGAAAGACCACTGTTCTTTTGGAAAGATTTACTTTATTGCACTAATTAAATCAAAGTGATTTAATCTATCATTAATTTGGAGAAATTCGGCTCCGTTTCAGAAAACTACATAAATTGTTATAAGGATTTAAGTAGGTACCTTGGAACTCTTATATAGATTATATATAGCTCGTATTTCAAATTTCTATGTAACGTATAATTTTGATTCCATGTTCATAATACGAGTTTTATCGATTTCTACATTCACATGCTTGTCAACATTATTTTAACAAGTCTTTAGTGTTTGTATGCATATTTTGCAAAGTACCAGAACTTTTTGTATTATTAGTATTGGTTTATACTAACCCAACAAGGTACTCTACGAGTTTACTTTAGTAACAGCAATAAATATTGTGTATACTAACAAACTGTAGCCATTAAAGAATCTATTCAGCGTGAATCTCTCGCCCCCTTTTTTTTTTTTTTAATATATTTATTAGGCATACTGAGCGTTTTCTACCTTTAACTCTAGTTTGACATGAAAACTTTCCAAATTATCATACATATGGGTAATCTAACGTAAAACTTATCCATGAAATTTCTTTGTCTTTTGCTCTCTTTACTTATTATTCTTAATCATACCACTGTGGTATCACGTGTGCTTTTTCGTAGAAAAACTACTCTAAAGCTAAACATATGTACAAGTGATACTTTAAAATTACTACCCCTTTTACTCGTCAATTTGAATGGGTAACTGATATGGGTAGAGTATTAGATTTTTATATATATATATATATATATATAGGTTTTTCAATCTATAAGAACTTGTCACAAAATCATAAAACTCAACCTTAAGTCATGAAATTGTACTCTTCTCTACACATTTTGTGTTGTTTGTGCGAAATACAGTTTTCCCATTATTTTACCTTTTTAAAAGCGAGATTGAGTACAATTGAAGGAGAGAAAATCCAATTTCATTAAACTCTTCCTAATTAACCTCCTATTTTACGTTATTTTTGGGAAAAAATGGTAAACTAGAAAATAACAATTATGAGCTTAACTCTGTTGATAAAAGTTCTTACTGCTAAATCATTCAGTTCGCACCTATCATAATATGGATTTTGCTAATATAATCTTGTATGTTTATTTCACAAGCCGTCCTATCACGTTGTAAAGAATGCTAGTAATAAATCTGTATGGAAAGTTGAAACTTCTGTAATGAACTAGAACATATTGTGTATTATATTTGGGTATATATGCAAGAGATAAGACATTTATTTTGCGCCATGATGAAACAGCCGTACTCGAAGCCACCTATAAATATGTGAAAAAAACAAAAAAAGAACTTGTGCATTTGATTTTGCAATATTGCATCAAAGAAGTAAAAAAGGTACGGAAAACAGTTTTATCTTGCTTGTTTATTCAACTAACAGAATGCAATACATAATGACTTGGAATGTTAAATAATGCTTAGATAACATACTAGTGAAACATCTTCAGAAACTTTTTAGTAACTTAGTTGAAAGAAGAATTTGGTTCGTAAAAATTAAAATAACAAATGATGCTTACGTTAAAAATTTTTTGTTTAAACTTTGACAGCCTAACTTACGTTAAGTACAAATATTAAAGAACTGAACACTCGTGCAAATTGTAACAAAAACACTTCCATGTTTGGTTATGTATAAAAACAACAACAATAACAAAGCCAGTAATAACTTCAAAAACAAATATTTTCCCATCGCACTCAAATTATATATTTGGTATCAAATAAATGACTCAAATATTAAGTAGTCTAAAAAGTTACTACGTCAAACGCACTTTCCTCATCACTTTAATAGACAAACATTGTATAATTCAGATGGTACAACTACATGGTACTTGCAGAATAATCACAACTAGAATAATTTACTTGTTTTTTCAATAGCACAAACAATGCAGTGCCATAATACAAAAACACAGCTGCAACTTGCTTTAAATGTTGCTCAGCATTCCAAATAGATGTGTAACAAAAGGCCACATGTGTCACATAAACAAGATATTTGGTACGAAGCAAAATGTCAGTCAGGTCATGCTAGGCTGCAGACATGAAGATAAGCTGAAATGTACACACAAAAATATATTGTAAATATGTTGTTAAACTATCAATTTCAGAAGGTTTTACTTCTATCCTAACAACTTCACAAATTTAGTATATAAAAAAAAAAAAAACTGGGTCCCATATTCACGTCTTTATTATGACAAACAAGATTAAACTACTCACAAAACTGTTACAACTATTGAGAAATGAAAGCCAATTTCATGTTAAGGGATGTATTTATTGGATTATAATGACAATGTACATCGACTGCTAACAGAAAATTTTATTAGATTATAGACTTACGTCTTATTGCTAGAAACCTGTACACGAATGTTCTAATATACAACTGTCTTTGAAAGAAACCTGTAAAGAGTTGTGTAATTAAGGATTGTGGTGTTTATCCACCATTAGATCTCAAAAATCTTTGTCAACATAAGTATCAATTTCACACACTATTTCCGAGATATATGACCAACTGTGAAAATATTAAATATTTCTAAAATAATATCAAAATATTTCAAAATACTTTAACAGAAAATAATATTTTACTTGAATGTAGAAGATAAAATAGGATATTTTCTGCTCACACAAAGTACTTTGTGTTTAATAAGATATTTGGAATACCATTTAAAAAGGTTGGGACCAATTTAAAGTGAAACTTTAAACTGTAATTAATATGTATTATCCACTTTTTGTTTCATATATTATACACACACACACACACACAAAATTGTTTCATTGATTTTTATACTAAAGGTTTCACTTCAAGATTAATGCGTGTGCGTGTGTGCGTAGTAGATTTTGAATTTTTCTTTTCAAAACTTCCACCTTTTACAATTTTCATACTAATTTCTATTGTAAAAACTAGAAAACAATAAAACTGAAGTTTAAAACTTATTGTTTAAGTAAAAAGCAAATATACAAGCTTTATTTACCTGTTAACATGTATAGGTTATGAACATTGTCATTAATACATTCCTTATCTCATACAAATTATCATCGTGGATAATACTAACTAAAGGATTAGTCTCACACCACGTACAACTACCTCCATTTATATTATTTAAACCAGAGCTATTCGTGTAGTCAGTTAACATGTGAAAGTGTATGGTTTCAGAGTTCTGCAACTTTCACAGTTTCTCCAGTTAAAAGGTACTGATTAAAACAAACATTCAGTAATGATCACTATAAAAGATATGGTGAAAGTATTTCAACATAAACATTAGCTAAACTGGGTCAGCTGTATTTAAGCAGATAGTTATTACTAATATTTAGAACCAAGTGAACTTACAATAACTGACCAAGACTCAATTAGCAGCTGCTGCCAAGGCCAGAACATGAAATCTCACATTCTCAGGATCTCGCTCTATGAACTTCCTGCACACGCTAGCAGCATCCTGTAAAATTAATAGTTCAACTTTGGTCACCTCTAACACACTCAATACAAAGATTACACGAACTTGTACGGCTTAACATTTACCTGCGTAAAAGTTCAGAGCAATATATTTTAACACCTAGCTTACTTTCAAGTAACTGAACAAAAAGGTATGATGTACAGTAAGTTTTCTGGGAGATGTTGTACACATACATATAAATCAGTCTTCCGTAGCCACCTTTACACACTGAAATATCCATTTCAACAAAATGAACTAAATCCTTAGAGAAACAACCCTAAACACACACACACACACAATTACTAATAAGTCGCCATAGGTAAGAAGCTAATTTACATAAGCACAGACAGTAATGACATAAGCACAGACAGTAATGTTGTTGTAACTGGATGTCAATCATTAACACAATCAGTTCATATGATCCCTGGAGTCTATTTATGATACTAAAGTAGTTGATGTTCTACAGCTATTTTTAGGGATTTCCCAAGAAGTATTGCATTTGTGACGGGATTTGATCCTAGAATTTGTTCAGGAGAATGCAGAGTATTAATAATCTACTGCCATCTTCAGAAGTCCCAATATGTTAGTGGTCAAGATTGGTCATAATGCATCTTTTAAGATGTGGGATTAAAATGACAGTTTTTATTATGAGAAACAAACACTCTTAGCTCTTCTCTAAAGATGCTTACATATGAGAAATTGAAAAGTAGGGAAAAAAAAATCATAATTAGCACACAATGGAAAATTAAAAAGAAATTAATATTTTGGCACAGATGACTGTACAGACTACTACCTATGACATTGGTCTGTTAAACAGAAATTTTTTTGAAAACCAACAAAACTGTATTAAAAACTAGTTTTACTCACACTAACCAGTCATTAACCTAATGACTACAGCTGTTCCAAACACAATGTGAATTTTTTGCAAGCAGTGAATACATGGCATACTTTTCACCTGCAGGAATGCTAACTACTCTATATAACAAATCAACGACCAATTGTTTAATATGCAAGTTTAACATGCTGATCATTGCCTTTAATTCACATAATACATTTGTTATTGACTTCTGCAAATGTATATAAAAAAACAACAACTCAAAACTTGTATAGAATTAACAGATGTGGTCGATGTATTTAAAACCAATTTCTCACATATTGGTAATTTTTACATTAACTGTTCATAATCATCCATTTATAACTAACAAGTAAAGCTATTAATAACTGCAATAAAGCCCTGAAAGATACAATTTCTAACTTCACGTTAAAATACAGCAGCAAATAGAACAGTAAGAAAGTGTCACCTTCAACAGGTTTTCTCTTGAAGTTGGGCCATGATTAACTGGAAGAGACTTGCGACCATCTGCACAAATATTAAGAAACAAAATAGAAGAAATGAGTACTCCGTTTCTTAGCATGTTTCAAAATTGTATGTGCATAATTTTAATAATAGCCGACTGAAAAACTCTTAACTTTAGAAAATTTCCACATTCTCTGGTACGTATATCATATTAGGAGTGTGCTATGCATGCAAATAGTATTTTCCCCCCCCATCAGTAGTATCTAAACATACTTCCAACTCTCCTGTTAAGAGCCCACTAATTATGACAACTTAGCCTCCTTCTAAAAGTCAGGCTTCAAAATAACTAAGTAAAAAATACGTTAAACACAATATGAGATAAACTACTTTTATTGAAGTTTTTGTTATTTGTAAAGGTGGGAAATCAGATATTTCTTTAAATTCTGTTTTTTTTTTAAGACTAAAATTGGAAAGTTTAAAACAATTGTATAAAATATGAAAAGACCTGTTTTTTTTAATACATGAGTGATTTGAAAACCTTTGCTGCTTAGGTATTATTGAAAATTATATAAAACTAATTTTGTATGATATATATATACACACAACCCCCCAAAAAATATAGTGAAATAACTGTTAAGAGCATACGAAAACAAATACTAGGTGATCAATAGGAGATATATTCAATATACACACAAACAAGTTAAGCAATACAGAAAATACAGACCTGATTATCTCCGTATCTCTGCATAATATCTATACCTAACATCACAATATGTATGTAAAAAAAACAAAACAAAAAAAAACATTGTAAGAGTTGATTTAAACATTAAAAGAAAAAAACAAAACTTCACTTATTGTAACTATATTAAAAAGAAAGTGGTCATACCAAGTTCATAGAGGTTTCCATCTACTTCAACTAAAGTCATAAAGTGAAAATCGACTTCATCATCAATACAGGGTGTCTGTAAATTACAGAACAGTTCATAATATCCCTAGTAAAAACAGTTCATAATATCCCTAGTAAAAACAGTTCATAATATCCCTAGTAAAACACAACAGTTCCAACTGTCCATCATCCCACTAATATAACAGTTCATTAAGCCACCAGCAAGTCCTACAGAAGTCATCAAGCTATTATTGGAGAAACTACTAAACCTTTTCCCCTCAAGTCAAGATTTAATGTCATAGCTAAAGAGATTTATTAGAAATATTTAGAAAAAGACAAACAGTTATATAAGAGTGTTTAACAGAACATAAACAACAAATCATACCTTAACACTAGTTATCACTACATTGACACAATTTCATTATGTTTGGTTTTAGAAAACATTAATGTTTTCACAGCTTTATTCACCAACTAGTGATGTATTACAAGTCTTTTCACAGTATACTTTTGTAAAATTTAGCTTGACAACTAATACAGCAGTTTAAATAATCTCACAATACAGATCTTACTGGATGCTCTTGTTACAAGAACCAGTATTTCTACTTTTAAGGAATACCCTAAACACATTAGCTTTCAAAGCCTTTTCATGAAGCAAGTGTTCACACACAAATTTTTATTTCTGTGTCTGTGCATTTTTTAAGTAACACCTAAAATTTTGTTGTTACTTTATAAACTTTACATTAAACTGTATGGAGAAACAGTAGTAAATAAGAAAACACATTAAGTTTTGAAACTATTGTCATTTCAAACACAAATTTCAAATACAGTTTTGTTAACAAACCTGAGTCTGTCCCTCCCGAGCACTCATCTCATGGATGGCCGAAATACTCTAGAAATTAAAGAAAAATTATTTACCATCAACTAAAACAACAAATGTTTCCATTTTCCTTCAGGTTTCCAAAACTTGTTACTCATTGTCCACAGCGTTATTACAAATGTTCCATTTTGTAAAACACACCCAACTCAAACTTCAGTTTATGAAGTGAACAACATTTTTAAAGATACAAACCAAACACAGTTTTAGTAACAATCATTTCAGATTATAGATAAAACTATGGCTAACCAGTAAGATACAATAAAACTATGCATTCCAATCACAAGCAAGACTGTGGGGAAAGCATTAAACCACCTGTATTCATTACTACATTAGTTTCTAGTTCTGATCTACGTGGATATTCATGACTTTCTCCAAGCATAACTTAATATTAACTCCATTAATGTGTAGATAAACTATATCTTTACATATAGTGTAAGAAATTTCTAAAAAGTGGAAAGTCTTAGTTTAACAAATATTTTGACACAGAAACAAATTCTTAAAAGTATTATCAACAGAAAGTATGAAATTCAATTTTTCAACACGCAATTACATTTTTAAAGGCTGTAATTAGAAACATTATTGAATAATCTATGGGTCTACAACAGATTAACGAGAAATGGTTGAAACGTTATACCAACCTCTTCCTGTTCAAGATGTTTTCCACGTTCTTCTGGCGACAAACTTTTAGTCTCATTCAAGAACTTGGCAATAGTTGAACCATTACCTGTCGAGGTTGGAAATTGGAGAATAATTTAAAACAGGGATCATACAGATATGTTAAACTACAACAGAGATTAGAACAATATTCTGAACTGGTAAAACCTTACCTTATTACAGCCTAAGATACTATATTAATATCTTCCCTTTAGAAGCAAAAGGCTCAAATTCAAAACATGTTCTAATCATAACTGTGTTCCAAAAACTGTATACAAGCTACAAAAACTTCAGATTTGTTTCTATATAATAAAACAAAAACTCGTTATGGAGTTCATAATCACGATTAGCTCAGATTTTAAAATATTAAACTGTATAAATAGTACAGAAAATGAAAATTACATGCAACTGAAAAAAGTCAGAACTGAAAGACAAAAGTTAAAAAAAAATATATAGTAAAAAGACATTTAAACCGTTAATTAATACTTAATGACTTTCTTTAAGCATACTTTTGACCATTAAAAATCACACTGGTTTTTCACTATCAACCATGTACAATTAATTTCATATCAACATGTTTTTATAAAATAAATTAACATATGCATAAACCTTGTGATACGAATAAGCTATGCTTCATTCCACTATAGTCACAATTATATAGTGTTAACACTGACCCATTGTTGGCAGCTACATGCATATTGATGCCTTATTGGACATGACCATTATTGTTGACAACTACAGCAACCTCATTCCACATGACTGTTACCATTAATTTATCAGCTAAACACAAACTGATACCTAGTTTGATATGGTCAGCACTGTTGGCAATAGCATTTAGCAGAGCAACAGTTCCACATGCGTTTCTGATAGTCTGCTGCAAAAAATAAACTTGGTCACTGACGGACTGACCAGATGCTTTAGCCATTTCTACTTCTTCATTCTGCAAGATATAATGAAATGACATTTAACACTTTTCCATTACTAAATCATAATTTCCAATTAAAATACAAATTTCAAGTGAAAAAAACAACAACCCCAAAATGGTCAACATAAAATACAAGGTGGAATCGTTTCTTATCAAACCGAGCACAATTTTCACTTCGATTTCCCCAACAATTATGTGATAATACAGGTTTAATACACATCTTTACACACACACACACACACACACACACACACACACACACACAAAGTTCTCCTATTTCATGATTTTCGTTATGATTTGGATAAAATTATAAAAACTCCAAGATCTAAAAATTTAGTAAAAACCATTTTGGAATGTTTTCTCAGCATATTCTACCTGTTTCCTTGATGGATACAGTAATAACACAGCTAAGACAGGGCTAGGAACAGTGGCCAAAAGTTCATCGTCTAAACCAACCACATCAACAACTGACCAATCCTTCGGAACTCCTAGTTCGTGTATGAACTGAACAAAAGAAATGTACAGTAAAAATATTTAAAACTTGCCCTACATATTTATCTATCATAGTAAATATATTCTAATAACAACATTTTTTTTTGTTAATTTATAACTAAGACAACATTATAGTACAGTTCACTTTGAAACAAGGAATTATTTAAAGCTTACTAATCAATTTTAAATGAAACTTAAAACCCAAATATGTCGCATCTAGCAATGGGACAAGTTCATCCTATCATGAAGTCACTTTGTAACCACGTTAATTAAAAATTAGTTATTCCAATCACTAGAACCGTTGTCTATAACAAGAAACAATTTAAAATCACAATGTTCATTAATTCACAGCAATCACTAATGACAATAACATTAAAAGAAAGTTATGAAACAATACAATTCATATATATCCATTAATTTCTTAGTCAGAATCAGTAATATTCGTTTCACATATTATTTTGGAGTAAAATATTTTTCAAACGCTATTATATTAACATTAAACATTTTCCACTATTTGTAGAAGTTCCTTGAACAAATTCCCTATATCACCAAAACATTTCAAAGTATTCAGATTTCAAAAGTCAATGCAGATACGTGAAAAACTGAAATAAAAAACAGTTACCGTTGTATTATTAATTGAACTGTTAATCAAAATGACAAAAGACAATCGATTTAAAGTTTGCCCAAATATCAAGTAATCACGTATTAATAAAAATATAAGCGAAATTCGTACAGACCACAGCCCTTTATTATTATAATTAATTTTTACAGCATAGACCTAATGCAACCATCGCAAATGGTTTCGAAACCGTAAAAATCAATTTGCAGTGATGACGCAACTACAGCCATAGCAGTCGCGACTTCGTCGGGCTACGCTCGTAAGCCTTCTCAACAGTTACTTAGATTCCTGTACCAAAATGCATATAATGGAAATACTACTAAATTATCAAAATACCTACCGCTACCACTGCACACAGCTTGGGTCATAAACACTGAAATTTGGAAAGGAAAGGCCATATTGCATTTACACATTGTGCTTACCTTGTTCATAACCTGAAAAAAAACAAAAAAAAAAAACAGACTTTAAACGTAATGCTATAAATTATAATGCTATAGTTTTCACCAAAAATCACTGTACACATTAATCACGTAAACAACAAGCTTGAAATCGCGGATAACATACAAACGTGAAAACACATCGATTTAGTTCAAGTACTGAAACAGCGATGCAGTAACTAGGCTTAGGTTTCAAATATTTTTTATAATTGTATACATATCAACACACGAAAATATTATCTGTAATTTATAACGTATAATACTCACATCAGGGTTTGATTCCAGAGGCAACCACTTTGCAGACATTTCTGAAACAAATTATTTCAACCGGCTTCAACTTATTGACTAGACACAATACACCAACGTCTACCGTAGAGCTACACCAAAATTTCTGAGTCATCTAGACTGGTATACAGCTTTATGAAGGGTTTCCGACGTCTGGGAAGAAACCATTCCTGTGAAGGTGAGATGCTAGAAAGCATATCGAGATTAAACCAAGCAGGTGGTTACAGATAAAAAAGCACAAAACAAATATTTTTCTTATTTCTCTCTGTATTTTTTAATTCTGTAAACTAACAGAATAAGTAAAAATGCTTTCAATAAGAATAAGAAATTCATCGTTTATGGTGTGCTTTCTGATAAATAAAAAGTGATAATTTATCAAATACTTTCCATCGGGTAATAAACTGTTTACTAAAGTTACGCGAGTTTTTATTACACAGTGAGTAATCTTAATGTCAGAGTAAGCTATACCGTACTCACTACTTCTTTAGCAAATTATTAATTTTAATTTTGCAAAAAGCTACATGTGGGCTATATGCGCTAGCCGTCCCCAATTAAGCAGTGTAAGACTAGAAGGAAGGCTACTAGTCATCACCACCCACCGCCAACTCTTGGGCTACTCTTTTACCAACAAATAGTGGGATCTACTGCCATTTATAACGTACCCACGACTGAACCCAGCATGTTTGGTGTGTCGGGGATTCAAACCCGTGACCTTCAAATTACAAAACAAGCGCCCTAACCACCTAGCCATGCCGGACCATATCACGCAATAGAAAAAAGATCCTAACAAACTATGGAAGCATGTCAGACAGTAATCAAAGTAATTTACAAAGAGATTAGAGGGCCTGGTTAACAGCTAGATATTCATCTTGTTGTACATTGAAAAAGAACCACATTTACAAGTTTTACACAAACTTCTAATTGACAGCAATAAGTACTATCGGGTATTTATAGCCGCCTCATCAAACACAAAAGAGAAGTTTCTGTAGCAAAATTTAAGAGCAAAGTAAGGAGACAAACAAAGAGAGACCCTGCTGAGCTCGTTGTAAATGAATTTGTTGACATGCAACACATTCGCAAGTGCCATAGTAGATAAAAATATGCATATTAAAACAAATCAAATAGGGAATGCATCTTTAAAGAAAGCTTTCCCACTAGCTATAAATCCTGGAACGATTAAAGCCACCCAACCACTACTAAAGATATATTTTGGAAATTATTGGATCGTGAGATCAAATAGCGTTAATGTGTAATTTATTCTGATAAAAGAGTTAAGAAATAAATTCACCAACAGGTTCCTTCTTGGAAAGTTTTGCAGCATATCGATCAAAAACGTTTTTGTAGCTACCATTGGTGAGAAAACCAGTAAAGAAGTGTTTACAGAGACGAATCAAGAAGACAGATTAGTGCTAAGGAGAAAGTGGTCACAACGTTTTGAAAAAGGGAAGGTTGAAAGACACACTCGCAAGGGAAACCTAACTACGTAACATGTGTAGGTATTAACCGCAGAGGGAGAGTTAGGCTAATATTGATAATATAATTTATGTAGAATTACAAATATTATTTGAAGTTGGGCCAATAGTTAGTTACACTAAACTTTTAGATGTTGTTCTTGAAAAAATAATGCATTTTTGTTGTCATTAAATGAACTAGAGTTTGCTATATTTTGCACTGAAAAATCCACAACAATAACTGTTTCACCGCGCTAAACATGCTCGCCCTCCCAGCCGTGGGGGTGTATAATGTGACGGTCAATCCCACTATTCGTTGGTAAAAGAGTAGCCCAAGAGTTGGCGGTGGGTGGTGATGACTAGCTGCCTTCCCTCTAGTCTTACACTGCAAAATTAGGGACGGCTAGCACAGATAGCCCTCGAGTAGCTTTGTGCGAATTTCCAAAACAAACAAACAAACAAACAAATTCACCATTAATCAAGCCCCCCCCCGCTAGTACAGCGGTATGTCTACGGATTTACAACGCTAAAATCAGGGGTTCGATTCCCCTCGGTGGGCTCAGCAGATAGCCCGATGTGGCTTTGTTATAAGGAAACACACATATAAGTAACTGGCATGGCCTAGCGCGTTAAGGCGTGCGCTTCGCAATCTGAGGGTCGCGGGTTCGCGCCAAACATGCTCGCCCTCCTAGCCGTGGGGGCGTTATAATGTTACGGTCAATCCCACTATTCGTTGGTAAAAGAGTAGCCCAAGAGTTGGCGGTGGGTGGTGATGACTAGCTGCCTTCCCTCTAGTCTTACACTGTTAAATTAGGGACGGCTAGCACAGATAGCACTCGAGTAGCTTTGTGCGAAATTCCAAAAAACAAACAAACAAACCATTAATCAAAACAGCAACAAATTATCATTTGTGAGAAAATCTTCTTATTTGCTTGTAATATTCAACAACAAGGTGTAAAAAATAAATGTGAGATATGTTCAGAGATTCAACCGTCTGTTTTCATCACTGAAGATAAGTAATAAATGATATTTTTTTTATTTACTTTATGTCTGTTTCTCCGAGAAATCGTTATGAAAAGTAAAAGTAAAAACAAAACGTCAGGAAAAAAAATTTCATTGTATATAAATTTAATAAGCTTTAAAAATAATGATAATGCAATGGTAGCTTGTTTTGTTTTTGTGAATTTCGCGCAAAGCTACTCGAGGGCTATCTGTGCTAGCCGTCCCTAATTTAACAGTGTAAGACTAGAGGGAAGGCAGCTAGTCATCACCACCCACCGCCAACTCTTGGGCTACACTTTTACTAACGAGTTGTGGGATTGACCGTAACATTATAACACCCCCACGGCTAAAAGGGCGAGCATATTTGGTGCGAATCCGCGACCCTCATATTACAAGTCCCACGCCTTAACCTGCCTGGCCATGCTGGGCCAATGGTAGCTTCTTTTAATTATTTCTGGAAAAACAACCTGATTCATTTTGAAAAAAAATTAACGACTTACGCTTTGTTGTTTTTTTATCAGCACAAAATTATTAATATTCTATTCACCAATTTAGAGATAAAAAACGTCATATGAATTGAAAACTTCTCTGGTTCCAATACTGAGTTGTTTTTTTATTATTTTTAACAATATACATTTTAAGGACTTTATATCATAGTACCATTGTTTTTCGGCAGGTTTCCCGTTAATTATCCAATAAAACATTTCAATATTTTTTTTAAATAAATTTGCGAGCTTCTGATCTCAAACATGTTGTACAGTTTCGATTGTGAACTGAAAAACAAAGAGGAAATAATTAAAACATAAGAAACCACATTTCCAACTTGATTAGAAACTGATAAGACAATAACTACACAGACTAAACTGCTTTTGTCTTTACATCAAAATAAAAACGGTAATGTGTGAAATTAGTCAACCTTAAAACAGGTTTCGATACTCATAGTGGATGAGCTTTAATGGTAGAAATCAGGTTTCGATACTCATAGTGGATGAGCTTTAATGGTAGAAATCAGGTTTCGATACTCATATTGGATTGAGTACAGACAACTCATTATCTAGTTTTGTGTTTGATTACAAACAAACGAACTAAAACACATAAAAAATAAAACTGGAAATTTAAATACGAGAAAAAAAAAATTTCTCCTTACAGGATTGGTTGGTTTGTTTTGAAGTTTCCCGCAAAGCTACACGAGGGTTATCTGTACTGGCCATCCCTAATTTAAGAGTGTAAGACTAGAGGGAAGGTAGCTAGTCATCACCACTCACCACAATTCTTGGGCTATTCCTTTTATAACGAATAGTGGAATTGGAAAGGATATACCTTAAAGTTACTTTTCATATGTCAGTAAATATTTTCAGAATTTCATCGCTTCTGCACGCATTGTAATTGTATTCATGAATGAAATTCACGAGAATGGACTTTCTTCTTTTCTGTCATTTTCTACTTGTTTCTTAATTGTCACGTTAAGTTCAAAAACGTCGTAGCGAAATTGTTCCGATGGAACCACAATGTGGGACAACAGAGTAAACAAAATGCCATTGTTATAGTTATTATTTGTCTGTTAGTGTTAAAACAGTGTTACAGACATTGCGAACTAAGACATCATTATATGAGTAATCTACACAGGTAAAGGCAGCACTATTGAATGGGTTTGATTGTGTGTTTTTGAATTTCGCATAAAGCTACTCGAGGGCTATCTGTGCTAGCTGTCCGTAATTTAGCAGTGTAAGACTAGATGGAAGGCAGCTAGTCATCACTACCCACCGCCAACTCTTGGGTTATTCTTTTACCAACGTATGGTGGGATTGACCATAACATTATAACGCCTCACGGCTGAAAGGACGAGTATGTTTAAACTTGTTTAAAATCGTTCAATAGCGATCATTAAAAGTAATAATTAAAAAAGTAACATCATTAGAACAACGTATTGGTTTTTAAAACAACATTCAGTTTCTCCCCTTTTCATATATTTTATATTTCTGGACCGAATTTACTCAGTTATAAATGTGTTTATTTAATGCGATGTTCGAGCCAAGTACACAGAGAGGTGATACCGACTAACAATCCAAATATGTGCCTTTAACTTTTCTGCTTTCAGTTGAAACAGACTTTATTTAGAGCGTTACAAAATGTCGCAATACGTATAGAAACTTCAACGCATGTATACAAATATAGACACGTGGTGCATTCCTCTTACGTCTGTGCGGTCACGAGGCAAAACTCTCGTGTGTGAAGTGTATTACACTTCTGTATTGGCTTTGTAACTATAGTAACGAATAGACTTTCAATACCTTTTGAATTTAGGAAGAATTTTCAATTAGGAAACACGATATTTTACCCGATATTATCCAATTTTCGAAGAACCGTTTATTTATTTATTCATATTATAATCTACAATATAAGGTCTAGAACAACACTGTGTTAACCAAAAATAGAGTAAGTCATCAACTCTTTCTCTAACTGAAAACTGAAGTGTTTTTTTAAATTTTGTTTTAATTCCATATTGAGAAACAAAACGCCAGGTGGCCTTAGCTATAAATTTATTCATTGCAAATTTTTTTACGGTATTTGCATAAATTTAATACAATTCTCTTAAATCGCTTTTATACAGTAAGGTACTTCTCTCTCAGTTATCCGGCCGACGAACTGTCCACATTCGATTATGTAAAAACGTTATTTCGTGTTTTGGTGTTTATGGACGTTCTGTGTGATGACGGTGGAAACCTTCTGTTCGATTTCTAACCTGAGAGTCGGTGGTGGATTTTATGATTTTCTGCCTTCACTCGATTATATCAGCTCAAAATTAAGAACGGCCACGTGCAGATAATTCTTGCACAAACAAACAAACTGTATTAAATGTTCAACGTCAAAATAGCGTAATTTATTTAACAAACAGAATACATATAATTTGTTTTTAAGGGTACACAGTTTTTTATCTACAGCAAACGACTTAAGAAAAAAATCATTTTAATTTGAACAAAATATTTATGTTGCTTTTTTAGCACAAACCTACACAATGGGTTCTCTGTAAGGAATCGAATTCCGTATTTCAGTGTTGTACGTTCGTAAACTTAGCGCTGACCTAGCGTACAGCCATGTTGCATATACGCTGTTGTTCGGTATTAAGATAGTGGTTGGTTTGGTGTTTTGAGGCGCAAAGCAACTCGGCTGCTTGCGCATCGACGTTAAAAAAAAGTCTCGAGTTCTGAATTTTTTTTCTCTACCAAGCACTATTTAATTCAGAAGTTACACTTGAAACTTCAAGCACGTGCTTTAGAATAACACTAGTAGCTCTTCGCTTGGAATTAAACAGGACGCTACATAATGCTCTGTCCATCACAAATATCGAAACGCGGTTTCTAACTTTGTGTGCCACTGGAAGGTAAAACGACCAGTAATGTGTAATGTTTGTTTGTTTTGAATGTCGCGCAAAGACTGGGACCAAGACAGTTTCTTTGGTATTAGTTACAGCTCAGTGTGGCTAAGGATTTAGGTGGAGTTACTTAACACACACGTAGACTATGTTCGTTTGTTTGTTTGTTTGTTTGTTTTTGAATTTTGTGCGAAGCTACTCGAGGGCTATCTGCGCTAGCCGTCCCTAATTTAGAAGCGTAAGACTAGAGGGAAGGCAGCTAGTCATCACCACCCACCGCCAACTCTTGCGCTACTCTTTTACCCACCTGGCCATGCCGGGCCTGAAACGAATTGAAATACATCTCATTGGTAATTGTAAAAATACGTTTCACATCATGTTAATGATACTACCGATTTCTGAATTAGTTTTCTACTAAATATAACTGCTGGACCGACGTGCACCTTATTAATTTCACACTTATGTGTGGTGAAACACATTTCACATTACAAGTGAACTAAACCCTTAATCCCTAGCGCTTCTAATGAATCACTCCTTAACAACTCAAAGTATATTATATTTTAGTTTACAGGGTGGCCCGTAAGTCCCTACCCATCCATATGTTGTGTCTAAACAACTACTAATGATGAGTTGAAGGCAGCTGTTACCGCGGTCATTTGGAATAATTACCCCTGCTATGCTGAGGAAAATGTCTCACAGAACATGGCGTTACATAATATTATGCAGCGAAAATGAGGGACAGCAAATAGATACACTGGATACATAAGATATATGGATGGGTAGGGACTTACGGGCCCCCCTCTAGTGTAATACACTATATTTGTAAAAGCACATCACTGCAGACTCATTTAGTGTAGCAATATCTTAATTTTTTTTGGATAAGGGTTATTTGAATCTTTCTACAATTACTAAATGCTAAACACGTGATGAGAATCACCAAACAAAGAATCAAAATGCTAAACACGTGATGAGAATCACCAAACAAAGAATCACCACTATGGGTCCCGGGTTTAATTCCCCGTAGGAGACCTCGTTACCCTGAGTGTCGATTATTCTCAGTGTGTATGTGTATAAATTAAGTTTCTAACTTTATCAACGTGTTTTTGCAAATTAAAGACTCTTAATGCTGATATTTTTCTACCCCTACAAACGCTACCGAATGCAGAACTTATTAAATTAAACATTTTTTTATCATTTACCACTGTTTTCCTTCCGGCGTGTTTATGCTATAAAGTCGGTTCAACTAAACAAACCATTCGAAGGGTTTCAAGAACAAGCTGCGATTTTCACTGCTCTTTTGTTGGTAATAATGGAAGACCAGGGGAATCTTCACCCTATAAGTCACCATTTAAATCCTATAAGGCCAAAAATATGAATACCTAAAGTTTATGACATTTCGGCCTAAAACACCGACGACTTAGATTACCAAAGAAAATAAAAACCAGTGCTTATTCTGATACTTAGAACGGTACATTAAAACAATTGTAATTTAATTTGAACCACAATAGTCTAACAAACTACAATATTGTAAACACGTTGTGAGATGGAATATAATTATAATATATACATATATATTATATATTTATATATATATATATAATATATATATATTATATGTATATATAAAATATAAAATGGTGTTGAGAGGTTTGAATAATCAGATGAAAGAGATATTAATTTATAATCAGGCTATTTCCACTTTCAATTCATCTTTACCTAAGTTAGGACTCGGCATGGCCAGGTGGTCAGGGCACTGGACTCGTAATCCGAGGGTGTCGGGTTCGCATCCCTGTCGTACCAAACATGCTCGCCCTTTCATCCGTGTGGGCGTTATAATGTGATAATCAATCCCACTATTCGTTGGTAAAAGAGTTAGCGGTTGGTGGTTATGACTAATTGCCTTCCATCTAGTCTTACACTGCTAAACTAGAGACGGCTAGCGCAGATAGCCCTCGTGTAGCTTTGCTCGAAATTCAAAACAATACCAAAACGTAAGCTAGAGCAGTAGAATGTTGAAATTTCAATTTTAAATTAAGAAAGGAAACAGAATTTTAATATTTCGAGTTAATAGCAATTGTTATACTTAAGAATAAATTTATAGAAATACTGTAATTCCTAGAAATAGCAATGACCACACATTCGAACGAATGTATTATAAGCAAATAGAGTTATTCTTGTAATTTCTATTTGATACCCGTGCAAGATAATCCATATATTAATCTATAAAATGTTTAATAAGACAACCACGATGTGCAGCATCATTTGCTAATATATTTGTAAACTATATAGGTGTCAGATCTTAGATCTATTGAACGTACCTAGTATTGATAAAAGCGCTTTAGATCCAAAAAGATATTTATTTATTTGCTGTTATTCATGATAATTTATCCCGGACGAGTCATCGATTTAATCTGTTTAGTGCCGTAGACGAGAAAACTCGTCCAAGCCGATCGGTAACGCAGTGCCACGGACGAGTTAATTCGTTCTCAATAATACCTAACTTCAACACTAGATATCAGCACCATACATGCATTTAATATACTTACAAATTGTTTCACTTTCGATCTAAAATGACGTCACAAAAAAGTTACAAAATGAAGAAGCATCAGAGTTGTATTTTGCACTTGGTTCGGAGTTTAAAGATAGCAGTGGCGATTTAGAAGATTCGGAATTTTGAAGATACATTGCAAAATACGGAAATACAAGGCTCAGATGTTAGTAAAGATGATGATAACTGGCCATCAACCAGCACTGGTAAACGGGCGATAACACCAGGGAGTAAACGTAAAACTGCTAGTCGTGATATAAACAGTTCCAAGAAAAAAGTGCATTTATAACTGATTGGAATGCTGAATCCTTTGCTGCTCCAGTTATAAACCCCTTCTTAGGAAATTGTGGTGTCCAGTGCCAGATATGAATGTACTGATTGCAAAGTGGCTCTTTGTGTTGGCCCCTGCTTCAAAACATTTCACACGTAAGTGAATTGTTAGATGTGTCACGTATTTCAATACCCAAAAATGACATTTTGTACATTATTATTTCAGGTTTTGTACACAGTTCTTTATTTTGTGTACTACTGTAAGTTTGGCTTAGAGAAAAATTATATTTGTTGCTTATTTCCTTTGTTTTAAAAATTACTTAATTTTGCTGATAAAAAACCCAGCACAGGAACTGGCGTAGCAGCTGAAATACTTGGTAGTCAGCAGGTTGACATGCACGTATGTTAACATATTGTGATTTCAAATAGCCGGAAAGTTTTATTCAGAAATTAATTAAATGTCGATATATATTAACTTTATGATATTTACTAAAAATAATGATACACACAATTTTCTTTCTTTGTACGCCTAAATGTACAAATAATAATACAACTCCCCCACTGGCACAGTGGTATGTCTGCTGACTTATATTATTGGAAATAAAACCAGAATACAGGGTGGTTCGTAAGTCCCTACCCATCCTTATATCTTACGTTTCCAGTGTATCTCATTTTCGCAGCATAATATTATGCGACGCCATGTTCTGTGAGACATTTTAGTGTAAATGGGCTTGCATGGGCCATATGCCTCAGAAAAAAGAAACAAATAATACATGTGTGATTGAATAAAACATAATAACATATGGATGGGTAGGGACTTAAGAGCTACACTGTAGTAAATCGGCCTCTTAGTGGTCAGCGAAAAAAACTAGCTAAAAACGGATTTTGATACTCATGGTCAGCAAAGCACAGACAAGTGAGCCAACCACAAGAAATATAAATGTGGAAATCCAGAATTTTAAAATTACGTTTGTAGTTACATATATTAATGATAGGTTTAGAGTATCTCTTAAACAAGCATAATTTTGTTTATTCTAACAGTGTGTATATTTCAATCAAAATAAAAACACAATCCAAATGTAGATGGCGTTGGTGACAGGTAAGCGTAGACAGTTAAAAATTAAAGTTTACAAAAAAAAATGTGTTCCACCACATTATCAAGTTTATTAGATAGCAATGCGCTCAACAGTTTTCTAAAACTGAAATTTTTATTTCTTTACTTCAAAAGTTAAAAATGCAATTTCTGCACAAGAGTTAATTAGGTTCACACCAAATAAGGAATTGAGTTTATCTTGCCTCCCTTTTTTATTTATAAAAGTAACGTTTTCGAAATAATTTATTTTATCTGTCTCCTTGAATTTTAAGTATAATACGTTTATTAACGTGGTAAACACTTTCTACAGGTTTGGAGAAGTAAATTGAAAATTAATCAATTAAAAAACAAAGTGGTTCTCCGATCTTTAATACCCATTTTACTGCCATCTAGTGTCAACGTATATAATTAATCAATTTATACAAGTTTTTCAAAATTATTTTCGTAATAATACGTTTCAAAACTCCGGATCTCGTAATACATCCTCTGTAGTTATTTATCGATAATAAAATGTTATTGATTATATAGATTTTCATTAGTTACATCATTTAGTTTTCTCTGTCAATTAAATATATTATTAATCTTAGTTCTATTAACAGATCATATAACTTCCTTTTATTGTTATAATCTAACAAATGTTGAAGAAAAATATTCTACCTTTGTTCCTAAACATGACTTGTAAACACATTTTGTAAATATTTGATAAACGTTCAATAAAAGTCTTTGTTCACCGTCACAATTAAATTTTGTTTCCTAACATTAAGTTCAATGTAGGAAGAAAATGATGCCTCTCACTCTTATGTTTTCTTCATCAGCTCAAATATCTCGGTTTTATTCATTAAATAGTACTTTATTTGCTGTTGGTTTTTATTTATGCGCAGTCTCATAAAACAGAAATTTCAATACACAAAGTCAAGAGTTGCGATTAAATAATCAAGAGATTAAATTACAATAAAATTTAATAAAAGCCACTAGGTGGTGACACCAGCTATATAATGAAATTTCTTGTAAAAACGTATGGAGATGAGTACTTGCGAAACAAGTATAAACTCATTTTCGAAGTGTTAAACGCTAGAAATATGCCAATATAGGTATTTAAAAATATATATACATTTCTGAACATAAGGTTAAGGTTCAAATCCACGTATATGTATTTGTACGGAGTTTTATATTATTTTTTTTCATTTATTGTTTTAATTTCAAATCCCTCAAAAGCCAATTGAAAAAAAATAAGACGACATATCATGTAAATATCACGTTTTTACATTACATGTCACCATAAAAAGGCTTCTGCACTTCGTGCCCTTGGGTGTACTTTAATAATAACGATAAAGTATTATTATTCGATCAGCTAAGAGCATCCCAAGAGATGGCAGTGCTAACTGTTGAATAATATCTCCTTTTAATTTATCAGCTCAATGTCAGGAACAGATCTACGTAATTGAAAAAAAAAGAAAAAGAAAAGAGTATATTATTGCAATACTGTGCTCATTACCTGTATATACCACGATCACTTATATTAAACAAGCCTGTCACCACCAGTTGCCGGAAAACACGTGTTCCTGACATTCAAATACAAACGTAACACTACGTTTTCATCATAGCTTTATTTACTCAAGCTAAAGCAAAAGTGTCCAGCTAAGACAATAAATAGCAGGGATGCGCGAGTTTAGTGACCTAGCAAATCTATCTTGTTCAAGAAATGAAGTCCTCAGTGGCCAGAGTGATATGTCGAGGAAACTCAGAGTCTGTAACAAGGGCCAAAGTAAAGACAAGAACACAATGCCAAATGCAAGCTGTTAAAAGTGACTGTTAAAATATGGATTCGAGTCACTTATTTAAAGCTAATTTATCTTTCTTAACATTCAACCAGATGTTATTAGTCTCTTTGGTTTAATCATAGCTGTCTTGACTTAACATTACCAACAGATCTTTGTGACATATTAAGTCTCTTGTCTGCATGTTATATTATGAACCCCTAAAATATTTTTCCCACTTACATAAATAAAAAAGTTACATTCTAAGATCACGAATCGAGTGTCCAAACCATTTAACCATGTCAGGCGTACTTAAGCAGCCTGCCTATACCACTCTTGTAAGAGGTTATGTGGAATTTTGAAAAACATTTACGCCGGTGAGGGACGTCTCAGTGTCTTAAATTAAAGGTTAAAATAAACCTAAGCAAGTTAAACTTATAGTACAACACTTGATAGCCACCAAACACATTTAGTGCAAAAGACACTTTGAGCTGAAGAGTGGGACCAGCAATAGCAAACCGTTCGAGTTATTTGGGTGAGAAACATCACATCTCGCGACTCTTTCCAAACTGGGATATGACATTTGGTGAAAGTATTAAAACTCAATAGGATGGTGGTACATGCACTCCAATTGTCTACAAATAAATTAATTAATTCATGCACGAAACTTTAACACACAAACATCGTTTGTTTGTTTATGAATTTCGCACAAAGCTACTCGAGAGCTATCTGTACTAGCTGTCCCTAATTTAGCAGTGTAAGACTAGAGGGAAGGCAGATAGTCATCACCACCCACCAACAATTCTTGGGCTACTCTTTTACCAACGAATAGTGGGATTGACCGTTACATTATAACGCCCCCACAGCTGGGAGGACGAGCATGTTTGGTGCGATCGGGATTCGAACCCGCGACCCTCGGATTATGAGTCGATCGCCTTAACAGGCTTGGCCATGCCGGACCGCTAATGATGAAAGCTGTGCCAGGTTTCACACCGAGTTCTTGCATATTAACAATCCTTTGGAGCAAATGATCCATTTGTGTGAATATATAATTTTGAATACAATAATAATTCAACTGTGGTAAGGTTTGCAAGGTTATGTTGTTGTTTTTTTCAGCTAACATTTTTGTTTTACAAAGAATGGCTAAGTTACTAACCGCAGTCTTTTGAACTATTGTATTGTTGGAGATATTCAGATGATAGGTTTACTCTTTTTCAAAGTCCCAGATCATCTTCTTGAAATATTTAGGTACCAAACACAAAATAAATAAACTTACTGTTAAACATTTGTAAAATCACAAACTTGCATTACCGTAAAACAATAAAAAACTAACTAATATATTTGCCTATCTTTATCGTAAAGCCAACTCCTGTCGCTCTGTGGTAAATGTGTACAGGACTACAACATTAAAAATTGGATTTCAATACCCGCAATGGGAAAAACATTGATAACCCCTTGTGTAGCTTTGCGCCTTACAACAACCGAATTTTATGTTAGTTTTTTAACTTATGTACCAACTGTGTTAAAAGAGAAACCTAGTAAAGGTTTTAGTTCTCTGATATATAAAATCTCAAGTATATACGTATTTTGGAGTTTGTGTGATCAAACCTGAGACGCAGGTCTGGATAATGTTCTTATCTGTAAGGTGTAACCCTTCTATCAAAGGGTGTGCCAATGCACCCTATAGGTCATCAGACTCGATAAGGGTCAAGGAATAGGCTTTCAGGATAGCTTAATCTGAATTTGGTGTCAGAGATTGGATCGCAGAGACACAGTGTTGAAAACTTTATTCATATCTCTAACCCCCCACCTTTCACAAGCAAGAGGGTCTACCATAGCCAGGTCGTTAAAGCACTCGACTCGTAATCTAAGAGTTGCAGATTCGAATTCCGGTCGCACCAAACGTGCTCGCCCTTTCATCCGTGAGGGCGTTATAATGTGTGGTCAGTTTCACTATTCGTTGGTAAAAGAGTAGCCCAAGAGTTGACGGTGGGTGGTGATGATTAGCTGCCTTCCCTCTAGTCTTACGCTGCTAAATTAGGGATGTCTAGCGCAGACAGCCCTCATGTAACTTTGTGCGAAATTAAAAAACAAACAAACATTATTGTCATGATTTATGTAACATCTGTTGTTAATGAGTCGTGTTTTTTGTATAAATTCCTTTCGCTAATAAACTCTTCTTGTCAGCGTTTCGTGTAACTTGTGCTGTTGGTTATTTTACAAAACCCTATTTCATACTGTTTCCAACAACTTTTCCTGTTGGTTACTTTATAGAACACTCTTTATTACTGTTTTCAACAACTTCGGCTGTTGGTTATTTTATAAAACTCTTAATATCTCCATAACCAAAGTGACGAATGTTATGTCTTCTCCATTGGTATGTGTTTGTCAGCAAGATTTACCGTAATGGATATAGACGAAAATTGGTATACATTTGAACTATGACCAAACTTGGAATCGATTAGTTTTTGGAAGGTCAAAGGTCAAGATCACGCAAATAAAAAAGATCCCTATCGTTAAACATGGGGACCAATTTTCCACAATACATTTGTTCTGTATTTTCTGGCCTTATGTAGAATATTATCATCCACTCTCCATACTGATTTATGTCCTTTAATAACGAAAAATACAAACATACACACTTTCCTATTTTTTTAGAGCCGAATGTGATTTACGTTAAGCGTTGGAGATGTGCTCTCTACTCAGTGTCCTTCAAGTTCTTACTGTTTCGTGCAACGCCTGCTGTTGGTAATCTTTTGGTTTCGTTTGTTTTGAATTTCGCGCAAAGCTACACGAGGGCTATCTGCGCTAGCTGTTTCTAATTTAGCAGTGTAAGACTAGAGAGAAATCAGCTAGTCATCATTAGCCACCGCAAATCTCTTGAGCTACTCTTTTACTAACGAATAGTGGGATTTATCGTAACATTATAACGCCCCAACGGTTGAAAGGCGAGCATGTTTGGTGTGACGGGTATTCGAACCCACGACACTCGGATTATAAGTCGAGTACCTTAACTACCTGGTCATACTGGGCCAGGTACTCTTTTACAAACCCTTATTGTTATTGTTTCGCACAAATGTTCTGTCGTTATTTTTATAGTTTCGCACAACTGTTCTGTCGTTACCGTTATCGTTTCGCACAACTGCTCTGTCGTTATTGTTATCGTTTCGCACAACTGTTCTGTCGTTATTGTTATCGTTTCGCACAACTGTTCTGCGTTATTGTTATCGTTTCGTACAACTGCTCTGTCGTTATTGTTATCGTATCGCACAACTGCTCTGTCGTTATTGTTATCGTTTCGCACAACTGTTTTGTCGTTATTGTTATCGTTTTGCACAACTGTTCTGTCGATTATTTTACACAAACTCTTTCTGTTTCTGTTTCGTTCAAACTGCTGTTTGTTTGAAGAGTACAGAAAAAGAAAAATGCATTAAAGAAACAGAAGACATTTTAAACAAAAAGTTGTACTTTTGTGAACTTTATGTTTCAGCGTGGTGTTCCAAATTTGAGTTATAGTGTTTAACACATAACTCTTTAGATTGCTGTTGTATACAAAATATAATATAAGTCTTAGCTTTAACCCAATCCATCTATATAGAACTTCTCCTAAGTTTATACACTGTATTTGCCCGAATTGAATGCATACTTATCAAATATCTCCTGAAAAACTGTTTGTGGTTTATATTTTGCGCAGATTATTTTGTCAGATATTTTATTACCACCGTATCAAGAAAGGTTTCAATAAACCAAATGGGACAGACGGTGACGGCCCGGTATGGCGAAGTGGTTAGAGGCGCTCCAAATCCCCGTCACACTAAACATTCTCGTCCTTTCAGCCGTGGGGGCGTTATAACGTCTCGGTCAATCCCGCTATGCAATAGTAAAAGAGTATCTCAAGAGTTGGCGATGGGTGGTGTCTTCCTAAATCAAGGACGGCTAACTCAGATAGTCCTCGTGTAGCTTTGCGTGAATTTCACCAACAAACAAACAAACAAACAGGTGATGATGATGTGCTGTGTAAACCAGAGAGGAATAAAAAAATGTTCAAAGAAGCAAATGCGATAAATCCGGTGGTAGCGACAATTCTAGTAATGACAAAGAAAGGTGAAAAATTAGCTTAGTTTATTACCACGTAAAAACTTTTCAACGGGAAAAAATGTTTCAGTCAAAGATTTCCAAAAATGTTTAAATACGTCAATAGTTATTTACTGTACTTAGAAAGTTTTCGATACATTTTGTACAATAGATTTAGAAAAAAAACACACTTCAATTTAACCAATCAAAATTGAGTGAAAATTATCTTCGAGGCAGCGTTATATTCGAGTAACTACAATAAAAAAAACATGGATAATATTTAATATATATCGTTTAGGGTTAAGAATATTTTAGCGGATTTTTTGGCTTTTCTTTTCTTTTCTTCACAGAAGCAATAAAGAACCAATAGTAACAAAAAAAATGTTCAAATCTCCTTCGTAGACGTTAAGCTTAACTATGAACTTACACTATAGGAACAACAACAAAAATATCCCAAGCAACACTCCTGAAGAAAACATCACAGTAACTACATGGGCACGTTTTCTGAATCGTGAAGCCAAGAAATCGGGAAATACAGTCGTTGGTTGAATCATTCCAGCTTTAACTGATGGTACTTGTACTTGGTTTTGGCTCCTACAGCCACGATCTTGTGGGCTTAAGTCATATTATCACGCGTGTTTGCTAGTTGATTTATTATTTCGCAATTTTTAAAGGCTGAAAAATATCGCCCTAACTTCATAAGATCTTAAGTGTGACGTTTTAATAATCCAATTCAATACGAGTGTTTTCTACCATGGATTCGAGATTAGGTTAACGTCTTACGTATAATTGATAGAAGCGTATTTTAAGTTTAATGTTAAAATATATGAGAAAAAAAAACACACGTCTAGAACACTTATGAGAAACTGTCCAGTCGAGTTAGTTTTCGATAGCGCTTGAATTTGAAACTACGCTGCTTTTAAATTTAAGCAAGGGGTATTTATTTTTGTTTAAAACTCAAGTTTCTATGCGATAAATTTAAACAAAATAGCTATTCTTACAATAAGATGAAAGAAATCATTCTAAATAGAATAACAGAACGGACAACTTAACTTTTGAAAGCGAGAGGACAATAAATTTGGAATCACGACAAAGTCATAATGTTAAACACTTTGTCCTTGTTAACTGCTTAAAACCTGACAAATCTTTTAACTCTTCGTCTGTCTAGCCAATAAGGCAATTTATGAGAAAATAATATCGATTGGTGTACATAGCGCTCTGTCTTCATCGGGACAGCATTGGTTTTATTTTTTAATACATCGTCTTAGGTTTCTTTGTGTTTTCCATACGAGCTGGAACATAAACAGTCATGAAGAATTATTGTTGCTGTAGATAATAAAAAAAGAAAGAGTCCATTGTTAAAAGATGTACAAAAATCTGACGGAGTCCGAGGATTATTTGATTCCACACGGATAAAGACTCTACCCACAAGGTAAGGTAAATACCATGCATGCTGTCTTGGTAGCAATTTTTCCGGACTGTGGACATTTTCTCAATACAAGTTACGGAGAAAGTCAACTGGTATTAGAAAAAGAATTTCAGAAGAAATAAATGCATCAAATCTTAGTCGAAATATGTCCACAAACTTGAAAGACAAAAATAAAATCATGAGTATATTTTACTGATGTTTTAAACTATAATAACTTCATATTAGGTATTTCGTTTGGTGTTTTTAAGCACAAAGCTACACAATAGGCTGGCTATCTGTGTTTTATGTACCATGGGTATCAAAACCCGATTTTTAGCGTGGTTAGCCTACAGACTTATCGCCAATCTTTGTTTTTGAATTTCGTGCAAAACTACACGAGGGCTATCTGCGCCAACCATCCATAATTTAGCAGTGTAAGACTAGAGGGAAAGCAGCTAACCATCACTACCCACCGCCCACTCTTGGGCAGCTCTTTTACCAACGAGAAGTGGGATTGACCTTTAGATTATAACGCCATTACGGCTGAAAGGACAAGCATATTTGGTGCGACGGGGTTTGAAACCTTGAGTGCCTTAACCACCTGACCATGCCGGACCCCTGCTGAGCTAATGGGAAGATAGGCATGGGAAGTGATGTATGTAACGTCTTCCTAATATTCTCCATGCACTTAAAGTTATAACGAGGCTTAGTCAGCAGTAACTGTACGTCAGTCATCTTCATTTGTGGTGCATAAAATAACCCTCACACCACCACCGAGGTGTTACAAAGAGTCGGTAGTGAAGCATGGCACTATGATTGTAAGAGTCGGTAGTGAAGCATGGCACTATGATTGTAAGAGTCGGTAGTGAAGCACGGCACTATGATTGTAAGAGTCGGTAGTGAAGCATGGCACTATGATTGTAAGAGTCGGTAGTGAAGCATGGCACTATGATTATAAGAGTCGGTAGTGAAGCATGGCACTATGATTGTAAGAGTCGGTAGTGAAGCATGGCACTATGATTGTAAGAGTCGGTAGTGAAGCATGACACTATGATTGTAAGAGTCGGTAGTGAAGCATGGCACTATGATTGTAAGAGTCGGCAGTGAAGCATGGCACTATGATTGTAAGAGTCGATAGTGAAGCATGGCACTATGATTGTAAGAGTCGGTAGTGAAGCATGGCACTATGATTGTAAGAGCATATAATTTGTATTTGAAAGCACACATTTAAAAATAAAGAAAATTTCAAAAACCATAGTGCAAGTAATCTCGTGAAGGTAATTAACATTGGAAAATGACACGCCCTCTAACGACAAAAATATATTACACAGAGTGGGAGGATGTTTGTTTAGGAAGGTGACGCCAGAAAAAGTCTCTGTGCCATTGATCTACTTGTATAAGCACATACGTGAATATAGGGGGTGCCAAAAAAAAGCCTGTGTACCATAGATCTGCAAGTTTAAACACATACGTGAATACAGGGGGCGCCAGAAAAACCCTGTGTATCATATATCTACAAGTTTAAACACATAAGGGATTAGGTGTTGCGTTTGTGTAATTCAGACTTTTAAAGTGTTTCCTGTAGTTTTGAGTTAAATTGCATACAACCTTAAACTGCTTGTCTTCTTAGCTGTGGGACATTCATTATAAGGTGAAGGGAAATCTCACAAACAGCTGATAAAAGAGTACCCAAGAGCTCGTGGTGGGTGATGTTGACTAGCTCTGCCTTCATCCTAGTCTCTCACTGGCAAATTAGGGACGGGTAGTGCAGGTAGATTTGCGCAGAAGTCAAAACAAACTTTAAATTGCACATAAATAACAAAGGTGCATATCCTAACAATGTAAAATATCATTTATGTAGTGTATACATTGTGTGTTAAAAGGGTTATGTATACTAATATGTAAAAGGTATACTAAAGACTAACAAGCACTGACGTACATGGGATTGTTTGCAGTGTGTAAGACTTAAGCATACCAAATAACGCAAAATGATAAACGTTAAACATAAATGGACATGCTCCTGATAGAGGTATTGAAGGCCAAACATAGCCAGGTGGTTAAGACATTTCACTCGAAAACTGAAGATCGCGGGTTTGAATCCCTTTCACACCAAACATGCTCACTCTTTCAGCTCTGGGGGCGTGTAAAGTTTCGGTCAATCCCACTATTCGTTAGTAAAAAAGTAGCCCAAGAGTTGGCGGTGGGTGGTGATGACTAGCTGTCTTCCCTCTAGTCTTACACTGCTAAATTAGTGACGGCTAGCGCAGATAGCCCTCGGGTAGCTTTGCCTGAATTTAAAAAAATCGAAGAGAAGTACTGAAACTCTGACTTTAAGTGATATCAAAATTCTCTGCCGTGTGATATTCACTATTTATCAGTACAGCTGAACACCAGTAGAGGGAGGAAGGGGGTATCATACCCGACCATTCCAGATTCAGATCCAAATGAAACCAAACCGAAATTCTCAAATATTAATACTTCTCTCGACTGACCACGTTTTAGTAAATTCATAGTTTTTATTTCGTGCCAGAATAAATCACCCGCCTGGTTCGGCGAATCACAGCTCAGCTGACTTGCTACTTCGGTTTTGGTTTTGGTTTTTATCCTAGAAGATTTCGGTTACCAGTATCACTTTAACTGCTACTCTTTTAAGCCTTTTTCTGCCTTAAAAGCGAACGAAAAGCGAGGAAGAAAAACACATCTTTTAATCGTTAGATCGGCGTCATGTGTTTAGAACACATTCCCTTGTTAACCCACGAGTAACGAAACATGATCTTACTATCACTGATTAAGTTAACAACACACACTTAAAGACAGAATTGTCTTCAAGCTTACCCACAAGTTTATCCGACTGTAAAGGTGACTTCCGAGTAGCAGGGAAATCAATCGTTTCTTTGTTTCGTCGGATTTCGTGCAGAGGAATCTGTAGAGTAACTGCTCCAGCTGTCCATACTTTTTGAAGTGATAAACAATAAAGATTACGGCTAGTGTAGCACACTACTTGTGTTACTCCTGTCAGACCAGAAAGTGGGATTTGACTGTAATTCTTGTAAAGCACTAATGATCCTAAAATGTGTGTCGCAGTTTTTTTTTCCCATCCTTTGACAATACAACAACGCGAAACACAAAAACTCAACACCACACTCCGGCACACTAACCTTTGGGCCACACTTGAGTAATGTGTGTGTGCGTGTTATCTTATAGCAAAGCCACAGAAAGCTATCTGCTGAACCCTTGATTTCAGCGTTGTAAATCCGGAGACTTATCGCTGTACTAGAGGGGGGGGCCTTGAGTCATTGAATCATTAGAGAACTATGTCACGACAATTATACAAAAATGAAATGCAAATAAAGAAAAATCGCATAAATATATATACATAATAAGTTATTACATTTATTAGATTTTCAATATTCTACTGCTGTCCATATTGTGGATTATAAGCAAAAACTTCCAGGAAATAGAAGAAATTGAGTTCCTGATAATTTCGATTGTCACAATTTTCGGTAGTGAGAGGGGCATCACCTCGAACTTCTGATGGGTTGTTATTGTTTTTGTTTTAATTAAGCAGAAAGCTACACAATGGGCTATCTGTGCTCTGCCCACCACGGGTATCAAAATCCGATTTCTAGCGTTGTAGATCCACAGACATGCCGCTGTGTCACAGGGGGAGCTCCGCCTTCTATTGAAACGACTATTTTAGTAGTATTACCTGTTTTTAAGAATATTACAAAAATACGATGATTCGGCACGAGTTACATGCATGTGCACGCAGTGTTGTGTTTTTCATGTTCTGGATGCTCTTCATTATTACACACGTGACGTAACAAACATTCACCCATCGAAACGCCTCTGAAGTACTTATAAGGTATGTCTCACTTGCGATTCTAAAGTAGATTTTGACTGGGAGAGATTTTAGTGAACCTTGAAGGGAAAGGTGCTTTTGTTATTATTAATTTTCGTGGAAATTCATCAAACGTTGAAATTAATTTGGAGCTAGAGGCTTAACATAGAGAGGTATTGCCGAAGGCTTTTCGTTTGTTTGCATTAAACTTCATCGTACACTTATCTAAGCCAACTAATCGATGCTGAAAGAACATGGTACTGATGTTAACGTTTCAAGAAACTTAAAAACTATTGTTTAATTTGTGTTATTGAACGACATACACTCAGTTTTAATCTTGACTATTCACTCGTTGTCAGTAAGCTGTATTGAAAGGGTCTCGAATATGTAAATCAACGAATCGTGTGATAATCACAGCTAATATAAAGTCGAGGTGGAACGGATTGCATAAGAATTACATTTTGACGCTGTTTAGCCTTATGTAAGTTTCTAGCGTTGCAATTTCGCGGATATACGGCAGTACTACTAGGGATACGAAGGAAGAGCATTAGATGTACGGCAGTACTACTAGGGATACGAAAGGAAGAGCATTAGATGTACGGCAGTACTACTAGGGATACGAAGGAAGAGCATTAGATGTACGGCAGTACTACTAGGGATACGAAGGAAGAGCATTAGATGGACGGCAGTACTACTAGGGATACGAAGGAAGAGCATTAGATGTACGGCAGTACTACTAGGGATACGAAGGAAGAGCATTAGATGTACGGCAGTACTACTAGGGATACGAAGGAAGAGCATTAGATGTACGGCAGTACTACTAGGGATACGAAGGAAGAGCATTAGAGCCAGAATTACTTCGAGACAAAAACGTCGGCTGGTGGTTGTTACATCTGTTAAATTATAAATGTACTTTTCTTCCATCAATAAACTCGTTACTGAGACAGGTCGGTCAGTTATAGGAAGTAACGTGGAGACTGCTGTCTATTTCATCGATGACGTATCATATTAACCCATTGCAAAGCATGAAATATTTACTGTTTTAACTGGGAAATCTCAGTAGGCGTACGAAAGAGTCACTTATTACTTAATTTGTTAAAGGTTCTCGAACTGTAAGCCTATACAAAACTTAATGAATGTTGAATATAAATGGAATGTTTTAAAGGGTATTAAAATTGTTTTCTAATGAATAATTGGGTGGAACTTAAATTATACATGATAATTTTACGCATAACTACACGAAGGCTATGTGCGCTAGCTGTCAATAATTTACCATTAAAAGACCAGTGGAAGGCAGCTAGTCACTAATCACCAACTCATTGGCTACTCTTTTACCAACTAATAGTGTGATTGATTGAGGATTTATAACGCTCTCAGGTCTGAAAGGGCGAGCATGTTTGGTGTGACAAAGTATCTCGCCTGCGACCCTCAGATTGCAAATCGAGTGCTCTAACCAAATGGTCATACTGAACTATAAATGGTGTAAAATCTGAAAAAAAATACAGTTTTATAAAAAATACAGTATTTCTGTTCCGGGAATGGTTTGTTTATTGTTTATTTTAAATTTCGCGCAAAGCTACTCGAGCGATATCTGGGCTAGCCGTCCCTAATTTAGCAATGTGAGACTAGAGGGAAGACAGCTAGTCACCACCACCCACTGCCAACTCTTGGGCTACTCTTTTACCAACGAATAGTGGGATTGACCGTCACATTATAACGCCCCCACGGCTTAAATGGAGAGCATGTCTGGTGCGACCGGGATTTAAAACCGCGACCCTCGGATTACGAATCGAACGCCTTAACGCGCTTGGCCATCTGGGGATGGCATATGAGATTTTTACAACTGAAGAACTGCAATTTCAAAATATTGAAAAAAAGTAAATAATAATTTTTGTAATGTCATGCGTAGTCATATGGTGCAGTACAAGTTCTAAAACTCTGTTTTAATTTGGTAAATAAATTGATTTTATTTACTTATGTTTTAAACTTACACTGGTATGTTTCATTGTGTATTTGTAAAATAATAATAATAATAACAACTCCATAGATTAGCTGCTTTCGCTCAAAGAACTTACACAAAACTGTGATAGGCAGTCTCTTTTACTCTAATTACAAAGAAGCAGCGGCGAGGAAGGGTTGAAAAGATTGGTCATATTTCATACTTATGTATTTGTTGGCATATTGGGAAAGGTATAATAAGACAATAGATAAAACTGAAACCGAAACCTGGACAAAATATTAAAAATACAAACTCTGTTTCTTAGAAACTATTTACTTTGACTTGGAACTACAATGACTCAAAAAACGAAATATTTGTCATCCAAAAATCGTAAAATCTTTTTTAAGAGCATTTATTTGTTTATTTTGAATTTCGCGCAAACGTACTCAAGGGCTATCTGCACTAGCCGTCCCTAATTTAGCAGCGTAAGACAAGAGAAAAGGCAGTTAATCATCACCACCCACCGCCAATTCTTGGGCTACTCTTTTACCCACGAATAATGGGATTGACCATCACATAATAACGTCTCTAAAAAGAGCATGTTTTGTAGGACGGGGATTCGAACCATAGACCCTTGGATTACGAGTCGAGTGCCTTAAGTACCTGGCTATGCCGGGCCTATTAAGAGTAAAAGGAAAGCATTGTTGTAACCTTGAAAAATAGCAAAGTTTTTTTTTATTTTTAAGCAACTGTTGAGGAACTAAGATGTTTTATAAACTTGTATCTAGTTCTTATTATAAACCAGTTCCAGACTACCAAGATCCTGCTAATCCTTTTCTATTTGCTTTTACTCTTTCATGAGAATTAACAATTTATATTTAATTTATTAGACATCAAGATGAATTATATATTTATTATAAAGGCACGGTTTTATCGTTTTTAATTTCGCGCAAAGCAACACGAAGGCTATCGGCGCTAGCCGTCCCTAGTTTATGAGTGTAAGACTATAAAGAAAGGCAGTTAGTCATCACCACCCATTTCCAACTTTTGAGCTACTCTTTTACCAACGAATAGTGAGATTAGCCATAAAGTTATGACTACTTCCACAACTGAAAGGGCAAACACATTTGGTGTAATGAGGATTCGAACCCGTGATTCTCATATTATGAGTCGAGCGCCCTAACCACCTGAGTATGCCAAGTCTGCTACGAAAAGGAACCTGTTGTCCATGAAAACAGCGCCCTCTATAACAATGAAAGGCAAAAAATAAAAAAGTTTATTGTTAAGTGCAAAGATGTTATCTGTGTGCCGTGCCAATCATGGGTTTCTAGCTACGATGAAAGCAAGATATATTACGAGATTTCGCAACGTAACTTTCAATATGAACATTATCTCTGAATATTTAGTAAATTATAAAAAAAATGAGTTTCAGCAAGAGTAGAGGAAGTGTCTTGAAGGTTTAAGCTATGACTGTTAATCATAAACAGATTATAATAAAAATTACGTAAAACAGGATTACAGAACAGAGCGACATCTTTGTAACAAGCTTTAACCCGGATGAAAGATTAGTGACTTCGTGTTGGAGATCTTTAATCGTCGGATGTTGTGTTAAGAAACTACGAAACGACTTAGCAATTTACTTATCTAGCCTTGACAGCTTATTATGGAAAATATTTGTCATTTAATGTAATAAGACAAGCTTAGCAAAAATCTTATAATATTCAACACAGTGAGTTGAATTTTGCGAGAGTTTTACTGTTATATATTTATTTTAATGTCGATCTATGTTTCACTTAAATATATATCATAAAATGCTCGTAACTTATGCTGTTAAATCTGCATTGCGAAATTCCCGCCTATTCATCAAAGTTGCAGAAGATTCTTGAACGTAAGAATCAACGATGTGTATATATGTATGTATATGCCGGTATTATTGTAGAATTTGAAATTTATAGAAAGTAAATAAATGTTATAAAAGAGAACCAGTGCAACGCTACAGTTGTTATACTATAAACCTCGAAGCACTGTGATTAACACTTATTTATTGGGAACTTCAGATATCGACCAGGAACGTTTATAGGTTTAGAACATTATAAACCGAATTTTATATGCAAAAACGGCTCGTTTGGGTTGAGAAAATATTTCAAATAGAAGATTTTCTCAACCCAAACGAGCCGTTTTTGCATATAAAATTCTCAACAAGTGGGTTTCTCGACATCACTGATTATAAACCGTTTAACTTCGAGAATTAACTTCGGACGTAAGCGTTTCTACGAAAACATTAGGTATTTTTGTTGGAAAAAAGTCAGCTTGTAAACAGCGTGAGGCCAGCGAAGAATAGAGAGTTAGCTAGTTTATAAACTCAATTACTTCGCTCATTGTAAAAACATCACATACCGTCCTCGGTGAAAATCTTGACTTCGAATTGGCATGTGATCAGTGAAGCTAGCTAGCTCCCCATTACGTCAATTGTACTGATATCAACTCTAAATTAATTCACTTTCAAGAACCCTCGATACATCAAAGAAGTTCCAGATCAGACATAAGACTTAATTTTGTTTGTAAGTTTGCAGAAAGGTTATACATAAATCATTATTTGTAGAAACTGTTATTATAAATTGTTTCATTGTTTGTATATTCAAATATATGTATTTAAAATGTGTGTATGTGTGTGTGTTTTTCTTATAGCAAAGCCACATCGAGCCATCTGCTGAGTCTACCGAGGGAAATCGAGCCCCTGAATTTGATACATCTGGACATTTAATTGACTTCTAAATCTAAATTATCAAGTAATACAGTTTCAGGCAATATTAACTTGTAATACTTAACATAATAAAATAGATGTTCGTCCGAAATAAATCGTAATGTGTAGCAGTTTAATATTCAATTATTTCTGAAATAATTGTTTGTGTATTCCCATTTAGTTTTCTTTTAATGACCTTTCTTTAATATCAAAATAATTGACAGCATTAAAAATTGTCCTTCAGTGAATTTTCCATTCTATTTTAAATCTCAATTCTACCTTATGTGGGTTTGGATTCCCGTTACACCAAACATGCTTGACCTTTCAGTTGTGGATACGTTATAATGTTACTGCTAACACCACTTTTTGTTGGTAAAAGAGTAACCCAAGAATTGACGGTGGGTGGTGATGATTAGCTGCTTTCTCTCTTGTCTTACACTGCTAAATTAGCGATGTAGCCTTTCGCTAAATTTAAAGCAAACTAAATAACGTTGAACTAATAAATAGGTCACAAAATTGGAATGGTTATCAAAACGCACATCACATAAAAAAAGTCCTGGTAAAGCTTTCATGTCAAAACACATCACTCTTCCCTGCTGCTACCCACAATCCATTTAGAATAGTAATTTCCCATGCTCTTTTCAATCGCTCTATCGCACAGAAAGTCGTTGGTACTAAATCTGACGATTTTCTGGTGTGAATTCGTATGGAACAGTATAAATACTCGTTTAATTTTCTAGCTGCTTTGAAACATGAGACGATTGAACAAACATGTCGTGGAAACAACGTAACTATACGTGAGCTATATAGCTTTTCCTAACGGAAATCCTTTTAGATTCTGCTGCGAGCTATTGTTTAGAGCGCGTGGATGACTGTTACCACTGACATACGTGTTCATGGATTCTCACCTGTTACAAAATGCTGTACTTTGTTAACTACGGCTGAGGTACGACTTGTTGCAGGTCTATTTTTGGATGGTCTTTGCAACCCAAACTGTTTTCCAATGTCATTAAGCACAAGAAACATTTCCATTTTTGAAGTTCTTAATCCTTGATCTGAACAAATCTTTATGATTTAAGTTTATGAATATTTTGCGTCAAAATGAGATGTTATATTTCCTTCATAAAAATGATAAACTTTTGCTCATATAAAACTATTTACGTCAGGCCAATGAACATTAAAATGTAGTTGTGATATATTACGTTATACACTCACTTTATAATGTCAATGATTGTCAATGAATTGCTGACTTACGTATTTAAAATCATTTTAATATAACTTACTAAACTCTTTACGATTATAACGCCATAAATTAGATTTCGATGCCTGCGATAAACAGAGAACCCGTAGTATAGCTTTGTCTTTAACAAGAAATTCATTCCAGTCTACATTTGTAGTACAAAAGTTTAATAGATAAATTTCCAAAGGCGTAATCGTTTTCTAACAGTTTTCTTAGATGACACCATAGTTGACGAAACACAATAGCTAAAAACTTATTTGACAAATTTGAGTTAATCATGCTGGTTGGAAAAAAAATGAAATCCCAAAATTAGTTGAAAATATTACACAGCTTCGTCTCTAAAGAAGGCTTAGCTCGTACCTGATTTCTTTATGCCTTTCACATTTGTTTAACAATAATAAAATCTGTCTGCTTCTTTTCACAAGTACCATCACTTTGTGGTTTTTTTTATTTTATACTGCAAGTTTCCGATTTTTTTTTTAACTTGAACTATTCTGGAATACGTTACAATTTGAGAAGCTTACATTTCCTTCTATTTTGTTCCTCATTTTGTGTTTTCTGGTGGCAACCAATTAAACATTTAATCGTTTCTACATATTTTAACCCAGTAAAGTTTTGGCGTTAGAAGAGAGAAGACATTAAAAAAAAATTTCAACATGGCTGTTGATTGTACGAACATGCTTAATTGCGCTATGAAGTAAGTTTTATATATCACTTGTTTGAATAAGTAAACTTACTAAAACTGCTTCAGTTATTCCTCATTAAATCTGGACATTTTTTTTTCTTGTTAATTATAATAATTGTCCTGGAGGCCTCAATTAATTTCTCCCTGGACGACTCAATCTCCATTACAAACTTATTGGTACATGAGAATCACGCAAAGTTTTTGTACTAGTAAGTTGGTTATAAATAGAAAAATGTATCCATACATCACTAAGTCTAGGCAAATAATTATTTCTTTTGGCTATCAGCTATTTAGCGTTGTGCTGTAATGCTCTGGAATATTTTCAGCTCATATCTTATTTCTCCTTAAAACAAATTATGAAAGGCGAATATTCCATACGGCTGTAAGATAAGTGAAGGTTTTAACCTAGCAGGTGACTGTCTGAGAGTGACAAAAGTTTCCTAACGGAATTATTAACAGTAGTTAAACATTCTCAGACACCCTGTCAGAATCAGTAGTTGAATATGAAATTCTTCCGTCAAACCAAGAGCTCGGATAAAGAATACACACACAGTTTTATATATGTATACGTTATATGAAACAACGGCAGTGAATTCTCCAAATCATTTGAAACAATACGTACGTCATGTGTTGGTTAAATATGAAGACATGCCCAGTTCGTGTGGCTAAAAGCAATTCGTATTTCTTTGTACGCTGTAGATGATGGTTTTGATTGTTTTGAGAAACTAGTTTCGTTTTTCAAAAAGAAAAAAAATCACCAGAACAGGTTGTTTGTAAATGATTCCTAACCTAATTAAGTAGGCTCATCCAGGCTAAAGAGTATAGAAGCAAAAACATTTATAAACTTAAGTTTTCAGGGTTAGTGTCTAAAGTGCTTAGATATAAGGAGGCGATTTCTTACGAATGACATGAAGCAAACATGATTAATACAACATCTTCTCTTTCTGCAAATATATAAGTGAAGAAAAGTACTGTGGTTCTCTACATTGCTGAAAGTTACTTTTCTGCGCTGTATCCACTTTTCCTCGGGTAAATATAGTAAAATTAAAAGTAATTGTGATAATTTTGTTTCTTAAATTAAGCAGGATTACAAATTTGTGTAGAAGATACAATAGATTTGTATGGTGTTATTACAAAACCGAAGAGGTAAACTACATTATTTTTCTTTTGTCAAAACGTAAAATCTGTTTGGAATTTCGACACATTAGGACTATCTGCCCCTAATTTAACGGAGTAAGACTAGAGGGAGGGCAGCTAGACATCGCCACTTGGGCTAATCTTTTACCAACGAATAATGTGATTGACTGTCACTTTATAACGTCCTTATGGCTGAAAAGGCAAGCATGTTTGGCAGGACGGGGATTAGAACGCGCGACTCTCAGATTACGAAGAATGTATAATGAAGTTCCAAGTGTTTTGTAATCATGAATGCCACAGGACAGTACCTAATGATAGTACGAAGTATAGCACTAAAACTTAGAATGCCACAGGACCGTACCTAATGATAGTACGAAGTATAGCACTAAAACTTAGAATACCACAGGACTGTATCTAATGATAGCACGAAGTATAGCACTGAAACTTAGAATGCGACAGAACTGTACCTAATGATAGCACGAAGTATAGCACTGAAACTTAGAATGCGACAGAACTGTACCTAATGATAGCACGAAGTATAGCACTGAAACTTAGAATGTCACAGGATTGTACCTAATGATAGCACGAAGTATAGCACTGAAACTTAGAATGTCACAGGACTGTACCTAATGATAGCACGAGGTATAGCAATGAAACTTAATACATGAGATATTCATCGTACAGAATCGAACTCCGGATGTCAGCGGTATAAGCTTTTAAATTTACCATTGAACTAATGGGTGACCACCAAATGATAATGGTAAGTATTCATTCACCGTTTGTGCATATATATATAATTACGTAATGTAATGTGCATATTATTAATTTTGTGGATGAGAGGTGACATCGATTAAACTCTAACTGATAAATCGTTGTTTGTCCTATATGTTTGTTTGATTATTTATAAATACATATTAAATATTTAACAAATAAGCATAGTTTGTACGTAAATCAGCAAAAAATAAGACGTCAAAATAACTTCCAATAAAATACCGTGCACTCTAGTTCTATTCAATCCTTAAAATCCAAAACTAAACGTAAAACTCAACTTAGTGATTGCACTTATTTATATAAAGATTCCACATTTTTATATAGTTCCAGCACTATATAAAATAATAAAATAAAAAAGGTTGTTAGGCTTGGTAGCAAACTGGAGGTTTTGTGGAACAGGTTCACTGATTGTTTGGGTAAAGTATCGTGTAGCTTTATTATAAAAAATGGCGGATAACGTGAAGTCGTACAACATCAAGAAATACTGTCCTCATGAAAAATAAAACTGTGAACGTTTTAACCAAGAAAGTTCGTTTCTAATTATCTGTTGCACTTCTACGCTTCATATTAACTGGCTTGTTGAAAGTTGAGAGTAAACTACTGCCAATAAGAATAAATCATTTATTATTGTTTATTACTGACGTGGTTACAGAATAAGTATTTGCTCTTCTTGTTTACAGTGTTTTACTAAATTCAAATTATTTCAGCACAAAAGATTTTTACAGTGACATAGTTTTTCTTGTGATTGTTATTTAAAATCATAGCTATATCTGAAAACTTAAACTATTTTAATACTAGTATAATACTAAGGCAAATTCAAAAAATCACAAACGAATAACCTCTAGGCTAGCAGGTTTATTCTCTACAGGAACAGAACAAATGTTATATTAGTAGCATCATATGTGGGTTAAGTAACCTCCAACATTGCAAAACTACAAGAGGGTTATCTGCGCTAGCCGTCCCTAATTTAGCAGTGAAAGACTAGACGGAAGACTCCTTGTCGTTGCCACCCATCGCCAAATTTTAAATTACTCCTTTACTAACGAAAAGTGGGATCAATCGAACTTTATAACGCCCCCAGGGGGTAAAGACGAATGTGTTTGATGTGACGTAGATTCAGTTTTGCGACCCTCAGATTACGAGTCGAATGCCCTATCCGCCAGGTCATGCCAGGTAACTGATTCCTATTAAGAGTTTTTTATTTTCTTTAATTAAGATATAATTTAGTTTTAATATTCTAAATCACATCTTTTTAACTTATTCTTATTGAGAATTTTACTTAATTAAGATATAATTTAGGATGTTAAAACTTTCGTTCGCAATAAATATTTAATATTTTTCAACACAGGTGTTTTTAATAAATTACCAGTAAAGTGAGTACTGTGCTGATACGTCCTTATAAAAATTTTATTTTTGATACACGAAGCCTCAAATGAAAGCACTTACTTATGAGCTGGTAAAAAAACAAAAAAACAAAAACGGCCCCTAGATGACGCTACAAAAGCTCATTTTCCAACCATCGTACCGGAACTTGCAACAGTTTCGTGTCAGTCTCGCAGTGGAATCAAACAGTGCTACAAGACCTGAAACTCATTACTTCTGTAATTCTCGAAGTTATTTGTAATTCAACAGTGTTTTATGTTGCCATCTGTTTAATAATATTTACATAAATCAGGAAATACAAGCACAAGGGCAAGGAATTTTACAGTAATCTCCTGTACGGGTACATTACCTGGTTCCAAGAATTAATATCTTGTTCGACGAATTTAACTTTGTTACGTAAAGTTTTCTCTACGAAGATCAAAAGATTTTAATCAGCCAAATAGGAATTATTTCGAATATAGCAACAACTCATATAATATTATATCTTTTCTGACAGGTGAATTTACTTAATCAGACGGTTTGTGCGTTCATACCGAACATAAAAAAACTAAATTCGGTGACAGTTCAGAATTTTTCTGGACTTTTTTTCATAAACAGCAACTTTGTTTGGAAATCTGAACGTAAACAGTTTCTATGTTTAATTGCTAAAAACGTTTCTTGTCTTGTGCTGTGTTTCTGCCACCCTCTCTTGTCTACGATAAAACGGGCATGTTTCTTCGACTCGTGTTTTCTTTCTAGTAGAAACAAAAACCTCAATTTATTCGCAAGTAGATCAGTGTGAAACTACCCATGAGAAACCTGCACTGATACACGTTATGAACAAGACTCCATACCAATGTTCATCTACAAGACATAGATATTAACCAGGATGATTAGTCTTGAAATTCTTTTGTTAACTTGAAGAGATCTATTTGCAGAGGACTGTTCTTAAAACGAAGAAAAGATCTGAAGAGTTCCAGCTGGTGATGTTAAATCTCCACATCCTTGTTCATCTCACTAATGTCGAAACTTCATTTGATTCTTTTCATTTATGAAGTCTTTCCTATAATAATCATCGAGCCCGCTAACACAGATCATCAGACATCAAAATGGACAGAGAGGGTTCGTGGTCCTGTTTCTGGAACATCAGATATTTGGACCCAGTTTTCAACTCCGCTATCTCTTACAAACCGATCCCATATAAGTTTCAGTGGACACATTTTTGAAAATTTTAATGTAAAAATACAGAAGGACAAAGAGTATTACTCAAAACGTCTTTCCCGCGATGAAATTCCCCCGTCAGTATCCAGATCCACGAAATGGTTGGGAAAAGAGAGAACTGAAGAAGAAATTATTCCACCAAAAAATGTGATATCGAGCATATTTGAAAGCAAACCTGTAAAACCTGAAACTCTATTAAGAAGTCACACAAGTCACACCACAAAACCGCATAGTTTCGCGCAAAATCAAAGCGTCTCTTCTGGACGTCAACCTCAAGACAAGCAGTTTAATGGAAGAAATCTTCCTAATGTTTTAATAAGAGAGCCACGTATCACTACTTCTCCTGCATCTCAGGAGGACATCACGGACAAAACCACCGTCATTGATGACCTGAATGTGTCATGCAGGACTAATGACTCTCGATTGTCTTGTAAGGAAGAGAACTCACAGTCATCTCTTGAAGAAAGCCCATCTTCGGGTACAATCAGTGATGTTAAACGCGAAGAGAAAAGTTATTACGTTCCAACTATTAATGACGAACCACAAAATTCCACAAATTCTTGGTCCAGGAGTAAGCATAAGTTTCCAAAAAGAGAAGCTGAACAGAAACGACATGTACGAAACAAATATCCAAAAACTGAAAAGCTTCAAACAATTTTTATTCACGGTTTGTTCGAACTGACAGGAAATGCCTGTAGAGCCGATCCATTGGCTGGAAAAACAGAGTTGGCGGCTGCAAAATTGGCAATTAAGCACGTGAACGAACAAAATGTAATACCTGGCTGTAAACTAGACATGTACGTGGATGATACTGAGGTAAGCTGGGAGTTTGTTTATTTATTAATGGCTCAGTTGGGACAGGTAAATGGATCGATAGGTAGATCGTGTGGTATAGTATATATCTGTATTAACTGGTACCCATTTCTTAACAAGTAACTGCATACAACTTTAAGTTGCAAGTACTGGTGAAACTAGTTCAGCTTAATAGAACTGTAAGTTATGAGTACTGGTGAAACTGCTTCAGGTTAATAAGACTGTAAGTTATGAGTACTAGTGAAACTGGTTCAGGTTAATAGAGCTGTAAGTTATGAGTACTAGTGAAACTGGTTCAGGTTAATAAGACTGTAAGTTGTGAGTACTAGTGAAACTGGTTCAGGTTAATAAGACTGTAAGTTGTGAGTACTAGTGAAACTGGTTCAGGTTAATAAGACTGTAAGTTGTGAGTACTAGTGAAACTGTTTCAGGTTAATAGAACTCTAAGTTAAGTACTGGTGAAACTGGTACAGTTTAATAGAACTGTAAGTTATGAGTACTAGTGAAACTGGCTCAGTTTAATAGAGCTGTAAGTTATGAGTACTAGTGAAACTGGTTCAGGTTAATAAGACTGTAAGTTGTGAGTACTAGTGAAACTGTTTCAGGTTAATAGAACTCTAAGTTAAGTACTGGTGAAACTGGTACAGTTTAATAGAACTGTAAGTTATGAGCACTGGTGAAACTGGTTCAGTTTAATGGAGCTGTAAGTTAAGTATTGGTGAAAGTGATTCAGTTTAATAGAACTGTGAGTTACGAGTACTAGTGAAACTGGTTCTCTGGTCATGGTAAATAGAGGAAGGTGTCTCTTTAAAATGCATAACCTTTTCTTTGTTTGTCACCATAAAGTAGATGATGGGCTATGTGTTGTTTCCGCTACGGGAATACAACTCAGAATTCTTGTCTCATAATCCCTAAAACTAAGTTACAGGAGAACTTTATTGTATCGCCTTTGTTCTCGAAACCATTTGCACAATGGACTAAGCTCACTATACACGCTCTTTACTGGTATTTCCTGTATAGAAGTTATTAATTTCCAAGACTTTATAGTTGAAAGTTATTAAGAAGAAAGTAAAACCACATAAACTACTGATCTCCAAGTCACGTTTAACCAGCATAGGTGTTTTATATCACAAACGTCTTGTTGTTTCGTTCTCTCACAGCGTTCTAAGTATCTGATGCTCTAGATACAATCTTACATGAATGGTGAATCACATTGTCCTTCTTCATAGAGGTCATTAACCAAACGTATATTTTATCATTCCTTCTACGTGTTAGGGCACAAGGCAACAATGTTCTAAGTGGAAACAAGAAGTTTCCACTGACTGAACACACACGTTTATATAAGTAGTATACAAAGAAAGAAAGCATATAAAGTAGAGTGTAAAAATATTGTATTGTTAATTAAGATCAGCATTGTGTTATTTCACAACAACACAGTGTGTCACGTCTAGACTTTTGTGAACTATAGGGTGGTCGCTAGAAAAGCGAAAAATTTGAGGGTCAGATGAGATCATGAATAAAATGCGTGCTTACTCATTTCTATTTTGATTTCTTTACATCATGAATAAAATGCATGATTTTAATAATTTTGAGCATCTATGAGTGTAATATAACATATGCCTTTAAAAAACTTTGTAAAAGTTATTCTTTGTAAAAATAAATAGCTGTTTGACAAATTTTCCGCTTTTCTAGCGACCACCCTGTATAATCCCCTACTACATGGACCTGTGTGAACTATAATCCCCAACAAAATGGACCTGTGTGAACTATTATCCCCTACTACATGGATCTGTGTGAACTATAATCCACCTGCTACACACACACAGATTTGTGTGACGCAGATAATATAATGGTTTTGAAAATTATATACTCTTCAAAAAAAAAGAAACGCAAAAGGGATATTATTTTATTTTAAAGAGAAATATATGTAATAACGTTACAAGCTCAGAGTATGTGATGTTACACGTGTTAAGGCACTGATTGTTAGACCAAAATGACAATAAAAGTTGTGCACTTTGAAAACGGAGGAAAACATCGGATTTTTCACCAAAACGCATCCGTGTCCAATAAATTTGTTTGAGAGATCTGCAAGTGCAACATGTGCAAAATCCCTATAAAAGTGACGAGTTCTCAGTTTCATTAGCTCAGTGTTAAGTCACCGACACGCAATACAGTTACGCCAAGACTGACTGAAGCACAACGCAACAATGCCATTGGTCGCTTGGAAGCTGGAAAATCTCGATTAGATGTTGCCAGAGCTGTAGATGTCCACCCAAGCAACATCACAAGGCTATGGAATCGTCACCAACAACATGGATCAACTCGTGACCGTCCACGATCTGGCAGACCTCGTGTGACCACGCCCGCACAAGATCGCTACATCCAGGGACGTCACCTTCGGGATCTGACCACCACTGCGACGTCTACTGCTTCAACCATACCAGAGCTACGTAGGATTTCCGATCAAACCGTACGCAACCGTCGACGAGATTCTTAGGCCCCATGTGCAATCCATCATGGTGAACGTCAACGACGTTTCTCAACATGACAACGCCCGTCCTCACACAGCCCGACTCACCACTGTCTTCTTGAGACACCACAACATCAACGTTCTTCCCTGGCCCTCCATATCACCATATTTAAACCCCATCGAACATCTTTGGGACGAGTTGGACCGACGTCTGCGACGGCGATAACCTCAACAGCAGACTCTACCTCAGCTTGCAGCAGCTTCGCAGGCTGAGTGGACAGTCATCCCACAGAATGTGATTCGTCATCTCATCGCTTCCATGAGCAGGAGATTCCAAGCAGTTATTGATGCTCACGAGGGGCATACTCGTTATTGACGTTGAGTGACGTTAAACTTCAACTAGTGAGCGTGGACTTCGCCTCTGGAGACTTTGGATGTTCAGCAGTGAATGTGCAAAGTTTCATAATGTCATATAGAACTAGCTGGAATAAACTTGTTAACAATTTGTCTCATATTTTGCCTTTTGCGTTTCTTTTATTGAAGAGTATATTTATAACTTGCATCGTTGTGTTTTGAAATCATTTTGTTTTATAATGTTTGAACCATTCAAAAACAGCACTTCATGGAGACTAATCGCTATTCCTCTGAAGTTCCGAACCGTTCAAAAACAGCACTTCAGAGAAAACCAATCGCTATTCCTCTGAAATGATTTTTAAACAGTGTTTCACTTTACTGGAATCGCAGTAAACACAGTAGTATTCAATGTTACTTGCATTGAATTTTCTAATATTATTATGTGCACAAACAACTCAAAGATTGTGCACCAGTCAAAATTTTTATGTTTTAATTATTCAGTTCACAATGATTTGAACTTTTTTTCACAGAACATAAATTGTGTTGTTTATAACACAACTCGCTTATATTGTGTAGATATTATTAACCGCGATAAGTCATAATAAAAACAGTTGTTTTTTTATGTGCAGAGTAAGCATTTTAATTGACTAACATCAATTAGTTAAACATTCATACCACTAAGGTAAAACTCTAAAATATTCAACATTAGGTTTGTTTGTTTTGGAATTTCGCACAAAGCTACTCGAGGGCTATCTGTGCTAGCCGTCCCTAATTTAGCAGTGTAAGACTAGAGGGAAGGCAGCTAGTCATCACCACCCACCGCCAACTCTTGGGCTACTCTTTTACCAAAGAAAAGTGAGATTGACCGTCACATTATAACGCTCCACGGCTGGAAGGGCGAGCGTGTTTGGCGCGCCTCGGGCGCGAACCCGCGACACTCGGATTACGAAGCGCACGCCTTAACGTGCTAGGCCATGCTAGGCCCTCAACATTAAATACAGCAAATAAATTACTGCAGTCCGTTACAAAAAAGTTGGTCCTTCATAAAAGAAATTCCACGCTTTAGCATATAAAATTGGCTTATTTTTCTTTTCAAACGCACACTAAACACATATTTAATTTTTTTTATCAAAATAACAATCAGTTCTAGTGGATGTTTCTTTGACCATCTTCTCGAAGATGGAAGATGGTAGATTTTCTTTTTTTTTTCTTAAATAACCGCAATATTTCGTTAGATTAATTCACGTAAAAGTTTTCGTCAGAGCATAATATTGTGCAGTGGGTGGACTTTATTGCGCAAGATTTATTTCAGCATGGGGTGTCAGATCACGAGGAACACAGAGTTCAAAATGAGATTGTAGTGGCAAAATTCTAGTAATTAATTTCTCAGTAATAATTACTGAATTCGGTAGTTTCATACTTAGTGAAGATAGTTTTACTATATATTTATATATTTCAGTGTATCAAAATCGTGTAGATTTTTTCTCTCGCATCATTATTTCTGATTACTGTACTTATTATAACTTATTAGCACGGTAATGAAGGTTGCTTCCAAATATTCGCTCTTCGTTAGGAAAAGAGTAGCCCAAGAGTTGTCGGTGGGTGATGATGACTAGTTGCCTTCTCTCTAGTCTTACACTACTAAATTAGGGACGGCTAGCGTAGATAGCCCTCGTTTAGTTTTTAGCGAAATTCGAAACAAACCAAAACATAAGCTGGGAGAAAACAAAATTAGCTTTTCTCTGACACTGAAGGTGTTTTTCCTAAAGGTGTATTACAATTAACGTTAAAATTGATAAACCACTTAACAATCTAATTAACAAACTTTATCGAATTTTCAATGTTTCTGTCTGAGCAAATGTATGATCTCATTTCGTGTATATATTTAAGAATAAGTATACTCAACTTAAGCGAAATGCCCCCCAGTGGCTCAGCGGTATGTCTGCGGACTTACACGCTAAAATCCGGGTTTCTATACCCGTGGTGGGCAGAGCACAGATAGCCTATTGTGTAGCTTTGTGCTTAATTCAAAACAACAAAAACGTAAGCGAAACCTTATGCACGCATGAACTAAATGACTAGGGCTCAACTATAGTTATCCCTAATTATAAGCTACAGACCAGAGATGAGGTAACCCGTCACCACTTTCCAGCTTCAAGAGGACTGTACTTCTCCGAATCATTGAATCGAATAAGGGATTAACTGTCCTCTTTATAATGCTTCTATAGCATAAAGCGTAGATAATTCTATATCAGTAAATTTCGAGTTTTGGATCTTCTAATCCTCAGCCCAACACGCTACACACTAACCGAAAGTTAGATGCTACTCTCCAAACAAATTCATGTATGCTTATACGTTTAAAACTTGGACAAACAATAACTTGATTCACAATCAAAGTAATAACACGTCTATCCAGCTTTCAACTCCATGACAATAACAACATTTATGTCTATTGCCTGAGAGAAAACAAAGTAATTTATCTCTGTAACACAACTTCTGACTATGAGAAAACAAAATAATTTATATCTGTAACAAAGTTTCTGTCTGTTAACAGTAAAAAACTAATTTTTCTCTGTAACAAAGGTTCTGTCTATTACATAGGAGTAAACAAAATAATGTATACAGTCATGTGAAAAAATTAGGATATCCTATGAAAGCCTGTGTATTTTTGTAACATTTTTGGTTATATAGATATTTAATCTCAATTTTAACAATACTGAAAGATTATACGAATATAATTAAACAATTAAACCTGAAGAAAAGACTTTTCAAGATCTTCTGTAAATGTAATTCTTCAAAAAATGCATATTCCAACTGAGAAAAATTAAAACACCCCCACATTTATTCCCACTTAAAATGGCTCAACTCACACAGAGGTGTATCACACCAGGTGCACATGATTAGAAGACCGTCACTTAACATTTTGAATAAGGTTTGCCCTATTTAAACCTCAGACGTTTAGTTTGGTGTGCTCATGACTGTTGAAGTGAGAGTGAGCACCATGGTGAGAGCAAAAGAACTGTCTGAGGACTTCAAAAAGAAAATTGTAGTAGCTTATGAGGGATTTAAAAAGTTCCCAAAAATTTTTGAAATCAGCCATTTTACTGCCCGGAAAATAGTCAACAAGTGGAGGGCTTTCAAAACAACTACCAACATGTCCACGTCTGGTCGTTCAAGCTAGTGCACCCCGAGAGCAGACGGCAAGATGCTAAAGTAGGTCTCCAAAAACCCTAAAATGTCATCATTGGACTTACATCAGTCTAGCTACTGTTAATGTGAAAGTGCATGCCTCTGTAATCAGAAAGAGACTGGACAAGTTTAATTTGCATGGGAGGTGTGCAAGGAGGAAACCTTTGCTCTCTGTGAGACACATCAAGGCCAGACTAAAGTTTGCCAGAGAGAATGTAGACAAAGACCAGGACTTTTGGAATTATGTTCTTTGAACAAATGAGTCCAAATTTGAATTATTTGGACACCAGAACAGAGGACATATTTGGCGTAAACCAGATACAGCATTCCAAGAAAAGAACCTCATGCCAACTGTAAAGCATGAAGGTGGAAGTTTTATGGTTTGGGGCTGCTTTGCTGCAGCAGGACCTGGAAAGACCACACACTCACAATCATAGAATCCACCATAAATTCTACTGTGTATTAGAGAGTGCTTGAGGAACATGCGAGACCATTTGTAAGAAAATTAAAGTTGAAGCGGAACTGGACCCTGAAACACGACAATGACCCACAACATACCAGTAAATCCACCAAGGACTGATTGAAAACTAAGAAATGGCGAGTCCTGGAATGGCTGAGTCAAAGCCAAGATCTTAAACCCATTGTAATTCTGTGGGGTAATTTGAAACGGGATGTACATGCAAGAAACCCCTCAAACATCTCACAGCTGAAATAATTCTGCATTGAGAAGTGGGGCAAACTTTTTTCAGACCTATGTCAGAGACTGATAGATGGCTACAAGAATCGTCTCACTGCAGTTATTTCAGCCAAAGAGGGTAACACTATCTATTAGGGGGTAGGGTGTCCTAACCTTTTCTTCAGTTAGAATATGCACTTTTGTAGAATTACATTTACAGAAGATCTTGAAAAGTCAGTCTTTTCTTCAGTTTTAATTGTTTAGTTATATTCCTATAATCTGTCAGTGTTGTTAAAATTGATATTAAATATCTATATATCCAAAAATGTTATAAAAATACACAGGCTTTCATAGGGTGTCCTAATTTTTTCACATGAGCATATCTTAAGCTAAGTGTGTCATCTCGAAAGTCTGTTGCAAGTATTATCGTATTTTGAGCATAAACAAGAAATTTCTTACACGTACATTCACAGTTTAGAACACTATATTTTCTACGCTGTTTATTTATAAATTTTCAATTTGCCTCAAAGCTTTAGTCATATAAGCCGTTTTCTCATTTACGTACTAGTATGAGTAGTATATTCTTCTTTGCAAAATTCTAATTCAAGAAAGCTGTGAATAATAAAATATTACGTAAATATTACGCAATAAAAATATTACGTGTGATAATGAATTACTGCATTAAGAAAAATGAAGATTTTCAAATTGTCCCCCAGCTGGGACAGCGGAACGTCTTCAGATTTACAATCCTAGAATTAGGGTTTCGATTTCCCTCGGTGGACATAGCAGATAGTTCGGTGTGGCTTTGCAATAAGAAAACACACAGATATTTCCAAAATAGTAATATACGATGTTCTAAAGAAAATATTGGGTTATTTATTGACTAAAATGTTAACATGAACTAGCTTTTGCATTCTCTGAAAAATTATTGTTGTTTTGAATTAAGCACGAAGCTACACAATGGGCTATCTGTGCTCTGCCCGCCACGAGTATCGAAACCCGGATTTTAGCGTGTAAGTCCGCAGACATACCACTGAGCCACTGGGGGGCTCTCTGAAAAAATAATACAACTACAGTACACATGGCAGAGCACTGTTTTTCTTATTAGGTAACGCTGTAATGTAATAAATACTTATTTTAGGGTTAAAAACAAAACACCAGAAGATATATCTAGAACCAGAGATAATTGTCAGTAAACTAACGGAATCATTCAGATGCGCCCTCAAGCGGCACAGCAGAATATTTACAGACTTACAATGTTAGAAACCTATTTTCTATGCCTGTTGTGAGCAGAGCACAGAGAGCTGATTGTAAAGCTTTGTGCTTAACTGTAAACAAACAGTTTTCTGCAAACTCCAGTTTGTTCGAATGTCAACGAAGAGTTTTATTTAAAATCTTATCTATTTTGCTATTAAAAACCTTAAAAGATATCTTTGTACACGGTCTCTTGTATGGATATATCATAACATAGAAATTGCTAGCATAGATTAAGTGTAAGCGATAACTACTGGTATTTTTCTCAAATATTTTTTTGATTTTGTTACTGAAAATGAAAACCGTTTTATTTCTGGAAAATCGTAGTAACTTGCTTGATACATAATTGGTATAGCTACTACTTTCGAAATCTGGTTTGGTATGATTTGGATTTCGTGTAAAGGTTGTCGAGAGCTATCTGCGCTAGCCCTCCCTAATTTAGCAGTGTAAGACTAGAGGAAAGGCAGCTAGTCATCATTACCAACCGCAAACTCGTGGGCTACTCTTTTACCAACGAATGGTGGGATTGACCGTCACATTATGACATCCCCACAGTTGAAAGGGCGAGCATATTTGGTGCGACAGGGATTCGAACCCGCAACCCTCAGATTACGAGTCGTGCGACTTAACCACTTTGTTATGCCGGACCTTCGAAACCTGTGATCCAACAATTGGTTACAAAGAACTAAAAATCCACACTCTTTTGGAACTTTTACACAAAAACTCTGACATGAGTTTTGCCACTCTCACTTGCCCTCTTTGGTCGGAAGGTGTTTCACAGAGAAGTAAAGAGCATGGTTTTTAGTTCAACTTTGAATAATATGCACGTTATTGTACAAACGTCTCTTTTCGGTCTTTACTGTCATCAGACTTCGTTTCTGGCAAAGCTCTAATCCATATTCAGATACGTAGCTCTCAGAGGGTCGGGTTCTAAATTGGAGTCGTAATTTCTGTTCAACTACTTTATAAGGAAGGATATTTTCTCAACGTAATTTTTTATGAGAAACTATTTACTACATAATGTGATTTTTTTTACAGGTAACCGCATTGAACATTTTTTTAAAATAAGAGATATATTTTCCTATAATAAACTAATATAACAAAACAAGCTTATTAGCATAAGAATTTGCAAAAACAGTTTCTTTAATATGCTTTCCTTTTTCCACAATAGGTTTCTCAATGCTGTGTTAGAGATGTTTAAATACTATTTATGGTTCGCGATTCGCAATTTTTTGGTGAGCGCAAATCTTTAAAATAGGCTATCTATACTGTACTCACTACGGGTATCAAAACCTAACTTTTAGATTTATAAGCCCTCACACTTACCATATGAGCCACGTGGAGCTCAAGCTATGTGTATAAATTCATTAGGGCTGAAGTGTAGAGGATCTGTATAAACATTGTTCAAACATACATATTAACGTTGTTAGAAAATAGTTCCAAAATGACCCGGTAAGACAAGGTGGTTAGAGCATTTGACTCGTAATCCGAGGGTCGCGGGTTCGAATTCCCGTCACACTAAGCATCCTTGCCCTTTCAGCCGTAAGGACGTTATAATGTTACAATCAATCCAACTATTCGTTGATAAATAAGTAGCCCAAGAGTTAGCGGTGTGTGGTGATGACTAACTGCCTTCTCTCTAGTCTTACACTGCTAAATTAGAGACGGCTAACGCAGATAGCCCTCGCATAGGTTTGCACGAAATTCAAAACAAAGAAATTTCCAACAATAAAAGTCAAATGTAGCATCAGTTTGAAATATTTTGCGAAGCATATATTACACATGAGATCTATAGCCTACAATGTACGATAAAAAAGTCAAATAATGAAAAACTATTGTATTTAAAAAACAAGGAACTGACGTCATTGGAATACTTCTCAGGACTGGAAATATAAAATCCTTCCAACAACAAGAAAATATTGCTTTCTCAGGATTTATCCAAGAGTTGTTCCAGAACAAAGAGAAACACCACGAGTAGCTTCTACAGAGTTTGCTCCCCGCTTGTAAAGCGGTATGTCTCCGGATTTACAATGCTAAAATTAGGGGTTCGATTCCCCTCGGTGGGCTCAGCAAATAACCCGATGTGGCTTTGCTATAAGAAAACACACTTCATGGAGTTTACAGTTTCTTTTAAAAGAATTCGAAAACCTTCCTCCAGAAAATAACACAATAACCGGTTTTAAAGAACTGTTTTACACGTAATTGTTCAGTAATCTGGAGAAAAATTACAATGTAAAAACTTTAGTTTTGGAAATCAAATAGTCTCCAGTAAACTAATTTTATTTATATTAAGAGGTTACAGTTTGTTGAGTCATTCAAGAGAAACGAAAATCAATCAAAATGTATTCGTTCCCCAAGTTTAGGCTTAGGTGTCAGAAACATATTTACATTCTCAGTATCATCTTATTTATCTGGACATCTTTACTGCTTTACGAGAATAAGGTTTCATCCAATGAACATAGTTGATTCGTTTTGTTCTTCATTTTAATCGCGGAAACGAATAGGAAAATACAGCATTGGAAAAATAATGTTAATTGTATTTTTGGCCTCGTTCTACTTGAAACAAAGTACATGCTTTACTATCTGTTCGCCGCGGGGAATCAAACTCCGAATCGTAGCATAACAACTTACCGCTTATTTCTTAGATATGAGACTACAATATGCAAAGCGTGCTTAAGTTAAATATTTTAAGATGACAAATATTATTTTAAGGAAGAGTTCGTAGGTTTCTATAAGGCAAAATAAACATCTTAACATTAATACACGAATGCATATGAGATAAAACGAAAACAAAAACTGCTTTATTCATGAGAGAATTAAAGTTTTTTTTACTGAATTATCATAAGAAGACGGTGACAGTTTTGCAAGTAAAACGGATGTATACTGGATACTTGTGAAGTAAAACTATTAAAATGTTGTGTGAAATTCCTTGTGTTTTATATATGTGTTATTAATTTCATGTCATAAGTGAAATTGCATTTAACTATTCACCACATTTGTACACAACATATCTCATTATTCAACCCTTATAGATGTGAAAAGCAATTGTATATAGATTATTACAAACCCCTTCAAACATGTGGTCAGCTATCTGTCAGTTACCTCTTTCTTTCTTTGTGAACCTAACGATGACCGAAGAAGGTCGAAACGTTGTTTGCTCCTCTACATAGTGCTTTTTCTACCCAAACCATCCGTTTTTAAATATATAAATATGTATAGATGTTATGCATATTCATACATATGTATTAGTGTATTACTGTACCCAGATCTATATATACATTATAGCATACATATTTAATAATATGCATCTATATCCACAAACCCTCAATTATATTAACAGTAGGGTGAAATACGTCATGTCATAAATGGTTTCGATAACGCAAATCAATTAGTTTCGTGGCACGCACAAACCATATTAATCCTCTATGAAAGGCGTTTTTTGATCAATGAATTATTTATACTCATGCTTTGCCAGCTTAAAAGGTGCTAATATCATAAAAATTGTTGTTATAAAAAATGGATAATGTATCAATGTTTCAACCAGTACTGTCTGTTGTGTCCCAGTCGGCCTGATGAGCTCTGTATTGAGCAAAACGAGTCGTCGTCAGTGGGTGTGATGGACATAATAAATACTGTTATACACTGTTTTCGTTGAAAGAAATCTAATATAATAATATTGATATCCTAAGACAAGTACAGTTAAAACTAGTATAATTTCACATTATAGTTTCATTTCGTTTAACGATACAGAAACAGTATCAGAATTACCCAGGATTAGTCATAATTTAACGCTTGATAAAGTTATCAACAGCTTGACATAGTTTCTTCTTTGTCGTTGCTAATTTAACAGCACCAAGTCAACTAGATGTGAACTTAGTTTACCAATAACTTGTCTATTTGATATATATATTTAGTTTAACAGTATAAAATCGACTTCATGTTGGGCGTGATTGGCTTGACAATACCATGTCAATTTGATGTTTATTCAGTTGAATAATACTAAACAAACTTGATGTAAGTCGTATTTAGATAAAAAAAAAATCGAAATAACTTGAATTTAGAGAAGTTTGGTTGAAATCCTGGTGTCATTAACACAGTGTGTAGCAAAACTTAAAAGGCTAGCATTTAAGTATACCAAAGGTTATGATTTCATATTAGAAACTAAGAGATCAACAAAACTTTGACCATTCAAGAATTATTAATAGAAGGAAAAAAAAGAAAACAATTTAAGCATTATCATTTCAGAATAAATTATTATTGTTACAAAATTTTAACCCTAGCTGTCCAATTAATTTTGTAATAATTCTTTATGATATGTTTAAAAGCGTCACAGGCTTTAAACCCATCATCTGGCATTAAAAACTGTTAAGTATACTAAACTTAGGAAACGATTATTAATAAAAATTAGCAAAAATGTTGAGCACTGTAATTAGATATTTACATAACTGTAACAATAATAACACAATTAATTTTACATAATAGTAGTGTATGATATTTAACGTAATTTCGGCCCACTAATAAAATATTATAAGGCGAAGTTATGAAGCTATTTCATAAAGAACCAATTATCAATTATCTTGGACGCACTTAAGAGCATCTCATTATTTTGGACGTCAATCTAAAGGGTTTTGAAACAATGTAAATAGAGAACGTTTATCAAACTAACTGGTTATAGTAACTACGTATTTCTGGGTGAAAATGACGAGTTAAAAAGATTAAAATTTAGCGATTTCCCTTGAACAGTGATTAAAGAAACCTCTGTCAGCGCCACCACGAACCGAATTGTCTTTGTGTAACACCAAGATATTTATAATAAATAATGAAATTGATTCCACGCAATATTTCATTTGTAGGATTTTTAGAATATGCCCTTAGATTACAGACATAAATCCCAAGAACCTGCAATCTTCCGATAAGATAAATCTCTGAAGAATGTAGATGATTCTTTGTCGTTGCAAATAACAATCTTAAACTTCAAGTAAAGTTTTTGAGAGAGCTCATATAGTGAATAGTCGGAAAAAAAGAAATGTTATATACATACATCGTCTCAATAAATTAAGTACATAATGTTTTTTGTTGTAATTTTGTTGTTAAAGACTTCTTTGTTTGATTTTGAAATTCGCGCTAAGCTACACGAGGGCTATCTGCGCTAGCCGTTCCTAATTTAGCAGTGTAAAACTAGAGGGAAGACAGCTATTCATCAACACCTATTTCATCTCTTGGGCTGCTCTTTTACTAACGAATAGTGAGATTTATCGTATCATTATAACGACCCCACGGCTGAAAGGGCTACAAGTTTGGTGCGACCAGGATTTGAACCCGCGAAACCTCAGATTACGCCTTAAACTGCTTGGCCGTGTCAGGCCCCATGCAATAGAAAAGCAAAAAACGAAATCATAATTCCAGTGTAAACAAGTTGTTGTTACCTCTTTTAGTTAGCTTTTATAAAGAAATTTGATGTTCTTTTAAAATACTTAGGTACAGGGTAAAACAAGAATTACGAGTCAATAATAGATCGATTTATATGACTGTAATATGTTTATACTAAATGCTCTGTACACTATACAACTAGTGTCTTAACGGAGCCAACCCTTATATTATGTATGAAGTGAAAGGAGTAAAAAAAATTAGTGCACATACAGGTCATCAGAAACTAGATATGAGAAGCTAGCTGAGATAGTAGCTCTATCTCGAATGTATATTCCGCTTTTTAAATATTCAGAGCGTTCCAAGGTCGAAAACCGGCAGGCAGCCAAAAACCGAAATTTCACATTTTTACTCATCGTCATATTTTTTCAATAGGCCTAGCGCTTACTTAGTTCTAACAGTAACTATAATTTTATCATAATTTGTTAGAGCATATTTGCTCTATGCCAAATGTGTTGTATAACCACCTTACAATGATATGAACAAGCAAGTATTATGAAATATTATTGCTAAATATAAAAAGGGCTAGCTACAAAACTTGTAGATAGGAACCAATAAAGATATGGATGGAAATGGACATATGATTTGTGGCCGTAGCAGACAAAATCATTTCAACTTTATATGGAGAATACAATCCTTCCATTACTGACTTTCTCACTGACAAATAGAACCAGAATGTCCAATCGTGAAATGTTACTCTATTGTGAAATATTTATAAAAGTATTTTTCTGAAGTTAACTAAAGGAAAGGTACAATGATGAAAGCTAAGATTGTATTCAAACACCAAGGTTTCAATAGTTGTTGTTTTTCATTAAATACAAAGCTACACAAAAAGATAGTCATGCTCTTCCCACCACAAATATCGAAACTAGATTTCTAAAAGTATAAGTCCGCGGACGTACCAGTAGGGGGCGTTTTCGATAGACAAAGTTAGGAAATTAGTAATGCAGGGATTTTATTCTCCATGAAAATTCGAGAAGGCTGTTACTTGAATATTAGACCAATCAGGTGATAGTTTTACTGTATTTCTGTCTTGTTTTGTTCCCTTTTTGTTTTCAAGTTCATTAACCAGCGTCCCCCAATGGCACAGCAGTAAGCTTGCAGACTCACACCACTAAACACCAGGTTTCGATACCCGTGTTGGGTATAGCACAGATAGCTCATTGTGTAGCTTTGTGCTTAATTCAAATCAATCATTAGCCAGCATTACATAGCTTCTGTAGTGAGTGATAATTTTGTCCCTAATATTTGTGAAGCCAGTACCGGTTACACGAGTTACTCCATTCGCAAAGTGACCCGGCATGGTCAGGTGATTAAGGCACTCGACTCGTAATCTGAGAGTCGCAGGTTCGAATCCCCTTCACAGCAAGCAGCTCGCATTATCAGCCATGGTGGCGTTATAATGTGATGGTCAATCCCACTATTCGTTGGTAAGAGAGTAGCCTAAGAGTTGGCAGGGGGTGGGGACGACTAGTTGCTTTCCCTTTAATCTTACACTGCAAAATTAGGGACGGCTAGCGCAGACAGGCCTCGTATAGCTTTGAGCAAAATTCAAAACAAACAATCATTCTCAAATAGAACTCCGTTGTATCTGTTATGTAGTTTAACAACACAAACCTCAAGTGCGTAGAATTAAACTTTGTTGAGATGAAAAGAGGAACTTAAAGGAAGTCCAATTATTCAAATCATAGTCTCAATGATCTAGGAAACTCTCAGTTTCCAATCAGAAAAATTCAAAGACTGACATACGAACTCTTATGAAACGTTCCTTATTTCCATCGACAATTTCACATACGCGAAGTAAGCTGCAGAATGTGTATAAGATTTTCGAGAAGTTTGTTTGTTTTGAATTTCGCGCAAAGCTACAGGAGGACTATCTGCGCTAGCCGTCCCTAATTTAGCAGTGTAAGATTAGACGGAAGGCAGCTAGCCATCACCACCCACCGCCATCTCTTGGGCTACTCTTTTACTGACGAATAGTGGGATTCGTCGTCCCTTTATAACGCTCCCACGGTTGAAAGCGCGAGCATGTTTGGTGTGACGAATATTTGAACCCTCAGATTACAAGTCCAGTCACTGCCTCAACCACTTGACCATACCAGGCCTTTCGAAAAGTTTGCTATGAATAAGCAATTAATAATTTAGATTTTTGATAAATATATTTAAGTATCGATTGCAAAAAGAAAAACATATGAAAACCTTTTGAAGTTATTTCTCATTAGTTAAACGTAACTGGATTTTTAACATGTTATTTAAAGTGGGTATCAACCTTAAATGAAATAAAAACAACCGAAGGACCGAATAAGAAATATCATGGAAATGGAAATCTGTGTGAAATGTTAACGCAATGTATACTGGTAAAAGTACAGAGGGTACGCTTCGAGAAAGTTCTTTTCTCTGATTCCTGTGTGAAAGAATACAAATATAATGTCGTTTAATGCGGGGTTTTGTTTAAGTTTAGCAGAGCAATATGTTTGGCGTATATAAAGCCCTGCATGGCCAAGTGGATTAAGGCGTTCGACTCGTAATCCGAGGATCGCGGGTTCGAATCCCCTTCGCACCAAATATGGCATGAGGGCGCCATAATGTGAGGTCAATCCCACTATTAGTTGGTTAAAGAGTAGCTCAAGAATTGGCGGTGGGTGGTGATGACTAGTTGCCTTCCCTCTAGTCTTACACCGCTAAATTAGGGAGGGCTAGCTCAGATACCCCTCGTGTTGCTCTGTGCGAAATTCCAAAAACAAACAATTCACGTATGTCATAGAACACTTAAGTTCTTGTGGCCCACGTGCTAGAAAAGTCGTACTATAATAAATCAGCTGCAGTCGTGAAGAACTGTTTCACATTCAGAATATTTCGTTCATACATGCAATAATATATTTAAAAAAGAAAAACTTTTTTCAATTTTGAACGTTTTAAAATTACAGCTCATTCTCTGTAAAATCGACGTTATTTAATTTTGGTCTGCGCTAGATTTTATTAAAAAGTTATTGCAGAGTCAAAATCTGGTGATGGAAATAAAAATGTGGCATGCTTTTTTTTTGCTAAGTCTAATTTCGTGATGGCCAATAAAGCTTACACTAATGATAATTCTGTATCTCTGACACTTTCAATCCTTCTTTGTCCGTCAAATAGTCTTTATGTCTGTCCATCTTCCATTATTTCTTATGTACACAAAAGAGTAAAAGTTTTTCTATAGCATTAGGTCACCCGCTCGTGACAGTCCAGACTAAATGCACGTGCGTGCATATTAAACACAACTATTCAGACACCTGGTTTGCTCGACTAACGGGGCAGTATTTGAGCGTTAGCAATGAATAGAAAACGCATCTCATTCTTAATTTTCACAAAGCGCATGTTGATATCCATCACGTAAAGAGTTTCTCCTTTCATTTCTTTTTGGATGCCTTAATGGATAAAATCTATTCTTTCATCATCGGTTGAGTCAGCAGCTGTATTCTTGTCCGTATTCTTTACCGCAGGCTTCGGTACACAGACATACAGACTTTGGACTACTTCTCTTGCTGGAATACACATAAGCTTATTTTGTACAGACACGTCATACTGCAGATAAAGAGTTTGTTTGTGTGCGTTTGTTGGAAGTAAAAAGTAAAGATCGAAGACATACACGATGCATGCCAGTGGTTACATTGACTTATATGTAGAAACTTATAATGACGTGCACAGTTAAGGCCAAAACTTTAACTCTATTTATGGCAGAGCTTACACTGACCTACCTGGTTCGTGCCAAAGCTTACACTGACCTACAGGATCCATGTAGAAGCCTATATTGACTTACACGCTCATACCAGGAGCCTTTGTACCAATGTGCAAAATTCTAATCAGTGCTATCTGAAAAATATAAATAACATGTTATCAGTAAATATTTCTTGTTAACTAAACAAATCTGATACCATGACTATCCCTAAGCAGAAAATAATGTCATTTTTTTATTTTTTAATGCTATGATTTTATATAGTTACTTGGTTTGTACTCAAAATGCACTGTTTGATTTCTATGAAAACCACACGGAAAACACCACCCCATAACGCGTCTCTCCTAAACAAGTTAGAGAGCATTTCGCAACAATATTTCTTTTTCTAACAAATATTTTAGAGAACGTTTCTTCGTAATGTTATCCTGAGTCATTTAAGGAGTTTTTGTAGTAAAAGCTATATAAGATATAAACACATGTAAAATATTGCTTTCACACAATGGCCGCCTTTTTACACTAAAGATTGCGTAAAATATAAAATTCGTATTTAGAAGAAACTTTAAACGTTCTCATTGTGGAGGTGCTTAAAATACTCACGATGTAGTTACACAAGTGAACTTGTTCACAGATGTAAAAGAAGACTTAATACAATTAAAAGCAACAGCAAAATAAGACGCGTAACAGTTATTATAGACTTTAACGAGTGGCAAGTGTTCTAAATACATGTATCTACATTATTTTGTCAGGAACCAGTTTTAAATCTCCTCCTAAGCTTTCTTTTATGTAAGAAAAAAAACAAGTACTCAACATACTGAAGTATTTAATTCGATGCTTCGGTGAAGAAACAAAATCGTAAGAGCTGGTAATATAGAGTGTTTTACTCGTCTCTCCAGATAAAGTAAAAAACAAAAAGTATTGACACACAAAAAAGCAATAATAAGAAACTATTATCTATATAGTTTTCTTTGTTGTTGCTTTCGAAAAAAAACCCGTTATCTATGCATAATTAATATGTAGTTTGTTTCGTATTATTAGCAACAGACAACGATGGCAATATCTAGTCGAAACGTTGCGCATTTGTTACTGTGCTCAACTTGTAATAAAGTTTTCTTCATTGTCCATTCACGCCCTGCATGGCCAGGTGGTTAAGGGGTTCGACTCGCAATCCGAGGGTCGCGAGTTCGAATCCCCGTCACATCAAACATGCTCACCCTTTCAGCCGTGGGAGCGTTGTAATATGACGGTCATTCCCACTATTCGTTAGTTAAAAGAGTAGCCCAAGTGTTAGCGGTGGTTGGTGATGACTAGCTGACTTCCCTCTAGTCTTACACTGCAAAATTAGGGATGGCTAGCAAAGATAGCCCTCGTGTAGCTTTGCGCGAAATTCAAAAACAAACATTGCTCATTCAAGTCGTTATCGAGCTTTATTACCCATTGTTGGTGGATAAAAATATATCTGTTTAGTCTGAATTTCGCGCAAAGCAACACGAGTGCTATCTGCGCTAGCTGTTCCTAATTTAGCAGTGTAAAACTGGAAGGAAGGCAACTAGTCATCACCATCCACTGCTAACTCTTGGGCTACTCTTTTAACAACGAATAGTGAGATTGACCGAACGTTATAACGTCTTCACGGCTGGAAGGGCAAGCATGTTTATTGTGACAGGGATTCGAACCCACGACCCTCAGATTACGAGTCGAGTGCCTTAACCACCTGACTGTTTAGTTCACTATAATTAAATTCAGTTATTTACCGTCTTAATATTGTAAAATAGTAAATCCTAATAAAGCTATAACTTTGCAAGAAGTTCGAATAACAAATTTATGGTAAAAAATACTGGTATTCATATCTGTGAGAAGTATCATAACATCCAAATACATGATATCCGCATGCATACTTTGGTGTAAATTTTATTATGTAATAGCAAAAGATACTAATGAAGACATGCAATTCATAACCTGATATATAAAGATGTTTTTTAATAGATCAAAGTATGGAATAATTAAAAACACACACCGTACAATGTACCAACCTAATGTAAACCAATAATTAAAGAACGTACCGTACAATGGACCAATCTAATATGAACGGATAGAATCGACTTGAGATTAACCGAAGCAAATTACTTTGTTAATAATAGAAGGAACAGACTTCAAATTTTATGTCTGTACTTGCTATTGATTTTTGAACTAATAATACTTAATGTAGTTACGTTTCATACCCTAAAATTCTCTTTATTCCATTCAAGAAGTGCATTTTTTCTTAGATCTCGTTGTTCATGTATTATTTTTAACTTCAGTACTCGCATTCTATCAACTACGTTCTAAATATCAATATTTTTATTGCATAATTCCAGAGCTTTTTTCAAACAGTTACTATCTATTAGTCCCCCGCTGGTGCAGTGGTAAATCTACGGATTTACAATACTAAAACCAGAGGTTCGATTGCCTTCGGTGGACTCAGATGATAGCCCGATGTAGCTTTATTATAAGAAAAAAAAACACACACACACACACGCTATTTGTTATCTAAAAACTTAACGGACCACTCACAAATTAAAACAAAGTCCATCCGATTAACACAAACGCACTCTTGTTTCTTGATTTTCCTTTCAAATCTCATTAGATGTATGTATCTATGTATTTCCGGTCCTCAGCCCCAATTCAAGATCTCACCATAACAGTGTGAAGTGTAGCTACGAAATAAGACAGTTTTGTTTGTGTTAACATTATGAACCGATATTTATTGTCTTCTTTTCATAGAATCTCCCAGCTCTGTACCCGGCATGGCCAGATGGTTAAGGCACTCGACTCGTAATCTGAGGGTCGCGGGTTCGAATCCCCATCACTTCAAACATGCTCGCCCTTTCAGTCGTGGGGATGTTATAATGTAGGAGTAAATCCCACTATCCTTTAGTAAAAGAGTAGCCCAAGAGTTAGCGGTGGGTGGTGATGACTAGCAGTCTTCTCTCTTGTCTTCCACTGCTAAGTTAGGGACGGCTAGCGCAGATAGTCCTCGTGGAGCTTTGTGTGAAATTCAAAACAAACCCAGAGCTGTTGTTTATCACGTTGCTACTCCTGTGTACCGTTGTTTTTCAACTGATGCCACAAAGTTTCAAACGAGCTCGCAAGTCTGACCATTCCTTAAATATTATATCACCGGTTCTCAATCCCCACCCTCACCTCCGAACATCTCTTACTCAGCATTATCCTGGTCAAACTGAAGCCAGGGTAATTAAACGTTTTGGATATTACATAAAGAACCATTGTTCCATCTTCATGATACCGTGAATTATTACAACATAACAGGGTTATGATACGTTACACTGCAATATGTCCATATAATATATTTTAAGTACCAGCTTCTTTGGCGATGTTCCATCTTTACTAAAAGCCCCTTAACAAAGCAGAGATCAAACAGTTCATTTAACGTTTCGAAAAAGAAAACAAATACACATTTACCACCATCACAGTGAACGTGCTTTACCTCAGCACCACGTGTTTACAATCAGTAATATAATCCATTTCACTCACCATTGTTTGAAACGCAATTTAAAATTTTAATTTTGACATTATGACCAAAATACTCGATTTATTTTTTTCATATATGCCTTATGTTTATTTGCTTTTTGAAATTCGCACAAAGCAACTCGAGGGCTATCTGCGCTAGCCTTCCCTAATTTAGCAGTGTAAGACTAGAGGGAAGGCAGCTAGTCATTACCACTCAACATCAACTATTGAGCTACTCTTTTACCAACGAAAGGTGGAATTGACCGTCACATTATAACACCCCCATAATTGAAAGGGCGAGCATATTTGGTGCGACAGGGATTCGAACCTGCGACCCTGAGATTACGAGTCGAGTGCCTTAATCACTAGGCTCTGCCATGCCTGTGTTATGTGTTTGGCACTACTGACTTCTCTTTGAGTTAATACATGATTTTGATAATCATTTCAACATATATAAATAAAGTCCTAAACCTACTAGAATAAATTCCTTTGCATTCAATCGAAAACATTAAATCGTAACAACACATTATGCTCTCACTTACGTGTTTACTTTTTGGCAACTGCGCAAATTATATCTTGTAAAAATGTATAAACACCAAAGAGAATTTTACGGATATTCCTATGGATATGCGACCTCTAGCAATGAAACCCCTAACATCTAAATGTAATATACCACATCTAAGAACTATATAATTGCGTCTTTCAAATTTAGTTTAGATGAATAAAACTAGTAAGCGCTCTTTCTGTCCCTATGACCCTTCTTTTTTATGTGTTTTCTCACACTGAATTACGCCTAAAGAAACTTTCAAATTTACCGGATGTTTGGGGCAGATAGCCTACTTGCTTTGCGCCATGAAACGCTAAACCTACCGACTAACCAATCCACTTTGAAATTCATTTGTTTCATATGTGGTACGAATTTAGCCTAAGATGACTTTACGGACAATCTTACTTTTCACGGAGTTCAGATTTTCTAAAATGTCATTATTCTATTGCGCATTTTTATATGACTTATTTAGAAGTTCTTTATTCGGACCTTTTCTTTAATGTTATACATTGTTTGTTTTAGACTTACTTTCGAAAGTTTTGTTTATGTAGGTTATTCTTTATTATTAGGCATCGTTTGAATTTTTAGGCTTACCTTTAACGGTTCTTTTTAGGTTAAACTTTAATGTTACACATTGTTTTGTTTCTTTCACATACTTTTAAAAGTTATTTATGTCGGTTATTCTTTATCATTAGACATCGTTTGAATTTTTAGGCTTACCTTTAGCTGTTCTTTATATTGGTTAAAGTTTAATGTTACACATTGCTTTGTTTTCTTAAAGTTACTTTTAAAAGTTATTTGTTTAGGCGATTCTTAAAAACTACACTTTTTAATATTTAAATTAAATGAGCTAGATTAGTTTCGTAAGTATTCCTAATCGTATTTAGGTTAAGGGTGAATTGTTAAGCATTCGTAACAAACCTTAGCTGTGTTTTTGGTTTTTTTTTATTTTTAGCGAAAAGATGCACAATGGGGTATTCGTGCGATTTGTCTACCGCAGTGAATCTAATCTCGGTTTTTCGTGTTCTAACTCCGTAAATTTACCGCTGAATCACCGGGGGGTTGGGGATGGAATAACTTGAAAGCTGTTTCACGGTAGGCTCTTCCTTTATGTTATGCGTTCTTTCTGAGATTTAGTCAAAGATAGTTCATGGAGAGACTAGTTCTTCTGTTAAATATTTTATGAAAAGGATTGTTTTAAAGAGAACTTACAGGGAGACAACTAAGTATCTTTGCTAAAATTTTTGAAAGATTTTGTCACGAACTTTCTTCTGCATTCAGAAATATAACGTATTCAGATATTCTGAGAAAAATGTTTATGCCTAATTCATGTGCCATTTTTACTCTCGTCATCCAATCATGTTCCTGTAAATCTCACTCGTGATTAGATACCTTAAACACCGATCCAGTCTAGTGAGAGAAAGTAAAAGATAAATCGTACCGCATCTCAACGAACAAACCACAATCTTCTAATACTAATTATTCTGTGAGGAAATCAGCACTTTCCATATCAAATGATTTTGCAAAACTGATCAAATAAGACAAGTGTTACCCAAGATTTAAAAGCTAAGTTTTATCTTTAATAATAACAATAATTTGTTTTCGTCTGTCCTGACAGTGCGTACGCATTTCAATTTACCAAATGCGCATTCGCGAATACTTCATTTCAACATATGGAAACAAATTGCGATGCAAATATACTTTAGTAGACATTTTGTAACAAAATTTATCAAAGTTTTTAAAAAAGATCTAACGGTAGATCGTATAATAACATTATAAGTTTATTTATTGATTGCGTTAAGTTTGTTTCTTGTTTTTTTAATTTCGCGCAAAACTACTCGAGGGCTATCTGTGCTAGCCGTCCCTAATTTAGCAGAGTAAGACAAGAGGGAAGGCAGTTAGTCATCACCACCCACTCTTGGGCTACTCTTTTACCAACGAATAGTGGGATTAACTGAAACATTATAACGCCCCCACGGCTGAAAGGGCGAGCATATTTGGCGCGACCGGGATGCGAACCTGCGACCCTCAGATTACGAGTCGCACTCCTTAACACGCGTGGCCATGCCGGGCCACCGCCTGAAGAAGGAAACTTTATTCCAAAAGTATAATTGCGAACAAATTATATTTAAAAAAACAACAACAAGTGTCACATAATTAAACCATTAGAAGTAGTATTTCGTAAGATTTAAATCAAAATAATTATACTGTATTGGGTCGTGTGGTAAGACGATTTCCAAACCACTTTGGTAGCATCTAGTCGTAATACAAATAACCTGATATTCAAGCTCACGAAAACATAATGCATTTTACAGTAACAAATGTAATAACTCAGGCATAAAATTTGATCTTAGTCAGGAGAACTAAACGGAAGTTTCAAAAAACCGAACCTGAAAAAACACTTTATAATGTGGGGAAGTCATAGAGGCGAACTCACGTGCTCGGGAGAAAGCTATTTTTGTGAAACATTACTCGTCTGACCAGATTAACACGTATTTGATAATTTCGCCCTGTGTCTAACTAGGTTTCACGTGAGAACGACGTTTTTGCACCCGCTCCCTCCTCGTGAAGCTCTTTATGTGCTGATGCTTCTGTTTCTCAACAATTTGTTTCCTTGACTTGTCAATTCTGACTCTGAAACACTTGTGGTTACTTAGTTATAAGGCAAGTGTTATTGCTCAATAAATAACATATGTGTTATTTGGTTCATACCTTTTTAAACACCGTAATCAGTACACACGTGTGTAAAATACAACTCCCCTCAAACGGGTGATTACAAACACTGGAACTGTATGTTATGGTTCGCTTTAGTCAGATAGCAAAAACAAAAACAGTACATCACCGTGAACAAGGAACGTAATGGAGGAGCCTTCTCTGGAATAAACACCTTCTATAATATCGAAAAGAACGTGTTCTCACGAACTCTGTTACTGGAATATGAAAATGCGAAAACAGTAGCACTAAAATAAACCGAGACTCTGAATACAGTTACTAGTCAAACCGACTATAAGCCCCGGCATGGCGAAGTGGTTAAGGCACTCGACTCGTAATCCGAGGGTCCCGAGTTCGAATCATTGTCACCTAAAACATCCTTGCCCTTTTAACCATGTGGGCGTTGTAATTTGACGGTCAATTCTATTATTCGTTGGTAAAAGAGTAAGTCGAGAGTTGGCGGTGGGTGGTGATGACCAGCTGCTTTCCCTCTAGTCTTGCAATACTAAATTAGGGATGGCTAGCGCAGATAGCCCTCGTATAACTTTGCGTGAAATTCAAACCAAATCCAACTGTGAACCTCACGAATGACATGCTAGAACAATAATTAGCAGTTGTTTTCTTGGAGATTTGACTGTCTGTTTTCATCCGGGTTACTTTCGAAAACACGAAAAACAAAAAATTTCAGTTACATCAGTGGTTTTCCAGTCTAGTGCACGCGCATGTCTACGTAAGCTAATTTCGGATAGAATCATCGCATACTTGTTTCTAATCGATCACTGCTCATAAACAGCGCAGCAGACTTTAAAGGTGATCGTTAATCAAAGTTCTCGATCGTTACACCTTCGATCTTTCTCACCTGTACTAAAGAGTGCTAGCATTTACATGATTCCATGTTCGCCAACATTCATACTCGTTTCCTTTCGGTAAGGAAGAACATTCATTCAGCTACGTTTGTCAAATCGCTCTTTCATTATCGTGTAAAATCGACGTCAGTTCACTAAGTTATGATTATATTCCTTACATTTTGCTACAAATTATCACCTGGTGGCGAAAGCTGTACACAGCGATAACTTATGGAAGGAAGAATGAAGAACAATTGATCCACATTCAGCTTTATTCACACAGAGAAACTTTAACCGTTACCGGGTTAATCCGTTTCGTTACTTGGCTGTTAATAATTACTTAAATTATCCCCATCACCACACTTCATTTCCTTACTTAGGAAGCCAAAAAGAAAGAAATATCACAATCACATTCATTATTTGATATAAGTTTTTGTTATACCAGAATGGTCCCATTACATTTCATGTTCTTGAACAATGGAATACCCGTTAATAATAAGAAAAACAAAATGTCTTCAACTGGTATAAACCCATTCGTCTGATTTTATAATAATTCTTGTTGAAGACTTAATCCGATTAAAATTCGATTACAAGATATCTCACCCAACAGTGAAGCATTCATTCTTTGTCGTAACTAATAAAAAGATTTTCCTGGATTTTTATATCTGAATAATTACTATCTGCTCTTAACATTTTCTCGCTAATTCCAAATTCTTTAGATTTAAAGTTTTATAATTCTTCAGAAGTTGTTACGTTCCATTTACATTTTTTTACAAAGATTTCGTGTTGTCATATCTTATAAAATTGACGCCATTAAAGCTCTTGAATTTCTCATTGTGGTGCTAGTTATCTGTAACATCTGGTTATAGACGTTATTACGGAGTGAATACATGCATACGTTTTACGCACAATGTTATCACATGCAATATAAAGTAACATCCATGCCACTTGTTCACTTCACTTTGTTGAATCGTAGCTTTTTGTTCATTTTTCAACCCTTTACCTGCTATTCAAGTTAAGGTAATGAATTCTATATTTTCTCAATGGCTTTGTTAAGCATTTGAGCATATCGATCAGAACTAGCATAGATACAAGAAAAAGAAAATCGTTTGAAAAGCATACTATTTTTTTTTTACTTTTTGTCATAATTGCGCAAGCGCAGTCACCATTATGATCTTTATCTACACCTATTTTTATGTTTCCACAGAGAGACATAATGTTTTTATATTGTTTCTTCTTCTTGCAAACACGTTTCAATCGATAGCCATTCCTGCATTTGTCTGCGAATCGGAGTAAATCTTCTAGGAATCATACCATTGTCCAGTACATCCAAATAATGTTTTCAAAAATATATATTTTGAGCTCCTGTGTGGTCATATTTTAGCAATCAAAATGAAAATTTACAAATATGAATTCTAATGCGTTCAACACATTCGCATGCAAAACAAAGTTGGATTTGCTCATTTTGAGTCTTTTCAGAGCTCACAAAAAAACATGATTAGGGTATGAGAGATTCGTCAATTACTCATATTATGACCAGTTTGCATGAAATTTGGTACAAAAATGCTTTTCCGCAGATCCCAAGCATATATTGCGAATTGCACATTTTTGTCAATTATAGTTTGTTTGTTTAGTTTTTTTTATATCGCGCAAAGCTACTTGAGGGCTATCTGCACTAGCCGTCCCTAATTTGGTAGTGTAGGACTAGACGGAAGGCAGCTAGTCATCACCACCCACCGCCAACTCTTGGGATACTCTTTTACCAAAGAAAGTGGGATTGACCGTCACATTATAATGCACCCATGGCTGAAAGCGCGAGCATGTTTGGCGCGACGAGGATTCGAACCCGCGACCCTCAGATTACCAGTCGCACGCCTTAACACGCTTGACCATGCCGGACGCAAGCGTTTGCAGAAAGCTGGCTGGAATATTATTCCAAGTGGTGAAGATGGCTTCACCACTGATCATGCACTGTTTGGAATTGGCGTACGTTTCTTTAGAATTGCCTTGTCATCCACCCCCAAACATTTTCAATGGGTCTGAGTTCGGGCGAACACGCTGGATGGTCCAAAAGAATCACGTTATTTGCCATGAAAAAGTCCTTTGTCCTGTGGGCATTGTCGATTACAGCATTGTTCTGCTGAAAGATCCAGTCATTTCCACACAAGCGAGGGCCTTCAGTCAATAAGGATGCTCTCTCCAACATGCCAATGTAGCCAGCTGCTGTTTGACACCCCTGTATAACCTGAAGCTCCATTATTCCATGCAAAGAGAAAGCACCCCAGATCATGATAGATCCTCGTCCACTGTGTCGTGTAGAAAATGTCTCTGGTGGAATATCCTTATCGTGCCAATAACGTTGGAAGCCATCTGGACCATCCAGGTTAAATATTTTCTTGTCAAAGGACAAAACCTTCGTCCAATTTTCTACGTCCCATGTTTGGTGCTTCTCAGCAAAATTTAACCAAGCTGTTTCGTGGTGTGGAAATAGGTGTGGCCTTTGAAGACGTTTACGGTTTTTAAAGCCTTTCTTTCATAGATGTTGTCTTATTGTTCTTGAGCTGCATTCTGCTTCCGTAAGGGCCTTAAACTGGTTCGATAATCGGCTGGTGTCTTGTCGGACAACCCATCGAATCCTCCTGCTCAACAACGGCGAAATTTTCTTGGACCGACGACTTGAAATTCTCGATCCGTATCTCTCAGGGTCTTTTAAGAAATTTGTAACAGCAGTTTTACTTCGCCCAATCTCACCAGCGATGACACGTTGAGAGAGACCTTGCTTTTGAAGCTCAACATTTCTGTCACGTTCAAACTCTGTCAACTTTTTAGTCTTTGCCATGTTTTTACCCAATGTAACACAGGAGATGTCAGTTGGAGATGTTGACAACGCTAATGCTTAAACACAAATGACCAAATTTCGTTACGTGTTTACCGTTTACTTCGTTTCAATATGGTCTCAAACTTTTGACCAGCTAGTATTTAGGCTAATTTCAAAATGTTTACAATTTCCCTGTAAAATGCTAAAAAAGTTTTTTTCATTTTTATTTTCCGTTTTATTTTATTTTCATCTCTCGAAGCTCTACTCAAATAAGTGGTTGAGTCTAACAGCGCAAAATGCATATATTTTTTAATATGTTTATTGACCTTAAGATTTTGGCCAGCAGTATATGTGCAGCTCCATCTCGATGTTGTTTTGAATCAGAGAGTCCTTAGCGTAACCACAGCTCTTATCTTACCGATCAAAACATTAATATAGATTGGGGCATGATTTTGGAGCACCATGCTGTTCATAACTTTATGGCCCGACATGGCCAAGCGTTTTAAGGCGTGCGACTCGTAATCTGAGTGTCACGGGTTCGCATCCCGGTCGCACCAAATATTCTCACCCTTTCAGCCGTGAGGGGGTCATAATGTGACGGTCAGTCCCACTATTCGTTGGTAAAAGAGTAGCCCAAGAGTTGGCGGTGGGTGGTGATTACTTGCTGCCTTCCCTCTTGTCTTACACTGCTAAATTAGGAACGGCTAGCACAGATAGCCCTCGAGTAGCTTTGTGCGAAATACCAAAACAAACAATTATAACTTTATACTGCGCGAACTTTTCCATTGCGTCTTTGAAACGTTGTGTCCGTTAGCTCGAGCTATAAGACTTACTTTGAGACATTTTATTTTTTTCTAATATTCACGAAATACATAACTGCTAAACATGTTGATCGTCGTGTTGCTCCACCCACCTATGTCGATACGTCGCTACATTATATCTTGCAAAATATTGTTATAGTGCCTGGTTAGCCTTCTACAAGCACATATTGCTATAAATACACGTTGCATATATAAAAATAAAGTTTACTACTCAATGAATGTGAAACAAATTCAAGTAGACTAGAAGTTAACACTAGTTGTTTTTGTTTTTTTCGGAATGTGAGTCTAGCGTTATATTATTGAACGACTTAATCTCCATATTTTGCATTTTTAAATTGTTTGTTTGTTTGCTGTTAAGTACAAAACTACGCTCCGTCCATTGGAGTTATCAAAACACAATTTTTAGCGAGCCACCGCGGGATGGGGGTTATGTAAATAACATTTCAAAACGGTGAGGGTCAATTTCTCATACAACCAGAACGACATAAGATATATAGTGTTGCCATCTGATATTAAACCCTTATTTCGCGAAAATGATTTACGAATTTTCACATCACTGCTAATCCACTTTATTAAACGAGAGAAAAAAAATCTATTTTATTGCACATTTGGTCAAGGCTTGTTTCAATAAGTGAATAGGTAAGACCGTTACAGAAAGGATTTCTTTTTTCATTCTTTAGGGACAACGCCTGAATTAAAAGTGCAGTTTGAAATACGTGTATATAAACTAGATAATTACTAGACTGGACAGTAAAGGATAACTCCATCATCAGCGTAGAAGAGTTTATTTTCTCCTTCATACATCAGGAGAAGTGAATTTAGAACTTTGAATTGTGTTTCCATTTGAAAATCCCAAGTGACCCAGTTTACTACAGTTTCATTCGAGTTGAAAAGTTCTTAGATCGACGCCAAGTTTTCAATTACGAAGAATAAAAAACTAAAATCAGGGACTACAAAGGCAATTTACATCTGTAAAACTAAAGTGTCGTTGTCCTTCAGATGACGCCCAGTGGATTAGATCACGTAAGATGACATTACTTTAACTGTAGGTTCAACTTTACAGTTAACGTTTAGCTAAATTAATGTTATCTTCCCTACGCTCATTGGATTGGATGAGATCAGATAATATATTTAGAACCTGAGTTTCGGCTTTAGAGTTAATGTATTTGTATAATTTAATTACGATAATGTTATCTTCCAAATTCCACTCGATGGATTGGTTTGTTTATCTCAATTTTGCGAAAAGCTCACGAGGGCTATCTGCGCTAGCCGTCCCTAATTTAGCAGCGTAAGACTAAAGGGAAGGCAGCTAGTCATCACCACCCACCGACAACTCTTGGACTCTTCTTTTACCAACGAATAGTGGGATTGGCCATCACATTATAACACCCTTACGGCTGAAAAAGTGAGCATGTTTGGTGTGACGGACATTTGAACCCAACACCCTCAGATTACAAGTCGAATGCCTTAATCACCTGGCATTGCCAGACCTCAAATGATTGGATTGCGTCAAATAATACTTTTCAAATCCAAGTTTCGGCTTTAGAGCTGATATATTTATACATGTTTAATGACAATAACATTATTTTTCAAAACGTATGCAATGGATTGAAACATCAAATAATAATTTTCATATCTGATGTTCCTTTTAAGAGTTGACATATTTACATCTTTCAATTACGATATAGTTGTTGTTGTTGTTGAGAATTAAGCACAAAGTTGCACAACAGGCTATCTGTGCTCTGCCCACTACGAGTATCGAACCCCGGTTTCTAGCATTGTAAGTTCATAGACATTCCGCTGTGCCACCGGGGGGGGGCGATATTGTTTTACCCCAAATTGCAACCAGTACATTGAGTCGCAATATACGTTTTTTTTTTTCCATGCTACTGGTTTTAACGTTAATATATTTCTCTAGTCAATCTTTATGTTCAAAAAAAGTATTTTATCTTAATTAAAGATCAGGTCCTGAAGTAGTTAGAGTTGGCAGTTTTAATGCATGTTAACCGTGCGTTTAATAAAGTGTTGAAGTGAAAAGAATTGTACGCATCCAAATTTGAATTCCTACTGAAGTTTCGTACTTAGAAAAGTATTTCATTCGCTTTCTCAAGGTCATGGTAGTCGAGAAACACACTTTCTGTACATGAAAAACAATTATTGACTTCGTCTTATGTTGTTTAATTGATTCTTTGTAACTTCACCCCCCAGCGACACAGGATAATGTCTGCGCACTTACACCGCCAGAATCCGGGTTCGATTGTGTAGCTTTGTGCTCAACGACAAACAGTAACTTTATAACTCACTGGTAAAATAAAAAACAAAGATGCTTCTATCTCTTAAAAGAACAATTTATATATTTTACATTCAGCTTGTTTAAAGGCTGTTCGACCTAACTGTTTTTCACCAATAATACTGTGAAACTAGCAATGAAAAAACATTAGTTTGGATATTCAAATCTTACAAACAGTTTTTTTCAGTTTTACTCGTCTTGAGTTTCAATTGCGTCCACAGGTTCACCAAAATGTAAATCACAGCAGTTATTGAAAATCCTTTAACGATGTGTTAAGCCTCATGTAAATACATTCAAACATGACAAAGCAACCGTTATGTTCGGCTTCCTTACAACTACGGAATATACAATGCTAAGTACATATTTGTTGCACTTTATTTGCTGTTTGTTATTAAGCACAAAGTTACACAAAGGATTATAAGTGCTCTACTCACCACGAGTATCGACACCCAGTTTCAAGCATTATAAGTATGCAGACATACCCTTGTGTCACTAGGGTAAAGGGTTCTACTTTCATTAAGAGATCACATCTGACCCCGCATGGCCAGATGTTTAGAGCACTTGACTCACATTTTAAGGGTAGCGGTTTCGAATCCCCACTAAACCAAGCATGCTTGTTTTTTTAGCTGTTGGGCGTTATTATGTTACAATCAAACTCAATGCTCATTCGAAAAAGAGTAGTCCAAGAAGTGGCAGTGAATGGTGATGACCAGCTGCCTTCCCTCTAGTTTTACACTGTTAAATTAAGTTTGGCTAGGTGTGTAGATAGCTCTCGCGTAGCTTTACGTGAAATTCAAAACAAACAGATCACATTTGAGTTATAGAAAAAAAAGTCAACATTTTTTTCTTTTTTGATCACCTGTCCTCCATGCCTTGAATATTAAATGTAATCTTTAAAATAACTTAATTTGTGAACATTTTACCATATAGAAACAAACGTTTCAAAGGCTTTTTGTTAGTTTTTTTTTGGGGGGTTGGTTTTCTTAGGTTTAAATTTCGTGTAAAACTACACGAGGGCTATCTGCGCTAGCCGTCCCTAATTTAGCAGTGTAAGACTAGAGGGAAGGCAGTTAGTCAACTCTTGGGCTACTCTTTTACCAACGAATAATGGGATTGACCGTAACATTATAACGCCCCCACGGCTAAAATGACAAGCATGTTCGAGGATTCGAACCCGCGACCTACGAGTCAGGGTCCTTAACCACCTGGCCTGTCCTTGGCCTTTCTATTGGGGGAAGATAAGTTTTAACAGTATTTGCACCCAACTCGGTATTATCAGGACATGTTGCGTTTTAAGCAGCTTTATTATTATTGTAGCTTTGTACTATTTATACTCTTCCGAAATCATTAAATGGGCTTCATTCTTTGGAACTTGTTTTATGTGCTTACATGTAAGTTAGAAAACAGCCGTTAATCTGATACTCTGCACCTACTGAGTCGACGCGTGGGTGCTGATTATTTCATACAGACTGGAAAGCTTCAAGCGTTCTATTTATTAGCACAGACATGATCTATAAGGTATTAATTCATCATCTTATGCAGTAGGAAGTAACTATTGACAACAGACCGACGAAAAGGCATAAGCTGGTAGACTGTCATTAAACTATTTTAAGAATGTGCAATTACTAGACAGGAACTTTAATGGCTCCATATCCGTTACACGTTTCTCTAAACTCGTGACGTTAGGCCTATATTTACAAGTTAAAGTGTTCTGAAAACGTTTGAATTATTATACCGAAATACGCGACTTTTTCACGTTATACACCAAGACAATCGAGACCCCCGTTTACCTTGTGTGTTTCTTTTAATTCGTTGCAAATTAACAACAGTATTTCGTGTTTTTGTTATTTTTTTCTTACTTTTATTAATGTATTTAGATGTCCACCGTTTTATTATTTTTTTTTCAGTGCAACCACATCTAGCGGTGATTTCGTGTTAAATACATTTACCAGTAGTGTTAACTTACGCTTACATCGTGTGAATAACTGCTGGGTCCGGTATGGCCACGTGGGATAAGGCGTTCGACTTGTCATCCGAGGATCGCGAGTTCGAATCCCCGTCATACCAAACATGCTCGCCCTTTCAGCCGTGGGGGCGTTATAATGTGACGGTCAATCCCACTATTCGTTGGTAAGAGAATAACCCAAGAGTTGGCGGTTTGTTGTGATGACTAACTGCCTTTCATGTAATCTTACACTGCTAAATTAGAGACGGTTAGCGCAGATGATAGAAGAGTGGCTTTGCGCAAAATTCAAAACAAACAAACAATACACTTGCTTTCCGGCGATAAGTTATGTTCATGCGCACTTTCTTCAAAGTGTTTGTTTGTTTTTGGAATTTCGCACAAAGCTACTCAAGGACTATCTGTGCTAGCCGTCCCTAATTTTGCAGTGTAAGACCAGATGAAAGCAGCTAGTCATCACCACTCACCCCCAACTCTTGGGCTACTCTTTTATCAACGAATATTGGGATTTACCGTCACATTATAACGCCCACACAGCTGGGAGGGCGAGCATGTTTGGCGCGACTCGGGCGCGAACCCGCGACCTTTCGGATTACGAGTCGCACGCCTTACGCGCTAGGCCATGCCAGGCCCTATATACGGTGGCCTGTATGGTCTTCAAAGTGATTATTTGAGTTAATGTACATTTACTTTTCAATGGTTACTTTGGTTAAAGCACATTCACTTCCGCATGATTAAGAGTGTTTATGTTAATTAATTTCCTGACGGTTAATCGTATTAATGGATTCTCGCCTCCTCATAGTTAATGTACATTACCTTCCAATGGTTACTTGAGTTAATGTACTTAAACCATCTGATGGTTACTTGGGTTAATGCACATTTAGTTCCCTGTGATTAATGTACATTAATTTCGTGATGGTTACCTGTGTGGTGTACATTCATCTCGTGATTTCCACCTGTGTCAATGTAGCCTGAAAACTAGTGAAGTGTAATAAAACAATGACTTTCCATGCATCTTCCCGTATTCAAGTTACATTAGTTTTATTTAGCAAGTTTTGTAATATCACCCGTAATTCCACAAATTGTAATTCAACAGAACTATCCACACATTTTTTATTGCTTTATACTGACCGAAATTTGAGGAAAATGCCTTTATATTCTTTATGGCTAGTTTAGTGCACACAGTCTACCAATGCGAAATGAGGCTCCTGGCCAAGAAAAAAAAATTTTTTTTTAGTAAATAAACAAACATAAAACTCAAGGTACAATATATTCTGGTGGATTTACTCTTTGCAAATATTCAAGCAGAAATAATGTTACGCATAAGATTTACAACATCCTAAATATGGACACGTTGGTTCCTATTGTTCTTTCGTTCGTGACGTGCTGTGTTTGTTCTGTAAACCCTACAAAGCTGTAACTAGTAACTGTTATTCGCATATGACGTCATAAAGATTGTCGATTTATACCTTCGGGGGAGGAATTTATTCACTAATAAAGCTCTGAATTTGAAAAGGGGAGACAAGGATTCTCACTGTTATATCTAATGATATTTTAATTTTTGAGTTTGTATCTCTATATTCGGCAGACGTAAATCTGATAGAAAAAGTAATGGTAACTGACTTGAATAACACCGTTACGAAAAACGTATTCCAATTTTTTTTTAATTATCAAAAATAGATAAACCGATATTTCTTTCATAAAACATCAATCAACCCAATGATTGACACCTGATTTGTGTCTATGGTCAATCGATCTGTTTCAGCCGAAACAATAATTTATGCAGTCTATTTTTTTCTTTTCTCTCACGCCAAAAAAATACTCGAAGTTTTATTTTCTTTTGACGGAGAGTCAATTGCAGTAAATGTTTTGTTTCACATAAACAGTGAATAAAGTAAAAACTAAAATAGAACGAAACGCTAAACATAATAAACAACAACATGGACTTTTTTTTAAGTTGTTCCAAAATTGTTTGCCCCAATTTTAAAAGGAACCTATCGCTATTTAAAGGCTTGTTTTTAAATTTCACGCAAAGTTACACGAGGGCTATCTGCGCTAGCCATCCTAATTAAGCAATGTAAGACTAGAGGGAAGATAGCTAGTTGTCACTACCCACCGTCAACTCTTGGACTACTCTCTTGACAACGAAGAGTGGGATTGACCGTAACATTACAACGATCCACGGCTGAAAGGGAGAGCATGTTTGGTGTTACGGAGATTCAAACCCGCCACCATCAGATTAGGAGTCGAGTGTCTTAACCACCTGGCCATGTCGTATCCCTAAAGTCTGAGCAACTGGTATGTTGTGTATCAAAATATTCACACATCGTATACTTCTAATTAAACATACAACAATATGAGCAGTGTATGTATCTAAATTGTATTGGTAGTATTAAAGCATTGCAAAGATTATTCCTTGCAACACCGAACAAAGGAGGGGATCGTTTTTCTTTTGAAAAATAATAATGACGTTTGTTCTGCATTCAATATAGCTTCGTTCGAGCACCACTATCGTCAAGAACTTTGGGTACTTTGAGAGGGCTAATATACAAAAATATTTCTCGTCTTTCTATGCTCATGTTTAGTAATCGGAGACTGTCTTTGATACCTTTGGACACTTTGAAGACGGTCCACACCCTCTTCGTGTGAGTGATTGTGTATGATACTCAGGCACTATCTTTGAGATCTTTGGGTATTTGAAAGAGCTAAGATACACAGATGCTGTTTGTGTGTATGTTTAATACTCGAGGAAACTAGAAACTTGGTTAGGATTGTTCTGTAATAATGAGACCCTCTTTAACTCTCTCCAAAGTCGAATTTAAGGCTGGAGACACATAGATGAAAAATTCGATTATGACTAATCTATTAGTTGTGAAAAATTATAAGCTTTCACATTGGACGTTAAACCTAGTTTTAAAATTATATACACAAATAAATGTCTGTGTTTTGTTTGTTTGTTTTTAATTTCGGGGAACGCTACACAAGGGCTAACCGTCCCTAATTTAGCATTCTAATACAATAAGAAAGACAACTAGTCATCACCACTTCCCGCCAACCTTGGGCTACTCATTTACCAACAAATAGTAGAATTGGCCGTAATTTTATAATACCCCCACAAATGAAAGGACGAACAAGTTTGGTGTGACGGGAATTCGAACCCGCGTCCCTTACATTGCAAATCGAGTGCCTTAACCACGTGGCCCTAACGGTAAGTATGATTTGATATTAAGAGATATAAGATTAATATACCTCAGGACACAAAGCTGGCTCTTGTTTTAGTCAGCAGGGTGTGGGTGTATATTTTCTTATAGTAAAATAACATCGAGCTATCTGCTGAGTCCACCGAAGTGAATCGAATCCCTGATTTTAGTGTTATAACTCAATAGACTTACCGCTGTACCAGCGGAGGACATAAAAAAATTGAAGTATTTCGAAGAAAAATATATTAAATTTAGAATTGGGTTAAAAACAAAGAAAGTTAATACTCTGAAAAACTTTGAGGAAATTGATGATTGTATTATTAAATTACTAAATAAAACCTTATTACCTCCTTGTTTGTTTTTCAAATGGAAATTATTATTTATTAATTCCACAAAAATTTAAATTTATTTAAATATAAAATAGATATTTCTTCACTTATTTTAAAAATAAAACTAAAAGTCCTTAAATTATTTATTATTACATCCATTGAAAAAGCCAGTTGTAATTATGGTTTTATATGTAAAAAGTTATATGCACAAATCTTAACTAATGAAAATGATACACCAAATACATTTACAAAAATGATTTTAAATAAATATACAATGTTTACAAAGTTAAAGAAAGCCATTGATATGGAACACTAATATAAAGGTCCTGCATGGGAGCGTGGTTAAAGCATTCGAATCGTAGTCCGAGGATTGCGGGTTCGAATCCTCGTCACATGCTCGCCCTCTCAGCCGTGGGATCATTATAATGTCAATCTCACTATTTGTTAGTAAAAGAATAGCCCAAGAGTTGGTGGTAGGTGGTGATGACTAGCTGCCTTCCTTCTAGTCTTACATTGCTAAATTAGGGACGGCTAGCAAAGATAGCTCTGGTGTAGCTTTGTGCGAAATTCAAAAACAAACAACAATTTAATAATGTTTTATTTTAGAAAATAAATGTACTGTTTTTAAATCATTCTGAGAACTATTTTTGATCAGAAAAAATATCCCTGTTTTGTATTGATCAAATAGTTTCAATCACTTTACAAACGAACAGTAACTCTGTTGTTTCTTATGATTTCACAACATTAAATACCAAACCAGGTCTGTATGATTTAATTACGGTCTTTAATGACCTATACGATAAATCTATAGATCTTTAAATAATTATTCCAAAACATAAGTTCACCAAATATCAATTTAAAAATATACTTGGGTTTTGTACACATAATAGTCATATCAACTTTAATGAAAAGATATACAAACAAACAGTGGGTATTCCAATGGATGTTAATTTCTCTTTTAGCATGGCCAATATGTATCTGTTTTTCTAAGAAAGTTCTCTTTTGAAACACGTATTACATCCTAACGTTTCGTTACAAAGACGATTTAATTTCACTCAATAACATGAATTTTGGTCAAAACATAACATACTCAAGTTATAATAGAAAGAAGCGATAACAGTGACGTTTATGTTCATTATTTAGACGTAAACACAAATTTAACAAAATACAAAATACAATTAACTATTTTTTACAAGAGAAGCAAATCTGATTTTCCCATACTTGGTTTATCCACACCTAACAGCACTGGTCAGTCGATACTGTTGGTTTATTCAAACCTAACAGCACTGGTCAGTCGATACTGTTACAAGAAATTTATCGTTTTCCAATTCAAAATATTTTAAACAGTAATTCATTTTATGGATAATGTTAAATTATTCAAAAATAAACTGAAAGATAATGATTATCAGGACTGGGTTATTCACATTTTGTTTACTATTTTGTAATAAATTATTGAAAAATTAAAGGACATTTGTCGTTTTAAATTAAGCACAAAGCTACACAAAGGGCTATCTGTGCTCTGCCCATTATAGGTATCAAAACCCGGTTTTTAGCGTTGTTACTCCGCAAACATACCGCTGAGCCACGGGAGGGGGCGGGGCTAGAGGGCGATAGTTTTTTGGTCTGAGTTGCTAATAATCACCTTTTGAATGGTTCAGGATACCTGGGCGGAATGATCAACCTCAGGTAGCTATGTTTTGCATTAACTCAGCCGATTTACACTTGAATAGTAAGGGTGCTGTTTTTTATTTAACATCCTTAGTTATTAAATAAAAGAATAGAAGTTTATAGTTCAATTTTGCAAAACGTTTGGGGTTAATTAAAATATTTAGAAATGGTAAGGGTAACTGGCTGCATACAGTGGAAGGCAGTCGCATTTCAGTCATTGTGGATTAAAGCACTCAACTGCTAACCCTAAACTAATTCTCCTTCGTTTCTGTCGAGTTTTACATCGGCGAAGGGATCTTGTGTGATAGATAGAATCTTCCGCAACGCATTTTGGTGCTATGACTCCAATCGTTATTCATTATGACTGGAAAACGACGACAAGGAGTGATAGCATATGCATCATTTTGAATTTCAACTTCGTTATATTGTTTATGGTTTATATTGTGCTCATTATTGTTTTACTGTGGTGATTTTAATCGGCTATAAACAATTAATATATTGCAGAAGATTAAGTACATTGATTTATTTACATACAATATGTACCTGGTGTGCCGAACGCTGTCTCATGTCACTAACCCTTGACTTTTCAAAGTTGCCAAGCACACTCGTCGTTAGCTATTTGTTTCCAACGTCAATGTGAGTCCGGAAAAATCGAAAGTAATAAATTCTAACACTTGTCGAGCAAAGGTTGCAGTGCATGAACGTGTAAAGTCCATTATTACTTTGATTACAACTTTCAGCTGAGACGAGCAGTAGTAGTAATATTATGAACATCGTCGTAAGGTAAAAAATTACTTCTGAATCAAAAAAAAAGATCACAGTAGGCTGTCGAATTTTAATTCGAGTCTTTAAAGAAAGTTATTCCCTCTAAGATACATAAGTGTCATCAGTGGCTCACGTCAAAAAAAAATGATTTATAATGTAGGTCGCTGCTTGTTAAGTACGTGGTGTATTATAAAAATTATGTTTTAAAATACACACCATAGAATTTAACACATTCTTAGAAAACTTGCAGGGCAACACACTACCAATAAACATCCAATGATGTGTAGTTACAAAAATACTACCACTTAATGAATGTCTTGAATAATAATGACATTTTAGGGTTTTGTGCTTTTAAAGATTTTAAAGCAAAATTCAAATGGTTTACCGTTCTAGAGTGAGTCGAATTTTGACAGAAATATTTCAGAATGATAATGAAGGACTTTAATAGTTGTTTCCGGATTGTTTGTGTCTGAAAAAGTCGGTGTGTGCAAGTGTCAATGGTTAAAACTTCTATATATAATTATATGCGTCTGCACCGTCAATCGCTTTAGGTGCGTATTATACAACTCAACCTAATCAATCACTTAAGTTTTCTAGTCAGTGATTGGTGCACATCTTTCAGGTCATATGACCATGCCTAAACCAATACAATGAGATATATCAAAGACGTTTACTTTGTTTGTTTGAACTTCGGGTAAAGCCAGAGGAGGGCTATCTGCGCTAGCCGTCCCTAATTTAGCAGTGTAAGACTAGAAGAAAGACAGCTATTCATTGCCACCCATCACCAACTCTTGGGCTATTCTTTTACTCTTTGACCATCACATTATAACGCCCTCACGGGTGAACATGCAAGCATGTTTGGTGTGACGGGTATTCGAACCTGCAACTGGCAGCAACTAAACAATTTCACAAAAATAACTTAAAGTTTGTTCCTAAGTGTTCAGTGAACGCTTTTCGAATACATTAAATCTAAACGACCGTACTTGAAAAGTGATCGAACTTGGAGAGGTCCGTTCCAATGGGTTGATTACTGGTTATTTATTAACTTCTGGCACATTTAAATAACTATTCATATCAGTTCCACTGTGAAACTAAAATAAGCTTTTCTTTTTTTATGGCTGTCTTTCAAACATAACATGTATTCATTATTGTTGAAATTTGAAAGCACGTATCAAAATTCCAGTATTTTACTTCCAATAAGTAGGACAGCCAAGCTTACACTGCATATTCAATAGCTTCACAGTTTCGCTTACTTTTAGTTTTGGAAATATGCAAATAAAACATATTTAATTTTGAAATGTATTCTCTGAAGCAAGCTTGAAAGGCAGAATTAAACATTACACTTGAAATAAACTCAGAATAAAACTAATGTGTCTTAATGACGTCATCATATATGTAATTATTTTTATACCCTATAGCTGGCCAGGCGTGGCCAGGCTGTTAAGATACTCGATTCATAATCCGAGGGTTGCGGATTTAAATCTCCGTCGCACTAAACATGCTCGCCCTTTCAGCCGCATGGGCGTTATTATTCACCGTCAATCTCACCATTCGTTGGTAAAAGAGTAGCCCAAGAGTTGGCGGTGAGTGGTGATGACTTGTTGCCTTCCCTCTAGTCTTACATTGCTAAATTAGAGACAGCTAGCGAAGATAGCCCTCGAGAAGCTTTGAGCAAAATTCAAGAAAGAAAGAAACAATACCCTACAACTGAGTTTTTTCTTTAATATAAAGTATATTCATTCTTTAAATTAAACACGATTATATGCGTGTGTGAAAGATAATATTGTAAGAGTTGCATTCGGGCAAATGTTTGTAAGTATCACAACTCTTCAACTAGTACTTTATTCATATTACACCACACGTGATAAAATGTTTACTTTTTCTTGTTCCTGGAGAGAAAGTGTTATTTCCCAACTGTTTATGCCAAAAGTGAATGGAACCTATTTCTCTCTTCAAACTTTGCTTTTGTGACCTGAGAGCGTATAACGAAAACATGATGGGAGACTATATATGGGGACTGATAGGGGAAAGTGATTTACATTACAATTGTAATTCTCGAAAAACTACTCACTTCTATACATTTTTGAATAACATTAGTATAAATACATGTAAATCTTGATTCATATGTTGTTTTATTCAGACCTTATGTAATCGAAAATGTGCAAATCTGTCCGTTTCTACAAAGAAAATAGGTTAATTTCTAAATTTCGTTATACAGGTCACAAAAACAAAGTTTGAAGGTAACAATGGCTATTTTCAATATTTTTACAACATAAACATTTAAGTAATGGCACATACTATCCACGAATAAAATTTGTGTTACATAGTGTTATTAGAAATATTCTACCAACGATATAAAACAGTTTATTTGAAATTTATTATGAATAAAACTTTTTGTCTAATATATCTTTTAAGGTGGCTTTGGGAGAATAATATAGTATTAGAGTTAAACTTTACTGGTCTCTGTCTGCCTGAAGTGTTAGTGGACGACATTCTGGTCTCTATACTACGATTGCTGTTATGAAAGCTTCCACAGAGAAAGTTTAATTTTTGTCCACCTAAAGAATCCAAGCAAATTTAGTCCGTTAATGATTCGGGGTTGCTTCCTGTAGTACTTTTACACCGTGTGGTATCAGTTATATATTATATTATTATATATTATATTACTAGTGCTTACGAAAGTTAGATTTTGTCGTTCATTTTTTCTTTTTTTCTTTTTTTTACCAAACGACTGAAAAACAAGTGACTAATCGTACTTGTTTTAAATTTCATAGTCATTTATAAAAATGATTTACATTGATTGCTGTTTTTATTTATCGTATTACTTGATAAATATTCAATAATTTCGTATAATAAAGCATTATCTATTTATCAATTTAGTGTAGATTAACTTCTCAGTTGGGCCAAACATGGTGGTTATGGCGCTCGACTCACAACTCACCAGTCACGTGTTCGAATCCCGTCACCAAACATCTTATTCTTTCAGCCGTGTAGTTGTTATAATGTGACGGTCTATATCACTATTTGTTGGTAAAACGATAACTCAAGAGATGACAGTGGGTGGTATTATATAGCTGCCTCTTACTTCAAAATTAGGAATTGCTGGACACAGGTAGACTTTGACTAACCTTTTGCGAAACTCAACAAACAAATCTGAATTTGTTCTAAAGAGCAATATTCTCCATCTATGTTGATACCTAAGTATGAATTCCGAAAACGTAGTCTCCAATATTCCAACACGAAGTTACAGTCCACTAACAAAAAGTTACAGTCCACTAACAGAAAGTTACAGTCTACTAACAGGAAGTTACAGTCCACTAACACGAAGTTACTGTCCACTAACACGAAGTTACTGTCCACTAACAGAAAGTTACAGTCTACTAACAGGAAGTTACAGTCCACTAACAGGAAGTTACTGTCCACTAACAGAAAGTTACAGCCCACTAACAGAAAGTTACAGTCTACTAACAGAAAGTTACAGTCCGCTAACAGGAAGTTACCGTCCACTAACAGAAAGTTACAGTCCATTAAAGGTCTTTCTCTGAAACAAATAATATTCTCGTCACTTACTGAAGGAAGAAGAAAAAACGATATTCTACTTACAAGTTGTAAAACCCCTCACACGTACTTAATAACCAACTAATTAACTTTATATCATCCAAAGAAAGAAAATTAATCAGTTAGGGCATTATAAAACTTAATGAGTATTATAAATCTTGGATGTATGAAATAGTGCTATCATAGTGAGATCATCCACAGTAGAGTATTTCTAACTGGTCAGACAGTTTTTGTACAGAGTGGTTTTGACTCTTCGTTTTTATATTTTGGCACAAGACAGGTTACATATTTTATAGACAGTTTTGAAGCATATAACATTAACATTAAAATAAATCAACAGGGTGTATTCTAATCATATGTTTTGTAGAACGATTATACGATAAAAAAATGTACTTTTATGATCCCTATGAGTGTGTGTGTGTGTATATACATATAAATCAAAAATAAACTTATAATAGGGCCAACATGAATGTTTCATATGGTTGTTATTTCCAAACTAATTGAGCTAAATGTTTTTTTTTTCTAAAACACCATTATACCAACAAAAATCTATTACACATTGTTACGTTTTTTATGTTTTATATAGACTGAACGCAACAGAAAGACACAGATAACAGCTTGTATAATTTATTACAATAAGGTATTATATATGTAACAGATATAACATAAATTACATAACAATAATGACAGATACTAAGTTTAAACCTTTAAAATTAATTACAACACAAAATGATACTGGCCTGTATCTAATATAATGATCTAAAATGAAAATCCAAAAGTTCAGATCAGAAATCCAAAATTCCGGTCTAGGGTGTGAATTTGGTCCCACGAAGAAATACCGAAGTTTGAATGGAGAATGACGAAGTTCTTTTTACGGTGGTTCTTGATGAACGTCTCAAACTTGCCGCCTTCCAATTTTCCCAGTCTCCCCTAAATAGTCCGTACGTGACGACTCTCAGCACAACCAGTAATTCGAAGGAATCGCAAAGATTGACGAGACAAAATCACAGCTTCTGTAGATCTAGCTTCAGACACAAATCCAAGTTGAATAAACTCACAGCAAAGACTTAAACTTTCTCAAACGAATGACTGACTCTTCTTATTCTTTTCCTCCAATAAAAACTAATGACTCTTCTTTTTTCTCGCGTCTCCGTCTGTTTATATATTAGTAGGCCTCTTCTCGAACAATTGCGTACTTCTACAGAACTCCAGAGCAATCCGCGCATGTCCGTTCTTGCACGAGACTCAACGTCTAGACACTTGGCCGCCATACATTTCCGTTTATAGTAATATATTTGATCTACCTAATTCTAGAAATTTCTAAATGTTATTTTGAATGAATAACAACATATTTTATTGGTTTAAGCTTTGAAACAATAATATAAATATGGAAATGTAAATAATAGATATGGAAATTTAAACACAACACGACATGTTGTAGTTTACAAAACATTTACATGACATTTACATAACACACATTATCACAGAATAACAATATTGTCATCTGTTTTTTCTTCAAAACGTATTTTGTAATATTTTCAACTTGAATCGCACTATGTGCGACACGTCGGTTGAAACATCAAGCCAGAGTTCTAAGACATAACTCAAAAACGCCTGCTACGTAAAGGAGTAATGTTACCCAAGTATCTGGATTAGCAGCTGCGTTTACACTGTTAAAAGTGTGGTCAACGGCCTATCGCAGCTCGAACCTTAGACTTTTCGGTCGGCAAAACGACACATATTTCGCTAAGTGCGTTCAAAGCCGACTTTTAAAACAGGTAAAATTAAAACCTGTCAGTATTCAATGTCTCGTGATAACTGGTAACAGGAAGTAGCACGATGTTTTCAACGGGTTTAATTAATTTTCTGTAGTTTAGAGCTATATATTTTTTGGAACAATTGCTAACACAAATGGGGTCTAAATTATTAAGAACGTCATCTTAAAACTATTGCGTGTCAGTAAAGTTCGTTACCTTAGCAAAAATAAATCATTATCCACCATTTATAACTTCTTATGGACAAGGTACAGGTTTTCGAATTTCCCTGACCTCGATCTAAGTTTTACTTATTTTGATATATATTGAGCATAAAAGTGATTAAAACCACATTCGATTACAGATCACAGCTTTATTTTCGCTTTTCTTAAGCAGTCCTTAGCGAATTTCGAATTAGTGTGGTGTAAAAGTGGTGTGAAACGACGCCTTAGACACCAGGTCCTGCCGAGCCTTACACCATTTATTATTCTGGCAAGTCTAAAGAAGTAGAGATTGAGGTTTCGGTCTTCTAAAACGCGTAACTGATTTAGTTAAAGCAATTGCATGTTTACAACTCTTAGATTTCGTGTAATTTGATGAAATTTCAAACGTGGATTAAACTTTAAGGGACGACAGTATAATATGCTATTATACCAATAACATAAAAATTAGTTACAGTTCCATGACGACTTCATAATGTCTTCAGTTTGTTCATTCTGTCTTTATCGGTTATAGCTCATTTTGTTTTTTTCACCCAAAATATTCTTTGTATTTTCGCATTTGTAAAGCTTATATTTACTTAGAAGACGAATAGGCTGAGATAATGTTTATTTAAACATATATTTGCCTCGAATAAAACACAGTTTTAAAATACAGTTTTGGTTGTTTTCGTGAAAAAGGTATTACAATACTGCACTTCCAATTTTTTTTCTTCACGTGAGTCTGAGAATTAAGTTTTCGAGCGAACTTCGTCTTTAATCAATCTTGAAAAACGATGTGTTAGGTCCATCAGTGACACAAAATCTGTCCACCAAAATTAATCGCAAACTATGCCTTATTTTTCTTCTAATAACATTGTTTTTAGCGCAAAGATAAAAATAACCAAACACGATTAAAAATTTATAATAATTACGGCGACATGCAAAGCATGCAACAGGAGGCGCACGAATGGCGTTTTCTTTCATACAACTTAATGTGAAAGTTAAGACTAAAATATAACAACACTTTAACAGATTTAAAAAAAGCTTGCTCGTTAATACTTTTTCGTACAAAAATACTTTTCTTAAAGCTTGATATAAAAAAGGAGATTAGACCCGACATGATCAGAAGTTAAGGCACTCGACTCGTAACCTGAGGATCGCAGGTTTGAATCCCCGTAACAGCAAAAGATGCTTGTTCTTTCAGCCGTTGGGGTTTATATGTGACGGTAAATCCCTCTATTTATTTATAAAACAGTAGCCCAAATGTTGGCGGTGGGTGGTGATGACTAGTTGCCTTCCCTCTAGTCTTGGGCCGACATGGCCAGGTAATTAAGGCATTCGACTCGTAATCTGAGGCTCACAGGTTCGAATCCTCGTCACAACAAAAGATGCTTGCACTTTCAGCTGTAGGGGCATTATAACGTTACGGTCAATTCCACTATTCGTTGGTAAAAGAGTAGCTCAAGAGTTGACTATGGGTGGTGATGAGTAGCTGCCTTCCTTCTGATCTTACTCTGGTAAATTAGGGATATCTAACGCTGACGCATATATCTCTCGTGTAGCTTTGCGCGAGATAGCTATTCTTATGACAAGACAGAAGTCGCAATAATTTAAGGTGAAAAACGAAACGGAATTATTTTACAGGAAACTAACATACATAACAACGAACTCTCAAGTGAACAAATTAATAAGTCAGCACAAATTAAAATGACATCACAATTCCAAACAAACTCAAGCACAACAAAAAAGAATACTTTTAATCAACTTCTGGGGAACAATGAGTTGATTAGTTTGCCCCCCTCCATCCAGAGCAGACAGTTGAAACCGGCGCAACTGTTATAATATTTATACTTACAGGCTTACGGAGCACAAATAGTGTGATTTGAGCTTATGACGTCTGAAATCGTTTTATAAAACCTACTCAAAATTATTGTTTACTTTTATTGCAGTTGTTCTACCTACATAACTCTTTTTAAGTTTCTAATCGTTACTCAGAGAAAACATAACATTATAGCTGTTCAACTGGTTTAAACATAGTCAACTCATATCACTTTCTCTTGTATTCACGAAGCATCCGCCAGTCACGACCGCTATCGGTTGATCTCTTATTTTTTAAAAACGATCAATTTATCGTTGAAAAAAATGAAATTGTTTTTCCCCTTAGATTTTAAAGTTCAAAACGGTTACAAAAAGGTCATTTCGTTAAATAATTAAACTAGAAATTGTTGACGTTAAATATGAAATCCTAAATAAAATATTTTATTTTATAGTATAACAAAAACTATACGTACTTGTGTATTGTGAACCAGATGTCAGTAATCTACGTGGTCTTGCGTTTTCTTGTAGCACAGCCCCATCAGACTATCTGCTGACCCCACCGAGTAGAATTGCACCCCTAATTTTAGCGTTATAAATCCAGAGAGTTACTGCTGAACTAGCGGGGGATCCATGTGGTTTTGCTAATTCCCAACGCTGCTGACAAAATTATATTTCACATAACAACTTCGCTCTAAAAAGGAATATCTCTAATAGGGTATTATTGCCTGGATATTATTGTACTGGGCTGCGTGCCTGGAAGTCTAAGGTTCAATATGTTTCTTTTCAAAAAATAGAATACATATGCTAAAACAACTTCTTCAGTATCATTTCCTTTGATAGCTTACAGAGATGTTGAATTAATATTGATAACTACGGATATTTAAAAAGCCACAAAAACGTATAACATAACCATTCGTGATTTTAAAAAGTCATACTTTTATATAATTTTACGTAACAACTAGACTGTGGACTAAATATATAAATATCAGAAAAGTAAACTTCAGTAACACGACCCCCATACAAGACAATAAGAAAAGGTCAACTAGGTCAACTGTAACCTTGCCAAGTGTAGAAACAAAATAATTCAAAAGTATAAGCTAATATTTCAAGTATGTTTCTACAAAAAAATGTTATTACTTAGACTTTCTTTATATTAATTTACTTTTGAACGACAGTAAAATCCCAATCAAGAAGCTTTTCATCAACATTCGCACTAAAAATTCTTTCTTGAATTAGCTTAGAAAATTGGTACACAAGTATTGAGATTGGAAATACATTGGGTGACAGAAGTTGTACATCTTTGTAAGTGGTGTATTAAGAGAAACATTTTGAGCCTCAAATAACAACACATAGAGCTTGGCATGGCCAGGTAGTTAAGGCGTTCGACTCGTAATACGAGGGTCGCGGGTTCGAATCCCCACCGCACCAAGCATACTCGCCCTTCTAACCGTGTAGGAGCGTTATAATGTGACAGTCAATGCCACTATTCGTTGGTAAAAGAGTAGCCCAAGAATTGTTGGTGGGTGGTGATGACTAGCTGCCTGCCCTCTAGTCTTACACTGCCAAATTAAGGACGGCTTGCGCAGATAACCCTCGTATAGCTTTGCGCAAAATTCAAAAACAAACAACAAATAGCAAATTATGTTTGCATCTTGATGATAATGTGATTCGTGATTCGTGATTGTGAGTTCTTTCTTCAAACAATTTACAAAATACAGTCTCATATTAGTCCAACTAAAATTACTTTATAATAAGGAGATCTATTAATTAATATTTAAACCTATTTTTGTTTCATAAATCTAATCATTGACATATAAAATAAGTACAAATTCGCATAGTTTATTATGTTTAAACCTAAATAATATGCATTGTATTACTTATGTACACGTTAAGCGTCCAAAAACAAATCATGGCTTATTAACTTTAGTTAACCCTTACATGGAAAGGCTCTATGAACTACTTGTGTAACAAGTTAATGTGTTGTTGCTATATTTAGCCCATATCTATATAATGGGCTATTTACGTTCTGTCCACGGCGAAGAACCAAACCTTAGTATTGTAAGTCTATAAAGTTGTCTCTGATCCGTCAGGTTCTGGTTTGGTGTGAATTTCGCCCAAAGTTACTGGAGGGCTATATGCACTAGCCGTCCCTAATTTAACAGTGTAAGACTATAGGGAAGGCAGCTATTCATCACCACCCACCGCCATTTCTTGGGTTACTCTTTTACTAACGAATAGTGGGATTGACCGTCACATTCTAACGTCCCCCACGACTGAAAGAGCAAGCATGTTTGATATGACGGGGATTCGAACCCACGACCCTCATATTACGAGTCCAGTGCCTTAACCACCTGGCCATGCCGGGCCCGATCCGCCAGGAGACAACTAAAATGTCGAGTACGTTTGTAATTAAATGTGTTCTTAGCTATAAAATTGTATTAAATATTTTGTATCTTTTGATTTCTACCAACGAGTCCCCAGCAAGAACGGCGGTAAGCCTCCCGATTTACAACGCTAAAATCAGGGATTTGATTCCCCTCGGTGAACACAGCAGATAGCCCAATGTGGCTTTACAACAAGAAAAACTCACATAAACCCACCTCGCCGACGACATGTTTATAGCTTTCATTGATTCCGTTTTTAAGTACAAACCTGATAAAATATTGTTAGTCAAAGTTCATTATCTTTTAAAAATCAATTATCATCTAAACCCGTACAGTATCACTAATCTGCGAATATAAGATTATCCACAGAGCTATCACGTGTCCAACTTAACAAACCGTGTCTTCACGGTATTAAAAATAACGATGTTGTAGACGGGGATAAAACAAAGTGTACACCCAAACCCGGTGCTCCCCAGTGGCTCAGCGGTATGTCTGCGGACTTGCACGCTAAAATCCGGGTTTCGATACCCGTGGTTGGCAGAGCACAGATAGCTCATTGTGTAGCTTTGTGCTTAATTCAAAACAACAAAAACAACAACCAAACCCGGTAATGGAACCGTGATACACGACCATCAGTTATCCTGTCAGAAACAACAGACAAGAACTATTCATTTAGTTATTCATGCCTCGGGATTGTCAACCACCATAACAACAACGATACATATGCATCGGAGAATGTGCTATGTAGGGATGGCACGGGTGCCCGCATTAAAGCAATACAAAGGTCACATGAGTTTTATTTTTTTCCAAGTCATCAGAAGCTAAACATAAAGAGCTATCCGGCATATTCGCCCTAGCTTCGGTTTTTATGCCAAAGTCGAAAACCAAAATCTAGTTATACACACCTTCACATTTGCCTATTCACTCGTGTCGACGCCACTTCTGCAAATGTGTGCACATGTGGTACAGGCATTCATTTTCACTCATATATCCATTCCAATGTGCAGAAATATTGAATTTAATGTGAATATATGATCAAATGCCCATTGTCAGTTGACAATGTGAATGTGTTCGTAGTCGTGATTATGGTGTTTTGATTACCTCCGACAATGGAACATTTGTAAACTATACAGCTCGAAAATTGTGGGTTCAAAAAAGAAGGCCTGCCAGTGCCATCGCAGTATATCTGCGAACCTACAACGCCAGAAACTGGGTTTCGATACTTATGGTAGCCGTTTGTATAGCTTTGTGCTTAGCTTCAAAATAGCAACTTTAACAACAAGTCCGTCAAAACAAAACAAACAGGTTTTTGAACTTATAACTTTAAAACTCGATACTAAGGAATTAGATTAATTAGTAAAATGGTAAAAAATAATTGAATACTTTCAGTAACGTACTATGACAAAGTAACGTTCTCTAGCAACAAAATAACACTATAATGTTTCGGAAACTGTTAGCTTATCCTTTGTGTATCATCCATTACAAAAATACAATTTTATTTCGTTCCTAAGAGACTTCTATTTCGACAAGAAGAGGAAAGCAAACAAAAAAAATCACAAGCTGCTAATGGAAATGAATACGTTGTACTCTTTCGTATATCAGCTCTGTATTATAACGGTGAGAAGAATCGATTGAAGTTATTTCGAATTATCAGATACATGTTTAAGTATTTAACCACATCTGGAAATAAATAAGGGGGTGAAACTTTTAATCAACGTAAATATAGCTTTAAAAAGACGAAAGTTGAAATCACAAAGTTAGAATTAAGCCTAACTAGCATAGTCTTGCCATTGAGCTAATTCGATAAATTAGGCTTAAATATCATAACCATTTTGTATTGCATTTTTGTTTATAATCTGTCTCAGGAAGACAATTGCACGCGTATTAAAGTAGCAAGTGAAGTTTCGAAAAGTCCAATTTATTTAAAAGTTGAAGTACAACAGTATTATGAGAACCCTTGTTTCTCGTTATTCTGAGAAAACTTAAGAAACCTCGTTGATTTGTAGTACACCGTGAAACATTCGTACAAGTTTCAGGCCTAATTGGCTAGTGTCGCTAGTAGTTCAACAAAGCTAGTTAGTTAATTCAAGTTCAAATTTCGGATTAATTAGTTTATTTTATATTACTTCCAAAATAAATATAGAACGTAATTTGAACAATATTTTGCTCTAAACAATTTCTTCCAAAAAATCAATAAAATGACTGAATTCCATATTAACTTTTCCGAACAACTACTGTGTTATTTTTGTTTTGTAAAAGTCAGGAATTATAGATGCAGGAAAGATTGTAAACAAGACTCTTCTCTTAGCACTTTTATTGTAAAAACATCCTATTCGAGCAGAACTTGTAAATTAATAAAACTTTGGAACACTGTAATTAACACTAGAAGTAAATCTTAAACATGTCTGCTTAAAAATGTCTTTAATAGTTGGGGGGAAGTGTATCAGGGAGAACTGTGACTTCATTTAGCAACTAAGTTAAGGATACTTTGAATGTTTTGTAGTGTGAGTTAAGATATAAAGTTAGCAGCAAACTATTACAAGTAAAAACGTCATTTTAAAAAGTTTTTAGCATGGCCAGGTGGTTAAGGTTCTCGACTCGCACTTGTTTCTTCGCGAGCTCGAATCCACTTCCAACCAAACATTGCTCGCCTTTTCAGCTGTGCGGGTGTTATAAGTTACTATCAATTTCAGTATTCGTTAATAAAAAGACTAACCAAAAGGTTTGTGATGGGTGGTGTTGAGTAGCTGCCTTCCCTCTAGTCTCACATTACTAAAGTAGGGACGACTTGTACAGACAGCCCTCGTGTATCTTTTCGCCAAATTTAAGACAAACAAACAGACACCATGGTTTCGTTCTATATAGTTCGTGAAACACCACTGTTAACCAACGAACACCACGCTTCGTTCTCCGTGGTACAGAGAAACAAACGCGCTGTGAACTTATAAATTTCACATAAAGGTTGCTCGGTCACTTACGTACATGTGACTTAACGCGTAATGCTTGTGTTGTACCTTCTTGATTTCTTGAACACAGAGAACAGAAAGCGTCTTCCAGTAGTAACTGGAAATTGCATTTTATTTATTGCGCAGGATAGGACATGTAATTTTTCCTATTTCTGGAAACCTACCATAACACCAAAGTATCGTGTTGGTGCTGTACGAATGTGTAAATTTGCAGCAACATACCACTGGATTAGCATAAGAACCTCGTTAATTGTGTCAGGCCTTCTCGTTTATGGCCACACAACATCTATTTATGTTAGCCGTCCTTAGTTTTGAACCATTACATTGAACCGAAGTTAGCTAGTCAACAACACCCACTGACAATGTTTGAGCTTCTGTAATCAAATAGTGCGATTTGACTATTACTCGTATAACGTCACATAAGTCAAGACATAGAGCGCGATTGTGCTGCAGTGCAATGCAAACCATGAATCCTCAGATCTGTCCTCGAGAACGTTAACTACAATCGGTCTGAATTCGTTCCAACAAAGTGAGTTTAATGCTTCAAAGTTCACGTTTTCACGATTAAGTACAAATAGGAATCAACCAAAAATATCGTTTTTTATTAACACAGATGAAAGATACTTTGATCGTTATGTATAGACATAATTTTAAAACGTATGTAACATTAACCTGAAGAATGGATATTAGATCTTTTAACCGTTTCTCTTGTATTATTTTTGCGTTCCTCGAGGTGAGGAACCGTTGCATGGAAGGTTCTGTATTTTCTGTTTGCCATCCACGTGCGAGGCGACCAGAGGAAGGGAGTAGAGGATTGTGATGGTTGAGGAGTGTGGTTCATGGATCGGTTATGTCAGTGACACTCTAACGCGCTAGTTTGACTCTGAATTACTAGAAACAGCGGTCTTGAGGTGATTCACCCAGGTCAATCGGCTGCTTTTGTTTGGCTAGGGTTAACCAAATAGCACTTCAAGGCATTCTCAATGGGTACTGTGGACATTGTTTCTAATATTAGTGTTTGGATATAGTGCCCACGAAAACGTGGCGTCTCTACAATGCTCAGAATTAGCGTTGTATTGCGTTTCCTTGTTGGACTCCATAGTGGGTGGAGTAAGTGGACACTGAAGTTTTTCCTTTTTCATGGATCCTACGCACTGTGGCCCAATAAAACAGCAACAACAAAAGAATAACGATTGGAAAGCGGCCACGTTTGAAAGGCTCTAAACAGCACTATCCACTCTATTCTGTACTTATATCTCGTTTCTTTATCAAGTACAGGGGTGTATATGAGTGGGGGACTATAGGGGGCTTAACCCCATAGCCCATGGTCTTAATTTTATTGGTACTTTTATTCTGAGTAAAATTACATGGAGTGTAAGGCCCACACGACCTTAAATCCATCCTTGATTATGCATTCATTATCAGACACCTTTAGGGCAAGTGTTTCCCTTTTTTGTTCAGAATGGATTAGAAAAGCTTGCTGACTCTCCAAAGTCAGTTATTGTGTTTGTTTGTTTTGGAATTTTGCACAAAGCTACTCGAGAGCTATCTGTGCTAGCCTTCCCTAATTTAGCAGTGTAAGACTAGAGGGAAGGCAGCTAGTCATCACCACCCACCGCCAACTCTTGAGCTACTCTTTTACCAACGAAACGTGGGATTGACCGTAACATTATAACGCCCCCACGGCTGGGAGGGCGCGCATGTTTGGCGCGACTCGGGTGCGAACCCGCGACCCTCAGATTACGAAGCGCACGCTTTAACGCGCTAGGCCATGCCAGGCCTATCCAAAGTCAGTTAAGAAGCTACGTTCTGGAGATGTCTTAGTGGAAACATCTACATAGAAACACAGCTAACTCCTTCTGAGGATATACCCATTGAAGTTGCTTTGAATTCCTCCCGAGGAGTGAATGTTGATAGGAATTAATGGATCATCCTCAAGTTGGAGGTCCTCGCTGGTTTCTCCAGCCAAGGAGTTTATGCTGTGCGACATATCTCTATTATTAAAAAAAGAAATTATGCTGTCCACCAATGTTCTTGTATTGATGTTTACGTCACTACATCCGCCTGCCATTGCTAAGGCGGATTATCTTAACTGTAGGGTATGTCTTTATATTTCTGAATCTCAGGTGTTTCCAGCGTCAGCAGTTCGGACGTTCTAATACATCTTGTTCTATGACGTGTACTCGTTACGTCGGGAAAGATCATGACATCCACAAGTGTCATCTGGACCCTCTCTGCGTCAGTTCGCTACCAAATTTCAACTTTTACCATAGTATCCCCGCTGACGGTGTCATTAGCGACAGTGACACTTCCAACTTGATTACTTTTTTATTTTTTTTACACATCGCTGGTCTTTTTTATTTTTGTTGATTTTTATCTGACTTTTGGACATTACTTTGATTTTAATTTATTTCTTTTTTACCTTTTTATATAGTTTTACCCTTTCTTTTTATACCGGTTATTTGACGCAGATAGTACTATTGCTTTGCGCCCCCCCCAAAAAAAACACAACAAACAGCAATTCCAAACAACCCAGCAACAAAACTTATTTACGCTTCCGGTTGTTTATTAAACAATTTTCAAAAGTATATAAGCTATAAATAGTTCTGTTTTGTACCTAACCTCAAGATAACAAGTGTAATCAGATCAAGTCATTGAAAACCAATGAGTCTGATCAAGAGTCATAAGATTTTTAGGCCTAGCGTGGCATGGTGGTTATTACGCTCGACTCGCCCCTTTTAGCTCTATGGGCGTTATAACGTGACGGTCAATCCCCTTCTTCGTTGGTGAAAGTGTAGCCTAAGGGTTTACAACGGATGATGTTGACTGTAGTAGTTGCATTTCCTGTAGTCTATCATTACTAAATTAGGGTACGACTAGAACAGATGAATATCGTGTAACTTCGCGCAAAATTCCAGACAAAAGAAACCATAACACTGTTTGTTTTGGTTTAAGCACAAAACCATATCTGTAGCCAATGCAAGTATCGAATCCAAAATTTTCTCGCTATTAGCCCATATGCTTAATTCTGATCTACGGAGAAATGTTAACAAAAATGATAATAAGGAAAAATATGATTCTCTAGATCGGTATTTCGGTTATTCTTTGATAGATGTCTGTTTAATTTTGTAAAATAATACACTGAATACTTCAACATATAAAAATATCGTTGACGTGCTCTAATAAATAACTTTCGTTCAACTTTTAATAGCAATCCTATAGGCACACAATTTATGATATTCTATAATTCCTTAGTATTCTCAAATAAAATCATTTTAACTTCAAATATGACATTAAATAATACGAATATTTTTTGAATATAAGCTAATAATAGTTCAGATGGTTAAGAGCTTATGTTCATATGAAACTACAAGAGTGGCTACAGGCGACATGTTTTAATTTTATTCAAATTAAAAAAAAATTATCGCACATAAATTCGTAATCGTCATAAAATATACTAAAAATCAAAGTTTTGTGAGATTGGAAATAAAAATATTTTTCCTTCGCGAAAGATTTTTTTCCAAACCGACGAGCTAAATCGGACTTCAGATGGTATTATTGGATTTTGTTATTGCTTGAGGTAACAAGGTCCTTGCTCCAATGAGCAATAGGAAATTCTAAGTCTCTTCATCTCTCTTTCAATATGTCCTTACCCTTGTAAAAAAAAAATTGTGATGACGTGACTTACAAACCATTTGATTTTTCCCAGCCCTTCAATATAAACTTTAGAATTTTGGAGTTGAAACTGCATATAGCAGTGAATCAAGGAATATTTACTTAAACAACCCCATCTGAAAACTGTTAAAATTAATCCTTGGGATAGGCCTTTTATTAACAATATTCTTCACAAAATACGTTCTATTATAGCTGTTAAATTCAGACCTTCGATAATCTATAAATTCTATCATATATTAACCATCTTTCAGTCAAGTTATTTCGGTGTTGTATAGTACCTGGAATTGTATAATATTCTATTATACAAAATTCACTATGTATTTCACATTTTGAGTTTTCTCGAATTGGCTCATAATTAGGAAAATATTAAGTGTGATAAGATAAGACTTGCAATGGAGTTAAGTTTGTCTTAATTTGATCTGGTTCTGTTTTTCATATCGTCTTGACTATTATTACGTCGGTATATAAGTTACATTTTTAAGCATACATTAATAGCTAATTTTGGTGTTGCTATTCTCAAATCTATGATGCCAAAAAACATAAGTTCGTAATAGACAAAAGAAAGTTGAGACAAAAGTCAGTACAGTAACGGTTTAAGTGAAACATAAACTTGTGAAATATGTACATGAAATATTATTTTAATAGGTCCGAACACAATTTAAATCATGAATACACCCAAAGCCATATATATCAATAATATACGCTTTCACAATGTGGAACACGAGTTTGGAAGGTTAATCTAATTTCGTAAGAACTATTTGAGTGTAGAGGATCCAAAACCGTGGCGCCACGAGTGACTTCTTTTCGTAACATTCGTATATTTTATTCTTGACGAATTCTCGACCATTTGACAATGACAAGAAGTTATGACACTGCCATTTTCTTTTTGGGGAAGGAAATATTCATACAAGAAAAAAAGCTACATAAATTTGCCGAGGCATGGCAAATATTTTTCAGAAACGGTTTTCAACTGTACGAAGATGTAAAATCACCTAAATATCATCCAATTGCACGCGGGACTGCATCTGTACTGCTGTCAAAGCTCGCATATATATATGGCGTGCAGCAAAAGTGTTTTTTTGGGGGGAGAATTTCGCACAAAGCTTCTCGAGGGCTATCTGTGCTAGCCTTCCCTAATTTAGCAGTGTAAGACTAGAGGGAAGGCAGCTAGTCATCACCATCCACCGCCAACTCTTGGGCTACTCTTTTACCAACGAAAAGTGGGATTGACCGACCATTATAACGCTCCCACGGCTGGGAAGGCGAGCATGTTTGGCGCGAACCTGCGACCCTCAGATTACGAAGCGCACTCCTTAACGCGCTAGGCCATGCCGGCCACGTGCAAAAAAACTATCCCACTCAGAAAGAATCTGGCAACTTCAAAATCAACTGGGCAGAAGATAATTTACTAAAGCAAAATCTTCGTGAAGAAGCCGCGAAAGAACAAGTCACATCACAAATGCTTTCTTTGGTGAGAAGAAGTCAAAGTGTTCGGTGATAAAGACGTGAAAGTCGTTAAAAGCCATTCACGACATTGATAATAAAAATGCAGAAATAAAAAAAACGAGTGATCGTCCATGAAGACACAAGAACGTTAGAACATTGTACAGAGAATGTGGAAAATAGTTTTTCTTCGGTTTGATGGTTGTCACACGTTTTTCATATAATGAAAATTTAAACGCTACAAAGTGCAAAGTAAAGCAGAAAAAAACGTTCTAGCTACGGCGTGGTAGTTACCATCTTGTTTTCATATTGTTCACTGTTGCCTGGGTCTACAAATAGAGTAAATTTATGTTTTTGCCTGTCATGACAGTTGGTGTAATGAACAACATTTGGTGAAACCTCTTTACCTTCGTTTTAATGGAAAGTGAACGAAAAAAGCCAGCAGGAATTCATTTAATTGATATAATTTTTGTCCACAATTTATGGATCTACAAGCAAGTTTGTTGCATAAGTGTTTCAGAAGAACAGATTTGAAAACCTGATCGCCCATGTATCAATAACTCTGAGGTTTTAAAGGGCAAAAAGCTCGAAAAAATACGTTTCAGATATTGATGTTATATATAGAGGGAGTGAGTGAGTACCATAAATAATAATAATATAGAAAATAGCAGGAAATACTCATAAAATGAAGTAAGGACGCCGCCACAAAGGCCTATCACGCTACCTCTGTCACAAACAAGTGGTTAGGGCGTTCTACTCGCATTTTGCGGATCACAGGTTCGAATTCTCGTCATACCAATATACCCGCCCGTTTTAGCAGAAGGGGCGTTATATTCACACTGTTAGCTGATAAAAGAGCAGCCCAAGCGTTGGCGTTAGGTGGTATTAACTAATTACCTTTCCTCTAGTCTTACACCGCTAAATTAGAGACGGCTAGTGCGGATGGCTCTCGTGTAGCTTTGCGCGAAATTAAAACTATATCACGTTATTGAAAAAACAGATTTAATTTCCAAATCATACTGTTTGATCTGAAATAACAAAGAAATATACATCTCAGAAATACTTCGATTTCGTTTCTCTACAACAACTGGTTGGATCGACAAAGTAAAAGTTACCACTGACATCAATTTAATAAAGATAAAGATAATTAACTGAAAACAACATCTATTTATAGTTACATAAAGCTATCTTTCAGGTTAACCATTTAATTTACTTTGCCTATGAGATTGGAGGTTAAAAGTTGTTTTGAATTAAGCACAAAGCTGCACAATGGGCTATCTGTGCTCTGCCCACCACGGGTATCGAAACCCGGATTTTAGCGTGCAAGTCCGCAGACATACCGCTGAGCCACTGGGGGGCGGAGGTTAAAAGAAAAAGTGTTGTGTTTTGTTCATCGAAGCCCGGCATGGCCAGGTGGTTGAGGCAGTCGATTCGTAATCTGAGGGTCGCTGGTTCGAATCCCCGTCTCACCACACATGCTCGCCCTTTCTGCCGTGGGTACATTATGATGTTATGATCAATCCCATTATTCGTTGGTAAAAGAGTAGCCCATTAGCTGGCGGTGGGTGGTGTTAACTAGCTGCCTTTCCTTTAGTCTTACACTTCTAAATTAGGGTCGGCTAGCGCAGATAGCTCTCGTGTAGCTTTGCGTGAATTTAACAAAACAAACATTTTCTTCCGGGTTTGCGTGGTTTGAAAAAATAATATTTAAATGCGCATTTTTTTTTCTTTTTACAAGCAGAATTTGCTATGGAAATTGCTGATTCGAATGTAAATGACTGAGGTACTAAAGTACCTCTGTTTTCTTGAAAATCAAGACCGATGGAAAGCACCAACTTTCCTTCCTACTTACATGTTTTACTGGAACACTTCTTCACATCGCTTTATCACTTTTGACAGTCTGCTTTTCTAAACACACTTAAAAGCACGAAATTCTATATTCGTGCTTTAAATCTATACGTTACATAGACATGTTCGTACACTATAAATTCTCCGTACTCTCCGCGTACGTATTGTTAATAGTGTTGACTTGTCATTCATAACAGCGTGTGCATGATGTTTTCTTATGGCAAAACCACATCGGGCTATCTTCTGTGTCCGCCGATAGGGATCGAGCTCCTGGTTTATGCGTTAAATCAGAAGATTTACCATTATTTCCAATGGATAAAGTAGTTGGAAAGTCCTTGAAATCCGTGAAGCGTATATACTTACCAATAAATGCCGATAATTTAAATATGGAACTGAAATTCACGTGAAACCTTTTCAATACATGTACAACGCAATACCGGTATTGTTAAAATTCTAATCGATCCCTCTTTCTTCTTACAGAAGGGTTATAATCTTTTTTTTTTGGGGGGGGGAGATTGCTCGTCTATATGCATTGAAAATCCAACAGTATGATAATGAATGGTCCTTCTTGTCTTCATTTATTGGATGCCATGTCGGTAGCCTCCCCTCAAACTGTGAGATAAAGCACGAAGCGTTTCTCTTATTCTGAGAGACTAGCGACAGCGAGTGATGACAAATTTATTTTTGGACCCACTATTAGCCCTCGAGGGACAGCAAAATACCATAGTCAGACACCTCTCTGTCACGAACTGCCCTCGCAGAGTTTTGAAGCACGTTACCATTGTCTTTGTTTTATCTATCAAGATCAGATTACCACATTTATAATGAATTTATGATTTTTACACACCATTGTTGTCTTGGAAACTCAGTTAATGTGAAAATAAATTCTGGTGAAAGGTAAGCGAGTTCCTTCCTTGAAAAATACAGATTTCAACGTATAATAAACATATCACTGAATTATTCTATCAGTGTTGCTATAATCGTTAAAAAAAAGGGAAAATTGTAAAGTTGCTATTATTATAAAAAAAATAAGGTATGCTGTACAGGTGTACTTAATTTCAGTGTTTGGTATTTTTCTTGAAAAGGAAATAAACAGGCAAACGAAACGCCATTGTTATTATAGAAAATAATATGTTGCATTCAATATTAAATCGTTATAAAAAATAGCCCACTGTATCCGCTATTACTGCTACAGAAAACAGGCCGATTCAATATGTTAGTAGTACTGTAGAAAGCAGACCAGTTTCATCTACTTTTGATGATATAGAAGACAACCCGGTTTTACCCACTAATGGTCCTATAGAAAAGGAGATAGCTTTGGTACTCTAAAACACGGGTTAGTTTGATCCATTATTGGAGTTATATAGAACACAGGTTGTTTGATTCATTGTTGGTACTATTGAAAATAGACTAGTTTGATCCATTATTACTGCTATAGAAGACGGAGTAGTATGATTCATTTTTGGTGTTATTGATTGTGTGTTTTTGAATTTTGCGCAAAGCTACACGAGGACTATCTGCGCTAGTCGCCCGTTATTTAACAGTGTAAGACTAGAGGGAAAGCAGCTACTCATCGCCAACTCTTGGACTACTCTTTTACCAACGATTAGCGGGATTGACTGTTACATAATAACGCCCGCACAGCTGAAAGGGCAAGCATGTTTGGTATGACGGGGATTCAAACGCGCGAACCTCAGATTACGAGTCGAGTGCCTTAACCATTCGGCCATGCCGGGCCTGGTGCTATTGAAAATAAGCTAGTTATATTCGTTATTGATGCTTAGAAAACAAGTAGACTCTATCCATTATAAGTCGTATAAGGAAACAGGCAGATTCGAGTTACCTTACTTCGTTAATTTTGTAGAATCTTATATGATTTGGAAAGACGATTGGGAAAAAGAGATGAAAAGTAATTGGATCTTTTTTGTTAATACTGTTTGCTGGGAAGTTATTGAGAATATTATCAAACAAATGAAAACAAATATTAGAAAGTCATGTAAGTTAAATAGTATAAAAACATACTTCTCAGAAACATACATTTGTCTCTGTTAAACTTTCTAATCTAAAACAATTTTGCAACAGTAAACAAAAAATAAAACTTTTTTTCTTTCAAGTGTGACTCTGGTGTCGCCCTCTATGCATTTTTCAATGCTATTAACCGGAAACCGCGAATGGTGGCAGTTATTGGCCCCACTGCTTCCGACGTCACTGAGCGTCTTGCGAGAGTCATCAACTATTGGAACATCGTCCAAGTAAGGAAGTTAAATTACTTTTAATATAATTATAACCTAGATTTCTAAAAGGGAAAATAAGTTAGTTATATATAATAGATCATCATCTTTGTATTTACATATTTTGTTTTGTTTCGTTTTCGTAAGCTTTTATAAACAATTTTAAGAAATCATTACATATTTCACTTTAAACAACTGGTTAGAATAATAAGAAAATCTAAACAGATCAGTATTAGTGCAACCATGAATAATTCATTCCTTTAACTCGCAGCATTCAATGTGCTGTTTGTGCAAGGATTAGTACACCTGAATTAGGTTATATTAGCACTAATTACATTCTATTGATTTTAGTACAACCGTAAATAATTTATATCCTTTTGTTCCCATCATGAAATGAGCTCCTTTTTACAAGGATGAATAAACCTGAATTAATCAGGTTATTACAGTGCTAATTTTGTTCTATAAGTGTTGGTACTATCGTGAATAATTCGCACCTTTTATTCTCAAACGTGTCTTGAGCTGTTCGTATAAGGACGAATACACCTGAGTAACTCAGGTTACATCTGTACTAAGTTTGTCTGTATTATGTCTTAGAAACAAACTCTATAAATGTGAGGTATCAAAAGATAAAATATTAAAACATGGTTATTATAATACTTCTTCCATCATCTGTAATTCTTATTAAGATCATAATATTTTGGAAGATAAATATTTTTACGTAAAGATAAAAACTGTATTTTTTCACTGTACTGTTATGCTCCGTTTCTTTCCCTTGTGTTAAAGTTAAGTTTACTACTCATCTGAAAAAAGAATGAAATGAGAATAAATAGTAATTCTGAGAGACAAAAGTTTATTTTGTTTTTTTACAAAGAAAATAAATAGGTGATGTAAGAGCCCCCCGTTAATACAGCGGTATGTCTCCGGATTTACACCGCTAAAATCAGCGGTTCGATTTCCCTCGGTGGGCTGAGCAGATAGCCCGATGTGGCTTTGCTAGAAGAAAAACACACACGGTGATGTAAAAATAAAAACACAGAGGCTTTCTTTATTTAGCATCTAAGTTGCAGTGACATTTGTTTGATTAATTGACGTTCTAACTTTCCGTCAATGAGAAGCATCTTGCTTTCTAGCTAAGTCGTTTTATTATAAAGAATAAAAATCATTTTTAACATGCTAATGTTATCTAATCAACACAGCATTCTGAATAACAAGGTATGATTTATGTCAAATAATACAATAAAAATTACATGAAAGGTCATATATCTTGTCAAGTGCTCATGCAGGTGGTCTTGTATGGAATGTATTTTTTTCGGAGGTGGGGGTGTTGTATTTGTTAATGATTCATTAGTTAAAAGTTTAATAATATACATGTTTTACAGATCTCCTTTGGGTCGCTGTCTCCAGCTCTCAGCGATCAAGAAAATTATCCCCTGTTCTACCGCACGGTGGCGCCCGATTCTTCCCACAATCCAGCACGTTTAGAATTTATAAAGTATTTTTCCTGGGATGCTGTTGCTATACTCCATGAAGCTGATGATTTGTATGCTCTGGTAGGGCAGTGTAAAGATAATCCAATTAAATTTGCTTAACTCTTTACACACTGTAATTCTCGTGTATTAGAAACAAAGATACTGACTTCCAAATGGGAACTATTTATATTTAAACTTAAATTGTGTTGTATCGTTTGAACTAAGAATCATTAGTTAACATTACTTTCCATTATTCCATAATTTTCGCATCGAAAAACATTACATTTTGCCAAAAATGAACCATATTCTGTGTATAACATTTATCATACTAGCTTTAATTTAGTTTTAAAAACATTCGGTTTGGTTTTAGATATTCCTGTAAAATATTAAGTATAGTTTAACATGATCCTGGTCTTTACTGTCATCTGGGAAATATAACTTGAAACACCTTTTAAGAGTAACAAGTAGAAAAAATAACATTGTTGTTTTTATGGCACAATAATAAGTTTGTTTGTTTTTTAATTTCGCGCAAGACTACACGAGAGCTATCTGCGCTAGCCGTCCCTAATTTAGTAGGGTAAGATTAGAGGGAAGGTAATAATCCCAACGAATAGTGGGACTGACTGTCACATTATAACGCCCCCATGGGTGAAAGGGCGAGTATGTTTGGTGTGATGAGGATTCGAACCCGCGTCCCTTAGATTAAGAGTCGAGTATCTTAACCACCTGGCCATGGCCGTGTCCGACAATAGTAGGTAAAATTATTTAACATAACTTACTGCCGACTAATGTTAGAAACGTGTTACCAGACCGCATTAGAAGGGAGGTGAAAACACATGCTGAACTAAAATATAGAAAAATTAGCTTATTTAATACACCAAAAAGTAGATACGTATTAAAGGAAAATAAATAGAAGGAAATTGGGAAATTAAACACTACTTGGTTTCTAACTATATATCAACACGAATAAGGACAAAAGGTAACATGCTTAAAGCACGGTAAGTGTTGTAATTATAATTTTTAGAAGTGTTGTGTGTTGAAACAAATTATCCGAAACTCTCTCAAGACCTGAAAGATTATACTAAGAATTTACAATCACTTCTTTTTCAAATCGTTACGATCTTGTCTCAGGCGACTGGCCAAGCGCGTGAGGCGTGCGACTCGTAATCCGAAGGTCGTGGGTTGTGCCCGCGTCGCGCTAAACATGCTCGCCCTCCCAGCCGTGGGGGCGTATAATGTGACGGTCAATCCCACTTTTCGTTGGTAAAAGAGTAGCCCAAGAGGGTGGGTGGAGGTGACTAGCTGCCTTCCCTCTAGTCTTACACTGCTAAATTAGGGACAGTTATCTGCGCTAGCCGTCGAGTAGCTTTGCACGAAATTTAAAATAAACAAACAGTTTAGTGTACCAATACTGTAAATCTGAAGATTCACAAACGACATCATGTTGCTTTAAATACGTCCTCCACTCTTAGGTGTTGGCTATAAGAATAACTGTCAGATTCAAATACTTGATTACACTATAACAGGTCAAAACTTGGTAGTGAGCGCGTTATTGACAAGACGTCTTCCTTCTAGTTTGTCAGTCCGAACTACACACAGACATCTCTTGTGTAACTACGCGCGGAAATTATCAGGAAAATAAAAAGAAATACCCTTTGAACTATTTGCTCAAGGTTGGTCAGGATACTTCATGTTTGCCACTGTTTTTACTTTTCAACCTTTGTTTGTCAAAGTACCTCTAACTGAATACCATCTTTGATAACCTAGCCTAGTTTGCACAAGTTAGATTGTTAGAGTAGTACTCCTAAATAGAAACTAGATTCCTAAAGCCACTACGATGTACAAGTTAGACTTGTGTAAAAGACTTATTTTTTACTAAATGACAGACTCACCGTTCCACCTTTATTTTCGTCTGAGTGTAAATAGCGAATTACAGCCAGACGTTTTGCTTAGTTTTAAATGGTTTGTTTGTTTGTTTTGAATTTCGCGCAAAGCTACACGAGGGCTATCTGCGCAAGCCGTCCCTCATTTAGCAGTCTAAGACTAGAGGGAAGGCAGCTAGTCACCACCACCCACCCTCTTGGGCTACTCTTTTACCAACGAAAAGTGGGATTGATCAGCACATTATAACGCCCCTACGGCTGAAAGGGCGAGCATGTTTGGTGCGACCAAGATTCGAACCCGTGACCCTCGGATTACGAATCGAACACCTTAACACACTTGACCATGCTGGGCCCTAATTTTAAATGGTATGATATCATATTATCCATTTAATTTATAATAGTTATCATTATTAACTAGTATTTACTGTTTAAATCTTTCATTTGTGCTTAAAAACCTAAAGAGCGCTGTTTTGCATACTGCTAATTTACTCGAGATTCAGAAAGAAACAAAAAGTAACTTTTTTAAGACGTCCTTTGGTGTCACTATTTTTATTACTGTACTTTTGCAGTGTTTAACGGTTAAACTTTTAAAGCGAGAAGGCTTAATATATGTATATATATATATATATATAATGAGAAATCGGTTTTCTCGAGCGATGTTTCCTTTTCTCCATAGTATACTTTTGAGTCAGTCCATTACTGATTTTACGCTAGAGGTGAAAAGAAGATATAATCTCAGGTATATATTTGGTCTAATTTTTAGGCATCTCCCTCAAACCTTTCCACTCAATAGTAGAATTCGTCATCATTAAACCTTTATTGAAGGTTTTCACGGAATTACAACAAGAAGTTGTAACTGATTTGCAATAACAAAAGATATGAAACACGTGAAAGGTCTCGTCGTATTGAAAGCTCCTCGCTGTCAGATTCTCGGATCTGTTGTGGCTGAATCTACTTCCTTGGTTGCATTTAGTTCATTATACATTCATAGATTGACTCCTTTAAGATGGCGGCCGTATATTTCAATACTTTCACCTTTTTTTTTCACGTTCTAACAGTTTAATACAGTGCCTGTCTTTATAACTAATAACTCTATGATCGGATTAGGAACAGTTATAACTAAATGGTTTGCTTGAGGCACAAATGTTTCCTTGTCATTTCGTTAAAATTTTTATATATGAAAGTTTCTCCGCGTTTTCCCACAGGCACTGAACGAGCTGGTGACAGACTTGGAGCAAGCGAACATCACCTTGACATTCACGGAAAGCATAACGATTTTGGATTACAGGGACAGCCTTTTAATGTTGAAGGTAAAACTTGTTTGTCTCTGTTTATCTGGTTACTTTTATTCCAGTGAATTATATCCTGAGTTAGAGGACCAAAACCATTTGTACTGTCTGTGTATCATAAGTGACGGCATAGTTGTTTCATTTATAACATGGTTTAATTTTTAACTTATCTCACTGTAATAAACAGTTATTAAACAATATATTTTTTTGTTTTTACCAACCGTATAACTTTTGTCCCGTACTGTATTTGAACTATTTCTGAAAATTTAACCTTTGTGAAAGTTTATGGATTTTTTCAAAATTATCTTAAGGTTACGAAACTTAATCAGTGTTAAAATTTATTATATATGTATATGTGGTTTGTTTTATTCCATTCTTTTTCTACAAACTTGATTTATGCCTCAAATACAAGATCAACTCGATTCAAACTGGACACTTTTTTTTATCTGCTTCTGTTCAGATATTTCATATTTGTCGGTTAAAGCCAAATACAGTATGTACTAACTTTTCATGTCAACACCATTACCTAAGACAAATTACATTACGTAACAAAATGTTTGCTTTTTATTGTTCCTGGACAGAAAGTGTTATTTCCCAATTGCTTATGCCTAAAGTAAATGTAAAAGACCTATCTTTTCTCTTCAAACTTTGCTTTTGTGACCTGAGAGCGTATAACGAAAACATGATGTAAGACTATATTTGGGGACTGATACGTGAACGTGATTTACATTACAATCGTAAATCTCGAAAAACTACTCACTTCTAAGCATTTTTGTTCATTTTTGTATAAATACATCTAAGTCTTGATTTATATGTTGTTTTATTCAGACCTTATGTACATGGAAATGCACCCAATTTGTCCGTTTTACATAGAAAATAGGTTAATTTCTAAATTTCATTATCCAGGTGACAATAGCAAAGTTTGAATAGCCATTTTCTGTATTTTTACAACATAAACAATTAAGGAATAACACATGCTATCCAGGAACAAAATTTGTGTTACATTGTGTTATTTCGTACCACAAATTATTCTATACAACGCATATATAACGTAGCCTTAGAGGTGCAGACAAATCGTTTCCATTTAGTAACAAAATTATTCAGATAAACAGTGAATAACATTCTGACGAATCTGCTAAAAAGAAAGTTCGTTTCATTTCTCAACTGATAGATACACAACTTTAAGCATATTTGGAAACTCTTATCGTATTTACGGTACTATTCAGCCTAACCCTTACAAAACATTTAGTTCTCTATTTAGCAGACGACATTTCATTGATTAGAAATCAATAAAATGAAATAGGATGATAAATTGAATACAGCATTCAGCGTGCTTGTGCACGCCATCTTCCGGTTCTTTCATCTATAGAGAAAAAAAATCCAAGACGCCAGAAAAACAAAATCGAACTTTAATTTGTATCGTTTATGCAGTTTTACTCGTGGTATTTTGCGATACTGTCCAAAGAATAAAATAGTTTATGTCGTTCACTTTAAATCATGAATATATTGTTTTTGCTCTGTGTTATAGTTTGTTTTTCAGTTTCAAATGTGTTTTGTTTGTTTTTTTGCTGACAATAATAGATTAATAAAAATAAATAAATAAAACAAGCATAAACCTTTTACCGGAACTTCAGGATTTATGCGATGTTGTTTTTGTTGTTGTTGTTTAGAGATAAACACAAAGCTGCACAATGGGCGTTCTGTGCTCTGCCCATAACGGGTATCGAAACCCGGTTTTTAGCGTTGTAAGTCTGCAGGCATACCGCTGAGCCACTGGGGGCGGGTTTATGCGAAGTGAGCGCTATTAAAAACCCAAAGCTCGCGAAACTCATCATTTGTAAACATTGAGACTGGTATACGCACGTGCACACATTTCAAATGTATGCTTTCTCACATTAGAAGGATAGATACAAATTAATAATGTAGTTTCTTTTCGTAAAAGTGTTATGTACTGAATCCAAATTTTTTTATGGACTACAGTTCCTTAAAATTTAAAAATCGTTGATAGGAAACTTTAAACCTACACAATAATGCAGATATTATGGATTACTGACAACAAAACTACTTCTAAGTCATTCATATTATTATGTTAAAAAACGGGGGGAAAAAACAAGTGAGGCTTAAGAAATGTAAAAACTTATTTGTTTTATCGAAAAGAACTGCCACTGAAACAATTTAAACTAGGAAGTGGGGACACATCAGAACATGCACTTTGTAGCTAAGGAAAATTTGTAATGACATTACGAGAAAGCGCATACATTTTCTATCTTATTTCTACGTGTATGAACAATTTTAATACTATTATACCAACGTTAAGTTGGAATTTTGCTATAATATTTTTTTCTTTCTTCAATTTGTTTTCCTACTGTGAGTACGTTTTAGAATGAAAAGAATGTTTGCCATATTCAAAACCATTCAGCATTTTCTCTCCAATGTCTACTAACAAAATCTTCATTATTAAAAAGAAATTATGACGTGTTCTACTTTTCGGAATTACTTAAATGTCAGTTGTTTTTATGGTTTTTTTTTATAAGTTTGTTTATGGTTAGAAATCGAATAGAAATGACAGATTATTAATTTAAAGATAGACATTTTATTTGTCTGATCTTAAATAATTTTGCTAACCTGGGAGATTCACCGGAAGGAAAAATAATTAAATCACATAAGACGTTCCATTTCTAATGTATGTATATTAACTGGGTGTTTTAACAAATTTATTGTCAAGAATATTTTCTTAATAGATTAATTAAGGAGCATTTTAGTTTAATTAGAGATTAGAACTTTCATGAAAATACATTACACTGCACAGTTTCCTGTTATAATAGGCCTACATTAGCTATTTTTTTCGCAAAACAGTAACATTTCATAATATACACACTATATTATCTCGGGTTTACAAGGTTAAAAGGTGGGATTTTCACCTACATACACTTAATTAATTTAAATGTACAGTTTTTTATCTTTTAACTTTATACTCGTGTTGAAAAATAAACTGAACAAAAAGTGTTACTGGTTAACATCAGCATATTTCATAACAAGACAAACTGTGTTCCCCACGCATAAAGGTGAAGTATTAAATGGTTTTTGTAGCGCCACAAACACAGACTTGGTTTTCTAATGATAGAAATGACGTGTAGTTTTCAATTGAAACCTGTCTTTATTTAGAAACATAGTTGTGCTGTGAAGCCAAATTTATTCTATATATGTATTGCATAAAATTAAACACACAAACTGTACATAAGTGTACATAGTTGTGTTACTCGTTTTGATAGCCCACAACGAGAGTGATGTTTTAACCTAACATTTTGGTGGCCGTTCAAACGAGTTCCGCTGATTTCAGATCGTGTAGTTTTAACACAGTATTGCTGTTTGTTTTTACTGTACACGTCTTATTTCACGAAATATAACAATACAGAGTTATACAAAAGAGAAAGGAAAAGTAATGTTATAACAATGTAAGTGGTATCATCTTACATTTTTCTGTGTTGTTCAGTTTTGGTATCCGAGTAAGTAACCAGTAATGCGGATGCCCTTTAAAATGCCATCAGCTACAACCCTCCGGGAAACAGAACAACAAGAAATTCACACAAAAGAAACGAAAAGGCTTTCCACATTAGTTCGGGCATCTTCAAGCTTTAGATATCTACTTCCATTCAGTTTCAAGCTACCTCACGTTTCTTCCATCTTAAACGTTATAAAGTATTTTTCCAAAATATAGTTCCAAGACACCACGCGAAAATCTCTCGCACGGTATTTCGTCTCTCACATTGTGTCTTGGTTGGATATTCACCTCGAGAAATAAAAAGAACAATATACAAACGTAATGATTTAAGGTGCTTTTTCCCTATCTCCAGGTTCACCATGACAGATTTATTGATCTAAGTTCATACATGTGACCTTTACTTTTAGAGATTTTTCGATGGACAAGACTGGACATTGAACGTGTCACTTACCGACGTATTGCATTCATTTGAAAACTATATTTTCAATTTATTTATTTAAGTACATTATACTGCCGTTGTTTTTTTAAAGCACGAAGATAACAAATCACTTCGTAACACACTGTGTTTAACATAGTGTCTCTGAGCTCTTATCACTTAAGATAAACATCACAAGTTTATCTCATAAACTTTATATCATTATAAGCCAGATACTTAAAAAAAATCCTTTCCTCGCGAAATGATGTCTAATGATAAAATGTTTTTGTTTGTTTAAATTTTGCGCAAAGCTGTACGAGGGCTATCTGCGTCAGCCGTCCCTAATTTAACAGTGTAAGACTAGAAGGAAAGCAGCTGATCATCATCACCCACCACCAACTCTTGGGCTATTCTTTTACCAACAAATAGTGGAATTGACTCTCACCTTATAACGCTCCCAAGGCTGAGAAGGCGAGCATATTTGGTATGACAGGGATTCGAACCCGTAACCCTCGGATTACGAGTCGAGCGCCTTAACCACTTGGCCATACCGAGACCTAATGATAAATAACTTGTGTTTTATATGACAGTAAGCGTATAATGAAACATCTTCTCACATATAAATAAATGTTAATACTTGGATAGTTCTTTTAACTTTGACTTTTTTTCCGTAAAGTTATTCATTGCACATTTTTACATAAAGTATTCTTAGCCAATTGTCATTGAAAATTTGTGAGCTCCTGTCTCGCTGCTGATCATTACGACGTCCATTTTTTTTAGAAATTTCACTCACATTTGGTGTGAGTGGACCCAGTATTAGAAAAAAAGAAAATAAACTCCAGGAGTTTTATAACCAACTTTATGAGTTTGGTACACTAGGCAAAACAAAAGAAGTGTTAATTATTTATAAAAAGTTTAGTTATTACTTATCGCGCCTTGCAAAAACATCCGCCACTTTTCGAAACCTGATCCAACAACAACAACAAAAAGAAACTTTACTTGGTGAAATAAAGTAGAATAACAACTGTATTAAAACTTGGAGTTTTGAATGTGAAAAGTGATGTGTTTTTTTTTAATATTACTGTTGGGCAAATCTATTGCAATAAAACCGATATTACGGCGCCCTCTACATAATTATCAAATTATCATTTTATTACAAATATAATATCACGTAATTTCATAATTAGAAGTCATTTACATCTGCAATTATTATATTTATAGTTGTAATACATTAACATTTTTATCCACTGCAATTACATATCTCTTACGTCCACATCTTGCGTAATTTCTCGCGATATTTTTCACTTTTTTCTTTTACACATTAAAATTTATCAAACTGTCTATATGAGGAAAAAATCATCAAATATGCAAAAGTTAAGATCTTATAACGTTTTTAAGCTATGCATTCCCCCTTCCACCTCCCTCCACACACAATAGTTCAGAGTTAAGGTGTGAGGGCTCACACCCCTAAAAACTGGGTTTCAATACTTCTTAGGCGTAGTACAGATGACTAATTTCGTAGCTTTATGCTTAGCCAAAAAACAAGAACAACAAAAATTTGCTGTCCTTGGTATTAATGACTAGAATGTTTTTGTTCAGTTGTTCTTGTCTTTAAAAGTACAAAAATGTGTAAAGTCTTACGTTTAGCTTTGAGATCATTAGCTCATAATATACGTTTTGTGTTTCTGTAAGTTTTAAAAATTCGGCTGAATTTAGAAAATTTACTTCTGGTTAACATTCTAATATCTTTCTTGTTTTATATTAACATAACAAAGTAACAAAATATAATTCATTTAAAATGAGTGGTTGTTTCTTATAGGAATGCCTTTATTGTGAAAGACCAGATGAAAGCATTTCATCTATAAATATCTCAATTTATGCTTGTACAACATGGTGAATTATAATTCTATAAACGGTCCTGCGTAAAGCTAATCTTTACGTGTATTACAATACTGTACATTTACATAAGGCTATTTTGACATAACTCGTTACTTCCACTAAAGTGCTGTGAAAACCTCACATCCTCCTTATTATAATTGATGCAAATGTAACGCTCTCAATGCGTTATTTCACAGTTCACGTGCTATTATAGATCCCCTGTTGTTCGATTAATATTTTCCCCCCAACTACAATTACTTCTCTCTTAAGTTCGTGTCTTGTGTATTTTTCGCGTTGTTCGCTTTGCGTTTTTCTTTAATTGTGCAAAATGTATGGAGCGATTAATGTGAACAAAATACAACCTAATCTATTGTACAATAGTAATACATTCAAAACGTTTCACACCTTAAAAATCCTTTCAGTACAGAAATGTGTTAGGATTTTCATGTATTATCCTCCGAACAGAACTTATATTTTCTGTTATGGATTCCACGTATTATCCTCCGAACAGAACCTATATTTTCTGTTATGGATTCCACGTATTATCCTCCGAACAGAACCTACATTTTCTGTTGCGGATTCCATGTATTATCCTCCAAAAAACCTATATTTTTTGTTACGGATTCCATGTATTATCCTCCGAACAGAACCTATATTCTCCGTTACGGATTCCATGGATTACCCTTCAAACGAAACCCATATTTTCTGTCACGAATTCCATGTATTATCCTCCGAACAGAACCTATATTCTCCGTTACGGATTCCATGGATTATCCTTCAAACGAAACCCATATTTTCTGTCACGAATTCCATGTATTATTCTCCGAACAGAACCTATATTTTCTATTACGGATTCTATGTATTATCCTACAAACAGAACCTATATTTTCTATTATTGATTCCATGTATTATCCTCTAAACAGAACCTATATTTTCTGTGTACTTTAAACATCGACTAGCAACATTTAGAACTTTCTGGATTACGGTCTGACTCTTTACGTTATGGATCAGTGATTTTTGTGGGTTGCGAAAATGAAAAATGAAACAAAAACTTAATAGCTATTTTAACTACGTTATGGGAACGTAAACAATACAAATAACTCCCATTTATCCTCAGAAGAACCGTGTTAAAAACATTATAGATATCTGGCTAGTCTTTAATAAAAGAAAAAAACCCCTATAAATCACAAACGACACTTCAACCAGATAATAATGTATTATAAACACTGATAACGATCAGTGATGTTCCTCATACCCCTAACCTTGTACTTGCATGCTCTATCGACTCCACCAACCTACTCATGACTTCGGCAACGTCGCAGCTTCAAAAACCGGTTAACCTGATTCCTCGCGAAGATCAGAAGTTTGGCATGTGTCTTCGAAATCCAAAGCTAATTATGGAAGCGATTCTATGAGCTTCAGAAAGCTGGAAAATTGAGTTAACCCGTGCTGCGTAAAACTTGTAAGAATTTCACGCTTTGTCGCTTCCTCCTCTCAGTTATTCCCCTGTTCTGCCACCAGAAAATTAACCCGAAAGTTTATTAAAATGATAGGGCAAAGATAATGAGTCACAATATGAGACATTATATTCAAGACGTGTCCAATGCACGATTTCAGAGATAGATTAACGCGACATGTGATATGCAAAGTTGTTAAATACATATGTACGTCATCATAGACGTGCTGCGGAGTTTGTATATATATATATATATCTATATTAAATGTATTTTTCTTTCAACCAATTAACTTTTCATCTCGTTTGAAGTTCACCTTGTTTTAATTTTAGCTATTACACAAGTATATATTCACCGAGTATTAAAATAATTCAATTTTTTAACAGGAAAAAGACTTAAGAATAATAGTTGGGAGTTTTTCGAATTCTCTGGCTAAAAAAGTATTCTGTGAGGTAGGAAACATTATTTTAATTATTATGTAGCCCATAACAACAGTTATAGCCTTTGCTTTTAAACTTCGGCTTTAATTCGTATATGTTTCTCACAGTTGTAAAGACAATAAGTTCATTCAGGAAGTCGAATACATTTTTTTACATTATTGAATCACACTTCTTTCTTCTTCATTTTACTGATTCTTAGCTAATGTAACAATTACTACACAATAAGTAACTTTTTTATACGTATCGATATTTATAATTCTACCTATCTACACAAACCAGTATACACCACACCATTTTTTTATCATTGTAGATATAAAACATGTTGTTTTCTAGCACATTAATGAAACGTTTTGAGCAGATGTCAAACTAAAATTATTGACTGTGGTTCTGTCATGTAATAACAAACGAAATACTTACAACGATGTGTTTGTTTTGTACTTTATGGTCACTTTTTGTATCAGATTAGTGTGCGTCACAGTTAAAACTATTAAAATATTGAAAGCGTTTTGAAGGAAACACGTTTAATTTTACAAACGTATTTTAATTTAAAATAAACATTTCTAGGCTTATCGCCTTAACCTTTATGGTGGATACTATGTATGGATTTTGTATGAATCTTCTGAAGATGCCTGGTGGAAGAATTCGAGCGACACATCTTGTTCTAACACTGAACTATTTGCTGCTGTGGAAGGTTCATTTGTAATTGCTAGTTATGCGGCTACTCCCGAGAATGCCTCTTCTCTGTCAAACATGGTTTGTGATTAATTGTAGCTCTCTCTCTATATATATATATAAATAAATACACCCATAAATAATGACGTACTCTTTATACGTGTATATGTTTGGTTGCTGTGCCTGAGAAAATTAGCTATTTTATTTTCAACTGAATATCATTTTAGCTAAATGTTGTTATTTTCACATTTCTTATTTGTCTTTTTCAAACATCACTATGGTTTCTTGATGACAAGAAACCCACTTGTAATAAATATGTATCTTAGAATGGCTGCTATGGATATTGATACTTTTATTGATAAACAGAAAACAGCGTTTTGACCTTCCTAGGTCATCTTCAGGTTGTAACAACTCTCTCTTTCTAAACATGAAGATGACCAAGGAAGGTCGAATCGTTGTTCTCTCCTTATCAATATAAATGATAATGCCCATACCAATCATTCTGAGATACATCGCTATAGTTTCAAGATTCACCAATATTGGTCAATCCAAAATAATTTTATTTTTTTATGTTTGAAATACATATAAACGAAACAATACAAAAACGACTTTAAAATATTTTATAATTATAAAATATTTCTACATGGTGCTTTTCTGTTATAAACATGATCCTTTGATTATGGAATATTTCTTTGAAAATTTGAACCAAATGAACCCTAACATAAAGTTTACTTTCAAAATAAGTAATTTTAATTTATCATTTTTAAATACATGGATTATACAAGGTGATTTGTCTTACAAATATATTAATTTACACCAGTTTATAGACATTTGTGATCGTTTCATAATACGCAAAGTTAGATATTCATCTCAAACTAATTCAGATAATTGTTCTATTATTTCTAGCCTGAAGGTCAAAAACATAAACCGATAGAATTAATATTTTACCTTAGGATCTCTTATTATCCAGAAGCTGTAATAAAGAAAGGTTTTATGTTATTTAAGATTAAAAAAAAAACTAATAATAATAATAAAGGAACAAATTATTCCTTTTATAATAACGTATTACCCTGAAGTTAAAATTAATATTAATAATATTCAATAAGAATTGGAAAGAATTTTAGATGCAATTCTAATTATTAAGATTGAAAAATAAACAAATGTTATTATTAATAACACAGCCTAAAAGTTTGTATGTTATCTTAAATCAGAGAAATAAAGTAAAAAAAAATGAGGAAGGAATTTTTTTTCCCTACAATAAACCAGACTGTTATATGTGTGGCAAAGGTTGTATTATATACACTAAATATACTACAGGCCTTACTTGGAATAAAATACTTTTTTTTATAAACTCTAAATGTAGTTGAAATTCACCTAATGTTATTTATGTATGTTATTTTTGTCGTATTCGTTTGGCTTGTTTTGAATTTCGCACAAAGCTACACCATGGCTATCTGCGCTAACTGTCCCTAATGTAACAGTATAAGACCAAAGTGAAGGCAGCTATTCATTACCACCCACCGTAAACTCTTGGGCTACTCTTTCACCAACGTCACATTATAACGCCCCCCACTGCTGAATGGACGAGCATGTTTAGCGTAACCGGGATTCGAATCCACGACCCTCGGATTACGAGTCGAGTGCTTTAACCACCTTGCCATGTCGGAGTACTTTTGTTGTAAGCAAATGTGTACCAGAGAAACAGGACATTTAAGTTTGAAAATAACTTTACACAAATCTCATGTCAGAAGTTCAAATAATAGCCCACCTGTTAACAAACACATTAATCATTAACATACACATTAATCAGTGTATTATACACATTAAACATTAACATACACAATAATCAGAGTATTATACACATTAAACATTAACATACACAATAATCAGAGTATTATACACATTAATCAGAGTATTATACACGTTAATCATTAACATACACATTAATCAAAGTATTATACATATTAATCATTAACATACACATTAATCAGAGTATTATAGAAAAATATCATACTTTACGAGAACCTTTTCATCCAAAAATTTTCATTTTAATATTCTTGTGAAAAAAAATGAAATTATTTTATCAAAATTATTTTGTTTGTAAATTTAAAACCACATTTAATGTTACATTGTTTGACATACAGAGGGAGCTTAAAACTCATGTCAAGAAACGCGGGAAGATTTTATATTGTTAAATTGGTCATGTTCATTATTGTGGAAACTCAAAAGTGTTCTGAACAGTAAGAAATCGGTGTTTTATACCTTTTATGCATTTGTGGTTATATTTATTTTTAACACATCAGTAGTAAATAAAGAGTTTTAATATTTTAAAGTCAGCTTTGTATTGTTTCATTTTTATTTATCATTTTCTACAGTTTATTTTTTGTTTGTTTATTTTTTTAATTTCGTGCAAAGCTACATGAGGGCTATCTGCGCTAGCCGTCCCTAATTTTGCAGTGTAAGAGTGGAGCGAAGGCAGCTAGTCATCATCACCCACTGCCAACTTTTGGGCAACTCTTTTAGGAGTGATGAGTGGGATTGACCGTCAAATTATAAAGCTCCCACGGCTGATAAAGCTAGCATGTTTGACGCGACGGGGATTCGAACCCGCGACCCTCGGCACTTTCTACAGCAAAATATAATTGTTTCCTTGTGTGTGTATATACATATATATTAAAGTGTTTACTATATTCTTCTTCAAACTATTTTAATGGAAACCTACATAATGGGTGATTTGTGTTGTACCCACCGCGTGAATCGAACCAGGAAGTCCAGCATCTTGAGCCATTAAGGTTATCGTTGAAATTTGTTGTCTTTTATCAACTTTAATCCGGCACGATTTTAGTTCGTCCTCACTCATAGCTCAACATTCAACTCACCCACAAAGTTTTAATTCTGGGACACGGGCATGGTGATCAGATGTTTTCTGAGTGGGGCATTTGCTTTGAAAACTAAGTTAGAGAATAGTATGCAATCCCCTCAAGAACGACGAACATTAGTTATGATAGTTGCCCAACAAATGTATAAAAATATATGCTTAATATCTATGGGGTTGTACCTTCCTTACTGTACTTCTTTTAATTTTTGTTTCTAAACTCCTAATTTGAGGGTCATGAGTTCGAATCCTTGTCACACCAAACATGTTCGCCCTTTCAGCCATGAAGACGTTATAATATGACTGTATACCGCATTATTCATTGGCAAAAGAGTAACCCAAGAGTTGGCGGTGGGTGGAGATGACAAGCTGCCTTCCTTCTAGTCTTACATTGCTAAATTAGGGACGGCTAGCGCAGATGACCTTCGTGTAGCTTTGGACGAAATTCAAAAACAAACAAACCAATTGATTGATTTCGGAAGACTAGTCCTCCAAAGTTGGCGGTGGGTGATGCCTATCACCTACCTTCCCTCTAATCCGTCTCTTCAGAATTTTGGACGCGTAACGCAGATAACCTACGAGTTTTAACTTTGCTGGAAATCTAACATAAGAAATGTTTCTAATTTTCTTAACTCTTTTATATTATTATGTAAAGCTCCCTTTAATATAATGATATATTACATAACTTACTCAATCGGTCGAATCACTTAATTTATTATTGTTTCTTTTACTTTCACACTCGTGCGACAGTTGTCACATGTGGTCTGTATTAGACATCGATAATGTTGTTTTTTGTTGTTTTGTAGACGGTATTTCAATGAAAAAAGATTTTTTGAGGTAAAAAAGGAAAAGGTTTTTGGTCACTTCAGACTACTCAATTGACTTAAGTACATTTTATCACAGACAACACAGGGATTCATCAACATGCTTGAAGATGGAGGTCATTTTACTTCGGGTTTCGTCACTCAGGCGTACGATGCTGTATGGACAATAGCATTAGCGCTGCAAGGCCTAGAAGACACGAAAAGCACCCTAAGAAATTTTACTTTGACGGACCCAAAATTTACACAGAAGTTCTCTTACAATATTCTAAGTACCAAATTTATGGGTGTGTCGGTAAGTATAAGTACCACATTTATGGTGTTTTGGTGAGTATAAGTACTATATTTATGGTGTTTTGGTGAGTATAAGTACTATATTTATGGTGTTTCGATACATTGAAATAGAAAACGTATGGGTGTTTCAGTAAGTTCAACCACCATATATTTGGGTATAACAGCAAGTTAAATCTGTTTCAGTTGAAGGACATAACAGTACCTATGAAACTTGTTAACTCAACATTATAACGAACTTATATTCTCTAAATAAACATTCTTTAATTTCAGGGTCCAATTTCCTTCAAAGGATCTGACAGAGTTGGTGTGACGGCCTTTTTCCAAATTCAAGGTATATTTTTATACGAGTAATTATGCTAATTAAATATAAAAGTCTATAATAAATATATCAAAAATAGTTAAGCAAAAGAGTACCGCGTTATAATGATATTAGAGGCTGTTAAACATTCTCGTTTGATGCGATCGTGCAAAAATATTTATGTGTAAAAAGATCTTCACCTGTTTTCATTGATCTTATCAGCTGATATCAATATAACAATGCTATATCTATGTTCTTCTATACAGTGAAGAATCAGTACTTTTATCTTAGTAGTTGTGGTTCTTTGTAAAACCGTATAATTACAAGTCACAAACCTTTGTGTCTTTAGATGTTGGTTAAGCCTTTTCTATGTATGTTCACTTTTAAGTCGAGTGTCAAACGTTTGACGACTGCAGACACAAAAATGTCAATAGTTCTGCCTGATTTTATATCTCAGGTTTTGGAACATACTTTTGACACTTTTCAATGCTCGATATTTCCATATGTTCAAATAATCTTAACATTATTATAATAATGGGGTTATTTCTACGATCTTGGTGATTTAGTAATTTCAGATCGATTTTTTTCATTAAATGAATTTTTATCATGATTACTGTTCTTTTCAATTTTCTTTTGTGTCTCAAGATAGATAAATGTTTAAAATTTTTTCCAATCCTTCAAATTACTGTAAGTTGTTTGTTTGAAATGTTTTACACAAGGCTACACGAAGGACTTTCTGTGCATAGCAGCCCCTAATTTTCAACTGTAAGGAAAGCAAACAATTAGTATAATCCTCCACCAACTCTTTACTGATGAATAGGAGGATTTGATCATCACTCTTATAACGCATTCAGAAATCTATAGCGTGAAGTACAAGTTTTTTTTTTAGGCAAATGGACATGAGCCATGAATTCTCGAATTACTAGTCTAAATCCAAGCATGATGAAAAGTCCACGTCTGGCACACACATCTCATTATTTGATCTTTTTTCCATAACAACCCCCAGTGGCTCAGCAGTATGTCTGCAGATTCACGCCGCTAAAACCCTGGTTCTGATATTCGTGGTGGGCAGAGCACAGATAGTCCAGTGTGTAGCTTTGTGCTTAATACCAAACAAACCATAACAAATTACAAATAAAACATTAAACACGTTTTGTGTCTAAACCAGTAATTTTTTCTACTATAGTTGAAAGTGTGATTATTCAAGCATTACATACTTTAAATTTCGTCCGCCTGTTCAAGATCGTTAACTGTCGAAATTTTTAATAAAACAAAATGTTTTTGGTCCAGCGAGTAAATAAAAGCGGTTTTTTTTATCTTGCGCGAAGTGGAAGATCATTTGCCTTAAGACACATCCTAATTTGTAACGCAGACATATTCCTAGAGCTTCTGAATGGATTGCAATGAATCTTGGGAAATATGGGCAAGTAACTAGGATGTGTAGTTCTGTTCCTCGACAAGACGTCATCAGTCAAACTAGCTTCAGAACAAAGCAATCTACTGTCGTCTATCTATGCACGTGAGACACGCCATCAAAAGATTTTTTCCTTTAGCGCAATTCCATTTGTTTTCTTAATTCTGCACTACTTTACTGCATAGCCAGATGATTAGGGCGCTCGAATCTTAATCTGAAAGTCGTGGGTTCGAATTCTCGTCACATCCCAGATGCTCGTCCTTTCAGCCTTGAGGGCTCTTTTTTATGCGGTCAATTCAACTACTCGTTGGTAAAAGAGTACCTCAAGAGTTGATGGTGGGTAGTGATGACTAGTTTCTTCCCTGTAATGTTAGTGGTGATGACTAATTGTCTTCCCTCTAATCTTACACTACTAAATTAGAGACTGCCAGCGCAGATAGCCCTCGTGCAGCTTTGCGCGAAATTCAAAAACAAGCAAACAAATTTTACTGGTATTCACAAAGTCACTATTGTTCCATATCATTATTTTAAAATGCAAAATAAAATAAATAACTAAACACTTGTTTTCGTTTCAAAAGTCGTGTTTAAAGACGAATATTCTAATTGAAGATTTTAATTTCCACTATATCCGGCTCTCGACATCATGTACAAAGAGTTAGTTAACTATCTATTATGTAAACAATTTCTATATGACTAGACAATGACATTATAACTGAGAATTGTAGCGCCACCAGCGACATATGTGTTTCATGGTGAAATCCCCACCATTCAACATTGCACTGTCACCATAAGTAGACTTACGGCTCTAAAGATATGTTACAGTTCTTTTAAAAGCAATAATACTCATACAACGAAACAGCAAACAGATGGAACACCTAGGGTATACAGCCACCAAAGTTCTGTTAAAAATAATGCCGATGTTCCTTTTTCCAGTTCACATTAAATAACACATCTGACATTTCCTTGTTTAATCTTTTCAACACAAGTAGAAGGTATAATCTTACTTGGTTTTACTTGAAGACCAAATAAAGCTGTCAATATAAGAATTTGTTTATTGTCTTTCGTCACCATACACTATGAAGCCTCTGTTACGATTTTATATATATGTATAAAACGATTAATCGTTTCTCCAAAATTAAAACTAACAAAAAGGCTTAAATTACTATTTTATTCAGTACTTGACAAAGTAAAATATATCAGATTCAAAACTATCTATTAAAAGATAAGAAGCAGTGAGGAATTTTGTTGTCTTTACAACGATCAGTGTACAAATTTATCTGATAGGTATGTCTTTCACTTATTAGTTTTTAGAAGTACCAAATGTCATAAATATTTTGTTTATATATCTCTCTTTAAATTGTTGATATGTTAAATTTAAACTGCGAACCGTTGCAGTAACAAGTTAAAATGTGTGTGTGACAGCACCAACAGCTGTTTCGTTATGTACAAACAAAAGAATACCTGGTGCCGATAACTTGTGGCCTATAAAGACAAATAGTTCACATCAAACCAGAACTGGTATTAGCATTCTCTCCTTCATATTTTAATCAGGGAAAACGTTTCTGAGGTGCATGAACAAAGAATACTTTAAAAGGAAACTTTGACAGACATATGTGAAAATTTACCCATCTCTGAAGGAATGTTTCCAAATCATCATATTGCAAAGAAAGTTTTACAAACGAGGACACTGATAACAGAAACACATTCGAAAATAACTTTCCAAATATTTATGTAGCCGAAATTAAAGATCATTTACCAAATACAACAGAAAAAGAGACTGTCCTTTGCTATACTAAATGTTCCTTCTTGAAAGACCACCTGTGGGTCAACGGTAAATTTAGGGATTGACAATACTAAAATCTGGTGCTCGATCCCCCGTGAAGAACAGAGCAGAGATGGCCTGTTGTGTACATTAAAACTAAGAAACAAAGAAAACCCTTCTTGAAATTAAAACTACAGAAACCCACTCGAATGTAAAGAGATAAATAGGGAATACAAAAAACTAGGATTAGCTGTAAGATTAGGTTAAATCAAACATCTTTGGATAGGACTATATCCAGCTTCACCATCAACAGCAAGGACACCCTTACTTTTGACGTCATGTCACCTTATGATTGATTTACCTCTGTGATTTATTCATTTGTAACGTTACATATTTTTAGTTAGTTCATTATACTGAAACAAGTTTAGTAGTTAACGTACGTGTTATATTTTAATTATTTTAATTCTGAGATGTATTGATTTCTAAAGTTATGTATTTCTCGTGATCTTATACCTAGAAGTTGCATGTGATGCCAGAACTAGAATCATTATTGGTTTATTGTATATGATATGTTGAGAATAATATCTATTATCACCTGTCTTATCACTGGAGTTTTGACCGGTACTTTAGCTTTTCTTTTAATAGAATTATTAATGTTTAATATAGTAGCTTTGAGCTCCTATTTCTCTCGATAAGCGAATCTCATCGTTAAAATCGGCAATAGCATGAAATATGCAAAACTGGTGACTCCCACGCTCTGGAAGAGAACGTGAATGTGTCTATGTGACTAATTGCACGTTAGGTAGGTGCGTGCGTGATTAACCGTTAATATGCAGGCAGGTCAAACTGAGCATCTTATAACGTTTCAATGAATTACGTTCAACATTTAATTAAACTATTTAGTTATAATTAAGAATCTTTACATCATACCAGAGATAATAAAGCAAATTTTAATATTATATAAGTTTGAAGTTTTCAATTTATAAGAAAATATTTAAAATCAACCTCGAATTCCCCTAGTGTGAGAAAACAACTGTAGGTATAGACAAAAAAAATCATGTATTATGTTCTCTATAATTTCAACATCAATATTGTGATGCTATATTTTTATATTCTTCAATCTTATGGGTCTAAACAGCAACGAAAAATTCAGAAACTACTTTCCACGCCTATATCTGACATGCTTTAATTTACACTTTGCTAATAGATTTTTCTGAGGCGGACCCCCATTAAATCTATAACCAATGAAAAGCCTAAATTTCAACTATTTCCTTGTTATAGTCGTCGTCATACCGGGCTTACACATAACTGACATTTTGATTTGATGTGAAAAAACAATTTTCCCCGGAAAAAACACATTGAAAAGAATAATTGAATGTTTAACTGTTTAAGTCATATTATTAAAATTTCTCTAGTACCGGTATTGCCCACCTAGTAACGCCACCACTATTACAAACCGTGGTTATACCGACCTAAGCGAATTAATGCATGTTCTATTTTTTAATTATTTTAATTCTGATCGTTAATAAACTTACTTTTGATCCAACATTTTTAATAAATATAAGACACGGAGCACTAATTTTAATCAGTCTTTCAGATTAATAGAAGGGCTTCGATTTTCATAATTTTTATTTTTTTATCAAATTGATTGATCACATTTTATAATAATCTGACATGAAAAAGAACCCGTTGAATTTATGCTCTGGTGACTGCGCCATTTTCTTTTCGGATGATATTATTTTAATTTTTTGATTTCTGTTTGTTTTTCAACAGAAAACCTTTACAATACTCTTCATTTTAAATTACTTTAAATTGTTTTTAGCGAAGATGAAGCTAGCAGTGCTGCGTTATTCACAATTCTTTCATATCGTTTATATCTTGATTTGATGCGTCAGTTCCTACTAAGACACTCAACTGAAGGTTTAACTACTCGTGAAATTTCTTGATATATAAAAAATAATTTGATAATCACGATAGCTTGAAGGGTTTATTTATGAAATGCCTGTTTCACAAAATTTAATTATTCGCAAAGATAGATCGAAAAAGGTTTAAACCTTCTGTAGGTTGAAATGGAAATTTCTTAAGGTACAAAGCTTTTAAAAGATGTTTCATTTGATTATTTGAATTTCGCGCAAAGCTACACAATGGTTATTTGCGCTAGCCGTCCCTAATTTAGTAGCGTAAGGATAGAAGGAAGGCAGCTAGTCATCATCACAACCCCACGCCAACTCTTGGGCTATTTTTTTACCAACGAATAGTCTGATTGACCATCACATTATAACGATTCCCCCGGCTGAAAGGGCGAACATGTTTGGTGTGACGAAGATTCGAACCCGCGACCCTCAGGTTACGAGTCGAACGCTTTAACCCATTTGGCCATGCCGGGCTTTTATTTGATACCAGCCTAATTATAATTTTATATCATTTCACTGTTCTAGGTGGAGAACCCCGTCAGGTGGCGTTATTTTATCCAAACCGAACAAAGTTATCTTTTACCTGTTCAGAGTGCGTTCCAGTTGTATGGAAAGGTGAATATATGGTATATTTCCAATAGACATAGTTTTAATTACTGTGCACCACTTTATATGTTTTTTTACCGTAAGATTTTTTTTTACATACGTTTGACAAAAATATGAAAAGCAGAAACAGTTTGAATTTCAATCTACACACATCCCTTTTTCTTGTGAATAACCAAATAATTCTAATTACCACTAACCTCTTTTCAAAATTAGGCAATAAACTTTGAGCTATCTCTTGAAATCTTCTTGAATTGGTCATGAGAACTAAGCCATCACCTCCTCTTCCATCTTAGCAAAAAACAAGTAGAAAACAAAAGATCAGAGAGCCAGCATTTATTGTTCACAATGGAACTTGTCGTTTCTTTCATCATCGTTAAAACCTAAAGAGCTTTAATGTTTTACTATAAATTCAACGTGAACTTTTGAAATTTTTCTTTTGACCTTGTGACCAACGTTTGGGACTATATTCTCCAAACATCATGTGAGAAATAATTTCTATCTAAGGAATTTTTCCCTTATGTGTTTTCACTCAAATATAGAATTATAAGTTTAGAAAAATGAACGTTGATTAATTATTTAATAATTTGTAGAATTTCTAAGCAAAGCGACATAAGAGATATCCTCTCACAGCTGTCCATAAATCTGAACTGAGGCACTAAAGTGAAGGTACCTGTTAAGTGTTTAGTTACTGTTGCCTGACCGTATAGTAAGATTTAATGTCGATTTTGTAGCATACATACGACCCTAAAGCGCAAGAACGCGTTTTTTGTGACAAACAGACGTGAATTGTGAACAGTCGGATTCAGTATGGACGCGCTAACCACAGAACCACTTTCATCTCACTTGGCTACGTATTTGGTTTAGGAAAATGGCTTACTATTTCAAAAATAGGCTTCAGCTCGTGGCTTAATGGCGTGTTTTGTTCTTTTGTTTATTAGTTTTATTATTTTCGTCACAGATTGTAATGTTCGAGCTAGATTTGATTTCGTGTATGATAAAGAACTTGTTTAAGGATTTTCTAGAAGATTCCATGGCCCACATTGCTGACTTTCTTACAGCTGACTCCCCATTTTCTTGTCTACGAAGGATACATGCTTTACTGCTGAAGTGAGAACTGAATTTCTGACTAAAACAGTCTCCATTGTTTCAAAAAAGTCGATGATAGACGATATTATTCAGTAGAGATTTGTGTTTCCCTAAGTAATAGTGAATGTCATCCAGTGGAAGGCAATATTTCCTTAGGTGATAATGAATATCATCCAGTGGAAGTTTGTGTGTCTCTAAGTAACAGTGAATATCATCTAGTGCAGGGGTTCCTAACCTTTTGGCACTCGTGACCCCTTTGAAAGTTTGAAACCCATGTGACCTCCTACTTAGGGCTTACTATCAGCAGCTTAAATTTTTCTTTTATTTTCTGTGAAGAAGAGAGAAAGAAACATCTAAAAAAATATTTTAGAAATCTTTAATTATTTATTAGCAAATTAAATTACATTGGTCCAACCTGAATTCACAAAAAACAAATATTTCATAAAATAATATCAACATAGGTTTGAACAGCTATCCAATCCAGCTAGTGAGATGCCTATTGTTGCATTTCAGCAGCAAGCTTTGAAATTCGTGGCCGAGCGTTTGTTGGAGCCAGTCTCATGTCATCTTCAACATCCAATTTGTTCCTATTCTTTGTTTTTATATTGACAAGAGTGGAAAATCCTGCCTCACACAAGTAGGTAGAAGCAAATGGAACAAGGACACGTAAAGCTATCATGCTGACTTTGGAGTATGACTGATACATAGCGCACCAGATCTGGGTCACGGATTTCACCTTGAAGAAATCACGAACTGAAGAGTCGTTCTTTAGATCCAGAAATTCATCTTGGATATCATCTGGGATGCTGGATACATCAAGCTCAGTATAAAATGGGTTCCTTACCAGGGCCTCCTGTTCCTGTGATAGCTCAGGGAAGTAACGCTCGACTTCCTTTTCTAGAGACTGAATATCTTCGGTAATCTCATCCTTGAGGAACTGATCCAGTGTGATCTGAGATTCATCCGTCACTCCACAAAGTTTTTCAAACACAGCGATGTTTCCAAGATTGGTTTTCCGACACCAGTTCTGCAGTTTGGAAACAATAGCCCGAAGACTATCTTGAAAAAGGAGAGCATGTGTTTCCCTTCCTTGAAGCTTCAAATTGAGCTTGTTCAGCTGGTCAAAAATGTCGGCTAGGTACGCAACTCTTTTATTCCATGCTTCATCTTCCAAGTGAGCTACAAGATCTTTCCTTTCTTGAATTTCTAGGAATAGTTTTATTTCATCTTTCATTTCAAAGACACGATTAATAATGTTTCCTTTCGACAGCCAACGTACTGCTGTGTAGAAGAGAAGGACTTTGTGGTCAGCATTCATGTTTTTGCATAGTTCTTTAAATAGGCGAGTGTTGAATGCTTGAGTCTTCACATAATTTACAGTTTTGATTACAGATTCAAGCACTTCCTGCAGAGAGGCAGGGAGAGTCTTACTGGTGAGAGCATATCGGTGAATCATGCAGTGGATGCCCTTTGCTTGAGGTGCTACCTTCTTCACTCCCAACTGGAATCCTGATTTCGATCCCAACATAGCCGGTGCCCCATCCGTACAAACCTCACACACGTTTTCCCATTGTAGATCTTCGTCTTGAAAAAAAGTTGAATCTTTTTCCATGACATCATCATCTTTTGTTGTGGTTTCAAGTGCACTGCAGAATAAGAATTCGTCTTTGATGTCCCCTGAATTAATGTATCTCACGAAGACAAGCAACTGAGAACATGAACTTACATCTGTTGACTCGTCGAGCTGAAAGAAAAACAAAGGGAAACCCTTGATTTCAGTCAAAACCTGTTCCTTCAAATCCATAGACATTTTAGAAATGCGCCTCTGTATAGAGTTATTTGACAGGGATACTTGCTGCATCTTCTTTGCACTGGCTTCTCCAAGAATAAGATTTACTGTTTTCATCATGCAGGTTTTAAGAAGTGTTTCTCCAATCATGTGAGGCTTTTTTGTTTAGCAATTTCGAAAGTAATCTCATATGAAGCTTCCACTACGGCTGCACTCTGCTGCTGAAACGACCCACTTCTATCGATTCTTTGGCTTTTAAGACATCGTTCACGCCATTTGAAGAAATCCAAACCATTCTTTGCGTGTTCTGGATGTTTCGTCTCGAGATGACGCTTGAGTTTTGATGGTTTCATTGACTCTGCACTCAGGACAGCATGGCACAAAACACACTGTGTTTTTCGATGCCGTCGTTGGCGAGCACAGTAGTGAAGCCAATGTTGAGGTAGCATTCTGAGTATCTGCGCCGTTTAGCCATGGACACAACTCACCTCTACTGCTTACTTATCTCCTTGTTAAAATAAGATAAACATGTTGAATAATGAACGTTTTGGCAACTGTAGATCTTACACTGACTACTTGTGGGGGTGCAGGTAGAGTAATGATGGGGTAATTATTGGGAGGGAAGGGAGCGTAGACAGTCGAGTGATTCGTCATCCACCAATCAGCAACGGACATGTGACTCACGTGTCGACAACGAGCACATACACACTTAATCACAGCTAAACAGACACACAAGCATACGTACTTGCGCGTGCACTCCCATACTCGCTACTCACTAATACACACATACATGCAGTTGCAGACACATACACATTCACACATACATGCAGTTGCAGACACACACACATTCACACAAGCCCATTCACTCACAGGCACGCACACACACACCAATAATATCACCTAATGACATTAAACTAACGTAGCACACGTTTTGCTTTGCACCGAAACAAAAAAAAATGTAAGAGCATAAACATGTAATTGATGAAATAAAATTCGTGTTATCCCAAGCTACTTTTAACAAGGCTACGCGACTCCCCTGCCAAGGCTTTTTGACTTCTCTGCCAAGGCTTCACGACTTCCCTACCAAGGCTTTGCGACCCCCCTGCCTAGGCTTTTTGACTCCCCTGCCAAGGCTTCGTGACCCCCCAGGTTGGGAACCCCTGATCTAGTGGAAGGTTATACTTCCCTAGGTGATAGTGAATATCATCCAGTGGAAGTTTGTGTGTCCCTAAGTAATAGTGAATGTCATCCAGTGGAAGGTTATACTTCCCTAGGTGATAGTGAATATCATCCAGTGGAAGTTTGTGTGTCCCTAAGTAATAGTGAATGTCATCCAGTGGAAGGTTATACTTCCCTAGGTGATAGTGAATATCATTCAGTGGAGGTTTGTGTGTTCCTAAGTAATAGTGAATGTCATTCAGTGAAAGGTTATAGTTTCCTAGGTGATAGTGAATATCATTCAGTGTAGGTTTGTGTGTCCCTAAGTAATAGTGAATGTCATCCAGTGGAAGGTTATACTTCCCTAGGTGATGGTGAATATCATTCAGTGTAGGTTTGTGTGTCCCTAAGTAATAGTGAATGTCATTTAGTGGAAGGTTATACTTCCCTAGGTGATAGTGAATATCATTCAGTGTAGGTTTGTGTGTCCCTAAGTAATAGTGAATGTCATTCAGTGAAAGGTTATAGTTTCCTAGGTGATAGTGAATATCATTCAGTGTAGGTTTGTGTGTCCCTAAGTAATAGTGAATGTCATTCAGTGGAAGGTTATACTTCCCTAGGTGATGGTGAATATCATTCAGTGTAGGTTTGTGTGTTCCTAAGTAATAGTGAATGTCATTCAGTGGAAGGTTATACTTCCCTAGGTGATAGTGAATATCATTCAGTGTAGGTTTGTGTGTCCCTAAGTAATAGTGAATGTCATTCAGTGGAAGGTTATACTTCCCTAGGTGATAGTGAATATCATTCAGTGTAGGTTTGTGTGTCCCTAAGTAATAGTGAATGTCATCCAGTGGAACGTTATACTTCCCTAGGTGATAGTGAATATCATCCAGTGGAGGTTTGTGTGTCTCTGAGTTACAGTGAATGTCATCCAGTGAAGTTTTATATTTTCGTAGGTGATAATGAATTTCCTCAATGGAGATTTCTGTGTCCAAAGTAATAGAGAATGTCATGCAGTAGTTGGTTGTTAATGTCATTCAGAGGATGTTTCACCTCTTCGTAAAAGGGAATGTCATCCAAATGCACAAAAGACGGCTTTGAGTGAACTTTTCATACACACACACTTATTTCTTCAACAAAATATTCGATGTATCCTCTCCGTTTTCCAAGTAGATCTAGAACTCTCAATCGGGTAAGAAAACATGTTTTATGTCACAATTTACACAACTTCGGATGAAGAAAGCCCGAATGCTCCAATCTAGTCAAAATGCCAGAGACCTTGAAACTCACTTTTACTATAAGAGAATAAACACAAACTGTGAAGAAAAATGAATGCAAGGGAATAATTAGCTAGAAAATGTTATATTTTAACGTGAAGCAAGTACTGAACGCTTAATTATGATTTAAATAATTCTTAATGTTATTTTTCGAAACGTTTAACAATTACCTTAACATGTTGACTTAACCTTAACCATTGACTTCTTCTGAACAACAATAATAAAAGAAACAGTGCAAAGAAATAGCCACCTTATGTAAACCGTACCTAACTCTGGAAGTTTAACAGACATAACGGAAGATTGTTTTTGACTTACGCGTTTGCTTTCTTTCTTTTTTTCATGGAAACCTTTGGTAGGATCGAAAATTCTATACATTGGAAGAATAAACAATGAAACTATTGCTTTAAATAACCGAAACGTATTGAAGTCTTTAAATTATCACGAGTCTTGAAATGTTGATGGTGTCTGAGTTTTCGAAATAATGTAAAAAGAGTTAATTGTCTCATGGTCTGAACAGACTCCATAACTTGAAATCAATCAACAAAGGGAAAGTGTTTCAATGAAATGGTTGAAAAAAACATCGGTCGTTTTAGTTAAAATGAAAATTTATAAAACTTACAATTTTAATGATTAAAAATAGTTCCTTCCAAAATCGTAAAACATATAATTAAATACAACAACCGGCGAATTACTTATATGTAATTGAAAATCTGAAAGAAATAATTTGAACCTAAATCTTGAATTTATGTGAAGAACATTTTGAAGTCGGAAAAGAAAGTATCTATAAATTAAAAGACCATATGATGGATACCTGAAAAGCGCGAATTAGGGTTAATGCAGTGACTATTTTAAAAAGACTAAAATACAAAGAAAATGGAAGCAAGTGGTACACAGCAAGCGAAAGTATTAATTATGTCAAAAACGCGTTCTTAACGGTATCTGATTCAACGATGTTAACTTCTAGAAATTTCTGCGTACACTTAATGACATTGTAGCTCATCAACTTTTTTCTTTCCTATTTAAATAGAAGGCCCGGCATGGCCAGGTGGTTTAAGGCGTTCGACTCGTAATTTGAGGGCCGCGGGTTCGAATCCCAGTCGCACCAAACATTCTCGCCCTTTCAGCCGTGGGGTCGTTATAATGCGACAACCAATTCTACTATTCTTTGGTAAAAGAGTAGCCCAAGAGTTGGCGGTGGATGGTGATGACTAGATGCCTTCTCTCTATTTTTACACTGCTCAATTAGGTACGGCTAGCGCAGACAGTCCTCGCATAGCTTTGCGCGAAATTCATAAAACAAACAAAACAAAAACAAAAAACATATTTGAAATATTTAAAAGGTTAAGCAATTACAATTTAAATATCAATTGTTTTAGACAAAACTATTCTTTGGATGAAATTTTATTTTATTTTTAAAAACTAAAAATGAAATGGCGGGCACGTACGTGTACCCTTTAATTTTAAACATTTAAATCTCTTAAATGTTATTACCCTACAGCTGGTGGTGTACCCGTTGCCCAGCGCACTCTTATTCGTCGTATAGCCACTATACACAGAGGTGCATTTGTCGTCATGACAACACTGGCAGTGGTTGGTATGACCCTCGCCATATTGTTCCTCGTGTTCAACCTGTACTTTCGTCATCTGAAGTAAGTCATTCCGTTTCGTTTTAACCCTGAATATTAACATGTTAACAATTACGTAATTGCAAATGTTTTTGTTGCTGTTGTTTTTAGGCGGGAAGAGGGAGTGTTTGATTCTTTGATGTTCTTCACTTCAAAGCGTGCTTTGACATATGATCATCTGAAGTGTCGAATAAATCAACCAATAAATTGCAAACAGCACTTTTTCGTTTAGTTTCGTTATCACATTAATTCTAGAACAATATTTTACGGAACGCTTCAAAATTTTGATATATATTGTACTCTGTGTTATATCCTTACTATTTGTTCAGTTGTTTGTGTTGTTTTTTTTGTGTATGTATCTTTCTCTCGTTTGATAATAGCCTAACTCTTTCAGGTACATTAAGCTGTCTAGTCCAAAGTTAAACAACATGGCGGTCATTGGTTGTCTTCTAGTCTACGTGGCAATAATTCTACTTGGCCTTGATTACGGCACTTTGACAACTGATAGTCATTTCTCTTACATATGTTCGGTAAGCCTTATTATTATAAACAGATAGTTGCGCGTTATAAATGGGCAGCTAAGTGTATACGAAAACGAGAATATGATAATTTAAATAATTTTGGCAGATATCACTGGACGTCAATATCTTTGTTTATAAAAAAAGTAAGTTGTAAATAATCTCATGGTAGCCTCTAAGTATTTAATTAATTAAAATATGAACAGAAAGTTTCTAATCCGCATTTGTCGAGTGTACATGTACTTTTTCTTTCTGATACTTTATATAAAAATACAATGTTTTTTTTCTTAATATATTTTATTTGGAAGCTAAGCCTAAACTATACGGTGGACTATCAGTGCTGTGTGCTCCACACTGGTATAAAAATCCGATTTTTAACGTTCTAAGTCCGTTGAGCTACTATGAAGGCGGCTCTTTCTTAACACTGTGAATCATTAAACTAACGAAAAACAAATTTATCTTCATGTTTTGGTACTAATGTGTTCTAGTGCAAAAAAACAAACTACAAATGAACATAGATACAGTGTACAACTTCTTCAAAGACGGATATTAATCACAGAATATGTCGTACGACAGAGCTTTGAATTTGACCCAGCAGGAGACAGATGTGAATGAAAACATGTACAATGATTCCAATATTTTCACTTTGGATTTTTTTCTCTTTAAAATGGGAAACACTGCAGACCTGATTGTGCTGTGTTGTCCTAATTTGGAGTGGACTGTGCGTGGTCAGTATATCTGGAAATGAATCACAAGGCCTGAGATTTAAAGTTTGATACCGCCGAAAACGATTCAAGCTTTCAGCCGTAAATGTGACTTTGAATTCCTTATTCAGTGAAGGGAAAGTAAGCAGATGTTCGTGACTGACTGGCTTCCATTGGTCAGTAATTCAAAATTGGGAACAACTCTAGCGGTAACCAAGGATTCTCTGACACAGCCGTTCAATGCACAATGAAGTACAAATATTTAATTTGAAAAACTTAATAGAAATTTCTCGACACACCACTTTCTAATAGTGCAACATGAAGTAAGTATTAAATTGGAATTAAAACAACTATTTCTAATAGTGCAACATGAAATAAGTATTAAATTGGAATTAAAACAACTATTTCTAATAGTGCAATATGAAGTAAATAATAAATTGGAATTAAAAACAACTCTCGCTAACAGTGCAATATGAATTAAGTATGAAATTGAAATTAAAACAACTATTTCTAATGGTGCAATATGAAATAAGTATTAAATGGGAATTAAAACAACTATTTCTAATGGTGCAACATGAAATAAGTATTAAATTGGAATTAAAACAACTATTTCTAATAGTGCAACATGAAATAAGTATTAAATTGGAATTAAAACAACTATTTCTAATAGTGCAATATGAAGTAAATAATAAATTGGAATTAAAAACAACTCTCGCTAACAGTGCAATATGAATTAAGTATGAAATTGAAATTAAAACAACTACTACTAATTGTGCAACATGAAGTAAGTACTAAATTGGAATTAAAACAACTATTTCTAATAGTGCAACATGTTCCATGTTTTGGTTTCGAATGTAACTTCGTATTTGCGTCGCGTTATCAAGTACTTCCTTTTGTAGCCGTTTGTGTTTTTTCATGAGCAATAAATTCATAACGTTCCACATTTAGTAGACTCTTGTGTTTCCTCATTAGCAATGAATCATAAAATTCTACGTTTAGTACGCAACTATGTTTTCCTTTTGCGATATATCATCAAATTACCTGTTTTTTTCAAAGAGTTCATGATTAATCATTTAAATTTCATGAACTTATAGAGTTAAAAAAACTTTATTCTTTACTTTAAAAAGAAATCGTCAAATTGTACTTTTCCGTACCTTTTTCAACAATAGATCCACAGTTTTTCGATTTTGTTGACACTTTTTTTATTTACTTTTAAAAACAGATTTTCCGGTATCGTTGTCAAATAATCATGTTTTGTATCGTCGCTGTGTAAACTGTTTAGGACTAATTTGCTTTCTTTTCGTTCATTGCTATCTGCAATAAAACACTCCAAGTAGAATTCGGTCTTCTGCGCATTTTATCGAGTTTATAAAATTAATCTTTTAATCACTTTTTTTGAAATTTCGAAATACAGAAACAGTAATGTAATTTATAATTTAAAATTAACCAAGAAATTTAAACTTACTATTTAAGTGTTTGTTTGAATGCGCCTGCTCTTTTAAATACGATGTTTCGGAAACTTTCAAACAGAAAATCTTGATTTTATGTGTTATACAAATTCCCTAGGAAAAACTGTACACATTTTAAAATATAATGAATTTAAAACGATAAAACATAGACTTGTGGTGAAGTACACATTAGCCAAAAACCTTCGCGTTTTATTTCATCTTGCAAGTGTTGAGCTCCCCAGCGGCAGTTCTTGAGGCTTATAACACTAAACACCCGGTTTCGATACTCGTTGTTGGCGTGTCACATATAGACATATAGCATATAGATAACAACCTTTGAACTAAACTAAGATTAGGTTCCGTTAACAAACGGTGTCAAAATGGTAATCGCTCAGCAAAAATTAACGGGCATTTGATACGTGGGATATAATTATCAATAACCTATGCAGCACAAAGATTCGAACCCCGGATTTTAGCATCGCAAGTTTGCAATACTATCACCAACACGGCAACACATTGAGAAGCACACATTACTTAAAATAAGCCATCGGGAAAAAATTAACAAATTAATTATACCTGGTGATATGTAATTATAAAGCTTCGAACGTCAATAATATAGTCATTTATATAACCAGTATGAATGGCAACCGTTTACTCTGTCGAACACAGTTACTAGTTAATTTACAAACCAGTGTGTGTCTTTTCTTGTAGCAAAGCCACATCGAGTTATCTGCTGAGCTTCCCGAGGGAAATCGAATCCGCGATTTTAGCGTTGTAAATCCGAAGACATACCTCTGTACTAACGGGGTGCAAATTTACAAATCAGACACATGGCAAGAGATCTTAATATTATGAGTTACATTTGATCACAGTTTTCCCCCTCAGTTTTATGCAATACTGAAGAGGGTTTCGTATTTTGTTGTTTGTTTTATTCGGGCGCAGTTATTACAGCATTATTACAGTTTGTCTTTCACGTGTTTTTATGTATATCTTAGGCTCGAGCGTTTCTTCTGTCTGGGGGGTTTTCCCTCGCTTTTGGCGCCATGTTCATTAAGACCCATCGTGTACATCAAATATTTATGCGGGCTAATACAGGGTTAGTGAAGAGCAAGGTAAGAATAACTTTCAGTTGCGTTTACGTTTTTAAATATTTTACAAGACCCAAGATTCGAATAGTTGATAATTTGTTGTTTTCTTTAGATACGTTTGTAAAACACGACCCTTAAGTATATCATAAACCGTTTGTATTGTAAACACAAATAAACTTCATTCACGACTTCAATCTCAATTAGACGTTGTGAAATTGTGGTTTATAAAGCTAAACTATTCGTTAGAGTTTGATTTACAATATATTTAATAGAGAGATATTGTTTCCTTATTTATTCCTTTATAACTAATCTTGAAAATTCAAATGAGAAACTTAAACTTTTTATGTATTTAAATAAATGATTATTTACATTTGGTATATTAGTTTTTTTGAATTTCGAGAAAAACCTACACTTGGGCTACTACCACTAGTCATCTCTAATGTAGCAGTGTAATACTAAAGGGAAGGCAGCTAGTCATCACCACCCACCGACAACTCTTGGGTTATTCTTTTATTAACGTATAGTGGGATTGACTGTCACATTATAACGCTCTCAGCTGAAAGGGCGAGCATATCTGATGCGACGGACATTTGAACCCGTGATCCTCAGGTTACGAGTCGAGCACCCTAACCACCTGACATTGCAGATCCTAGTTATATTTAGATATATATTTTTATAATTAAGTAAATTTTAGCTATAATTAAATGCTGTTCCAGGTAATGTCAAATGAAGTGTTTTCGCTGTAAAATAACTTACTCTTTTATGCTCAATATGTTTGCATTCAGGTTAGACAGAAAAAGATAAAGTGAGTGTTATAAAAGCTACACTGACGGCCTTTGAAATTACTAACTTGTCATTAGTTCTTGTATCACTGATTTACACACACTTCTAAATTAACCTGCATCATTCACAAACGAGAAACATTACAGCTTTCCAGACAAACAGAACATCTTCCTCAACTTTCTCAGTTTGAAAGAATAAGGAGTTTTACCTTCATAAAACTCTCACAAAAAAGTCTGAGTTTGCGATTAGTTTTATGTTCTTCTGTGTTCTCAATTTAGTAACGCCTCATTTCTTGTTCGGTAACAATGACAAAAAAGTCTGAGTTTGCGATTAGTTTTATGTTCTTCTGTGTTCTCAATTTAGTAACGCCTCATTTCTTGTTCGGTAACAATGACAAAAAAGTCTGAGTTTGCGATTAGTTTTATGTTCTTCTGTGTTCTCAATTTAGTAACGCCTCATTTCTTGTTCGGTAACAATGACAAAAAAGTCTGAGTTTGCGATTAGTTTTATGTTCTTCTGTGTTCTCAATTTAGTAACGCCTCATTTCTTGTTCGGTAACAATGAGAGAAGATCAGATGTTGAAACTCGCGACAATCGATTTCTAGGACAAATGCTGTGCTTTTGGAAGAACCATCTCTTACAAGATACATCTGGTTTGAGGAAAAATTTCCTTCACTATAAACAGAAATTTATCTTAAATTATTTTCTTTTTGAACATGTTTTTTTTTTAAATATTTGAAGTTTCAAACGCAACAGTGAAAAATAAAACAACTTTCCAACTAAAGAATTTCATCACCATGGACCTTAATTTCTTTTGTTGGTAAAATAACATTTTTAACTAAGCCTAATCAGTTTGACTAAACTACTCAGCTTTCGTACTAGTGATTTTGTTTTACTGTACTCTCTTCACGTACAGTATCACACTGAGTAAATTGTATGCTTTTGCCTATTCGGACGCTTAGTGGAAATAAATGACCGAATAAAAAAACATTAATTCTCTCTGTATGTTACGTGAAAAGTCCCAGCAGTAATTAGTGGAATTAGATGCAACGTCGATTGTTTAGTTGGTTAAATGTTTTATTTTGTTATGTGGGAACTCTGTAACAAATAAAATAATGGATTCCCCAGGAGTTTGATGTGCAAAATGGTTTTAAAATTATACTTTAACAACGTGTTAACACCATGAAATATGGTGGTAATTCTAGGGTCGTTAAATTCTGTTTATCGTAAACGCAACATTGTTATTTTTGACAGTGCATATCTTCCTTCCTGTTCACACATGTAACCAAGATATCAGGAAAGTAGTTGGAAAACATATGATAGGTGATAAAATGGGAGTTTTTTTTTACAGTCAAACACGTGACTGTCATTATTTTAAAAACACGTGTTAGGTGGTTCGTCAACATGGTTAATGGTTTTCTGTGGACGGATCATGCCTTCTGCGTGTGCTTAGTTCTCCAGAGTCCGAAACGTCGTCTCCAAAACCAGACAAAAGTAATCATCAAAAAACTGTTCAAGACATGGTGATCATTTTTTGCAACTGTTAACTACATTGTACTGAAGTCTTTCTTGGTGATTCTGCAATATATAAGATGGTAATAATCCTATAGTCTATAAACACTAGTAAATGTAAATGGAATTGTGGGTAACGTTACCACACTTAATAAAGCGATTATTTCAAAACAAGTGATGGAAAAACGGCAAAATACATTACTCACAAAATCAATCGTGTAAACTATTCATCATTATTTTCCAGTGAAGGGCTCGGCATGACCAGGTGATTAAAGCGCTCGACTCGTAATCTGAAGGTCGTAGGTTCAAATACCCGTCACACCAAACATGCTCGCCCTTTCAGCCGTGGGAGCGTTATAACGTCACGGACAATCATACTGTTCGTTGGTTAGAGGAGTAACGCAAGATTTGGCGGTGGGTGGTGATGACTAGCTGCCTTCCTTCTAGTCTTACACTGCCTAATTATAGACGAGTAGCGCAGATAGCCCTCATGTAGCGTTGCGCGAAATTCAAAACATACAAACTTCAGTGAAATGTAAACATCTGGAATAGAGATACTGATTTTTTTCAAAGTTCATAACTAGTTCTTTTATGGATATGATGGCTTACCACACATAATATCCACACAGAAAGCAACTTCGCTCAGTCAAGCCTGCTTTCCTTCTAGCTTTTATTTCTCATTTTATTCCAAAGTTAACTCTCACAGAAAATAGTGATAAGTCTTTTTATTATTATTATTTTAATCAGATTAAAGCAAAAGTATATAAGTGAAGAACACATGGATGAGGAGAACAAGATACCAGACTACCATAATGTTTTGGTACTATAGATCTAATGTGATCTTCACAGGAAACATGTTAATATAGGACAACTATCTTTTGGGTCACCCTGCATGTTAAACTTTTCTTTAACAATCTGAAAAGATTAACACTCCTACGAAAATTGGGGCCTAATAGGCCCCAGAGCAACTTGAAAGGTTATTAATATTAGGCTAATAATTTTGTATTTAAGTGAAATTGCCATTAACTGACCCTATCCCTTTATATTTTAAGGAGCAATAATATTTTGACTTTTCAGACATTTACAAAATGATATTTAAAATTTTTTTTAAAACATCCACGGAGGGTATCACTTTAGTGAATGTAAATATTTTTTTCGTAGGAGTGTTAAGTTTTATTGTCGTTTTTGCAAGATACTGATATTAGATACATGTTAAAGTGAGATTTAGGGAGCACCATTTTAATTTAAAATTTGAGACCAATTAATTGATACTGAAAACAACTTATCTACTAACGAAATAACGACTTAACAAAAACTTCATCGATTATTTTTTTAAAAGTTGCGTCAGTTTTTATGCCGTATCTATTAAAATCAGATATTGGTTAGTTGTTTTTGTTCAGAAAAAAACTATTTTAAATATCTGGATTATCTAGCTTTACGAAAAAATACCGACACATCTTGTAAAACTTATTAGTAGTTTTAAATTAAACTCATCATTAAGACTATATCATGACCCGGATTATACTATTAAAATTACATTATGATCCAGTTTTCAGTAACAATGTGAGTGCATTTGTTTCTTTGGTTTCTCACGCATATGGAAACTGAAAGACATCTTTTCTGCCATTTTTAAAAATGTATCTAAGATGAAACGTGAACTACAATACAATCTGTAGTGCGGGTATTAAAACAAGGTCACCTTATAATGCCGTGGTGTATTGTATTGTTTGTGTAAACTATATACATTCTTCAGTTGGAATTACACCCAAAGAAGTCTTTATTTATTTACCTAGTTTAATAACACTATACATAGTTCTTTAGTTGTTACTGCAGTTGATAATATCTTTCTTGATCTACCTAGTTTAATAACACTATACATAGTTATTTAGTTGTTACTGCAGTTGATAATATCTTTCTTGATCTACCTAGTTTAATAACACTATACATAGTTCTTTAGTTGTGAGTACAGTTGATAATATCTTTCTTGATCTACCTAGTTTAATAACACTATACATAGTTATTTAGTTGTTACTGCAGTTGATAATATCTTTCTTGATCTACCTAGTTTAATAACACTATACATAGTTATTTAGTTGTTACTGCAGTTGATAATATCTTTCTTGATCTACCTAGTTTAATAACACTATACATAGTTATTTAGTTGTTACTGCAGTTGATAATATCTTTCTTGATCTACCTAGTTTAATAACACTATACATAGTTCTATAGTTATGAGTACAGTTGATAATATCTTTCTTGATCTACCTAGTTTAATAACACTATAGATAGTTCTATAGTTATGAGTACAGTTGATAATATCTTTCTTGATCTACCTAGTTTAATAACACTATACATAGTTCTATAGTTATGAGTACAGTTGATAATATCTTTCTTGATCTACCTAGTTTAATAATACTATACATAGTTCTTTAGTTGTGACTACAGTTGATAATATCTTTCTTGATCTACCTAATTTAATAACACTATACATAGTTCTATAGTTATGAGTACAGTTGATAATATCTTTCTTGATCTACCTAATTTAATAACACTATAGATAGTTCTATAGTTGTTAGTACAGTTGATAATATCTTTCTTGATCCACCTAGTTAATTAATACTATACATAGTTCTATAGTTGTGAGTACAGTTGATAATATCTTTCTTGATCTACCTAGTTTAATAATACTATACATAGTTATTTAGTTGTTACTGCAGTTGATAATATCTTTCTTGATCTACCTAGTTTAATAACACTATAGATAGTTCTATAGTTATTAGTACAGTTGATAATATCTTTCTTGATCTACCTAGTTTAATAACACTATAGATAGTTCTATAGTTATGAGTACAGTTGATAATATCTTTCTTGATCTACCTAGTTTAATAACACTATACATAGTTCTATAGTTATGAGTACAGTTGATAATATCTTTCTTGATCTACCTAGTTTAATAACACTATACATAGTTCTTTAGTTGTGAGTACAGTTGATAATATCTTTCTTGATCTACCTAGTTTAATCACACTATAGATAGTTCTATAGTTATGAGTACAGTTGATAATATCTTTCTTGATCTACCTAGTTTAATAACACTATACATAGTTCTATAGTTATGAGTACAGTTGATAATATCTTTCTTGATCTACCTAGTGAAATAACACTATAGATAGTTCTATAGTTATTAGTACAGTTGATAATATCTTTCTTGATCTACCTAGTTTAATAATACTATACATAGTTCTTTAGTTGTGAGTACAGTTGATAATATCTTTCTTGATCTACCTAGTTTAATAATACTATACATAGTTATTTAGTTGTTACTGCAGTTGATAATATCTTTCTTGATCTACCTAGTTTAATAACACTATAGATAGTTCTATAGTTATTAGTACAGTTGATAATATCTTTCTTGATCTACCTAGTTTAATAACACTATAGATAGTTCTATAGTTATGAGTACAGTTGATAATATCTTTCTTGATCTACCTAGTTTAATAACACTATACATAGTTCTATAGTTATGAGTACAGTTGATAATATCTTTCTTGATCTACCTAGTTTAATAACACTATACATAGTTCTTTAGTTGTGAGTACAGTTGATAATATCTTTCTTGATCTACCTAGTTTAATCACACTATAGATAGTTCTATAGTTATGAGTACAGTTGATAATATCTTTCTTGATCTACCTAGTTTAATAACACTATACATAGTTCTATAGTTATGAGTACAGTTGATAATATCTTTCTTGATCTACCTAGTGAAATAACACTATAGATAGTTCTATAGTTATTAGTACAGTTGATAATATCTTTCTTGATCCACCTAGTTAATTAATACTATACATAGTTCTATAGTTGTGAGTACAGTTGATAATATCTTTCTTGATCTACCTAGTTTAATAATACTATACATAGTTATTTAGTTGTTACTGCAGTTGATAATATCTTTCTTGATCTACCTAGTTTAATAACACTATAGATAGTTCTATAGTTATTAGTACAGTTGATAATATCTTTCTTGATCTACCTAGTTTAATAACACTATAGATAGTTCTATAGTTATGAGTACAGTTGATAATATCTTTCTTGATCTACCTAGTTTAATAACACTATACATAGTTCTATAGTTATGAGTACAGTTGATAATATCTTTCTTGATCTACCTAGTTTAATAACACTATACATAGTTCTTTAGTTGTGAGTACAGTTGATAATATCTTTCTTGATCTACCTAGTTTAATCACACTATAGATAGTTCTATAGTTATTAGTACAGTTGATAATATCTTTCTTGATCTACCTAGTTTAATAATACTATACATAGTTCTTTAGTTGTGAGTACAGTTGATAATATCTTTCTTGATCTACCTAGTTTAATAACACTATACATAGTTCTATAGTTTTGAGTACAGTTGATAATATCTTTCTTGATCTACCTAGTGAAATAACACTATAGATAGTTCTATAGTTATTAGTACAGTTGATAATATCTTTCTTGATCTACCTAGTTTAATAATACTATACATAGTTCTTTAGTTGTGAGTACAGTTGATAATATCTTTCTTGATCCACCTAGTTTAATAATACTATACATAGTTCTTTAATTGTGAGTACAGTTGATAATATCTTTCTTGATCCACCTAGTTTAATAATACTATACATAGTTCTTTAATTGTGAGTACAGTTGATAATATCTTTCTTGATCTACCTAGTTTAATAACACTATACATAGTTCTATAGTTATGAGTACAGTTGATAATATCTTTCTTGATCTACCTAGTTTAATAACACTATACATAGTTCTATAGTTATGAGTACAGTTGATAATATCTTTCTTGATCTACCTAGTTTAATAACACTATACATAGTTCTATAGTTGTGAGTACAGTTGATAATATCTTTCTAGATCTACCTAGTTTAATAATACTATACATAGTTATTTAGTTGTTACTGCAGTTGATAATATCTTTCTTGATCTACCTAGTTTAATAACACTATAGATAGTTCTATAGTTATGAGTACAGTTGATAATATCTTTTTTGATCTACCTAGTTTAATAACACTATACATAGTTCTATAGTTATGAGTACAGTTGATAATATCTTTCTTGATCTACCTAGTTTAATAATACTATACATAGTTATTTAGTTGTTACTGCAGTTGATAATATCTTTCTTGATCTACCTAGTTTAATAACACTATAGATAGTTCTATAGTTATTAGTACAGTTGATAATATCTTTCTTGATCTACCTAGTTTAATAATACTATACATAGTTCTTTAGTTGTGAGTACAGTTGATAATATCTTTCTTGATCCACCTAGTTTAATAATACTATACATAGTTCTTTAATTGTGAGTACAGTTGATAATATCTTTCTTGATCTACCTAGTTTAATAACACTATAGATAGTTCTATAGTTATTAGTACAGTTGATAATATCTTTCTTGATCTACCTAGTTAATTAATACTATACATAGTTCTATAGTTATGAGTACAGTTGATAATATCTTTCTTGATCTACCTAGTTTAATAACACTATACATAGTTGTATAGTTATGAGTACAGTATATAATATCTTTCTTGATCTACCTAGTTTAATAACACTATACATAGTTCTTTAGTTGGGAGTACAGTTCTAGTTTGATAAAACTTTATGCAGTGTTTTAGTTAAGTGTACAGTTATAAATATATTGTTCTTTATTTTCACATAATACAACTACCTACAGTTCTTTAGGTCTTCTTAGGGCCTAAAATAAAAACCTTAATTTATCTAGTGTAAGTAAACTATACGCAGTTTGTTAAGTGGTATTGCTCTCGAATATATCGTTCTGAGTTTTCTGGGCTTCATTAAATATTACGTAGCTCATTGACATCTTGACATTTCTATTCTATTTCATGTTGTGATGGTATCCACGCATATTTATAATAATTATGTTCTCACATCTAGATGTGGCCAGCTTCGTGGTATTTCTGAACGTTTTCATCTGTATAGGTTTCTCTAGAGTTTGTTACTTGTCCGAGTGTAATATTAACTCTGTATTCATTCAGCTTTTGCAAGACCAGCAGCTCATTGGAATGGTGTGTGTTCTGGTTTTAGTCGATATATTTCTGGTAACTCTGTGGGTGACTGTGGATCCAATGGAACGTCAGTTACAGAATTTGACACTTCAGGTAATTCCGTCATTTTTATCCTTTGTCAACTTCTGTTGCAAGTTTTAAATTATTAATAAAAGGTAGAAATAACAAAAAAACTGTGATAAAATCGATTTTTTTTAAAGTTTGAAGAATGTTAGTAACACGCTTTCTTTCAAGTGTGTGGAAAACTTTCAAGCAGTCAAAATCTATAAATTAAATATTCCGGTTTTCACGAATATTTGTTTACTAATCTTTGAAACGCAGTCAGCAACTGACGTAATAATCTATGAAAATAATTGACGTGTTACTGAAAACTGTCACGCATTTTCAAATAGTGCATATTACATACTTCGTTCGGGTTTCTAAGGTATACAGTGTATTAAAGCATCTTCTGCTCAGTTGCCTTGTAACATAATTCATCATTTGGGAATAGTATGAGAGTTTATGAGTTACGACACTTTTCAGTAGACTCCAGTTTAAGATATTATCGACTGTCTTTAGTTCATCTCATCCATTTTGTTTAATTAGGGAGATAATGAGATATATTTTTCTTCAATGCCGTTTTTTACGTAATTTAAGTAGGAAACTAAACATTCGTCTTGCTTGCTTGAACGTGTAAAACATAATATGTAGGTAATAATAATTAATATTTCATGATTAATAAAGATATTTTTATACACTTCGAGGAATAGTGGTAACGTGAAATTTAAAAAAAAATCATAAACAATTACTGATACTTATGTATATCGACTTTTAATTTTGAATTCCAAATAAACTGAGTATTTTACAGGTAGTGTTACGCCAATGAAATTTAACTAGAATAGTGCCAGGTCGATCCGCTAGGTGGAACAACTTATTTTAGCAGGATCTTTTCTGAGATAGTTTTTTTTCGAATCCCTATTTCTTTACAGAAGAGTATTTGGAGATCTTGAAACAGTGATGTATATTTTCAAATCCTATATAAATGTAGGCTTATCGTGGTGAATACAAGTTGACTAAAAACATACCAAACTTAATCTTACAATTTCTGTTCAGTGGCTTAAAAATATTGATAACTTATTTTAGCCATCGATCCAGACAGAATAAAAAGTTTGATGTAATTGTAAAACATGTTCTAGTGTGCTTGCTGTGAATTGCTAATTGCGTTATTATTAACGAATGTTAAATGATATAAAAAAACTTGAATGAAACTAGAAAAAAAATCACTTCGACTTGCGAACTGATCAAAATGCTTGAAACGACAGCTCACTTTGAAGAAGGACCTCTCCCCTGAGTGGATGGCTTCACTGTATAATGTGCTTTGTTTATTTATTTATTTTGTTTTTTGCCTGTGTTTTTTTTTTTTTTACAGTTCAGTTTGGTGGAAAGAAATGTTGAAGTTATTCCACAGCGTGAAACGTGTCATTCGGTGCACATGACAAAATGGCTTGGTGTGCTTTATATTTACAAGGGATTAATGTTAGCTGTCGGTTGCTACATGGCCTGGGAGACACGGGACGTGCAAATTCCAGCTCTCAACGACTCTCAGTACATTGGATTGAGTGTCTATAACGTCGTAATAACTAGCATACTCGTGGTGGCTCTGGCAAATATCATATCTACAGAACATTACACCTTAACGTACATTCTTGTGACGAGTATGATATTTTTGTCTACCACGGCCACATTAATGTTGTTGTTCTTACCCAAGGTGAGTTTATATGGAGCAACCGTACTTAAAAGATCAGAATATTAATGTTTCCTTTAATTTGTTTGCCTGAGATAATAATGTTTAATTCTAAACTATCCACCATGTTTGTAAAACGGTCACCTTCGGTAAGCACGGTGGAGTCACATTTATATTTCAATAGACTTTGTGATTCTAATGCTTGTTTGAAATTGAACTGCTTGTGATTGAAATTGTGTTTTGCCAAAACTCAGAATAAATGTTTGATCTTAATAAAGCTATGGACTTAAACTATTATCTGAAGGGGCGAAAGTAAAGTCGCCCCTCAAAAAGTACGACACTTATTTAAAAAAAAACGCGTATTAATTTAATAATTATAAAATATTTATGCCTGTTTTAGGCATCTTTATTTTCTCTGTTTGTTGGTTAACGTACGATACCAAAAACGCGTTATTTTTGTCATCATAGTGATTATCATCTGTTTGTTAGACACCAGCAAATAAAGAATGAGTAACCACTGTTTTGAAGCATTACGTAATTGAGCTAATCTCACAGAAACGTCGTTTATATATTATTTATGACCAAGTTTACTGTTGACCAAATAACACTTTGAAAATAAATTTTAAACTCGTGTGAAACTAGGCTGAGAAATCACGCTTCCAATCGCAATAGCTTGGTTTCGATACTAGTAAAGTCAGATAGATTTAATAGTTTTGTTTGTTTTGAATTTCGTTCAAAGCTACGTGAGGACTATCTTCAACAGCCATCCCTAATTTAGTAGTGTAAGACTAGAGGTAAGGCAGCTACTCATTAGCCACCCACCGCCAACTCTTGGGCTACTCTTTTACCGATGAATAGTGAGATTGACAGTCACATTATAGCGCCCCCACTGCTTAAAGGGCGAGCATGTTTGTTGCGACGGGATTCGAAACTGCGATTACGAGTCGAGTGCTTTAACCATCTGGCCACCTAAGGCCTAATAGTTTAAGCTTTTCTAATTTATATCAAGAAATACAATGTGTATTTCAAAGGATTGACTTACCTCAGTCTATTATTCTTGGTTAAACCAAATTTGGAACGTACCTCTGTTAACTGACCCTACTAAGTGTCAAAACAAAATACCCTGATCATCCACGTGTTCAAAAGTTATAGACTTTATTAGCGTTGAATGTATTTAAATGTGTTTTTTTTTAATGACAAACATGAAGACATTTTGAAGTAATTTAATTATGAGACTCAACTTATTTATATTTAACTATTTTTGAAGAGATTAATGTGTGAACTACAAGCTAGTATTCTCATAACATCGTAGGTGTTGCATAACTCAAGCATCTTTTCATTAGTATTTATGTTTTTGCTATTGTTATTGTTTTGAATCAAGCACAAAGCTACACAATGGGCTATCTGTGCTCTGCCCACCACGGGTATCGAAACCCGGATTTTAGCGTGTAAGTCCGCAGACATACCGCTAAGTCACTGTTTTTGCAAGTCAAGTCTTGTGAATTTCCTGGACAATAGTTTATTTTATATTTGGAGAACAATAGCGCTGATAATTCCTCGATTTGATATAATTTTTTCATCAGAGCATAATTTGTGAGCGTTTTTTTTTTCATTTCAAATATAATTTATTAAATTTTAACTGTTCTGTTTGGAAGGCAATCGCTTAAACATTCCTAAAGAGTTTTAATCAAATGAATAGGTTGCGAAACAAATAAAGGCAGCAGAACAATCTGACAGAATAACCAAGGCTTTCAATGTCTCTACACAGATTAAACTAACAACATTTTTTTTATTTGAAATAACAGTGTTGCGTCTGTGCTGTTCAAAAGTCTACAATTTAATTTTTATTTTGCGTAAATCATGATTTTATCGATTTTTATGGAGCTGAAAATTATACACGTGCACTGTATTTTTTCCGAGTACATAACAGGCTTTATCTTCGGGTTACAATCATAACACCAGCTTGAAACAAGGGATCTCTTTCGACTTACATTTGCCGAGTTTGAAGACCACGTTGCTCTGTACCTAACTTAGAGAGCTACGTGCAAACTTACCTACCAATGAGTCTTCGCTACTAACTAGGAATATCAGTTAAAAATGTATAATAATGACGTAAACTCTGCTTTATGTTTGTTTCTGTTTGTTTCCAGTTAAACTCGTAGATACACAATGAACTAATTATAAGCTCTGAAATGTACTGTTTTTACTGGGTTTGGAATTCCAAGAGCGTAATTGATAGCTGTATATAAACATATGTATATAGTGAGTAAAAACAACACCAGTGAATATAAATTGCGTTTTATGTGTCAAAGTTTTATGATGTACATGACTCAACTTAAGTAATTAACTATAAGTCTTCCGGTGTAACAGCGGTAAGTCTAACAAATCACAACGCTAAATTTCGGGGTTTGATTCCACGTATTGTATACAACAAATAGCCCGATGAGGCTTTGCCCTGAAACAAAGTTAGCTACAAATTCTCAAAAATGGAAATAAACAAAGAAGTAATTAACCATAGGCCTCCAATGGAACAGTAAGTCTTCTGACTTACAATATTAAAATTAGGGGCTCAACTTCCTGCGGTATGTATAACACCTATTCCAGTGTTTTTTTGTGGGGTTTTTTTCAATTTCGCGCGAAGTCGCACGAGGGCTATCTACGCTATCCGTCGCTACTTTAGCAGTGTAAAACTAGAGGGAAGAAAGCTAGTCTTCACCACTCACTGCCAACTCTTGGGCTACACTTTTACTAACGAATAGTGGGATTTACCATTACATTATAACGCCCCCACGGCTGAAAGAGCGAGCATGTTTGGTGCGTCGGGTATTCGAGAACCCGCGACCCTCTGATTTCGAGTCGAATGCTTTAACCCACCTGGCTATTCCAGGCCTAGTCTAGTGTGAGTGGCCGCTCAGACAGATCTTTAAAAATCTTTGATTTTGTGTTTCATAAGTAACAATCCAGGTCGCTTTATTTAAGATACTATTAATCATGCTTTCGAAATCGTTCTATGCTTTTTGTTTTTGTCACTTTTTATTATTGTTGTATTTCTATAGTTAACTGCTAAAGAAAAATCACGAAAAACTTGAAACATTCATTTTTAAAATACATTGTTCTTACCGTCGTTTTTGTCTTCTCATCAAATTGTTTTCCTACATATAAAGCAGATGCAAACTTTAGTCTAAATCAGTAACGTCTAAAAGGTTTTAGTACGTCAAATATAAATACTTCTATTTAGTTATTATTAATATATATTTATTTTTTTAAATCTAAAACAGGTTCACAATATCGCCAGGAATCCAAAAGGCGATGCTATAGTGGCGTCCTCTGGTGTCACAGTGGAAAGTAACACTAGACGTTTCGTTATTGACGAACAAAGGGAAATTTATTACCGAGCAGAAGTTCAAAATCGAGTTTATAAAAGAGAAATATTAGAGGTAACACACTATTTGTAACGGTTAACTATTAACATATAATGTGCGATTACTCTTAAAAGTTCTTGGATTGTATTTTAAATGGTTAAACTTGATGCAGTCATGTTTTTTCTTTTTAAATGGTGCTTGCCGTTTCTTCGGCGTTTCTTTTTTTTTCCATCAGTTTTGAAATCGCTTCTTCAAAATTCTTACAATTTAAGAACAAAGACCGTAATTTTTCTTTGTCTTTCGGTAAACAATTTATTGGTAAAAAATTCAGTACGTTAAATATATGTAGTCAGAAAAAAAGAATCCGATGTTTCGTTTGTCTTGTGGATATTGGTTTTTGAAATAGGTTCGTTGATAAAGCCTTGATTTTATAGTCTCGTGATGCAGGATGAGATGGTGCGAGATTTATAACGAACACTACCAGTGTCGTTATTTTACTACGGAGTTTATTTGCAAAAAAAAAATAAAAATGAACCACTCTTGTGGAAAAATTGAAAAGGAATTAGATTTCTCACTTTATGTTATTTTAAAATGATTTTCAAGTGTAGAAACGTGTGCAATTTATTGTCTACAGTCATGTGAAAAAGTTAGGACGCCTTATGAAAGTCTGTGTATTTTTGTAATATTTTTTGTATATATAGATATTTAATCTCAATTTCAACAACACTAAGAGATTATAGGAATATAACTAAAGAATTAAAACTGAAAAAAAGACTTTTCAAGATTTTCTGTAAATGTAATTTTCAAAAAATGCATATTCTAACTGAGGAAAAAGTTAGGACACTCCCACATTTATTCCCACTTAAAATGGCTCAACTCACACACGGGTGTATCACACCGGGTGCACATGATTAGAAGATTGTTACTCAGCATTTTGAATGAGCCTTGCCCTATTTAAACCTCAGACATTTAGTTTGGTGTGCTCATGACTGTTAAAGTGAGAGTGAGCACCATGGTGAGAGCAAAAGAACTGTCTGAGGACTTCAAAAAGAAAATTGTAGCAGCTTATGAGTCTGGTAAAGGATTTAAAAAGATCCCAAAAGATTTTGAAATCATGCAATTCCAATATTCGGAAAATAGTCAACAAGCGAAGGATTTTCAAAACAAATACCAACATGCCCACGACTGGTCGTCCAAGCAAGTTTACCCTGAGACAGACCACAAGATGCTAAAAGAGGTCTCCAAACACCCTAACATGTCATCACGGAACCTACAGCAAGCTCTGACTACTGTTGATGTGAAAGTGCATGCTTCTATAATCAGAAAGAGACTGCACAAGTTTAACTTGCATGGGAGGTGTGCAAGGAGGAAACTTTTGCTCTCTAAGAGAAACATCAAGGCCAAAATGTAGACAAAGACCAGGACTTCTGGAATAGTGTTCTTTGGACAGATGAGTCCAAATTTGAATTATTTGGACACCACAACAGAGGGAATGTTTGGCGTAAACCAAATACAGCATTCCAAGAAAAGAACCTCATACCAACTGTGAAGCATGGAGGTGGAAGTGTCATGGTTTGAGGCTGCTTTGCTGCAGCAGGACTTGGACAGTTCACAATCATAGAATCCACCATGAATTCTACTGTGTATCAGAGGGTGCTTGAGGAACATGCGAGACCATCTGTAAGAAAATTAAAGCTGAAGCGGAACCGGACCCTGCAACACGACAATGACCCAAAACATACCAGTAAATCCACCAAGGACTGGCTGAGAACTAAGAAATGGAGAATCCTGGAATGGCCGAGTAAAAGCCCAGATCTTAATCTCATTGAGATCACTGTGTGATGACTTGAAATGGACTGTCCATGCAAGAAACCCCTTAAATATAAAGCGTCTCACTGCAGTTATTTCAGCAAAAGGGGGTAACACTAGCTATTAGGGGGTAGGGTGTCCTAACTTTTTCCACAGTTAGAATATGCATTTTTGAAGAATTACATTTACAAAAGATCTTGAAAAGTCTTTTCTTCAGTTATAATTGTTTAGTTATATTCCTATAATCTCTCAGTATTGTTAAAATTGAGATTAAATATCCATATAACCAAAAATGTTACGAAAATACACAGGCTTTCATTGGGTGTCCTAACTTTCTCACACGACTGTAAAAAGAAGACTGATTTACAATTTGAATGTTGTTGAACCATTTAAATACAGTTATGAAAAGAAAACTGGTTTTGGGTGTGGATGCTGTTCGACCATTTAAATACATTTCCGAAAATAAGACTGGTTCATAGTGTGAATATCATAACATATATTTATTGGCATTTACAGCTGATATCATTGTGATATTAATTTTTTTCGTTATTATAAAAACCAAAAGTCTTTCATGATATAAATCAGCAGATGTATTTTGGGTGTGTTTTTTTTAATGGAATATGGAAATTTTATTTTTTAGAATTAGTAACTAAACTTTGTGTTGGCTAGTGACATCTATATCACATTGTTTTAATTAATTCCATCGGAAACAAAGTTACAAGTTCTTGCTTTCTTAAACGTCCCCTGTCGGAAGATTGTGGTATAGGTTTCAAATTGAAAAGAAACTGAAATTCATCTATACACAAAATAAATAATTATTAATTTTAACTAATTAACGATGATTCGAGTTATTGTAGAAGGCCTTCTCCTTTCAGAAAATTGAAAAAACTATGATCAGTAGCTGAATATATTGGTGGTAATGTAAATATTCCAGTTTTGTGTAATGTGTTATGGATACCCTTACAGTTACACATTCAAGAATACCTGAGAGGATGGGGTAAAATCCATATGGTCAAGTATGCCTGTTTTAGAAAGCGCTAACGGTACGTGTCCAAGTGGCGATTTCAGAGGGTGCATGTAAAAGAAATGTTACAAAGATTTGAAAAAAAAATGATAACCAGCCTCCATTTTGTCAAATAATTTTAATAATGAAAAGTTAAAACGTTTCACCAGCGTATGATAATATACTGTTTATTGTTGTGAAATAGAAAAATTAAAAAGTTAGGAGGCGCTTCTTGCATATTTTAATATAAAGGTACAATGTCCACTTTTCTTAGGTCTGATACAAGTTAAGCCTTTACATATTACGTACAGCCTACATTAGATAAAGAGATAAATTTTCACTGTAACGTGTGTAGTTTGTTGTTGTTGTTTTTTAGTTAAGGCTAAATTTTACATAGTTAATACTTATGCTATTTCACGGTAAAACGTTAGACTTTTCCAAAATGTTTGATATGCTGTTATACAACATGTCTACTAAAGTATATTTACATTCTTCCTATGTTTACATCTGTCGGAATGAAGTATGCACTCGTGTAGTGGCCCGGCATGGCCTAGCTCGTTAAGGCGTGCGCTTCGTAATCTGAGGGTCGCGAGTTCGCGTCCGAGTCACGCGAAACATGCTCGCCTTCCCAGCCGTGGGAGCGTTATAATGGTCGGTCAATCCCACTTTTTGAATCCCCGTTACATCAAACATGCTCGTCCTTTCAGCCGTGAGAGCGTTACAATGTTTCGCTCAACCCTACTATTCATTGGTAAAAGATTAGCCCGGAAGTCAGCGGTGGATGGTGATGACTTCCCCTAGTCTTTCACTGCTTATTTACACACGGCTATTGCAGATAGCCCTCGTGTAGTTTTGCGTGAAATTCAGAAACCGACTAACCAAACAAGCCTTTATCAAAATACCTGTCAGACTTCCGTGAGATCTGAATATGCGTCTATTTTCCATGCCTAACAGACATGCAAATGTTCTTAATAGGCAGAGTGACGAAAGATGGTGAAAATACATTTGAGAAACAAACATGGAAAATACACAATATATATATATACTTATTTATTTATTTACCATTTTAACTTTAACGGCAAGCAGTTGATTGTTTAAATCTAATCAATATAAATCAATTTTTACATGGTTGATAAACGAGAATAATAATTACAGCAACAAAAAACTTAATAAAACTTTGTATTCGCGAATTACCTTGAATTATTTACGTTTTAACTTTATACCTGAGTATTTAAAAAAAACACATCCTTTTTACCATCGTGAATTCCAAGCTAAACTTTTAAGGTATTGCACTGCGTTTGGGGCCCGGCATGGCCAGGTGGATTGGGCACTCGACTCGTAATCCGAGGGTCGCGAGTTCGAATCCCCGTCACACCAAACATGCTCGTTCTTTCAGCCCTGGAAGCGTTTTAATGTTCCGCCCAATCCCACTATTCGTTGATAAAAGAGTAGCCCAAGAATTAATGGTAGGTGGTGATGACTAGCTTCCTTCCCTCTAGTCTTACACTGTAAAATTAGGGACGGCTAGTACAAAGAGCCCTCGTGTAGCTTTGCGCGAATTTCAAAAATAAGGAAACAAAAAACAAAACAAGCACTGTGTTTGTCATAGCTTATACTATTCTGTCTAACTGTGCAAGTTACTTTACTTTCAGATGACATGAATATACTTTTATTAGAGAGTGTGCCCTATTTTAATGTTATTTATTTGTGTCCAATAAATATATCATTTTGTAATTTATTTTGCAGCTAGACAGAGAAATAGAGAGGCTGCAAGATATGATAGAGACTACATCAGAACCACTTGGTGTTGAATATGATAACTCACTTAAGGACATTTTCTACACAAACGTTCAGGTAATAAATATTGCTAATAAAAATGCTTTGTTTCATTTTGATTCACAGCAAGATGAGATACATATTGTAAAAATGTTTAACATTTTCATAGTTAGTCGATCTTTAAGAGAAACGTTGAAACATTTCAAACACACCAACTATTCTGTATTTTCCACTTTTGGAAAATAACAGCTTTACAAAATCTGTAATGTGACTGGAGTGAAAGTGTTATCTGTTCTCTTTGGATTAATAATGTACACGTATAATTGTTGTTACTTTCATACATCACGTATCTTGTAAATCGGCTCGTTAATGTTACTAATAAACGATCTAAAAACACCAAAATTTATTTTTCTTCTTCGGTTACGCACTCGCTTCGCTTCAAAGATTCTCTCGAGAGTAGCCCTCTAAACCACAAACCGTTACAGTTACAGAAACTGTGAAACGAAACGTTGAGAGTTCAGTTAAGAAGAAAAGTAAGTTTGGCTGCTATAAGGTCGTTTATTATCATTATCAAAATGTATTTTGTATTCTAATATGCACTACGAAAATAAAATAAACCGACTCTAGCTTTAATGACCTTAGGGTTCATAACATTTACCCATGTAATACACGTTAGTATTAAAGACCATACACTATGTAAATGAAGTGTATAGGATATTTCGGTACTAAACTGTGAGCACGTGTTTTTACCTACTTAATATACTTTATTTATATACATAAAATCCTGGTAAAAAACTTGAAATATTCCTAATGTCCACATCAGGTATCGTGCATGTTTCAAGTTATCGGTCATAGATCACGATGCAGCAAACAAGGAGTAGAACAATGGAAAACATGTAGTTAAACCCTTTGAAACAACATCAGACGAGAATATATGGATAAAAGAAACTGTTCGCTCTGTTTTCTGAACCATTTTTCATTGAAAAAGTACATAACCCAACAACTACGAACCAGGCAGAACGTCCGAAACTGTGGACCACAAGTTCATCTTAACTTCTTCTTCACTTTCTCTTTTTGTCACAGACTGTGAAATTTTGCTTTCATCATGAATCAAAACTGGACTATATTGATGTACACTGAATGACAGATATATATATATATATATATATATATATATATCAATATGCTTCAGTTCCCTCCACACTAAACCTTCGCACGAACAGTGTGAATCAGTAGAAAAAACTGGACCTTAAAACAGTATTCGTTTCCGAATAATTTACAAATTTTGTTTGTTTTTTAATAAAATTGTAGTTTCACTGATAAATATTTAGTTTCATAGAAGTTTAAAATACTTTAGACGAAAACTGTCTTTTTTTAAAATCCCGTTACCGAAGCAAACATGAAACGTGTGTAGTTTAGAAAATAACGAATGACTAGGGAACCTTAAATTAAAAATTAAAATGAAATATTTTCAAGACGATGATTTACTCTGATGATTCACGTTCTGCGTTGTTCGCATTTTATTAATGCTGTGTATTAATTAGTCTGAATGTCTTGCTCATTAAACGTATAATTTGAGCAAGCCTTTTGTATTAGTATAAGTATTTTATTAACGTTTTTGTAATAAGCTGGATATTTAAAGTGTAATATTTCTAGTTCCTTAGTCTCATGTCAACAAAACGTCAGCTAATAAAAAATTCAACCTGGAATTAAAGCTAATAATGAGAAACGAAATTTTACTTTTTAATTACGAAACATTTTAAATTAAGGTTGAGGTTAGTAATTATCCAAAAAAACATGAGGCGTCAGCTAAGAAACATTTCGACTTTAAAGTAAGACTAGTAGTTATAAAAATATCACTTCTTAGCTCAAAAAGTGATTAAGTTCAAAATAAGGTTTAGTAACGAGAAACAAAAATTACATTTCAGTTAAGAAGCTTTTCAACTTGGAATTTATATTTTTTGTTCTGATAAATTAGATCGCATTTTGTCTTTACAAACACTGTTAATGGAATGTATTGTTAGTGGGGTTTAGTTGCACCTTTCATAAAACGAAGCTTAACTAGTTTTAATAAAGAGCTGTTGCATTGTTCCTATTTTTATCTTAAATTTTATCTTATATGAATGAATATCTGCTGGCAAATTCTTATCAGTGCTGTAAGTGTAACTACCAGTGTGACCTCTAATTATGATTTCATTCCTTTAAAATGCGTTGCTTAATCCTTCGCACCTAAAGCGTTTTTGATTAGATGTGACTTTTTGTCAGTACAGACCTGCAAACCAAACCAAATAAGAAAGTGACACTTGATAATAACCAGCATTAGTTTTGGGATCGTAACTCTATTATTTGGAACAGACTTATACTTTACAAAACCAACCAGGTTCTCTAAAACGCATGATGGTAGCTTTCCTCCTCTAAAACAGTGTTGAATCTTCCTTTATAGTCACGCCATGGAATCTAGATTTATAGTTTGTTGTAATCACCCGCATGTACTCGGGACAGCCGTATCAAGCATCATTGTTTGAGATAATTGCTTAAGTTAACACCACGTAATGAGAAACTCATTTTTAATTAGGAGAGTTTCATAAAATTTAACAAATCTATTCTAAACTGTTGGCAATCAATAATAATTGTCCATTAGTATGATTTTTTTTAATGTGAGGTCGAAACTGCTAATCTAATTTGCTTGGCCTAACCAATAGTCTTCACCTTAATCCAAACAATATGACCGAAATCAGTCCACTTTTACTCTTAAGTAAAGCTATGATAAACATTTTAGACCGTTAATTCAGATGACGTTTTGCGTAAACGTTCGCAAATATTTTGGTCAAACTTTAGCGATTTTAATTGAATAAATTTGCACATCTTGATTTTTTTAAACCAAATGAGAGATTCCTAATTGTGGGTTGGAAAGATCCATCAGTTTACCAAGTTAAAAAAATCGTAAAAGTTAAAACTGTTTTCTTCAAATAAAGTTTTCGTACTTTCGGTTCAAAGAAAATGAAAATTTTGTGCTGTTTTGAATTTTGCGCCAAGCTATACGAGGGCTATTTGTGCTAGCCGTCCCTAATTTAACAGTGTAAAACAAGAGAGAAAGCAGCTAGTCATCATCACCCACCGCCAACTATTGGGCTACTCTTTTACCAACGAATAGTGGGATTGACTCTCACATTATAACGCCCCCACTGCTGAAAAGGCGAGCATGTTTGGAGTGATGGAGGTTCGAACTCGCGACTCTCAGTTTACGTGTCGTGTGCCTTAACCACCTGGCCATGCTGAGCCTAATAAAGAACCATCAGGACACTCTATCTTACAAACACTGTCACAAAAATCACTTTAATAAAAGCATCTTAAAATAAAAGTGCAAAATGTCAATGAAAATTGAAGATATTTATATATCGTGTATTTCTTACCCAATTGCCTTGAAATTTGGTATGTGAAGTAAGGATCCAATAAGATACATTCACTGAAAATGTACATTAATTTGTATTACCAAAACCCAAGTTGCTAACACTCATGGTAATAGCACGGTGAGTCCTATAGATTGTTTTGGCCGCACGACACCCTAACGTGTATTTTGATTTTTAAACATCATAAAGTATATTGTAAACGCCCTCCTGAAAGTTATTATAAGCATCATGTCTAGTTATCAGGAAAACGAAATGAAACTGTTAGAACATTTCAAAGTAGTTCACAAGCTATAGGTTACGTTTTTCTAACGCCACATTTATACCTGAGGGAATTACAGAAATAATACAACTTTCTATTCTTATTTAGGTGAACTGTCCTAATAGTCCAAGTACAACTCTTCTGACCCAAGAGAACAAAACAGGGTCTACAGGAAGTGACGTCAGTCAATCTCGAGGAATGGGAATTTTCAATTTTTCCTTCCTAGGCAGCTTTAAAGGAGGTGTCAAAGATAGATCATTACAGACTAACAGGTTGTACACATCAAAGCAACAAGGCCATCAGAAACGAAAACTTCGTCGCCTGAGTTTAAACCAAGACACCCTCGAGACCATCCGAGGGAGTTTACCAACAATCATAATATCAGACGAAAAGCAAAACGAGCAGACTAGCTGTGTGAGTCAATGTCGATCTCACCCAGTCCTTCAACAAATAACATCAATGTACAGTCGAGAAGAACAGGACGGTCAAGAGAGATGTTCGGACACTCGTCTGACCAACGCTGGTCGTGTGAGTGATGCGCACGAACAGGTATATTCTTTTTCCATTAACACGTGTGAGGATACATATTTTAATAAAACAGCCGAGCGCAGTCTCTCCTCATCCAGTTCCATTGAAAACTTGATAGTCAGTGAGGATACTTGGGTCACAGCACCTATTAACTCCAGTTTACTGTCCTCTCCAGACGACTGTTTTGTGTCGATGAAAGACATTTTTACTGAGTTAAACGTGACTCCGTCTGGTGAGCCTGGATCTTCGTTTTCGAATGGCGTTAGCTTGTCGAATAGGTCGTCCGGTGACCCCGTAAATAGAGAAAAGAGCTTCAAAGAACTCGTCAATGAAAAAAGACAAAGAGCCGAGAAACTTCGGGAAGAACTGTATACGCTGCAGAGGGAGCTGATTCTTCTCGAAATTGACCGATCAGACGGAGTCGACTTATAACAAACGAAATATAAATTTCATGTTCAATCTCGAGCCTGGTAAATTGGAGAGGGGGAGTGGTTCTTCTAAAATTGACAAATCAGATAGAATTGTTTATGAAAAAAATATATATAGAAGTTTCATGTCCAATTAAAACCTTTGTCGAGTACTGAGGACGTTCACTGTTTTCGAAATTAACCAATCATACGGGGTCAGTCCCTATTATTCGATACATATCAAACCATGAAATCATTGGCTTTATGAAGGAGCAGCGACTTTTGTATACTATTCATTTTCTATGCTTCTTTTTTTTTGCCGACGAAGTATTTAAAATTATGTATGTTTGTTATTAACAACATATTCAATAAAAATAAAGAAACCAACTTTGATAATTAAGTGTAATTGTTTTAGAAATAAAGCCAACGTGTAAGTGCTTTTAGTAATCATTTTAACAGCATTTTTTAATAGTTTAAACAAACTTTTTATCAACATGTATACTGCGCAATCAACATAAATACCATTGTTGTCTTAATATAGAAAAAGTCCGTGCATAATTCTACGTAAAACGTATTTCGTTTTAATAAAATATAATAGTTGCGTATCGTTCAGCGTTGCCAAAATAGAATTACGACCACAGGACAAAAACTAACTTTTATATATTCTAGATATAAATTGTGATTCAAGATAGTTTTAATTTTGACATGAAAATATGTATAAGAAATTTCGAAAATTTTCGTTTCGTAACTATTTGTTTCTTTTCCTTAACAAATTTTTCTCTGTTGATTTCAAATACTTAAAAAAAATTAGGTTTTGGTTACGAACTTTAGTAACAAGATAATCCATTTTGTAACTCGAGTTTTTAATCTTTGAAAATTTAAAATTGAAAAAAAAATTAAATTAGAAAACAAAACATGCATCTTTCATGTAAAGTTTGAAGATAAATTTATTCCTTTCCAAAAAAAAATATTTAGGTGTTTTCTAGCTTTTTATAGTTTTTATACTGACGTGTAGTTTGTGATGCTACGAAACGTGTTAAATAAAGAATAGTTTGCTTTTCTCGTGCGTTGTAGAAATTATTTTAGTTCCGTTTATAATGTGAGTGATGAGTGAAAGGTGATTTTGGTAAAACTACATAAATACATGGCAATTATAGAGAAAAAGACTCATATTTGAAATGTTTATGCAGTGTGATGAGATCAGAGGTACATTAAGAATCGTGAGTTTTGCACGCTGTACATTTTTTAAAGTGTATCGTACTGTATAACTGATTCTCTTCTCTCCAAAATCAGCAGTGTCGTCACGTCTCTTTTTCCTCTCTTCTTCACAATACAAGATCAACGTTTCGAGTAAAAACTACACAGGATAATAACACTACACAGGATAATAACACTATACAGGATAATAACACTACACAGGATAATAACACTATACAGGATAATAACACTACACAGGATAATAAAACTACACAGGATAATAACACTACACAGGATAATACGAATTTGAATGAACACTGTCTTGGACAGGTGATTTTTTTAACAGTAGTTGCTTTTATGAATAGTCCTCATGTGCTCATTGAAAATGATTAGACACGATTTGAGTCATTATGGTTCTAAATGATTAGACACGATTTGAGTCATTATGGTTCTAAATGATTAGACACGATTTGAGTCATTATGGTTCTAAATGATTAGACACGATTTGAGTCATTATGGTTCTAAATGTGCCTCTGGTGAAATTTAGTTTCATATAACAAGTACTTCTTTAAATATAATTAATTTAGGTATGGAGTTTCTTTTATTATCACCAAGTATTTGCAAGTATGAAGATCCATAATGTGATTACGTCATATAAACTAACCCTTAAAATGTTCTGAATACGCATAACTAACACTTTGGAAAACTCCTGGAAAATGGTTCCTTTCTAGGATAGTGTTAACGATTTCCACTTAGAGGTAAACAAAAACAGCCCAGATTTGAAATTCGCAATTACAAAATAATTAAGAATATACATTCCTTATAACGATATAAAATTTATCTTAGCTGTACAGATTCGAACGCGGTACACGTTAAATAATATATCATTATAAACTAACGTGTATACGATAACCGAATTCAAAAGGTATCTGTCAGTTTAATATTGTTCTTAACGTAAATGTGATTCGGTAATCTTTATTTTAAAAACAACGTCCTATGGAAACTAATAAGTCAATCCTCCATAAATAATTTCTTTTTTCTAAATAGCGTTAAAATACTAAAATCTGGGTTTCAATACTCGCGATGGGGACACTACAAATAGCCTATTGAGAAGGTTTGTGCTTAACAACAACATAAAACAAAGTAACGAGTACATAAGAATATTAATGTTTTATTATGGTTTGTTTTCAAAAAACGAGAAGAAAAAACAAAAACACATCATGCTATTAAGTGAAGCAAATAAGATTTTATTAACAAAATAACATAAAAAAATGGATTGAAATACCAAAGACTATATAAACCTCTAAACGTGTAGACTTCTAAGACTGAAAAGATAAAAGAGTCTTCTTCAAGAAGTCATTCACTAATGGTTACCAGCCATTAAAAGAGTGAAAATTTCGCCGACAGTGCAAAGAAAATCAGTACCGAAATTTTTTTTTTATTATTTTTTTTTGCTTACAACGATGGTTTTCACAGTTTTATTGGATGTAACTTTAATGCACGTGATTAATTATTAAATTATTTTTCTCGCATTCATATTCATAGTGAAGGCTAGCGAGAGTCCTGCGTGGTAGATATGCATGTGCACGTTTTATACTGGGTAACAAGACGCGCAGGAATATGATAAAAATTTTAGAATCTTAAGAAATATGAAAAACGATCCCCTGGAGGCAAAAAAAAACAGTATTAAAGTGAGGAAAACTCTTATATGCTTCTTTGTCTAATTTCACGCAAAATTGTTTGAAGAATATCCACTCTAGTACTCCTTACGTTTGAAGTGACAGACTAGAAGAAAGGCAACTAATCAACATTACCCACCGCCAACTCTTGGACAACTCACCTCACGACTGAAAGAAAGGGTAAGTACGTTTGGCGACAGCTTTCGATCCCATGACTCGCGCCCTAATCACCAGAACATGCTAGCTCACTGCTGTAAGTAAAAAAAAAGGAAACTTTACACCTTTTAATTCGACAACCACCAATTCGCTAAGTTTTACTATCAAAACAAAATTGAAAGGCCTAACCTTAGATGTCGTAAACAGTTGCGTTTTAAATAAATAAAATTTACTTCAGAGATTTCCTATTTATATTCATTTACCTGCATGCTTTATAAATCAGCGCCACGCCCCTTCTCTCCTTCTTGTGAATAAAAATTGGTCTCTTTTTGTTCCGCGAATACCATAATATCCTAATAAATACTGTTTTATCTGAACTCGCCTGACTAGGTAGTTTGTTACTGTTTCTTAAGCCTTTTATCTTATTATTTCGTTGACTCTTATTTCTTTTCCACATAAATCACTGTTGTTGTTTCATTTTTATCCACACTCTAGTGTTTCTTATTATTCTTTTCCAATCATACTGTTTTAGTTTCATCAGCTTTCACGTCTTGGATCCACTTTCCTAAAAAAACGTGTCGTTAATAAAAAGCAGTGACACTAAAAACATTGACATTATTCGTGTTATTGTATGTAGTAAAGTACCGATATTAGAGTTAAATGACTTACCTCACAATATCCACCTCCGACGCATAATACTAGAGCACCTTACAACACATCAAGCTTCTTAACGTGTTAATCTTGCGCTGACCAAATAATTAGTTCTCGTAGTGAAAAATATTGAAGACACGATTTGTATCGAATTAAACTGCTTGATTCTGACGACCCCCCCCCAGTGGCTCAGCGGTATGTCTGCGGACTTACAGGCTAAAATCCGGGTTTCGATACCCGTGGTGGGCAGAGCACAGATAGCCCATTGTGTAGCTTTGTGCTTAATTCAAAACAACAACAACTGATTCTGACGATACCCTTGTGGTGAATTCTGGAGTTATTCAGCGTTAATTAACTGAGTAACTAAATCATTTGAAACACTGTGTGTGTCTTCAGACTAATATGAGTGACGTAATATAACACGTCATCAGGTTTCATACCAAATATTTAACACCTGTTCTCTAAACTCTGTATGTAGAGGCTGTGTTGATCCAAGTCGTGTAAGCAAAGTTTCGGAACTTCTTGTGTTTGGATCTTTCTTCCTGTTCCAAATACGTTGATAACTACTTCGCTACAACTGAGTTATTAAAAACTTTATAGCGAGGTCATCTAAGACTTTCTTAGTGACGTTAAGATTTCAAGAGAAACATTATCTCAAGGAATCTATTCTTCCTACCGATGTAATCCAAATCTGTGCAACAGAGTTACACAGTTACTCTCGTTCCAATATTGTTGTGATTTGTTGACCAGACCTGAAGTTCACACTGTAATTCGCTCATGTTTACTTAAGTGACCTCGACGTAACCTCTGTCCCCAAGATCAGAAATAAATATCGAAAAAAAGTATAGAAAACGTTCTTAAGACAATTTATGCCTTTCCAGATGTTATAGTTTTTACAAAAGAATGCATCCATTATGCGGTAAAACAAAGATACGGATTGCAGTTTAACATGGAAATATATTCACTATGTTGGGTAAAAGTGATAGAGATTGTAGTTTTACATAATAATACACTCACTATGCTGTGTAACAATAATAGAGATTGTACTTTCATGTGATCATACATTCAATGTGCTGTATAACAATGGTACAAGTATTGTTTATTCACATGAGAATAGAATCACAATACAGTGTAACAATGATAGAGATTGTACTTTGACATAATAATACATTTGTTGTGCTGTATAACAATGGCACATCTATATCTAAATAAGAATAGACTCACAATGCTGTGTAATAATAATAGAGGCTGTATTTTCACATGACAATACATTCATTATGCTGCATAATAACAGTACAATTTATACTTAAATTCGAATACAATCTCTATGCCGTGTTATTTGGCAAACACATTAATATATAAACGAAACCTGTTTTTACAAAACCTAATCAATGTATATCGCTATCTGGAGTCATGGTATTTGAAGAAAAATTTAATAATAATAGCGTAAGTCATGATTTGACTGAAGTAACAGTCTTGTGTAATGTTCGGCTTGATAAACACTTAACGGCTATAAGGTGAACTGTTTCTAAGGTTTTTAATATTTTCCATCATTTCAAACGCCATACGCTTCGTGCACTTTATTGAGGAGAAAGAAAATCTCTAGAATAACAGGGAGAAACGTAGTTTATCACGGAGGTCTTACTAGCCAACAAGACAAGATTTAAAATTCTAATTTCCGCATATTCCACCACAATTCACACACTTGCAGAGTGAGAGTTTCGCTCATGTTTCGTCTGTCGTAGAGAGCATGATAGTAAATGGTTTACAATACATGTTTAATACAGAGCATGATAGTAAAGGATTTACAATACATGTTTAATAGAGAGCATGACAGTGAACGGTTTACAATACATGTTTAATAGAGAGCATGATAGTAAAGGGTTTACAATACATGTTTAATACAGAGCATGATAGTAAAGGATTTACAATACATGTTTAATACAGAGCATGACAGTGAACGGTTTACAATACATGTTTAATAGAGAGCATGATAGTAAAGGGTTTACAATACATGTTTAATAGAAAGCATGATAGTAAACGGTTTACAATATTCTCTTATCTCTCCAAATTATTTTCTTTTCCTATTTATTGTTTGAAATACCTATCGCTAATAATTTTCTTTAAATATTCGTCGAAATAGAAAGGGGGAAGGTAAAGTCAATAAATCTCTGACGTGTTTAATAAAGAAAAAAAAAGTCATGTTTTTATATAACCTCGAAGCAATTTGTGACAGTTTTGAAATGAAGGTTGTTCGTTTGTTTGTTTTTAACTTCGCGCAAACCTACATGAGGGTTATCTATGATAGCCATCCTAATTTAGCAGTGTAAGACTAGAGACTAAGAGGAAGGCAGCTAATCATCACCACCCACCGCCAACTCTTGGGTTACTCTTTTGCTAACAAATAGTGAGATTGACCGTCACATTATAACGCTCCCTCGGCTGAAAGGGCGAGCATGTTTGGTGCGACGGGGATTCGAACCTGCGACCCTCAGATTGCGAGTGGAGAGCCTTAACCGCCTGGCCTACAAATAAAGAATTATGCAGAATGTGATTTCCAAACTATCTCAGTCCGAGGTTCCCTTAATGTGAATAAAAACGTCTCAGGAAACCAGTTAAATATGTGAAATAGTTCTTACAATACTCCGAGCTTCCCTTTAAAATCTGGGATCTTTCAACTGTTTTTCGCAGACACAGGCGAACAGTGTTACGAGTTTAGCCATTTGCAACTTGATGTATGATATGAATTATGGTTGAATAAATACGTAAATTAGCGATCGGACAAATGCGAAAGTTGAAGAGCGTATTTATTATTCATTTCCCTGGTGGGACAGAGATATAAGCCTACTGGTTTACAATGCTAAAATCCGGGGCTCGATTCCCCATGGTAAGCCCAGTATGGCTTTGTCGTAAAAGAAACATGCAAAGTCTTATTTAAACGTATATATTTATATACTATCAAATGCATGAATTGTATCATAAAGATTATACATGTTGGACACAATGTACAAACCTAAATACCGTTGCTTTACATATTCGTTTGTTAAACATACGTCACATGAATATCAAAACGATTTTTAATTTTAAGTGCCACGTGCTCATGCCCTTAGACTGCTTTTTCACGTTTAGTACTGTAATGATGCCTTCCATTGCACTTATCAGCTTCTAGGTTGTAACCTTTAAACATATAACAGTTCTAGACCTCTATCTCGTCGGTCAATAGATGGCACTTTTATTGGAAATTTCTTCCGGTTCTGTTCAATATGAATCGCGGTACAAATACAAGCGTTTCGTTTTGGTTCTTTGCTTGTGTTCTTCCAATTACCGCGGTTGATGTTGCGTGACAAACGCCCTAATCTGTCTGTTAGTGCAAGTTATCAGTTTTTCCAAACTGGAACTTTCATCTGGAATTCTGTAAGTACTTTTTATTTAATATAACTATGAGTGTGAAAAAGAACGCGTGTTGCTAGTTTATAGAAAATTGATACCTATGTAGAATATGCTTAAGTCCGACTAACCTGGCTGTTTTGAATTGATTACTTATGTTTCAGTTCATGTTAATCACGTCGAGTTATCAAATAATGTTAATAACTGAATAGCAAACAGAAACGGAATAGTGATAAAATAGAATAGTCAGTGTTAAAAGGCCTTTTCAGTTGTCTTTCTTCAAACTGAATTTATGCCCCCCAGTGGCTCAGCGGTATGTCTGCGGACTTACACGCTAAAATCCGGGTTTCGATACCCGTGGTGGGCAGAGCACGGATAGTCCATTGTGTAGCTTTGTGCTTAATTCAAAAACAACAACAACAGTCAAACTGAATTTAAACGTTACCGTGTTCAGGTTGTAAATCTTGAGTGAGACAAACTGGAAATCTTAAATTGAGACTAAAGATTCACGTGTTACAAGTCAAACTAATGACCCTTAATTTTCAAAACGTTTTTACAAATGTGTGTTTGAAAACATGTATATGAATAACTCAAAAAACTTCGTATCTTTTGTTAATGTTTGTAAAGAACAAATGTACATAATGGGCTATCTGCGTTTTGCCCACAACGGGTATCGAAAGCCAGTTTCTATCGTTTTAAGTCCGGAGGTTTTGCACTGTGCCGCTAAGAGAGGGATTCTCGTTTGGGAAGTAAATATGATGAAATAAAAACTTAATTATGAACAAATTATGTTTTAGAAGATATGATTAGTTTGTGTTAATCCATTTCTTTAGTTTAATTAGGCCTGGCATGGCCGAGCGCGTTAAGGCGTGCGCTCGTAATCCGAGGGTCGCGGGTTCGCGCCCGAGTCGCGCTAAACATGCTCGCCCTCCCAGCCGTGGGGGCGTATAATGTGACGGTCAATCCCACTATTCGTTGGTAAAAGAGTAGCCCAAGATTTGGCGGTGGGTGGTGATGACTAGCTGCCTTCCCTCTAGTCTTACACTGCTAAATTAGGGACGGCTAGCACAGATAGCCCTCGAGTAGCTTTGTGCGAAATTCCAAAACAAACAAACAAAACAAACTTTAGTTTAATTAAAAGTTCGCTTTTATTTCTCTACATGTTGATTTTCTACATATCGATGTTTAATAAAAGCAAGTTATCTTCTGTTGACCTTAAAAGTTTCGTTGTTGGCAACACGAATATCGCGAAAGGGATATTAAAGGGATATTACTACTGAAATAAACATTTTATGTTGAATTCGATTCTCTATATTTTATTATATTGTTTATTACACGCGCGTTTTTATGCAAATCTGGAACGCTAACAAAAAAGAAAAACTTTTTGTAAATGTAAAATGATGACAGAGCCAAATATTGCAAACAAAAATATACTGATGATACAACCATACGCAGATTATCCGTACATGACTTTCGATGTTAAAATTTAATGTTATCCTGAAAAATGCATGGATGTAATATGGTTACGTCATCGATTGAGTTGACCGACCTCGTAACGAGAATCTGTAAGGTCTGAACTAATCAAAACTTGGTTTTCCTAGTACGTAAGTCTTGGAATTTTCGTTACATTATATTTATGCCAACCCTAACATGATTATGATATCTCGATAAACAAACTGCATATCAACACTTTAGAATATATAACTTCCCAATGAAGTAATATTAAAATCAATTATCGAATCCTTACTTTAAACTACTTACTGTTTTCTACACTTGTCTTAACTTGAACAATATTTTAACGTTTTTTTTCTATAGTTTTTATGTGTCCTCATAGCGCCCCCTTTTTTTTTCATTCAGACGCCTCTACATCCTCCTCGAGACTCCTAAAACTGGAATACTTAAAATAGAGCACGATTTTACACTTAACATACTGTTTCAAGCAATTATAACTTAAGAAAAAATTAAATGAATACCATAAAAACGTGTTAAACAACAGTGTGAATTAAATAACGTGTGTAAAAATACTATTACAAAAAATAATCCCTTTCAACAGGACTCGTTTAGTTAGAATATTGCATAAGAACATGCTATTCAATTCATGTTTTCTTCCTAACCGACTGGGCCCTAGCATGGCCAGGTGGTCAGAGCGTTCAAATCGAAATCTGTGGGTCGCGAGTTCGAATCCTCGTCACATCAAACATGACGTGAGGGTGTTATAATGTGACGGTCAATCTCACTATTTGTTGGTAAAAAGTAACCCAAGAGTTGGCGGTGGGTGGTGATGATTAGCTGCTTTCTCTCTGGTCTTACACTGCTAAATTAAGGACGGCTAGCGCAGATAGCTCTCGAGTAGCTTTGCGCGAAATTCAAAACTTAATTTTTATTAATAATTGAAAATTTCCAACGAAAAAAGTAGAGTAATTTTTGTTAGTAAAATAATTCACAAAAGAGAATGTGAAATTTATACAGCCGAGCTTAAGAAATTCTTTTCTGCTTGTAATATGTCAATCACAATAATTAAATTATTTTTTAAATTTATAAAGATTAATATAATTCTCAAATAAAATATTATTTTACTTCATTATCTGTATATATATATATTAACGAATTTTATAATGGTTTAAATAAAATAAAACATTTCGGTTAAAGTTATCTGTAGGTACCTCCATCTAAAATGAACAAAAAATTTCATACTGTGTAATTTCATCCGATTTAAATGAATAATTAACTCGTATTTCAATGTGTTAAACAAATTATCTCCGAATATATTTTCTTTGGCAGCTCATTTAATCTAGAAAATACAATAACTCATTGGTAAAACTTTAAACAAGTGAGCGTTGTCTTAAGAAATGGAGCCCCCCGCTAGTACAACGGTTAGTCTACAGCGCTAAAATCAGCGGTTCGATTTCCCCCGGTGGGCTCAGCAGATAACCTTTTGTGGCTTTGCTACAAGGAAACACATACACTAAAGAAAGGATTTTTGAGGGGGAAATAACTGCATAGTGTTTGCTAATCATACAAAACTCGTTCCATCAAACTATTTCAATGTACAAAGTTAAAATTTTTCATATAAATTGTAATATTTTTTTCATATTAAAAGTGATACTGTTTTTTTTAAGAACATCAATTTGTCAATGCTACATTTAAAAATTACACCAATAATCACCTAGTCAATCTATCACATGTGGTCCCAGTGAAAGTCGTGTTATTGTTATTAGAAGAGTACGTTTATTTAAATTTGTAAAAAGTTGGCTGTTTGCTTACAGCACACGTTTGTTTTTAATTGTCTCTTGAATACCAAAACTGTTAAAACATTTTACAGTTTTTTGTTTGTAAAGATAGTTAATAGATGACAGCACACGTCATAAGATTCAATCTTCGCTCCAGCATCGAAATATTGTATTTCAGCACAATAGATAACACTACCATATTTCTTACTTCTGTCACATAGATATATACAAATGGCCATCCCAGTGTTTCAGGCCCTGCATAGCCGGGTGGTTAAGGCACTCGACTCCTAATCTGAAGGTTACAAGTTCGAATCTCCGTCACACCAAACATGCTCCCCCTTCTAGCCGGGAGAGTGTTATAGTGTTACAGTCAATCCCACTATTCGTTGATAAAAGAGTAGCTCAAGTGTTGTGGTGGGTGGTGATGACTAGCTGCCTTCCCTATAGTGTTAGGGACGGCTAGCCAAGATAGCCCTCGTGTAGCTTTGCGCGAAACTAAAAATCAAACAAACAGCACCGTTCCATGAAAGTACGATGCATTACTTCACTCAACCTGAAGTTACTTTTCTTGAGTTATTTTCAGGTAACAACGTTTGATTTACTGCATTGTTTGTATATTTCTAGCTAAACCATCGATAAAAATTAAATCATTAACTGTGTTGGAGAATAATCGCCACTCTATGCACCATCAAATTTTTCTCTTGATTTCTTTAAATATATTATAATAGGACAAAAAATAGGGTCTATATCAATCTAATCCATTTTTTTCAGGCGTGTATGAAGAATTCCAACACAAGTAACTATACATGTTAATCACACTTCTCAATCTTAAAAATAATATACCGACCAGATGGCCCGAAAGTTGTTGATATAAATATGGTTATTTTGTGTGTTATTGTTGTTAGTTGTGTGAAACATAAATGATGCTACTGAAACGTTTCTACGTTTCTATTACTAAAATTGCGTGTCCTCGAAATACATAACGATCCGATAAAATGACTTACAGTCATAACGTACTGGTGTGAATGTTGTCTGTATTCACAAGTAATTTCTTCATTCTCCAGGGTGGCCCGTAAGTTCCTACCCATCCATATATCTTATGTTATCCAGTGTATCTGTGTGTTGTCCCTCATTCTCGCTGCGTAATATTATATGACACCATGTTCTGTGAGACATTCTCAAGTGTAAACGGGCTTAAATCGGCCATATTTCTCTGACAAAAAAAGAAAAAATAATATATAATACATGCGTAATTGAAAATAAGATAATAACATATGGATGGGTAGGGACTTACGGGTCACCCTGTACAATGACGATGCCCAGCTGAACACAACCAAACCAACGTTCACAGTTAGTAATCCTTGCGATATTATTTCAAACAATACTGCATGAAATTAGAGGAAAGTATTCATTGTTGTTACAAGTACAGTGGTACATTGGTTCTCGAACGACTCCCTCTCGAACAATTCGGTTTTCGAGCATATTGTTTCAGAAAAAAATGTCTCGGTTGTCGAACATAAGCTTGGTTCCCGGACCAAGCTATCGTGGCCCGAACCCTTGAAATAACCCGATTGATGACCCGAACGACCCTTCGACTATTTTCGGCCCACGCCAAGCTTACCTGAAACATTTTACCCGCACCTGTCGCTCAGTCCACACCCCCGCTGAAATCTGCTGTGAACGTTTTTTGTTTTTTCTTCTAAATATTCTGATTAAATAAGCCACCATAGGGTCAAAAAAGGATAATTAAAGCAGCAAACCAAAAAGAAAAGTTGTTAGAACCACAATAGAGGTGAAAAAAGATCTCGTAGTGAAGTATGAGAGTGGTGTTCTAGTGTCTGACCTTGCTACACAGTTTGGTATGGTGAAGTCTACAGTCTGCACCATACTGAAAAATAAAGAGGTCATCAAAGGAGCTGATTTTGCAAAAGGAGCGACAGTGCTTACGAAACAAAGATCAAAAACAATGGAAGAGGTAGAAAAACTGTTGTTGATTTGGATAAACGAAAAAAGTTAACTGGTGATAGCATTTCTGAAACCATCATTTGTGAGAAAGCAAAGCATTTGCATGTGAACCTCCTGAAAAACACCCCTGAAACGAGTGCTGATACAAGTGATGCCTTTAAGGGTTGGTTTGAAAAATTTAGGAAGAAAAGTGACATACATAGTGGGTAGGGGTGCCAGTTCTAACAAAGACGACGCTTATAAATTTGTTACGGAATTTAAGGACTATGTAGAAATTGAGGGGTTTATTCCCCAACAAGTGTTCAGGTATGATAAGACAGGCCTCTTTTAAAAGAAAATGTCTCTTCATGGACCAGCAGGTCATACCGAACTTTAAGAAACTCTATCCCAAAGCTCTGTTTCAAAGGTGCTTTGAAGTGACCTCTGACACAGAGTTAACCCTCAAAGAGTTCTAGAAAAATCACTTTGATATCCTCCATTGCTTGAGGATCATAGACAAAGCCTGGAGGGAAGTGTCTTTAAGGACCATGCATGAACTCAGCCTGGAAGAAATTGTTGCCAGAATCAGTAGTAGATAGAGACTTTGAGGCTAAGCCTGTTGTCGAGGGTATTGTCTCTCTAGGCAAGTGTATGGGCTTGAATGTGAGTAGTGATGATGTGGAGTTGGATGAAGATCACAACATTGAGCTCACCATGGAAGACCTTCAGAAGAAGCAGCAACAGAAGGCAAATGAGGAAGTGTTTTCAGATGAGGAGGAGGGAAGGGAGGATGTTTCTAGTTCACTAATCAAGGAAATGTGTGGAAAATAGGGAGAGTTGCAAAGTTTTGTGGAAAAAAATCACCCTAACAAAGCTGTAGCAAACCGCAACATAAACCTTTTCAATGACAATGCCATGTCTTACTTCAGAAACATTTTAAAATGCAGGTAGAAACAAACCTCATTAGACAAGTTTTTAGTAAGAAACAGGTCCAGTGAGTCTCAAGCAGGTTGTAGCAGTACAAAGAGACAGAAAAGAGAAAGAACCCCAGAAGGAGAGTTACCTGACGTTTTTTATGGAAGGTGACTCCCCTTCCCAACAATAATAACCCTTCTACTCTCCACGTTCCTCACCACCTTTCACTTACGTCATCAGCTCTCCTCAGCACAGGTAAAGCGCAGTTAAATTTTCATTTATTGTTTTTATTGTTTATAGTTTTTGTAGTTGACTTTATGCATGTAAGTATTATTATATTATTATTTTAGTAGTAGTATTTTTACTTAAAATGCTTCATAATGCGTAATTTTTGTAGGTTTGTAACGTATTAATTTAATTTACAGTATTCCTTATGGGAAAAATTGATTTTGTTTTCGAACAGCCTTCTGGAACGAATTAAGTTCGAGAACCGAGGAATCACTGTATATTAAAAACAGGTTCTTGGCAATAATAATAATAAGGCGTAGAATAGAAAGAGAACACAAATAGAAAGAGTTGGCGTAGCTTTTGTTTATAATTCAATTTCGAATGATCTTTATGAACAAGTTCGATTTTTAACCAAAATTACTGTTTATATTCTTTGTTTGTATTGTTTGTTTGTGTTGTTTTTTGGAATTTCGCACAAATCTAGCCGTCTCTAATTTAGCAGTGTAAGACATGTTTGGCGCGACGCGGGCTCAAACCCGCGACCCTCGGATTGCAAGTCGCGCGCCTTAACGAGCTTCGCCATGCCAGGTCCTCTTTTGATGATCTTACTGATTTTGAAAATGTTAGATGGTTAAGCAGAGGAAAAGTCTTAGAACGATTTGCTTCTTTATCTTATCAAATAAAAGTGGCCAGGTGGTTAAGGCGTGCGACTCGTAATCTGAGGGTCGCGATTTTGCATCCCCGTCGCGCCGAACATGCTCGCCCTTTCAACCGTGGGAGCGTTATAATGTGACAGTCAATCCCACTATTCGTTGGTAAAAGAGTAGCCCAAGAGTTGGCGGTGGGTGGTGATGACTAGCCGCCTTACCTCTAGTCTTACACTGCTGAATTAGGGACGGCTAGCACAGATAGCTCTCGAGTAGCTTTGTGCGAAATTCAAAAAACAAACAACAATCAAATAAAAGAGTATCTTGTTGATAAAAGTAAGATCGAAAATATCCCTGATTCTGAAACTTTGTCATGGCACTGGTATTTGCTCTTTCTGTGCAACATGATGGCTAGCTTGAATAATTTGAATACGAAGCTGAAGGGAAGAGATAAAATAATAAGCGAGCAATCACAATCTATTCGTAAATTTCAATTAAAGCTAAAACCTTCTTGCGGAACAATTACAAAATAAAAATTTGACACATTTTGCGAAGCTGAATAGTTTTCTAGAAAATAATAAGGACTGTGATTTATCTGATGCTAAAGATGATCTCTATGTAAACTGGATTAAAATTTGAATCACGTTTCTCCGAACTTAAAAATTTGAAATCGATATTTGAATTTTTCCATGATCCATTTTAATTTGACTTAGGAAATCTTAGTAAGGAGATTACATATTTTTTTTTGTCTTAGGATAAGTGTGGATTTGAAGACGAGATGCTTACCCTGCAAAGTGTAGAACACATGAAAGATAAACAAAACTGTTCTATCAGAGAGATGTGGCTCACTGTTCTGATAAATGAGAGTCTTCCAAATTTAAAGATAGCAATTTGAAAATTATTTTCCATCTTTAGATCCACGTGGGTGTGTGTGATTCAACATTTTCTACGGTAGATTTTCTCAAGTCTGGATACAGATCTCGGCTTATGACGTAAATTTAGAAGCATAGCTAAGATGCTCATTGAGTATAGACATTAAGTCAAATTTCACGAAACTTGTTGATGAAAACCCTCATCAGTTTTCACGTTGAAGGTTAGTTGAAAAAGTTTAAATACATCAAAATAAAGCAACTTGTTATTGTTTCCGTTGCATCATTCTACGCATGCGCTGTAAAAGTGAACCCTAATTCACCTAAGGATCATTACTGATCTACTCTGAACAAAATATGTCGTGAATTAGGGATCAACTTGAATCTAAATTCAGTTTCATAGTCCATAAATAAATAAATAATAGTCTATAAATAAAACAGTTCAACATGAGATAAACCCAGTTTGCTGTGTTTATGAAAAATCACTCATAATGTTTCAGCTAAACATTATTTTTTCTTGTAATTTTTTTTAAAAACTGAGGTGTTTTTAGTTATTATTGTAGCTACTTATACTATTTTTCGCGCCGCCATATAACTGAAAACTTATACACAAACACACACGCTTGATTCACGAACATATTTTGTTTTTCTCTTCACGTATTTCGTTTGTGCGCATTTGATGAATTATATACCGACATTCACAGTTAAATATCCTAATAATATTTCAGTGTTGTACTGTGTAGTTCTGGTAACTGCACATGGTGATGTATAAATAACATTCAGTGCAAGTTCTCGGTTAAAAACAAAAACTACCTCGAAGCTGATAGACCCTGCACTCACTGGCTGAGAATTTTCACGGTGGTGCATCATTACTATTAAAGTACTCACACTGGAAACTTAAAGATACATATAATATAATATTTATATACAACGAACCGTGCTGGTTAAACAAAAACAACCGTTATAGTCAAGTTATATATAGGCGATCTTATCTCGTCCCAATGTACGTCAAAGCACATTAACTATAGTTGCTTGTTTCAAAATTTTAAAGTGTTTTGAATAAATTCTTGTTATACTGTTAATGACATATCACTCCATAATGTCCAGATTAACAGTCAAACTTTCATGCAAGTTTCGTTATGATTTCTTACTTTCTAATACCCAAACTTAGCACACAGAACGGGTATACATACAAATTATTCCCAATTTTAAGTTCCTAATCCTAGTAAGTGGGTAAGGCGGGTATACATACAAATTGCTCATTATTTTAAGTTCATAATACATAATATTAGTAAGTGAGTAAGGTTGGCTGATATACATACAAATTACTCACCATTTTAAGTTTCTAAGACATAATATCAGTAAGTGGGAAAGACTGATTGGCATACAGACAAACTACTCACCGTTTTAAATTCCTAATACATAATACTCGTGAGTGGGTTAGGCGCGTTGATATACATACAAATTACTCGCCATTATAAGTTTCTAATACATAATATTAGTAAGTGGGAAGGGCTGGTTTATATGCATACAAATTACCATTTTAAATTCCGAATACATAATCTTAGTAAGTGGGTAAGGCGGATTCACATACACACAAATTACTCGCCATTATAAGTTTCTAATACATAATACTAGTAAGTGAAAAAGGCTGGTTGGTATACATACAAATTACCCACCATTTTGAGTTCCTAATACATAATTTTAGTAAGTGGGTAAGGCTGATTGATATACATAGAAATTACTCACCATTTTAAATTCCTAATACATAATTTTAGTAGGTTGGAAAGGCTAGTTGATATTCATACAAATTACCATTTTAAATTCCTAATACATAGTCCTAGTAAGTGGGTAAGGCAGGCATACGTGTAAGCAACTCACTAGAAAACTTCACTTTATGGGCACAACATAATTTGACGTACACTCTGATTCGTTCTAGCTGTGCTTTGATTGTAATTCATTAAGGCTGAGTAAGCCACCAGCAGTAACGAGAAACAGGACAAAGTGGATGCTCCAGAATCTAATGGAGAAGTTCAACCATACTATAGCCTGAAAGTCCATCTCTGCTCCATCTTATTTTCTCCCTCTTTCTGTTTGTGATTACAGGTAAATCGAACGAACAAAATTTGTATCAACATTATATTTTCTCGTAGTTAATGTCTCTGAATGAGTCGCAGGTTCATGGTTTTTACATCCTGACCACATATATGATATCTCCATCGTTCCATCCGATCAGAATGAAGGAATTTATTATGAATATCAAGTGAAAAGCGTTGCAAGCTTTTATTTTAACGTAAAGCCAAGAATTGACCGTTTAAAATAAGGGCTTGTGTTATTAAAGGCGTTGTTTTAGTCCGTGAAAACTCACAAAGTTCGTTCAAATGATAGGGTTAACATTTCGACTTGACAGTTCTAGTTTTATCGTGAAGAGAATTCAGTTACCAATTACCGTACTATTACCTTTACCGATCCTGTACAAACGATTATATTCAACGTATGTGATCCTCGCGTGGCAGTTATATTTTCAAAGAACTTCGTGATATCTTTAATGTATAGTGGAATCTATAAAACGACTTATACTCGGCCAATTTCATTTCCTTTGTAACCGTCCGGGAAACTTACGTACGTTATTTCAACCGTAACGCAAAGTGAAATGAAACAGCTTCTCCGCCATATTTCAGTATCAGAGCACACGTTCTTATTTCGTTGCCAATTATCTAATGAGTTGTTAATAATATGTAATATATATTAAACTATGGAATAAATCAAGCGACTACAATTCCAAGGAAACGGTAACACAACACCGAGTAAGTGACGATTTACCGGTTTTAATTGTTAAGAAACAAGGAAAGCGTATACCGTGTTTATTCTGGTTATGTTTATCTATCAATATCTCAACATTGTTTGTCCTTAAGAAACGGAAAATGTATACCGCGTTTATTCTGGTTATGTTTATCTATCAATATCTCAACATTGTTTGTCCTTAAGAAACGGAAAATGTATACCGCGTTTACTCTGGTTATGTTTATCTATCAATATCTCAACATTGTTTGTCCTTAAGAAACGGAAAATTTATACCGCGTTTACTCTGGTTATGTTTATCTATCAATATCTCAACATTGTTTGTCCTTAAGAAACGGAAAATGTATACCGCGTTTATTCTGGTTATGTTTATCTATCAATATCTCAACATTGTTTGTCCTTAAGAAACAGAAAATGTATACCGCGTTTATTCTGGTTATGTTTATCTATCAATATCTCAACATTGTTTGTCCTTAAGAAACGGAAAATGTATACCGCGTTTATTCTGGCTATGTTTATTTATCAATATCTCAACATTGTTTGTTCTTAAAAAACGGAAAATGTATACCGCGTTTATTCTGGTTATGTTTATCTATCAATATCTCAACATTGTTTGTCCTTAACAAACGGAAAATGTATACCGCGTTTATTCTGGTTATGTTTATCTATCAATATCTCAACATTGTTTGTCCTTAAGAAACAGAAAATGTATACCGCGTTTATTCTGGTTATGTTTATCTATCAATCAGTCAATATTTCAAACTTTTTAATGAATTTTTTCTAGTTCTAACTTCACATCTATCTCTTCTCAGTGTTTATTGTCAAGAAAGATGAAAGGCATGTGAATTTTTCTTTTATCAATTACGAAATCCGTGTGTTATTCTATATTATTCAGAAAGCTAGTAACCGTAGTTCAAAAACATGCCGCTAGTAGATAATACGAAAACCATTTCTCAAAATACGATTCCTGGTACCTTGTCTCTGATAAGTATATATATTATAAAAAACACGTTATCTTGAACGCAAAGATTATAAGAGTTGGAAATCGATTGGAAGGTTTCATTCTTTATAAATCAATGGCATAAGTAATATATTTTTGTACGGGAAATAAAACAGTAAGGGTAAATTTAAACGTACTCATATGTACAATCTTGGCAAATTTGTTTGCATACTGTTCTATATTGATAATACTATCTGCATACGTCAAGTATTAATTGAGTAAATGCCATATTAGTAACAGAAAAGGCACAGCATGAACAGACAGACATATACCAGTTTTTATTCTAGTCTGTATAAGTTGTTTTGAGTGTTCATCAAAACACTCATGTCTGTTTCCTGAAAAGGGGTGCGTCGTGGGTGTAATATTTTTTTCGAAACAGTTCAAGGATTTGTTCAGACAATCTCTCTGTGGTTCGTATACAGTCATACTTCATTCCTTGTACCAGAAGTTATAGGGTGTCAAATTGTTAAAAAGATATAAAGCAGTGGTGCACAAAGTCCGGCCCGCGATGTCCGACGGGAAAGTCAAACATAAAGAGTTGGCGCGCTTTAAGTTCGCGCCTGCACAAAGATTAAGCGCTATAGAAGAATATGCATTAGATTAGATGGTTCCGTATTTGTGTTGAGCAATAAAGAAAATTTAATAAACAAATATCATTAATGCATAGGCATTTAATCATTGGCGTAATAACGTAATATTTCCGTAATTAGGAAATCTTAAGCGTTCCAATTCTTCTTCGAGATTTACTTACGAGCCCTATTTTGATATTATTTGGTAATAAAAATGGCAGCTAATCGTAAAAAAAAGTTGACGAGAAAAATCGGCAGTTTAATGATGATTGGACTGCGCAATACTGTTTTGTTCAACTACAGAAGAACGTGATTTATCTGGTGTGTCATTCGACACTAGCAGTGGCGAAGGTATCCAATATAAAGCGTCATTATGAGTCGAAACATGAAGATTTCCACAATGTTGTTGGTGATGAACGAACAGCTCGAAATGAATCTCTGCGGCGGTCGCTGAGTCATCAGCAGAACGTTTTCGCAAAGCAGTCAGCAAATTTAGGTGCAGCATGTGAGGTCAGTTACGATATTTCGTTCATGATAGCGAAATCTATCCGACCGTTTACTGATGGTGATTTTGTCAAGCAATGTATGATTACTGCATCGAAAAAGTTGTGTCCGAAAGCTACAGATGGTGTCTTTGAATCGTATGACAGTTCAACGAAGAATTTCACACCTCTCAGCAGACGTAACAAGGCAGCTTACAAATAAAGCAGCCAACTTTGTCTACTTCTCTTTGGCAGCAGACTAGTCGACTGACATCAGTTCAACAGCACAGCTACTAGTTTTTGTTCGTGGTGTGTCGTCATCGTTTGATATCACAGAGGAACTAATTGGCATGGGTTCCATGAAGGGTCAGACAACTGGGTCTGCTCTATTCGAGGAGACAGTACGACTGTGTAGTAATGTTTCATTGGATTTCACGAAACTTGTATGTGTGACAACTGATGGAGCACCAGCCATGACCGGAGAAAGTAATGGACTGGTGGCAATGTTGATGAAGCATTGAGGAAAGCAGAACAGACAGTTTGTGAAGTTTCAATGTATTATTCATCAACAAAACTTGTGCAGTAAAAAACTTGGTTTTCAAGCACTGATGCCATTAGTGACAAAAACCATTAATTTCATCAAATCACGAGGGCTCAATCACCGTCAGTTTCGATGTCTTCTTGAAGAAATTGATTCAGACTATGGTGACCTTGTGTATCACTGAGAAGTACGTTGGCTGAGTCGAGGGAAGATGCTCAGAAGATTCTCGGAGTTGACTGATGAGGTGATAAAATTCCTCAGAAGCAAAAACAAAGACACAGAAGTGATTTACATGGCTGATCCAGCATGGCAAGCTGATTTGACCTTTCTGGTTGGCATGACACAACACTTGAATGATCTGAATTTGAAGTTGAAAGGCAAAAATCAGCTTGTCTTTCAGCTTGCAAATCACGTCTCAGTTTACAAGACAGAGTTGCAGTTGTTCCGGCAGCATCAGTCAACTTCGTGCACTTTCCCACTTTTCAGTTACAGCTACAAAAGAATCATGACATTGACACACAAGTTTATGTTGGGAAGCTAGATGCCTTGATCTAATCCTTCAACTCACGGTTTCATGACTTTGACCGATGCAGATTGTTGATGAAACATTTTGCTGATCCGTTCAGAGTGTCAGTGGATGACTTGTCAGCAGAATATCAGCTTTAACTTACTGATCTCCAAGCATCTGATGAACTGCGTAATATTTACCGAGAAAACAGTTTGCTTGACTTCTGCAAAACGTTGCCTGATACATTTGCTAATCTGAAAGAGAACGTAATTATCCATACCAGCATGTCTGGCAGCACGTGCTGCTGCAAACAGGCTTTCTCGCATATAAAATTGAACAAAAACAACACTCGCAATCAGCTGACTGATAATCATCTGGAAGCAGTCTTGCGTCTTTCAACGACAAACATCAAGCCGGACATTTCTTAACTCGTAGATGACATGCAGCACCATCCATCGCACTAACTTTATGGAAGTTGGCGTATTATAACATTTTTAAAAAAAAAATTGCAAACTCTTTGATGTAATCGTTATTTGTGTGTTCTTAAATGTGGTGTCCATCTTGTGTGAAACAACTGTGAGATGATTTTAATCTTCACTTTTTGTGGCCCCAACGGTTACGAGAAGTCTGTCTGTGGCTCCTGACTCAAACAGTTTGTGCACCACTGGTATAAAGTAAACGGGTAACGCCAGAACAGAAGGTTACCTCAGTGTACTGTATCCGGAATACTGAAACGTCATCACGCTACAGAGGCGATTTCCCCCCTAAAATCTACTGATAGGACCCGAAAAAACTACTGCCCGCGATGACCGTGTTTTAATCAGGTCAAAACATTGAGGTCGAAAAAAAAGCTTTGCAACACCTTACAACAGGAATGGTGTGAACACATTCATTCTTAAGGAATCCAGAAAAAACAGTGAATTGATGTTAACCTGAATTCAATGACGCCACTGCGTTATTTCGCAAAGACAACATGTCAACTTGCAAAAAAGGCACTGACAACATGTCATATTTTTTAGATGAATCCTTTTTGAGGCTTGTTAAATTGACGGTAGGATTCGTGTTCGTCACTTGCTTGGAGAACATATGAGGAAAGAATGTTTTTCTACAGGGAACACAAAGGAGATGGTACAGTACATGTTTGGGCAGTTGTTTATTCTGGTGTAAACTGCTCTTTATATTCTCCATAGAAATGTCAATGGCGTCTCAAACAGACATCACATTTCTCCCATATGCTAAAGCTAAGTTTGGCAATAACTTTTTCTATCGTAAAAACATTCATTGTTATTTCCTGTGCTTCTCCCATCAATAATTAGAGTTATTAATTCCACTATTGGCCCGGCGTGCGACTCGTAATCCGAGGGTCGCGCCAAACATGCTCGCCCTTCCAGCCGTATGGGCGTTATAATGTAACAGTCAATCTCACTATTCGTTGGTAAAAGAGTAGTCCAAGAGTTGGCGGTGGGTGGTGATGACTAGCTGCCTTCCCTCTAGTCTTACACTACTAAATTAGGGACGGCTCGGTGCAGTGGGCTAACAACCAACTCACTTAAAAACCTGTTGAAGAATCTCCAGTAATTGCGGCCCTGTGTTCCTTGATGGAATTGATTGGTGAATGAATGAATTTGATTGATTAAATATTCGTTCTTATTTATTTTGTTTTATTCTTGCATTATTAGTAGCTTCGCATGAAATTCAAAAACAAAAAAAAACAACAAATTATTATTGATTGGTAGCTAATTCGTAGATCCTTCATAAACGTACTGGTATCTCGTTTGTACTTCTACAGATGGTTGAGAAATTTAAACATATTTTAAACGTAGAAATTCCATTGAATTAAAAATAAAATTTATTCTGATCCTAATGCATATGTAGAGTGTTTAGATGTGTACTAAATTAAACCTTAACCCTGAATGAATAATTCCATATTAGCATACAATGGTATCGACTTTTACATACGAACTCAAGAAAAACGACCACCTGGAAATAAGGTCACTAAGTGATAAAATATTCAAAACATTTCTGACCGCTTTCTTCGCACCGGAAGACCCAGCACGTGAATAATTTATTTATAATTTGAATGCAACTATACTCATCAATTTCAAACATGACACACTGTGGCCTTTGAAACTTCATTGTCAGTCATTAGTCTGACGAATGAGCAAACTGCAAGGTTGTCAGATGTTAGCAGTACAGGTTGGTTCGTTTATCATAAAAAAACATATAAACAATGAGACAGTAATGTACATTGTAAATTGTGACTATTTCTATAAATCTAATGGAATTTTTGTATCTTCATAGAATAACTGGGATTCCTGCGATTCAGAAAAAGGAGGTTTTGTTTTAAATTTTAGTAAAAAACAAAAAATGGAAGATGAGAACAATTATCGAAAGAGGGCGCTAGTATCCCTTCCTTTTTTACAGGATATAGAGTGGACAGACGAAGAAATTGTTAAATTTATTTCCGCCTCTGAAATGAAAATTTACCAAAAAGATAAGGCAAGTAGTATTTGTAAAATTAAGTACAACGAAATAGCAATGTCGTTTTTATGTAACATTAGTTTTACTTCACGTCTATAATTAGAACTATTATTTTAATGTACATAAAAATGTTGTTTTCGTCAGTTTTTTAATTATTAATTATTTAAACGTTTGTTTCTTAAAACTAGTGTTTTTGAAATATTGTCTTTTTTTTCCTTTTGGTTATATTGTTCTGTAAGTAAGTAATATAAAATAATATGACATGACATTTCCTTGGAAACGCTAATAATTTAAGAAATAAAAACCACTGTTTACTAATATAGCTATTAATATAATATTAAACAATATGATATTCATTTAATGAATATAATTATTTTGACAATGATATTTAAAATAATATTCAGAACAATATTTAGAGGGTCCTTGAAGTGTTTGTTTTTTATAATTTTAATGAGTTTCTTATTATTTTCTGCACAAAAGATGATCGGAGCACTTTAAATCTATACAATAAAATTTGTTACAGTAATATACTGTCTGTAATATATTAACACTGTGATTAAATGTGTGTCATGAGTTACTATGTCTGTTTGTTGTGTCACCTAAAGTGCTTTTTGAGCTAAGAATGTTTAAAATAAAGTTTTATTTCAAACTATGTTTATGTTTAATAATTACCCTTTATTTAAATAAAGAAAACCCAGATAAAAATATCCATTACGTTGCTCATAAAATTTGCTATATTGTATGTGAAAGTATTATATAATAAGTTTATTTTGTCATATGAACTGTTTGAATATGCTCACAATGTCGTTTGTGTATAGCTCATATTGGGCAATATTTCCGACCAATCGGAAATTATATATTTTATCTTGTCGGGAGAGTGTCGTTACGTTAGAGAAATCGAGTTTCTATCATCGAAAAATCAACACAAACAACAGCACTTACATAAAATAGTATCTCCTGGGAAAGAAAACGTCCATTGCAGACCGCCATCTATCGATGTGAAAAGTAACGCTCTCGAAGCGCCATCTGACGAATCAATAAGTCACAGACAAAGCTGTGGAAATTTGAAAAAGGCACTGATGCAAATTTGTGTTCTCTCTGCAGGAAACTACTTTGCCGTAGGTAAGACATTTTTTCCGTATTCTATTTTGTGCTTATTAAGCTTTCATGAAAATCGCCAATTGTTTTTTTTTTCGATAACAATTGAAAGTTAAAGTTACACTGTCTTGTATTTTTAGATATCGAGTTCTCTGGAATAGACTTATCTAAAACCAAATTTAAATTATGAATTTTTTGGTAACTTTTTTTGGTATAAGTACCAATTAAATCACAGTTACCACTTTTATGAAATATATCCATTTTTTTTTCTAATATTTTGTTCGTTGCTGTGGAGAGTACTTCAGACTACACTTTAAAGGGTCTTCAACACATCGTCAAACAAATGCGAATAAAATTTGCACAACCTTCTTCCGTCGTCTTAATTTCAATAAACACTATTTATTTTATTACTACGTTTTAAAGCTGTAATTGAATTTTGTACGTAAAAACAATATAATTTGATTTGCTTGTTAAACGGTTTTTAGTGATACAGTTTCCTCACTATTTTACCTCTTCTGAACTTTATCAATAAGACTTTTGTTTATTTAAAGTTAAGCACAAGGTTATACACAAATTGTTCGTTTGTTTGTTTTTGAATTTCGTGCGAAGCGAGACGAGGGCTATCTGCGCTAGCCGTCCCTAATTTTACAGTGTAAGACAAGAGGGAAGGCAGCTAGCCATCACCAACCACCGCTAACTCTTGGGCTACTCTTTTACCAACGAATAGTGAGATTGATCATAACATTATAACACCCTTATAGCTGAAATAGTGAGCATGGTCGGTGCAACGGGGATTCGAGCCCGTGACTTTCAGATTACAAGTGGAGCGCCTTAACACACCTAACCATGCCGGACAGGAGATCAACCTACAATTTAGAGCACGTATAAAAAGTGGGGATATTATACATAAAAGTTAGTTTATTAGTGTTGAAGAAATTCGACTGTGTTTGAATTATCAGAAGACAAACATTTAATACACCAAACTATAAAAATCTCCTACTAGAAATTTACAGGTATTATGTGATTAGAACACCAGCCCCTCTAGTGGCGAAGAGGCATATCTGCGAACTTGCAATGCTATAAACCAGGTTTAGACACCTGTGGTGGAAAGACCACAGGTAGTCCATTTTGTAACTTTGTGCTTAACTTCATATAGCAATCAAAATAACTTTTCAAAAATAAGTGAACTTTTAACAAACAAATGTTAAAGTTCCAAACACATAACCTCAACCCTACTCATTATTTGTAGACAGGGTACATATCCCTATACCACCAAACACATAACCTCAACCCTACTCATTATTTGTAGACAGGGTACATATCCCTATACCACCAAACACATAACCTCAACCCTACTCATTATTTGTAGACAGGGTACATATCCCTATACCATCAAATATTATTTCAATACCATACCAAACGTTACTAATTTTGGATTATACTTATGTGTTAACCCGACCATTACTTACGAATTCAAATAACTCATAATTTGATCAGTATAGATTTAAATATTGTGAATTTCACATTGCTCTAAAAAACAACCTTTGAATGAATTGTTTGTTAGTTTTTGAATTTCGCGCAAAGTTGTTTTTTTTTTATAGAAAAGCCACATTGGTCTATCTGCTGAGCCCATCAAGGGAAATCGAACCTCTGATTTTTAGCGTTGTAAATCCGTAGACTTACCGCTGTACTAGGGGGTGGGTCGCCCAAAGCTACAAGAGTGCTATCTGCGCTAGCCAACCCCAATTTAAATATATAAGTCTACGGGGAAGATAGTTAGTCATCACCACACACCGCCAACTGTTGGCCACTCTTTTAACAACGAATAGTGGGATTATACTGTCACATTATAACACCCTCATAGCTAAAAGGGTGAGTATGTTTGGTTTTACGGGGATTCGAACCTGTGACCTTCAAATTATGAGTGTAGCACCCTAACCACCTGACCATGCCGGGCGTTAAATGAACTGACTGAAGCATATGTCACTTCTTTCGAGCCAGAAAACATTCACAATATTAATTGTTAATTTACACGAATCCTAGTTCAAACTTCCCTAGATGTTAATAAAATACTGACTGTTAAATCAGTTTTGTATGTTCCATTTATTTACGGATTTTAATAGTTTGAAAGCGTATGAAAAAGAAAAAAAACTGTTGATGCTCATCCGAAATCAGGAACTTATTGAATCGCCCCCTAGTAACAATTTTCCGAACTTTAACGTAAATATATATAAAACAACGAATATCCTGACTTTGTCAAATACATTGGCGGTTCAAATTCTAGTCATATTAAGATAGTTATTGTAGAGTTTGATCTATTTCGGACACATATAAATATATAAAACAACATGGGTGAACTGTGGCCACACTGATCAATCCTGTACGAGGTCTGTTCAAAAAATACGCGGACTGTTTGAACTGCGCGGCTCCAGTTGGTTCCAGGAAATCCGCTTGGTGTCGCTAGGTTTGCACAGATCAGCTAATTGCGACGCCATTTCCCGATTGCAGATATCTTAATTTGTGTATTAGCTACGCCGTTTTAAGTGAAGTGCGATTTTTTCGTTTGGCGGATTTCAGAATGAATGACCTGAAGGAGCAACGACTTGCTGTGAAATTTTGTGTTAAACTTGGAAAATCTGCGACTGAAACTTTTGCTATGCTTAACACGGCTTACGGTGATGTTGCTATGAAGCATACGGCATGTTTCAAGTGGCATGAACGTTTTAAGGATGGTCGACAGTCCATTGAAGATGATGAGCGTCTTGGACGTCCTTCCACGTCAACTAACGACAAAATCAACACCCTGGTGTGGACAAATCGACGTCTGACTGTCAGGGAGCTTGCTGAAGAGTGTGGGATATCAGTTGGATCTTGTTACGAGATTTTGACCGAAACATTGAAGATGCACTGCGTTGCTGCGAAATTTGTGCCTCAGAACTTGTGAGTTTTTGGCCAAACACTCGATCACTGTCTTTCCTTAACCCCCCTACTCACCTAACCTTGCTCCTTGCGATTTTTTCTTGTTCCCCAAACTCAAAAGACCCTTGAAAGGAAGAAGATTTGAGACGATTCCCGAGATTAAGGCAAATGCGACGAAGGAGCTGGAGGACATTACAAAAGAAGCGTACCAGGACTGTTTTAACAAGTGGAAACACCGTTGGGATAAGTGTGTGCGTTGGGGAGGAGAGCACTTTGAAGGGGTCTCAGACCCGTAACTTCTAAATAACATACATTTTGTTTAATGACGTCAGTCCGCAATTTTTTTGAACAGCCCTCGTATGGTCACACTGACTGGTGAATTTCAACGAGGTTTCTTTTACAGATATCTAAAGTATTGGAGTTCTACGGAATTCAGTCCAGTGCAAGAGTTCCACACATTCTAATACATAAATACATACCAGTATACTCTTTTTTATCAACGAATAGTGAGAGTCACATTATAACGTTCCCACGGCTGAAAGGACGAGCATGTTTGAAAGCGACGGGGATTCGAACCACACATGTAGCTGAGTTTTTTATAACAGAGAGAAAATAAGCAAGACTGAAATGACATCTAAACCAATCTATATATGTGCTCTATTTAGTGAGGACTGAATCTTTTGTTTGTTTTATATATGTAAAAATGTCAGGTTCCTGACGATGACCGAAGAAAGTCGAAACGTTGTTCACTCCTCTACGTAAAAAAAAAAAAAATTCTCAACCCAAACGAGCCGTTTTTACATACATATATTTTTTTCTACAAGTGGGTTTTCTCGTCACCACCGATTTTGTTTCTTTTGTTTTGGAATTTCTTACGCTAGTCTTACACTGCTACATTAGGGAAGGCTGGCGCAAGTCGCTCTCGTGTAGTTTTGCGCGAAATTCAAAACAAACAATCTAACATCGCACGGCACAATTTGCAAACAAATTAAGTCAATTTTTGTGACGGTCTCTTTATCTCTTAAGTAACTCACTTAAATTCTTAAATTTGGTTTAGAGTGATTAATCCCCAGCATGTGGGACTGAACACGATTTGTATTTTGAATTTTTCCACATGCATTATTAAGTAATATTTCTTAAATTCTCATGTGTTTGTTTCAAACCTGTTTGCCGTGTACACTGGAAGGAATTCAATTCCAGATTTCAGTGTTGAAAGTGGACTTCAAGGGGACTTCATATTCTTAATTCTTTAATTTAGTTTGATTTCTTTCCCCCAACTTCTAGTGAGTCAACGGTAAGTCTACTGACCTCTGACTCCAAAATCAGGAAAATGATTCCTCGTGATGGACAGAGCACAAATACCCTATTATTTAAAACAAATAAACACAAAATTTAATTCGTAATATATTTTAATTTCGCTATTTGAACTCTCCCGATCCCTCCCCGGGGCCCGGCATGGTCAAGCGTGTTAAGGCGTTCGACTCGTAATCCGAGGGTCGCGGGTTCGAATCTCCGTGACGGTCAATCCCCCTATTCGTTGGTAAAAGAGTAGCCCAAGAGTTGGCGGTGGGTGGTGATAACTAGCCGCCTTCCCTATAGTCTTACACTGCTAAATTAGGGATGGTTAGCGCAAATAGCCCTCGTGTAGCTTTACGCGGATTTCAAAAAACAAACAAACAAACCCATGCCCCATATCAACCAGGGGTAAAGTCCTCATCCAGAAAGCGAAGACTATGAAAAAAAATCGACTCTCCGATTCAAAATGTCCACCCAATGAAGGTGGGCATACCTCCAGGTACTATTAATAAGTATTTTAAATTCGTGAAAGCTCACGAGTTTCTCGCATCACATATTTCACCAATTTAAGATAATTATTGAGTTTTTTGTGTCAGATAAAATGAATTTGACACTATTTTTCCCCCACCTTGTCTTGATAACATAGCAGATTTTTTTTCATTAACTATAGTTCATATATCTCTTCTTCTTTTCCTACTTAGGTTTAACAGTGGTAAAGGGATCATTTACCGGGCCTTTTACTTTGAGTGGTGATGATTTGACTTTAGCAAAATTCTGTTTCTGCACAATTTTTAGTTATTCTTCTTTTGCTGATCCCTTTTCTAATGACATCCATATTTTTATGTCATCCTACACAAGTCTCACTCAAGTACTTTATTTTATTTCTTATCTTCAGGGGAAGTTTGCCAGCTGGAGTTCCTTATGATTGAAGTGACTTTGTTTTGCTTATTTTCATCTCTTTTCTTCCCTAGAGTTCTGTGCATGATCTATTTTGACATTTGCTGAATCTAATCACCTTTAGTATGATCTAGTAAGTGAGGTGAGTCTTTCAGTGATGTCGAGAAAACCCACTTGTAGGTAAATAGACATGTAAAAACGTTTTTACCAATATATAAGGTGAGTCTTTGAGTCACTAACTGACTCTCTGTTTTAGGTCACTTCCTTGGATTATTTCAGTTTGTTTATTCATGTTTGAACCCTTTGTTTCATGTTTCCTGAATTTATCAGGTCCTTCATTTTGATATTTTATTTATCATCCAAATTAGACTTTTCTAGTTTCTATTTGGTTTTTAGATCCAGAAGTTTTGATCTTTTACAACAAAGGGACATCAGTGTTGTATTTCGTGTTTTATTGGGTTTTTTACTCTTTTGTTGAAAACAAACGATTTGAGACTGGTCTTAAGGTTTCCTCATAATTTTTATTATCTAGTTATTTCTCCTTTTTAGATAAAACCTATGGTAATCTTATGAAAGTTCCTTTTTCAAGGTGTTTGGATGATGAACTTTTTATGGTTGTTATTAACACATCTTGAACCACTCAGCTTCATTTTCACACGGAAGAATGACTTATCAGTTCATTGGTCCTCTTATCAGTGGCCCTTGCACTGTGTGTATTCATACTTGTAATCACATGGGAAGGGATCTGAATACTTCTGTGTTTACTCTTTGCCACTATTTTCAGTTTTGGGTTTCCTTTTGCCATTTATGACAATTCTCCAGGCCCAGTGGAATGTCTTCTGTGGTGACTTATTTGCAGGATGTCTGGAATTGTGAGCAGTTATGACTTCAAAAAAAAATAAAACATGAAGTATGCCATAATTAAAATTGGTCTTGGACTGTGTATCGAGAATTTTTATTTGTATTGATTTGTCCAATTGGACACTTGCATGTTTAACCTCCTGTATTTCTGAATCGCCCAACACCCTTATTTGCTCGAGGTAGATTCTGTAGGTGGTAATGGGACCTCCCAGGAGATGTTTTGTTCTTTCAAATTACCTCCTGTGGGATCTAAACATACACCCACATGTTAGCTGGGCATGGTGACCTGTGAAGGGAAGGAGAGGATCCTGGTGGTTGAGGGATCCAACCCAAACATGCCACTTTGGCAATAAATTCCTTTTGGGTGCTCCCCTTGGGTCAGGTACCAGGTCAACTTGGGCTAGGGTCAACCAAGTACCAGTGTGAAATTCAAAACAAACAAACAAACGAACAACCCTCTCCTTTACAATGTTTTTTGGTTTGGATTGCGTATTCGGCTCTGTGGCACATTACTCAAAACGCTTACCTCTGATTCAGAACACACCAGTCTTACCTAAATGATCATATGATGAACCACTTCTTCCTCAGAATAACCTAATCCGACATAACGATATCCATCATAACTGTTCCAGTTGTTTTGATTATCGTACAGTTATGATTATTTATTGTGTGTGTAGTATATTAGCACATCAACTTTTATAAGATTTGTGTTTAACGTATTAAATAACTGTTGCATTTGTCAGTAATATCTGTGGCCCGGCATGGCCAGGTGGGTTCAGGCGTTCGACTCGTAATATGAGGGTCGCGGGATTGAATCCCCTTCGTAGCAAACATGCTCGCCCTTTCAGTCGTGGGGGCGTTATAATGTGACGGTCAATCCCACTATTCGTTGATCCAAGAGATGGCGGTGGGTGGTGATGACTAGCTGCCTACCCTCTAGTCTTACACTGTTAGATTAGGGATGGCTAGCGCAGATATCTTTCGAGTAGCTTTGTGCGAAATTCAAAAACAAACAAACTGTATTTTCTTCGAATTGATAAAATCATTTTCGGAATTATTACGTCACTGATATTGCAAGTAATATATTATTTCAGATCGCTGATGGCAGACTCTGTTTTATTAAGCCTATTAAAATAGTTTTAATAACATTAAGATATGTAAGAAAAAATAGAGTATTCTGGTCCACAATTGTAATGTATATATGTGTTGTTTAATTTGATATAATTTTATTTTCGTTCCAGGTGAGGATCTCAGAAAAACGTATATTATAGCGAAGAATTCTGTACGTTGCTTTTTAGTACCCATACACCTGATGCAAAATCCTAGGCACAGAACATTACTCCAAAAACTACGTGTTACTTTAGAGAACCAACTTCCGAGCGTTCACGAGATTGTAGAGAAATATTTTGAGACCAAAAGATGGCGCCACTACAGCCATAAAGTGATACTGGAAGTTTTATCCAATCAGCGTGCGCAAAACTTCAACAAAAAAAGCGGAGTTCGGATAATAAAAACTATTTAATAATTACACGTGTGAATATTCTTAATTAGTAATTTTGTTTATAGTTTTAGATTCACGACGTTCTCAGGTCAATGAAATCAAATAAACACTATTACGACAACAATTTTCAATTGTCCACTCTACGCTGTATAAGAAAAGATATATACACTTGTGACTTTCTAACCTTTCTTGTTACTTCAACAGAGAACCAAATAATATTAAAGTATTATTTACTTATTACTTAAACCATGAATTTGTGTTTATTCCATGCATAAAAATTTAAATCATTTAAGATAACTTTCTTGTAACTGCATCTTCAATAAATCAGAAACAAATATTTTCGGGAAACAAAGTTTAGGAAGTTTTGATTAGTTATTTCTTTCGTGACTGATGGACTTTATGGTTTCAGAAATAGCATGTTTAAGCTGCAACAAAGAAGACAGGTTGTTTTAAACCTTCAGCTAATTCAACATTCAGACCAATTACCCCCCAAGGATTGTTTAGCGGACTTACAATGCTTATAATCAATATTCGATTCCACGCGATAAACAACCGTAGATAGCCTACTGTGTAGCTTTGTGATAACACAACAACTGGTCTGATGTTTATAATATTACATACCTACGAAGGATTTGTTTATTTGTTTTGAATTTCACGCAAAGCTGCTCGAGGGCTAGCCGTCCCTAATTTAGCAGTGTAAGACTAGAGGGAAGGCAGCTAGTCATCACCACCCACCGCCAACTCTTGGGCTACTCTTTTACCAATGAATAGTGGGATTGACTGTAACATTATAACGCCCCCACGACTGAAAGGACGAGCATGTTTGATGCGACCGAGATTCGAACCTGCGCCCTTCGGATTACAAGTCGAACGCCTTAACACGCTTGACGATACAAGGCTAACCTACGAAAGAACGAGCAACGAACCAAATATCGGATTCCGGAAATGGTAAAGATTTAAGGTAAAAAATCAAGTTCCAGACCAAATAATATAATAAAACTCTCTTATCTTTTATCTCTGACTGCTTATAATCGAAAGCTAAGCCTTCTTATTGAACCACGAAAAGTTTGGTACGTTATTTATCCATTTAAGCAGAGTTTAAAGTGTTTCTATCTTTTCCATCTTCATTGTTCTTGCTAAAGTAATTCTTTCTGCGCCCTTTGTCTTATTCACTTTCTATAGGCTTATTCAAACAACACGCAGAAACTTAAATATAAACTTCACTTTGGAATATTTCAATATATTCTGTTACTGTACGTTAGGGGGCGAGTTGTTTGTTTTGTTTTGAATTTTGCGGAAAGCTACACGATAGCTTTCTGCGCTAACCTAATTTAGCAGTGTAAAACTAGAGGGAAGGGGGCTAGTCACCACCATCCACCCTCTTGGGCTACCCTTTTACCAACGAATAGTAGGATTGACCGTCACGTTATAACACCCCCACGGTTGAAAGGGCGAGCATGTTTGGTGTGACGGGGATTCGAATCTGCGACCCTCAGGGACGAGTTGACTATGTGATTAAGCTCTGGATTTCGGAGCAAACGCTACTGAAAAAGTACTGGTGTTACTATATCATACGGTCTACACGGATACCATCATCATCACCATGTTAACTTTCGCTTGTTTGTAATTGGCGCCAGTTATTACAAATATCGTTTTTAAAGTTAATAATGTTCAAAATACCATAACATAACGTTTTGGAGGCAAATATAATCGGAATGAAGAAAGTTTTAACATTCAAAACTAGCACATTTACAACCAAAAGCTCCCCGCTAGTCCAACGGTAAGTCTACGGATTTACAACACTAAAATCAGGGGTTCGATTTCCCTCGGTGGGCTCAGCAAATAGCCCGATGTGGCTTTGCTATAAGAAAAGACGCACATAACCTAAATATAAGGTACTCTTTAGGAACGCACAACTTATTAACTTATTACTGTTTATTGAACAAAAACGTGAATAGATATGAATATTTTTGCAAGAAATTATAAGTCAGTGAATCGTTGAAATCTTGATGACGGCAGTATCCGTGTAGGCAGCACGCTGTAATGTAAATATATTTATAGACCGCACGCTATAGTAGCTCCGAAACATCTCTTGCATTTTGAGATGTGGGTGTGTTGTACGAGTGACAGTCAATTCCTTAGCGAAGATTGTGGGCAGTAGGACGCTGCTTGGTGGTTTTCTCCCTCTAGCTAGTAGTTCAAAATTAGGGACAACAGTAGAAACACTAGTAGCCTTGCCATAAATGCAGATTACAAATACCGTATGTTCGACTATGAAAATATAGACGTTTTAAAATACAATTCATGAAACAAGCGGTTTCTTAAACATCCATATTACTTTCATGACTATGTGCATCGATACGTTTTATACTTATTGGAAATCATAGCTGTCAATGAAAGTTATATAAAACACTTGACTGTTGCTTACACTTACGGGAAGAAATACACTTTTATTCTTTTCGGCTTACGAGAAAAGATTTATTTTTATTTTTTTAGGCTCACGAGAGAAAAATATGCTTTTATCATTTTAGGCTTAGGAGAAAAAATACGTTTATCATTTTAGGCTTAGGAGAAAAAATATGTTTATAATTTTAGGCTTATGTCAAGAAATATACTTTCATCCTCATTTATTTCCTACATAAATATGATTCTGTTAAATAATCCGTGACCCTCGGGTTACGAGTCAAGTGCCTGAATCACCTGGCCATGCTGTGCTTCTGTGGATTTACAACCCTAGAAAATGGGTGTAGATACTCGTTGTGGACAGATCATGGATAGCCCACTGTATGACTTTGTGTTTAACTCGGATTACGAATCGAGAACCTTAACCACCTGGCCGTGTAGGGCCCAGAATAAAAGAAAATGTTAGATCAGCAAATAAGGTGAATTTAGGAATGAAACAGAATCGATTATGAAAATTTTGAATTTTGGAACAAAATAGAATGAAAAGCTTGGTCAGTGAATTTTGAACCAAATAATTAAATAAAGTGATATAATTATCTGGCCTAAACTGGTGTGCTCAGTATTCAACTTCATATATTCTTGTATAAGTAGGGCTTTTTTGATTTTGCATTTGTTTGTATTCGTTTCCCTGCTCAGTATGTCGGTGTTTTCTATGGTTATGTTGTGCTTAATTGATTGCAGTGTTTAAAACTTGCGAAGGAGTTTCTTTTCTTTTTCTTTTTTTGTTCTTGGAATCTGGTTTCCATTTTCCTGCTTGTTTCTCCAATATAGAATTCGTGGCAATACTAAGTAGAGAAACAAATATAAACAAATGCAAAACGAAAGAAGCCCTACTTATACAAGAACTCAAACCAAAGTTAAACCAATATAAAGGAGTACCTTTATACCTATACTAATTAATAACCTAACATCTAATTGCAACGTTAGCTAGCCGTCCCTAATTTAGAAGCGTAAGAATAGAGGAAAAGCAGCTAGTCATTACCACCCACCGCCAACTCTTGGGCTACTCTTTTACCAACGAATAGAGGGATTGACCGTGACGCTATAACGCCCCCGCAGCTGAAAGAGTGAGCAAGTTTGATGCAACGGGGATTCGAACCCGCAACCCTCAGATTACAAGTCGAACGCATTAACCCACCTGGCCATGTCGGGCCAATGTATGTGTGATACGTATAGTTGTCTTGTTTTTCCTCAGTTCTGTTGTGTATGGAGGTGGCCTGGCATGGCCATGTAGTTAAGGCGCTCTACTCGTCATCTTAAGGTCGCGGGATGGAATTCCCGTCACATCAAACATGCTCGCCCTTTCAGCAGTGGGGTCGTTATAAAATGACAATCAATCCTTCTATTCGTTGGTAAAAGAGTAGCCCAAAAGTTGGCAGTGGTTGGTGATAACTAGTTGCCTTCTCTCTAGCCTTACACTGCTAAATTATGGACTGCTGGCGCAAATAACCCTCGTGTAGCTTTGCGTGAAATTCGAAACAAACCTTTCTTAACACAAATATATTTTAATATACAAACAACAATACAACTTATAAAAACAATTATCGCAAATAATGGTTTTTTTATATATATTTACAAACTCTTACAAACTTCAAACAATATTGAGTCCTTTACCAGGTCTGGAAGTCAATATTTTATCGATAGCCCAAGTCCACAACGGACGAATTAATTTTATGTTGTAAACAGATATATTTCACTTGACAGAAATGCTAGCCAGTTCTATTCTTGTTTGGCCTAACCCAATTTACAAGCTTACTTTTCAAAGAGGAGGATATATATCTGATGTCCTCATAGAAATAGTAAGGTCCGTACTATGGGTTTCGTGATGTTCAAAGTCTGTAAACGTTTCTGGTCAAATATGTGTAGTTTTCCCATTAATAAGCGTTTGTCGCAATTACAGCTTGCGAGGCTTATAGTGTGCAGACTGTAGCACCAAACAATATTATAAAACTGTCTCCTCGCGTGTTGCAATGCCTAGCTTTCATATTCATTACGCGAGATTCTCGAAATTTCAACAACGTTCGAAGATACGCTATCATTTTCATAAAACATATAATGTTGGTTCTTACTCCCGAGAATATTCTACAAAATTAGAGAACAGGCGAGACTTGCGCAAACCACATTTAACAGTATCCGTTACTGAAACAACATAGATATGAGAATAAATGTATAACAGTAAATCCGTTACAAACCAAAAACTGTGGAAAATATTTTTTGTTTTTTGTTGGATTCATAGTCCTAACACAGTAACTACTAGGCCACAACCGGCTCTCCTGATATAGGTTAAGCCGAAAACTGGTGAAATAATTTTAAAACTGGCAATAGTTGTGTTTTGCAGGCTACTCTTTTACAACGAATAGTGGGATTGATCGTAACTTTATAATGCCCCAAGGTTTTAGTGCCATTAAAGATGACTTCTCTAAAGCCTAAAAATTTAAAGCCTCCTCCTTAGAAGGGAAGCAACGAACACAATCAAAAACTCACGAAGCAAATACGATTTATTATCATAACTAAACACCAAAAAAGAAAAGATTAGATAATTTTTGTAATGACATGGTTAACAATATTCACGCCATGAAAAGTAGTTTTTTTCTCTGCCTCTGGCTAAATTAGATGTTATTTCAGCGTTATCTGCGCTCTCTCTACAACGGGTAATCGAACCCCAGATTTGAACGCTGTAAGTGCATAAACTTGTTTGTTTATTTTTTTAATATAGCGAAAACCTACACGAAGGATATCTGCGCTAGCCATCCCTAACTTAAAAGTGTAAGACTAGAAGAAAGGCAGCTAGTCATCACCACCCACCGCCAACTCATGGACTATTCTTTTACCAACAAGTAGTGGGATTGGCGGAACATTATAGTGCGTCACCGCTGAAAGAGTGAGCACGTTTGGTACGAAGGGGACTCAAACCCGCAACCTTTAGATTACGAGTAGGACGCTGGGCTCCATAAACTTGCCGATGACTTAATATGTGACGAAACAAGTCAAGTAATCTCGTTTTATGTGAAATGTGTGTGTAAAACATAATCTATCTGCTTGGTTGAGGAAAATCATTGAAACTAGCAAACAACTTAAAACCATAAGTCAGCCGAGACATGAGACAAGAATTGACAAAAGAGAATGTTAACAATAATATAAATAACATTGCAACTAAGCCCTATTTGGGAATAATTATGGATTTTAAATAGAAAATGAGTAATTTCACTGAATTTGTTTCGTCATTCATTAGCACTAAAGTCGTAGCAGTTTAGAAAAACTATAATATGCATGGTTCACAATTCGGATCAAACTGTTAGAAAACAATATTAAAATAAGTCTGTAATTTTAGAGTTTGTTTTAAACAAATTTAAAATTAATATTTCCAAAATTTCGCAAAATATTCTAGTAAAACAATGGGAATACTTACGTTTCTTTTTGAGTACACTTACTGATAAAGTATATATTATTACAATTAACAGCTTTTACAATAAGTAAGATTAATTTTTATAATAGGTACAACGCAATGATCGAAACGTCATACCTGTTCTAAACACTAATCTTACTAACTGTAAAAATTGTAAATTATAATTAAAAATGAAAATAGCTAATCAAAAAAAAACTTTGGATGTGTCACTTCCAAACTTAAGATTTGATTTGTGAATTTTCAATTACACAACGTTATGTATTAAATACATTCTTCTATGTTTAACAAAAGTTTCTCATTCATTTGTTCTTTTAATTTCGCGCTAAATCACTTGAGGGCTATCTGCGTCCCTAATTTAGCATTGGAAGACAAGATGGAATGGAACTAGATAGTTCTCACCACCGACTCTTAGACAACTCTTTCACCAACGAAAAGTGGCATTTATCTTCGCTTCTGAACGCCTCCATGAGAATTCGAACCCGTGACCTTTAAATTACGATTCGAGCACTCTAACCTCCTGACCGTTTCTTCTTAATTATTTTACTTTTTTTTAACGATAGATGTGATTACTCTTCATTCATCATAAATTGTATACCCTATATTTCACAAATTGCGTAATTCTATAGAATTTCATTTTTTTTCTTTATTTTGTTTTAGTTTTATCTTAACATAATTTTTATTATCTTATTATCGTTTTATTTACTCATTTCACATCTAGTTATTTACACGAAATATGTGATTTTACATTACAGAGTTATTTTATAAACTTGGTTCAAAATGCCGGACACAAGGTTTTCAAATTACGCGCATGCGCCTTTGTTCAAGAATGTACGATCCAACGAAAAGCGTTTGATCGTATGATCATCTTACCGAATTAATACATATTTATTAATATCAGCCTTGGCGATTTCATAATTTATTCTTTTATTTCAAAACGACTGTAAAACTTTCCTTAACAAAAAATATTACCAAGTAGATACTAGATGATGTCACCTTTTCAAAATTATTTTATTTGACCTTTTGTTGTTGTTGTGTATTTTTTAATATAACTTTATTTATTCAGAATATATAAAAGAGAGTTACTAAACAGCGGCTAAAAACAACAATTTAGAAAATTCGACATTTTTTATTATAACAAATAACTGATGCAATTGCTTGATATTTGATACTTATAGTAGTGAATAAATTACTTAATGTGCCTGTACTTTCTGTTTATTTCATAGTGTTTACCATGAAATATTAAACCAATAAGATAGTAAGTCTTATTTTAGATACGTCATTGATTTTTTAGAAAGTATGACATTACAATTAAGTATTTTTTATTCTTACTTTCCAAAAAAATATGGATTTCAGACATCACATGACCTTAAAACTTGTATAAGTATAGCTTAATAACAAAATATTAAGCTGTTATATAATACATTCATCTCCAATACCCCTCGATTAGAAGAATTCTAACTTAATGCTTTTGTATTGTCAGGATATTTAATTTAGTTTATGTTTAAAGAGGTAAGAATTCATAAGAATGTCGTGATTGCATGCTCTATCAAGGCAAATGCTATGAATATTTTACATTTTGGATAATACAGGTTCAACGATAAGTCTGAAGGTATATAACCTTAGTGAGCATACTAAAGAAAGTCCGTTGTGTAGCTCTGCTTTTAGTAACAAAAACAGCAAAACTTTATTTATTGTAGTATTACTTTGAAGTAGAAACTTAGTTAACTTTATAGCTATTAGTTGGTATTTTAAATTATGTGAAAACAGTTCTCATCATCTTACTTGTAAATTAACTTGTATTTTTTAAATTTCTGCTAAGATTATTTTTATTTAACAAAGTTTGAGTAATTGTTATTTTGAATTAAGCACAAAGCTACACAATGGGCTATCTGTGCTCTGCCCACCACGGGTATCGAAACCCGGATTTTAGCGTGTAAGTCCGCAGATATACCGCTGAGCCACTGGGGGGCAAAGTTTGAGTAAATTACACATAAAAATGTACGGTCAATCCTACTATTCGTAGGTAAAAAAGTATCCCAAGAGTTGGCGGTGGGTGGTGATGACTAGTCTTACATCGTTAAATTAGGGACGGCTAGTGCAAATAGCTCTCGTGTAGCTTTGGCGAAATTCAAACAAACCAAGCATAATTAAAATCAAAACTGCTAAAGACGGAAATAAAATACTTTTAACCGTGGTGGTCTTCATCATATTTCGTTGTAACCTAATGGAAACTGAAATTTCCTTTAGAATTATGTGTAAATTAAATACATTTTAAATATGTTATTTGAATGCATTTAATTTGTCAATATTAGTTTACTTGCATTTCTTAAAAATATATACACCCAATCTTGTTTCAAATTTCTTAAATAGAAATTATAATTGCCATCTAGTGGTGGCGTATGTAAAACTTGAAGCACCTTACTGTATAGTAGTGCCATCTGTTGATCGTTAACGTTGACATTTGGGCAGCTTGGGCATGGAAAGTTAGTTTAGTCTTAGTACGTTGGGGAATAATGGCGTATAAATTTACTATCGGAGATCCAGTATGGTAAGGAACTATGAAAGTTACTAAATATCATTTTTCATGTTTATATCAGTGTAGTGTGTTTTATCCTCTAAAATATGTATTATTTTCTTTTTTTTATTTCAGGGCGAAAATGAAAGGATTTTCACCTTGGCCAGGGAAGGTAAGTTGCCAACGCCTCACTCGATTGAGTCTATGAATTTAAGTTCAACTTCAACGGTATTTTCTTGTTGGAGCGTCCACGTTTTGTTACGTCGTTCGAGTGCAAGTATCGAGAGAATAGTTGAAATGAGACGCTTAGAGAAAGGATTACCGTTAGTTTGGTCATCCACATGGTGTTTTGCATATTTATCACTGTTATATACAACTTATACTAATCAGTACTTACGCACTGAACTTTAGTGTATCGTTATGTTTATCTTTGGACAAATATTAATGGTTACGTTTACTTTCAAAGTGAAAATTGTTTAAACGAATGAAAGACAAATAATTTCGATTCATTGACTATGGCCTTATAAGTTATATAACTCTTTGTTGTTTTTTTATATGATTAACGTGAACACTTATGATTTGACGAAATGATCACTGAGGCGCTTAGAGAAAGGATTACCGTTAGTTCGGTCATCCACATGGTTTGCATTTTTATCGCTGTTATATACAACTTATACTAATAAGTACTTACGCAGTGAAGCTTAAGTTATTATGTGCGTGTATATATGTATACAGAGACGTATTTGCGTGTGTTTTTTTTCTCAAAAAACATGACATTCGGTTCATGTTATTTCAAACTCAAAATTGCTGTTTTGTTTTTCCCCTTAACTAATTAACAAGCAAAACAAAAAATATACCTCTGGTTTTATTTTTTGTTCGTCAAAAGACAAAATTCATTATTTCATTCTCGAGGTGTTATGAATTCACTAAATTTTTTGTAATATTACAATGGGTGAAAAAAAACTAATAAAATATATTTTCTTGTTTTTAATAGATTGCTTTTCCTGCCAAAGAAATAAAACGACCAGCACTTAAGAAGCCTATGCATTGTATCTATTTTTTTGGAACAAAAGACTAGTAAGTGTGCCTTGTTTGTGTGCAGTTGAATTTAGGAAGTTAGAATGGTGAAAAAAACTGGAGAAATGTTGAAAATCGTTATTATTCTTGAATACATGACAAACATAAGTGTATAGTAACATTTTAGCATACAAAACAAGACAATTTCAGCTACATTATAAACCTCTGTCAGAATGAAAATGTTTTCAATAAGAAATAGTAAGTGTGATCAATTTATAAAATAATTCAGTATTTTGAAGCTAAAGTATTCAGTATTTAACCCTTAAATGACAGCCATCATCAACTGACACTGCCACCTACAACATTTCCACTGTTTAAGAGTTAATAACAAAATATATTAATAATTTCTTTATAGATACAAGCAATTTTCAACTGGATTTCATGGCTAATTGACCTTAAAGTTGGTAGAAAATTGTACTTGTTTTGTGTTTTATATAACTTGTCACTTAAAATCTTTTTCTGTTTGTATTTCATTATTGCAAAAAAGAAATGCAGTTGAAAATTGAAATTCCGAAAATATACTGGTTTTCAGCACTTCTTTAAGTTTTCAAAATCAGTTATTTTAGTAACATGTTTTTGGTTCGACAGTTTTCTTTATTATATTTGTTAATCTTCAAGAAAAACCATTACAACAAGGTTCCAGGTAATTAATGAATAATTATCACATACAATAAAGTTTGAAAGAACTGATCAAATCTAAACCTAAGACGAGAAAATAGAACTGACAGAAGTAGAGTATAATTTTCTTTCAGTTTAATATTTCAGTACTAAGGAATAGTTTTAAGGAAGGAATAAAATGTTTATACCCAATCTTTAAATTAATAGTTATGGCACAGTATCTCTACTTGTGCAACACGTGTGCAGTTTCTAAGTGTCCCCTAATAAGTTGATGAGTGAAAGTAAAGTGCACTGTGCAACGAAATGTGTGAATGCATTAACAATTCAACATATGCTCGTACAATGAAACATTATGGTGTAAGAAAGTGTAGTTTAAAGGTCTTGTATCAGAACCCTACGATTACCCCAGTATTCATAACTGAACTACCAATGTTTGATCTTACAACATAGCATCCTTTATCCTGACCAAGCATGTAAAAATGTCTGCTTCCAAGAAACATCTCTTAAAACAAAGGATAATATTTATAAGTTAATTAATTCCACTTTATAAGTGTACTTAAAATGCACGTACCATCTCATTGAAACGTTGTTGTGTATTTGAGTAAATGACAGGTCTGAGAAACAAAAAGATGTGACTTTCTGGAGAAAGAAGATGCATTTCCCATTGTAAACGTCTTTCTGAATATCCTTTATCAGTTCTTCATCAAGGCACAAATAACACCACTACAGATCAAATTCAGTAATTATGAAACAATTCAAGTACAACACCAACAAGTTATTCTTCAATCACAAACCTTCTGTTCTCGAGCAAAATTTTACTTGGACAAATCATTGAACATGAAAGCTTGTAAAAGTTGACCCAGGTTTTGTCCACCTGGGAGTGATCAACAAATGCTGTAAGTACAGGCTTGTGATTTATCAAAATTCTAAGAGAAACTTGTATTAAATATTGGTTGTCAGATGCGATTTCAACTGTTTTTTTTTTTTTTATGCTTATGTGAACAGAGACAAAGAAGTGTAATTAAGGACAATTTTTATTATTTAATGAATTTCAAAGTAATCACCAAATTGTGGAGGAAAATAACATTGTTCAAATTACAATTACAGCCTCTGTTTTTAATGAATATTTTTACTGAGTGTAAATGTGTTAAGATCAGTTTGTTGAAAGGGAAGAGATAATTCAATTTTTACTTTATTATTGTTAAAGAGAAATTTTTGGAAACTTCCTAAGGGTAAAGCTTATCTTTAGTGAGATTATTCTGTTGCTTTATTTGAAAGGTAAATAAACAAGTAATGGAAGTTTAAATTATTAGAAATTAATAATGGTATGCACCTTTTCAACTCTCTAATCCCATAATTGTTTTAACATTCCCCTCAAATTATTTTAATGCTGTCCTAATAATTATCTGAATCCCTCACAAAAGGTGAATAATAACATGATTTGGATTAGTATTCAGCCAAAGAGACATAAATATTAACAGACCCGGTCTTTGTCCAATGGGTAAATCAGGACTTTTGACACTAGGAGTACCTGCTTGGGTTTAAGGAATTCAAAATGCAAAGAATTGATAAGTACCTCACTATGTTTTGAGGACTTGTAGTTGGGTATCCATTGTTTCCAGATTATGACAGTGACTGTTCAGAGTCTCTTGTCAATCTGCTTTGTAACTTTCAGTGTACGTTGATGTCATCAAGAGTTTTGTTAAAGAGCTGTTTAGTGAATGGGCAAGAAAGTGCATAATGAGTGCAAATTTTGCAAAGAGTAAAATGCTGCACTTAGAGTACATAAATATTGAAAGTTGTTTCTTTTACGGACAAATCATCAGTGATTTTTGATTGGCTGTTTGAAAGAAACAGGGATTCAGTAATTTGTTTATAGAACATTTTTGAAGAATAAAAGTTACTGTAGTGTTATATAACACTTTGAAAACCTCTTGTAGGTTAGCATGTTTAATTTCTCTCCTGTTTATTATGAAAACATTAACAAGCTAAAAATAGCTCAGAGAAAGGACATTATCTAGTTTAGATACTTTGAAATATACAGTGAGGTTTAAAAACTTCTGTTTCGTCTGGAATGTACAAAAATTAGGATAGTGACATTTTTGTATGTAAGATAGTTATTAACATGGATAACTGCTTGTGTATCTGACGGGCTGTAAAATTATAGTGTTAATTATATACACAAGATAGTTACGAACATGAATAAACTGCTTGTGTATCTAATGGGTTGTAAAATGATAAATTCAGAAATGTGAAATTAACTCTTAAGGAAAGAAGTGTAAACTGAAATATAATTCAGTTTTATCATATAACTTCCATGAGTGAAAATGGGTGCAGTTCAGTTAAGGTTAGTTATTTTAATGGTTTAAAGAGATGACACGTGGTTTTAGTGAGTTAAATGACCTGTGTTGATATTCTAGTTATATTGGAGGAACTTTTAATTACTGTTTTAGCTCCTAGTAATTACATTTTATCTGCCTAATAGTCAACAAGGAATGTAGTTTTAAAAGTTTTACAGAAGTACATTTGCTACATTGATAGAGATTTCACATTAAAATTTAAAGTTGTAATTTTTTATGAAAGCTGTATTCATTATCATTTAAACAATCTGTAATAGCAGTGTTAGGAACTGCATCGTAATCAAAGATTGCTAAATATAAATTGATGCAAATATGAAATAAATAAATTTATATTTTATTTCCAAGACATTGATTAAGGATGCAAGTTTGGTCATAATTGAAAAATAATGACCTCACCTTCTTTAGAGTGACCTTGGCTGGTTTGTATGAAACTAAACTCCTGTGTTGCTTTTGTACTCTATTGATGTGAATGAGTAGTGTAGTAAATTTGAAACTTGGGTAATCCTAATTAAATACTAGTGTAAAAGGGTATAGAATTTTTGTTCAGTTGTGGAAATTTCTCTGTTGTCTTGATTTGTTGAACAGTTTAACTAAAACATCGTGATTCAATATTGTAATTTCAAGTGTTTTGGAAATTAACGGATACTTTATCTGAAACATTTATGGACAGTAAATAACAATTACGAATTATATTAAACCTTACAAGTGCAAGACTTAAACCATACTGGAGGCTTATCTGTAATAATAAAATTGTGTGTGTGATTACCATAACTCCAAGGGCAAAGAAACTTGAAATTTTGCATCCATACTAAGTGGACCCTGAGAGTTTGCATCTGGGTACTATTACTTGTTTATATGCATGCGAGTGCACATTTTTTTATGTAGAAACCACATTGAAGTGAATATGTGACTGCCATAGCTTCAAGGGGTAAGAACTAAGAAACTCTGAAATTTTGCACTCGTATTAAGTGAACACTTAGGGTTTGCACCTCAGTGTTAGTTCTTATCCACATACATGATTGCATGTTCCTGTACTTGTTTTTAATTTGGTACATTAGGGAAAAAAAACACACAGAAAAAAATGATATTTTATTTAATAACTTTAAATATGTACATAGCCAGGGAGTTTTTGTAATAATGTGTTCCGGTAGTGACTTTTATATTGTGTTGGTTAGCGATAAAAGTAATATAGTTACTAAGAGATTATGTGCTGAAAGTACAAAATGAAATGTTTAAATTTTGAAGTTGAAATATGTATTGCTTTCTAATACGTAGGCTTTATTAATTAAGGAGATTTGTTTTCTATTACTTAAGTTTAAATTTGGAGAATAATTCAGAAGGAAAGTTAGGTTTACATACAGGTCACATCCTGTGAAAGAACGACTGAAGTATGTATATGATACTTTTATGGTAAAATTGGTTAAGAATACACAGTGGTATAAATAACCTGAGCAAAGCCAAGAAGTACATTTCCTAGAAATGTGATAAATCTTCCATTTTTGTTTTGTGATCTGAACTAATTTACCTCCTGCCAACTGATAAAGAGTGGATATCTATCTGTAAGTAGATCTGTTTTCAGTGAAGTATATCTCTTACCTTCTTGGACAGTGGATTAGGGTGCCTTCAGTATTTATCTGTATTTGTTTTGCTTATACCGTCATTCTATGAGATATAGTTATATGATCAAATGTGTGTGTGTGTGTATGTGTATATAATGATACATTCATCAAAAGAAATCTCGCACCATAAATTTTATGAAAATATTTGAAAAAAAAGTTTTAAATTAGTTCTACCTCATTTCAAAAAATTCGGCTAGTGGTAGTTTAAACTGCCTGAGCTGAATTAACAACTGAAGAATCTCTGGTGAATGATTAACAGTGAAGTTTTTTCAGGAAAAGTAGTTTATATCATCAGAGGACTTTTAGCATTGAAGACCAGATAGATGTTCCTACCCGAGAGTCTTTATGAAAGAAAAAGTTTGTACATGCCACCAGACAACACGCACAACTACAAACTGTTAAACACAACAGTACTTTGCTTCATTTTTATAACGAAAAGAAGAAAAACTCACTTAAGCTCTTATCTGCTTATTACGATGCTTTTAGATTGGTTTATTCTACTGTTTGTTGCACTGTTTGTTTTGTTTTTTTTTACAAGCGCTTGGATACTGGAAGAAAATATAAAGCCATATCATGAGTTTCGGGAAGAGTTTATGCAGAAAAACAGATTATTAACTTTCAAGGATGCAGTCGGACAAGCTGAAGAGTATGTGAAAAGTCATCCTGAGGTGAGTTGGTTTAAAGTTGTTTTTCCCAAGATTTGATAAGAATCATGAAACTTTTAAAGAACTTTGACAGTGAGTATATGTTTCAGTAAGTGTATAAGCAATACATATTTCTTCTGTTAATACTATTTTAATTGCAAAATTTTAATAGTTCAAAATGTGTGATAACACTAAATCATTTAGCTTTTCACTGTGATACCGTATGTAATTGCTTTGCTAACCCTATGGATACAGTTAGGTCAAAGTACATGCCACACCATTTTTAAGAATCACATTCAAAATTCTTTTAAACTACTTTATCGTCAATGTATTCCAAAAACTTGGCATCAAAATGTAGGTAATAAAACAAATTTTAAAATTCTGTAAGTTAATTTATTAGTTTCAAAAAGACATATCTAAGTAAGTTTTCAAACTTCTTTTCTCTGTTTTATGTGTCATCTTTGCTCCAAGTTGCCCAATTTAGATAACCTTTCTTTCACTTTTTAAGCTTTTGAATATTAATGCAAATTACAGACTTATAGATATCGCTAAGACGTAATCTAAATTTATACCTGAATCTTCAATTACAAAAAAATTTAAACCGAAAAGTCAAATCCACATGCCCAGTCTTCCATTCACATACTGTCTTTCAAAACATTACAAATTATCTCTGACACTTGCTAAAACATTATTAATGACTGAGTTTACTGAATTATGTAATAGATTAACTTGTTCTTATGAGAACTGTTGAATTATTCAGCCTATGAATGTAAAATTGATATAATCAAATTTTCCTCAAGTATAGAAATATTTTAACACATTTCCAAGTTAATTAGAAAGACATTTAAATGATAATTATATGATATTGTATTCTTTGTGAATGTTATTATTTGGTGTTCACAGTTGAATATTTGAGATAAATAAAAATTCGGTAAAGTGCAAACAGTAATCTTACCAAATATTAGGGTTAAATTTTATCAAAACCATGACTGCAAAAACAAAGGATGAGACTCACATTTAAATACTAAATTTCTTGTTTTTGATAAATTTCTTTCATTTATTACAGGAAGAATAACTGAACTGTAAAAACTAAAAATCTAAGTGTGCAGGCCAAACTGCACATGTGTGATGTAATTCAATACTTTGTTTAACCATAGCTTTAGCTGTTCGCTTATCAAGTAGTTATAGCTTTGATCCACCTGTTGAGTTGTTAGACAACGTTAAAAAATAATAAAACTATAAAATCAAATACAAACAGATGTCACAAACCTGACCTTTTTAGGATAATTAATTGTAGTTTTTCTATCACAATCTGCAGTCATTTTAGTAATTAAAAAAAATGAGTTAGATTTATTTTGCATATTTTTTGTGGTGGTTACAAAGTTAGTAAAATGAATCAAGTCCATAGAGTGTTAGGGAAGAGAAAATACAAAGCTTTACTGAGAAAAAAACAAAACTGGATTTTCATTTGGGAAATTCTAGAGGTTATGACAATGAAACTTGAAACTCTAAGATGAAATAATTATTTTTAAGCATAACTTGGAAATTATTTAACACTCAGAAAACTTAAACTGTGCCTCTATAAATTCACGAAAAAATCTTTAATAAAAATGCTTAATTTAAAAAAAATGATTTTTTTTCTGCACAAAAGACAACAATTGCGAACATGTTTTAAAAGCCTGTCAAATTTTGTGAACATGAACTTGTTACATTAAGAGTTATAGTATGCATAGCTTCATGGTTATGTTATGGTTACAGGATTGTATAAAGAAAGTTCAACATTCATTCCTTCAGGCAGGAAGAATTTACAGTGATTCAGAATATACTGTTTTAAGACCATGGACAGATGATGTGCAAATGTTAAAACTCCTGCATACACTTCATGTGCAAGTCAGGCTTTCTTTATCACAAACCTCCTCAGAACTATGCATAAGTTTGTTAAATTATCATGTGTGGTATTTTGTACTTTCATTTGTCATTTTGATCTTTCTTGTTAAATTTTGATGTGTTCCTGGTTATATTTTCAATAAAGAACATGCCAAGTTTTCATGCACTTTAAATATATTATATTGCACTGAGACTTAAGTGCCTACTGCACAAACAAGATTTAGAAATTTCTTTCTATCTTCAGTAGAATAACAGTTTATATCACTTTAACATGTTAAATACAACATACCATCAACCTTGTTCTACTAGAGTGACAACATGTATCATTTAGTTTTGAGTATCATCAAACATGGGACAATGCAAAGATATAATATATTTTACGTAGGTAAGAGATACAATGCTAAATAACTTTTTTCTTAATTATGAAAATCATATATTTTTTTTCTTTAATAAAGAAAACTTTTTTCAGATAAGCTTAGATTTGAGTCTATTTCTCCAGATCACAGTCTTGACTTTGTTTATATTATGTTGCTTATTCAGTTTAATGAGTGAAACAAATGTTTTATTTCCTAATTTCTCATAAAGAAAACTTTTCATTGGTTGAGTCATTAGCACAAAAAGATCCATACCATTGGAAAGTGGTGTGTGTCATAACATAAAGTTAACTCCATCAAATTTCTCATTTAAAAAAAATATAGAGTGATCATAATATAAATTACGTGATTCCTCATCCCTGAAAGAAATCCAAATTATGGATGTTTTCATGTTTTAGTTTCAGTATTTTCATAAGTGTTATTCATCTTTGACTTGTACTCGCATTGTTCATATTTAGGGATGTAGTTGACTGTAGTACTATATTCTTGTTCAGTAAATTGCATTAAGATGAGTCAGTAGAACCCTGTATCAGGGTTAGGACTTACAAATATAGAAAAACGATCATCACCTCTTCCTTTTCCTGTTTGTTGTTTCCATTTGGCAATGGATAAAATGTTATGGTGAGAATTATGTTCTAATGTTCTTCCGAAATACGAATCATGTCTTCTGGTCTTCAAAGCAACTTTTATTTTGAACAAATAATAGCTTGTAACTCAGTAAGGAGTCACCTGATTTTACCTTGGTCAAATAACTCAGTAAGGAGTCACCTGATTTTACCTTTTTCAAGCAAATTAGCAAGTTAAACACTAAGGAACTGCAGGATTTTACCTTCAGTAAAACTTAAAGGAATTTGGTTATTTACAAAATAATAATAATGATTTTGATACTTCTTGGCTGTTTATGCAGCTTAAGTCACCAAGAATTGAACCAAACCTAACATTTGAGAAAAAAGAGCATGGCAAAGATGTTCAGCCACAAAAAGTAAAGGTAAGTCGGCAGATTTATAACTTTCATGAATTGCATGTCAAGTAGTTCTCATGGTTAAAGTGTTAAGTGTTTCTTTGTTTAATTATTACTTCTATAATTTGTTATGTGGTCTTAGTTTAAATAGTTTTACATTTAAAATACAACTTGTAAGAACACTCATTCTCAGTGTCACTTTTTCAGAATGTCAACTTTTTTCTTTTTAGAAACAAAAACGTTATGAAAGCTGTGAGGTTTAACCAATGTTTTGAGTCAAAAACGTAATTATGTTTGTAAATATCGTTAAATGTTCAATTGTGTATGTTGGCCTTGAATGACAGAAGAGTTGAATTAATTTTAAGTTTTAATGATTTTACAGATTTTTATTAGGTTATATTTTAAGGCTGTAAACATAATTATACCACAATCAAATTTTTGGCAAAAGAAAAAATATGTCTAATTTCAGTCTAATTTCAAGTTGTTATATATATATATATATTATACATGTACAAACTTTGAGCAACTGACAGCATCAGTAAACAAGGAAACCAAATAAATTGTTTATATTTTTATTGGCATATCAGTTTTGTGTTATTGGGGCATGGGGGAAATAGATAATTATTCTATTGTAGTTTCATTAATTTTTTGCAGCTGCACCACACTGTAGTATGTAACATTTTTGCAACTGTAGTAAAAATAATAAATTTATTGCTACTGTTTACATCATTTAACTCCAGAGAGAGATATTCTTTAATCCCAAGTGTCACAGGAGGAGGTCACATCTTTCACCTGGTAATTAAAACAAGGATCCAGAGATGTTGAAGCACAGATAGACTGCAAATTGTTTAACCCAACATGTAAGGGATGTTGTGAAAAGAATGTTCCTTTTCCCTCAAAAAATTGAAAAAAATCAAGAAATGAGTAAATGTACAAACCTTCAGTCAGTATTGCTCCATGTTGACCATCAGCATTTTTAACCATTTATATGTGAAACTTCAATAATTTTAACAAGGAAATAAACATCTCAGCTTAAAAGGCAGTCTCACACAACCTGTGTGAGCACATAAATCCAAGTGTCAAAAATCTCTTTGGTGCACTGCTGAACCATACCACCAGTGTTTCCAGATGGTTTGAAATCCAGAGAGTTATCTTTGGTGCACTGCTGAACCATACCACCAGTGTTTCCAGATGGTTTGAAATCCAGAGAGTTAACAGACTGGCAGCTGAATCAATCTTTACAGAAGAAATCAGGTCTGTTTTGGCCAAATGGTTAAGGCACTTGACTCGTAAACCCAGGGTTGTAGGTTTGAATCCCCATCACACAAAACATGCTTGCCTTTTAAGCCTGTGGGGGTATTATAATGTGATAGTCAATCCAACTATTCATTGATAAAAGAGTAGCCCAAGAGTTGGTGATGGGTAGTGATGACTAACTGCCTTTTTTCTAGTCTTACACTGCTAACTTAGGGGTGGCTAGTGCAGATAGCCATCAAGTAGATTGCAAGTTTAATTTGCTATCATGCATCCTGCAAGATCGTGAAAGAATGTCAACTGTTCAAAGTCCCTTGATGCAAAAACCACTTCAGATTCCTAAAATACTTGCTATTTCATGGTTGTACTTGCTCTTTGATGTCAAAAATCGTTCCTTTTGAAGTGAAACAGAAAAAGAATCTAATGCAAGTTGGACATCATTGTTGTAGAACACACAAAATATCCCAGACTTCTTGGTGATTGAGTACCTAAACTCTATTGTTTTGGGAGTTAATTTGTTTTCCTAAGTGAATAAATGAACTCCTGAAAGAGCCAAATGCAGGCAGTTATTTGTACTCCACCCACTCTTCAATGTTCACTCCCAAAACAGAAGGAACTTGAACCCACTTGAATGCTATTTGTACTCCACCCACTCTTCAATGTTCACTCCCAAAACAGAAGGAACTTGAACCCACTTGAATGCTATTTGTACTCCACCCACTCAATGTTCACTCCCAAAACAGAAGGAACTAGAACCCACTTGAATGCTTTAAACTTAATTGTATCTCAAAGCTCTCTAAACAGTGGTGTGATGCATGTTGATGTAATAAATGACTGCAAATTGTTTTTTTTATTTTGTTTCAGTGCTTAAAAAGGTTGCGAGCCTGTTTTGCTGTGAATAAATCGTGCAGAAGTTGCTGAAACTTGTCACTTTCTTCCAACAGTTTGTTTCATTTCATTAACAAAGTTTTCTCTTTTGAGATCAGAGTTCCACCAGTGCCCAACATTTTTTAAAGTGGTTTGCAAAGTTTCTATAGTGAGTTTCACTGATAAAAGATTCTTCAAATTTGCCATAGCAACATGATGATTCAAAATGTCTGCCACTAGCCTACGTGAAAGCCCGAGTGAAGCTGAAGAAACAAGACCCTGAACTTGATTGAACACCATGGTAACTTACTCTGCAATAAAAATGATGTAAATGATACATTAGTTGCGTGATAGTGACGTTTTGTACATGGCATTATCAAACATATTGATTTTTGCAAGGATTTTCCGGCTTGCAAAAGTTTTTCTTTGGGGAAGTGGAGTACATTCTTTTTGCCACACCACTTATATTTAATAACAAAGTGTTCCAGATGAATAGTAGCCCTTAAATAATTGTGGTGCATGGTTAGTCTTGAAAAGTACCAAATCCTTACACTGCTATGAACATACCAGAACTGCACTTGTAGTGATGGAGGGTGCTTAAAACCCATGAGGAAAGTCTGCAAAGCTAGAACAAGAGACATAGTCTAATTTCCCCAGCTGTTGGTAAAAAGGCAGACCTAGTTCCAAACATGTAATGGAATATAAGGCTCATTCAGTCAAATATGAATGTTTAACATGTACCAAATCTTTGTCTTCTACATGAAACTGAATTTGTGTAAGAGCAAAAGCTGTTAACAGCAATAAACTGAGGATGGAAAGATATCCTCTCACTTGTAGTTACCACTGTCTATATTCAACCAAAGGACATCAAACTTGCAATAAATAGTTACAGTAACAAATATTTGTTTGTAACAGTGAGAGATGATGGTGATTCTTACAGATGTGCTTTTTTTGTTTGTTTCTTGATTGGAATACTGTTTTGCCACATCAGAGTATGTATTGTAAAAGAACAACTGGAGGAAAGTCTTAAAATGGCTGATTCATTTATTGTTGGTTAGTTTTCATCACAGTGTTAAACTGTAAAAAGGTTAAGTTTTGAAATTAAAATTACATTAAATGAAGAAAACCATACTAGAATGTTGACCATTGTTATACAGGTTGTCAAGGGTCCAAACTTTTAGAGTTAATTAATAAAATAAATCAAGAGCCTTGGGTAAACTTGTGCCTGACCCACAAATTTCACACACTGAAGATTGCAGAAAGAAATCCTTACACAGTGTACAATGCATGACCAATGTACAGGAAGAGAGAGACTTGGACGAAAAGTGAAAGAACCTATTGTCATAGGAAGCTCTTTAGTTCCATATGATTTTTTATGCATTTACTGACTTCCCTCCATACATTCTTGGGAAAGAACTGCTTTTGTGATTTTAACCTTTGTAGAAGTCCTCCTATAACCCAGTAATTACTGAGTCCCTCAGTAGTGTTGATTAGGATGAATGCAGTGAAATTCTCTGTTTGTGGTGCACCTGTTTGATGGTACCATCACTTGGACACATTCCTCTTGTTTCCAGCATCATGCAGTGTGTACATGATACAGCTGATAAGGATGAAGGGATGAAGCTTATTTCAGTAATGCGCAGATTAAGTGAAATTACTTAAAAATCACTATGAAGTGCAGTCGTTTAATCATTTTGTCACTTCTCATAGAGTTATATCAGTTTTGGGGATTCCACATCCTTCATGAGCAATCCTGGACAAGGGCAAACCAAGAGAACAAGAATGAGCTTTATATATTGGTGGAATGCATGTGATATGTATAATATTTCCAAATGTCTTTAATCTATGACAGTAAACCAACACTTATGCAAGATTTCAGGAGTGTTGAAACATTGATATTACTAATTTATTTCAAGCTGTTTGAGGTAATAAAAATATTTGTGAAAGACAATCTACTGTTTGATCCATTAGTTGTGATATTCTGTCTGTCCAATTTGTTGTGCAGGCTATTTGTATATACATATGTGTAATAGTAATGTATGTACATCTATCTATCTCTCACTATGTCAGCTGACGTATTTCATCAGAATTCCTAATAGATGTGTAAATTTATTTTTTGTAATTTTGTCGTAAAATATATCTGAATAACAAGTGTGTGAAAACTATTTTCAAAATTATGTGTGTTAAGGATATAAATGTTATAACCTAAGATATCAGTTACTCTTTTCTTGGAAACTTTGATATAGATCAAAAATGGGTCATTTTAGATCCTCACTAAAACCTATCCTTTCATCTGAATTTTTAATCTGTTTAGGAGAAGTCATCTTCATCTAAAAAGCCAAGGCAAAAAAGAGCTTTGTCAGATAGTAGTAACACAAGTTCTGTTTCGACAAAAAAAAAACGTTCTACCGTCACACGACAGATAGCTGACGAGGCATCGGGTTCAGCATTTCATGTCTCATCTTCATCAACATCACCAGTAGAAAACTATTACACTCATGTCAATTCATCTCCTAGCAAATATACCGGCCTGCTTTCAAGACCATCATACGTGAATCGACCAGTAAGTTTAGTTACATGAAAATGTTTTTTCTTATCACTGATAATTTTCATATGTCCAAAATCAACAGCTTTTATGTCCTTTTAAGCCATTCCAAATCATATAAAGAACTTTTATTTTAAATTAATTGAAAAGTAATTCTGTGATAAGTGTGAGTTTACAACTGCTTTCTGTAATTTTTCTTTGAATGTAAACTTTTGTGTAGATAACTCTCTTCAGTGAACCACCAATGTTATAAACCTATTGTTCCTTTTACCATCTTGTGGTGATCTTAGCTAAAGACAAATATGTACAGCAAGAGTAACTCAAAACTTAATTTTTACATATTAAATACCAGCATATCAGTAAAGTAATGGCAAGTGTCACATATCTGACGAATCTTGTTTTTTGTCAGCATTTAATTGGAAGTAACTAACAAATAAACCACAAAAGTTTTCTAAACAGCTAAAGTGACTGAAATAGAATCATTTGCATAGTGTCTCTTGGATTACAACTACATTTGAAGAATTATAATTAGAAATAACAGCCATTTTTTTAGTATTTAATCACAGTTGATGCTGGTTTCCCTTAAGCTTTCTAAATAGTGTTTCATATCTATTTTTTTTAAAATTAGTACTTGTGTGTGTGAAATCTTGCATTCTTTTGTCTTTCAAACTCAAGTGCTTGTATTTAAATATTCGATTCTGAAAGTAACATCTTTTGCTACTAAAAGACTAGCTCTTTCACATTATGTTTGATCTTTTCACATTAAACAAAGTACTTGCTTTTCAATAACTTGTGTTAAGGTGGAGATAGATGCTTGTAGACTGTCCTTCAAAATGCCTTCACCATGTTGTTTATCCATGTATTCATTCAAGGTTAAATTTCAATAACTTCAGTAAATGTGAAGTTAAAAAAAAATTAGTTATTGTTAAGTGCAATTATAAAGTGGTAATTTAAAGTGACCTTTATGACCCCAAAGATATTCCCAGATAAGGGAAAATTTATTTTATACATTAGAGAAACTCTTATAGGACATTCACAGTACTGTAATGTTGTGTTTCTTTGTGTTCACAGCAATGTAATGTTGTGATTCATTGTGTTCACAGCACTGTAATGTTGTGTTTCATTGTGTTCGCAGCACTGTAATGTCGTGATTCATTGTGTTCGCAGCACTGTAATGTCGTGATTCATTGTGTTCGCAGCACTGTAATGTCGTGATTCATTGTGTTCGCAGCACTGTAATGTCGTGATTCATTGTGTTCGCAGCACTGTAATGTCGTGATTCATTGTGTTCGCAGCACTGTAATGTCGTGATTCATTGTGTTCGCAGCACTGTAATGTCGTGATTCATTGTGTTCGCAGCACTGTAATGTCGTGATTCATTGTGTTCGCAGCACTGTAATGTTGTGATTCATTGTGTTCGCAGCACTGTAATGTCGTGATTCATTGTTTGCAGCACTGTAATGTCGTGATTCATTGTGTTCGCAGCACTGTAATGTCGTGATTCATTGTGTTCGCAGCACTGTAATGTCGTGTTTCATTGTGTTCGCAGCACTGTAATGTCGTGTTTCATTGTGTTTGCAGCACTGTAATGTCGTGTTTCATTGTGTTCATGGCACTGTAATGTCGTGTTTCATTATGTTCACAGTCTTCTTGATTGTGGCTCCTGTATTTCAATCCATCTTCAATTTGTGTTCCTTAAACATTTTGATTTTATGAAAAAATACAATATTTTTATTTATTAAAATCTTATTCAAAACTCGGAACTGAGTATTTGACATTATGGTAAATGATGAGAAAATGCTGGTATTTTTCAGTACTATATTACTGTAATTTCAGGAATAACAAAATAAAAAAGTCAAAACCTGAAAGAATCATAATCTACATAAAATTATATTAAAATAGATTAATTGCACAAAAATTACTTATCTCTAATTATTGTAGTTGAATGTACTACAAGCTTTTTTTATATACAACAACATCCTCTCTGGGCAGAATACGAATGCTATTTTGTTACTGTTAACCCTAAAGACTTGAAATTTTAATGAGATATTGTTTATATACGAACTCTTATGCTGACTTTTTGGTTCCTCCTTTACAGTTATCCAGAAAAAAAAAGTAACAATGATTGATTATATTTCAAATATTGGAATGCTTTTCAGAACAAACTCTTTAGGGTTTAGCTCTGAAGGTAACACCCAAATATTTACTGCACGTTAATTGAGCCAAAGCCTGTGAAATTCACTAGCACAATACACATAAATATACATAAGACTTGTTTGTTTTTACTATATGTGATAATATAATATTAAACTATGACATAAAAGTGATCACTTTATAGAATTAAATAAGATGTATTAATTCAGTTTATTATCAGATCAACCGTGATTTGACACATTACAGGTAACACCACCTTTAGATGTAGAAAATGTATCTGATACCTTAAAACAAAAGAATGTGAAAGCCTCAGATTTAAAGTTTGGATTCCTTGGATTGGGAATAATGGGTCAAGGAATAGTAAAAAATCTCCTGAACTCTGGACACACAGTGACTATATGGAACAGAACACCGAGGAAGGTGAGTTCTGTTATTTTTTGTGTAGTGTGTTTTAGCATGAAGAACGAATTGAAAGAATTGGAACTTTTCACAATAGGTATTAATAAAAGTTTTTATTTTGGAAGGAAGAAGAAATAAATAGAATGATTGTTTTATCATAAAATGGGGAGGGGGGATTAGAGATATCAGAAACTTAAAATAAGAAAAAATTAGTACTTCTATCTTGAAGTATAATTGAGCAAAAAGTGGAGAGAGATTAAATATCTTTAGTGAGTCAAGTAACTCGGTAATTATCTAACAGGAAATAAGTAATAGTAGAATATGAAAGAAATAATGAATTTTCACTTTTTTTTTTATATTCACTTTTTAAACACATACTTCAGTCAAGAGAGCTCTAATCAATGTTGACCACACTTACCCTTCACATGTGTTAACTTCGCAAAAAAATTATCCTGGAAGTGTAAGTTAAATGAAAGACATGAGTAAAATGAGAACATGGAATATTTCTTATCGTGTGTTGTTGACTTGTGTATGTTAAAAGTGTTCTAATGTAGAGCCTTGACTTTTTGTGACCCTTCATTAATATAGAAAACTCAAATTTGTAATGGATTTTGAACCACAAGTTTGTTAAAGGCAGCTTGTCTTATAAAATATTAATGACAGTTTTTGTTTCACCTTCTTTACTGTTAGTTTCTCAAAAATATGTGTATAAAACTTTTTTATTTAATGGTTGATTTCTCAAGGAGTACAGCTAGATATTTGTGCTGTGATTGAATTTTTGATTCTTTAAAAAGATATATTTTGAAGAATTTTGTTGTTAAAGGTTTCTAAATACCTGGATCTTAATTATGTCAAGCAAAATGTTTTTCATTGCTCAATTTCCAATTCTTTAAGGACTTTAAAGCTAGAAATTGTTCCTGTCTGCAGTGTGAGTTCTAACAATATGACCTTTTGGTGTTAAATCTTTTCCCTGTATGCAGTGTGAGTTCTCTAACAGCACGACTTTTTGGTGTTAAATATTTTCCCTTTATGCAGTGTGAGTTCTCTAACAGCATGACCTTTTGGTGTTAAATCTTTTCCCTGTCTGCAGTGTGAGTTCTCTAACAAGATGGCTTTTGGAGTTAAATCTTTTCCTTGTTCAAATTGTTAGTTCTCTAATGAGATGGCTTTTGGAGTTAAATCTTTTCCCTGTCTGAAATGTTAATTCTCTAACACGATAACTTTTGGGGTTAAATCTTTTCCATGTCTGAAGTGTTAGTTATCTAACATGATTTCTTTTGGGGTTTATGGAAAACAGAAATTTCGTTTCCTTGATTGCACTCATTTCTTTTGACCAAATATTATTGAAGCTGAATTGACTGAAATGTAAAGTCAGGATCTGGATTTAATGAAGCCAAACTTTCTATTGGCCATACTAATAAATCAGGAATAAATCCCTGAAGAAAACTGTTAAACTTTTCATGAAATTTTAATTTCAAGCATATTTATAGCTTAGATACTCAATAAACAAAACAATATGTTCTAATTTTTGTGAGAACAATATATTTAATTAGCTGTACTTCTTAGTGGGTTGACTTTTATATTTGACCTAGTCTTTTATCAAAAGTTAATATTGATTTAGTTAGATAAATTTGTCTTCTCCTTTAAATAATATATTTGACTTTGCCAGATAATTTCTATTACAAAAAATGTACTTGAGTTCTTGATATATTCTATATTGTACTCTGAAGACAACAATTTAAGAGAGATAACTTAAGGTATGTCACCATAGAACACATACATTTGGAAATTGTTGTATTGTAATGATTATTAAAGTTTCAAGAATACATAGAGGTTGTAACATTTGTAAAACTGATTAAGTTATTAAATATTTCATAACAAAAACTATGAACATTCTGATTCTGTCAGGAAAGGTACTGTTGGAAGTTTTATTTAATAGCCTGTAACGGTACACTCAACTCTTTTAAAGTTCCATTACTATTACAGTTCTTCTAGTATTAATATCATTTAACCAAAGTCATTTCAACATTATGCTTAAAACTAAATATTTTGTAAAGATGTTTTTGTAATTACTTGCCTCTCATGTTACCCAAAAAGCTGTTCTATTTTGACAGCTAACCAACTCTAACCTCTTATTACTTATAATTCACTGTAAAATCTAAGAGTTGTCACAAAAATATACATGCTTTAATGATTACAGAATTTAAAGACATAAGGTCAGTATGTTTTTATTTTCGTGTGTATAAACAAAAAGTTTGGGTTATTTTTTTCCTCAGTTCTTACCCAGGGCCTGTTGAGATATAAAAGTTATTTTCATAGTAATAGACCAATACTTTAAGGACCCTTTCATGTTTTGTTGGATCTGCAATTGGCATGTTCATTATATATTTTTCTATGATCTACAAAGGTCGTGGATTTTATGTTTTTTATAATCCATGTGTTGGTGAAATTATCTTTCTTCCTTTGTATATCGATTATAAAGTGCTGTTTCTCTATGTTGGAAAATAATTTCACAATCTTTTTATAAAGGAAACATTTGCAAATGCTTCTGCATAGGAAACTTCTTTGTTCCTTTGTACGTTTCAGTTTCCTCTCTCACTCTCATTATGAATTGCATGTGGTGATTCTCTAAACTCTAGAGAATACAACTTCTTCTAAATACACATGAAATTAGTGCTATAAAAATAATTACTAACAGTTTGTGTGTTTAAGAGAGTAGATGTAAAAATGCTTCCTTCAATTGTTAAGTTATATAGTCTGGTTCTGTTTTGTTTTGTTTTCCAAAATTTGATCTTTGTGAATATTAATTACTTATGTGACATAAATGGCTGCAGGATATTTTTTTTTAAATCTTGCAATACCTTCCCATGTGTGCTGATAAGCAGTTTGTGTTTTTGTTTTTACATTTTTTCACCACTTGCAAAGAAAATTCAACTTTCTCATTTATCAGGAATTTCAATTTTGAATTTCACCATAGCTTTAGTTTCAAAATAATGTTCACAATTATAAATTATAATTGAATTTGAGAAAGTTTTGTTAACCGATACTCAATTTATGAACTTTTTACCTTTATAACAGCGATAACACTTGTAAAGAGCTGCTCAAAAGAATTGGGTGAATTTGTTTATTTTTTGTGTAAAATACAAAAGTGACAAAACACATCCAGCTTGAAGTTGTTTTTTTTAATATTCCCTTATCCTAATATTTTACCACATGTACTTGATGAAGGAAATTTTTATTTTAATCCACATAATAAATCAGTTGGTTCAGTAGTTTTAAAAGTCAAATTTCAGTTAGGTTTCTCTATCACATGTGTAAGCATACTTCTAGAAAATGTGGATAGTTAGCTGCTTGTTGTTGTGCCTAATTCATAATAGAGAAATTACTTAAGACAAAGTTATCATATAGATTAACAGTTAGTAAGCACAAATTAAATAATGAAGAACAAACGTAGACTTGCAAGTCTATGAAGACACTTAAACCAATTAGTTTCAAAGTATCATGTGCATCATTTTCAAGGGTGTGCTATGTGCATACAATGACATAATAACAAGTTTGTTTTCTCAGTCTCATTTCTTCAGACATATTACACTGAAATGTTTTTTCTTGTCACTGTACATGTACACAGTTTACCCTTGAAAATAACACACATGGTACATCAAAACTAGTCCATTTAATCATCTAAATGTTTGTGTGAATTTATGTATGTTCATTTGACTGTAATAAGTACTTTTTTGGGTAAAAAAAATTTTAAAGTTTCAGTGTTTAAAAGTTAGACTCCTAATTTAAATTATTTAAATAAAAGAAAAACACCTTACATGAAACATTGTAATGTCATATAGTTAAATGTATATGTGAAAGAGGCCATAGCAAAATCCCTCAATATGAAGAAAATGGAAGTACCAGTAGTTTAACGAACTTTAAAGTGTCCACCCCCAATCTGAGGGTGACGTTAATGTTCTCGTATAAACTTGGGTGAGGTATAATCTAATTAAATGTTAGTACCTGTAACGGGAGGCTACTGTGGTGAACTAATTTGTTTTAAATTTTTTATTTTAATTCTTATACAAAATTCCATACAAGCTATTGCTTTCAATATGCAGAATTATAAATGGACTTTTTTTTTCCGCATTAAAATATTTTACTCTTGAGCATTCAGCTCTCTTACTGGAGGGAGCCATTGTTTGGCAACCATTAAAGCTCCTATAAGAGATCTGAAAGTTATAAATGAAAGTACTTTAACATAGAAAAATGTCTGTATAATTCTACATATTAATTTATGTGTCTTAAACAACTATACTTTCAGTTTTTTACAGACTAATGTATAACAGCCACTTCAGTGTTCATCTTGTATTATCTTCTATTATTGTCAGTACAGCTTAAAAATTAGTGGAATTTCTAATCAGTTAATTATTGAGCTTACAAACTGATTACATTCAACAAATTTACTATTCTCAAAGATACTTGAATAGCTGGAATAATCAAATGCTAATTTTGATTTATTATTTTACATGTATTAATTAATGTGATCAGGTTAATTGCCAACAGTATAATGCATCTCAAGTAGGCACTGTGTATAAATGAAGTGTTAATATGTTGATCAATCCAAGTTTTTCCTTTTTCCCATCATTTAAGTCTAATCTTGTGGCAAAAATTACCTTTGAGTAACTTCTCCCATTTAGTGTTCAGTCTCAATTTAAATTTGCTGTGCCCCTCTGTTGTATTAATCATTAACTTCGTGGGATTTTTCAAAATCGAATAGTTGTCTTTAAAAACGTCAGGGTCTGATCAAGCCCAAACCCCAACAAATATAATAAACGTTACAGAATTAGAAAAAGAATATTTTTTTCTGGATCCAATTTCCCATATCAGTTTTTACTCAGCTCTCTAAAATATGCTGAAAATATAATTTCTTAATATGAAAAATTTGTGCTTAAATAACAAGCATTTATAAAGAATGGCATCATGTCATACCATCAGATATTGCAAGTAATTACGAATTAACCCAGATATACTTGTAACAACATGCGGTCAGTCAACAGGACTCGGTGATTCTCCTCTGTTTGTTATTGTTCGTTTTTCAGTAATTGTATATTGAGATATGATGGCACACAAAAATATCTTAGGAAATACCATTAATATAAAGTCCAAATTACTGTTAGTGGTAATTTATCAAAGTAAAAGCAGAGTTAACAAACAAATCAGTACTATACTGTTATTTTCTTGAATTTATTAGTGTAGAGATGGAGAAAGATAACAGGATTTGAGCAACAATTGCAACAAACAAATTGGTATTTTCATGCATATTTTATTTTCAGGATCCTATCTGAATTTTATCTTTACAACTCTATCTGAGCTAGCAACTGAAATACAAATTTGAAAAAAAAAATCTTTACAGCCTTATTTGGTCTAACAGAATTTTAAGTTTGATAACTTAGAACACTTAAAAACATTTTCTTCTACTTTGAAAAGTTCCTTGATGCCACAAAGTGCACCATCTGTAAACTATGGACTGATTAAAATTGCTCAGTAATTAGTTTCATTTTTTGTATCACTGAACCTTTTGAAAATAACACTAAACCTCATACAAGTACTCTAAAGACTAAAATAATGTGTCTCAGTTAGCTACAACAAGTTCTTGTTATGAAAAGTTTAAAGAAATGTGAGTGTTTGTAATGAATAACATAAAAGAATCAAATGAATCCATGGTTTGACTTTAACAAACTGCATATGTGGTAAGCATTAACTATTACCCTTAAGCAAACATCATTCAGATTAATCAACTTGGCAATTAATAAACATGTCTAATTTCCATCTAAAGCAAGGTAAGCTGATTCAAGATGTACAGTACAAAGGTAAATTCAGTTTCGGTTAATATTGAAATATTGTATATATTTTATCATCATTGATATTAAAATGTGCCATATTAAAAAAAACAATCTTGTGTTTACAAATAACTACTGTGAAATGATCATAATATTACAAGTATAGGATACGAGTAAGCATGTTATGTGACAGAAACTGTACTGATTAGTGGACGTATTGGGCTGATGATTTGGAGAATTTTACATCATGGAAAGACAGAATTATCTAGATTGCCTGTCTTCATACATGTGTAATGTTAGTATTTACTAGAGGCATTAGTATCCATGTTTTATATCTATTAAAAACCAGAATTCCTAAAACTGTTTAAAATATGTGCATTTCTCTGATCACATTTCTACATCAAATTGTGAGTTGACAGAATCTCCAAGTACCATGCCCACTGATGAACTTTAGGACGAGATTGTGGGGGGGGGTTGAAACAAGTGCTCCCTTCAATTAAGATTTTCACCAACTTCTGACTGTGAAAATATAAGGTTCTAGAAGAGATATTCCAGTGTGAACAAGTCACAGTAGTTGTATGTAAATGCATGTTTTTAGTAGTGATGATGGTTAAGTGTACAATATTTCAACATTAATCCAAATTAAACATTACAAATAAATTGGACTTGTTATCCCTTTTAAGAACTATAAAAAAATAAACTGTAGTACCTTTTATTTGGACTCTGAACTCTTACAATCATAACACTTAGTCATAACTTTTAAAAAGCAAACACACTGGAAGCCCACTTGTGTACCTCAAAGAAACTAAATTTTCTTTTTCACTTTTACTAATAACACTAATACAAGGCTAAACTTTACAATCTAAGTACTCATTCTTGATGCTGCCTAAAAATTACATTATAAGAATGGAGCCCATTAACTAAATCTTATCTAAGTTAGTTGAAAATTAAATTGCAGTTTTAAGAAAGGAGCCATAATGTCCTATGGGCATTGTTTTCATTCTCTTGAATATATTCAAATGTAATTTAAGATTTGGAGAAACGTTAAAGTCAAGCAACAAAGAGAAATTATATTTTTGACCTCCTGACAACACTTTAACCACAACATTAGACTTGTACTGTATTTTAATATTCTTCAAAGAGGTTTTGTATGTATCTACCTGTTCTTCTTTATACCAGCAAGTTGTTTGTTTACTGTCTTAGAAAGGGACATGCATGCTCTCTAACATGAAGAGAATTTTTATTTTAAGAATGTTTCTAGAAAAGAAAAAGAGCTCTAATATTTGACAATTTAAAGGTTTCTGTTGTGTTTTTTCTCCTGGGATAAACAAAATAGACGTTATAAAATTAGTTAATTGTCGCTTAGCAAAAGTTCCATATCCAAAAGTCACAAAAAATCCCATTTATGATTTCTTACAGTTTGTTAACTACATGTAGACTAGATAAACTCACTAATCATATTTTAGGGGAGAGTGTTACTGGACAACAACTTCAAATGTATTAAGATAAATTTCTCTTCAAATTTTATTAAAAATTAAACATATCAAACTTTTACTGAAATAGAGTACATTTTAATCACTGGACAGACCATGTTTCAAATCAAATATCAATTTTAAACAGGTAAGCTTTAGAAAAATACACATAGAATTAAAATAAATCTGAATGTCTCTTGAAAATAAACTTTAAAGATAAAAATACAAAACTATTAAACATCTCCAGTTATCTCCATTTAATACTGTGAGCTAAATTTACATTGTTGTTGTGTTTTCACTTCAAGAATAAACAGTGTTTGGGGAATGCTCTGCTAGGGAACTATATATTCACAACTGGAAGAATTTATGTTCTAGCTAACCTTGTCATACCCTAGTTTCTGGCAGACTCGCAGATCGTTGCAGCCTCATCCCAGGCATAATGTTTATAATTGTTTTTTCCCAATCTTTCTCTGACTTGCTTGTATCAGTTGTTAGCTTTCCAACAAAAACAGAAATTGTCTTATTGTTAAGTGCAGCTTGAGAATTTGCTGGAGTGTCTGTTGTTTCCATAGTAGCTGTGGTAGGTATGTAATTGAAAATTTTACTTAAAGGAGAGCTGGAGGCACTACTTCCATTGGACTGAACTTGATACAACTCTTCTGGAAGGGCACCAAAAAAGAAGTTCTGATCAGAAACCTGAGACCCAGTTTCATCTGGAGTGAAGTAAGCTGATGTCTGACTGGAGTCATCACCTTGGTCCTTCTGGCTGCAATGCTTTAGTTGGGCAAATGTAACATTATTTATTGCTGGCACAAACACAGGCTCCACCAAGAGTTCAGGCTCAAACATTATAGAATCTGTTCTCGCACACGCGTTGCGACAACTCTCAAGGTTGAGATTCTCGAGGATTTTATTTAAATGCTGCTGTTGTACTTTATAATTTTCTCTTAGCTTATACAGTTGGTGAGAACTGAATTTACGGATACGATTTCTCTGAAATACATAATTTTCTCTCAGCCTGTCAATCTGGCCTGTACCATAATCTCGCACCCTCTGCACTTGTTGGTAGTAATTATCTCTTATGCGATCAATATGCTGTGTACCATAGTCACAAATATCTCTTATACGCTCCGACTGCAACGAATAGCTTTCTCTGAGCTTCTCCATTTGTTGCACACAGTTGTTCTTTATTTTCTGTACTTGAACACTGTAGTGATCACGTAGACGATCAAGTTGCTGGCGTCTATATCCTTCCATGTTTTCTAACATACGTTTAATTTGCTGTGCTTTTGTAGAATATGCAATTCCACATGGACATGGACATTCAATTCCAAACCGCTTCAAAATACATTGAATTAAAATTGCCATCAAAGTAACCAAGAGAAATCCAAAACTTAATGCAAGTCCCACTAAGATACTAATAATTTTTATATTCCCTAAAAATTCATGGTCGAGATAGATTTGAATAGTCACAACTTTCTTATTTAAAGGGTTTGATGCTATGCATCGAAAACGACCACCATCAGTACGCTGAATCTTACTAATAAAGAGACTGCCATTTTTAAGTAATAAAAAGTGGTCATCTTTTGAGTGATCAAAATTGTCTTCCCAAACATTGTAAGTTGTTTTGAGACTACTTGTGAGTAAGAATTTAGTCATGTTTTTGTACAGGGCACTCCAATGGAAGACTTGTTTCTGAGGAGTTATCCAAGTGAGGTTTGGTGTTGGACTTCCCTCTGCATGACAGTTGAGTACAGCTGAAGATCCTAATCTGAACTGTAATTTATATAAGTTCTTCTGAACAGTGATGTTTGTACATATCATGTTTTTGTCTAAAGTATCCAAGAGTGTGTGACCAGCCAAATGACTGGGAATAAAACAACGAGTCTTGAATGGGTTCATAAGATGAGTATCAGTATGATCTCTAAGCCAAGGCAACAGCCAATACATGTAGCAATCACAATGCCATGGATTTCCAGCCAAATTTAACTTCTGTAAGACTGGCACAGTGTCGAATACACCTTTTTGGAGTGTGGTCATATTGCTTCCCATAATATCCAAGACTTTCATTTTAGTTAATGGAACAAATGCATCTTTTTCTATTGAAGAAAGTGAAGAGTTTGCAATTTGCAACTCTTCCAAGTTTGAAAGGCCATTTAACATTGACTTAGTTATTCTTGAAAGACTCTTACTATTTGACAATACAAGTTTCTTCAAGCAAACAGAAGAACTAAACAAGTTATCCAGAGATGTAAGGAGGTTGAAACTGAGATCCAGAACTTCTAACTTGTTTAAAGGCTTTAATGTGGTTTCTTGTAGAAAATTAATATTGTTCATACTCAAGTTGAATTTCCTCAGTTCCTTTAAACCTTTGAAACTCAGCATTCCTACAGACTTTATCTCATTGTCACTAAGATCTAAATATTGTAAGGTATTTAATGCTGAAAAAACTACATTATTCAAATTCTGAATACGATTGCTCCCAAGTCTTAGCTCTTTCAAGTTTTTAAGGTCACTGAACCAGTCATGCTGTAACTGATATAAATTATTTGCTGAAAGATCCAAGATTTCTAATGAATAAAGTTTGGAAAAAGTATGCAAGTCAATCTCTAATATTTTGTTATTGCTTAAATCAAGCAATTTTAGTGATGTTAACTTACTGAATAATGAATGTGATAACTTATTAAGCTGGTTATATGAAACATTAAGAATTTCTAAACTTTCAAACAGATGAAAACTATTAGAAGATAAAGTCCCATATAATAAGTTATGGCTGAGGTCCAAAAGTTTGAGCTTCTTGAAAAAGGTATGAAACTTCCAGCTGATGTACTTCAGTTCATTATGTGAAAGAATAAGTTTCCGTAAATATGATAAACCTTGAAAAGAGATATTCAGTGACCTGAGCCGAGTTCTCGATAAAGTTAAGGAAGTTGTATATCTTGGAAGAATGTCTAGAGTTGTTAAGTCTCTGACTATACATTCCACTTCAGTTTGGCTTTCATCAGAATGACACTTGCACATACTTGGACAGGAGCCATTACCAGGAAAGAAGTGGTCAGTTTTTTCTGCAGATGAAGTTCCACCCATCAGCATTGCTTGAAGAGTGGGTTGACTTAGGTCTGAAGGTATCACAGCACTACACTGGCACGTGAAAAGGTAGAGAATAAGAAGTGTTGTATAAGTCTCCAGTTTCTTCATTTTCCTTGTTGGAGTGCTTGATGATAACATAGTGCTATGGCAGTTTTCTTCTGGAAATAGAATAATTTACACATTTTAATTAAGAATTGCAGAAATGATATGCGAGAAGAGAGAAAAATTCAAAGTGTGTAACTTGACTGGTTTCTCATTTTTAGAAGACACGAGACTAATGAAAGTACTGTAATGATACTTGAATATCACAAGGCTGTTCGTGATTTCTGTATTTTCCAGAAAACATAGCATATTTGAAAACTGTTGAACAGAAGGGAGTTGGAGGCCTAGCTACGTGTAAATTAATTGTGGGAAGAGTTGAGATTTCATACTACACCCCAGCAAATTCTCAAACAGTTTCTCATGAAGATACGGTTTTTGAGAAACCTGTACAAGATATAAAAATCTCCATAATTAAAGTTGTACACATTTTATAAATATAAATTTACTGTCCCTTTGGTTTGATACCACTCTTACCACTTCCAAATATAAATAAATTAATACATTGTTGGTTACACTGATCATTGCCCTGAGTGGTGGATTCTCTTAATATCTAGTGGAACGGGAAGCCTAGTTGCTTAAAGGCATAAAACATCAAGCCAAACAACCATTTTTATAGAAAGTTAGTTTGCACAGGTAAACCTTCTTATACTTTCTTCACCACTTCTTGAAAAGGAAAGTAAGTCAGACAATAAAACTCTGTGGGAAATACTAAACTTGGGTGGGCTGCTCAGGGGTAATTTTTATTACGCCCCCTAATTTCGGTTTTGACAGGTACAGTACCGTTGTTTGAAAACAGATTGTTAAGTTTGATTTTTTTTAAACACGTTAATTACCATATTTAATAAGTTATTAGTTCCTGCACTAATTAACAAACTGTTTATAATTTCAAGTAACGACATTTGAATCAAATAATAGACAGTAACAGAAATTGCTAATATAAACAATTCGTTACGAGTGAAAAATTTATATCGGATGGTTTTAAAAACTTGTGTGCAGTTATTCTGACATGGCTAACGTAGTTTTAACAAGCCAAGATTTAAATTAATAGAAACATTCTTCATAACAACATGGTTGTAACATGCAGTTTTTACTTATATATGTTCTAAAGTATCTTTGCTGCAACTCTATTGACACGCTGTAATTGTTGGTTATGCTCATGTGAAAAGTTTTAACTTTGTAAACTTAATTCAGTTCACGGAATAGATCTCAAAATATTTAAGATAAATGTGATCAGACTATACGAAGAAGCTATTAATATATAACGTTTTGGTGTGTGGTTTAATTGCCTGTTGTACCTTGCAATATTATTTGTTAATTACACTATTACGAAAATAAGAGAATTTGCGACGTACATGTAGTTGTGCTCACAAAACCAGACTGAGGCAAAGTTGTCTACGTGTGACCTTCAAATAGACTGCCACGTTCTTTAACGTCTACACTGACGCGCTAGCGTTGCTATTAAACAAAAACACTGTATCGATTTTTTCGTAACAACAGCTGTATTTCAATAATAACGCGGAGAAATTTAATTGCACAGGTCAGTCACAGTACATGCCTGTCAAGTGCATATTATGAAAGGAAATACTCTGACGTAAGCAATTAGGGACATTTGGGGAAGCAAATCAAACAGCCTGTTGTAAAACCACCAGGCATCCGCCGTCCATTCAACTTAGTTTCTTCGTATTCACTCAGCGCCGAAAGAATCTTTCAAAGTTAAAACAAACAGCTTGGTATCGCACTATTTTGTTATAATTTAAAGACTTATCTGTTAAAATGTGTTTTTATTGCTTTTTCCATAGCTTGTGACAAATAATGAAAATGTTTCGGATGACAAAAAAAACTGGCATGCCACTTCAAAACCAATGCAATATGGTGAAGTCAAGCATTCGTGTTTAGTGGAATCAGGGTCAAACGTAACGTAGTGGTTAGCCCGTCGAGTTGCGTGCCGAAGGGTACCTGGTTCAAAAGTTGATGTTGCTGAACACACACTGTACGTTAAACAGCAAACCAATTACTGAGGTGGTAGGCAGTTAATGCTGCTATTCGATTCTAAGCACCAGACAAAGAACTTTTGCCAGCGACCTTCCCTCTGGTCATTTATTCGAATTTAAGTATGGATATGCCTGAACGTACCAGTTTGTCCTAACCTTTTAATCTCAGTACATAACGCGTTGTTCGTGTTTAAAATTGGTTTTCAATTTAATAAAGCTGTGAATATCATAAGTGTATTTCACAGGGGATTATGTCGCTTGGTGAAATAAACAATAACGAAAATTCGCTTAACTCGTTTTAATTTTTATTTTTTCATTACATTTATTAACTAACTGGTAATAGTCAAGTTCGCTAGATTATCGTATTTCGTGTTGCATTTATAAATATTTAATCAGTCAATTAGATCTAACAATTTGAGAGGGGTGTTAAAACTTCACAACATACTTAGAATACATACAGTGGTGTAAAGAACAAGTTTAAATTCATATGGTCAGTTGTCAAACCACTTGCGTTCATAATACCATGAAAAACTAAACCATTTCTTTAATGGCGTCATTTATGACAAGATGAATGTGATCCCCACCACTTCCAACGATAGCCAGGTAGTATACTAGGCCAACATATATAATACCTAATACATTATCACTTTAATGTTGTACATATCGTAACTATTTTTTTTATTTAACAAGATGTTTAAATGTCCTAATTAATCTTTTTTTAAGGAGGGGGTTATCTAGTTTTGGTTTTTTACAGATAATGTGTATTTGGTAAGTTATTCTGTAAAGTTTTCTGTTTGCAATATAAAGCAAATAAAGATTTACCTTGAAATATTTAAAACTGTATACATTAATCGTTCAACGTGTGTAAGATACAAAACTATATGCTCTAGATGTGCAAATTACATACGCATTTTCCACTGTAGCGTTCAAAATATTTTATCGGTTTTCATTATTCTGTGTTCATCTTGTGCATTAACAGTATCCATGACGACGACTTTTTTCTTACGCCCCAATATATTGTTGATTTTTTACGCTTTGTTACTGACGTCATAAAGCAGTAAGTAAAATTAAGTTAGCGTCAACTATATATGTAATGAAAATTATCCTTACAATTACACAAAATAAAACTAACATATGTAACGTTTTTCTATGCAAAATGTAGGCGTTGATTCACAATAAACTTAGGTTGCAAAGGTATATCGATCAAGTGAAACTACACGCAAACTCGCACTTACGCAGGAATTTTTACAGTTTCAATTAGAACAGGGCGATCAGACCTCGGAGAACCCTGAAACTTGTAGTAATTAATTTTGATTCTACAAATATCCACCATCACCTTTTTTATGTCGATAGTGAAGTAGTTTGAAATGTTTCACTGGTTACGTCAAGCACACAAGAAAATTATACAAGCTGTTTTGGTCAGTTCAAGTTATAGTGTTTCCTAATTCAACATTAAGGCCATGTAGTATTAATAAAAGGCATTATATTCTAATACATGGGTAAAGATAGATACGAGTTGTTGAAGCTGTAACCTAAAGTACACATGATCATAAGTACAAAGTAATTTTTAAAGGTATCTTTTTTTTAAATAATAGCAAGACTAAGGGGGGGGGGAAACGTCAATAATTTGTTAAAATTTTATTTCATGGAGATATGTTTTTCTTAGAGCAACGTATCTTTAGATTGTACGTTAACTACATTTCTACAGCTTTTAAATATTGCAATGGTAAATTAACAGTAAAAATAAACAAAGTTTCCTATGATAAAAATAACAGAATTTTCTCGATTTTAACTAAAGCCATTTGTTAGACAAGCAACATTACATACTCGTTTTATTACAACAGCATTTACTTTATTTTAAAAAATGTGATAATAAATAATGTTAATATAGTCTTCATCGTGATGGGTGCAGATGAGGTTGTCTCTACCTCCTAGGATGTGCTTTTGGGCAATTTAGCGAGTGTCAGTCTGATATCTGTTACTTTCAGGTATCGTGAAGACTATCATTATGTTCTTACTAGTTCTTTACGTTTAAATTTGAAACATTCGTGGTCACCTCTTGCATAATTCTATTGCAATTTTATGGTCTGTTGCGAGTTTCTTCTAACTTGTTTGTTATTAAGTGAATAAACTAGTAATTAGCTTAAACCTCTAATCTACTCTAAAATCTTACCATTGGTGTATAAAATCACATATTTTTGTTACCACTTTTCTATACAATCTGTAAAAAATATAATAAGGAACCATGGAAAGATTTCTCCTCATCAGTTTCCATGTTCCAATACTTCTAGATAAGAAACACTAAATTACAATCAAATATGAAAAAAAATTAAGTATAATTAAGGAGGTAGTCCTACAGATTTTAAGTAAAAAGATAATGAAATACAATTTTTCCCCCCTCTCTGCGAGAAAAAAAAACTGTCCCAACCAAGCCTAATTAATCTCATAACTGAAGATGAAAACCTCTGTCACCAATGTGTTGATGATGGTTGAATTAAGTCTATTTCATTTTTGTTTTGTTTTTCCAGATTGTATAGATAGTGTTATAGTGTATAGGATACATATAAATAAGTAGGATTTGCAAAAAATACAAACTTATTCCAAGATGAAAAAACCTGTAATTACTTATTATCAGAATATAGAAACTAAACATAAATTAGTTGATAGAAGTATTACAACAGCTAAAATTATGTCATAAGTAAACATACAATATTTTTCTCTCAGTTACTTTAATTATTAGTATTTTGGTCACAGGGTTTAATATGTACTTAATTATGAATATTATTTTGAATTGTTAGCTTCGTATTATTAATGTAGGGCAATTTCAAAACCTCTTAAACTGATTAATAATAAGGGTATTCATTTGATTAATCTCTGGAATAATGTTACTGATGTTTTTTTTGAAAGAATGACTTGCACTCAAATAAGGCAGGGGTTATGTAGCAAGAGTTAGTAACCCAGCAGTAGTGGTAGGTTTAAACTAGGGCTAGACAAAGGTGAGAGTTACGATGTTAGTAAAACGAGAATTATAAACGACAGGAATAAAACAAGATTGTGTTAAAACATATGTTTAACTGTTAGTACTGTAATGCTAAGAGTATTAGAAATACAGTAAGTCAAGCAGTTGTAGAAACTGAGAATTTTGATATTATGGGTATTGCTGAGACTTGGTTAGATATTAATGATTTTGATGAAATATTTTTTTAAACACCAGATTATTTACAGATAGAGTACTGACCAAAGGGGGAGAAAGGTTTATATGTAAGGAATGGTTTGGATCATGTTAAATTACATAGCCGTGAGTTACTTTTAGTGGATTTAGAGAGAAAAGTCTTGTAACTTGGATTTGTTATCGACCCCTAGGTCAGAATGTTGAAGGTAATGAGATGAGAGTGGTAGCTGAAAAAGATATTATAGGATACTAACTTCAGGAGTATTGATTATGATAGGAGAGTTTTAGGTTTTTGAAAATTGTTGAGAATACTTTCATACACGAACTGATGATGGAAGCCACTCGAGGGGAAGCTACGTTAGATTTAATATTAGGACCTGACGTGAATACGATTGAGTTGTGGTTCGCAAGCATTTAAGTAGAAGCGACAACTGCACTGTTAGATATGGAAATTTACAACATATAGAATTGGGAATGAACAGTATCCTGATTTCACATTGTAGGAAAGTCAATTTTGATGGAATGATGTGATCTAGCTTCTAAAGAATTTAAAGAGGTTCTTAAACAGGTGTGGAAAGCACATAGAGGAAAATGGATATGAATACAAAATAAAAATGGTCAATGGAGCAGAATAAGTCAGTATGAATAAAGTTTAAAAGATCATTTTAAGAATAAACAAAGTCAAGAAATTTACTGGAAATAATGATTTGAAGTATTATAGGAAATCAATACAGCTGATTAAAAAGGAAAAGGCAAGAACAGTATATGAAAGGAGGTTATCTAAAAGAGTTAAACAGTAACAGTCTTTAGACTTGATCTCAGAAGATAATGAAATGGTAAACTTATTAGATTATATGTTCTTTTTCAGTTCTTATGAAGGAAGATACAAGTATTGTGTCTCAACAAGAGTACTTAATGTGCAGTAAAATATTAAAGTAAAATATATTTAAAGTTTTAAAACTGAGAAAAACTCTGGAAAACCTAAACATTGATAAATCCCCTGGACCGAACAACTTCTATCCTAGAGTTTTAAAGGAATTTAAATTGCAAATTTTTAATTTTAATTTTTAATACATATAGGTCATTGAGTAGTGGGAAAGTAGTAGAAGCTTGGAAGTTGGTTAATGTTATGCTAAAATGTAAAGGAGGTGATAAACATTTTATTACATCAGTAGTTGGAAAGGTTTTTGGAGAGAGTGACTGAAGATATGTTACAGAGTTACTTAAAGTAGTTTAATACCACTGTTAAAGAGCTAGAATGGTTTCACTAAGGTCAGTTATGTTTGACAAATCTTTTGATATTCCTTGAAGATGTTACTGCAATAAGTTGATGAGAAAAATGCTGTAGATTTGGTTAACCTTGATTTTTTCAGAAAGTGTTCAGTAAGATTCATCACAAAAGACTCATTACAAAAATTCTGTGAGCGTATGTGGGAAATGTTATTAAATTGGACAGAAAATTGGCTGGAGAGTAGAAAGTAGAGAGTAGTAATAACTGAAGTTAGATCTGTGTGGATTACAGTTACAAGTGGTGTGCCTCAGGGCTCTGTGCTATGTCCTCTGGTTTTTGTTATTTATATTAATGACACTGATTCTAGAATGAGTAACAAAATTTTGAAGTTTGCAGATGACACTTAAGATTTTTGGGGTGGCTATCTGTATCAAAAGTGCTACAGATTTACATGGAAATCTTGATAATTCGAGATATTAGGCTAAATATGTAGTAGACAGATAGCATTCAAAATGTAAGGTAATGTATTTTGGTTTACACAGTTACAATTTAAATGGGAATACGCTAAATACTATGGTTAAAAAAAAAAGATCTTGGTGTTGTGACTGAAAAATCATTAAAGTCACCTAAATAGCATATTGTAGCTAGCAGTAGGCCTAGTTGGATTCTGAATATCATCTATAGAAATATTAAATAAATGATATTAATTCACTGTATAGATCACTTGTAAGGCCTCATTTAGAGTATTTTGTACAGGTTTGGGTTCCCTTTCTCAAGATGGACATTGAACTGTTCGAAGAGGATTAGAGGTGATTTGATTGAAATGTTTGAGAATATTAAACGTGTTGATAAGATAGATCTAAACTTTTTTTTTTTATCATTGTTGTTTCGTAGTGAAAACAATAGAGCAAGGGGTACAAGTTCAATTTTTGGCAGCATGAGAGTCGTTTGGAGTTTAAACCGTATTACTTTTCAACCAGACTGGTTGGATGCAAAAAATTTAAATGAAGAAAAGACTGGATGAATACACGAATACTAAGGGGTGGTTTTAGTGGAGATGGCCTAAGAAGCTTATTTTTTGTTCCTTGAAAATTTTATTATATTTATATTCTGCCTATAAGTTTGAATTCTGTTTGCTTTTACAATGGATACTTATAGTTGCATTATTATCAAATTAACTTTTCCAATTCTGACCTAGTTTTGTAAGGTTATTACAATCCAAAATTACTCCTAAGCAATTTGTATTGCTTATGAGGTAATGTGCATTTTCTTTAAAATACTAGTTTTCGTTGATTTACAAAAAAGAAAACATTCCTGTCTGAGAGTTAGAATGATCTTTCAATTATTTTTACTTATAAGAATACATTCTAAAATAAACTGAAGAGAGAGAGAGACATGCAAAATAATGATTGCCTGGTGGTCGTGTTTTTACACTAAGAAAATTATGAATTATTTCTCCCAAGTACAATTGTAAAATCATAATGCAGTATAATATAACACGAAGTAAATTTGTGCAAGATTTCAAAATGAGATATGGAATCAACTTTGTAACATAGGTTTAGATTATTCATCAAGATTAATCATTTTTTACCCGTACATTAGTTTTATGCCTGATCATCCTTACTCATAAGTTTTAGCACAACATACAAAACTGGTAAAACTCGAATGTGAAGACTAACCAGGCAAGTGAACGTACTGACATTTTGTACCCACCTTTATGGGTGCCCATACCCCAAATACATGATGACAGCATTGCTGTAATGGTTTATAAAGATAGCAAGGTTTTTTAGGATTATTTAGCAGGAATAACAGTGTAAAACCCATTCCATACAATAATGATGTAAGCATTTTATTCTGTCCACTACAAGTTCTGTTTTTACGTAGTTTCTCGAAGTGATAATGGGCCTAACTTCATGAATAATGTTAAATGATTGCTTACTTATTATACTTCTCATAATTCTATCACTTTATCGAATGACTTACTCAGTATTAACAAACTTCATTAAGTAACACTGAAAGCCAGTTATCAGTTCACAAGCTACCATAGTTAGCCCAACTTGGGTTTCAGATTGTAATTCCTTCTTTCCTTTCCAAGACTATTTCTAGTTACAACACACACTAGTCTGGCAACAAGAATCTACCTTAAGAAAAATATACTCAACAACAGTGTATTTATATTAAAAAAACAAGGTTAGGACCACTTTGGACAAGCACATTTATTTTTAATCACAGGAGTTTTGTTATGCTAACCCAATTAGAAAGAAAGAAAAGATACTAGTAACAGTTGTATGCTACATTTGTAACCAAAACAGTTTACTTACATATTATGGATGTTTTTTGTGGTTGTTTTTTTGTGCATATATGCATAAACACACATCATATCTTAACTCAATACTACACTCAAAACTGCTTTTGTTAGTAAAACATCAGTTATTGTTCTTATGTATTTTCCCAAATAGTTCTTTTCAGTAGTCTGTGAATCATTGAATTTGTTTTTCAATTGTCAGTTCTGGTGCATTTCTATTAAAATACAGTGTCAATGTATCGTTATTTCATTATATTATTGAGTTTGATTTATGTATATAAATTATATCAAACAGCTAATCATTAAAAACTTGTGTAAGACTGCAACCTTATCACTCCAGGTGGCAGTTTATTCTAAAAATGTCATACTCTAATGAAAAAATAACTCCCTTGACTAGAGATTCAAGTGAGATTTCCCAAGTTTTAAATATATAATTAGTGGTTTTAACTAATGCAGTCAGATCAACACTGACCCATCTGTTTTTGAGAACAAGTTAAGAGGCATTAATGTTTTTGTCACATATTTGAAACAAAATCATAAATGTTCCATCATTTTGTTTATCACATGTTGAACAACTAAGTTATCCAAACAAAAGCCTCCGTATTGTTGTAACTGACCCAGTACTGTGGGTCAGTACAAAATTAAACACAAGATGATCAAAGTTCCAGACTATTTATAGTTTATACATGAAACTTGAACAATATTAACTTAGTTTGTAGAGAATCGGTTTAAGACTAGAAATGTGACCCAAGGGGTTGCAAATTAGTGACCATCTTTAAAAACTAAAATAAAATTTTGTTTTACACTAATAAGACTGTTTGTTAATTATTTATTTGCTAAGGGAAAACTTAAACAGTGCAATCACTCACTCGATAAAAATGCGTCTTCGCGGTTCACCAAAATAGTGTGTGCTAAGTTTATTTGTAGCTATTTAACTTTTATAAGCGTGAGAAGACACTTGTTGAAAATGAATTTTAAACCATAAAACTCGATTATATAGGTGGTTATAACAAAATGAAGCAAAGTCTTTGAAATAACTCACCCAGCACATATAATTACTTGTATTCCTTACAGTGTCGAACATATGTAGCTGGTTCAGAGCGGAACAGTACTGCCAGGGGTGCCTACATATTTGACGGTGTCCACGACTTTAAAATTTGCCATATATCTTGATTTTAAATTCAAGACATAACTAGTTTGTTTATATATTCCATTTATATAACTGACTATTACAAGAAATATGAAATAACGTTTGTTTCGTGTGTGTTTATATCGAACTGAAATAACCTGTGTTGTAATATAAGTACGTACAAACACATCACCTCTAGAAAAGCCTACCTAAAACTCGTACGCATTAGGTTTCCGCTGTCTCTTATGCTTCTCTAGCGACATGTTATATGAACTGGGCTTATACCACTAACGAACGTTTGAGGGGTGTGTGGATGAACAAAAGTAGCCTTCTCGGCAGCCACACAACCCTTTCCAAACATGTGGTCAGCTTCCACTCAGTTACCTTTCTTTCTTTCTTTGTGAACCTGACGATGACCGAAGAAGATCGAAACGTTGTTTGCTCTTTCACGTAAAAATATTTTCTCAACCCAAACGAGCCGTTTTTGCATGTATACTTCCAGGTCTATGCTTGTCTTTTTTAATAAATCTTGAAAATCGTAAATACGTAATTCTGTTTGCAAGTTTCTGAAAATAATCGAACGTTTTTTTAAAGGTACATTACTGATTGTATGTAAGAAATTCTATTCTCACCATAGACGTAAAATATATTGTATTATTTTTCTTTTGTTTTTGAAAAGTAAGTTTTAAACAATGGTATATTGAAAGAAGTTATTCAAGTGCATTGTTAGTGACGTATTTCTTATAGATAACATAGGCTTTTTTGTATTAAATAAATTCAGTATATCCATTAGATATTATATATTTTATTGATTTACGTGTACTTGTAAATAAATGGAAATTATTTAAGATAATTATAATAAAAAACTAAGCTGGTTATGTTTTATAGGTCTGCATGAAATTTGTGTTTGTGAAGATACGGAATGTTTGTGTTTGTAGGCATCTCGAGATAAAAAGAGTTATCATCTCGTAAACATAAATTTCGTTCATATCGTACGACTTCTCAGGTTGTTGTACTTTTTTTTTTTAATATGAACCTGTGCATTATATCAAACTTACTCCGTTTGTACAGCTTGCACTCTGTATTCGCCAAGCAGTTTTAAACAATTAAGTTTCCTTTCTGTCAAAATGTTACTGTTTAATACTTGTATATATGTATGTTTTATTAATTAAGTGGAGTTCGCCGACTATAAAAATATGAGAAAGGCGATTATTTGTAGTGGATTTTGTATACTTTTTTAGATAATTTAAATAATCGCTTGACCTCGAAATTTAAGCTAAACATGTTAAATGTAATTAGAATAATCTAAAAGTAAATATAATAATTCGGCTTCTAGTGTCACAGCGGAATTACAACGCCAAAAAACGGTTTTCGATACCCGTGATTGGCAAAGCACCGATAGCACATTGTGTACCATTGCGCCTAACAGCAAAAAAATGTTAGAAAACGAAAGTATGTAGAAACATCTTTTATATATGAACTGTTTGTATATTAGTCCTACGAGGTTGTCTGTAACAAGTGTAATTCTTAACAGGACAGATAATCACCATTTTTACGTTTGTTTTTCATCATGAATATTGTGCTTGAATCATACATATATTTGTACTCTAAACATACACAACTGAATAAATAGATACACGTGGCAGCAATAGAGGCGTTCCAGTTGTAATTAAAAGCTTTCGTCGTTGTAACTGAAGTAAACACAGGCGCAGGAGTAGGTATAGATAGGAGAGAGGGGTGAGTTCTGAACGACCACCCTGATATTCGAAAATGTCTGAAAGGTCCACTATCCTCTGATTTTTATTATGTAAAAACAAACATCTAACTTTCGTGTAATTCACATTTATGTGAGTAGAAGAAAAGGTCCACACCATATTTATTCTGGAAAAAGTTGCGCCCTGCAGAATAATTTTACTCTGAATTTTTTAATAACCTTTTAACCCATAAAAATGCTACTTTTGTTGATAATCCGTAAATTTGTGAATTTTGCTGAATTCAGTGATTCTTTTACCTGGCATGGCCAGGTGATTAGGGCACTTGACATGTTACCTGAGGGTTGTGTGTTCAAAACCCCGTCATACCAAACATGCTCGCTTTCAGCTGTGGGAGCGTTGGTAAAACAGCAGCCTGAGAGTTGGCGGTGAGTGGTGGTGACTACCTGCCTTCACCCCTAGTCATACACAACTGAATGAGGAATGGCTAGCGTATATAGCCCTCGCGAAGTTTAAATCAACCAAACAAACAAAAATAGAAATAAAACAGTTTGTATGTGATTGCTTCAAAGTTGTTATTTGATGAAAAATGCCTGTAAAATGGCGTAATTTATGTACTTACTGCTGCTTGTTCCTGGTATTTGATGTGACATTTCTGTAATATTATTATATTTTGATTTGGTTTCCTTTAAAATGTTACAATGTTTATGGAAAATGACCCACCCCTGAAACATGCTCCACTCTTTGAACCATGGATGCACCATAAGAGTGACAGTTACATTCCGCTATTTGTAGGCCCGGCATGGCCAAGCATGTTAAGGCATTCGACTCGTAATCCCGGTTGCACCAAACATGCTCGCCCTTTCAGCCATGGGGGCATTATAATGTTATGGTCAATCCCACTATTCATTGGTAAAAGAGTAGCCCAAGAGTTGGCAGTTGATGGTGATGAAGAGCTGCCTTCTCTCTAGTCTTACACTGCTAAATTAAGGACGGGTAGTGTAGATAGTCCTCGAGTAGCTTTGCGCAAAATTCAAAACAAACAATCCATTATTTGATTAGAGAAGAGTTGCCAAAGAGTTGAAAGGGGATGTTACCTTCCCTTTAGTCTTTTAAATTGGAAATTAGGGATGAATCAACTGGAATTTGGCAATTTGTTCATTTTTGTTGTTGTTTTTTTTTTCAGTTTTGTGGTTATTTATCGTAGATTTTTAAATACAAAACTTCAGTAGTTATAGTATTTAGGCAGTATTCATTATTCATAGGTGTAATAGGTTATTGTCTTGTATATCTTACACTAATCTGAGTGAATATGAATATTAATGTTTCTGGTATTTTTACTTGATAGTAGAAATAGCTGGGAGTAAGTAATTTCACACAAAGTATAAATGAATGCATATATTGTATATTAAGCTAGGCTTAGCAATACAAAACAGTGAAAAAAATGTTTGTTTAGAATTAAGCACACAGTACACTGTGCTCTTCCCATTGTGGGTATGGAAACCTGGTTTCTAGAGGTGTAAATCTGCAGACATACTGCTGTACTACTGGGAGGAAGGGGGGCAAGAAAATTGGTAACTTCTCTTTCTCAAGACCTACAAACACAAAAGAAGCACCACTCAGATCACGCAAGAAGACTAGAAAATATGGCTAAACTTGTAAAATGTAAACTACTTGGTGAAATATATATATTTGAAGATTTTAGATCCATTGCAATTATTTTAAATTTCAGTTTATAGATTGTGAATCTCATTTTACCCTAAAACTATTCTTTGTTTGTTGTACCCATAAATAATTTTTGTCAGTTCCAAATATTATTGGACTTCAGAGATGTTTTCAAGATCTTGTATTCAAATCACATTTTCTCAAACTCGCATACTTCCAGTGAATACACATATATTTTTGAAAAAACATGATCACATCACCAAATAGTTATTTTAAAAGATGCTCAAAGTGTTTGTATTATAAAGAACAGACCCTTAAGTTATTACTTAGTACCTGTTACAGTTTTAATCTGTTGCATGGAAATAAAAGTATCTTTTATTGGGAATTACACTTGTGTTTTTCATTGCTACCAAACCTAGTTAATTTCATGATTAAAGAAGATATTACAATTAAATGTTTTTTTGCATATATGTAGGAAGGAACATATTCATTTTAGTTTGGTAATACACTAGAAAAAATAATTTTTATCCTGTACCATTTGCTACAAGATTCATGTAATAGTACAATATTTCTAATTCCTTTTACAGATTTCATTATGTTACATTTTTAGTTTTAGCATCCCAGAAATAACTTTCAAGAAAGTTTTCAGTAAGCAAGTGTTGACTTTATGAGACTAACTTTGACCTATAAAGCTGAGCTTCTTGTAACTGTCTACAGTTTTTTAAATGTACATTGCAAATTGAGGATTACATTGGAAAAGAATACCACCAAAATACATTGAAAGCATCTAATGTACAATAGGAGGTAATGGTTGTGATGTATTACTCTCCAGTCTCAATTAAAATGGAAAAACAAGGTCCAAGGTACATTTCTTTTTAATCAATCTGTGCACTGGTCAGTAGCTAGTGTGTCAAACTATGCAGCAAAAGTACCATGGTTCTTGTCCCCATATTGTAAAAACAAAAATATCTGTAATTTGAGTCATGGATGAATTGCAAAATTTTTTAACTTTTTTTATATAGTGCAATATTCACAAATTTATATTCTTTTAGTGCCGAGACTTCGTAGAAGCGGGTGCCATTCAAGGTCAAACTCCGAGTGATGTTGTTGCAGCATCTGACATTACGTTTAGCTGTGTGTCTGATCCTCAGGCAGCAAAAGAGGTAATAAATGAAAGTATATTTAATTCTATAGCAAAACTGCACATTACAGAACCAAAATAATAATGGTACCTAAGATAAACAACTTTGTTGCAATTGTAACACAATGTGACATGGATGAGCACATGATTTCCATTTACAATACATGAAAAGTTAGGCAACCTGGATTTCCTGTATATGCCAACATAACATGAAGAGATAGAACATGAACTTTAATTATCAAATTTAATCTGGAATTACTAATTAAAGAAATCTTCCGCATCACACAGCTTTCACCAATGCTGAACAGCATGCAGTCTTCATTTAATTTGCACATTTTATGATGTGTACAGTATTTGTTTGTTTGTTTGTTTCTCATTTAATTTGTATATTGCTGCAGTTTGGATTAAATTACTGTTATTATAGCAATATATTTTAGTTACTTCCTCAGGAATGATGCAATTCTTTTATTTTACTTTAGATACTGAAGGTGGAATGTGCTGAATTCCAAAATGTTTATCTTTATCTCCTTTTTTATCGTGCAACTTCATTTTCTTCATAACTCATCATTTACTTAATGCACCTTTTGAGCATTAAATATCCTTTCTAATTCAATATCCTTCTGTGTGATAACTTTTAACATTTACTCAGAAGCATAACCAGGGGGGAGGGGGTTGACCATCCTGGAAGAAAAACCCCATCTAGATCTATTAATGACATTATTTTTCTGCTTTTATACATAATAAACTTGTTTTGCATCATTTCATAAAAACAATAATAAAACTTCAACAGACACTAGTAAGATTGGTTTGATATGTTTTGTTGACCATTTTGATGAAAATTTAGATCAATTTCAGCTATTTAATTTATTGTCAGCTCTCCCCTTCAAGAGTGGAAAACCTGGCTATGCCACTGGACTTACCTAGTGTTGATGTGGCTTTAGGATTGGTTATTTATTGTGATCATTAATTAATTCTGTCATTCATGTTGGGTAGACAGTACATTATCATACGCTTCTGTTGGAGCAATGTTTTCAAATATCTTATGAAACTGTTTGCTTTTTAAAACTTGAATTTATATACCCAGGTTAGAATGAATTAGTTAAGAATTTTTCTCATATTAAAACTGATATAACAGTTGGTGTTCGGGAACTGTGGAGTGCTAAAGGAAATGAAAAGAAACAAAGGTTATGTGGAGATGACCTCGGTGGATCCTGAAACTTCTCAAGATATAGCAGAGGTGAATAAACTCGCTTATTTTTATTAACTGTGTCGGACATTAAATATAGCCCTGAAAATGATCCAGAATGATTAAGAAAACCAAAACTAGCATTTGAAAGTACCGAATGTTCTGCTTGTTTGGTTAACTTTTAAGAAGTACGATAAATAAGAGAAGTTATAATAAATTGAACCTAGTTTTAACGTTTCTTTCATTTAATAAATACACAGAATATTTCTTGCATCTAAGCAGGGACAAACTGGTATTATTAGCTTGTTATGCTCTATTAGATATACTGACTTGTATATATTTTATTTTATAGTTACTGTGATGAGTTCCAGAAATATAAACAGTTTTTAGAAATAAGCAGATATCCTTATTGAGACTGACTACACTATATCACACAATCTTAGCGTTGTTATCAGGCCTCACAGTGTGCTCTGTATTCTTACTTTCCCCTTGTTTTCAGACAAACTCTTTTTTTTTATTTGGTTTAGCTCAATGTGAAATACTACACTTGTTGCAAATATGCATATAGTCTTATTTTGAATATAGTCTGTCTAACTGACTATATTGTTTGTGTAAGATAGAAAATTCTTTCAGAATCTGGCAGCTTGCGCAAGTTATAGCTTCATGGTAGCATCAGAAACAGACATGTTTTTTCTAAAATTGTCTTCTCTACTTTGTGTAAATAACCTTTAGAGTGAATACAATTTCCATTCTGGGATGGCCAGATTGTCCTTTAACTCAATAATATATTTTGAGTTTTCGAACTGAAGTTGACACACCAGCTTTTGCAACTCTTATCATAGTTATTGTTCACACGAGCTTCACCTGCAGGTTATTTAGTTTTTCTGTCATACATGTCTCTGTCAGTCGTGTCCTGAAATAGCTAGACATTATTAATTGTATGGTAATCTAACATGCTTGCAGTTAGTGTCCTATTGTTTGTGCAATTCGTGTCCATGACAGTGACACCACCTCTAAAATTCCATGTGGAAAAATATGATTCCAGCAACAGTAGTTTACCCTCTGTAGACAGTAATGATTATGAACTTAAATGTTGATGTCAGCCATTGCCAAATGACCAGTTCAACTGTTTCCATAGTGTTTGTCAAAGGACAGTAGCTTGAAATAATGGTGGCAAACAGCAATTCCAGGGAGATAAACACAAAGAACTACCTATGGTGAAGTTCCGTTTCAGTCAGCAAAAACTGTCCTACAAATAGAGCTGTAATTAAAATGCATATACTTATGTAAAAGTATGCTAGGGCATACTAAATTATTTTTACTGTTCCTGAGAGGTCTGTCAGAAGACCTGTGTTATTTTAACAGAGAGATCCTGATACATCTGCAGTTTATTTAAAACAGCTATTCCTAAACTATTTAACATAAGATTTCTCCATAAAGTGCAAAATATTATAGGGTTTGCATAAATCCTTCCAGTATACAAACACTATGGATATAACTCAGGAACTAAAAAGGACAGTTATATTAATTAAAGTGCTTTTAACTATTCTTATCAACATTTTGTGTAGTGTTGTGCTATTCCAAAATTTTAATTCACCCTTTTTTGTAGAGTTTAGATGCCAAACTAAGGTAATTTTATTGGAAGAATCCTTACAGTGTGAATGTATATTGTCTCCTTTTGCATTGGGTGTTACCAAGTGATTAGCATGCTTTACCATGAATCAGAGGTTTTCATGTTCATTTCCAGAAAAAATGTTTCACACTTTTGGAGCTGTTGGTGCACCATAAAGATAATGGTTAGATTACACTATTGAGCCAGATAAAAATAGTTCAAATGTTGGTGGCAGGTGTTGGCTAGCTGCCTTCTTTCAAACCTGTAAGCTTAAAATTAGCATGGAATTGTAGATTTAGCCCTCAGAAAAGCCTTGCATTAAAATTCTAAAGGAGAAATATCCTGCTTTAATTGTAGTTGTATTCTTTGAAAGCATTTACTTGAATTAACTTTATTCAGACTTAGCATGTATTTAATGGTGAGGTTGGGTTTCTCTCTCAGTTGAATATTTTGTGCATATGTCACATAGTTTTGAAACAGCTTCTCTCTAAGGCTTGCAGAAGAAAAGTGCTACTTGTGTTTATTTTAATTTTTTCAACATCAACTTAAAGGCATGCAACAAAGTGTTTCAGTAAGTGTTACTGTTCTCCCTGTTTCAGGCTATTCAAGCTCAAGGTGGACGGTATTTAGAGGCTCCTGTTCTAGGTTCCAAGAAACCAGCTGAAGAAGGAATGTTGATTATATTGGCAGCAGGAGACAAATCAGTGTTTGATGACTGTACCACTTGTTTTCAAGCTATGGGCAAGCATGCCTTTTATTTAGGTGGGCTGTAAACTTGTATATATTATCTGACATTCTCACTTTTAGAATATCACTGTAAGAATCTTAACTTTTAACTCTCATCAGTAAATATGATATAATGTGTTTAATACAACATGTAAATCTCTTCTTCAAAATACTGCTGAATTCTCAAGGAGTAAATAGAATGACTATTTTCATAAAATCTGCTTGACAGGCTAAATAATATTTTGTATAGTTATCTGATTTTGCTTACAAATTTATCCCATTTTAATTCACTATCTGTTAGTATCGTACATTCCAATTATCATTCAGTATATAAGAATAATATAGTAGATCCAATACATTAACATATTACTTGAAAACACTATCCTTAATGTTGTTTTATATCTAAATGTTATGTTAATTTTGTTTGTTTGCTTTAGTTGTTTTAAATACTGTGCAATGGAAGACAAATTTTGTAGTAAAAAAAATGTAAACTCTTATTACATTTTACTTAGTTGTAAATAGTTTCATTTCATTCTCGACATGGGTAGTTCTACTGTTTAAGTTTCTGTTTAGCAAGTGGGAATCCAGCCTGGAAAACTCTGCACCATTTTATCACTAATACCAAAGATTAAGTAATGAAAATTGTGTTGTTTTTTTAACTGCTTATCAATCTGTACTGCTTCATGCTGGTGTGTTCTTATAAGTTTGTTTTAGTAAATAAAATTCCAGTTGTGAAAGTAACCCATTCATCTAGCCATATCCTCCAAGTTTATTTCATCGACATCAAGTATATGATAGGTCATAGGTTAACTAATGTATTTTATTTTAATTGCAAAATTTAAGAAAATTATTTCTAATTTTTTTAATCTTCCTACCTTTTCTTGAGTATTTTCATTATGGCAACCTCATGTACAAAGTGTATTCATTTTGTAAGCCATTTGCAGTTTAGATTCTTACAATAATACATAAAATGTTTTACATTGTAATTTAGATGTGTTATTGCTTAAACTGATAAGTCTATTCAAACAAATTTAAGTACATTTATATTTTCCTTAGAGGTGAAAACTTTTCATTATACATACTGAAAATAGTTCAGTGTCAATCGACACCTACAGTAACATCGAGTCATGAGAATAATTTTAATATTTTTCTTCCCCTGTACCCCCATATAAATTCTATTGTTAAATGTTTAGTTTTGATGTTATTGCTTTTTTCCAAAACAAAGGTTTACAAGTACAATATTGTGCAAAAGTATTTCCATTTTATTGGGCTAAAGTCCGTTGTTACAGAATGTAAATTTCAACACTATGGTAATGCTTCAGTGATCCCAGTCGATAGTTGAATGAGTCTGGGTGAGAACACTTGTCATGCTTTAGAATTTTCATATACTTGTATGAAGGGCATGTCATAAAAGTTCTACTTGAATGAACATGGTGATCAAATTTAAGGTTTAAAATAGCTTTATGGTACCCTATACAGTGCATTAACTACGCAGAAAGAAACTAGCAAGGAGCTCAGTATGCATTATTGGTATATGCCAGAAGAAATTTATAGTACTCCACACATAAACCTTGATAAAACCAATATTTATCACTATACTTTAAGTTTTGTTGCCATGGCATGGCCCAAAAAGCATAGAGAATTCTCAGTAGAGCAGAGAGTTGGCATAAAGGCCTTATGTAATGCTGGGTTGGACTCTCCAACAAATTACTGTAGTCTTGAAATATTCATCGAACACAGTCAAGATCATGAGGTAAATTTGAAAATAGGAAGAGAAGAAGGAGGTAATGATTCCAGACGCTCATCCAACCTATACAGAAATTACTTGACTGAGGAGAAAGCTGCTGGAATCATTCAAATATTGTAATGGCCCGAACAACACCAAAACCTCAATCAAATTAAGCAGATTTGGGATTTTATGGATCGAAACTGTGATAAATCAAAACTTACTTTCTAAAGAAACTTTTTAGAAGTGTATTAGAGACATTTGGAGTAAAATACCAAAAGATACTTTGATTAAATATGTTGCCACAATGCCTAAAAGACTGTCTGTAGTTATTAAAGTAAAAGGACACAAAATATTAACTGTTTTCTGAACTTGACCACTTCCACTGAGTTTCTATTGTACTAAATATGAAGGTTAATAAAGCGTTAATGTTTCATTTGTGATTTACCTTCCATTGTTCTTTCAAAGTAACCTGACGATGACCAAAAAAGGTTGAAACTTTATTCACTCCTCTGCATAAAAAAAAAATTTCAACCCAAACCAGCCGTTTTTACATATATAAGTAGCCTAAAATATAATTTTTGACTTTGTCCTAACACTTTTGCGCAGTACTGTATAACAAACAAATTGCAGCTACAGTGTGGTAATAATCTAAGAATTGAAAAGATATCTTTAAAGTAATGAAAAATATGTGGTATGCATTTTAGAAAAACAGCCTCCATTGAAGTTTTGGTTGTTGTGAATACAGTGTGTTTATAAAGAGAATTTAAAAGCAAAATTAAAATTTACAGTAATTAGATTTTTTTTATGTCCACTTCACAGTTTTTAGGAAAGCTGTTACAAGTGTCAAATGTGATAAGCTATTTACAAAACAGTACTAGTTTTTCCAGTTTGTTAAATTTTGTGATAATTTTGTTGGTTTCATATGAATATAAATTTTGTGCTGGAATTACAATGAATACATTATACTGTTTTGTTTTACTAGGAGAGGTTGGCAGTGGATCTAAAATGAACCTAATTGTCAACATGATCCTAGGAACAACATTAGGAGCACTGGCTGAGGCTATGGCATTGGCAGATAGAGCTGGTTTGTCTCAGAAAGATCTTATGGAGATATTAGGACTTGGTTTCTTAAATTGTCCAATAATCATTGAAAAAGGCCAAGGTAACTCTACAAAGGAAAGTTTACATGAAAGTTCTAGAAAGAGGTCTTACTTCAATTTCTTTTAGTGTTCAGTTGCTGGAAAAAGAACATTTTAGTTAGTTTGATTTGTTCTAATGATATTTATATATATACAATTAACATGCATATTTTAGAAGAGCAATGTTCATGAAGCTATGGTAAATTACTAACTGGCTTCATGCTTAGAAACATAATTACTACATTTAAAAATTTAATTGCTTTTCATGTATAATATCTATTAAATTTTCCTTAATATGTCAATAAATATTTCAAGATCAGGTGATATCAAGGGTTGTTTAGGACCTCTATTCGTTTTCTATCTTTCTCTATCATGCAAGCACTCATCACATAAGGATTCTTAGTGCATACACAAACAGTTATTTTGTTCATTCTTCAAATATTCAACAAACATATACAATACCATAAGATTATTTTAAAATTAATAACATCCACTCATAATATGAAGAGTAATAATATAAGTTGATGATTAGTTTAACCAAGAATTTTCCTTGCTTTTCGTAAGTTAAGGATTTATAGGATTATTTGTACTGATAATAATTAAGTGCTTTAGGCTTTGAATCTTTAACCCAGTGGGGATAGAAAAAAAATGATAATTTTATCTGTAAGGCAGAAGTCATGTTTTAACACAAGAATAGAAATAAAGACTTTTTCCAAACTATATAATTAAAACTCGTTTATTGTAAGATATACAAAGTACAGCATTTGTGGTTAAAAGATTTATGTTGGTTAACCTAGCATCATCAGGTACAACAACAATCCATGCTGTAAACAGAGATATTGTACTGTATGCGTGTGTGGTTTGAAGGTGTGTTAATAAATAAAAAAAACTATATTTTATATGTTAAATATTAAACCAATGTCGGCAACTGCTCCAAATACGTGCAGAATTTTTGCAAGCCTTACACTATATATTGCACAATCGTAGTCAAATACCAAGATAGACCATACCCCGTAAGACATATTAGCAGTCAGTGGGTTAAATATGATATTTTAATGGCACTGACTTGTGTTTATAGACATTCAAATGGTGTATTTACTAAGAATTTAGGCTTAAAATGGACTTGAAACTGAAATAATAAGTGTGAAATGGTGGACTTAAGTTATTTAGTAACTAACAGATACAGCCTTTGAGACCTTTATCTACAAGTAATCTAAAAAAATTCAATTACTAGAATCAAGATTACCAAGGCTATGGAATGAAATTTTTATAGGTAGTTTACAAATCAAGCACCAATAAACAATTTATTGTATTGAATGTTTGCTCTTAGAAAACAGAAAAAATAATGATTATGTCTCTTTAAAATAAATTAGTTTCTGTGGAAGCATCTGAAATAAAAACTGTATGTAATAAAATTGCCCTCAGTATATTACTGTTACATAATGTTAATCTCTTGGCTGAAAACAGAAAATAACTGGATACATACATCAGGTACTATTTTTGTATAATACCCTTAGTAATCACAACAGGAAACTAATGTTCTGAGAAATGAATCTTTTATACAATCTAATTTGAATTTCATACTAGATACCTTCTCACTTTATGTTAGAAAAATGTTTGCTCCAAGATTACGTACCTACATGTTCAGCATGCTTGATATGGAGTTAATGTTCAATTTTCTCCTGTCATTATCTTGTTAGTGAGTAGACTGTAGTTTATGTTGCTTGGATTTAGCTGTCAAAATATTCATATTTTCATGGATCTTCGATATTATGTTTATACAAAATCAGTTTAAACACCACAGGGGAATAATCATGCAAGAACTTTGTTGAACACACTAGTCCACTACCTTATAAATTAAGTTTGGAGAAACAGGCGCTACAAACATAATTATTCACAAAATAATCTACTAAACACTGAAAAGAATTTGAGGCAAAATCATAATTTCTTCATTTTTTTTATAATGGTGTCTTACACTTTTCTTATCGCTCAGCTTTATGTTATCTCATTTTAAAGTATTATATTCTACATCTACTGTATCATAAGCATTTCAAAGCTTTTCAGTGATGTTTTAATGTGACTAATTATTCTTGTGTTCATTCATGAAAACCTTCTCAAGTGGAAAGCTGCAAAAAAATAATAACGTGATCTTCATCATTAGGTTTATATATTTCACACATTATCTTCAACTGTTATACATAATTTATACATAGGACTTTATAAACAGGCATAAAGCATAGAATTGAAAGAAACTCTACATAATTTAAAGTCTTAATAGTTAGACACATAAATATTGTTTTCCTTCCTTTGCATGACCTGAAACTTCATATATTTATTGCTACTTTACAGCTATTATAGAAGGCACCTTTGGTACAAATATGCCTTTACAGCACATGCAGAAAGATCTCTGCCTTGCACTGGAAGTTGGTGACCAATTAGAACAGCCATTACCTCTTGCAGCTGCAGCCAATGAGGTGAGATTATAGAAATTTAAATGTTTCGTAATGTATTTTAACTTGCAATTCCCAAAATGTATGAATGAATAAAATGTGATTTTATGCTAAATACTGGTGTCTAAAGTTCGTGATCTTAGTAACTTGTAGTGTGGTAAGCAGCTCAGCTCATGTACAGACTAATTTAAAATGGATTGTGATTTGATTTTGTTAAACAGTTTGTTTTATGAATGAAATCACTTATCATTCTTAAAACTAGAATAAAATATTATGTGATAGAAATTGTGATCACATTTAAAGGAAAGAAATGGAAATAAAAATAGTTTTTATGTGGAACTTTTCTTTAATACAAATATTATTTGTTATATGTGGGAATTATTTTTTCCAAAATAAAAAATGTTCTCATTTAAAAAAAAACATAATTTCACATTACTATAATTCAAAACTTAAGGTTTTCAGTGTATTAGATAAGCAAAAATTAATTTTTTATATCAAAAAAACAGTTTACAGTTAAGAGGTTTTACTACTCGTATAGACAGACACAAATGAAAGAAATTGCAGTGAAATTCAACTCATGAAACATTTGTTGTTTTTCTATGGATACCCCTCATTGTGATTTTTGTACGTAACAAGGATGCCTGTACGGTTTACCTTTTCTATAATCCAAATTGTGCCCACATGTTTGCTTTGCATTACAACTTGTGAACAGGAGGAGATGGTCCCCATGGCCTAGTGATGCTTGTGTCACTGCAGTATACCATTGGCCTTGGAATAGTCTTCTCAGGGTAAATCAGTTGTGGCTACAGTCAACTGAGTACCATTGTTTGACATTCTAAACTGGTGTTTTGGGCATTATATCTTGTACTGGTAATCGGATATTGTTCCTACAAACCCTGGTAATGCTGCACTTTCCTGTTCTTATTAAGCTTTTGATAATATAGCTTGGTGGGTGGGGCCAATGTGCTTGTTCATTGAAACATCACTACAGGACAGTGAACTACTTTATCAATTTATGGTCTTTGAGAACATATCTTCTGAAGTAATCTTTCATGGTAATTTGAATTCCTTGGAAGAAGCTATTGTTGAGAGAACTTTTTCCAACATTTCTGAGTTGAAGATTCTCTAGTCAGAGAGTTTCGGGGTTTGGGCAAGTCTTCACTTGTAAAAATGGAATATTTGGGCTAACTAGAGTTTTGATTTCAATGTTTACATCACCATGTCCACCATAAAGCTGGTTATCTCAAATGTAAAATCAGGATATATGTATATATTCTCAACCCTCTCAGATGTTTTCACTGTCAGTAGTTTGGATCCTGCAAAACATCCAGCCATGGTTCTTTGCCTGTTGCAATGGCAAATATAACAATAGCCATACATCAGTTAGAGCCATGCTGTCAACTGCTCAGGCTTCCATCACTAATATTTTAGATCATTCCCTAAATGGACTGAGAAAAGCAAAGTAAAGAAAGCTAAAACCTTGAATAACAACCCTCATCAACAGTCTCTAATCTACAACTTAACTAGAGAATCTGTATTGAAGGGATTGTACTTTAGGTATCAGGGGCTTTAGCTTGGGACATGAGCTTTTTTCATTTCTCCAGTCAGTAATTGGTACACAAAGTCCTATAAACTTTCACTCCAGTTTTGGTGTTCATAATGCTTTTGCTTTATGCAACTAAGTTGCAACCACTACCATGTCATTTCACCTTTAGTGTATCATTCCTCAATGAACTTTTGATGATTTTTTTTAAATAAGTGGCCTGCTATTCCTACATTTGGCCTTTGTAATAAAGCAACATTCATAGAGTTGGATCTGACACTGAATTAAATTGTTAACATACAAGTCAGAGTTGGGTCTGACATTGAATGATATTACTGAGTCCAGTGATCAGTCCATCTTATCATTACTGGTTAATGTCTCACACTACGACTTGTGCATTGATATAATTGGGTCTGACATTGGATCAGATTTCTGAATCCAATGATCAGCCTGTCCTATCATTGCTGGTTAATGTCTCACACTGCAACTTGTATGTTGACAGAGTTTGGTCTGATAATGGATTACATTACTGAATCAAGTAATCAGTCCATCCTGTCATTGCTAGTTAATGTCCCACACTGTGATTTATCAGACATTCTGAACTGGAGATAACAGTTTCTGTTTTTATGAATTGAAATTGGATTGGAAGGATGTTATAAAATGATGTGTTTCAATGGGCTCTGACATTGTTGTATACATTTTTTCTTGCCCTAAATCATATAAAAGCTAACCAGAAAACTAATTATACAATCTGTGCCAATTTGCTTGGCCCTTTAAAGGCTCTAAAATTCTATAACTTTTAGTTCTCACCTTTTGCTCTTGGATACTCAGAAAATACTAACCCATTTCTTATTGTCTTCTATCTTTATCCAATTTTTCTGGATTTCTGGCCATGTTGGAATCTAAGAAAGTAAACTTGCTAATGCCATAACTAAATCAGCTTCCAGTGGCAACAAAACAAATTTGTCTATTCTTTAGTTGAATTTGAAGAATGTCATGAAAACAAGGCTTTGTGCCAATTGGCAAGTAATTCAGGGTGAGCAACAACACAAGTTGATTTGACAGTCTAGTTTGTGCAATAATAAGAGAGAAGTTCTCCTTACGATTCTATATTGGCCACTTTTTTATACAGTGGAACATTCTGTGGCACTCAAGTCACAAATACCCACATCCTATTTTCCTGTTATTGCTACAAAACTGAATTAAGTCACCATTTTAGACATATTTTAACTCAGTGTCCTTTTGGAAATTTCATTGGCAGTGATAACACTTTTTAGGTTGACCATTCTTTTCATTATTTTGCAGGCAATGGTTTTTTTTGTTTTTATTTGACCTTATCTTGTGTTTTTAGCCCTTTTTTAATGTCTATTCTCTCTTTATTTTATACTGTTTATCTTTTCATCTTAATTACATTAGTATAGTTGTTGCATAAAGTTAAAAAAAAGTTTCACATTTAACTTTGCATTATTAAACTCCAACTTCCTGTGGGTTGGTCTTCACTAAATGAAGACCCCTAGTGGCACAGCAATAACTCTGAGAATAAGACTAATAACTGGTTTTTCCTGTGTGTGTTAGGCACAGAACAGATCGTACATTGTGTATCTTTGCACTTGACAGCAAACAAAAAAAAATCACTGAATTTTGAAGTGGTTAATGTTTGTTCATACTCGCAGTGTATAGTCACAGGAAGATGTGAATGGGTCTTGGCTATATCAATGTATTGAAGGGCAGAGAAGTCTCGATCACCACATTTTCAACAAAAAGAAAACCTAATAACTTGTGATTCATATTTTTGTTTTTCGTTTCATATCAATAGGTTCTTGGATATTAGCACAAAATATGCAAAAAAAAGTTTCAGGCATTGCATTTCTTCAATTAATAATCACTACAGAGCTAAAATTGGTCACAAAACAAGAACTGTGTGCTGGTTTCATTTGGAATTTTTATAATTCTAATTCTGTTGTGCACAATTATGTAATTGTAGTTTATATCAGGAAATGTTGACTATTGTGATGAAATCAAAATGACTAGCTTTCTCTTTTCACTCTCATAAAAGTTTTGTGTTAAACGTATGATGTTTCTACCATGTCATCCTGCGTGTGTGGTAAAGCCTGTCGGGTATTACATTGAAGTACTATGATTGTGAGGCACTTGTGTGAAGGTTGCTAAACAAAAGAGGGATTCAATTTAGTAAATTATTATGTCTTATTACTGCATTTTTTATCGTAAAAAGCATGACATATATTACACAACACACAGTTTTTATCCAAGTGAATTATTTCTGCACACTTTACTAAACATGTGTAGGTAAGAAAAAGCTGCTGGATATAAAGTTACTTCCAAACAAAACTAATAAACAAAAACTTGTTGTATCTTCATTCTTTTGGATAAAATCTGTTAATGGTGTTAAAATTAGCTCTTTAACTACAGAATTGTCTTTCCTCAGTATATACAGTAGTAAACCATTAATTAATTAACTTGGTATGTTATTTAATTGTGATTAACATAAAATTAACTTCAAATAGATATTCCTACCTTTGAAAGTATAGAACAATGGGGTAGACTTTGTATACAAGAAATGCTAAAAAACAAACTGAAATGTATAATTACTATTCATTAAGTTGTATGTTCTTTCTTTTTAAATAAAACAAACTGTGAAAGATAAACATGTATACACACTCACCAAGTTTATATTACATATATTGGTAACAAATAGTTATGTTAATACAATAATATTTGTGTAGATAAATCTTAAAATAGAAATCTGTTTTAGTTTAGTTTGTAATTTTACATAAAAGAGGGCTACAATAAAAATATCAGAATATTTCATACTTTGAAATAATTGGTTCTTATTAAAAGTACTGTAAAGCACAGTTCTTAGTTTATGCAAATTTCACCTAGCGTGGTCAGGTAGTAAGGGTGTTTAACTCACAATCTGAGGGTCACAGGATTAAATCCCCATCATACCAAACAGATTTTTCAGCCATGAGAGCATTATAATGTGGCAGTCAATCTCACTATTCATTGTTAAAAATGTAGTATAAGAATTGGCAGTGAGTGTTGATAACTAGCTGCCTTCCTTCTGGTCTTACACTGCTAAATTAGGAATGGCTAGCATGATAGCTCTCATGTAAAATTGTGCAAGATTCAAAACAACACAATCATCTTATTTATTTAAAAATAAAGTTGAGTTATATGAAACTGAATTTTGTTACTTAAGCAAAAGAACTGCCTTTAACATTTCTTGGGTGTACTTGCACTGTGTCTGAATAAATAAATAAAACTTATCTCTAGTTGAATATTTTGATTGCATGTTTCATCCAAGGTCTTGTAAGACAATATTTTTGTACATATGAATGATTACTGTACAAGTGTCAGTAATGGATTTACAGATAACAACACTCAAAATTTTCTCTCCTGTTTTAACCTACAGATGTCGGTTATTAACATGAAAGTACATTGTGTTGTTGTTGTTGTTGCAAGTATTCTTTATTTGAACTGAAATTGTTTGCAAGATGTTTATAAACCACTTCAAGAAACCTTAGACAACTATCAGATAGAATATTTTATAGAATTTTAAAACTTTACCCACTATTAATGGTTAATAGTTCATTGTTTTTGGTTTGTGTTTTTCAGGTATATAAGCATGCCAAGCGGTTTGGGTATGGAGACCATGACGTATCGGCAGTATATCTTCGAGCTCGGTTTTAACACCAAAATGTTCCATGAAATCCTGCCTTTCACACCATGGCTGTTATAGAATGATACTTTGTCATTTGACAGGCCCTGTAATAAAGCATTCTTTGCATAAGAAATTTTGAAGGGTTTGTAATCTATGATTGAAATGCCTGGTCATTATTTTTATGGGCGTTCCCTCTCTCTCTTTCTTTTCTTTTTTTCTTGCAGATTTGTACATATATACTCTTGCTCTCAGAACGTTGTTTCATCATATTTGTACTTGTGTAGTGATAGAATGTGCAGTGATAGCAACTGTGTGAGGGTAGGTCATCTTAAGTAAGACACTCGTACATCAGTCTTTTTAAAGATATTTATAAACGTGGATAGAATGTCCTGACAAGATGTTAAATTTTTACAACAGCTAATAAAAGTAATTTTATGATAGGAGGTGTACTTAATGCCTTGTCATACCTTTAACCTGTTGTTGAGAACTGATGGATATCTCATTGAAAATAAATCAACATTAAAAATGAGCAGTTTCCGAATTACTCTATTACAAAAACCAAATGTTATCCAACAAATCCAAGAGGCTCAAGTCATGTATATGTTTATAGACTTTAGAGCAAGTGGCTGTATTATTTAAACGAAAATTATTTTCTTAGAATATTGTCATTTTAACTTTCTTTTATATATATATATATATATCTGAACTGTTTAAGTACATTATGCTAAAAATCAGGTGTACAGTATAAATAATGCTAGGTAAAAAGTATCTTTGAAATATCTGTTGAAACACTAGTTTCTTAAGTAATCATAATTATTGTCTTCAAGCATAGTGCAAAATATGAGCAAATTTGAATTTTGAGATCGTATACAAGTTTATTTGTTTTATTGTGTTTTCCCTCCTTTATTTTTTCTCCAGTATTTTTACAGAAATGGTACCACTGGAGCTATTCGTTTCAGAAATGACAGTCCACAGTGATGCTTATTGTGCATGTAATCATTTTGTTTGTTTTTTCTTTTGTGATCACAAGGAAAATAAATTCTGTTTATTATTACTTTTTAAAGACTTATTTTTATCTGTAAATACTAAACGCAAGGTAGAGATTCTTATGTGACACTATAAAATAAAGATAAAATACAACTGTTTCAACTTGATGGAAATGTTAAAAAAAACATCTTTGGGAGATGAATTCACGTAAGTGTTCTTTAGTAATTTATGACGTTTTTTAATTTCAGAAAAAATCTCTAATCGCTTACAGAAGAGCGGGAAAACGCTGTCGTTTTGTGTGTTTAAATCTTGTTTGTTTGTTTTTTTGCTTTTTTAACTTACTGCCACCTAGTTTCTGAAACTACATTTTTACATCACTTACCAGGAGAAACATGGAATGAAAAAAAAAATCAAATAAAAACTCGCGGATAAAAAAATTAAATATTACTTATATATGTATTAATTGATAAGTCTTTCCTGAAAATAACTTAAAACAAACAAACAAACTCCAGGTTATGGTGAAGCATATGAGTTATTAATGTGATAATTTTTCTTTCTTTCTGTATATATATGGCCAGGTGGTTAGGGACGCTTAACTGGCAGTCTGACTGTTACTGGTTCGAATTCTCGTCTTACGAAACGTGCTCGCTCCCCTTCAACTGTGGGGAGTTATTAAGTGACGATCAGCCCAATTATTCGTTGGTAAAAGAGTTTGTAGTGGATGGTGATGACTAGCTTTCGTCTTTCACTTCTGAATGTAGCTTTGAAATTCAAAACAAACCAAACTGTGCATGTTTACATACATTTGTTTTATTCGTTTCTCAGAATAACAATAATAAACTGGAAAGACAGTGATACTAGCGAAAATAAAATTTCCGAATTTTATTATATAGCCGTATATTTCCAAAATTGTTTGTTTGGAGACATGGAATATAGCTTTTGAAAGCGAGTGTGAAATAGAAAATCAAATCATTACTAAATCGAATTAAAGGAATATTCCTGTAATTAGTTTCCACCCACGTTATTTGCTTTTGATAACAGGTTATATTTTGTTCCAATGTCGTCAACTGGGACATGTAAAAAGACGCGGAACTATTACCGCAAGGAACATTATTAGTGAATAATATTAGAAGCATGAACTAAGGCATCTTTTTAACTCTGGATTCACCCATTAGTGGATACATTATCTTTTTGTTTTGTCTTTTTTCTGATTTTTACAATAAAATATTTCGTACGACACTAGTCTGAGGTGCGAGTCACTTGATTTTCTCAACAACTACACTGGTCTCAAGTGCGAGTCACTTGAAACTCCTAAAAATTACACTAGTCTGATGTTCGAGTCACTTGACAATACTATGTATACTAGTCTGAGGCTCGAGTCACTTGATACACCTAACAACAGCAATAATCTGAGGTTCATGTCACTTGATACTCCTAAAAACTACACTAGTCTGAGGTTCGAGTCACTTGATACTCCTGACAACTACACTAGTCTGAGGCTTGAATCAATTGATACTCCTGACAACAGCAATAATCTGAGGTTCATGTCACTTGATACTCCTAACAACGACACTAGTCTGAGGTTCGAGTCACTTGATACTCCTGACAACTACACTAGTCTGAGGCTTGAGTCAATTGATACTCCTGACAACTACACAAGTCTGAGGTTCAAGTCACTTGATACTCCTGACAACTGCACTAGTCTGAGGCTTGAATTAATTGATACTCCTGACAACTACACTAGTCTGAGGCTTGAGTCAATTGATACTCCTGACAACTACACTAGTCTCAGGTTCAAGTCACTTGATACTACTGACAACTACACTAGTCTGAGGTTCGTGTCACTTGATACTCCAAACATCTACACTAGTCTGAGACTTGAGTCACTTGATACACCTAACAACAACAATAATCTGAGGTTCATGTCACTTGATACTCCTGACAACTACACTAGTCTGAGGTTCAAGTCACTTGATACTCCTGACAACTACACTAGTCTGAGACTTGAGTCAATTGATACTCCTGACTACAGTAGTCTGAGGTTCGAGTCCATTGATACGCCTACCAACGACACTAGTCTGAGGTTCAAGTCACTTGATACTCCTGACATTAACAATTATAAACAGTTAAACATATTCCATGTTAACTGGTAGAGGTAACATTTATCTATTCACGAACTGCTCATAACAGTTTACAATTACTCGTAAAACGTTTGTTGGTTACTTAAAGCAATCGTGAGTGTTGTGAATTGCACTTACGTCTTCCAGTTGGTGATGGGTTGTTCATAATCTCTGTTCAAATAACTGGAGCTGGCTTAATGGTCAACGAGCCAGGACTGTGATGTGAATCCAAGACTTCGTCATATTTAGCATCCCACTGCCGATAAAACGTGCTCTCCACTTTGCATCTCTGAGTACAACAATGATAAAAGAGGCCTGCGATTTTGTTATTCATAAAAGAAAGTTTTTAATATCGGATTCTTTATAATGCAGATATCGAGAATAATATTTTTCATAGCGCTCCAGGTGGTTCGAACCCCGTCGCACTAAACAAGCCCTTTCAGCCGTAGGGGCGTTATAATGTCACGGTCAATCACATTCGTTAGTAAAAGAGTTGGCGATGGGTGATGATGACTAACTGCATTCTCCCTCGTATTACACTGCTCAAATAGAGACGATTAGCGCAGATAGCCCTCGTGTAGCTTCGCTTGAAAATTAAAAGCAAACAAACCGTCCTAGGAATAGAAAAGATACTTTGAGGAATATTTATGTATCTTTATGTTTAGTTGTGAAACATTATCGTTAACAAATATTACATTTTGTTTTTGAACTTACGTGGTGTGGTATTACACGATTATGTGAAGTAAACACAAACAACTCACCGTAAAGGACGTATCTTAAACTCTTATCACTAAGTTTTCTAAGAAGGTTTAAAGTTTGTCAGTGGTAAAATTAGAAGAAAAAAAACTTGTGTATTGGCAGTGGAGAGAAAAGATACGAGGTGTGTGAAACATTTATATGAGAGTGTCAGGGGACAGCTGTAGAGTGTTGACTTTCTAGTGTCAGTTATGAAGTTATAGTGCTATACAAGAAAGCTAAGTGTGGGTTTTGTAGGTAGGGGTCGTATGTCAAGCTTTGGCTTTAAGGTGGTGGTAGTTAGAGTTTGTCCCCCAGTGGCTCAGCGGTATGTCTGCGGACTTACACGCTAAAATCCGGGTTTCGATACCCGTGGTGGGCAGAGCACAGATAGCCCATTGTGTTGCTTTGTGCTTAATTTAAAACAACAACAACAATAGTTAGAGTTTATTGGTACTGAAGCTTTAAAGAGCTAATGGGAGGTTAGCAGTAGAAGAACAAATGACGAGTCAAAGCCTGAGAACATGAGGATAGCAAAACCTATAAATCGTATTACCAATGTTAAACTAGTAACAAAACTAATATTCTGCAATTTCCTTTTCGATATTCAAATTTACCAGTCTTTTTCTTACGATCTAAGGTGTATTTGACAGTGTTTGTGGAACATTTAAAGTCTGTCGTAACTTATGGGAGAGTCCAGTCAGCTTTTGTGCAATCTTTCTGCTCTATTGACAATACTCGTTATTGTAGCATGACAACGAAACTTACTATTATATAGTGTTAAACATTGTTTTTATCAAGATTTATTCGTGGAGTGTTATGAAATTGATTTCTTCTAGTACATATCGGTACCATATATGCTAGCTCCTTGCTAGTTTCTTGTTATTGTTCCCCAGTGGCTCAGCGATATGTCTACGAATTTACAACGGCAGAGCACAGATAGCCCATTGACTAACTTTAAACTTAATTCAAAACAACAATTCTTTTTATTTCGGTTAATAAACTGCAAAGGCTTCCATGACAGTTATTTCAAACTAAATTTGACAAATATCTTTATTCAAGTAGAACCCTTATGACGTGTCCTTGATACAAGTATATGGGAATTATGAACAGTCACCTTGATTCATTCAACTATCAATAGGGATCAGTGAAGCGTTACCATAGTGTTGAAATTTACATCGTGAAATGACATGAAAGGATTATCCCTATAAAATGGGAAAAAATGACAAAATATTATCTTATCCTAATGCTTTTGCACAGTACTGTACCAATAGGTACAAGGACTTTTTTCACCTCTTCAGGATTCCCCGCTGGCACATCGGTACGTTTATGGATTTACAACGCTAAAATTAGAGGTTTGATTCCCCTCGGTGGAATCATCAAATAACCTGATGTGGCTTTGCTATAAGAAAAAATACACACTTTTTCAGACGGTCTTGCTTTTTTACGAAGGTCATGTGAGAAAACTAATGCCACGTAACTTTTACCTGTGAAAGAGGATCAACACGTGTTTTCGACCATTCTGAATGCGATTTTTTTCTTTGCTGTTGTTGTTGTTTTTGATTCCATTAAGCCTTAAAAAAAGAATATTTTTACCATTAAGAGAGAACAAAGAATCACGGTAGAGATTATAATGGTTTATAATAGTTACTCCAAGAGATAGTAAGGATGATTTAAAATATTAATATGTTGCAGATTATTTATGTTTCTCCATGAATGATAAAGGTTCCTCATTCTTCAATACCATTGTAACAATCTTCAGCTCTTCCTATTTCAACGAGCGCAATAATACATCTGGAATAATTTTTAAAATTTCAAAAAAAAAAACATTTTTCGTGGAAAGAAGTACTAGAGTGTGTATTTATAAAATTGAAATTTCAATATCGATGTATTAATAAAATGAAACATTGGAAAAGTGATCGTATTTGACATCAAAGTTTTTTCAAAAAAATGTCTGTCAAAATATAATATTTTGTTTTGGCAATTCCCATATTTCAGAAAAAAAATCATTCCAATCGCAGACCCAATACTCTCCAATATGCTATAGTAGTCAAACAGCGCCCCCCAGTGGCTTAGCGGTATGTCTGCGGACTTACACGCTAAAATCCGGGTTTCGATACCCGTGGTGGGCAGAGCACAGATAGCCCATTGTGTAGCTTTGTGCTTAATTCAAAACAACAACAACAAAAAAGTCAAACAGCACATGTTGGCTGTAATGTGGTTACTATTTTCTAGTAAAAGTAATGACTAACATTTCAGTACTGGAAAAAAAATGTTTTTTTTCTATTTATTTTAAAGACATCGTCCAGTAAATCTGTTAGATGTAATGCTACCAGTCACATATCAAAACAGAAAAAGTATTTTGTTTTTTGTACTGCAAAACCACAAGGGGAATCGAGCCATTGATTTGAGCATTGTAAACACCGTAGATTTGCACTGAAAAAGACACGCTATAACTTATAATTAACATAAAATATTACTCAAATATAAATAAAATCCAGTGTCCAGAATTATTATTTTGTTGTTTATATTCTTATACTTCTAGGCCTAAACAATGAGATATGGTATAAATGTTTTCAATTTTGTAAGGATACTTTTATAAAGCCTATTAATGGAACATATCCGTTGATCCGTATGTTGAGCACCATTAAGAAGTGTAGTATTAATAGCCCAATTTAAGAAAATTGAGCCAAATGATGGTTCTAAAAAACGCACGTAAAAAACAACAATGACAAAAAATAGCTGGACTCTTGAATGTCCAAATTTTTCTGGAGAAAAAAGTATTTTGGTTTTAAGTTTTGTATTACTTGTTCTGCTAATGGAAATGGAGCTGAGCAGAAGTTCTGAAAAATGCCGCGTTAATTCTTTGGTTGTATAAGAGACTGCGTCGTAATCCTTAGTTAACGAATAATTTCAAGTATTTATTATTAAAATTGTATGATATTGCTAATTATTCAACATAATCTAGATATAAATATTGTATTTTCGAATCGACAGTGTTTGTTTGAAGAAATGGAATTTCAACTTTGAAATGAGTTAAGGATACAATGCTATATTTTTCTCTCAAGCTATGCTTGATATTAGAATGGTGAATCTATTATTTGAAATGTTCTAAATAAATTAAAACTCGCCTTAAATTATATTTATTAATTTCGTTATATATACGTTGTTCATATTGTTAACCTCAAAGTTTTTGTGACATTTATTTAAAATAGCTATTTAACCTCGTATTTTAAATAGCACAGAACACCAATATATATATTCATTTGTCCTCTGGCAAACGACACATACATAACAATGATAGAAAAACACATGTATACTCAAAACATTCGATGTTAAAGAAGACAGTTCCGCTTATCGAAAATTATATTTTGGGAAATGTTTCATACAATAATTATGTCAAGATTTATATAAGAGGACTGATTACCTCTACAACAGCCCCTAAGTTAACTAACTAAGAGTAAGATTAACAGTCACCTCATAACATTCTTACCATTGAAAGGGCGAGCATGTTTGATATGAACCCACGAGTCCCGGATTATGAGACGAGTGCCCTCACCACCTCGCTATAGAAGTTACGCTGAGATATGTACATATAAGAGTTATGGAAGGATATATATGTGCATGTGTAATATCCACACGTCGATGTACATATGTAACATTGTATGCATAAACAGTAGTTATGACTTTCATTTCTTTAATGGCTACTTTAATACAGTAAAAACTTGAAACCTTACAATAACTTTCAAAATAAGCTTGAATTATAGTAAATAATTATTTTTCTTTAATAGTTCGTATTAGATAAAGATTAGTTTATATTTATTATTACTTTTGTCTTTGCAACAAATACATATTATTGTTTGTTCTTTACTCGCATAAATTTGTATGGAAGGTTATTTGGCAACAAAATAGTGATTTTAAAATTTGAACTGCTCCAAAGAAAATAATATTCACATTCAATATATTCATTAAATTTCTTTTTATGAACCAAAACTTCACAACTTTCCAGCCACACCCTGAAATTATTAGAGAGAGTTGGCAGAAGAACGTGAAATCACAGAAATCATAAATGACCTGTCAAGTTCTCAACTAAAATGTTGTGCTTTAGTCTGATCAAATGTGTTCTTGGATTGTTCTTTTGTGGATACTCGAGCAAAGCTATCTACAACTATCTTTGTTAGCTCTCCATAATTTTGAATTGATAGACTAAAGAAAAGGCAGCTTGTCAATAACATCAATCGTCAACTGTTGGGCTACTCTTGTATAACTAATCAACGATATTTGATAGTTACTCTTTGAAGTGCAGATCACTGTTTTGTTTATTTATTATTTTTGGCAGTAATGAAACATTAAGTACTTGCAGGTCTGCAGTCAAACACATTGACCATTGGGAAGCCGCATTCAGTTCTATTCGGTAACAAACTCTATGTCCCATGAAACGGTTGCCAAAATTATGGATTGTCGAAATTTGACCTCGACTTCTTTTGCAAAAGCTTGCTAGAATAGGAACTGTGATATCGGACAGTAATGTTTAATTATAGCTATAGGCTAAGTAAGAACAACTAAGAAGGAAGTGCTTCCAATAGCATCTCGGGTCTTGAGCCATAAGTGTTATAAAATGTGATGTATCTTTGGTAATACGATTCCTTTTTTGAAAAAAAACTCAAGAAATAGTGTATTATATACACAAATAAATAGCTAAAATTCCAATAAAACCAATTATAAAGAATTAACATGATGGCCAGTACTGTGATTAAGTCAGTTTCTCGATTATTGTTCCGCATAAGAAGCTTTTGATTTCCTTCACTTTTCTTTTGATTTATGCAAACATGTTGATGAAAATGTAACTGGCATAGACACGCACACATATATATAAATTTATTAAATTAACACTTGAGGAAAAGGTTTTATATACGGTTGAATTTGTGAAAAACTATCTATCTAATTCAATGGTGTGAGCTCAAATTGATTTTTACGAGGAACTTCAGCTCTTAAATGAGGTTTAAAACTTGAAACTGCGCTTTTATTGAGGGCAAAAAAACAACAACAAGAGCTGATACGATTCAGGGGTTAAAAATGATTTGATTATTAAAAAGTTGCTTTTGGAAAACTTTTCTTTGTGTACTCAAACTGTTGATGAAAGACTTACTGGTGATGCCAATGGTAATGTTTGTACTTTTTCAACATACATTTCAGATTTGAATAGATAAGCTCGTTTTTCCAAAAACACGTATTCAAAATATAAACAATTTAAGGCTGATTAACGAAATTTCTACTTTATATTTCTAATCCTGAATTGTCATTATTATTTTATGAAAACCTGCTTTTATTCCTATGAGTAGCTAATGGAGGCAGTAGACTGTTAGGTGAATATATTTGTCGATTCTGCTGACGTTCTGACATACATTGGTCACTGAATATAAATATAAGAATACAATTAAGTGATACGTGAAAAGTTATGTATTATATCGAAGGAAAATGACTGAAACTGAACAATTTTCAACAAGTCTTGAGATTGATTGCATGTAAAAACAAATTCAGTCATAAGTCTGTTTGTGTGTGTTTTATTATTGCAAAGCCACATCAGATTATATGCTGAGCCCACCGAATGGAATCGAGCCCCTGATTTTAGCGTTGTAGTTATAAGTCAAAGTAATGTTTGCCAAAACATTTTTGTATATATTATCATTCCAATTACTTGTAAGAAAGTTTCATTTCTTTTTAATATCATTTTTATAAGACCCAATAGCATTAAATAATATTTTGTTTAGAGAAAATAACGGTTCAAGAATAGGGTGTAGATAAACGTCGTTCACTAAAAAACACCTGTTTACTTCAGAGCAGCCTATAAAAACAAAAGATTACGTTGGAGGCTTTAACACAGCTGTTCTGCCACCTAGTGTAAGTTTTCGGTACTTGCGGATTGATACCAGTGGTAGTGGTTTTCCATGTGTTTTCTAGCCAATGAAAATAATCTGTTGCAAAGAGAAATTGGATGAGATTGAGGTTAGTAACGTATGTGTCGAAATACTTCGAATAATGGGAACGTTCTTTATCATGTTTATGTTTGTGTACATGTAAGTAATGTACTTAATATTCTTAAAAACTTTTGATAATCATGATGATGGTAACTTAATTTCAGGTTTAAAAATTTACGTCAATGTTTCGTGCACTTCTCGTGCAAGTGTGTTGTACAACTTGAAGTTGTAGGAATATGGCACTAGTCAGCTGCGAGTTGGTGAACAAGGTATAGAGGGGTGCTGTTGACTGTACAAAAACTTAAGTTGTTTGTACACTGTTAACTATGGTACATGAAAAGTTTAAGTAATTTTCCTCGTATTGTCTTAATATGTGCGGATCTCCTCTTTGTTACAGTGAAATAACTTCATTAATCTCCAAATTAATCCGTGTTGAACATAACATTAACAATAATAACTTCATTTGATTGTGAAATGGTGATTGCAAAACAAGGCCTCTCTGCTAAAGAAACCTGAGGCTCAGGAGTTTGAAGATGTCTCTTCAGGGAGCAAACAGGTAAGTTTTGTGTTTTATAATTGATCAGTTTAAGTTCAAACGTAATTATTGTCTAAGCAGAGATTTTGAAATTAAATTCTGAATATTGGTAATACAACTACCAGTCGTAGTAGTATGTGTGAAGCTATTGACTGAACAGTTACCAATGGAAGAACATAAGTTTACCATTCATTGAGCTGCCAATAGTTGTATACGATGTGTGTGTATATATAAATTGAAACTTCACTAGCAAATATATATATAATTACAGACAAATACACTATATGTTAACTTCAAAGATGGAGAGAAAAGTTGAAATTTGGAATTTTGTTTTACTGATACAAAAACTATAAATTAAAACGAGCAAGATTATAAGTATACATATTCTGATTCTAATTTGTAATAATATTTTTTTGAGAAATAGAATTGTAGGCTTTAACTTCTCTACACTAATATACAGTGTTAGAATTATTCTTTGATATATTGCGCATATGTTTAAAATGTATTGTTTTGGTATTGAAAAACAGTAAGTGGGTCTAGCTTTAGGGTTTGTGGTTGAAATAAAACAGTGCTGTTAAATATGTGCATTGATCACAAAGTGCATTAATAATTACAGTTTAACAGATAATAGTGAAAGTATTTTTTATATTATTTTGTTGTTTTATTGTTTGTCCAATCTGGTTGCTGTAGCTTAGGAAAGAATAGTTAAAATATGGAAATTGTAAAATAATTTACAAAATTATAATTTTGTTAAAAGTAAAGGTTTGGTTTGAAATTTTTACTTTTATTAAGGGTAGCTATGTAAGGACAACTTTGTATAACCAAATGGTTCCTTGTTCATATTTCACATTCTAAACTTTAATTTTCTTTTATCAACATAACCTAACAGCAGTAATGTATACAAGTTGAAATGTTTCATAGTATTAATTGCCTTTTTTCCATAAAATAATGACAAGGCATGATTTTATTAGTGTGTTTTATAATTAGGGTACTTTCATGTCGTGTTTCTAGTAAAGAAAACTTCACATAGATATTGTTAGAACAGTTTAGTTCTTGTATGACTTTTTTATCTGCATTATGTTTCAAAAGAAGTTTATAGGCCTAAACCTTGGTGTTCTTTCCCAGTAGAATATTTGATTATTTCATAAAAAACATGAGGGCAGTATTTAACTTCATATTGATGGTATTTCTAAGTTTTAAAAAATCTATAAGCATGAAAACTTTCTTGATAACATCAGAATTTTCCTAAAGTTGCCAATCTTAATCTACTAGTTATTTTCTTTTGTTTTAGTTTTATATTTCTATTGCAATATATTGTTAAATTTTAATCTCTTTGGAAAAGCCGTCAACAAACTTACCGTCAGTAGTTAATTGTGGAAGATAAGCACAGAAACAGGCTGATTAATTTACTCTATTGGCTAGAAATAATTCTTCATTTTCTAAGCCATCATCTTAATGCTTCTTTAAACTGTGTATATAAAATAGCTACCCTCAAATTTACTATAAACTCTGACATCTAACCTTTTAGGACATCTTTGATATTCTGGGTCTATAGTATTATTTTTTTTATCTTAACATCATCATTAAGACCCACAGTTCCCTCGAGCAAACAGGAAATTACAACATTAAAATATAGCTTACAGTGCAAACGTATTTCCTTGATTGTGTAGTCCACTGAACAGCTTTATACATAAGGCAAAATACTACACTAAACTGTCCATTCAGTAAGTCCATTTAGTAGTTTTCTTTTCTGAGGCCCATGGTACAAAAATGAGATGGTGTCTTGGTCCTTGTTTTTGCAAACTGTTTTATTGCTGGGGGAGTTCTTCCAGAGTAGATGATTGAGTGAATCCACTGGTGCCTTTTTCTTTGATGGTCCTCTGGAAGTAGTCTTGTCAGGAACTTTTAGCTCCTCATTAAGCTGAGTTTTTACTGATAATTTCTTCTCTGCAGTTACCTAGTTGGCCATTCTCTCGTCAATATACTTCCACGGATGATCATATTGGATGAGCTTTAACCTGGATCCTGTGGTTTAATTACCAATTATCTTCAGTACAATGTTTGACATTTCCAAACTGCTGCTTAAATTTGGAGTTTGTCTTCTTTTGTGGTGACAATTGATCAGCCATACAGTGTCATCTTGATTAAACCCAGTTTTATAAACATTAACACCAAGGGGACCTTAATCTTTCAATTGATTAAAAGCTCAATTGAATCTTTATATTTATTCTTCACAGACATAAAGACTCTTCTAGTCACCAGTTCTTCAAGATAGATTGGAGTATTTTGTTCCACTATGTCCACTTCACCACAAGAAGAATAATTGTTTATAACTTCAGGTCCGAATATTTCACTTCTTGTTGATGTAATGAACCACAGTCCTTGTTTCCTGTGGATTTCAGTTACCAATATGCATTCTTCTTTGATTTCGATTACCACACATCATGAAGTGTAGAGAAGTTTCTTATACTAAGGATAACTCCGAATAGGAGGTCTTGAAGAATTACAGTTCCTGCTCATGGAAGTGTGTCAATGACAAATCCCAATTGTGAATATATCTATATTTCATATAAATAACATATACCAGAAACAAATGAAAACATCTGTAGTACTAATATGTGCTTGATTTACATGACAGCTGTACTCCCATTGGTTGTAAAAACATGATAATCACTAAACCCACCTCTGCCATTTGTCAGAGATCAACAAGCAAGTGTTCTGACCAAAAACAGGGTGTCAATGGAAATTGGCTGGACAAATAGGAAGCAGTGATGTGTCAAATGATAGCTCTCTTCATGTTTTACATTGGTCTAGCTGGTTTCGCTGGATCTAGAAGAATTTACTATTTAAAAACTATTTAAAATTCTTTTTAGCTGTTGAATGTGTAGAAATGAGGCCATACAATAAACTTTGTGGTGTTGAGTACATAATGCATATAGCTATACTTTGCCATGTCTGTTCAAGTAAAATCAACAGCATGTTCAAAAACATGCTGAATAGGGATTGCAAACAGCATCTACATTGTCCTGGCAACTGCTTGCTTTATGTCATTGAGTATAAACAGACTATGTTGTCCTGACCACAATTTATCATAAGTCATATTTTTGGTTGTGGTTACAGTGAAAAATATGTGCAACAGTAATCTATGATAAAAGTGGTATCAATGATGTATCAGTTACATACATGACATAGAACTGGTTGAGGTTACTAGTGGTTTGTATCTGTCAATAATAGTATTTAAAGTTTACAACCAATGTGATTACAAAATGTCTTGTATACTTTCATAAGTACATAGGTTAGCTCATAGTTCATTATGAACAATTAGTTTTTCAGTTTTCATTTCATTTCTCCAAATAAAATGTATCCATGTGTATGAACTTGAAATTGATGGATTCTAATGGGACTGCATTTTATTTTGCCTTGATATGGATGTCATATAGTATCAAGTTACTGGAAAAAGTGATAATTTGATATCAGTCACTAACATTTTGTTAATATGGATATTGTGGGAAGGTAGCTTGGAGTGAGGGATTGACTCACATGTACAATTTTTGTTTTTCTTTAATTATTAACTACATTATAGAACTTGCAGTGCAAATCTACTAATTTTAGACTATGGAATCTAATGGTGCATAATATATATATATATATTTTTTTTTTTTTTCATTATTTGAAAACTACCGGAACCCAAATTTCCAAATTTCTGATCACATCAATCCCACTTTCTATTTTACCATCTTTCATTAACAAGTTGGATTGACCTCAAAACCAGTGTTGATGAACATACTACTAGATTTTCAATCAATAAACCAAGTACGTATTGAGAAGTTTCATTAAATGATAGACTTTTTGTTACTTTGGATAGATGACCACTTCTATGATTATGTAGTAACTATGATTCTCTTAAGGTAGCCAAATGCCTCCTCATCTAATTAGTGACACACATCAATGGATTAACAAGATTCCCATCTAATATCTAATGAAACCACAGCCAAGGGAACAGGTTTTTGACTTCATTAATTTTATTATTACAGTTGTGCTGTACTTTTTCAGTTTTTCATTATAGCATTTCCTTATCCTTACTTCAGTTCTGTTATTGTAATATCTGTGATAGTTTTATCAATCAGTCAGATTTCATTTTAGTTTAAGCTTTTTCTTTAAATGCTTCTCAAGTTCCTGCCTTTTACCCCTTGTTCCTCTTTTTATTTCCTGTTATGTTCCTCTTGCTATTTTAATTTTGTAAATTTATTTTTGGTTTTATTTTCCTATCTCTTTATTGTTCTTTTTGTAATATTCTGTCCTTTATTGTATGTTATTTACATTGTTCAATCATTTTGAAAATTTCTATCTTTGTATAATCTTCAATTAAAAAAACAATTAAAGCTTAGACAGAGTTCTGTCACCAAAAATAATTCTACTTTTGACATCAGTTGTTATAATGTTATTCTTCCATTTGTGGGTTCCTCTAAATAACTTAAAGTCCAGTCCATTTAATTGATAATAATTTAGTCTATTTCTTCATTATTATTATTATTATTATTATTATATTTTTTGTATAAGCTTGAACACTGAAAACAAAACACTAAAATGAAAACACATTGCTTTACTTTCTTATAATCATCTTATTGATTCTTTATTTAAAGCATTTCTAATCTACCATTAAATTTCCAAACTATCTACTCTTTTAGAACTTTTAAGGTGTGCTGGAGAAACATTATTACAGTTTTCAATTTTAACTTCATTATGATTTGCAGCTCTAGCAAAAAACAAACTATGACATTTAACCTTTAAACAGGAGGAATGTTGTTGGTAGTAGTATCAGTTAATAATGGCTGCTGTTTAAAGGTTAAACTAACTTACAATATCATTTTTAGCTGATGGTCTGTTTTTAAGATACACAAAAATTATTGTATTTTAACTTTAATATTGTGTTCTGTTTGCTATCTTGGGGAGCATATTTGCTTACATTTTTCATTTCTAAATTGACAGTTGTAGGCTAACCAGTTTTTCTTACTACTTCAAACCACATAAAGAAATCCTTTTTCTTGTATTCTGCATTGATCTCCAAAATGCTCATCCAATCTTTTGAATTCTTTCAAGTTGCAGTTGTACAATAACTGGGGAAACTTCCATGCAGAACATCTTGTCAGAAAAATGTAATGCTTACTTAACTGGAGTCTGAATAGTGCACATCCTAAACTTGTTTCATGTAGTCTTACTGCTTGTATATTGTTTCATTAAAATGTAGTGTGTATGTGTGTATGCATACATTTTATTTTTGTTTTAGGTTTTGAATATACATGTTGCTTTTGTCATATAAACTTAATATCTTGTCTCCTATAAGAGCCATTAGCTGGCCATTAAAGCCACCTTTACAGGTGTCAAAACAACCATTAATAAATACAGCCCTTTATTTGTAAAACTATCAAACATCATTCAAGTAAATGTCAGCTAATTTCACACATCACATAATTAGACAACACATTTTACAGGCTAGTACTTCTGATACTGATTTGTCTTTTTATAGAATTAGAATCTGACCTACAAGCATTTATATCTGTTACTTCCTAATATTAAAGCTTCCATTTCTAATTCATCATTTCATAAGTTCACAGATATAACCACTCCTAACTTCTCATGTATCCATCCAGTAATTTCTTTAATTCAGTTAAATTTTCTGCCTTCACCACTCTTCAAGGCAGCTCATTCCAAAAGCCAAACCACCCTGTTTGAAAAATAATACTGTTTAAATTGCAGACAACTCTTACACTGCCATAGTTTGAATCTACAACTCTTTGTTCAATTGTTTCACTGCTAAACACAAAGAGATTTGATTTATATTATCAATAAATACTCTTAACAAGTTTAGAGATATTAGTTACTCCTTGTAGGATAATTCCACCATTCTGGCTACCATTTTAGTGGCTCTTCTCTAAATCTTTTCTAACAATGTCCTTCTTGAGGAAGGGATTTCAAAACTGTACATAGCACTTTAAATGAGACCTTACAAGTTGTCGATACAGTGAAACAATATCACTTTCTTATACTCATTATTTCTATAGATGCTACCCCAAATCCAATTAGCCCTATTAATAAATGGAACACTATTTAGATTACTTGAGTAATTTTTCAGCCACAATATTTAATGTATTCCCATTTTAAATAGCAACAATAATTTGAATTATGAAAACCTATTATATTAAGTTTTGGGTAATTAAACATCATTTGTTATGTGCTGGCCTGATGCATCACATAATCTAAATACAAGCCTGTAACATCTTTGATACAGATAGCCACCCAAAAACTCTTAATATCATCTGCAAACTTCAAAATTTTGTGAGTCATTCCAGAGTCAATACCATTAATATAAATTACAAACAGCAGAGGACCCAGCACAAAGCCCTGAGGCACACGCATCACTTGTATCTGTGATCCTGTTAGATCTAACTCCATTTATTACTACTTTTGTTTTTTTAATTTCCAGCTAATTTTTTATCCAATTCAATAGCATTCCTTCTACATCCCTAGGTAGTTTATCTGACCCTTTTAAACTATTAATAAGTTAAATAAAGCTGTTTGTAGTTTTTATAATTTTAGAGCAGTCTTGTTTCATGGATAATTTTTTGCCTCAAATTGATGCCTTTTGAACAACCACTTTTTGTAATATTTTCATAATTCAAAAGCATTCTCTTTATAGCTACACCAAAAATGTACTCTTGCTGTTCTGAATTGAGGGTTTACCAAAGCCATGTACATGGTTACAATTCCTTTTGCTTTAAATTAATATTTTAAAATTAGATCTTCACAGTTTATTAGTTTTTCACAAAATCTTAGAGCTGTAAATAGTTATCAGTTATCACACTTTGGCTAGCTGTTTGTTTCTGTATTTATAATACAGTATAACATCATCATTCCTTTGTGACAAAAAATGAGTCTTTTCAATTTTTATATATTTTTAGCATATTGTTTTACACAGATATTGAAGCTTACTTTCTGTTAATCTGTTTTTCTCAATCTCAGAGTATCATTAATAGATATTTAAAATAATACTATTAATTAAGTACCCAGTGGTGTAAATCTCAAAACAGATTATTATGTTATCCAGGGGCACAGGTGGAAGATATAACTGACAAAGCAGGAGGTATAATAAAGGGGGCTAGCAGAGAAGCAGTTTTTGTGGTGCATGTAGCATTCATTGATGGAGGGAAAGATAGGTCAGGGGAGCTAATTAATAGGCACAAAGGGTTAATAAAGTCATTTAAAGGAAAAAGGCCACAACTTAATTTTGTCAGGAATACTGCCCAAAATTAACTGTGGAGATGAAGTTGCAAGTTGGTCACTAGAGCTAAATACTAGACTTAAGTTAGAATGTAAGGATGATTATTTAGAGTTTTTTGGATTTGTGGGTTAAGTTGAGTGGAAGAAAGGAGCTTTTTTGAATGGGTAGTGTAGGGGCTGGCTTGTTTGCTAAGGTTGTTAATTTTTCTGTCAGGAAAGTTTTAAACTAAGACTAGACAGTGGTAAGAGCCAGGAAGAACTAAATGCAAAAATAATAAAAAGCATAGGAAATGAGAACAGAAGAAGTTATGAGGATAGGCTTAATTGTTACTATTGTAATGCTAAAAGTACAAGAAATAAAATGGATGACTTTAGAGCACTGGTAGGAGTGAAAGATTTTGATATATTAGAAATAATTGAAACATGGCTAAACATTGATTTTAATGATATCATATAATCCCATTTTTGAAAAATATATTTGTTTCATATGGATAGAGTATTAAAGAGGGGATAGGAGTGGCTTTATATGCAGAATGCAAGTTACATCCTGTTAAAATTCAGGATATCAAAGCTAACAGCAAGGGGATGAATCAATTTTGGTTTCTGTTAGTGGATATAAAGGAAAACATTTTCAGTGGGAATTTATTACAAACCACCAGATAGTACTGATGAAATTAGTGAAAAACTTTACAATGAGATTAATATTTTGGCTGCTAATGAAATCTTGATATTGGATGATTTTCTCTTCAGGTATATAGACTAAGAAATGCCAGAGCCAAACCATGAGGAAAAAGGTTTTTTAAAACTGTTCAGGATAGCTTTCTTCACCTATAAGCAAATGAACCAACTAGAAACAATGTTATTGTATATTTATTTATTTGCAGAAATTGAGTGGATAGAAATTGGAGAACGTATGGGTGAAAGTGATCATTCCTCTATGAGGTTTGATGTTTTGTTGCACATGGAAATAAACAGTAATGATATTTTGGTTGTACATTTGAAGAAAACAAATTTTGAAGGAATATGACAAGAATTCTATGCTATGAATTGGCAGCTGACTTATTTGGAGAAACTAATAAGAGGTGGAAAATATTTGAAGATAAAGTTTTAAATATTCAAGGTAAATATGTTCCTTATTGGAAGAAAAGAGGCAGTTCCAAGTAAAACGTCTGGTTGGCTCACAAAAAAATTAAAGAAATGAGTAATATATTTAAATTGAATGGTGTGAAGGAGACTTAGAATATTATATAATATTAAGAAAGCTTCTGAAACAGAAAATAAGACATCAAAATGTATGTATGAGAAAAGGTTGGCTGATAGTGTAAAAATTAAAAGATGACCAGATGACATTTCTTAAGAGTTTTGAAGGAGGTAAAATATTGGCTATGTGAACCACTTATTACTGTCTTTTGTAAGCCCTTGAATAGTGGGTTGGAACCCTACTTGCTACTGTCTTTTGTCAGCCCTTGAATAGTGGGTAGGAACCTGAAGATTAGAAGTTAGCTAATGCAACTCCTCTTTTCAAGGGATGTAATAAAAACTTTCTCAGTTATTATAGACCCATTAGTCTTACATCAATTGTGGGAAAAGTTTTAGGAAGCCCATTAGAAATGTGTTGCAAAGTCATTTAGCAAAAAAAAGTTTTTATATTTTATTGGATAGTGAACATTTTTTTACTGAGGGGAAAAATCATCAGTATAAATCTTTTGGTACTTTTTGAAAAGGTTGTTGCTTATGTAGATGAGGGTGTAAGGGTGTAGATTTGGTGTATTTTGATCTTCAAAAAGCATTTGACAAGGTGCTATATGAAAGGTTTGAAAAAACAGTCTCTGTAGGTGTGTGTGAGTTTCAATCCAGTTACTCTTCTTTCCAATTAGTTAAAAGATTTTTATTAATGACATAAATGAATGAATAGTCAATAAATTACTTAAATTTGCAGATTTAGGTGTTGCTATTTATGAAGAGTATGCTGCTGATTTACGGTAGGATTTAGATCAATTAGTGAGTAGGCCAAATAAATGGCAGATGGATTTTAAGTATAATATAGATAGAAATAACCTTATCATTGTTATGAAAGTAATGGGTCTTGATATAGTAGTCAATCAGTTTCTGAAGCAATACAAGCAGTCTGCTATTGCTAGTGGTAAGGCAAATAGGATTTTAGGTTATATCTACAGAAATATTGAACATAAGTCAAAAGATGTTATAATTTCTTTGTACAGGATTCTGGTTAGTCCACATATGGAATATTATGTTCAGTCTTGGACTCCTTATATTATAAAAGGCATTGAATTTTTGGAAAGGGTTCAGTGAAGGGTTACTATAAAGATGCCTGGGATGGAGGAGTTGTTATACAAGAAAATGTTGAAATCTCTCAGACTGTTTTCTTTTGAAATACATAAGACGTGAAATCTAATTGACGTGTTTAAGATTGTAAAGGGAAGTGATAATATTGATGCATTATCTTCTTTAATATTTAAAAGTGAGAATAGTTGGACTAGGGGACTCGAGTATAAATATTGGGAAGGTGGAAGTCATCTTTGATTAAGACAGTTTCTTTTCTTTTCTTTTTTTAACAAGGTGGATTGGCCTTTGGAATGGATTGTATTCAGATGTTGTAGAAGCAGTAAATTTAAATAAGTTTAAGAAAAATATTGTTAAATATATAAATTATATGGGATGGCTTTAAAGTTTTTTTTAAGATAATTTAGAGTCCCATGTTGTCCCAAAACATTGTTATTAGGCTAATTTCAATCTACCTTTTAAGTGTTTTGGTGATTCTGAAAGAAACAATATTTCCAAATTAATCTGTATGGTGTTATTTACCAAAACATTTTAAAAATGGAGATGAACAGTGATGAACCAAGGTACTACCAGATGTACTTCTGCATGGTCCCTGAAGGTGTTATAAAAATAAATAAAACTAAACTTAAGAATAACATTTTTATTTTTTTTTTTTTCAAGGGTACACAGTTCTTCTTGTGATTCATGGCTTGTGCACATTTTATTGAAGTCTTAACAGTACAAATTACAATGTTGAGCATCCCTTTTTTGACATTGTTTCAGTGTCTACCTACTGACTGACAGACGTCACACTACTTTAAGGGGTGCAAGTAGTTAAAACAGGTGAACCTTTTGGATGGCCTTTGGCCCCCTTTGAGAACATTATCCGCAAAGTTAGGAATTTTACAAAAAATACAAAATTTAAAGAAGTTTAATTACATTAACCTGTTAAACAATATAGTCATCATTTAAAACTTATAATCTCACACATTTTAATTGATATTATAGTCATTGTAACATAAACATACATTCCCAGTCTTTCATTATGTAAATGTGCACATAATTTATTAGACAGATATTTTAATATAAACATACATGTCTCAGCCTCTGATTATGTAAACACAAACAACTTAGTTTCTAGTCCAGTAATTGTGATGTATGTATGTCTCGTATATATTCTGGCCTTTCAACCTGCATACGTAATCTATACTACAGTCATTGTGACACAGCCATATTTGTCTTGGTCTTCAATTCTTTAAATGTTTACACACTTAGGTACTGTTTAATGACTAGCATGCTGAACTGTGGATTTTGAGGGTCTGTGGTTCACACTTTTTTACCACAAATAAGAAATATGTCATGTTCCACACTTTGGAGTCATAATTACATATGAGACTGACAGTTTTTTTATATAAACGTATATGTCCTGACCCTTGATTCTGTAAATATATGCTCGCTTATTCTTTAAAGCACAAGATTATACTACCAATGTAAAGACACAAGTAGAAAGTTTTAAAACTACTATGTTATAACATATTCCCTTAACAGTTTTTATAAACAAAATAAGTCATTTTACTGTGTAAGATAGGTATTTAATCAATAACGGTGACCACCTCCCCTAGCTCTGAGAATTGATGGCTATGGTTCTTGATTATTCTTGTTTTATTTCTGGCTGCATGCATCAACTTTCCTAATTGAAACTTCTTATCTTCAATTCAATGTGTGATGTCATTGATCCAAATAAGTGTCTGCTTGCTCTTCTTCCTTTTGTTTTACTTATCAGATTCTTTGCCAACCTTTCTTCTTATCTAATTATTTAAAAGATACCTAGTGCTGGGCCATTAAAAGGTTTTATCCATGTTACACTGGGAATATTATTACAGCAAAATGTAAACACAGGCTGACTCGCAAGTTATATCTTAGTTAAGTAACAACTGTTCAGCTGTTGATTGATGTTTATTTTTGGAATAAACAGTGCAGTTTTTTTCTGGTACAACCCTTCGCTCTGGGCCTGTGGTAGCTTTGTATGTCCTGTTGCTATAAGTATTACAGGTGTTTCTTTCATATTTTTCTACTCTACATCTCACCTGTTTTGAATGCTAGTGGAAAATTACTCTGCCCCATTCTGGGATTTTCCTTTTGTTCTCATAAAGACTAGTAATAAAGGGTAGGCAATTAGTCATCAGTTGACTCAGCTTTGGTTTTTCCACAGTTCATGATGGATAATTTTCTAACTCTGTCACATGTATTCTATTAGTAATGATGGATAGTCTAATATCAGACACAATTTACACTCTTCAGTTGTCTGCCTACCTTTAGTTTCTTTCATTTTGTCCATAATAATTGAAAATTCACTTCTAAATCATTCTTTTCAGGCTCGTTCTGACCAGGATCTTTTTTTCTTTGGGTCTGGTGGGTTTTTGCTTGGCAGTTGTATTCTTGATGTCTGTTGTTCCATTATTCTGGGGATGTTTGGTTTATACTTACCTATTTAAACATGGTTTCTTCAGCTGCAGCCTCCCTTATCCTTCAATTCATTTTTGACATTTTGGACATTTCAATCATATGGGTATTTCTCACTTTGTAGATGTGTGAGACTCAGCATTATTATTTATGTTCTTAAAATTTGGAGTTGTGAATCTCCATGCTTATGTGTCTTAATTATCTTCTGGGCCTTCTCTTTTTTTCCTAAAGCCCCTTGTAACTTTTGAAGGTATTTATACATGTTTTCTTGAGTGGTTTCTGGTTAATAAATGTGAGTACACACAGAAATACACTGCCTTCTTTCTCTTGAGGTTTTGATGGCTTACTAAGTTCTACATAATCTTGGACATCCCTCTTTTTCCAGACTTGGTTTGTTTTTGGAGGCATTCAGGTTTCATTAGTATGTCTGTGGGCTTCATTTGCTTACATGTATGATATTCCAAAATCATGATGAGCACAGTACTTGTAGAACAATTATTGCTTTGTGTTTGATGTCCATCTATTCTACAGATTAATATTTTCACAACTGCCCCTGGCCAAGTAGTATGCTGTTCTGGATGTTTGATACATTTTCAGCATCTGTGTCTGGAGGAGAGGTTTCTCTATCTCTTATGTTCTTTTAAGAGTAGCTGAGCTGCATGCTTGTATCATTTTGTTTTAACTGTCTGGTCTTATCATGATATATTCAGATACTTCTGTTGTATCTTCCATCCTCCATTTTGAAGATACTCTTTCTGAGTACCCCAGTTTCCAGGTTTTGAGCTTTTCTTTTTGGACCTGTAATTGCCACAATGAGTTGCTGGTCTATAATATTTTGAAAGCTAAGATTTTACTTGCAAATTCACTATTTTGCTTCAGGTATTTTCCCATCCTTTGATGTTTCCTGTGTATCTCTGCCACTGTGAATGTCTATTCATCACTGCATTTCCAGCTTTCATTGATGTTTTTGCTGTAGTAACTGTCTCTCAATTTTGATTTGGCATCCTCCTGCACTTTTTACCACAGGCACCAATTAATCCTACTTGGACCCCTCATTTTTCATATACATTTGGTGGCTCGAGAGGGTGATTGTATGCTTTCCATGTTCATTTTCACCTTCCTTTCTATTTATAAGATCACTACAACTCGGATCATTTCTCTCTCTCTCTCTTTTGTTTCTTTAGTTTTTCCAGTACTGCCTATTTTTATTACTCTTGCTAATGTCCTTTTTACTGTGGTGTTCCTGTTTCTCTGGTAACTTATCCAACTTGCCAAAATAGGTGGAGATTATATGCTCATTTGACAAGTTTCTTATGAGTGATGGCCATTTACTTTTTTTTCATGTCTCTCTCCATCATGTTTGTCAACTCACAGCTTCTCATACCTCTAGTCATTGATGTATCCTGAACGAGATCCTGGAGTTGAATGTGGATAACACCATAAACAGTATTCCACACCACAGGGAAACTTCACTTACCCTGTCATTCATCCTCTTCCAATCACTATTTTCCACACTAAAAGGTGATATCTAATGGTGATTTGTTTATCTTGTTTTTTTTCAGGTCTTAGAACTACCATATTCAAAATATTTATATATCTGTATAATGAAGATGTTTAAGCCCTTCATGTTACCATTATTGTCTCACAGGGAATGCTTTCCAAAGATCCATACTGAATTGTAGAGTACAGAAAGTACTTACTTCATCAGCCTCTGCTCACTGCCAGTTGTTCAGATGGAGCACAAGATTGCTTTGGAAGTGGTTTATATATTTTCAGGACATTGCAGTTCTGTGCAAAAGAAGAAAAATCAAACAAACAAACAGCACCAGGTATGTGCACCTGCTAATTTTAGTCGTGGTAACTAATTGAACTGCCTCTCAGTATGGGACTTTGTTTAAGGTGATTGTACCTGATGACATGGTCTAAGAGGTTCTCTGATGTTTCCTCCATGTAAATTTCTCATTTCTTTAATTTGACTATGGGAGAACACTTGCTTCCCCAGTCTCAAGCTATGGGAGTATATGTAGAGAGTTCCTCATAGTGTGATGCAGGCTCACTGGCACAAGAGAGAGTGGACCCACACCTGTCATTTGGGAAGCCAGACTGTGACATTACGTGGTAGTGTAGTACAGGATATTCCATTACTTTATGGATTAAGCCATTCCCAATGGTTAAATCTAGCTCTATGAGTCAAAGGCAGTGAATGCTTCTATCTGGTTATTGTTGTATCTCATGTAAGTATTTTCTCCATATGGAATGGCCTTACTTGTAATCCTGGTCACAGAATACTTGTGCTCAGTTACCCACTTGTGAGATAATGGCTAGTTGAGCAGTATTATATTTTGCCTGCTTTAGTGACACTTTAGTTGGATGCAATAGATAATTGTGACACTTTATGTTCTCTATCTCCTTTCCTGATAATGAACATCACAATAATATTGAATGAAGATTATTCTCTGTTTGAAATGGATAATTTTACCATTGAGTGCTACTATGTTAGACTGATCCTCTCTTTGTAGATGTTACACCTCCCAAGCTTCCCTTTTCTGCTAATGGTTTTAGAAAGGAACTCATCTTTGTAATGTTTTCCTGTACTCACTCATTCATCATCTTCAGTGCAAGATTCTAACTTTGTTGTGTAGAGAGATGAGTAACATTTTCTTACCTGAATAGGTATTTTATATAGACACTCACTTTGCACAACTTTTCACCTTTTCTTCCCATTTCTTGACCTGGCGTTTGACTCGTAATCTGAGGGTTGAGGGTTCAAATCCCTGTTGCACCAAACATGCTCAACCTTTTAACCATGGGGGCATTATAATGTTATGGTCAATCCAACTATTCATTGGTAAAAGAGTAGCCCAAGAGTTGGCAGTGGGTGGTGATGACTAGCTGCCCTCCCTCTTGTCTTACACTGTTACATTAGGGACAGTTAGTGCAGATAGCCTTTGAGTAACTTTGCACAAAATTTCAAAATCAAACAAACAAACCTTCCAATTTCTAGTGCATTTTCTTTGATTCATCAAGAGTGGTTCTTTGTTCAGTTGCTAGTTCTCATGGAAATTATTATGCTTGGAAGATGTGTTTTCTTGTGTAGCGATGATAGCTTTTTTGAAGGCTTAATGCATGACCATGAATTTTACAGGGCAGTATGCAAGAAGTAATAGCTATTTTTCTTGCAGAAAGACGAATATTTACCTGAAACAAATTTTCAGCTAAGGAAAGTGTTAACCTTTTTACACTGAAGTTACATTTAATATTAATAAATGTTATTTCTCTGTCAACTCAAGTTTAATTGTGTTTGGACAAAAATTAAATATCTGATTCAGCTTGTGCAAAGTAAATAGTTTCACAGTTGTGGTAATGTTTGCCCTTTGTGGAAGTTTTCAACTTTGAAATGGATGTACAGCTTTAAGATGTTGCTTGTGTTTATTATAAAAAATTTGGGCATATTGTTATGGAGACTAACTCCTAAATATAGTATATTGGGAATAAAATATCATTTCACATGCTTCATCACAATTCAAAAAAACTGTGTAATAAAACAGTTTAATCAAAAGATAACCATTATTTCAATTAATGTTATCCCATAAAATAAAGCATTTAATACATATACCAATTAATTAACAGTTTAATCAAAAGATAGACCATTATTTCAATTAATGTTATCCCATAAAATAAAGCATTTAATACATATACCAATTAATTAACAGTTTAATCAAAAGATAGACCATTATTTCAATTAATGTTATCCCATAAAATAAAGCATTTAATACATATACCAATTAATTAACAGTTTAATCAAAAGATAGACCATTATTTCAATTAATGTTATCCCATAAAATAAAGCATTTAAATTAATTAATTGGCATATGTAAGAAAAGAGCAAAATGTTCCAAAAATAGAAATGTGTAGGTAATGCATAATACTGTTGTTTTAGACATGAAAATCGTACAGTTCATGTGCCTATTTCTTGTATTATGACACTTGAAAGTTTTTCCAATTTGTATTTTTAAGTGTAACACCTTTTTTAGGGGAGCACCTTCAAACTTTTAAAATAAACAATGTCATTAAAAAAAAAGTTTGTTTAGGGTACCTTGGTGTTTCATTTACTGACAGAGGTGTAGGTTATTTGGTACCAATAGTATTACTAATACTGGTATTTTCCTGTTATATTCATGATTCACTTATTTTAGTAATGTTATATGTTAAGGAGACATTTGTGTAATAGAATCCGAAGCAGTGAATAGATGGAAACCATTGTTTTTACTTCTTTTGTAACGAAACTCTTGACTTCTTTAGCACTTATGAAATACGTTAATGTAAGAAACGAGTCGGCTTTCATGCAGTAAAACCCCAGAGTAATATATTTGTGAAAGCTTTGTAATAATTGTTAGGTACTTTGATGACTTTCGTCACCGAAGGTGAGTGGGTTGTTTTCACCCCTGTGTGTTTGTGTATTTGTCAGCAAGATTTCTCGAAAACAGATGTATGGATTTGGACGAAAGTTGCTGTGCATTTGGACTATGAACTAGTTTAGAAGTGATTAGTTTTTGAAGGGAGCGCTTGCAAGAAATCATATTTATTGAAGGGGGCATAGATGACAAACTTTTGAGAACTGCTGGACTAAATTATTCCTTTGTAGTTCATATTTTCAAAGCATTTATTGTTTTAAAAATATTATATAAGCAACTTTTTTATGGTAGAAGCATTATAATAATAGTGTGTTGGTTTGTTTCTCAGAATGGCTGGTATGGGTATTAACACTTTTAATAATAAATCACAACAACATTTCGACCTTCCTAGGTAATTTTCAGGTTAACAGAGTTTGCAACTGACCATTGCTGGACATGTGCCTTTAGGACGAGAGTGTGTTGGTTTATATTAAAGTGGTATAAGTAAAGGCTAATAGAGACTCTCAAAACATTTGTTATCAAATTAGTATATTTATTACAACACTACTTTTTAAACACATGACTTCTAGAATAGAATAGAAGAATTGTAATTGCATTTATAGGTTTAATATTAGTTAAACCTTTATTAAGGAGGAGCTGTATTCGATATAGAGATTGGTTAACACTGTGATTCGTATAGGTTTTTTGCTTTAGTGTGGTATATAATATTATCAATAAATACAGGTACAAGTTTATTCTACGATTTAATGTTGCACCTTTTCAAAAACGTTGATAAACTTTTAAGATGTTGTAAGACAAAATCCACACGAGAGTATAATTACATCAGTCGAATATTATTGTCAGTTTTCAAATTTAATGTTCTCGCCGTTTATGAGGTTGATAAAACCAGACCGGATCTTAGATATATCTTTAATGTAATGGAGTTCTTTTTTTGCCCCTCGGTGTGGATTCCTGTACGTGGTGAGGGGACCTCCCAGAGAAGGTTCTGTTCTGTCTGGTTACCTTCTCTGGGATCTAAACATCCACCCACGTGTTTGCCGTGCGTGGCGACCCGTGAAGGGGAGGAGAGGATCCTGGTGGTTGAGGGGTCCAACCCTAACACACCACTTTGGCCTCGAATTCCTGTAGACGGGCGGCCTTGGGTGGCCCCTTGGGTCAATCGGCTGGTCCACTTGGGCTAGAGCCAACCAAGTACCAGTGTTGGAAGTTCTCAACGGGTGTTGTGGACATTGTGCCTGATGCTGGTGTTTGGGTATAGTTCTCACGAAACTCTGGCGTTGCTGCATTGTCCTTGCATGACTTTGTAGTGCGTCCCCTTGTAGGGCTTTATGGTGGGTGGGGTCAGTGGGTACCGAAACTTTTCCTCTTTCCTATGGATCCTCCAAAAAATTTAAATAAAATTGTAAAAAAAAACAGCCAATGGGTAAGCGACCACGTCTTGAATATTCAGAATCCATGGAGGTTGATAGACCTCCTCCGATTAAAGACAGTAAAGAAAAAAGACGTGGTCGTAAACCGAAGGGTTCTCCAGCCACTTCACCTACCCGTTCTTAAAAATGGCCACCTTGATACAATGGAACTGTCGAGGTTTACGTTCTAATCTGGATGATATCAAAACGCTGATTGCTTCCTACCATCCTGTTTGTCTTTCTCTACAAGAAACATTTCTCAAATCTGCTGATACAGTCTCCATTCGGCAGTTTTCTCTGTATAGAAATGACAGGTTGTGTGATGGTCGAGTACATGGAGGGGTGGCACTGTTGGTTGATCAGCATGTGCCCACCCTGTCTTTGTCACTCAACACACCCTTGGAGGCCGTAGCCATCCGTGTTTCCTTGGGTCATACCATCACTGTTTGTTTTCTGTACCTGTCCCCTGGAGAGACATACGATCAAATCAATCAGAACTTGATGCTCTTGTTGAACAGATGCCATCTCCATTTCTAATCCTGGGGGATTTTAACGGACACCATCCCCTCTGGGGAAATGTTGTTATTGATGGGAGGGGTCGATCTGTAGAGCAGATGCTCTCTGATCACAATCTTTCTCTTTTCAATACTGGTTCTTCCACTTACTTTCATGCACATAGTCAGTCCTTTACCACAATTGATCTCTCAGTTTGCTCCCCTTCATTATTCTCCCATGTTTCATGGAGGGTTGACAGCAATCCACTAGGCAGTGATCATTTTCCGATCCTTTTGAGAGAGACTGGCCTTGTTCGATGCCACCCTACCCGCGTGCCCCAGTGGAAGCTGGATCAGGAAGACTGGTCCACTTTCACTGCTCTCGCAGAACTTGATCCTGCCATCGTAAATCAGCCATCAGTAGACGACTGTGTAGCAGCGGTAACTGATTGTATTATACATGCAGCTGCTCAGTGTATTCCTAAAACCTCGACACGTTCTCCACGATATCCTCGTCGATGGTGGAATCCTGCTTGCCACTTAGCACGGAAAGCTCAAAAATGGACCTGGGATACTTTTCGTAGATATCCCACACTTTCAAACCGGGTTGCTTTCCAACGGGCCCGTGCACATGCTAGGTGGGTAAGACGTCAAAGCCAGAAGGAATCTTGGATTAAGTTCACAACCAGTATATCTTCTACCACCAGTTCCAAGATCATATTGGACAGGATTCGAAAGTTTAATGGGCACTACAATTCTGTCCCCCTCTCGATCTTACTCTCTGATGGTCAGGAGGTGACTGATGTCCGAAACATCGCTAACACTCTAGGTGAAAGCTTTTGCCAAGTATCTAGCACTTCTGCTTATTCCTCCACCTTTCTGGCCATCAAGACTCAGGCAGAGCGATCACCTCTTTCCTTTCAAACTGTTTCTTTGACTATATTTGTCCCTTTACCCTGGTGGAACTAAAAATGGCCCTTCATCGGTCTGCCAGTACGTCTGTTGGACCTGATGATATTCCTTATGACATGCTGCACCATCTATCTCCTGCTTCTCTTGATGTCCTTCTGATTATCTTCAACTGGATTTGGCAGCAGAATGCTTTTCCTGATGCCTGACGGAGGGCTATTTTTTACCTTTCTCTAAGCCAGGGAAAGAACCGAAGATTCCTTCAAACTATCGTCCAATTGCTTTGACGAGCTGTCTCTGTAAGACCTTAGAAAGGATGGTTAATGCTCGTCTTGTTTGGTTTCTTGAATCAAACAACCTCCTCTCGCCCACCCAGTGTGGGTTCCGTCGACAGCACTCTACCACAGACCACCTAATTCGTCTTTGAACATCTATCAGAGAAGCCTTTCTCAACTGCCAACATCTTGTATCAGTATTCTTTGACATAGAGAAGGCTTACGACACAACATGGAGGTATAGCGTTTTTCGAGACCTCCATACATATGGGTTACGTGGCCATCTACCCATGTTTATTAAAAGAATTTTAATGGACAGGAGATTCCAAATTCGTGTGGGTTCGACACTTTCCCGTTCTTTTGTACAGGAACTTGGAGTCCCTCAAGGCTTTGTATTGAGTGTCACACTCTTCAGTATAAAGATAAATGCCATCACTGTTGCAAATGGGCTGTATGTCGACGACTTTCACATCTCATGTCAGTCGTCAAACATGAGATATATTGAGCGGCAACTACAAACTGCCCTCAGTCGTGTACAGAAGTGGACTCTGGCGAACGGCTTTAATTTCTCTCTCCTCAAAACTGTATGCATGCACTTTTGCCGTCGATGAGGTATTCACCCTGATCCTGAACTTCATATCGGTGAAGTTTTGCTGCCAGTGGTCCCGGAGACCAAGTTCTTGGGGCTTATCTTTGATCGTAAACTGACCTTTATACCACACTTAAAGCAGCTTCGGGTCAAATGCACAAGAGCACTGAACATCCTCCGTGTCCTCTCTTCTACCAGTTGGGGCAGCTCGTTGTTCAATGTTTAAGATATATCGTGCTCTTATTATATCGAAACTCGACTATGGATCAATGATCTATGGCTCTGCCAGACCCTCAGCCTTAAAGATGCTGGATCCCATTCATTACCAAGGACTTCGACTCTGCACTGGGGCTTTCTGTACCTCTCCAGTTCAAAGCATATACATTGAATCTCATGAACCTTCTTTATACTTTCGTCGTTTGCAACTATCTTTACAATATACTTCGAAACTTCGTTCCTTACCAAAGCATCCCACCTGGGAATGTGTTTTCCTTCCTCGGTGGGCAGTACTTTTTCAGAACAGACGATCTGTCATTGCTCCGTTTGGCCTTCGCATCCGGGCGCAATTGGATGAATTGGGTCTGTCCTTGGATAACATTGCAGATTCCACAGGTTGGCCCATCCCACCATGGCTTATTACAGCCCCCAAATGTGACCTTTCTTTCAGTCACCTAAAAAAGGCAGATACTCCAGATTGGAAGTACCGTCTTTTATTCAATGAATATCTTTCAAACAATCATTCAGTTCCATTTATACAGATGGTTCCAAATCAGGTAATTCAGTGGGCTCTGCTGTGGTTTGCTATGGGTCAGTAATTGCGCGCAGAATCCCCTCTATAGCTTCTGTGTTCACTGCTGAACTGCATGCCATATCTCTTGCCCTGGATCATATTGCAGCTGAGCAGTATTCTAACTGCACTATTTATACTGATTCGCTTAGTTCTATACTTGCCTTGGAATCGCTACACGTTAGCTCACATCCTATTCTCGCTGATATTCGAAACCGACTGGCCCATTTCTCATTAGCAGCTACTTCGATCCAGTTTTTCTGGATACCAGGCCATGTTGGTATTCGCGGGAACGAGCTTGCAGACATGGCAGCTAAATATGTCTGCTTCAGCACTGTCACCCCTATGCCTATTCCGTACATGGACTATGGTGTTGTCTAAAAGGCTCGGCTTCGTGCCAGCTGGCAGTCCACTTGGAGTGAGCAACGCAACAACAAACTTTTTCAAATCAAACCCAAAATTGGAGTTTGGCCATCTAGCTTCCGTAAAGTTCCTAAGGAGAAAGTTGTTCTCACTAGGCTACACATTGGTCACAGTTTTTTAACTCATCATTTTCTTTTATCTGGAACTGATGCACCAATGTGTAGTTTGTATAACACTCAAATCACTATCAGCCACGTTTTACTTTCTTGCCATCGTTACAATTCTCAACGACGGCAATATTTTAAACATATCTTTTCCCAGGGTCAGTCTGTAACATCGGACAGAGTTATTGGTGATGGTGATCTTGTCCACCTTCATAACGTTTTTAATTTTTTAATGGCCATTAATCTTTTTAATCTCATTTATGGGTTGCATATTTATTCATTACACCTTTTTAATTGTGGCTCCTTTTTTACAGTTTTAATCTCTCTCATTCAATATGACAGTGAACAATGGCCAGAACAATAAATAACTCGACACCAGGACTGGAAAGGCCAACTTCAGGTGACTAACGCTACTGTTTGAACTACTCGTTAGTCGTCCTGGCGAGTTGTTATTATACTTTTGCTGCATATCGTTTCACACTTTTACTACTTTACTTTTTAGTACTGGCCATATTGACTCATAACCCGTAACCAGGACTGGAAAGACCAACTTCAGGTGACTGACGGTTGTTTTTATTCTTACCTGTTAGTCTTCTTGGCGGGTTATGATCATTACCATTCTGCTACAGGAAGTTTTTCTACATCTTTGTTGACTGGATGTCAACTTTGGTTTTTGCGCCATTTTCTATTTTAATTGCCGTTTTGCTTTTATCTTCAATTACTTTTACAAATTTTTCTCCATTTACTTGACTTTTATCTTTTTTACTGAACATTTGGCTACTCATTATTACGATTTTGCTGAGTGTCTTTTAAAACTTTTATTCTTTTACATTTTGATAATAGCTGCTATGACACATAACCCGGAACCAGGGTTGGAAAGACCAATTTCAGGTGACTGACGGTGAGTCTTGAACTTACCTGTTAGTCTTCCTGGCGGGTTATGATCATTACCTTTTTGCTAGAGTAAATACCTTACTTCTTATACTCTGCCTTTTATCTTAACGTTGTAGACTAGGTGTCAACATTGGTTTTATACTTTTTTTTTTACCTTCATTTCCATTTATGTATTTTACTACATTTATTTATTTTTCTACCGGATGTCTGGCGCAGATAGCCTCGTTGCTTTGTGCCATAAAACACAAAATCAATCAGTTCTTTTTTTTGTATGTGTCATGTCTACTAGCTATTAAAGAGATTTTGGAAGATAAAAGTAAAACAACTGAGCCAAAATCTCAAGCCGTGTTTTTTAAAGATTTGTCCTTTCTTTTTATGGGGTTTTGATCGAGAAAAGTTTAATATTTGAAAAACAAAATCCAAAGAAAACAAAGTAACAGACTAGTTTAATAGCTTCTTGCAACTGTACTATTTTTTATTGCATTTCAAATGTAATACAGACCACTTGTATAAATTAGTTTTTAGGAAAATTCGTTGTTTTCTTTAAGTCCGTTTGTTTTATTTCCGAACAAAGAAACTCTTTGTGTAGTACCAGAAATTGGCCATTGTCAAAAATACACAACGTTTATACAAATGCATAATAAATTATTCTGGACCACAGTAGGGCTTTGCTTGGGATAACGACAGTTTGTGTTATAGTTCATGCCATTTATGTGGGAGTTTATGTTGCAAACAAAAGTTAAAACTCAATACTATGTCTAAGACTTATGTAGTGCTCTTTCGTGGTGATTCTGGTAAGTAGGCTTGTGGTTCTACACTTACTTAATAGTCTTAAGTAGCAATTAGATGTTGCTTATTTTACCTCCAAAACAGTTTCATATTATTCCTACACAACATTCTAATTCATAAAAGTTTATATTCGTAGTATGACTATGATTAAGCAAATCCGTGATAAGGTGTAGCGGAATTCTTGTCTCAAGGATTTGACTTATGTTTCAAGTTTGGTTTGATTATATTATTTTTCATGACTATTTGGAGGAAAAGGAACATAAAAGACAAACTCAAAACACGGGAGTAAAACGACTAGCACAGGTTTTAAGTAACGTATTGGCTCTTTTCCAAGAATGCAACTCTCTTTTGAGTCATTCGCAACTATTTTCTTAAGTTTCTTAAATCAGTGGCACTTGAAACGTACTCTGTTAAGATTTATTTGCTGGATTTTCTTTAAGATGTAACAAATATATCCACAGAGATGTTACAGCATGATGAAAAACGATATATTTAAGACTTGTATCAGTCTTGTGAGTGTCTGAATACGTAATTTTTCGGAAACAACTAATTTATTTTGTTTTTCAAGATTCCTGCTTCTCACGACACGTCATAAACACGTACCTTGCGTCACCGACACGCGCATCACTTACATTGCCTTGGTTAGGTACAAACGATAGCTGCCCTAAAAGATATGTAACATTTTCTGTGAGGTTGGTAGCACAACTCAACATTGATAACAATAATAATAGCAGAAGATATCTTTTTTACAGTTTTTAAATGTTTCACAAAATAAATTTTGGATCAGTGCAATTAAGAGAAAACAGGTATCAACAAACACATTTAATTTGTAGTATGTATTTGGTCAAAAATAGTCGATGACTAAAATCAAGAAACTTTTGATCAAAGCCTTACACTTAGTCACAAAAATTTGTTGTTACAAGTTATGTTTATAATTTTGTATCTTGCTTGATTTAGGTGTACAAGGCGCGAAATGTTAAGATCAAGTCATAGAATAGTGGTTCTTAATCTGAGTTCAATCGAATCCCAGGGGTTCGGCGGAGGTCAAGATACACACACTGTGT